>CM060925.1:115988000-118488000 GCA_030737875.1 Allium sativum
ATATTCCGCGGTCAGAGAATCAGCAGGCGGATAAGTTGGCAAAGATGGCTAGCTCCGACGACCCTGAAGTGACTGGGCTAGCCCCTGTTGAAGTACTTCGGTTCCCTAGCATAGATCAAATGGAAATCGACCTAATACTAGAAACGGAACCAGAAAGGGAGTCTTGGATGACCCCTCTAAAGAATTTCCTGATGAATGGAACGCTTCCGACCAAGAAAAGCGAGAGGCGTAAGGTAATTCGTAAGGCCGCCCGATACGTTCTGCAAGGCGGAGTTCTTTACAGACAAGGGTTTTCAATGCCCCTCCTTCGGTGTATAGCCCACGATAACATCAAACGTGTGATGCAAGAGGTCCACGAAGGCGAATGTGGCGACCATACTGGAGGGCAAACTTTGGCAAAAAAGGTGTTGCGGCATGGTTATTTCTGGCCTACCATAAACAAGGATGCAACAAGATACGCACGACGGTGTGCTGCGTGCCAGAGATTTTCGAAGATACCTAGAGCACCTCCTAATCAGTTAAAAACAATGATGAGCCCATGGCCTTTCGCTATGTGGGGAATTGATATCATCGGAAGTCTCCCCATAGCAAGGGGCGGAGCAAAGTTCGCTATTGTGGCCGTGGATTATTTCACTAAGTGGGTCGAGGCTGAGCCACTAACTACGATTACAACCAAACGAGTGATCAACTTTATCGTGAGAAACATCATTTGCCGATTTGGGATTCCAAAGATTGTGATAACGGATAACGGAACCCAGTTCGATAGCGTGGAATTCAGAAATTTCTGCCAAAAATACCACATTGAGAATCGATACACCTCTGTGGCGCACCCGCAATCAAACGGACAAGTCGAAGCGGCGAATAAAGTGATTAAGTCTATTCTGAAAAGAAGACTGAAGCGGGCTAGAGCCATGTGGGCTGATGAATTGCCCTTGGCACTATGGGCCTACAGGACAACATATAAATCGGCAACAGGACATACCCCGTTCTCCCTTGCCTTTGGAACGGAAGCAGTCATCCCGGTTGAGATAAAGGTACCTTCTCACCGGGTGACTTATTATGATCCGATGACCAATAATGAATTGCTCCTTGAGTCCCTAGATATGATCGAAGAAAAGAGGGATGAGGCGGACCTGCGCGCCTTGAGATGCAAGCAACAGATCGCTCGATATTACAACAAAAAGGTTCGAGCCCGAACCTGGGAACCCGGAGACTTGGTTTTGAAACGTGTCTTTCCATCCCCAACTCATATGGGAGCGAAGTGGGAAGGACCGTACTCCATTCTGAGCAAGCTTGATAATGGAACCTTCAAGCTGGCAACCGTAGATGGAAGGGAAATCCCCAGAGCGTGGAATGCCCAACATTTGCGGCCATACGTAGCATAAAAGTTTCAAATCTATTCCTTTGCTTTGTTGAAAACCATGTATAAGGCACGACTAGCCTAGAATAGTTTGATTCCTTGAAGAAAAAAATTATAAAGTGGACGTAGGTCATGATTCGACCGAACCACTATAAAAATATTATGTGTCATTTACCTTTATTGCATCCTTATTTATCTGCCTGTTTATTTTTATGGAAACCAAAAGAATAATGCAGGTACCCGAAGTCTGTTGCCAACCGTTCCTCCTGTAGACTGTTCGGAGGAACTCAAAGCCTTGGCAAAAGCCCCAATTGCTTGTCCGACTAATTTCAATCTTCGGAGCTTGGATTAAAATGAAAACCTAGGACGAGTTTGATGAGCGTGCACGATTGCAGACTGCTTGATCCGTGACTCTAACTCTCCAGAGCTGAGAAAGAGTATAAAGGATGCGAAGATGACATCCACAAAGCATGGCGGTGTACCATGATCGGAGCCGCCTGAGCGAAAGTCTAACCTTGGCGACCGCCAAGAGAATATAAAAGCATCCATGATTTGGCGCTGAGAAAGGACTTTTGCCCCGCTGAAGGATCGGGGTGCGATGGAATGGCTGAGTCCCAACCCTGACTCTCCGAAGAGAGAGAGAGAGTATAAAAGCGTCTCCGATTGAGCGCTGAGAAAGAGCTCCTTCCCCGCTGAAGGATCGGGGAGCGAATGAATTGCTGAGCTCGAACTCTAACTCTCCAGAGAGAGAGAGTATAAAAGCGTCTCCGATTGAGCGCTGAGAAAGAGCTCCTTCCCCGCTGAAGGATCGGGGAGCGAATGAATCGCTGAACTCGAACTCTAACTCTCCAGAGAGAGAGAGAGTATAAAAGCGTCTCCAATTGAGCGCTGAGAAAGAACTTCTTCCCTGCTAAAGGATCGGGGACCGACTGAACTACTGAATTCAAACTCTAACCTTGGCAACCGTCAGGAGAGTATAAAGAAGTCTATGGTTAAGCACTGGGAAAGGTGCCAGAAATTCGGTACCACAAGAACAGTCATCCCATGAAATCTTCTAAGTCCCCCATATTCAGAAATAGGGGGCAACCTGCCGACAAAACTAACCAATCCTTAGTAAACCCTAGTCCGGTGCTATGATAACAACTGACTGGGGGTACATATACTCATATACATATACTGAACTTTAATACAGCAACGCAGCACGAATTTTTTTCTTTCTGTTGTTTGACTGATTTGTAATTAAATGGCCTGTGACTAAACATGGAAAGTTTATTTGAATACAGGTACATAAGGATGCAAAAAGAGATAAACTTTCATTTATATACTACGAACCAACAAAGTGAAAAACAGCCTAGAAAGGAAAGTGAGGGCCAGTCTCACAATTACACTTCCTGGCCAGCGGAAAACCTAAAGACAAAACATTAACAAGTAACAATATCCTATTTACGCTTTGGCCTCTTCTCTTGCCTCTGTCCCTCCAGCTTCGCTTTGTCGGCATCAGACGGATCCCCTTTCTTCCTCTTCCTTTTGTCAATAAGAGGAACATCCGATTCTTCTGAAGATTCCTCTTCCACCTCTTTTCTCTTCCTTCTATCAGAAAGGGAAGCCGGGAAGTCATCGGGATTTGCAAAATGAAGCTGTCGGCTGATGGACTTGGGCTGGATTTTCACAATCATCCCAGTTTTGGGATCGAATTCTGCAAGGGGGACTATGTCCAAAGCCTCATCTCCCACCTTCTTCGAAGCCAACTCTTTCTCCTGCCTGGCTTTTCGGCTGTCCAAGGTTTCGTCATCATCATCGTCGGCCTTTTTGGCGCCAATAATGTCTTCTTCATCATCTACATGGCGCCCATCCATGTCTTTCAAAGCTTCGATGGTCTCAGCATCTTTGGGAACGTCAGTGCTAGGTGCCGGGATGCTTCTTTCTGCTGTTGTGACCTCGGCCTGCTTTGATACATCAATACCAGCACCTGGCGAGACAGCCTCCTTCTCCGCTTCTTTTTCTTTTTCAGCACCCTTACCGACGGGCTCGCCACCTGTATCAGGAGGAACACACGTTACTAATTCAATTGGTTGTTCTACCAGACGATGACAATTCACAATTGCTTTGACGAATT
Source organism: Allium sativum (assembly GCA_030737875.1). Classification (NCBI taxonomy): domain Eukaryota; kingdom Viridiplantae; phylum Streptophyta; class Magnoliopsida; order Asparagales; family Amaryllidaceae; genus Allium; species Allium sativum. The sequence continues at coordinate 115,991,477 of CM060925.1, forward strand.
GTGGGGAAAAAAGAGAGATACCATCCGCAGATGCTCCCTCTTGAGTTGTTGCAGAGGCTCCAATGACCACGGGAGTCAGACCCAAAGGGATTAATGGATCATCAGGATGGTATTCCTCAACCCCGGAGGTCTTGGGCTCCACAGCTGAACTCGAACCTTCGTCAGCTTTGCCTTTGCCCTTGGCCAGGGCCCTCTTCTTTTCCATCTCCGCTAGAATCAGACGACGACCCTCTGCTAGGTCCTCAGACTCATTGTCCCTTAAGATGCTCTTCATCAACTCATCCTCATCGATTTCTTCGACCCCCAATCTATGTTTTTCACCCTCAACAATGGTATCCCATAAATTGGCTAATGTAACGTGGTAATCCGGGATCCATGAGATGTTGCGAGTTTTGAGAACCTGGCCAAGGAAATCGAAAATCATCTCTTCAAACCCCTCAATCTCCTTCTCTCTTTCGAGGAGCTTGTTGTTAGAAGCAGTGGCCAATTCGATGGCACTTTCAACATTCTTTTCGGCGAGAGCTGCCCGTCTCTACGCGTCCGAGACCTGGTCATTTAAAATCACCTTTTCTGCTTTAGCCAAAGCCAAACTTTCTTTTAAATTTGCCTTTTCTGCCTCCCAAGCAGCTCTCTCAGCTTCAAAATGGCCCTGTGCTGTTTTCAACTCGATGTTGGCCATTTTGAGATCTTCAACCTCCTTCTTTAAGGCCATTTTCTCTTGGCTATTGGAGTCAAGTTCCGAATGGAAGCGTTGCTTAGCATTTTCTAATTCAATCTTATAATTTTCAGCGTCCCTTCGTGCTAAAGCAAGCTGGGATTGAGCATCTTCCAGGTCCTTCTCCATCTTGGTCCTGGCCCTTTCGTTGTTTTCAAGTTTCGCCTTGGATCTGTGTGCTTCTATTTCAAGCGATTGGATGACTTCAGAAAGGTTAACAGCATGTTTTTTCATCATCTCATATTGCCTGGCAACATGGCGGATATGCCCGACAACCTCGCTATCCCAGTTCTTGGGGACCGGTTTCAAGGCTGGAACAAATGTCATCCGGTCAAAGAATATGTCTGGGAATTGTTCCCGTAGCTTTTCCAGCCTACCTTGAATCTCGGGACCATGCATGTAATCCCGTAACCCGGGGGCAGCCAACTCTGGCTGGCTGGAGGGGACGATGTCACTCCTCTCCTTTTCAGATTCTTTGGATGCATCCTTGCCCTTATCTTTAGATTCGTGATGCCTTTTGGATGGCCGGCTGTGGGAAGGTGCACTCTTTGGAGGAGTTAACTCTTTAGGAAGTTTCTTCCCCCCTGTAGGAACTGCCGGATAACTGGAAGGCTTGGTAGAGGTCGATTTTGGTGGAGACCGAGGTTGCGAGGAGGTCGGCCTGTGAGAAGGGCCACGAGAGCGTTCGGTACCCGGATGAAGGCTGGGAGTGCCCTCACGAAGAGAACGATAAGAGTAAGATTTCCTGCGGGACATCGTTCCTGCAAAAAGAGAAGAGCATATTAAAACTTTGAATACCCGCGATATAAGAGTGCAGAGTCAGATAGTGTGTGTGATTTGTGCATCCCATATAATTCCCCCTAACAAACCCGGGCCTGAAGACAGGCTCATCTGACCAGTTTCTTGTCCTCTAGTTGGAGCGACTGTCTCTTCAGAAGCAGGGAAGAAAGGCCCCTCTTCAAAGTCCTTCTCCGTATATACATCGTCGGGTAGAGGAATTTTATTCAGCTCATCAAATAACTGCTCTTCCGTCAAATCATCGGGGGTAGCGGTTTTGATTGGAGTAGAAATCGGGATTTCCTTGGACACGTCACCACGGACCTCATCCCCTCTGTATATGTTCAGGTCCTCATCGTCTTGGATGACTATCGGAGATGGACTCTTGCGAAATTTAGTTTTTTCTACCGCTTGCGAAGTTCCTTCTCCCTCCGTTAGGGGCATGTACTTATAAGGTTGCCGCCAGTGCCAAGTCCCAATCTTCTATCCAGAAGACGATGCTTATGAAGATTGTCATCAGTAATGCATTTTTTGATCCTTAGAAAGTCGGATCTACTTTGTGAAAGAATGGACAATCGATTGCTGTATAGTGGACCCTCCGTTTTCGGGAAGACATGATCTGTTTAAGACAAAGAAAAAGGGGGGAGAATGTTAACGCCTAGACTTCTTGAACAATATATTCGATTAGAAGCTTAAAGTTTACTTGATTTGAGCCATCTTCGTGAGCATCCGGCCTGTTTCCTTATATAAAACCAATCAGACTTAGGGTCCCCTATATTGCTATATCCATCGTACAGAACCTTCCTATTCGCCACCGATTCAATGAAAGAGAAATTTGGAGTTGTCGAAGAACGGTGCTTGAAAAGAAAGAAGAATGTCAAATCTCTGAATTTAAGTTCGGCACGTAGGATCTCCGCGTATGCAACATATAGGGTGTATAAAGATGCGTAGGCGTTCGGATGAAGTTGCATCGGAGCAATACCCAGTCTTCTTAAAGTTTCGATGGCAATCGGAGGGAACGGAGGAATAGCTCCTACCAAGCACATGGTCCGGCTGATCACCATATATCCTTCCGGAGCTAGGTGGGGTCTATCTTCGCTTCCGGGTGTCAAGACGTCATCCCAAGGAATCCCGTGTCTCAAGCAGATTCTTTTAAGCTTTATATCGTCGAGCTTAGATGCTAAAGAATCAGAAAATTTATCTATCCCGAGCGCGCCAGGAATCTCGTCGGGAGCTCGTCCATCTATCTCGGAATCGTCGCTAGATGAAGTACTTTCGGACGGATCTGATTCCGTGGCCTCGTACTCAGATCCAGAATCTTCACCTCCCGGATTAATTGGAGGAATCTCGGGGTTGTATTGCTCAGGAACCTCGGATTCTGCTTCTGTTGCGGATCTTGAAGATGAGTGATTATTCGACATTACTGCTAGGACGAGAAAACGTGAACAATGAGATTAATACTACCCGTTCCCCGTGTGTGAAAGTGCCGGTGTGTGTGCTTGTGTGTGCATTGAAGATAAAGCGTGAAAGCAATCAAGATCATCAAAATATTAGTCGTCATATGCAGTCAAATTATATGGTCATTTAGTCCAGAAAGTCCAACGTCAAGGCCCTAGCCTAACTGTTCAGAATTTCATGGTGACAAGGCATCGTTTGAAGTTTAAAATTTCTTTGGATCGTGAACCATGAGTCGGATCTCCATGAAGAGGGATCGCCCTCCTTCGGATCGCGGGGTAGATGATCGCCCCCTTTGAATCGCAGGGCAAAGGGATCGCCCCTTCGCGGATCGTGAAATTAAGTGATTGGGGTCTTTGCCGAATCGTCGCAGCCCCCCACGATACGCGCCTCTACCGTCATCACGACCCTCCGTCTCGCCACTCGCCTTCATCTTCTTCCTTTCCTCTCCTTGCCCACGATCCGAACTGGCCTTCCCTCTTCTCCTTCCTCCTTCGTCTTCCTCCTCTCCTTCTCGTTTCCGAACTTCAACCTCTACGCCCATCAGCCATGGCGCCTCCCTTGTTCCCCCAGAAAATCGCAAAATTCCATCGTTTCTTCCCTCAAGCTAGTCGAAAAAATTCGTAAACAACAGCGATTACGAGTAAGGGTGCTTTTGGTGGAGTTACCTTTCTAAAAATTGAGAAAATGCTCGGATTTTCGAAGGTTTGAAAAACTAGGGTTCGTTCTTCAACAGTGCAGGCGAAACGATACGGCAGAAAAAAGAAGAAGGAAAGTGAAGAGGGGAGGGTCGACTTATATAGGCAAAAGGGCGACCGTTTGTCTCCCCTTTTTTGTCCCATTCGGTCCACGAAAATAGGCGGGCCGCGAACCAAAAGCCCACCACGACTCGAGGAGGAGCCCGTTTCGTTCCGAGGCCCAAGTGCACACCAAAGAAACGAAACGAATGGCTTGATAACAGACTGCGACTCGAGCACGCGATCCGAATCGATAAATTCAGTAATGAAGGCTCCGAAAAATCCCAGAAAAGGAATTGTTCACTGATTCGCGACTCGCTGAGAAGGAACGATTTTATAGCTTCGAAGCATGTTCCATCATCGATAAAACATACTTCGAGGGGGCAAAATGTTGGCTAGCTTTTTGACCAAGCCACCCAGGTTCATTCATAAGAGGAAGGTATGAAACTATATGCCCAAGTGCATGAAGGAACGGATCGCATCTTCGACTCGCCAGATGACGGATCGCACACAATCGACTCGCCCGCTATCGGATCGCCCCCATCCCATCAGCGAAACAAATCCTCTATGTGACTCGATCCGGATTTATATTGTTGCCCAGAGTAGACCGATCTGATCCCCTGATGCATGGCGAACCCTCTGACCCGTTCAAGCGTGAGCTAGTCTTCAGCGATCCGAGTCGCACGGATCTAGCAACACGTGTCCCTAACCGTTATTTGGACCGATTCTCCCCATCTGCACGATCCGATTTTCAAGCAGATCGCGACACCTGTCCACAACGGCTAATTTGACTATTTCCTCAACGGTGGCAATGCGATCCGATGTTCTCGGGATTCGTGCCACGTGTTACCACGACCCGCCTGACAAAATCAGCTATAAATAGCTCGGAGCTTGGCATTTTTTGGGATCTTTTTTGGCAATATTGAGTACTGAATCCGCCATTGTTGTCAAAATACTAGAGTATTGAGAGAAATCCTTGATTGTATTAGCTTTCAAAGTATAATCAATAATATATAAAGTGGACGTAGGCTCGTTAACGCCGAACCACTATAAATTCTGCGTGTTATTTCCTTTTTTCTGATTCTTCAGTTGAAACTCTATAAGCTTCAGAACAATTTGGGTGTTAGGTCCAAATTTTGATCTAACAATACCATTGAAATTTTGTCCAGAAGCCTTTAATACAGCTGTTTATCTGATTAACAAACAACCAACAACTGTATTAAAGAACATATCACCATTTGAAAAGTTATACAATATCAAACCAGATTATAAATAGCTTAAGATGTTTGGATGTCTATGTTTTCCATATTTAAGGCCTTATAATACTAATAAACTAAATTTCAGGTAAAAACAGTGTACTTTTCTAGGGTATACTAATAATAAAAAGGGTACAAATGTATTGATAACACTGGAAGAATATATGCCAACAGCCATGTTATATTTGATGAAAAAGTTTTTCCATATAGTACAAAAGATATAAGTACTACAGATAAAGTCAGGAATCTAAAAGTCTCTATACCTGCTATACCTCATATTCAACAAAGCTGGCAACAAATGGAGAGTAATCAACAGTCCGATCCTCAAAACTCACCAATCAACTATGATCAGGAAACCTTTGAGCCACCCAGTGTGACATCTCATCCACCTGTTCAAAGTCACAATCAAGAGAATGATGAGTCCACAAATCAACAAACAACACCTGAAAGACCTGAAGACAGCAGTAACTCACCATCAAGCGAACAACCAGTTCATACTGGTCATCCAATGATTACAATATCTAAAAGTGGTATCTTTAAACCTAAAATATTTACTGTTATGTCCAATACTAATGAACCTGCATCTTTTGATCAGGCAGTCAAAAGAAAACACTAGAAAGCAGCAATGGATGAAGAGTATAATGCTCTAATTAAAAACCATACTTGGGATATTATGTGTCCACTTGCTAACAAGAATATAGTTGGTTGCAGATGGACATACAAGTTAAAAAGGAATCCAGATGGATCAATAAACAAATACAAGGCAAGACTTGTAGCCAAGGGGTTTACACAAGAATATGGTTTTGACTTCAATCAAACTTTTTCTCCTATAGTAAAACCCATGACTATAAGACTTGTACAAACCATCGCCGCTAGTAAAAACTAGCATATTAGACACTTAGATGTCAATAATGCTTTAAGGAAGAAATCTACATGAGTCAACCACCAGGGTATAGTGTTAGCTCAAACTATGTATGTAAGTTGAACAAGGCTATATATGGCTTGAAACAGTCTCCTCGCGTATGGTTTGACAGACTGAAAAACACTTTGTATAATCTAGGTTTTCAGTCTACCAAATCAGACAACTCCTTGTTCACAAGAATTAATCAGTCATCCACAATACATCTATTAATATATGTAGATGATCCAATTGTAACTGGTAGCATCCACAATACGCCTATTAATATATGTAGATGATCTAATTGTAACTGGTAGCAATATCAAAGACATAGATGAGTTAACACAATATTTAGACAGACAAATCTCTATTAAAAACCTGGGTGATGTTAATTACTTCTTAGGCATAGAGATAACAAGGACCAATGATAAAATATTTCTATGCCATAGGAAGTATATCACTGAGTTACTCAGCAAAACAAAGATGTTATATGCTAACCCTCAACCTACACCCATGATAACTAGTCAACAATATTCTAAATTCAGAGGGGAAGCAATCTCAAACATCACTGAGTACAGGATGGTGGTAGGAGCACTTCAATATGCTACTATAACCAGGCCTGATATTTCTTATAGTGCTAATAAAGTATCTCAGTTTATGCAGAAGCCATTAGATACACACTGGAGAGCTGTCAAAAGAATCTTAAGGTATCTTAAAAGGACTATAAACTATGGACTCACATTAAGAAGGAGTCAACATCTGAAAATAGTAGGGTATGCAGATGCTGACTGTGCCTAAGATCCTGATGATAGAAGGTCTACAAGTGGTTATTGCGTTTATATTGGTCAAAGTCTAATTTCCTGGAGCTTAAAGAAACAAGCCACAATCTCTAGGTCAAGCAGAGAATCTGAATACAGAAGCATAGCTAATGCAGCAGCTGAAATAAAATGGGTTCAATCCATGCTAAAGGAACTTCAAATTAAGTCTACAGCAAAACCAGTACTATGGTGTGATAACAAGAGTGTTGTATACATGCCCGAGAACCCAATACAGCACGCAAGAACAAAACATATTGAAATTGATTTGCATTTTGTCAGAGATATGGTGCAAAAAGGGGAAATCGAAGTTAATCACATACCTGGAACTTACCAGAAGGCCGACATATTGACTAAAGCAATTAGCATGAAGAACTTTACCGGATTTCTCTCAGATCTCAACGTTGATGAAGACAAGGATCAAACTGGACCAAATCACAACAAGGGGAGAAGATCTGGAAATCTTTACAACATCAACAGCAAAACTGCCAGAATCCTCTCTGATGATGATAACAACAAAGCTCGAACTGCTACAAATCACAGCGATAAAGGAAGAGCTGAAGATCTACTCAACATCAACAAAACAGTTAGCTTGTCCAAGCTCAAATCTAATGATGATAACACCAGAGACCACAGAGGAAGCAACGGCATAAAAATCTCTGGAGCACTGGCATAATAGTATCGTGAAATTAAGGTTTTGGAAACCCTGGTTTTCATAGGGGCGTATTAAGTGTAAAGAGAAAACATAGTTACGAAGGGTTACATCTTCCCTTACACGGATTACTGACATGGCATTATATCATCCATCCTCTCCTATAATATCCAGCTGTCCATTCACTCATCCAAAGCATTTTCTTGTAACCAATAGTCATTTAGCCCAAAGCCCATATATTACTTGTATATAAAAACAGGGCCATGGCTATGTATTTTATTATTCTCTGTATTCAAATCATCAAATAATAGAAAGCTCCTTTATTTCATACTTTCACAAACACAAATTTGTATAAATCTTTAGTGCCTTCAAAATGGTTGTAGATGTGTAGTGCTATCAATCTGAAAGCTGTACGCAGAAACTACATTAACAAAGCAGCAAAGCCGCTTCAATTTCATTATTGTACATCTGGGTTACCCAATGCTATTACGGCTGTAACAAAACATTGGCAATGAGGACTGAATAACTGAAGCAACCATTTTTAAAGTAAAAAAAGAAATGCAGACTTACATAGGAACAATCAACATAAAGCATCAAAACAACGATAAAGTTGGGGAGGAAATTTGGCATATGTGTTATGATGAATTTTGGGGTATTTGATGCAGCGCAATATGATGTTTAGGAGCAACAAAATAAACTGAAAATGCAAGGAAACTGAAGTAACAGAGCAGAGAAATCACAGTTATAAAAGTTGGGCAGGAGCCTTAGAGAAGCAAAAAGATGAATGGAGGATAATTTATGAGATGGTGAGGAGTGAAGTTCGTTCGTTTTAGTCCCACATCGGCCTAAATATCAATCAGATTGTTGAGCTGAGCTATAAAAAAGCGTAGGCAATGGAATCATAAAGCAACGCAGCTACATGGTTAGCACAGAGTGAACTATTCTTTCGCCTTTTACTAAAGAATACCGTGTGCTCTCTACATCAAGAAACATACATCACTTTTTGGAGGGTGTTCTTTTATAAAAAGGGCCCCAACAAATTTAATTTGAAACGTTTCATTATTTGGGTTTCTCTGGGTCATATTTCCTTGCCAGGCCAGGGGTTTAGGGATGATTTACCTTTGTTTTATTACTTTTTCTGAAGCTACCGGTTCTGGTGTCATACTTTAACTATTTAGTGATGATTTAATTTTGGTTTTAAGTCATTAAAATGAATAAATGAATACTTTAACTGTTTATAAAATGAAGGGCAAGTTAATCTGGATCTTCTATAGTTTTCGGGGATTTTCCTCTATTATAAATGACTTATTATTAAATGTTTGTTCCCAAAAGCTTAAGAGAAATAATTAATTAAGACTAGTAGTTTGTTAGTCTCTTACATTTCAACCTTTGGGATAAAATAAAATTTGTACATGGTTTCTGAAAAGAAAATGCAAACTTTTAGATCCAACGTTAAGATTTTGACATATATAATGAACTAGTAAAATAATTACATCTTATTCAGATAGAAATCGGTTTTATCTTGAATTATGGTTTCGTCCACGTCATTGGATTTGTTTCACATAGTCCTATTTCGTTTTGAATGGGTGAAACATAGGATATCAAATAGTTGGTGTGGAGTGGATCACCGTAAAGTTGAGTGCGAAGTCGGATAGTATGAAGCCATTGTTTCGCTTCGAACTGGAGAGCCATTTGCTTTAAATTCAATGCCAACTCTTATTTTTGCTTTGTTCCAAAACATTTTATCTTGAAACACTTTGTTTTGAAGCACTTTATTTCGAATCCAAAAGTAATCCTTTTGATAAATAAAAATAACATAAAGAAAAGACGGAAAAAGGAAACATAACAATAAAAATGACGGCTGGATAGTAGCTTAGGGTCCCTATGCCCAGTCGCATCTCTCACTTTATATATTTACGACTTTTGGATCCATATTCTCCGACCGCCTATGGTGAGGCCCAAGAATCTCTGTGATGACCGCCCCATACTAGCCAGCACCCCACAAAGCATGGAATAAAGTATAATAATAACACAAGACAACAGGCGAGACAGTAAAAGCTAAATGAATCATAATATCAAAGTGGCAAATCCATATCGTAACAAAAGTACCAAATAGTCAAATACAGACGCATTGCAAAATATTATGTCTACATAAAATGCACTGCTATCCCCAAAGTAGTGAAACCCAAAAATAAACAGGGATAAAAGTATTTATATAGTAAGTGGAAGCCTCCTGCTCGTCTGCAGTCAGCTACTCGAGCACACTAACTGTCTCTAGTCTGCTCATTTATGAGCACATAGAATAATAAGAACCAATGCACAAAACCCTTAATCAGACAAAGTCTAGTGTGAGCGATAGTAATATCAACCAGTATATCGGGTAATACAATAGGTATGAAGATCATACCTGACCTTGTTCGGCATCCAAAGAGTTAGCACATGTAATCATGTACTCTACTCTGTGGTAATCACAAGGGTAAATGGAAGTGTGTGTGTGTGTCATAGTGATAACAACCATTCAGTCATAGCAAGCATCCTCACATTCTCTCACTCAGTGCGTCGAGTATATAATATTCATTACCTTAGTCGTCCAATCCATTTGGGGCCACGGCGGGACCAACTGCCTTAGTCTCCACCCGACTCTTGCTATAACCAACTGCTCTGGTTTATAACCAATAGCCCATCCCAGTCCATACTGCCATATCTCTGGGGTCTGAGCCGAATCAGCCCACACTGTCCATCTTGCCATAACCAAAATATAAACATTTTATTTTGAAGCACTTGTTCCAAAGCACTTTATTTCATAGCCAAAAATTGCAAAGTGGCACAAACATGCTTGCATATCTCTTTTTAACCAGGTTTCGATTGGGTTAATGTCGCATCATTTTGCTTCGATGCCAGCTGGGCAGGAGGTTAGGAACGGAGCAACTCCTTTTTTGATTTGCTTTGCATTAAGTATGATAGGTAGGTATTAAGCCTTGTTTAGTTTTACTTCAAACTAAGCTGGATATGCAAGGCTTGAAGCACCACTTCGCATAAGCTAGATAAGCAGGTGTGGAACACTCCTTTCTTTATTGTTTTCACTTCGAAATAAGTCAGATAGGTAGGGCTCGAAGCATTGTTTTTCTTTCCGTAGGCTAGATAAGAGGATGCGAAGCACTCCTCACTTTTGTTATTTATATTCGTGCTACGCTGGGTTAGCGAAATTGAATCACTTTTTGAAGGTTGTTGTTTTGATGTTATTTGCTTTAAAGCTAAATGGTTTGCTTCACACGAAGCATTATTTTGTTGTTTTGCCTTGGTAACCCGACATGGTCTATGGCCAGACCGGGATCGCTTCGTACTAGAGTTGTTTTATTAAAATGGTAGATATAAGTTTGCTTCGCATTGCTAGGCTATAGTAAATAATCATGCCTAATTTTCTTGGAGTGGACGAAGCCGTGCACATGGGTTATATGGTATTTCCATTCAGTGGAGATACCATTACTTTAGCACACATTGTATGATTTTCGTTGTTAAATACATGTTAAATGGGGATAAATATGAGAGATAAACCAAGGAGATGGGTAATCTAGATGGTAGGAGATTGGTAATTCCATGACTTTATGATAGGGTAATCATTTAGAATATGATGGGTAATCATATAAACGTTATGATGAATAATCACTTGAACATGATGACTAATCATATAAATGTTAAGATAGGTAATAACTTGAATATGATGGGTAATCATATGATATTAAGATGGATGGTTACTTTATTATGATGGGTAATCATAAATATGTTAAGGTAGATAGTCTAGATAGTCACTTGAATAAGAACTGTAGTCATAAATACATTAAGAAGACCGTCACTTAAATATGATGAATAATCATAATTATGGTGAGATGGATAGTAAAAGTTAATGGTGATGAGTTATCCATTATATGTTGCACGCATGCACATGATTTACTACTATTGTAACCATTGTGAGTGCCCAACACATGATTGGTTGTTGTGTTATCAAAGTACTAGTCAGAGGAAAACCATTTCGCTGAGGGGTGTGTTCTCCTTAGATGTCAATTTGTTTTGATATGGTAGATTATTATTCATAGCAAACTTGTATATGACCGGAAGTTTTTATTTCTCCCCTTAAACTCTTGGGTACTCGTCTACGTTAGATTGTGCTAATGGATTTCTCAAATATCCAAGTTAGATGCTTTCAGAAATATGCTGGATGAAATTCCAACTAATTTATGAATTTTCGTTGTGCTTCTATTGTTGATGTAAGGGCAAAGTTGTATTACTACCTAATATTTATACTCCGATCAACCAGGAGGCATCTTCATATGTTACTCTTGGGGATATTTTGCAATTGTTATATTTCTTTGAGCATTGATATGTACATGCGAATATGTAATGGAAAATATTAGTCAATGAAATGAGTTTTTTTTTCATTTTCATCTTCCTGTGTATTTTGATATTTTCATCTAAATCCTATTTTCATGCTAGAGGATAATACTCTCGATGATTGCAACATCAGTCATTCTTATTTTTGTGTGCCTTAGAATGAGGGATGTTATAGTTTGGTATCAGAGCATATGTTTAAATTACTAACCAGAATGTTCCGATTAAATTCACATTCGATGCATTCGTATACCTGTATTTATGGGAACTAGCTATTATATAAAAAAAAATTCAACTTATATGGTAGATATAAATGCTACATGCATATTGTATCTAGGACTAGATTTCTACTTATAAAACCAATGAATAGAACATTAGGATTATCATCGAACTGATTTGCATAAACTTTATTCTAGATTTTTATACAAACAAATCATTGTATTCTTGTACTCGAGATTTATAAAAACCAAGAAATGAGAAACAATTGATATATACACTTATTGGGTCGACCTATGTAAAAAAAATTGTTCTTTTCATTTGTGTCTTTTGTACTAATCATTTTTTGTCATTTATTTTTATTTTTTGATTTGATGCACAAATCCTAATTGTTTAAATATACAAACATTTCTGTCATATTGTGGAGGTAATTATTAGGATCTAAAGGTTGATATTTTAGCATAAGTACATCCGTCTATTCGTAATGTTTGAAATTATATGAAATGAAATTAAGTATGGTTTTGTTTGATGATTGATTAAGACAAATGATGATGTGTCATACATTCAACGTTCATGCACAACTTACCATTTATGTTTTGGCGTAGATGATCTACTTTTGTCCTGATGTATTCTCTACCATGTGTTTAATTATTTTCAGAGCAAACAGTATGTAATAATTTAAAGAGAAGATAAAAAATGGACATGATAGGAAGACATGGTTTAACGACTTGCCTTTACGTCCAGTTAAGTCGATAATAAAACCAACTCAAATCGTACGGAACATTACATTGTTTTAACTCTGGGTTTTGAAAAATATTGAATCACAAAATATAGATAGATCACATATACAATATAGCAGAATAACTCACAGCGAAATAATAACTTAGTAGTTCATGAAGCTACTAATCTCAAAATCTCAAATATAATACATAATATCAGAGCCGTAATTTAACACATCAGAAAAACATAAAATACATAATTTTCTAGTACATAAGCAAATGACAGAAATGGAATTATCGAATCAACAAGGTTGCAATAACAGATAGATAATAAGCTGAATCTTCAATAGATCTCCAACTCTCAAAGGATGAATCACCAAAGATGAGCTCCTTGGTTGGACTCAAGCATCAAGTCCAAAAAAAACACTTGAGTCAGGATTAACATTCCCAATTATAAATCAACTCAAGTGAAATGGTCAAATGAAATGCACAATTGAACTCAATGATACATGCTCCTCGTTATGGCAGGGAACCATGAACGATTTATATGCTAGCTCCCTAATAAATATTGAATTTCTACATGGATTTATGCACCAATTTTGGAATCATGGACTTGTAAACTTTTTCTTACAAATATTAAGTGTCTTCGAAGGATATCGGTACCTGATGAGGCAATTAGGACAATGCGTATTCATGGTTTTCTGTTCATTCGACCAGGAGAATATTTTGCCCCGATAATTTTTTCTTAGTATGGTTAGATTATAGTGGTGCAACACACCTAATTTTTAGTAGGACATTGTTAAGGAAATTAAATGATATAGGTTATATAAAATAACGTTGTGGGATAATAAGTTCTGATTTGATAAGTAAATTGGTTTGGTCTTAATAACTAATCAATTGAACGAACCTAAAAGAGGACTTGCGGGAGAGGCAAAAATGAAATAATCCAATGCCATAATTTTTCTCCTTCATGTTTCTTCTTTCATTTTACGAGTAAACCTAAATCTAGCTACCCAGGACACTGACCATTAATAATGTGCAGTTAAAGCGCTCGACGGATCTAATGCGGCGAAGGTGCAAAAAGTTGTAGTGGAGATAAAGCGAGGAAATAGCGAAAGTGTCTAAAATAGCATATAAAACTCGTACACAATACTTTTACAAATATATAAATGATAAATAAATGGAAAATTAACATTTAACTAAACCATAGTCAGTACAATCTTAATTTTAAATACAAGCATTAGTAAATATTTTTGAATAAATGTTAACTTTTATTCAACTTGATTAAATTCAATAGAATATTATATTATATATATTTTGAAAAATACATGTCAAAAAATTATATTGAAAAACTAATTTTATAATGTATAAATATCATTTTTAAATTACTTTCTTTTACAGAAGATAAAGCAAGAATAACAAAAATAATGGGAATATAGGGGAATAAAACAGAAAGTCTATTTGGAAATAGTGTTGCGGTAGAAATCCGCTACACGATATAGTGGGGATATGTCAGGGTAACAGCGGGGCATTAACTGCATGGCATTAACATCATCAAAGCAAAGGGAAACTAAGGGAAAATTAGAGAGAAAACGCTTAGGAAATTAAGCTACATGAAATATCAACTTGTTTGTCTGTTTTAAGGAGAATGGCATATTCACACGCATATAGTTTGCTTATTTTGATTCGTTCATAGCCAATGCTTTAATTATCTTTGTAGTTTTGAGTGATTTGTTGTTGTTTGGATAAAACAATAACTTATTTAATTTGTTTTGTACGAAGATAATTTTGATTTTGGTCAAAATTCTTAGGTTTTGGATATAAACCAATGTTTTACATCTTAAAATATTTTGAAAATTTAATATGACTTGCTTAATATGATTTTAGAGGTGAATCATAAGTTTATAATTTTCTGAACATTTCTGAAATTCCTAAGGAGGAAATGTGATTAAATTTGGGTTTTAAAGTACTAAAATGATTAAGCGAATAATTTCAACTTTAAATTTTTATAGAATAAAGAGAATGTTAATTGGAATTTCTATGATTTTGCGGATTTTTCCCTTTTTTTCAATTTATTCAGAAGGGAAACCAATCGGAGTCGTAATACCCTCCCTAATGCACCTAGCCCGGTCCGCGAGCACCACATAAGTGGCTGATCTTAGCGTATGCACATGGTAAGCTCTTAGCATGTCGTTCCGGGTTTTGAACCCGCGCCACTGTTACCATGGTGCAAGTCCTTAACCACTGGGCTACTGTTGCGGACGGATTTTTCCTTGTTACAAATGATTTATTATGAAATGTTTGTTTCACAAAGCTTATGAGAAATAATTAATTAAGACTGGTAATTAGTCAGTCTCTTATATCTCAGCCTTTAGATAATTTTCTTCACATGATTTTTGAAAAGAAAATGTAAAAATTTAGATCCGACGTTAAGATTTTGATAAATATGAAGAGTTAGTAAAATAATTACATCTTATTTAGAAAGATATCAGTTTTATGTTAAATTACAATTTCGCCTAAGACATTTGATTTGTTTCACATATTCCTGTTTCGTTTCGAATGGTGAAACATAGAATATCAAATAGTTGGTATGAAGTGGTTCATTAAGAAGCTGAATGCGAAGTAGGATAATACAAAGCTAGTGTTTTGCTTCAAATTAGGGAGCCGTTTGTTGCTTTGAAGCTGTTTGCTTTAAAGCTAATGTGTTTGCTTCACAAGAAGCATTATTTTGCTGTTATGCCTTAGTAAACCGACATGGTTTATGGAAAGATGGGCTTTGATTCATACCAGAGTTATTTTATTAAAATGGTAGATAACCAAAGCACTTTGTTTCGAATCGATGTTATAAAATTATATAGTATATTACCACGCAAGTTTGCTTCGAATTGCTAGTCTATGATAAATAATCAGCCTAATTTTGCTTTGAATGGACGAAGCCATACACATGGTCTATATGGTGTTTTGGCTTAGTGGAGATACCATTATTTTAGCACACATTATATGGTTTTTGCTATTAAACACTTGTTAACTGGAAAACATACGGGAGATAAATTATTGATGACATCAATATATAATGATTACATTCTTGGGGTATACAACTGAAAAATGTAACTTATCAATTTATAGTTTCTAACAGACTACGAGATGGGAAATCCACATAAAGCCAAGGATTGATGGTCTCCGAAATTTGGCAGGTTATGGGTACATAGTCATTCTCGGAGAACTATGAGGTGTGTGACGGATAGTCCATGTCTAATGGATGGGTAGTTCATGTACTTCAAATGAATAAACCAAGGAAATGGGTAATCCAAATTGTAGGGAAAGGGTGATCTCCATGACTTATGATAAGGTAATAATTTAAAGAGTTATAGGTAATCATACAAACTTATGACGAATAATCACTTGAACATGATGACAAATAATATAAATGTTTAGATAAGTAATCACCTGTATATGATGGGTAATCATATGATAATAAGATGGATGGTTACTTTATTATGATGGGTAATAATAAATACGTTAAGGTAGATAATCATTTGAATATGAACCGTAATCATAAATATATTAAGAAGATTGTCACTTAAATCTGATGAATAATCATAATTATGGTGACATGGGTAGTCAGAGTTAATGGAGATGAGTTATACATTATGTATTGCACGCATGCACATGATTTACTACTACTCTAACCATTGTGAGTGCCGAAGCATATGATTGGTTATTCTGTTTTCAAAGTACTAGTGAGGGGAAAACTATTTTGCTGAGTGGTGTGGCCTCATTAGATACTTATTTGGTTTTAAATTGTAGATTATTACTCATAGCGAACTTTTGTATGATTCGAAGTTTTTGTTTCTCGCCTTAAACTCTTGGGTACTCATTTGAGTAGATTGAGTAAATGGATTTCTTAAATATCCAGGTTAGATGCCTTCAAAAATACACTGATGAAATTCTAGCTAATGTTTGTTTTAACTTAAAAGATTTTCAAACTTAAAAGTATTTTGAAAGTAAAATCATAAGCATCGGAGAATAGGATTGGGTAGTGTTAATGCTACAGTAACGTACTTGCATTTTTCATATATAAGTATGAATATTACTCACCCTCTTGAACTGTCCTTCAATATTCCTACAAAAGGCTCATATTTGGATTTAAAGGAAGTATGATATGAAGCGGAAGAGTGAATCTAAGTGGAGGAAGCACCACGACTAATAGAGAAGCTCAATATAGCACCAGAGGGTGAATGAAGTTGATGTGACCCCACCAATAGACATGGGGTTATTTATCAGGTATTTTTCATTCTGATGCGAACTGGAGCAGCTACTGGTTTCAACTAGAGGTAACGCTACAATGTTGAAGGAGTTAATCATGTGGAAAGTTGGTAAAAACTATGTCAAACTTAGTCGGGATTATGCTACACTTAGAGGAAAGCCTTTTCTTGGATTGGAGGATGCCATTGAGGTAGAGAATTGGCTCTTGCACCATGAAAGGTTCTTCATCGATTTAGTTAGGTGGACAAGCAAAAGAGAATATTAGCTTCTAGGATGTTGCAGGGTGCTAATTTGAGCAAATGGAATGGCCTGACCATGGGAATGACATAGGAAGAATTGATCTAGGCTAATTTTCAAAGGAAAATCAGAGATAGGCTTTTGTCTAAGTTTTTTAAGTCAATGTTGTAGGGGAATTTTTACGGGTTAAAGCAAGGCGATATGTTTGTGATTGAGCATGCCACAAATTTTAATGAACTTTCCCGGTTTGGTTATTCTATTCTTGACACTCTTATCAAGAGGAATGAAAAGTACATCCGAGGAATGAGGTAAGAGATTGCTAGAGCGATTATGCCACGTTTGAGACCCTTGTAACATTATGGTTGAAATGACCATCAAGAATGAAGATACGCTTCCTTTGTATGGAAGTGAGAAGCAGGTGGAAACCCAGAGTTATTAGGGCACGAAGAGGAAGTTCTTCAAGGGAAAGAGGGCTCAACAGGGAGGAAAGGCTAAGAAAGTAAACTCCAGATTGTCCACTTCATGGGTGATATAAAGGGTTATTAAGTCTGGTTGGCCGATACCATGACAGTTTTTGTAACAATCCAAATTCCAACGGGTCCGGATTTTTTCACTAAAAGCTAAAAATCCAAGTCCACTGAAATCTGAGCTGATTGCCTAGAATCATGTATAAAGGCTTAATAAATATATCAGAGCTAAGATAAACATCCCACCGCGGAACTGAATGAAATATGATAATAAGTAAATACTTACCATAATAATGACATCGACCAAGCAAGTGTCTCTAAGGTGGAAAATCACTGTAATCTATCTAACCTACGGATCTGTTATGAGAGGGGGCCAAATATAAAGTTCTGATGAACAGATAAATCATACTTTTTTAGAATTACACTATATAAATCGTTCTACCTTTAATTTTTTATTAGTTTATTAAGGTTCATAATATTTTCTCCTCTGTGCATAAATCGTGCCCATCTACTCTCCAGTAGATCCAACCTAATAATATATATGTAGCTATGTATCCAATGTATCTCGGTACCACCTATACTACCTTCTTCAACAGTTCTTCATCATCTCTTTGCGAAAGAGTGTTGCCACTACATGTGTAATGGATTACTTCGTGATGCCTATAATTCAGATGTTTCGCTGTTTACTTAGAAAATATGAAACTATGTCCATATTATACTACATTAATACTCAGACATCCACAATGTACTGCCCAGTGCATACGTTGAGGGTGTACACATAATCGTTTTGCCTATACTTTGAGTTTCGCTACTAAATGGAATGATTGGGGCTCACTACGGGACTCAATAATTTATTTCTACTATCTACAAAGAGGCACTACTAGGGTCCATAGATGTTAAACTAAGTCTGTCTCTTCTATTGCGGCTATGGTCCAACGTATCCACCCCTCTGCTAGTTTAAGACACTCTAGTGGGTTAAGGTCTTGCCCTAAAATAAAAAACTATGCAAACAATTGGCGTTGCTACATCACATAGTGTCCCGATAGAAAGAGACCACTTTCCGGTCATCTTAACCCACATCTCCCTGTACTCACTATTGGCTGACGATAACAGTCATCCAATGGTTACTACCTTCTACTGGTCCTAACCGCTAAGACCACCGTATCCTAAAGTCGCCCATCACCCATCAGCCTTCTGACTTCCCTCAACATGAATGCAGTTAAGGCATGCCCTCTTGATGGAAACTTATCAGACCTGCCTCCAATAAAAAGCCTAAACTATTGCCTACATTAGAGAGCTATCCTCGAGGTTTCCACACTTTGAAGACTACACTTCCTATCTTCAGCGTGGCTGGTCCTGATCTTCTTGAGATCATCAATTCTCGACTGTTTAGGACTGCTGCTGTAAACTCACCTCGTGAGATCAACATACTCTAATGAATCTGTTGTGGTCTGCATCGCTAGGCATACCTTCAGATTTGCTTTAGGACTCCTCCAAATGCATCTCAAATTTCTTATTAGACCTATGTCTAATCTTCTTCTTACATGTTCACTTACCCTTATCTTTCTTACTCTGCTTTTATCTTATTATTATGAAATTGCTCTTGCTTTTTCTTAATTTCTCCTTATGTCAGTCTCGATTGTGTAAGAAATTATATACATCATAACAATATTACCATTTCCTATTTTCTACATTAAAATAGCAGATCTTATATTTTACTTGTTCTTTTATGGGCTATCATGTATCTACCTTGATTTCTTAATCTTTTCTTTTCTTATATCTTCTTTTAGTTACATTACCCTTTTTATTTATTGTCGTGGTAAATCTGAATTTTGTAAGTTATATGTATTCAATTTTGGTTTGTTACGGAAACTATGCTAAAATTTATTTCCATAGTTTGACATGATACTACAAATAGTAATTCCTTGTTGCAAAGTATTTCTTATATTTATCTCTGACTTCATTACATAATGCAAAATTTGGTTGAGTCCCAATTTTACACTAATCTAATTTCCTTTGCCTTTAACCTTGTAATTACTTTTTCCATCGTTCTAAAATTCAAATTATGGAAATAAATTCCTTTTTGTTGATCAACCAAAATAAGCTATATTTTAATTTACAATTTATTTGGTATATTTCAATTCCCATTCTATTTCATTTCCAAATTTCTGACGTGGTTATTGTAAATTTACCAAATTGAACCTATCTTTATTTTTGAAATTTCTTTTTTTCCAATTATACTTGTATTTTCTTAATTCTGATTTCCAACAATTTACTTCCTTTCATATAAATATTCATTCTTCTTAATTCATAGCTTTACATATAGTTAATAACTATAGCAAATAATTCTAATTAAACTATGTCAAATTTAACTAATTACAGTAGGAATTAAAATATTGTAAATAACTATAATTAAACTATGCCAGATTATAACAGAAATGAAATTACTATAAATAATTCAGCCTAAACTATGTTAGATTTAACTAACTATAACAGGAATTAAATGATTATATATACTGTTACCTGGCCTTTTGGCCCAACTACCAAAAACAGTCCAGTCCTGCACGACTCGGCTCATCGCATGGTTAAATGACCTAAAAGTATAGTCCAAGCACACAAGAATCAATCCGAGATAGAGTCTCAAAAGTATGGTCATCACGGCTCGTCAAAAACGCTCTCAAATGGCTAAGTATTTGGCGATAGTTATTCACTGACCATTGGGTTCAGTATGTATCCCCAAGACCAAAGCAGCTCCACAATTTTTCCAACACTCCTGGGATCGGTATTCACGATTTCATATCCCAAGATCAGATCTGTATTTATGCAGGATTCAGCTTCCATCTAGAATTTGTTCAAGTACCTAGGGATCAGTAGAGAGAAGCTCGTATTCTGGTTCCACACATCCCAATTCTATATCCCCAATTTCCTCTCCAAATTTTGTATCCCAAAGTTTACAGAGAAAATTCAAATCCCAGATAGTATGTTAGGATCGATACAAGCAATTTTGTATCATGGGATACGAAACAACAAGTAGGAGAAGAATCCAAGAGCTTTGAGGTGGATGTAACATCTTGTATTTTGATGATTAGTTATTTAAATAATTTTATTTAAATATTAATCGTCAACCACCTAACGGTTCCAAAGTGGTATTTTTCATAAACGATCGAATCAGGACTCGATACTATTTCCATTGAACTCAGATAGTTCATTATATGGAGAAAAAGTGTATGGATCGTTATATTTCAAGATTTGACGCTCCAAGGGGAAAATAGCTTCGAAATACACACGAAAAATTGTCTTTTCGGGCACAATATCAGATTTTGATGAAATTTATTTTTGAATCGTCGCATAAAGTTATTTTATGCTATCAAGTTTTGTATCAAACAGATGTACCATTTGGTCGTGTGCTTTTTAAACGTGTATGTGTTTGAATGCATAATTTTTGAAAATTAGGCTATATGTGGTTATAAGTACCCCTTTAATCACTTATTAACCCTAATGTCTTCATTATCCACCTACTGTAGCCTCCATCTCCTTTGTATCTTCATGGTCTCTTATACATCCATCTTCAAAACGTGATTCCCATTGAGATAAACCACTAAAATCATGAAATCAGTTTCTAAATTACTAGATTTTCTTCCTTTTCAATCCTATAATATATTCAAAGTGAATGATCACCATCTCAGTCATGACCGTGTATTTCATGAGACCAAAGGCTGGAAATTTCCAAAGCTATAGGCAATGATTGGTGGATTCGATATTTTCGTTATATTTCTCATCGAAAATAGTACCTACCTTTAAAATATGGCTCATTTCCAATGAGAAACACAAATTTCATCCTACGGAGGTCGTCACCTCCATGTGGCATGGTAGAGGATATGCTTTGCTAGGGTAGTGCGAGTTTTACGAGGTGGTGATGTCGGTGAGTTCGTTCGTAGAGAAGTTTGTTGGTGAAAACGGATCCAGATTTCATTGAGAAACGATGGAGAATAGCGGAGAGAGGGGATTGGAGGAAGTGGGTTTATTTGTTGTGCTTGTACATGTATTGGTTTGGGGAAGATGTAATTATGAGAATGGCGGAAGGCAATTAAGTAATTAGCTTAAGTGTTAATGACATTTTTTTTATTTAAATAATCCACAAACTTATGTATGCGATAACTTTTGCATACGACACCAGTTTTGGATGCAGTTTCTTTCGTTGGACTCGTATTGACGAGCTATACCTTTTGACATTAATTTGGGCTTATTTGGCTAAGGTGAGTGATATTGTTTCTCACTGAACTGTATTTATTTATACAATGAAAATTTGACATTTTAAATTGACTTACAAGCTGAAAATATAAATTGTAGGATAGTTGAACCTAGTAATTAATAACTAGGTAAATTAAAAAGTAATTTGGTTAGTTTAGACCCAAACAACACATTTTTACCCATTTACCTACTATTATGCGCTATTCTGACATTATTACCGGGACTAAACTATTTTGACACCAAATTCACACCAATTATTTTAGATAGATTCTACTTATGTTCTAAATGCCATTATGGACGTTTTATACTATTTTAGTCTATTTTAGGATTATTGGTTGCATCGTTGTTGTTTGCGTAGTTTGGTTGTAAACACCACTTATTGGCGAAATAGGACTTGGAAACCTTACCTGTTAGAGCTTAGTGTTATCAATTAAACGCACAAGTCGGTGCGTATTGATTGGGCGCACAAGACTTGAAAGAGCGAGATAAATTCATGAAGTAATATCGGAACATGTAGACCAACTTGTTAAAGGATATGCATCAGAGCATGGTGACTGACTGGAGTATGGAACAATATTGGGATTTGGTGGCAAATCTGAAGACGAAGAATCGATTCAATGGAGAGCTTGGATCTCCAAACGGATGTCAGACGTTTTCGTTGGATGTGTATTTAAACATTTTTGGCTGAACACAAAATCTGAGTGGTCACTAACAATTGCTATGAAGTGATCGATATTGACTACTATTGTTAATTGGCCATTTTGATGTTTATGACGTTGTCCTTTCAAGAAGCATGATATGGGGATTCGTTCAATGGTGATTCCAAGATGATGTCTCTTTATTGGGGGTGACTTCGGTGCAAAACGAAATGAATGTTTCAAGAAAAGATAGAGACGGATACGGTCATCCATGGAATTACATGACGAGATCTCGAAGGTGATATTGAAGGTTGTGGTTCATATATCATTTCCATAGGGGTGGAAGTAGTACACCAGAGAAGTGTATATCCTTCGACTATGAACTCAAGGAGGGAGTGGTCGAAGTGGAATTGATAGGTAGTTGATCATGGGATGAAACAGTAAGATGATGGATCAACTTGAGTGAGACTCGAGCTCGTAATATGATATATTGACTTGGGAGGGACTCGAGTGTGAAAGGTAATGGATTAATTCGAGTGAGACTAGAATTAAAGGTCGGAGTCGTCGAGGATGACTTATGAAGTTGGAAGCACTAGGGAATCGTTGAGAGATGAAGGTGCTAGCAGACTCAAAGCAAAGGTATTATGGTGGGCTTGATATAAGAGATCAAGTACCATGGTTTGATCGGAAAGTAATCTTGTTGTCTCGAGGAGGCAAATGTGCTTGGGTCGTACGACAGTCTGACTTGAACTGAGGTTCTCCATTAGCCTTTGATGGATGGCAACGACCAGTCATTTGATATCAATGTATTTAAGGCTTTAGTCGGTGATAACTAGGTTATTTCTTGCTATGTATGCTATGGTTGCTTGTGCGTTCTTTTCTATTTTCTATGGTAGGCTATCACCTTAGGATACTGAAGATAAGTGGTGGAATTGGGAATCCTATTCTGAGCAATATCTATTGTTGTTGTTATTGTTTGTATAGCATATGTTATCTTATTATATATGCTGATTTTGTGGGTGTAGGGACGATCAGGAATGACTCTTCATACCATTTGTACCATATACTATTGCGAGTTTTACCATTTTTAATATTCATTTATCGCTCACACCAGACTGTTGTTTGACTCAAGGTTTTGTATTCCCTCTTATTACCTTAGGAGTTAATCAAACACATCAATGAGTAGGCCTGGTAGCTGGTGTAGACTTTATCTTGAGTTGCGCAGGTGAATTAGCAGGAGGTGGCACTTTCTCATATTATATTTGTATTATTGGTTATTCTGTTGTGTGACATTGTGGAGCCATGACAGTGTTGGCTACTTATCTTGAGATAGTTTGTAGGTGAATATATTATCTTTAGTATAATCTGATTATATAGTTTTTTTTAGCAGACGGATGTGTAGCATGATGCTACACAGCCGGTTAATATTATAGTAATATAGATAATATCTAGTTGACAAGCCCAACTGGTGGCCAAAAAACAAGAGATTCAAGCTGCTCAACGACAGCTACCCATATACATACAACTATTCAAGCCACTTAACAACTAAAACCATAGCATAATATAATTTACAAATACTGCGGCATAAGTAGGCTACCAAGGAAATCAAACAACATCAGATGAGCTCACGACTTGAATTATCTGTAATGACCCGAAAATCTGAACCAGTTTGAAAATCTTATTTTAAGAAGTTTTGTTGAATTTTGAGTCCAAATTTAAAATTTCTAATTTTAAATAACTCTGAAGCAGTTAAAAATGACCATTTTGCAAACGACCTCGGAATTCGACGAAACCACTTTCATTGGATCCGGAATGTCATAATATGGCTAAGTTTCAATTTTTAGAATTTTTCGATTTGATATGTGAGCGTGGCGTAAGAAACTGTGTTTGGTCAAAAACAGTTGAATTTGAACAGCTTGAAAATAGCCATTTTTCGAACAGTCTCAGAATTCGATGAAATTGGCTTTGTTAGAACCGTATCGTCATCACGATGCCAAAAATAATTTTTCTGGATTTTTCCGAGTCAGTATGTGGCCTCAGGAAATTAATATGTATGTTCGAATTTAAATTAAACAATTTAATTTAAAAATAAAGTGAAACCATACTGTAACTTCAGAATTAGACCATGCGGATAGCGCCATCGCGTTCAGAAGGCGTGAAAACGTTAAGATCGACAGTCGTTGTGCGCGAATCGGAGACTGTATGAGAGAATTGTAATTTCTCGAATAAATTAATTAATTAATTAATTAATTAATAATTATTAAACCCTAACCATACCAGTATTTATACCCCTCCGTATACAGCTACAGTACCTTCTTCCTCTTCGTTCAAACACAGCCGCCGAACCCATTTACATCGAATTTTCAAACTCCAATTCCTCTTCCAATTCTTGACGGATTTTAGCAAACTCACCCTCATATCGAAGAGGAAACCAAGGCCTTCGATTCCATACCTATCCCGGCACCCACCGTCACCGGAATCGCCGCCACCATTCCCCCAAACAGCCGCCGCACGCACAGCAGTGGGCCCCACCACGCTCGATCGCACCCCACCCCCTTCCGGCCTCCGATACTCCTCTCTTTCCCGGTCGCTGTCCAACAAACGGCGCTCAATTTCGTTCAGTAAATCCAGAGAAAATCGAGATTGAAGTTTTGAACAAAACTGAGTTCTTAAGGTAATTTTAATTTCAGAAATTGTAACGCTTTTAAGCGTGGCAGAAACAGTTGTTAAAAGTCTGGTTAATTAAAACATTGATAACTTATTCGTATGAACTCGGATTCCGAAAATTTCAGAACCGATAGGATCGTGACGACGATTAGGACCTGCTGAGATTGATTGGGACATTCTGAAATTTTCTTGGATTTATTATTATTATCCAATCAAGGTGAGAGTTTTTTTTTCTTTTATTATTTAAAATTTATATCGAAATGAATTATTCAATATTGATGTGATGTAAATATAAATCGAGATCTGTTTGGTTGGACATGTTAGATGATGATCGTTCTTTGAATTGAGTAGCTATTATTAGATCCCTTACAAATTTTGTTCATGTTTAAAATAGAAAATTATTCATGGTATGTTCATTGGCATTTTTGTCAATGTTTAAAAATAGAAAATTATTCATTGTATGTTCAATGACATTTTGTATGTATAAAATTGAATATGTCACCGTATGAAATGAACTATTTTTGTCATTATAAAATAGAATATGTCACTATATGTTTATGGACAAATTTGTGTCATTATAAAATGGGATTATACACCGTATGTTGATGGGCACTATTTTTGTTCATTAATAAAATAGAAATTGCCATAGTATGTTAATTGATAAATTTTGTCAATATTAAAATAGAAATTATTCACCGTATGTTAATGAGCAATTTTTGTTAATATAATGTTCACCGTATGAAATTAACATTTTTATTTAATGTTAATATAAAGAATGGTCACCTTATGATAATGACATTTGTGGGAAATGTTGAAAATGTTCATTGTATGATAATTAACATTTTAATATATTAAAATAGAAAATGTTGAATTTGTTCATTGTATGAAATGAATGACATTTTTGTTATGTTAAAATATGAAAATATACATCGTATGAAATGAATGACATTTTTGTTATGATAAAAATATGAAAATATACACCGTATGATTCAATAACATTTTTGTTAATGTTACATAGAAAATGCACTGTATGTTAAACCAGCGTTTTGTCATGTTAAAAATATATAAATTTGCATTTTATGTAAACTAGCATTTTGGTTATGTTAAATAAATAGAAAATGCATTGTAAGTAAAATAACATTTTTGTTTAAGTGTTAAGAAATAAAAGAATTTTCATTTCATGAAAAATTAACATTTATTTTTAATGTTAATAAATATGAAATGTAAGGCATGTAAAATTAACATTTATTTTTAATGTTAATAAAAAGGAAAATGTATTGTAGGTTAAATTAACATTTATTTTTAATGTTAATTAAAAATGAAATGAATGCATATTAAATTAACATTCATTTTTGTTATATAAAAAGGAAGGATGATTTAGCATTATTTTTAATGTTAAGATAAAAGTATTTTCATTTTACGTAAATTTAACATTACTTTCAATGTTAAAAACAGAAAATGCACTGTATGTAAATGTAACCTTATTCTTATGTTAATTAAGAAGGAATTTGCATTATAAGATAGATGTACATTATTTTATTATGTGTATAAAAAGAGAATTCACCTCGTAGGGAAAATGTACATTATTCTTAATGTTAATAAAGGATAATTTAACCATGGGATTTATATACATTTATTTTCAATGGTAATAAAAAGAAAAAGCATTGTATGTAAAATTAACATCATTTACAATGTTAAATAAAAAGAAATTCCACCGTATGACATTATTTTACTGATAATGTATAAGGAAATCCACCGTATGACAGTTACATTGTTTTATAATGTTAATATATAAAGAATTTGACCGCAGGATAAATTACATTATTTTATAATGTTAATATATAAAGAATTTGACCGTAGGAAAAAGATTACATTTTATTTATGTAATATATAAGAAATTATACAGTAGGTGAAACTTACATTTTATTTAATGTAAATAGGATAAGAAGGTGGCAAGAATGATGGTATACTTTTTAATTTTATAAAAATAAAATAAGGATGTAACTTGTAAATAAAGATTACATTTGTATGTGAAATTAGGAATGGAATTTACATCTTAAAATTACATTTTGGATGTAATTGAATTTAAAGAATGCATTTAAAAAGAGAATGAATACTTTATATGTAAATGGAATCATAATATGATGGAAAGATGAAATGGAATAAATGGAGCGATGAAGTATAATTTACTTTTTAATGAAAATTATAGAAATATTAAATAAAAATAAAATGAAGGAATAACTCACCGTCTAATTATAAAGCATATTTTCCTGCAAGGGAGGAAGTGAAAAGATAAGAGAAATGAAAGTTACGTAAGAACGATGAGTTAAACTATTTATATATATATATATATATATATCTATATATATATAATTAAAATATAACGAATCGAGCGCGGTAGTTCGCGTTTTGAAATCGAACTTTTAAATGACTATACCGGAAGATCCGACCGTCGGATTTTCCCAAAACTGAAACCGCTAGGACCGTCTTGGAAAAATCTTTCCAACGATATATGCTGCGTTAAAATCCAACGGTTAGATCTTGAGAAAAGTAAAAATCAAAATTGATGAAAAACAGCGCCAGAGTCGCCCTTGACCTGAAGAGTCGTTAAATAAAGAAATTAATTATATTAAATAATTAAGGCAAGGATTTATCGTTATAAGACAACATAACGACATGAAATGTGTTTTTCTCCAAATTATGAACGCGAGATTGTTTGGGAAGTCCGGGTTCATCCCATTCCAAATGATTTTACGATTTCAAGAATCTAAATATGAAGACGGCGTATGAAGACCGTAAATCTTCCCTCGAATGGACAACGACCAAGACTCTGAATTGGGTAGCTCCCGATTCACGAGTCGGGGTAATTGCACAAACGTACGCGTTGATTTCACGGGTTTGACCCTAGTTCAGACCTAGAGCATGGGTGTAAATGGATGGTATGTCTGACACCGTATCCCATTAAATATCATGTTGTCGATTTTCTGCTAATGTATAAATGTTGGTGGTAGAGAATTCATTCTCTACTTAACACCCGTTTATATATTGACAGACGGTCGATGGTACGGTATGGAATGACGGTGTGGCATGCTAAGATGAAATGATCAGGGTTTCTTGTTGAAAAGCAGAACCCTGTGGTATGGTATACATGACCTCACGAGCCTCACAAACCGGTAGAGTCTAAAAAAGGGGGAAGGGAACGCAGGGAAAGTAGCACGTTTCTTTCTAGTTAGTAGTCATTTTACTTTTTGGAGGATGATGAAATGAGGCGCCTTGGATAGGTCCTATAGGACCGGGAAACGTGTGCTTAGGAATAACTAATCCTCTAAGCTGTATGTGAGGACCGGCCCTGCCATTTCCAAGGGTTAACTGCGGGTAATCCTGGGGCATTAACTAGAGTGTCTCGAATCGGTAAGGAGTCCTCCCTAGCCTGGACTCATGATGGAAACCCAAATTTCCAATACGACCCCGACGGATTTGATTTGTATTACTAGTATTGGAGGCATAATATATGGTACCTATGCTTCCTAGGATTAATACATTGCTTTGAATTGTTTTAAAACATATACACCCTAATAATAGTATTAGTTTCGTATTTGGCGTATTTAGCATGTTTAACCACCATAAGGTAAAACTCTATCCTCTTGGTGTGCGTTGCATTGTGTGATGGGACCTGAGTCTTATGGTGGTTCCATTTTTCAAAAGGCATTGCGCTGTGTTACGTTTTATTTATTTGTACTGACACTGTAGTTATGCACGGCAATCCATTGGTACAACCCGTTCCGCGTTAGCGGCGTGGTCTTTGGATTTGCCTTATTAGTACGAGTAAATTTAGTTAAGAATTCTCACACCAGTCCCACGACTGACCCATTGTTTGTTTCACCTTTTTGCAAACTTGGGTGCCCTCTCTTCTACACGGGCAGCCAAGTAGACAGGTTCTTTTTCTGCTTGGAGTTTCTTCGGAGCTACTTTTATCTTTTCTCTTGGAGTTGCTTTTGGTGAAGATAAGGTGATGGAGCTTTGAAGACCTATCTTTTTGCTTATCGCATTTTTCCTTTTTATTTCAGACTTATTTCCATTTCATGTTCTTTTATTTGGAGTTGGAACTTATGTCATTCTCTGAAAAACTTGCTGTAATAACTTAGATTCTGTGACTGTGGATTTTCTATTGCTGATGACATTATATATCCGCTGCTATGATGTTATTGCTATATGGATTTCCTGTGCTGTGTTGTTTTCTGTGACTTGTTATATTATATTTATGTTGTATTCCATATGATTTCTCCTTGCTTTCACTTGTGGAAGTTTGGGGTCATCACAGTTGGTATCAGAGCTTTGGTTTACAAAGCGGAATATAACATATTTATAGTAACTCGTTTACGTAGAATCACATTATTCTACGGCGAACATTTCATAAGAATACATAATAGTCGGTCACTTTATCACCATCTTTTATCTATCCTTTTTTCTTATCACTTCTTAAAAATCATCGTCATTAAGGTTGTTCTGACTCTTCCCTTGATTGTACAGAACTAACTTAAAATGAGTACCGCTGCTGCAAGAGCTGCTAGAGCCGCTAGGAGAAGGCAAAATACCACTGTAACGGAAGAGCCCACTGTCCAACAACAACCCCCACCACCACCACCGCCTCAGCTTTTTGATATGGATAAGGTGGCGAAGAAGTTCAGGAACTTAGGTGGAGTTCCATTCACCGGTTCAGAGACCGTGGTACAAGCTCAGGCGTGGCTGAAAAATTGTGAAAAGATTTTTGGAGGATTGGGGCTAGATGATCGGGGAAAGAGATACACTGCAGCATGGCATCTTCAAGGTGAAGCGCAAAACTGGTGGGAGGTGGTCAACATTGGAGGCGACGAAGATAATGTGTCTTGGGATAGATTTAAGGAGCTTTTCAACGACAAATACATTCCGAGGCAGGAGGTAGAAAGGCTGCACGACGAGTTCGCCAACCTGAAGCAAGGCGACAAGTCCATCTCAGAGTATGTTCGTAGATTCGAGGACCTTTCCCGTTATGCCCCTGAACTGATTCATGATGACTTTCAGAAGAACAAGAGATTCGTAGATGGGCTTGCAAGAAAATATACTGATAGAGTCACTGGCCACATCGAGCTTTCCTTCAATAAGATGGTGGAGTTCGCTTGCCGTTATGAAGCAAATGATAAGAAGGGTTCTCAGCAGGACAGGGAGAGGAGCTTAGCCAACAAAAACAGCAACAAAAGGAAGCAACCAGAGAAGAAAGCTGAAGGCAGTAATTCTGGAGCTGCTAAGACTTTTGACAAATCCAAGGTCCAGTGTTACAACTGTCAGAAGTTCGGGCATTATAGCAAAGACTGCAGGGGTCCGAAGAGGGCCAGAGGTGATGATAGCAGAGATTGCTACAACTGCCATAAAAAGGGCCATATCAAGGCCAATTGCCCACTGTTGAAAGGAGCTCAGATTGCGCATGTCTATGAGGGAGCAGGAACACCATCTTCCTCTGCACCTACTGAGGGAGGTAAGTCTGATGTTCTGGATGGTACTGTTTCTATTAAAAATATTCCTGTTACTGCTTTATTTGACACGGGTGCGTCAAGGAGTTTTATTTCTAGCAACACAGTTAAAAAGTTGAGAATAAAACAAAGAAGCCTTAAAGAGCCAATTAATGTTCATAATCCTGTAGGAGATTCCATCTCTCTAGGCTTATTCTGTAAAGTGCCAGTATCCTACTCTCGTTTCAAATTTCCATTTAACTTGATCATCATGGATTTTTCCGAATTTGATATTATCCTTGGTCTTGATTGGCTAACAAAATATGACGCTGAAGTACTATGCTCTGAAAGAGTAGTGAAGGCAAAACCAGGTTTCAGAAACACCGTTGCTATACCTTGCCAGGGCTTAAAGCCAGACAGGAAAGCTTTTTGGTCTTCTTTAGAAGTCACGCCCATCTCTTCAGAGAATATTCCCATTGTCAAGAATTATGCGGACGTTTTTGAAGAAGTAGATAGTTTACCACCGCGAAGGGAAATCGATTTCAGAATTGATCTTGTCCCTAATGCAAGGCCTGTAGTTCATGTTGTTCGAAGAATGTCACCTAAAGAAAAAGAAGAGTTGAGTACCCAAACCAAACAGCTCTTAAAGAAGGGATTAATACGGCCTAGCTTTTCCAACTGGGGTGCAGCTGTGGTGTTTGTCCCCAAATCTGACGGCACTCTGAGGCTCTGTGTGGATTACCGCGATCTCAATAAGCAAACCTTAAAGAACAAATATCCCTTGCCTCGTATAGATGATCTGATGGACAATTTAAATGGAGCCAAGGTGTTTTCGAAGATGGACCTAGCCACAGGTTTCCACCAACTTCGCATAGCCGAAGAATGCATCCCTTTGACCGCTTTCAGAGGACCTGACTTATTCTACGAATGGTTGGTAATGCCGTTCGGTCTGTGCAATGCTCCAGCCTATTTTGTTGACTTGATGAATAGGGTCTTCAGAGAGGTCTTGAATAAATTCGTCCTAGTCTTCATTGATGATATCTTGATCTTTTCTAAAACCAAGGAGGAGCATGAAGGGCATCTAAAAGAAGTGCTAGAGATTCTGCAAAGAAATGTTCTAAAAGCAAAATTTTCAAAATGCACATTTTGGCAAGAGGAGGTAAAATTCTTGGGCCATGTTGTGTCAAAAGAAGGAATTGCTGTAGACCCAAGCAAAATTTCCGCCATTCAAGATTGGAAGCAGCCCACTACACCCACTGAAGTAAGAAGTTTCCTAGGGTTGGCTGGATATTACAGAAAGTTCATCCAAAACTTTGCCAAGCTATCTGGCCCTTTAACACAACTCACAAAGAAAAACACCAAGTTCATTTGGACAGCAGAGTGTGAGGAGTCCTTCCAAAAGCTAAAGGTGAGTTTGACC
Organism: Allium sativum; assembly: GCA_030737875.1. Classification (NCBI taxonomy): domain Eukaryota; kingdom Viridiplantae; phylum Streptophyta; class Magnoliopsida; order Asparagales; family Amaryllidaceae; genus Allium; species Allium sativum. The sequence continues at coordinate 116,023,535 of CM060925.1, forward strand.
ACTGCTCCCGTGTTAACCATCATCGATGGCAACCAAGATTTAGCTGTCTATACCGATGCTTCTCAAAGTGGGGGTCTTGGCGCAGTATTGATGCAAAGGGGCAAAGTTGTTGCGTATGCAAGCCGTCAACTAAAGCCGCATGAGAAAAATTATCGTGTCCATGACCTAGAGCTGTTAGCCATAGTCTTTGCTTTAAAAATTTGGAGGCATTACCTCTTGGGCGAAAAATTCGAATTATTCACAGACCATCAATCTTTGAAATATCTCTTCGATCAAAAGGACTTGAATTTAAGGCAGCTGAGGTGGCTAGAATTTCTTGTGGCGTATGATCTCGGCATCCTGTATACGCCGGGTAAAGCCAATGTTGTGGCAGACGCACTCAGCAGAAAGGCTGTCATGGTTGCAAGCTTCATCGTTACCCCTTCTTTGATTGATAAAATTTCTACCCTCCAAGAGGAGGATAAGTTTATTCAAAGAATGATTAAGAGTATTCAAGAAGGAGAGAGCACGAGCTTTCAAATAGATCAAAAGGGAGCCCTTAAGTTGCAAGGGAGGATCTGTGTTCCAAAAATCCCAGAGCTCATCAGGGAAGTTTTAGATGAAGGGCACAAATCAAAGCTTTCCATCCACCCAGGCGTGAGCAAGATGTATCATGATCTAAAGCGCACGTTTTGGTGGAAAGATATGAAGAGGGATATATCCATTTATGTGAGTAGATGTCCTACATGTCAGCGAGTAAAGAGCGATCAACAAAAGCCTGCAGGATTGTTGCAGCCATTGCCGGTACCCGAAGGGAAGTGGGACCAAGTCTCCATGGATTTTATAGATGGTTTGCCCCGTACTAAGAAAGGGAATGACAGCATTTGGGTGATCGTGGACCGCTTCACCAAGGTCGCTCATTTCATACCTGTCAAGTCCACCAGAACTGCTCAAAGTCTGGCACAAATTTATCTCAAAGAAATAGTCAGGCTATATGGGTAATAAGACTAAATCTTTCCTTTTTCATCATTTTCTAAATGAAAATTTTCATGTCTAATCAAAGAAAATCTTTTGTTTAAAACAGTGTTCCTAGCAGCATTGTTAGTGACCGTGATCCTATCTTCACTAGCAAGTTTTGGGAGGCATTCCAAAATGAATTGGGAACAAAATTAAATCTCAGCACCGCATACCACCCTCAGACAGATGGCCAAACTGAGAGGGTGAATCGCATTCTTGAAGATTTGTTGCGAGCTTGCATACTCGATTATGGAGGTTCTTGGGAAGATCACTTGCATTTAATTGAATTCTCATATAACAATAGCTATCAGGCAAGCTTGAAGATGGCTCCATTCGAAGCCTTATATGATAAGCCATGTAGATCGCCAGCCTGTTGGATTGAAAAAGGAGATCGCCTTGTTTTAGGTCCAGACATGGTCCGAGAAGCTTCAGACAAAGTGGATAAAATTAAGAAACGGTTACTGGCTGCTCAAAGCCGACAGAAAAGCTATGCGGACAAGCGTAGAAGAGATTTGCAATTCTCTGTTGGTGACCATGTGTACTTGAAGGTTTCTCCACTAAGGGGTATGATTCGATTTGGGAAGTTTGGGAAATTGGCGCCAAGATTCATTGGTCCATTCCCTATTCTCGAAAGGATTGGTACCCTGGCTTATCGAGTGCAGTTACCCGACTGGCTGCCAGGGGTGCATGATGTATTTCATGTGTCCCAACTCCGCCAGCATGTGCATGACCCAGATTTGATTGGAGATGAACTAAATCAGCAAGTCATGGATATTACTCCAAGTCTAACGGTGAGGAAAGAGCCGATAAAGATTATTGGCAAAGAAACCCGAGCTCTAAGGAATAAAAGGATCAACCTAGTCAAAGTGCAGTGGAGTGGCGATCCTAGGGACTGCACTTGGGAGACTGAAGAGAGTTTCAAAAAGGCCTATCCCAAATGCAGAGTGGATATCTCAGATTAGATTTTATTTTGAGGTACGCTTAATCATTTCAGTATTTTCTGTGTTGGTTCCTACTCTTCTGTTTTCTTTTTTTTCCTTTTCGAGGACGAAAAGTTCTTAAGGAGGGGAGATTGTAATGACCCGAAAATCTGAACCAGTTTGAAAATCTTATTTTAAGAAGTTTTGTTGAATTTTGAGTCCAAATTTAAAATTTCTAATTTTAAATAACTCTGAAGCAGTTAAAAATGACCATTTTGCAAACGACCTCGGAATTCGACGAAACCACTTTCATTGGATCCGGAATGTCATAATATGGCTAAGTTTCAATTTTTAGAATTTTTCGATTTGATATGTGAGCGTGGCGTAAGAAACTGTGTTTGGTCAAAAACAGTTGAATTTGAACAGCTTGAAAATAGCCATTTTTCGAACAGTCTCAGAATTCGATGAAATTGGCTTTGTTAGAACCGTATCGTCATCACGATGCCAAAAATAATTTTTCTGGATTTTTCCGAGTCAGTATGTGGCCTCAGGAAATTAATATGTATGTTCGAATTTAAATTAAACAATTTAATTTAAAAAAAAAGTGAAACCATACTGTAACTTCAGAATTAGACCATGCGGATAGCGCCATCGCGTTCAGAAGGCATGAAAACGTTAAGATCGACAGTCGTTGTGCGCGAATCGGAGACCGTATGAGAGAATTGTAATTTCTCGAATAAATTAATTAATTAATTAATTAATAATTATTAAACCCTAACCATACCAGTATTTATACCCCTCCGTATACAGCTACAGTACCTTCTTCCTCTTCGTTCAAACACAGCCGCCGAACCCATTTACATCGAATTTTCAAACTCCAATTCCTCTTCCAATTCTTGACGGATTTTAGCAAACTCACCCTCATATCGAAGAGGAAACCAAGGCCTTCGATTCCATACCTATCCCGGCACCCACCGTCGCCGGAATCGCCGCCACCAGTCCCCCAAACAGCCGCCGCACGCACAGCAGTGGGCCCCACCACGCTCGATCGCACCCCACCCCCTTCCGGCCGCCGATACTCCTCTCTTTCCCGGTCGCTGTCCAACAAACGGCGCTCAATTTCGTTCAGTAAATCCAGAGAAAATCGAGATTGAAGTTTTGAACAAAACTGAGTTCTTAAGGTAATTTTAATTTCAGAAATTGTAACGCTTTTAAGCGTGGCAGAAACAGTTGTTAAAAGTCTGGTTAATTAAAACATTGATAACTTATTCGTATGAACTCGGATTCCGAAAATTTCAGAACCGATAGGATCGTGACGACGATTAGGACCTGTTGAGATTGATTGGGACATTCTGAAATTTTCTTGGATTTATTATTATTATCCAATCAAGGTGAGAGTTTTTTTTTCTTTTATTATTTAAAATTTATATCGAAATGAATTATTCAATATTGATGTGATGTAAATATAAATCGAGATCTGTTTGGTTGGACATGTTAGATGATGGTCGTTCTTTGAATTGAGTAGCTATTATTAGATCCCTTACAAATTTTGTTCATGTTTAAAATAGAAAATTATTCATGGTATGTTCATTGGCATTTTTGTCAATGTTTAAAAATAGAAAATTATTCATTGTATGTTCAATGACATTTTGTATGTATAAAATTGAATATGTCACCGTATGAAATGAACTATTTTTGTCATTATAAAATAGAATATGTCACTATATGTTTATGGACAAATTTGTGTCATTATAAAATGGGATTATACACCGTATGTTGATGGGCACTATTTTTGTTCATTAATAAAATAGAAATTGCCATAGTATGTTAATTGATAAATTTTGTCAATATTAAAATAGAAATTATTCACCGTATGTTAATAAGCAATTTTTGTTAATATAATGTTCACCGTATGAAATTAACATTTTTATTTAATGTTAATATAAAGAATGGTCACCTTATGATAATGACATTTGTGGGAAATGTTGAAAATGTTCATTGTATGATAATTAACATTTTAATATATTAAAATAGAAAATGTTGAATTTGTTCATTGTATGAAATGAATGACATTTTTGTTATGTTAAAATATGAAAATATACATCGTATGAAATGAATGACATTTTTGTTATGATAAAAATATGAAAATATACACCGTATGATTCAATAACATTTTTGTTAATGTTACATAGAAAATGCACTGTATGTTAAACCAGCGTTTTGTCATGTTAAAAATATATAAATTTGCATTTTATGTAAACTAGCATTTTGGTTATGTTAAATAAATAGAAAATGCATTGTAAGTAAAATAACATTTTTGTTTAAGTGTTAAGAAATAAAAGAATTTTCATTTCATGAAAAATTAACATTTATTTTTAATGTTAATAAATATGAAATGTAAGGCATGTAAAATTAACATTTATTGTTAATGTTAATAAAAAGGAAAATGTATTGTAGGTTAAATTAACATTTATTTTTAATGTTAATTAAAAATGAAATGAATGCATATTAAATTAACATTCATTTTTGTTATATAAAAAGGAAGGATGATTTAGCATTACTTTTAATGTTAAGATAAAAGTATTTTCATTTTACGTAAATTTAACATTACTTTCAATGTTAAAAACAGAAAATGCACTGTATGTAAATGTAACCTTATTCTTATGTTAATTAAGAAGGAATTTGCATTATAAGATAGATGTACATTATTTTATTATGTGTATAAAAAGAGAATTCACCTCGTAGGGAAAATGTACATTATTCTTAATGTTAATAAAGGATAATTTAACCATGGGATTTATATACATTTATTTTCAATGGTAATAAAAAGAAAAAGCATTGTATGTAAAATTAACATCATTTACAATGTTAAATAAAAAGAAATTCCACCGTATGACATTATTTTACTGATAATGTATAAGGAAATCCACCGTATGACAGTTACATTGTTTTATAATGTTAATATATAAAGAATTTGACCGCAGGATAAATTACATTATTTTATAATGTTAATATATAAAGAATTTGACCGTAGGAAAAAGATTACATTTTATTTATGTAATATATAAGAAATTATACAGTAGGTGAAACTTACATTTTATTTAATGTAAATAGGATAAGAAGGTGGCAAGAATGATGGTATACATTTTAATTTTATAAAAATAAAATAAGGATGTAACTTGTAAATAAAGATTACATTTGTATGTGAAATTAGGAATGGAATTTACATCTTAAAATTACATTTTGGATGTAATTGAATTTAAAGAATGCATTTAAAAAGAGAATGAATACTTTATATGTAAATGGAATCATAATATGATGGAAAGATGAAATGGAATAAATGGAGCGATGAAGTATAATTTACTTTTTAATGAAAATTATAGAAATATTAAATAAAAATAAAATGAAGGAATAACTCACCGTCTAATTATAAAGCATATTTTCCTGCATGGGAGGAAGTGAAAAGATAAGAGAAATGAAAGTTACGTAAGAACGATGAGTTAAACTATTTATATATATATATATCTATATATATATAATTAAAATATAACGAATCGAGCGCGGTAGTTCGCGTTTTGAAATCGAACTTTTAAATGACTATACCGGAAGATCCGACCGTCGGATTTTCCCAAAACTGAAACCGCTAGGACCGTCTTGGAAAAATCTTTCCAACGATATATGCTGCGTTAAAATCCAACGGTTAGATCTTGAGAAAAGTAAAAATCAAAATTGATGAAAAACAGCGCCAGAGTCGCCCTTGACCTGAAGAGTCGTTAAATAAAGAAATTAATTATATTAAATAATTAAGGCAAGGATTTATCGTTATAAGACAACATAACGACATGAAATGTGTTTTTCTCAAAATTATGAACGCGAGATTGTTTGGGAAGTCCGGGTTCATCCCATTCCAAATGATTTTACGATTTCAAGAATCTAAATATGAAGACGGCGTATGAAGACCGTAAATCTTCCCTCGAATGGACAACGACCAAGACTCTGAATTGGGTAGCTCCCGATTCACGAGTCGGGGTAATTGCACAAACGTACGCGTTGATTTCACGGGTTTGACCCTAGTTCAGACCTAGAGCATGGGTGTAAATGGATGGTATGTCTGACACTGTATCCCATTAAATATCATGTTGTCGATTTTCTGCTAATGTATAAATGTTGGTGGTAGAGAATTCATTCTCTACTTAACACCCGTTTATATATTGACAGACGGTCGATGGTACGGTATGGAATGACGGTGTGGCATGCTAAGATGAAATGATCAGGGTTTCTTGTTGAAAAGCAGAACCCTGTGGTATGGTATACATGACCTCACGAGCCTCACAAACCGGTAGAGTCTAAAAAAGGGGGAAGGGAACGCAGGGAAAGTAGCACGTTTCTTTCTAGTTAGTAGTCATTTTACTTTTTGGAGGATGATGAAATGAGGCGCCTTGGATAGGTCCTATAGGACCGGGAAACGTGTGCTTAGGAATAACTAATCCTCTAAGCTGTATGTGAGGACCGGCCCTGCCATTTCCAAGGGTTAACTGCGGGTAATCCTGGGGCATTAACTAGAGTGTCTCGAATCGGTAAGGAGTCCTCCCTAGCCTGGACTCATGATGGAAACCCAAATTTCCAATATGACCCCGACGGATTTGATTTGTATTACTAGTATTGGAGGCATAATATATGGTACCTATGCTTCCTAGGATTAATACATTGCTTTGAATTGTTTTAAAACATATACACCCTAATAATAGTATTAGTTTCGTATTTGGCGTATTTAGCATGTTTAACCACCATAAGGTAAAACTCTATCCTCTTGGTGTGCGTTGCATTGTGTGATGGGACCTGAGTCTTATGGTGGTTCCATTTTTCAAAAGGCATTGCGCTGTGTTACGTTTTATTTATTTGTACTGACACTGTAGTTATGCACGGCAATCCATTGGTACAACCCGTTCCGCGTTAGCGGCGTGGTCTTTGGATTTGCCTTATTAGTACGAGTAAATTTAGTTAAGAATTCTCACACCAGTCCCACGACTGACCCATTGTTTGTTTCACCTTTTTGCAAACTTGGGTGCCCTCTCTTCTACACGGGCAGCCAAGTAGACAGGTTCTTTTTCTGCTTGGAGTTTCTTCGGAGCTACTTTTATCTTTTCTCTTGGAGTTGCTTTTGGTGAAGATAAGGTGATGGAGCTTTGAAGACCTATCTTTTTGCTTATCGCATTTTTCCTTTTTATTTCAGACTTATTTCCATTTCATGTTCTTTTATTTGGAGTTGGAACTTATGTCATTCTCTGAAAAACTTGCTGTAATAACTTAGATTCTGTGACTGTGGATTTTCTATTGCTGATGACATTATATATCCGCTGCTATGATGTTATTGCTATATGGATTTCCTGTGCTGTGTTGTTTTCTGTGACTTGTTATATTATATTTATGTTGTATTCCATATGATTTCTCCTTGCTTTCACTTGTGGAAGTTTGGGGTCATCACATTATCAGAGTTGCTACCCACTGATTCAGCTTGAGATGGCTGCGGCAAAGCAAGATTAAGGGGAGCAACCTGCAATCCTGTCCAAATTCGATAAAAGTAATCAATTTGCCTGCAAACACTCAAAACATTGCCTTTTCTTTTGTTAAAAACAAAATCATTGCGTTGCTTCCAAATACACTAACAATATATCACAATGAAAGTATCCCTCTACGTGTCGGTTGATGCATATTGCCAGTAATCATAAAGTGATGATATATTTGGCGTGAGACCCAACAGATGAATATTAGCTGCTACCCAAATTGGATAAGAGAAATCGCATTCAAAAAACAAGTGTTGAACATTTTCATCTTGTTCATTACAGAAGACACAGCTAGGATTGGGGACAATACTGCAACGAAACAATTTGCTATGAGTATTGATTTTGTTATGAATCAAGCACCACTGAAGGAACAACATTTTTAGAGAAGTTTTGCATTTCCAAAGTCTAGCAAAAGAAAAACATCTCCCAGTATGACTTAAAAACCGATAGCATGAAGCAGTAGAAAAACCTTCAGAAGGATAGAGCGCCCAAAAATAGTGATCTGGTGAATCAACAGCTTATATACCAGAAAGCACATCATTGATAGAAAACAAGTTCATGAGAACAGAGGTGCCAAATGAACCTTGTGGACAAAGACCAATAATACCAACATCAAGGGTACTAGCCACCGAGAGAAGAGGGTGGTTAATATGTGAATAAAGAGTTGAGAACACAAATGATAAAGGGAGCTGGCCATACCAGATATCATGCCAAAACAGACAGTTTACACCATCTCCAATAGATACATGAAAGAGATTACGAGTACAGGGAAGGGATGCAAGTACACCAGATCAAAAAGGGGACACTTTAAAATCATGCTTGATATGAAGAACAAGGAATGGGTTAGACCAGTAATAACGACTTAAAATCCATTCTTTCCAAATGAAATACCCTCGAGTAATTAATCTCCAAATCCATTTTGATAGCAATGAAAGGTTGAATAAAGAAAGAATTATAACACCCAAACCCCGCTGATTCTGATGAAGGCAAATAGTTTTCCAATTAACCAATTTCTTGCATTTTCTACCATTCCATAAAAAGGGGCTTCTAACTGAACCAATTTTATTAATTACCCAAGCTGGTAATTTATGAAATGACATCCAATAAGTTGGGAGAGCTGAGAGAACCGATTTAACCAACACCAAATGACCCATAGGTGAAAGAGAATTAGCTTTCCATGAAGCAAGTATGCACTCAATTTTGTTAATTAGAGGGTACCAATCAGCTTTACAAAGCTTTGTGGGCTTAAGGGGAGCACCAAGATAAGTTAAAGGGAAACTAGACACTTGACAATTAAGAATGGAGGAGATAAGATTGCTAAGATGATTAGACTTGCCAAGCATTATAATGGAACTCTTGCTAAAATTTATTGAAAAACCAGAAATAAGTTCAAAAACATATAGTAGCACTTTAAGACTGTGAACATGATTAAGGTCATTTGATGAAAAAATAATGGTGTCATCAGCAAACTGCAAATTGGAAATGGACATGCTTGTGTTTGGAAGAGAAATACCTGTTAAGAAACCTTCATGCATAGCTTTCTTAGCCATTTGATTAAACACATCAGCCACAAGCACAAAAATGAGAGGAGAAAGGGGATCACCTTGTCTAGGACCCCGTTTTTATTTGAATAAACTACCAAATTTACCATTAACAGTTACAGATGAAAAACTGGTAGCGAGAACATTTTCAATCCACTTACACCATTTATTAGAGAAACCCCTGTGTTTCATCAAACTGAGAACAAAAGACCAATTAACCGAGTCACATGCCTTGGAAAAGTCAAGTTTAAGAAGAAAACAAGGTGTAGAAGAGCTATGACAGAAAGAAATGACTTCTTGAGTTGCGGCTACACAATCCATAATGTTTCGTCCCAAAATAAAAGCTGACTGCACTGGACCGACTAAACTTGCTATGACCGATTGAAGGCGATTGGCTAGTACCTTACTGATAATTTTGAAAGTTGTATTCAAAAGACTGATGGGTCTGAAAGAGGATAAACTATTAGCCCCTTCATGCTTTGGTAAAAGGATGATATTAGCATAGTTAATTTTAGCAATGGAGGAAGGATCATGATGAAATTCATTGCACATTTGTAAAACATCATTTTTGACTAAAGCCCAAAAATGTTTTAAGAAAATTGGGCCAAATCCATCTGGCCCAGGAGCCTTACCATCAGCCATGGCATTCAATGCGGCCCAAATTTCCTGTTTAGTGAACGGGTGATCAATATCAAATGATTGGGGATTAGGATAAAGAGAAGACCAATCGATATCAGGGGATTGGAAAGAAGATTTACCAAGGATAGAACGATAATAATCAGAGAAAAGACGAAGGATATCATCGTGATCAGAATACACCTGATCATTATGAATAATTTTAGATATGTGAGATGATCTACGACGACCATTGGCTAAACGATGAAAATATGATGTATTTTTGTCCCCCTCTTCGAGCTATTTTGCTTTCGATCTTTGCTTCCAGCCTATCTCTTCTTGTTTGATAAGCTTTTCTAACTCTTTTTCGAAGGTCAGACAAATTGTTTTTTTCAATTGGAGATAGAGGACGGGACTCTTCAAGAATGTTAAGATCAAGAATATCATTTTGAATCAAAGAAATGCGAGTACGAATAGAGCCCCATACTGATTTAGCCCAAGGTTTTATAATTTTCCTCAATGATCTCAATTTCAATACGATACGATGGGTAGCCGAAGAGGAATTGAATTGTTAGAACTAGATTGAGTGAATAAAATCATCAAATGAAGGTTCAAGAAGCCAAAGCCTTTAAAATCTAAAAGGCCTTTTGGAAACAGTAAGAAGATCAGAGTTAAGTAAGATAGGACAATGATCAGAAATTGTGGTAGCAAGGCCATGGACAGTGGTTAAAGGATGGGAATCATCCCAGTCACAATTATAGAGAAAACGATCAAGTTTTGCTAAAGATGGAAAAAATCTTGCATTGGAGCATGTATAAAGTCGATTACTAATGGGTGGATCGATCAATGAGCAACCAAAAATAAACGAATTAAATGCATCTGAATCAGGGGAAATATTACCAGAATTTTTATCAGGAGAAACTCTTGTTGTGTTAAAATCCCCACCCAATACCCATGGACCAAAAAACATGGATGATACAACTCGACATTCAGACCAAAGATGGATTCTCTCGTGAACATTTTGTGGTCCATACACGTTAGAGAAATAATATGTTTTATTTGATGGGAGATGACTAAGTGCTACATGCAAAACAGAAGTGCTAGAGCAAGACCAAAGGAGAGGCCTAACAAACTCATCCCATGCTGTAATTAAACCACCTTTAGTATCATTAGCATCAACATGACGCCAACCAGTTAAAAAAGATCCACCAATGAGTTTAAAGTGATAATGAGAAGGGTAAGTTTAGTTTCTTGTAAGAAAAGGATATCAACTTTCAAAGGGGCAAGAATCAGATTAATTGCGTGACATTTAGAAAAATCCCCTAATCCTCTAACATTCCATGATACCAATTTCATTGGGGATCATTGATACACTCCTTTTCGAGTTCTTGCATGGCTAAGTATTGCACGTTATGCAAACTCACCCCCATGCAATGAGATTTTTTTATTCAAACTTTTATAATGAGATGAAAAAAATAATAGGAGTAAAAAAGCTACCCGAGCCTTCAGGACGAGATTCCATTTTGTTGTTCCTAGCACTTCTATGGACCATCACCGGGGAAAGAAATTGAGGCCATTCAACCTCCATGTCCGTCTGAGGTGCATCCAAAGGGAGGAAAATTTGTTGAATAGGCATGTTGAGCTGAGAGGAAGAAGGATTAACAGGATACACATCAGGTTGAGGTACTTCGAGATTGAAAGGAACAAATTGTGGGATAGTAGCAAGTTGCATAGAAGCAGGAGGCATCAAATTGTCTTCTTACATGTCATTAATGTTATGTTGAACCTCATAAGTGTCAACCTCATCATTAATTTCATTTTGTTGATCTACTTCATGCTGATTATGTTCACTAGCTATAATATTGGCTTGATTAACAACATGCAAAGCCGCTTCATCCACCATAACATCATGGTACTCTTCAGAACTTGGATGGAGCAAATCTTCATGAATACACGAGATTATCTGTTCTTCAAAGTTTACAATAAATAGGGTTTCAGGTTTAGTACCAGGGTGCTCGTGAACGCATCGTTCCACCTTAAGAAGATGAATTTTTTCATTAATGTTTGTTGCGAACTTAGTACAAGAGCTAATTCCTTCATAAAATGCAACCTTAACTAGTAGAGAGCGATGATCATAGTGTGCCCAGTCACAATCATCCAACGCAAAGAATATACCAATAGGTTTGAGAATCTCCTTTACTGCTATAGCATTATATCTCAAAAACTCTGGAAACCCCTCCACTTTAGCCCAAAATTCGATTTCTAAAGCTGGAGAGGGTTCACGTTCACCTTCGTTCCAAGGTTCAGAGTACACAGCACCACCAGGTTTGGCCAAATTTTTTAAATGTAGAGCCAAGTCCCTTATTTCACTATTTGCACATGATATCAGGAAGGAGTTATTGGCTAAAATCCACATAGGCCATGTCTAATGATTTAGGGTTACAGAGAGACAGTATGAGAGTGAGTTTGCATTCCAATTGCCGGTGAGAACAGTTCTGACAATGTAAAGAGAAGGATCTTCCATTAAGAAGCGGTTCATACCTTCTACTTGAGAAGGAGAGGGAGAGGATGGAGAGCTTATATGAGTGTGAGATGGTTGCTCCGATTGTTGACAAGTGGAATTTTTTTGAAGCGACATATGATTTGAGGGGATTTCAGTTGAAGTGTTGCCTCGAGGGACCCACTTGGCTGGCGCGGCAGAATTCCAAGAGGCACCTTTTCGCACATGTTTCGAAGCCTTCTGGTTTATTCGATTTGTATTGCAATATGGGCTCGAGTGACCATAAAAACCACAATAATAACAAATTTTGGGTTCCTTACAAACTTTTTCCACGTGTCCTTTACATGCACACTGAAGACAATGTCGTTCCATCTTCAAAAAATTGACTGTATCTGAAATACTTTTGAATTTTTGGAGTGGGGTTTTTCTTTTCCTCATGATTGGTTTTGGTGGAACAAACAGTGCAGATGATGCCACTTGAACATAAGATTTGAATTGTGGCTCAGATTGACTGACAGCAAGAGCCTCAAAACAATTATGACATTGCAACTGGGGGATGGAGGATGATACGAACGAGATTGAACATGAGAAGGAGATGGAAGGATAGGATCGCTGATGGGAGAAGGATCCGCTGGACGGTTAGTAGATAGATCAACTGGAACTGGACGATTAGGAGGAATTGAACCAAGTGAAGCACGAGAGAGATTGGGAAGATTAGATTGACGAAGCGATTGAGGGACGGAACGAGGAGGAAAAGAGGCACGAGGGGGATGAGAGAGGAGAGAAGAAGCAAGACGAGAGGAACGAGGAAGATGAGAAAGATGAACTAAAGAAGAAGGAGATGAACGATAACGAAAAGAAGAATGATATTTAAATGGAATAGGGAAGTGAAAGGAGAGATCCGCCATCATTGTACAGGGAAGCGGAAGGAGAGATACTCTGATTATATAGTTATTACTATCTCGCCTATTTTATACATATGGTTTCTATTATATTTTGTCTGACGTGTTGTGAGATGTACGATTGTATCCATATTTAGTCTTGCATTTCTTTCTCTTCTCTTCTCTTCTCTTCTTCTCTTCCTTTCCTCTTCCCTTCTTTCTTTTGATTTCTTTCCCCTAAAAACCGCTTTACATCGATCAAGTGCTGCCAGTATTTGGTTGTACAAGCACCGATTGTATATGGTGGTAGTCAGAAGTGGTATCAGAGCTTGGGTTGCGTAGTTTAACCTAAGATGTATCAGAACCGTGAGTTATTATATACGAGGGAGTATGTATTCATGTTATATTTTTGGTTTTTGAACTATATATTAGAAGTGTATGCATATAGTGTGGTTTGTTCTTTACAAGAGTACCGTTGTTTTGTTTCCTTTATTAGCGATATATCGTTCTTTTATTTATGACAATCTAGCAAACGAGGAATACTACTGTTTACTCTGTCTATGGAATTGGAAGTTGGGTAGATCAAGACAGTTGTCTTCGATCTACGGAAATGTGTTCCTAGTAGTGGTGGGAGTCACTATTGGGGTGTCCAAATTTGTATGGTTGGTTTTGGTACTCAAGTGCAGAGGTCGATTATATTGTGCTTTATGGATATTTGTGTATCCATAGGGTCAAATTGTTCTCTGGAACGTAGTCGGCTATTGTGGTGCCAGAGCTATATGGTTTAGCCTCTTATTTGGCATTCTTCGGTGAACTTGGAGTTGGGTAATTGTAACGTTAGGGGCCACCTTTTGGAAAATCCAAATATGAATCCGAATTAGTCGGGAGTTCTTGTTTAAATTTCCTATAAATTGATTACCTCAGGACCAGCTCATGATCCGCTTCGAGGGAGTTTGTTTTTGGCTTCTTAGAAGTCTGTGTCTTGTGGAGGTTCACTGGTTTAGGCGACGTATCTGTGTTGGAGTGCATGACCAAATTTGATATATTAATTGAACTATGGTTCATTCTTCCGAGAATACTTAACATAGAAGGTTGGTCGGAGGGCTCTTGATGCTTTAGCCCATGCCCAATGTTGGTGGTTGTCCTCTGTGCAGGGATGATTCATGGAGATGTATGCGTTGATCTTCATTTCAGTTTCGTCAAGTGCTCCTTTGTAAGGAGAAATGGGAAACGAGTCGCCACTTAAGATATGCTCTCCACCAATGGTGTTTCTATACGTGTTTTATTTTGATGTCAGGATTTCACTATCCCATCTTATCTAGTAGGTGATAGATGGAGTGAGTTTGGGACTTGGGAGTATTGATCTGTCTTTGTTGACTGTGACTTACTATGTTGACGGTTTAGTTAGACCATATGTTTATAACTGTTTATCGCAGACAAATAGCATGAAATATCGAGAAAAGGGAAAAAGTTCTTTTCTATTCATCCTAGCAACATATATACATAGTTAACAAACGAAGCAAATTATGCCCAACTACGAAACCAAAATAAAACAAAACATGAACGTCAGCACCTATATTTACAAATACATACTCAACAACAATGAACTCAAGAACCAAACAACACACTACTCACAACACTCCCATTGGGTTGGAGCATACAAATTGTTAATGTCCAACTTTTTGCATAAAAACTGATTCGGCTTCCATGCAAAGCTTTGGTGAACAGGTCAGCAAGCTGCTCCTCGGTTTTTAAATAGCTCGACCACCATCCTCTCTTGTACCTTTTCTCGAATAAAGTGGCAATCCACTTCAATGTGCTTCGTTCTCTCATGAAAGACCAAATTAGATGTCATATGAAGTGCTGCTTGATTGTCACACCACAATCTCACTAGCATTTCAAATTGCAGTCCTATTTCACTCACACAATGCTTGATCCACATCAACTCACAATTGTATTTGCCATTGCCCTATACTCTGACTCTGTACTTTATCGCGACACTCTGCTTGTGACGACTGTCCATAACTCATGTACTTAACAAATGAAATAATGCACTGAAAGACGTGCCAGGCAGCTATGGACGATCATCAAGGTAGGATAACATAAGCGGAATCTGCCTTATAACTCACAGCGCAAGGATAAAATATAAAAGAACATATACAACAGGCAATAATAGTGAAGCAGAATTGAGCAGAACCGTAAACTTTTTCATATCACCATGAAATGTCCATACAACATTGGATAACACTATAAGACTCTGTACGAAGTGCCTCACTACAAGTCACTCAGAGAATACATCAATATGGCAGCAGAAAATAACAAATAGTGGGTAAAAACTAATACGTAAGCCTCTCGCTCATCATTGCTTTGCTGCATCGTCCTCATCATGATAAACTACTTGTCACCTGCTACTTAGTCTGCCACCCAACACATGGACAAATAGCCCAAGATAATAGGAAGAAACATAAAACCTTAAGCCAGACAACAGTCTTAATGAGCGATAAAACAACTATATAACGTCATCAATAAAGTATACGAGAATAGGCAGATCATTCAACTAATCTACCAACACATCAACAGAGAAGAACTTCCAAACCCGTCTCCCCACATCCGACAACGATAGTCTTTACAACAATCAGATAGAAACAAATAGTACATTTATGGCAATCAGTTATCAAGTGTAGATCATCCCAATCAATATTGACATCACCTAAGCATTATCCTCGAATGCCTAAACCAGCATCAGACAAGCACTCGAGAGAAATCTCCTTTGATGTCGAACTCTACACAAGATGATACAAGCAAAACAATCGTCATTCACGACTCTGAATATGTGACGATCCCAAAACCCCGTGACACGGTGTTAAGGATAATCATTGGAATATAACACATTAATCATCATTAGCAGATCACAGATAATAGCATAAACAGAAAATAGAATAATTTACACACATATGACAGCGGAATCATATAGATATCATCACATCAGAGAAGCACAGTACAGGATACAACTTAGTGTATAATGATACATAATCAGTCACTATCGCCCGAGGCGGAATCATACATAAAGAGTACACAAAAGGAATATCAGTCTACATCGCCAGTGGCGGAATCATAATATAGATACAATAATGGCGGAGAAAATCCAAGTCAGCACGGTGTAGTCAAGCCTCGCCATGAGCCAAAAGGTGCGTCAGAAACCTGTAACTAGGCTGCCCGTGTGAAAATGAGGGCACCCGAGTTTGCAAGGTGAAACAAACTACGAGTCAGTCATGGGACTGGTATGAGAAATCTACTCAATTTATTAACAACAATAATAAGGCAAATCAAAGGACCACGCCACTTTCGCGGAACGGGTTTACTCCAATGAGTGCTAGTGCATGAAATAAAGTAAATGATTAAATCAACGCAATGCTTTTTATAAAATGAAGCCATTATAAGACTCAGGTCCCATCACACAATGCAACGCAAGCCGGAGGATAGAGTTTTTACCTTATAATGGCCAAAGATGCTTCATACGAATAAAACAAAAGTGTTTGGTATTATTACTAGTGCATATATGTTTCAAAAGCAAATTCAATCATAAATATAAATCATAGGCGGCATAAATGACCCATACCACTATGTCGCCATACTAGTAATACAATCACGTCCGCATATTTCGTATTGGAAATTGGATTCCTTCATGAGTCGAGGCAAGGGGCAAGCTCCTCTACGATTCGAGACACTCTAGCAAATGTCCCAGGACCCCACTATGATCCTTGGATCTTCAGGGCCGGTCCTCTCTTACTTTTGAGGATTAGTTATTCCTGAACACACGTTTCCCGGTCCTTACAGACCTATATCGAGGCGCCTCGCATTCCAACAACCACACAGGTGAAAAGTATATATAATGTCAGGGCTGGTAGGTCACTGACACCACCTTAGCTAGAAAGAAACGTCGTGCTCTCCCTGCAGTCACTCTCCCGTTTTTGACTCATACCGAGGTGTGAGGCTCACGAATTCACGTTATACACAAAGCTACGTCACACAGACCATGCTTTGATCATCAACCACAAGACTTTGCTTTGCAACAGAAGCCTTGATCATATGCCACTTAGGCGTGCCACACAGGCAATCCACTCCATGCGACTGATTTCTGTCAATACATAACCTCTGAGCTCGTACGTCTCAGAGAAGGGCGTTAAGCAAGAGAATAAATTCTCCGCCGCCAAACAGATATATATTTAACAGAGATCAATCAACACAGAACAAAATCCAATGTCAGACACACAGTCCATTTACAAGTCCGTTCTGGGTCTGAACGAAACCGGAGGCACCAATTCCTCGCATACCCGTACAACCAACAGTATGTTTGGACAGCTACTACTTCAATTCCTTCATGGTAGCTACTCCAGTCACGAGTATCAGTAGCGCCCATCCATCCAATGTGGAGATCGTCGGTCTTCAGTCGTCTTCGACTCTTCGACTTCTCAACGTCGATCGATTATTTGAAATGAGATAAACTCGGCCTTTTCAAATAACCCACGTATATTTAGATTTTCAAATCAATTAATCACATGGTTGGACCATTCAACATTCACATTTCAGTTATTTAGTTATAATTTTCATGTCAAATACATTCAACCATCACATATCAAGCAAACACAACAAAATTGGTTTATTTTCACTCTATATCGTCTATAGTACTATATAACGATATATCGCCATTTTTATTTAGTTTAAAACGGCCATATTTAATTAAACGACGTTTCAGGTCGTATCGATGCACTGGCGCTGCTTTCCACTAATTTTGTTTTACACTTATAGGAAAATCTAACCGTTGGATCTTCACAAATTCTACATCATTAGGAAGGTCATTTCAAAACGAATCCAATGGTTTCAGTTTTGGGAAAATCCGACGGTCGGATTTTCCACACCAACCATTTGAAGTTACGATTTAAATTTACGAACTGCAGCGTCGTTATTCGATTTAATTTAATTATATTTATATATATATATATAAATATAATCGTTTCTGGCGCTGTTTTTCTTCAGTTTTGAATTAAGCATTCCAGACAATCCAACCGTCGGATCTTCACAAAGTTGGTGCCGTTGGAAAGATATTTCCAAGGCGAACCCAACGGTTGAGGTTTCGGGAAAATCCAATGGTCGGATCTTCCGCACTAGTCGTTTGAAATCACGGTTTCAAAATATGAACTGCACGGCCATGTTTCGTTTTAATTCTATTTATATTTATATATTTATATAAATATAGTTCATTCGAAAATTCCTATATCGTTTCCACTTCAATTATTTCACTAACGCCTTTAAATTTTGGAAAATTTTGCCATAACCTCCTTTGTACGGGAGGGTCTGGGAAAATTCCCAAATAGCCACATGGGCGTCTCATATCAAAAAGAAAAAGAAAAAGCCAAGCGGCTAGCCAACAGGCTCATAAAATCATCACCCAAACAAAGCGGTAAATGTGTACCTATTTGTCGGGCACAAAATTCTATTTCTCTTCTCTAGCCCCTTTTGCTTTAACCTGTTCAATAGATATGCATGTACATATATACAATTTCTAACATTTATCATTTTCCATTCAATTTCATATTTGATTTGCTTTGGTTTAAAAACACCATTCATTCTAATGTTGCATGCATAGGCTAAAATCGTATCATTAGCTAGTTAATGTATATTTCAACTCATGCACGTTTATTTGAACAAGTGGCTATTTTTAACACTTCACATTTCAAAGATGATAATTTTGGCGAACTAAAATAGATTTCAACACATGACTATTTTATTTAGTTCCTATGCATGTTAAAAATAATATTTCTATCACAAATATTTATTTCAACGTCCGCATATCTTTAGCATATCACACATATGATAAAAATGATATTTTTATCATTTATAATATTTATTCAACAAATAGATGTTTCAACACTTCATAGTTTCAATAAGAATGTAATTTTTATTGTTCGATCTTTTTATTCAACACATGAATATTTCCACTACACACACTTCTCAACAAATGAGCATTCCCACACATGGACATTTTATTTATGTTGTTCATATTAGAAAGATGAAATTTTGATTGTTGAAACTATTTATATAAGGCGAATATTTTGCATACTTCATATATATATAAAAATGTGATTTTTACTGTTTAACCACTTCATTCATTCACAAATGAATTTAATTTTCACACAACACTTTTCAACACATGAACAATTTCCACACATGGATATAGTTTCAATATATGGCTTTAATTTCAATGCATATAAAATAATTTCAACATATGAAAATAATTCTAACACACAAAGATTATTCAAAATTTCGGCAGCATAACGGCAGGGTAGTTAAAACCGGCACCGTCCCTAGTACGGCTCCTCGCTCTACCTTAAAACCTCGCGGTTTTTGACAATGGGGATTCATGCATCTAATTCGCACGCAGGCGGCATGTTTATTTTTATTTCCACAAATATTTTCAATTCATTTCAATCACCAATGGGTATTTTTCAACCACAACCAAACAATATCAACCACAAACAATTATTCAACCATTCGTATTTTTCACCCAATATTTCACACCAATTCACCACAATAAATATCGTCCATGGTTTGTGGACGAGGGGAGTATATATATATATATATAATATAATCTATATCACTTGCATTTCAACACATATATCAATTATTCTATGCATGTACAAATTCATACTTCGCTCATATAGCTTACACTACGCATGTTCATGAGGTATACAACACGTATGTAATTTATATTTCGCTTATATAAATTATACACGACATTTTCCATTCAATTTCACGTTAATTTAGATTTCTCACCTTGGTTTTCTGAGGGCTAAAAATCGATACGATGTCAGAAAAATCCGCAGCTTCTTCTATTGGGTAGAGAGCTTCTTTGCGGTCTCGATGTTTCCTGTTTCATCGAATTTCGTCAACACACCAAAAAGATATGATTTTTCAAAGTTTTGCAACACTTAAGAGTGTTTAAAACAGTTCAAATCAATACAACCCGTACCTCGTTATATGGTCCAAAACTAGGTCTGCAAAAATCGCGATATCCGTTGATCGTTGAGACGATCGGCCTGCACCACCTCGTCGGCCTTGGAGAGGGCTTTCCGTCGATGGTCACCACCCTCAGTTCGATGGCGGCAGGAAGGCAGGGCGGCGCTCGACAGGGTCGGACTTTGGAGGCTCGATCTGCACGCAACACGAGATGTTAGGAGGCGAGGTTGGTATGGATCTGAAGGTGGAGGGAAGGGCTGTCGTTTTTGGGTAGTGGCGGCGTCTGAAAGTGGCGGAGGCGGCGGCGATCTGGTCTGGAACGGGGAAGCACGAGTCGCCGTTGAACGGGGGGGTTTTCTTTTTTATTTTATTTTTTTATTTTTAAAATTTATGAAAGGAAAAATATGATTGGCCGAGACTATATTAAATTTTTCAATAGTGTTTTCTTAAACGAACTCCTTTTTAAACCCAACGACTGTCGCCCCTAGCTAAATACCCCCATTCCGGACATAATGGGATATGTTTCGTAGGCCAATTCGACTGTTACAGTCAGTTATTTTTCAAATTAAAGTATGAAACATTTAATTTTTAACTCTGAACTCACATTTCAATTTGCCAGGGCCACAAACTGATTCGAAAAATTCCAGAAAAATAAATCTAGCTATGTTTTGACGCTACGGTCCCAACAAAACTAGTTTCGTCGAATTCTGAGGTCGTTTGAAAAATGGCCATTTTCTGGTCGATCCAATTTAACAAAAATCGACCAAACACATTTTCTTTTGCCACGCTCACATACTAGCTTCAAAAATTATGAAATTTGAAACCTAGCAATAGTTTGACATCCCGGACCCAACAAAAGTGGTTTCGTCGAATTCCGAGGTCGTATGCAAAATATCAATTTTCCAGGCCTATATATTCTATATACCGACCCTTCTGAAAATTCATTCGGCCACCACTTTTGATTCCCGTTATGAAACTTCGATTTTTCAGATTCGTTAGAAAGGTATTGACTAACAGATTTAAATATTTTTGGTTTCGCTAAAATCCGTTATATTTTCCACCCTGCACAGTCAGTCAAAGTTCGAATTCAAATTTTCAAACTGACTCACCATTTCTAATTCACTATTTTATTGAAATATTCCATTTCAATTGTTCAAATTCCTTTGAAATAATCAATTTAAAAATTTTAAATTGGCTCGCATTTTCCGGGTTATTACAATCTCCCCTACTTAAAACTTTTCGTCCTCGAAAAGGAAACAACAGTAAAGTAGGAAATAAAATGTAAATGCAAAGTATGGTAAAGGTACCTTGCACCGGAGTTAGTCAGAAATATCCACTCTGCATTTGGGGTAAGCTTGCTTAATGCTTTCCTCAGTTTCCCAAGTACAATCTCTAGGATCACTGCTCCACCGCACTTTAACTAAATGAACCTTTTTGCTTCTAAGTTCTCTAGTTTCTTTGCCAACAATTTTTAATGGCTCTCTTTTGAGTGCTAATTCTGGAGTTATCTCCACATCCCGTTGCGCTGCTTCTTCTACAACAAGATCCGGATCATGCACATGTCTCCTAAGTTGAGATACGTGAAATACATTGTGCACTCCAGGCAACCAATCTGGTAATTGAACCCTATAAGCAAGAGTTCCAATTCGCTCAAGTATAGGAAAAGGACCAATAAATCTCGGAGCCAACTTTCCAGTCTTTCCAAATCTGATTACTCCTCTCATCAGAGAAACCTTTAGGTAAACATGATCACCAACAGCAAATGTCAAATCTCTCCTTCTAGAGTCTGCATAACTTTTCTGTCGGCTTTGGGCGGTTTTCAATCGCTTCTTGATGAAGTCCACTTTATCAGATGCTTCTCTGATCATATCGGGTCCTAGTACAAGTCTGTTGCCAGGTTCTACCCAACATGCTGGAGATCTGCAGGGTCTGCCATATAATGCTTCAAATGGTGACATTCTCAAACTTGCTTGATAGCTATTGTTATATGAGAATTCTGCCAGATGCAAATGATCTTCCCATGACCCACCAAAATCGATTATACAAGCCCGCAATAAATCTTCTAGAATTCTATTCACCCGCTCAGTTTGGCCATCTGTTTGAGGGTGATAAGCGGTGCTCATATTCAGTTTTGTTCCCAATTCTGTCTGGAAAGCCTCCCAGAACTTGCTAGTAAATAGGGGATCTCTATCACTGACTATGCTGATGGGAATTCCATGCAGCTTAACAATTTCTCTGAAATATATCTGTGCTAGACTTTGGGCAGTTCTATTGGACCTGACAGGTATAAAATGGGCAGTCTTCATGAAGCGATCTACGATTACCCAAATGCTGTCATTACCTTTCTTGGTTCGCGGCAAACCATCTATGAAATCCATGGAAATCTGTTCCCATTTCCAACCTGGGACTTCCAACGGTTGCAACAGTCCAGCTAGCTTCTGTTGGTCACTCTTGACCAATTGACAAGTAGGGCATCTGCTAACATACAAAGAAATATCTCTTTTCATTGCCTTCCACCAGAAAGTGCGTTTGATATCGTTGTACATTTTACTCAACCCAGGATGGATGAAAAATTTGGATTTATGGCATTCATCTAGCACTTCTCTTTTAAGCTCGGGAATGTCGGGAACACATATTCTTCTATTCAGCCTCAGAACTCCCTCACTATCCACTTGGAAACTGGAGCCTTCGCCCCTTTGAATCCTTTTTATCATCTCTTTCACAAAATTGTCACTCTTCTGAAGAACAGATATCCTATCAATCAATCCAGGTGTAATTATAAGATTGGCAATGATTGCGGTTTTCCTACTAAGTGCATCCGCTACCACGTTAGCCTTTCCCAGCGTATACAAGATATCAAGATCATACGCCGCAAGAAATTCTAGCCAACGCTGCTGTCTCAGATTCAGATCTTTCTGGGTATATAAATACTTCAACGATTGATGATCTGTGTACAGTATAAATTTCTCGCCCAATAAGTAATGTCTCCAGATTTTCAAGGCAAATACGATGGCTAGCAACTCAAGATCATGAGTCACATAATTCTTCTCATGCGGTTTCAATTGGCGGCTTGCATAAGCGACTACTTGGCCTCTCTGCATTAACACTGCACCAAGACCTCTAATAGAAGCATCTGTCCAAACCGTTAAATCCTGATTGCCATCAATAATTGTTAACACTGGAGCGGTGGTCAGCTTCGATTTCAATTCCTGGAAAGCTTCTTCACAGTCGGAAGTCCACTTAAACTTCTCATGTTTCTTTGTGAGCTTCGTTAACGGACCGGATATCTTCGAAAAATCCTTAACGAACTTTCGATAATAACTAGCCAACCCCATAAAACTTCTAACTTCTGTGGGAGTAGTGGGTTGTTTCCAGTCTTGAATCGCTATTATTTTGCTTGGGTCAACAGAAATTCCTTTCTCTGACACGACATGGCCAAGAAATTTAACTTCTTCTTGCCAGAAGACACGTTTAGAGAATTTGGCTTTGAAGACGTTCTTCCTTAGAATCTCCAATACTTGTTCTAAGTGTTTTTCATGCTCGGGTTTTGATTTGGAGTAGATTAAAATATCATCGATGAATACGAGGACAAATTTATTCAGAACTCCCCTGAACACTCTATTCATTAGATCGACAAAGTATGCTGGAGCGTTGCATAGGCCAAACGGCATTACTAACCATTCATAAAATATGTCTGGACCTCTGAAAGCGGTCAAAGGAACACACTCTTCTGCTATTCTCAATTGATGAAAACCTGTAGCTAGGTCCATTCTGGAAAATACCTTCGCCCCATTCAATTGGTCTAGCAAATCATCAATGCGGGGTAATGGATATTTATTTTTAAGCGTCTGTTTGTTGAGGTCTCGGTAATCAACACATAATCTAAGAGTACCGTCTGACTTTGGGACAAACACGACAACTGCACCCCAATTAGAAAAACTAGGTCTGATTAGACCTTTCCACAACAGTTGACGGGTTTGATCGCCTAATTCTTCTTTTTCTTTCGGAGTCATTCTGCGAATTGGATGTACCACGGGTCTGGCATTAGGAATTAGATCGATTCGGAATTCTATTTCTCTTTGCGGAGGTAAGTTTTCAACTTCTTCAAACACATCCACAAAGTTTCTAACAATCTGAATCTTTTCTATGGAAGTGGGAATAAGTTCTAATGCTGACCAAAATTCTTCTCTATTCGGATTCGAACCATGACAAGGAACCATAATATATCCAAGCTTCGTTCGAATTTTAACGATTCTTTCCGCACAATTCACTTCGGCTTCATATTTCGTTAACCAATCTAGCCCGAGAATAATATCGAATTCGGGAAAATCCATAACGATTAAATTGAAAGGAAACTTGTAGGAAGAATAAGAGATTGGCACTTTACAACAGGAATTGAGAGTAATAGGACCCCCTATCGGGTTATGAACTTCAACCGATTCTTTAAGTTTTCGCTGTTTTAACTTTAATTTGTGCATTGTGTTTCTAGCAATAAAACTATGCGATGCACCTGTGTCAAATAATACAGAAACAGGAATATTTTTAATTGTAAGGGTACCTCCCAAAACATCGGGTTTACCTGCTCCGTCGGAAGCAGCTGGCGGGCTAGACCCGTCATAGACATGAGCTACTGTAGCTTTCTTCAGCAAAGGACAGTCTTTGACCAGATGATCGGTCTTGCGACAGTTGAAGCACGAGCGAGGGTTCTGAGAGCCTTGGCTCGAGCCTTGAGAATTTGTTTTCTGCCTCTTCGGAGCTGTGCAGACGTTTGAGTAGTGCCCCGGCTTACCACAGTTAAAGCAATTTCCTCTTGGCGTCTTGCCAGTCTGAGGCTTTGAAGATGCTGCTTGGCTTGACTCGCCTTGATTTACAGCAGGCTTGCGCTTGTTTCCGGCTTGGCTTCTAGCGCGATCCTGATCCAGATGCCTTTGATCAAGGTCTTCATAATTGCATGTCATTTCCACCAGTTCGTTGAAATCCAGCTTGACATGGGCCATGGTTCTATCATGATATTGTCGTCTTAGTCCAAAGATAAACCTCTTATTTTTGGATTTCGCAGTGGCAACGAGCTCTGGAGCATAGGGCGACAACATTGTAAATTTGTTCAGATAATCCTGCACGGAAAGATCCCCTTGCTGGAGATTGGCGAAGTCATCGTGCATTCTTTCTAGAGCTTGTTCTGGGACATATTTCTCCTCGAAGAGTTCTTTAAATCCATCCCATGTTCTTCCAGCTTCTCTATTCCCAGCGGTAAGAGATTCCCACCATAATTCAGCTTGTTCCTGCATAAGCCAGGCGCTCATAATAGCTTTGTCTTCGTCTCCAAGCCTTAGGCCTTCAAGAATTTTCTCGCATGTTTTGAGCCATGCAAGGGCCTCTATTACGGTGCCAGTTCCCGAGAAGGTCTTGCCTCCTAAGTTCTTATATCTCTTAGTTACACGGTCGAGCTCGAAGTATTGAGCTGCCGGAGGTTGTATCAAAGGTCCTTCTTGAGCTGGGATTTCTCCCCTTCCTCGGCCTCGGCCGGCACGGCCTCCTCTAGCGGCGGCTGCTCTGGTAGCCATTTGTCAAATTCTGTATAAGCAACGAAAGAAGTCAGCTAACAGAAATGATAGTCTATTGCATAGTTAAGCAGAAATTTCTACGGAAAGATAACGATGGACTGATCAATTGTTTTTGCTATTCTGCTCAACTCATTCTAGGACCTTTCTAGTCCAATCTCTAATGAGCGACTCGCCTTAGAATATTACTGATTCTATTTTGACGAAGTGTTTAATGTGTTAGACTCCAGAACTAAGGTTAACCAAAGCTCTGATACCAGCTGTGACGATCCCAAAACCCCGTGACACGGTGTTAAGGATAATCATTGGAATATAACACATTAATCATCATTAGCAGATCACAGATAATAGCATAAACAGAAAATAGAATAATTTACACACATATGACAGCGGAATCATATAGATATCATCACATCAGAGAAGCACAGTACAGGATACAACTTAGTGTATAATGATACATAATCAGTCACTATCGCCCGAGGCGGAATCATACATAAAGAGTACACAAAAGGAATATCAGTCTACATCGCCAGTGGCGGAATCATAATATAGATACAATAATGGCGGAGAAAATCCAAGTCAGCACGGTGTAGTCAAGCCTCGCCATGAGCCAAAAGGTGCGTCAGAAACCTGTAACTAGGCTGCCCGTGTGAAAATGAGGGCACCCGAGTTTGCAAGGTGAAACAAACTACGAGTCAGTCATGGGACTGGTATGAGAAATCTACTCAATTTATTAACAACAATAATAAGGCAAATCAAAGGACCACGCCACTTTCGCGGAACGGGTTTACTCCAATGAGTGCTAGTGCATGAAATAAAGTAAATGATTAAATCAACGCAATGCTTTTTATAAAATGAAGCCATTATAAGACTCAGGTCCCATCACACAATGCAACGCAAGCCGGAGGATAGAGTTTTTACCTTATAATGGCCAAAGATGCTTCATACGAATAAAACAAAAGTGTTTGGTATTATTACTAGTGCATATATGTTTCAAAAGCAAATTCAATCATAAATATCAATCATAGGCGGCATAAATGACCCATACCACTATGTCGCCATACTAGTAATACAATCACGTCCGCATATTTCGTATTGGAAATTGGATTCCTTCATGAGTCGAGGCAAGGGGCAAGCTCCTCTACGATTCGAGACACTCTAGCAAATGTCCCAGGACCCCACTATGATCCTTGGATCTTCAGGGCCGGTCCTCTCTTACTTTTGAGGATTAGTTATTCCTGAACACACGTTTCCCGGTCCTTACAGACCTATATCGAGGCGCCTCGCATTCCAACAACCACACAGGTGAAAAGTATATATAATGTCAGGGCTGGTAGGTCACTGACACCACCTTAGCTAGAAAGAAACGTCGTGCTCTCCCTGCAGTCACTCTCCCGTTTTTGACTCATACCGAGGTGTGAGGCTCACGAATTCACGTTATACACAAAGCTACGTCACATAGACCATGCTTTGATCATCAACCACAAGACTTTGCTTTGCAACAGAAGCCTTGATCATATGCCACTTAGGCGTGCCACACAGGCAATCCACTCCATGCGACTGATTTCTGTCAATACATAACCTCTGAGCTCGTACGTCTCAGAGAAGGGCGTTAAGCAAGAGAATAAATTCTCCGCCGCCAAACAGATATATATTTAACAGAGATCAATCAACACAGAACAAAATCCAATGTCAGACACACAGTCCATTTACAAGTCCGTTCTGGGTCTGAACGAAACCGGAGGCACCAATTCCTCGCATACCCGTACAACCAACAGTATGTTTGGACGGCTACTACTTCAATTCCTTCATGGTAGCTACTCCAGTCACGAGTATCAGTAGCGCCCATCCATCCAATGTGGAGATCGTCGGTCTTCAGTCGTCTTCGACTCTTCGACTTCTCAACGTCGATCGATTATTTGAAATGAGATAAACTCGGCCTTTTCAAATAACCCATGTATATTTAGATTTTCAAATCAATTAATCACATGGTTGGACCATTCAACATTCACATTTCAGTTATTTAGTTATAATTTTCATGTCAAATACATTCAACCATCACATATCAAGCAAACACAACAAAATTGGTTTATTTTCACTCTATATCGTCTATAGTACTATATAACGATATATCGCCATTTTTATTTAGTTTAAAACGGCCATATTTAATTAAACGACGTTTCAGGTCGTATCGATGCACTGGCGCTGCTTTCCACTAATTTTGTTTTACACTTATAGGAAAATCTAACCGTTGGATCTTCACAAATTCTACATCATTAGGAAGGTCATTTCAAAACGAATCCAATGGTTTCAGTTTTGGGAAAATCCGACGGTCGGATTTTCCACACCAACCATTTGAAGTTACGATTTCAATTTACGAACTGCAGCGTCGTTATTCGATTTAATTTAATTATATTTATATATATATAAATATAATCGTTTCTGGCGCTGTTTTTCTTCAGTTTTGAATTAAGCATTCCAGACAATCCAACCGTCGGATCTTCACAAAGTTGGTGCCGTTGGAAAGATATTTCCAAGGCGAACCCAACGGTTGAGGTTTCGGGAAAATCCAATGGTCGGATCTTCCGCACTAGTCGTTTGAAATCACGGTTTCAAAATATGAACTGCACGGCCATGTTTCGTTTTAATTCTATTTATATTTATATATTTATATAAATATAGTTCATTCGAAAATTCCTATATCGTTTCCACTTCAATTATTTCACTAACGCCTTTAAATTTTGGAAAATTTCGCCATAACCTCCTTTGTACGGGAGGGTCTGGGAAAATTCCCAAATAGCCACACGGGCGTCTCATATCAAAAAGAAAAAGAAAAAGCCAAGCGGCTAGCCAACAGGCTCATAAAATCATCACCCAAACAAAGCGGTAAATGTGTACCTATTTGTCGGGCACAAAATTCTATTTCTCTTCTCTAGCCCCTTTTGCTTTAACCTGTTCAATAGATATGCATGTACATATATACAATTTCTAACATTTATCATTTTCCATTCAATTTCATATTTGATTTGCTTTGGTTTAAAAACACCATTCATTCTAATGTTGCATGCATAGGCTAAAATCATATCATTAGCTAGTTAATGTATATTTCAACTCATGCACGTTTATTTGAACAAGTGGCTATTTTTAACACTTCACATTTCAAAGATGATAATTTTGGCGAACTAAAATAGATTTCAACACATGACTACTTTATTTAGTTCCTATGCATGTTAAAAATAATATTTCTATCACAAATATTTATTTCAACGTCCGCATATCTTTAGCATATCACACATATGATAAAAATGATATTTTTATCATTTATAATATTTATTCAACAAATAGATGTTTCAACACTTCATAGTTTCAATAAGAATGTAATTTTTATTGTTCGATCTTTTTATTCAACACATGAATATTTCCACTACACACACTTCTCAACAAATGAGCATTCCCACACATGGACATTTTATTTATGTTGTTCATATTAGAAAGATGAAATTTTGATTGTTGAAACTATTTATATAAGGCGAATATTTTGCATACTTCATATATATATAAAAATGTGATTTTTACTGTTTAACCACTTCATTCATTCACAAATGAATTTAATTTTCACACAACACTTTTCAACACATGAACAATTTCCACACATGGATATAGTTTCAATATATGGCTTTAATTTCAATGCATGTAAAATAATTTCAACATATGAAAATAATTCTAACACACAAAGATTATTCAAAATTTCGGCAGCATAACGGCAGGGTAGTTAAAACCGGCACCGTCCCTAGTACGGCTCCTCGCTCTACCTTAAAATCTCGCGGTTTTTGACAATGGGGATTCATGCATCTAATTCGCACGCATGCGGCATGTTTATTTTTATTTCCACAAATATTTTCAATTCATTTCAATCACCAATGGGTATTTTTCAACCACAACCAAACAATATCAACCACAAACAATTATTCAACCATTCGTATTTTTCACCCAATATTTCACACCAATTCACCACAATAAATATCGTCCATGGTTTGTGGACGAGGGGAGTATATATATATATAATATAATCTATATCACTTGCATTTCAACACATATATCAATTATTCTATGCATGTAAAAATTAATACTTCGCTCATATAGCTTACACTACGCATGTTCATGAGGTATACAACACGTATGTAATTTATATTTCGCTTATATAAATTATACACGACATTTTCCATTCAATTTCACGTTAATTTAGATTTCTCACCTTGGTTTTCTGAGGGCTAAAAATCGATACGATGTCAGAAAAATCCGCAGCTTCTTCTATTGGGTAGAGAGCTTCCTTGCGGTCTCGATGTTTCCTGTTTCATCGAATTTCGTCAACACACCAAAAAGATATGATTTTTCAAAGTTTTGCAACACTTAAGAGTGTTTAAAACAGTTCAAATCAATACAACCCGTACCTCGTTATATGGTCCAAAACTAGGTCTGCAAAAATCGCGAGATCCGTTGATCGTTGAGACGATCGGCCTGCACCACCTCGTCGGCCTTGGAGAGGGCTTTCCGTCGATGGTCACCACCCTCAGTTCGATGGCGGCAGGAAGGCAGGGCGGCGCTCGACAGGGTCGGACTTTGGAGGCTCGATCTGCACGCAACACGAGATGTTAGGAGGCGAGGTTGGTATGGATCTGAAGGTGGAGGAAAGGGCTGTCGTTTTTGGGTAGTGGCGGCGTCTGAAAGTGGCGGAGGCGGCGGCGATCTGGTCTGGAACGGGGAAGCACGAGTCGCCGTTGAACGGGGGGGGGTTTCTTTTTTATTTTATTTTTTTATTTTTAAAATTTATGAAAGGAAAAATATGATTGGCCGAGACTATATTAAATTTTTCAATAGTGTTTTCTTAAACGAACTCCTTTTTAAACCCAACGACTGTCGCCCCTAGCTAAATACCCCCATTCCGGACACAATGGGATATGTTTCGTAGGCCAATTCGACTGTTACAGTCAGTTATTTTTTAAATTAAAGTATGAAACATTTAATTTTTAACTCTGAACTCACATTTCAATTTGCCAGGGCCACAAACTGATTCGAAAAATTCCAGAAAAATAAATCTAGCTATGTTTTGACGCTACGGTCCCAACAAAACTAGTTTCGTCGAATTCTGAGGTCGTTTGAAAAATGGCCATTTTCTGGTCGATCCAATTTAACAGAAATCGACCAAACACATTTTCTTTTGCCACGCTCACATACTAGCTTCAAAAATTATGAAATTTGAAACCTAGCAATAGTTTGACATCCCGGACCCAACAAAAGTGGTTTCGTCGAATTCCGAGGTCGTATGCAAAATATCAATTTTCCAGGCCTATATATTCTATATACCGACCCTTCTGAAAATTCATTCGGCCACAACTTTTGATTCCCGTTATGAAACTTCGATTTTTCAGATTCGTTAGAAAGGTATTGACTAACAGATTTAAATATTTTTGGTTTCGCTAAAATCCGTTATATTTTCCACCCTGCACAGTCAGTCAAAGTTCGAATTCAAATTTTCAAACTGACTCACCATTTCTAATTCACTATTTTATTGAAATATTCCATTTCAATTGTTCAAATTCCTTTGAAATAATCAATTTAAAAAATTTAAATTGCCTCGCATTTTCCGGGTTATTACAGAATATTACCGCCAATCCTTCTTTGAAACCATCGTGATCGTATGACCTGCTCAACATCATGTCGTCCGTCAAGGGCTAATGATAAACCACGGTTCTAAAAAAACTCCATATGCCATCGTGACTCATATCTCTAGGCCCATCATGACTACCCAGGGTACTCGACCATTCAACCGATCTTTTAGTCGCCCCTATTATACCTCTGCTTTGAGTTTACTAGAACCTACGACAATGATAATTTCTCGGCCTCCATTACTCTAGTCGTCATCACCAGTGACTATCTATAGCTTAAGCGCCTTCTCGAGCAATCATTATCCACAAACTCAACATCTTTGAGTCGTCTTCACATTCGTCGCATTACGTCGATCAACGAACACTTCGAACATTCCGCCTTGAATTCACGTTGAAGCCACGATATCGTTGATCCAAAAACATACGTCATTTGGTCGATATTCAATTCACAATGTCTCATTCAGCCTTTTACAGCGTTTCAGAAATACTATCATATCCCCTGGATTAATCTAGACCCATTGGATCCATTTTTATACCATAGTGTTTCAGAACCCTTTTCACAATGTTTTTGAACCGCTGTGGTTTCCTCCCTTCGATCCATCATGGATCAGTTTCAATCCACCTACCAGACCTCGTGCCAAGCCCAATTTTTACCATGTTGATCCATCAAAAATTTCTGATCCGCTCCACTTATGGATCTTGCCCGATCCATCGCTTTCCACATTGTTTTGCCAAACACTGTTAATCCTGATGGAACGGCTGCGATCCATTACCTTTCCAAGCCGCCAAATTTCTCCCTGATCCATAGGAAAATGCTGGACCAATCCATTTGTTTAACGCGCCCAATCCATCCATGGATCTTGGCTGATCCAGGATCTTTCCATAGTGTTTTCCAAATGTATTTGTAGCTTTCGACATCCCTTTGAGCTAAGGCAAGAAGAGCTTGAGTATCTTCAAGTTGCTTCTCAGCCTTATCCTTGGCCTTGATATCGTATTTAACCTTTTCTTTAATTTTGGCCACATCTATTTCCAGATGGCGGATAACCTCTGAAAGCTTCTTGGCATGCTTCTTCATTGCCCTATATTGTGTAGCCACATGACTTACCCGGTTCACAACTTCTGTATCCCAATCATCAGAAACCGGCTCGAGGTTTGGAACGAAGTGCACCTTTCCGAAACAGGTATCGGGGAATTGCTCTCATAGACGCTCCAGCTTTGCCTTATTTTCGGAGGTAAGGACCACCTCCTGTGTAGTGGTAATATCAATGTTGCGCTGTCCAGAGGGGACAAGAGCTTTCTTTCCTTTTTCCAAACCTTTTCTCGGATCCTTGTGCTTGTCCTTAGATTCATGATGCTTCTTGGAGGACTTATCCTGAGGAGGAATACCCTTCGGGGGAATCAATGCTTTGGGGAGTTGTTTGTCGCTCGCATGTGGCACTTGACGACCATGATGCTTCTTGGGATCTTGCCCTGAAGGTGAACGAGAGCGCGAAGGATGAGGCTGATAAGAATCATAGTCTTTCTTGCTATCTCTCCCACAACTGTTATCGAGATCATGCTCGACAACAGGATTGAACCTGGGCGTGTACTTACGAATATCTCGATGAGAATAGGAGCGATGACAAGGCATTTTTCCTGCAAAAGAAACAAGAAAGTATAAGAGCCATAAGTGGATACGGTGTATGAATGTTATGATATGTGGTGCATGTGATGTGTGTGTCCCGTGTGATCCCCCCTAGCAGACCAGGGCCCAGAGCCAGGCTAGTCTTCACAATATCTCTCTCTTTAATAGGGGTAGGGTCCTCCTTAGAAGTGGGGAAGATGACCCTGTTTCAAAATATTCTGATGTGTAGATATCATCTGGCAATGGAAGATTAGCTAAATCCCCATATATCTGTTCGTCTGTTATAAAAATCATGAGTCGAGGGTTTAGTTGGCGGCGGTGTCTTTGGAGAAAACTCCCCTTCAGGGATGGAAAAACATCCATAGGTGAAGGACTTTTAGGAAGCTCGATTGTCTTTGTAGCTTCCGTGGTCACTTGCCCCTCGGTTGGGGGCATGCTGCTAGATTCCTCAATCGCTTTAGTAGGGGGGACATACTTGTAAGGCATGCTACCTTGACCAAGCCCGAATCATTCATCGAGAAGATGATGTTTGTGAAGGTTCACATCGGTTATACGCTTTTTGATTTTGCAAAAATCTGAGTTGCTTTCTACAAGGCAAGACAAGCGATCTTCGTACACTTTACCCTCTTACTTCTTGGGTTGGGAAATGTGAAAAGAAATTAAGTATTAGTACTTTGCTTTATGCAATTAAAGCAGATACTGAAGATCTGAAACCTACTTGACTGCAGCCACTTCCTCGCACAACCAGCGTGATGCTTTATATAGAAACCACTCAGATTTAGCATCCCCTAGGTTGCTATGTCCCTCACTCAGGACTTTCCTAGTGGAGATAGACTCAAAGAAAAAAAAATCGGGGTCACCGTCGAACGATGTTTAAAATGGTAGCAAAAGTTCAAGTCCTTACAAACAATCTCGGTTTGCAGAATTTCTGCGTATGCAATATATAAGGTATATAGAGCAGCGTAGGCATTGGGATGAAGCTGCATATGAGCTATATGTAGTCATCTCAAGAGGTCAACAACAACCGGAGGAAACGGAGGAATAGCGCCTATTGAGCACATGACCTTACTGATGATCATATACCCCTCCGGAGCAGAATGGGGTCTATCCCCTTTCCCCGGGGTTTTAACGTCATCCCATGGAATCCTGTGCTTTAAGCAGATTTTCTTTAACTTTAAATCATCCACTTTGGAAGCTATGGAATCACTCGGCTTGTCTAATTTCTTAATATCCTCAGGTTCATCGGGAGCGCGGGCATTTCCAATTTCGTCTTCTTCTTCTTCGACTGACATGCTTTCAGAAGTTGTTGACTCTACGTCAATATCCGTCCCATAATCAGATCTAGAATTACTACAATTTGGGTCCGATGGAAGTACGTCAGGATTAAAATAGCTTGACGATTCTAGATATGCTCTTTTCTCCGATAATCTTGATGAACGTCTTTCTGACATATTCGCTGTGTTGATGAACAAACACGAAAGATATAAGTAAAGTGACCCATGAACCCCGTGTGTGCAAGTGCTATTGTGTGCCAGTGTGTGCAGTGCTGAAAAGAAAGATATAAAGTTAAGCAGACAAGTATGAAGTCGATCATCATATGCCATTAAGTTACGAAGCTTTTCCGTGTAGAAAATTCGTTTTAAGGCTCTAACCTAACTGTTCGTCATTTTATTCGAATTATAGCAAACACATAAAGGAAATGTGTGATGATATGTTTGATTGATTGGTGTTGATTGATCGGAGATATTCAAAGGGTTGCCTCGAAAGCAAGGTAGTTTGTGTGCTCATAAAATTCGGCTCATGAGGAGGACCCCTAGTTCGTGATTTAATAATGATTCATAGACAAGCCTGGTTCGTGAAGCAGTTTTACGAAGGTCGGACCCACTCGCGGTCTTGAAATGGCTCATGGTCAAGCATCCTCTCGCACACTATGTTGGCTCGCCTTATGCGGATGGTGAAGAAGAGACTGGCTCGTGATCTGAGATCGGCCCAAAGGATTAGACGTGAGGATCATCAGCTCGTGAGTGGTTAGCTCATGAGCCACTACCACGACCCGCCTCACCATTCCATCCACAGACCAAGACCTTGTTCCCATTGACGACCCGACCCGACACTTAGATCATCTCCACGATGCAATATGCAGGGACTCATTGCCCGTCCAAGCCTCTCTTCAATCACCACCCCGAGCCGATCCCCAATAGTGATATTGTCTTCAAACTCCTCAACCTTATTCCTCAGTTCGCAATCAATCAACATACCACTCCTCCAAATTCTTGACTCCACAAGCCTGTCGTCCTCCCATAAAGCTTCTCAGTTATAGAGAATCCTCATTACCATCGTGGCCACTACAGGCGTCGACGTCAAGGACAATGGCAATGGAGTCATGCATCGAAATCGATGGAGGATGGAAGAGCGACCAGCATTTGACACATCATTGGTTCCAAAACACGATACATAAATTGAAATTATAAATCTTCTTACTTAATTAATCGAATGGGTGAAATCAAGGTCTTAGGTATTTGGAAATATTCTAGTGTTTCGAATCTGGAAAGTGGAGTTTCTAGTTATGAGAATGAGTAAAAAGGGGAAGTAAGAATCCTTTTGTACAGGATGAATCCTGACTACTCGAATTCCTCAGCAACAATAGGGTAGCGCCAAGCCCAATAGCCCAATAACGGGGTCTGATTCGGAGATTTCAACCCTAATGGCCCTCCGCCTTGGATTAGCGCTGACCGACTCGAATAGGCTGGGTCATGACCCGAGTTAATAGTTGAACCACTTTGACAAAGCACAGTGCTAAAAATCAGAAGTTTGAAACTAAATGGTGCAATGATCGATGCAAAAACCTCCAAGAGCAACACAAGAAATCAAGAGGTTAACCTGTTAAAACTTCTCACTACATGCAGCTCACTGTAGAGCTTGAAATAAACTAATGAGCAGCAAAATAATTGGAAACCCAAGGATGTATTTATATTCATCAAAGGATACAGTCTTTTGAGACATCGCGACCTTACAAGCAGATACGACTGTTGGTGTTCACCGTTTTGGGAACTAACGCATGTGATAAAAGGAATTAAATAAAGAAAAAACAGAAAGTAATTATCATTAAATTGCAATGTTCCTTTAATTAACAATGCACATCCTCATTGACATAAAGAGACATAAATGGAAATAACGTTAAAGTTTAAAAGTAGTGAATTAATTCTAGAACGGTAACACGCATGTGAACTATTGGCTAGCTTTTCAACCATGCCACCTAAGACTTAGGCATTTATGATTAGATAAACTATGATTTAAACACACAAACTTAAGGCAAATGCACTCTGGCTCGTGAAGCTCAGAAATCGGTTCATGACTCACTTCGCAGGCCCGCTCATAACCAACCTCATAGACCCTCTCGTGGCCCTCACTCGCAATCCGACTCGTGATACAAGACCGCGACCCAACTGTGCCATTAGCGGAGAATGGCCAGGACTTGGTCAAGCCCCATGTCTCTCACGAACCGCCAACCAAGGATCAAGTGACACGTGCCTATAACGGCCATGCTAATCATTTCTTCACCCACTCACGAATGACTCCGAGATCCTCGGGATTGGTGCCACGTGTCTTCACAAACCACCTATAGAAATCACCTATAAATAGCCCAATACTTGGCATTTTAGGATCTTTTGGAAATTAAGAGTTCTGATTCCACCATTATCAAACTTCTACCATTTTTAGCCAGAATTATCTCTAATTTACTAAGTGAATCATTATTGTAAAAGTGGGATTGAGAGAATATTGTGATTGTACTGGCATCCAAACATATAATCAAAATCATATAAAGTGGACGTAGGTTCTTTAACGCTGAACCACTATAAATTTGGTGTGTTTGTTGCATTTTCTTTCATTTTTAGCTTTAATTCTCTATGAATCAAGATAATTTGGGTGTTAGAACCACTTTTTGGTGTAACATGAACACACTTGTATATATATTTATTTCATATAAAAAAAATATAGACATAAATTTTAAAAGTAATGCGCGCTTGAATTAGAAAATAAACGCGCGTCATAAATGGAATCATATCACATAATAAATGGGAGTTTATCACATTAATTAAGTAACTTCCAATGTAAAATGAGTATGTGCGTATTAATTCAATAAATGGTATGTGTTTGAAATTGAAATTAAACACGTATTAAAAATGGTAGAAAATTAAATAAACTCAGAAAGAAGAATAACGTTAAAAAACGCTTAAAAAATTAATCACAAAATAAGATGGGAAACATGGCCCAACGTGTTAATACACATTTGGGTCGACCCGTATACGGGTTGGGTCGACCCATATGTTGACCCAAACGACCCATAGCATGTTTAAATGATACGTTTTCTTCGTTTTAAATTTAACTGTTCCGAGTCGAACAAATACAGTTGGTTTGGACATATATAAATAAAACTATAGGGTTAGATGTCAAACTCATATTTTTTTCAAAGTGGGCGCAGAAGCCTTGCCATTTCCTTTCTCCTCCAAATTCTCAAGAAAAATATATATATTAGATTTAGACAATCAAATTCAAGATTTGGAGATAGACGATGTGGATTTAAGGTTTGGATATCCAACTTCTATCTCCATGTAAGGTAACTTCTTCGATATGAATCTAAATTGTTTCTTTCATACGTATCGAATTTAGATTTTTAAATCCTTGGAAAATATAGTTCGTCGATTCAAATAGGAAAGGCTACGAATAACAATTCTAAATCCAAATCAGATTCATAATTTGGAGCCAAAATCCCATGTGAATGGATT
Source organism: Allium sativum (assembly GCA_030737875.1). NCBI lineage: Eukaryota > Viridiplantae > Streptophyta > Magnoliopsida > Asparagales > Amaryllidaceae > Allium > Allium sativum. The sequence continues at coordinate 116,061,207 of CM060925.1, forward strand.
TAAATTATTCTATTTAATAGCGGTATTTATAATCATTTGATTCTTGTTAAATTAATAAGATATTATGCTAGATCTCATTTCCCCTTTCTACATATATTTTACAGTTTTATATTAATTTGTTTTGCTTACGAACAAAATAAGCGTAGATTTGCAGTATTGACATATGTATACGACTAATTTATATGTCTAATTTAGGATGAAAAATAGGCAAACTTGGTTGAACTTGCCAAATAATTATGAAACGATTTGACATCACATAATGTATAGTAAATTTTTAGTTGAATGGTAAATATAAGAATTTTCATATTTATTATTAAAGTTGTCTTTCAGATTTAGAACATAATGAATATAGAAATTGTCTACGGTTGAATGAAAGTGGGTATAAGCTCAATTATGCCCAAATTTACTGTAGTTATGCCAAAGTGGGAAAGATAAATAAAGAACAGGAATTAATTTATACCGATTAAAATAGGAAGTTGGAATAGCCTACATTGACTAGTTAAGAAAGGGGAATATATTTTCATAGTTTGGTGTAAGAAAAATGGAAACCATAATTGCAAGCATAGAAATAAATAAAGGCATGGATTCAAGCAAAATAGAGATTTGGCCGTATTGCGCACTTTCCACCTAAAATAAAAATAATTGAAAAAAATATATCACAATTATGGGTTTCTATTGCTGCAGTTACCTCAAACTATGAAAATAGATTATTGCGCAATTTCAATAACCAATCAAATAGGAACATGCCTAACTTTCTAAGGAGTAAATTTACAATGATGGAAAGAATAAGGGAAACGTAACTAAAATATGTTTATAAAGAAAAGAAGTAAGAAATCGAGTTAAACCCTTGACAATTGGAAATGAATATAATCTACTATGATAATTGTACGAAGACAAAAATGAATCATAATAGGAAGTTTTTATTACAATACGAAGGTTATAAATGAAAGTGTAAATTAAGTTTAATAAGAACAATTCTATGGCTATGGTTCTATGGTGAAAGCAAGACAATAACTTGAAAGTTGTAATCAAAAGTGAAATGAAATAAGAAAAGCTTATAATGAATAAACTTAGAAGTCTGAATTAAGTTTAGTTAGGAAAATTCTATGGTGGCCTTATAATTAGGCTTTATATTATATGGTGGCCTTGTGGTTAGGCGTTTATTATATGGTGGCCATGTGATTAGGTATTCTATGATTATTCGATGGTTCTATGGTAAAGTTATTAAAGTTCAAATTTAATGAATTGAACAATAATGATAATTAGCGAAAAGAAAAGTGAGGTAAACGCACAACGAAAGATTAGGCATAGGGTCTAATAAAATAGCGACACATGTATACGAAGGAATTCTTAATGAAGAGCCCAACGAGGTAGATCGTGATTGGTATCCAGAGACACGATGGAAGCATGTCCAACCTAATATTCGACAGGAGTGGAGAAAGACCTAAAGGGGAAAACCGTGGTCAACTGATCCCCAGAGGCAGAAAGTTCGAGATTTCTACGAGACACGAGGATACCTTGAGATGATCCTTCTGGGGATGCCTGTGGTCAGCTACCCCAGAGGTTGTCTTTAAAATTCCATTTATAAAGCATGCCTTGGCAGCATTTGTGTTGATGCAACTTGAAGACTAATGGGATGATTTCTAGGATTCGATGGTGGCCTCAGCTTCAAAAGCAGGATTCGTGGTCAGGACCTAATGATAATAGTAGATTGTCAGATACCTATCATTGTCAGTCAGAGCGTGCAAGAAAAGACTGTAGCTAAACCAACCAGCTAATGGCCTTTCATTGTTGAGATATTGGTTGTGCGACAATGCCGATTGGATGTTTAGATTGTTTGTTAGGGGAACGAACACCTAGTTCTTGAAATGGTCTTTCATTAGTTGAGGAAGGGCGTCGCATGAGGCCATAGCCACCGAGAAAAAGAGACAAACCAATCAATGGGTATATGTATTGTAGGAATAGGTAGAAATCTCCCGATTGCACTCCGTGCAAGGGTTTAACCTAATAGCGCAACTCAGATAGTAGACAGTACAATCGCAAGTAGGTCCTCGGTGCACGCACTGGGTGGTGCATCGTGGGTGTCTAAGTTTTACCTCCGTGCAAGGGTTTAGCCTAATAGTAGAGCCCTAATAATAGATAGTAGGATTCCATAGCGTGGCAATGGAGATCTAGTATGCTTTCATAAAGTGGTGATGGAGATCTAGTACGCTTTCATAGTGTAATGAGGTAGACCTTTGGAGGATGATATTATGGGTAGTACCTATTAGTGACCACGGAAAGGATCCTTAAGGCGAAGAAAAAAATAGAGGGCGTGGGGTGAATAGTATTTGTAAGAATTTTAATCAAAACTTAAATCTAAATAAAATTATGGAGTGAATCAAACAACACAAACACAATCATAGACAACAGTTCAAACACAAATTCAAAATAAACAGAAATAAAGGAAAATGCAGAAAAGGAAAGAACACACCGGATTTTATACTGGTTCGAATCACTCCTACGTCCAGTCCCTAACAACGCTGGATTGTGCAGAGTTTTATTACTATTTTCAAATAGATAAATACACCCTCCTTGATTTCACGGCTTAATAAGGAGACACCGACTCCTATCCCTTGATTTCACGGCTCAACAAGGGCATACCGACTCCTAAACCATGATTTCACAGATTCAAGGATAAAACCGTTTACTCATGACTTACAAATTGGATCTTTCAATCCAAGAAATTAAAAAACAGCCCTATAACTCTTCAATAACACTTGATTCAGAGAGTAGAGAGAGGAAGTTTGATCAATTCAAAAGTGAATTCGGTAGAGTATAAATTTAAAAACCATAAAAATGAATAAGAATAATGCTAGGATGAAAGGGGATGAAGACGGAGAAGAAGAGATGTTAGAGAATTCGGTTTCGGCCGTTTTTTATAGAGAATGAAGGGTTGCAACATTTCAAATAGAGAAAAGACACTTCCCTTCAAAATTAAAAAACTAGCTTTTATATGTCGACATACATATTATGTTATGTCGACACACCTATGTACAAAATTGATTTTCAAGTGTTTTGATATAAAACTTATTCTGGAAATTCTTAAATAAAATTCTAATGTTGTAAATCAATATTATATGATAGAAAAACATATGAAAACATATTTTTAAACTATATAAATATATTTATAAAATTATAAGGTTTTAAACTATAAAATATAAATAAAGTATATATAAAAACTTAAGTTTTAAAATCAAAGAAGAATTAAAATATAAAAACAAAATAAAGAGGATTGAGAATAAAATAGAAAAACTAAAATAGAGAGAATTGAGAAAAACAAAAATAGAGAGGATTGAGAAAAGAATTGAAAAATCATAATTTGAATTTTGATTTGAACCTGGAGTTCTATTTAGAGTCTTACAAAATCTAGACTCTATAATTATACTAATCTTGAACTCTTGTCATCTTGATATCTTCATTACTCATGAGTCTTGAATCTACTCTAAATTCTGAATCTTTAAAAGCTCTTAAACTGTACAGTCTTCGGTATTAATTCTTGTATACAAATCCTGAACATGTGTGTGTATATATATATATTCTAGATAAAGATGTTAGTATATATTTTACAATCAATGATAATTGAAATAAGGTTGTTGTCATCAAAACTCCATTCTCCAACAATCTCCCCCTTTTTGATGATGACAACCCTAATTTGTAAAATATCATACCTGTATATACATGTTTGATGATGATCCTCATATACTCCCCCTATCTATAAGAATTCTACAAAACTCTGCCTGTATTTTATAGTTTCTCCCCTTTGGCATTGTCAAAAATAAAGATTGAAGATACTTCCCCTAAGTTAAACAATTATAGAATCTAAGTAATATTCCTAAAAATACTCCCCCTAAATTGAATAACACTATGAATAGAATATAAGTTACTATCCTTAAACAACACTCCCCCTTGGTTTATTAAAGAAATATGTGTATGTATACATGAATTCATACACATACAACATATTATAAGAACGTAATAAAGCGAAATCTAAACAACCCTAAAATACTAACTTATTTGACAATGGAAGATTTGTGAATTGGACAATTTGGATAATGGAGACAAAATTCTCCATTCTTTCAATCACATTCCTATTTTCATCAAATATGACTTCTCCTACGCACTCAATGTTATCGTCTTCATTTGTTGGTTGAGTCTCTTGTTGTTCTTCCTCCTCCATCATTTCTTCCTCTTCCGGTTCTTCTTCTGGATCTTCTTCTAGTTCTTCCTCTTCTTCCATTGGTTGACTATCATCGTTGATGATAATCGGATTAGTCTCATTATCCATTATAAACTTTAAGAGACTTCTCATTACCTTTTCTTGTCTACTTTGATCTTGACTTAGTCTGATTTGAAGTACTTTCTTCTGAGCCACCATTTGCAATAATTACTCCATTTTCTCTTTAAATTTGATCACTCTAGAGAGCGTGGATGTTGAAATGGACTCTCGGATGGTCCATCGTGTGAATCGATGTTATTTTGGGTATTTGGATTAGTGGAAGCCATTTTAATTTTTAATTTAGAGTTTTTTCAAAGAAGTAGAATGAAAATGAAGAAGAAAAGTCGAAATAATTGATTTATATAATTTAAATAACTAACTTTTAGTGGAAATTAATTTAAAAAACTTTTCAGTTATATGTCGACATAGCAGAAAGTTTATGTCGACATAATGTTGTTTTAAATTTCATTATTTTAGTTGATCATATATATATATATATATATATATATATATATTATTACTTAATTGTTCTAAATCATTAAATGAACATATACCTAATTCCATTCTAAATTTAGTGAATGTTGCATCATTTAATGGTTTTGTTAATATATCAGCTATTTGTTTATCTGTTTCTATAAATTCAAGTGAAATCTTTTCTTTACTTATATTATCTCTTAGAAAATGATGTCGCACATCAATATGTTTAGTTCTCGAATGATGAGTAGGATTTTTAGAAATATTTATAATACTTGCATTATCGTAGTATATAGGTGATTTACTTATGTTTAAACCAAAATCGTTTAAAGTTTGCTGCATATAAATTACTTGTGAATACGCCAAAGCAGCAGAATATATATTCTGCTTCAGTTGTTGACAAAGATACAGTATTTTATTTCTTACTAAACTAAGATACAAGGGAATGGCCTAAAAAATGACATGTTCCACTAGTGCTTTTACGATTGGATTTACATCCCACATAGTTTGCATCACAGTACGAAACTAGATCGAACGAATCATTTTTAGGATAAAATAATCCAAAATCTGATGTATGCTTTACATATCTCAGAATACGTTTACGGCTGTTAAATGAGTGTCCTTAGGTTGTGATTGATATCTTGCACGGAGACATACACTATGCATTATATCTGGTCTACTAGCAGTTATATATAACAATGATCCTATCATTCCTCTATATAGTTTTTGATTAACGTCTTTTGATGTATCATCTTTACTTAAAGCAATATTAGTTGCCATAGGTATTGGTTTACCATTAGTTGTTGTTAGATTGTATTTATTAATTATATCTCTCGCATATTTTTCTTGATTAATAAATATTTCATTCTTTAGTTGTCGAATTTGTAAACCTAAAAAAAATGATAATTCTCCCATATGACTCATTTCAAATTTTTTGGTCATAATATCTGAAAATTCTTTGTTCATTTGTTGACCCAAAAATTATGTCATCAACATATATTTGTACTAATTATATATCTTTGTTATTTTTCTTAATAAACAACGTATTATCTTGTTTTCCTATTTCAAAGTTTGATTGTAATAAATAATTTTGTAATCTATCATATCTAGCTCTAGGAGTCTGTTTTAATCCGTATAAAGCTTTCTTTAGTTTATATACATGATCTGGTAATTTTTCATCTTCAAATAGGGGTGGTTGCTCTACATATACGTCTTCTTTGACAAACCCATTTAGAAACGCACTTTTAACATCCATTTAATATAATTTGAAATTATTATAGTTTGCAAAAGCTAGTAAAATTCTAATCGCCTCTAGTCTTGCTACAGGGGCAAAAGTTTCATCGTAATCTATTCCTTCTTGGGTATATCCTTGCGCTATTAGTCGTGCCTTATTTCTTACTACCTGACTGCATTCATTCATTTTATTTTTATAGACCCATTTGGTTCCTATAATTGTTTTATCATCTGGTCTACGAACAAGTTCCCATACTTCATTCCTAGTAAATCGATTCAACTCTTCTTGCGTAACAAGTATCCATTAATCATCGGAAGAAGCTTCCTTTGGATTTTTAGGTTCAATAGTTGATATAAATGTGGCATTACCCATATTATTTAATTGATTACGATATCTAACAACGGATTCGATATCCCCTAAGATATTTTCTACAGGATGATCTCTAAGTAATCTAATTCTTTTATTTGGTTGGTTATCTTCATTATTAATTTCATCCTCACAATCGTCTTTATCATTTTGAGTTATATTTCTATAGTTTTAATCTAAAGATATGTTTAACGTTTCTTCTATAGTGTTGGTTCGAGTATTAAAAACTCTATAAGTTTTGCTTCTTTCTAAGTATCCAATAAAAATTCCTTTATCTGATTTTGAATCAAATTTGTCTAAACTATCCTTTATATTAAGTAAAAAACATTTACTTCCAAATATTTTAAAATACGATACTTTTGGTTTCTTATTATATAAAAGTTCATAAGGAATTTTATGAGTCAAAGGTTTAATTGAAATTCTATTAATAATATAACAAGCTATTGCTACCGCCTCAGCCCAAAAATTCTTTGGTAAGTTACTATCGGATAACATAGTTCTTGCACATTCTTGTATCGTTCTATTTTTACGTTCAACTACTCCGTTTTGTTGAGGAATTCTAGGAATTGAAAAATTATGAGTTATTCCCTTTTTATTACAATAATTTTCAAAATTCTCATTTTCGAATTCTCCACCATGATCGCTACTTACTACTTTAATTTTTAGCAATAATAAATTTTGAATCTTTTTAGAAAAAAAATTGAATTGATCAAAAGCATCACTTTTATTTTTAAGAAACAAAGTCTAAATGTATCCAGAAAAATCATCAAATATTACAAACACATATATGTTATGATTTATTGATTGATTTTGAGATGGACCAAATACAACAATGTGTATTAATTCTAATGGTTTTGAAGTAGTGATTTCTTCTCTTGATTTAAATGAACTCTTCTTTAATTTTCCGAATCGACAAGCATCGCATTAGTTATTGACTTTGAATTTCATTTTAGGTAATTCTCTAACAGTATCTAATTCAGAAATTCTAGAATTATGTTTGAAATTTGTATGACCGAATCTCTTATGCCAAATCCAGGGATCACTTGTATTGGCCATAAGACATAAATTATCATTGGAAATTTTCATACTTAATATATAGATATTTTTCTTTCTATCTCCTTCAAATTTAACTTTTGAATTCCTATCTTCTATAAAACATTTATTCTTTTCAAATTTTATTTTAAATCCTTTATCACAAAGTTGACTTATACATAGTAAATTGTGTTTTAAATTCCTAACTAATAAAACATCAGAAATAGTAGGAGTTTCAGAATTACCGACATTGCCGATTCCAATGATGTATCCTTAAGAATTATCTCCAATGTTTACCAATCCACCATCCTCATACTTCAGATTATTGAATAGTTCTGGATTTCCAGTCATATGTCTCAAATAGCCACTATCCAATATCCATTTGTCCTTTTTCATTTCCACCAGTTGCTTTCCAAAATTTGAATTTTCAATAGCCATGTAACACACCAGTTCAAGTTTTGAATTTCCGATAGACACCTCTTCAGAATTTGAATTGCCAATAGCCACCTTTTTAGAATTTGAATTACCAATAGCCACTTTACCCATCTTTTCAACTTTTGAATTTTCAAAAGTCATGGAACTCATCCTTTTCTGTATTGAACAATATCTCAGTAGATCACATGCTTCTTTAACATTAATATATGCAGAATCTCTTAACATTGATGCAATGCATGAATTAACACATATAAAATCAGAGATTCAAAAATTTGCTATTTTACCAAAATTTCAAAATCAAATTATGATCTTCTGAAAGACCTTGCTCTGATACCAATTTTTAGGGACTGCGGAAAGGATCGTTAAGGCAAAGCAAACACTAGAGGAGGGTGAATAGTGTTTGTAAGAATTTAACCAAAACTCAAAACTAAGTAGAATTATGGAGTGAATCAAACAACACAAACACAATCACAAACACCAATTCAAACACAACTGCAAAATAAACAGAAATAAAGAAAAATGCAGAAAATGAAAGAACATACCAGATTTTATACTAGTTCAGATTACTCCTACGTCTAGTCCCGCACAACGCTGGATTGTGCAGAGTTCTATTACTATTTTCAAATAGCCAAATACCCCCTCCTTGATTTCACGGCTCAACAAGGAGACACCGACTCCTATCCCTTGATTTCACGGCTCAACGAGGGCACACCGACTCCTAAACCTTGATTTCACGAATTCAAGGACAAAACCATATACTCTTGACTTACAAATTGGATCTTTCAATCCAAGCAATTACAAAACAACCCTATAACCCTTCAATAGCACTTGATTCAGAGAGTAGAGAGTGTAGAGAGAAGAATTTTGATCAATTCAGAAGTGAATTCGGCAGAGTATAAGTGTAAAAACCATAAAAATGAATAAGAATAATGGTAGGATGAAAGGGGATGAAGATGGAGAAGAAGAGATGTTAGAAAATTCGGTTTGGGCCTCTTTTTATAGAGAATGAAGGCTTGCAACATTTCAAATAGTGAAAAGACACTTCCATTCAAAATTAAAAAACTAGTTGTTATATGTCGACATACATATTATGCTATGTCGACATACTTATGTACAAAATTAATTTTCAAAGCATTTTCAAGTGTTTTGACATAAAACTAATTCCGGAAATTCTTGAATAAAATTCTAATGCTGTAAATCAATATTATATGATAGAAAAACATATGAAAACATATTTTTAAACTGTATAAATATGTTTATAAATTTATAAGATTTTAAACTATAAAATATAAATAAAGTATATATAAAAACTTAAGTTTGAAAATCAAAGAAGAATAAAAATATAAAAACAAAATAGAGAGGATTGAGAATAAAATAGAAAACAAAAATAGAGAGAACTGAGAAAAACAAAAATAAAGAGGGTTGAGAAAAGAATTGAAAAATCTGAATTTGAATTTGGATTTGAACCTGGAGTTCTATTTGGAGTCTTACAAAATCTAGACTCCATAATTATACTAATCTTGAACTCTTGACATCTTGATATCTTAATTACTCATGAGTCTTGAATCTACTCTGAATTCTGAATCTCTAAAAGCTCTTAAACTGTACAGTCTTTAGTATTAATTCTTGTATACAAATCCGGAATATGTGTGTGTATATAATATATATTCTAGATAAAGATGTCAGTATATATTTTATAATCAATGATAATTGAAATAAGGTTGTTATCATCAAAACTCCATCTCAATGCTAAGATTCACCACCAAACCACTGAGGTTGATGATCTCCGTCTCAAGCGAGTCATCGAGAAATCAGAACATTCAGATCGATATGGGAAAGGCCTCATGCATTTGATCGAAATCTCTTGGATGAAACTGTCAAGCTCACGATAGTTGATGGAACCCATATTATCCTTGATATTGGTGTAACAACCAATAATGTTGTCCTATGACTGTCAACATTATCATAAAGTCAGTGTTATCTAAAGACTACTATCACTACATATCGACAACATTGTCTTAAAGCTATTAACAAGCCCTCACTTGCAATATCAATAAGAATGATCAACCACTAAACGATGCCCTTGATCAAATCGATGAGAAAAAAGAGAAGCGAAGTTTTAGAGTTGCCGCACATTAAAAGAAGGTATCCAGACACTTCAATACAACATATACTTCAAGCGCCAATTTTTTTTAAAAGTTATGAAGCGCAAAACAAGATCCCAGAATGACCTTTCTAATGTGCCATTGAACACCATCTCGAAACTTGCAGATGCTTGGATATTCGTATATTGAACCGAAGTAACAGATACTAATCCTATAAACCAGAAGGCAGCAAAAACCAAACAAGTAGATCGATTGACACTGAAAGCTTACTGCCTTAGGAGATACGGTCCATAACACTGAGATAGCCAGTATAAAACATACTCCACAGCCGAAATAATAACCGTGAACCTTAGAAAGCATAGGCAAGGAGTGATCATTAGCATAAAAAAATATCTTACCATGGTGAGGCACAAACTTGAACAACGTCGGGAAAAATCAACCTTGGGGTACATATTTGTAATATTAAGCGGAAAGTCATGGAGACAATGATTAAGAATCACAGTGCTGATAAAAAGAAGTTTACTAATCCTTTTGAAAGCATTGCACCTCCGCCTGGACACAAAGAACCACCACATACAACTGTTGGTGACATCACTGCTGCCTTAGCATCCGCCTGCGTGCAAAGCCTCTCCGGTAACTCGAAGTAAGACGAGGGCGATGAAAAGTACGTAGTTTGAAAATGGCTAATTACTGATGCAATGCTCAGTGCTCTCTGCTTGGCACATGAGAATAAATGTTTTTTATCGTGTAACTTGTTATGCATGTACTGTTTTGTGTGTATGTACATCTCTCCCCTGCGTGGGAGAGATCATTCCTTTATTTAGTGGACGGTCCACTTCCAACCAATTTGTTGATATGTATACCACATATCACATGTACTTGATTGTATTTTATTTTTTGATAAATAATAAGTGTTACAATTAACTTAAAATACCTGTCGGTTTTGCTAAAAAAATAATATAGCCATTAGATTGATTTTCCAGGATAATGATTTATAACTTTGTAAATTATTTCAATAAATTACTCTTAGTCAATTATTAAGAGTTGTGATTGTGTGGCTCTTAGTTTGAGTTCGACCCTTGATAATATTTAAACATTTAATATTAATACTTTTAAGAATTTGTTGAAGCATATTAGTGGATATGAGTTCAGCTGCTAATCAAATTTTTAACCTTTTAAAGTGACATCCTCAAGCTGATATATTATGCATGTTTTCTCCACTTTTTCACTATATCACATAAATATTTAGAGCTTGGTCAATGGTCAAACTCTAATAATACTTGAATTTAATTGTGAAGATCAGCATAAAATCCACGGTACAATACAATAACAATTATCGATAACTTACTTTGTCTAGCATTTTCCTTTTAGGTTTAGGGTTCGTATTGTTGAGGGGAAAAGGTTTTGTAGATGTTGGCTATAGTTAGGAACCTGATATTTGCATGATCTGTTATTCCTTTAGTCACATTGCAAATTCTTGTAAGCATGTTATTGTGGGTTCCTTCTTGCCCACTCTAATGAAGATCTCTGTAATAACTCTTGTTTTAAGCGATTACCCGTTGTAGCGGTTCATGGATTGTAATGGAATTATGATTTGTTCATCGAGATTTAAATACCAATGAAACAGTTAGTTGGACTTAATTATTTAAGTTGAGATTTGAATGTGAGTTTTGGAATCTTATTTGGGAAATTTGGAGAAGAGGTTATTTTATCATTCTAAATGATTAAATAAGAAGTATGATGGTAATAAATTGTAATTATGGTAAAATAGGAAGACAATGCAATTAAATGATGATTTTGTATAAATTTGAGGAAGACTGGGTAAAACTATAATATGATGGGTTTTAAGAAAATGAATATGCCATTGGAAGTTAAATATGTTCCCCAGGGCTAATTTTTCCCGACATTGATCGAGTTTGTGCCTCATCATGGTAAGATATTTTTCGTGCCAATGATCACTCCATGCCTATGCTTTCTAAGGTTCGCGGTTATAGTTTCGGCTGTCGACTGCGTTTTATACTGGCTATCCCAGTGTTATGGACCGTGTCCCCCAAGGCGATAAGTTTTCGGTGCCGATCGATCTCCTTTTTTGGTCTTTTATGCCTTCTGGTTTCTAGGATTAGTATTAGTTACTTCAGTTCGATGTACGAATTTTGAAGCATCGGCAAGTTTCGAGATGGAGTTCGATGGCACATTAGAAAGGTCATTCTAGGACCATGTTTTGTGCTTAATAACTTCAAAATTTTCTTTGGCGCTTGAAGTACGCATTGTATTGAAGTGTCTGGATACCTTCTTTTAATGCGCTGCAACTCTAAAACTTCGCTTCTCTTTTTTCTCAATGATTTGATCAAGGGCATCGAGTAGTGGTTGATCATTCTTATCGATTTTGCAAGTGAGAGCTCGTTAATAGTTTTCGGACAATGTTGTCGCTATGCAGTGATAGTAGTCTTTGGATAACACTGATTTTATCATAATGTTAACAACAATAGGACAATATTATTGGTTGCTACACCAATATCTAGGATAATAGGGGAGCTTGACTGTTCCATCCAAGAGATTTCGATCAAATGCATAGGGCCTTTCCCATATCGATCTGAATGTTGTGATTTCGTCATGACTCGCTTGAGATGGAGATCACCAACCTCGGAAGTTTGGTGGTGAATCTTATCATTGAAGTGCCTTGCCACCCTTCAATGATGGGCTATTACTACCAATTTTCTTCTTTGTTGGGTATAGGACGACTTGACTGAGCTGAAGGCCTCTTTGGTCTGGTGGCTCCTTCATCCTTTAACACATCTTCGACCACTTACCAAGCTTTCTTTAGAATGTTCTCCTACCTCGTTGCTTTGGTTCCGAAGCTCATATTATTTGATGTGATATGGTTTTGCATTTCTTCCTTTGGATATTCAATGTCGGGTATGTTTCAATTTGCCCATAGCAAATGGTTTTTCCAATCTTGAACAATTCCCGAGGACTTTGCATTGGACTATAGTAATTGTCATTGCTTTGGCTATGGTCCTGCTATACCAACACAAAGGAAATCGTTATAGATTAGTTGAATAACTTAGGAAGGAACTACTAGCATAGTTGAATACCGCGTTTCTAGATTATATTAGTGAATGGAAGTCAGGGTTGCATGAATCTCATTCTTCATCCCTCTTCTTTTTTTCTTTGATCTTTTTCATGACTCTTAGGACGTCAGTCAAGGTATCTGTTTCACCCATTCATGTTCTTTTGAGCTCATTCCCTCCATCGTCTTAGCAAGTAATTTATTTATGTAGTTCTTCGATCGTAGTCTTACACTACGTAGACGTGTTCAAGGCTAGTTGTCTCAATTCCTTAAAGGAGAGATTCCCCTTGTTTTCTTAGCTTACCATTGTAGAGTACTTCCTATCTCTTTGTCCAAATTTCCTTCAACTAATTATGTCCCTCTTCGAACGACCCAAACGGTGGGCGGTGCCCTAGTTTGGGGGCCGAGGGGTGCAACATGGCCCTAAAACTTATGGCACACGTCAAGGAGCATAAAGGAAGGCTGAAGCTGAGAAGAATCACTATGAGCCAATTTGATGGACCGATGTCGATCTATCACCTATGGACCGGTACCAGTCCATGGAGATAGAATATATTTGCATTACCTTTTTCTGGAAACAATGCATTGAAGTGGAAGAGACAAGCCATGAGGTCAAAATTGTCATTTCCCTTGTCTCCATGGATCGATACCGGTCCATAGGGCATGGACATGTACCAATCCTTCTACATAGAAGATTTTTGAACTTTTTCCTTCAAAGCAATATTTCAGTTTTGGGTAGTCGACTCAAGAATTTGGATGTGATGTCAGGTAAATCTATATGGGATGGTGCCGATCCATAGGGGATGGACTGGTGCTAGTCCATAAAGGATGGATCGATGTCGGTCCATATACTTAGCAACTTGGCATATTTTCGGTCCTAATTTTGCTAGTCTTCTTTTCACGCTGCTCTAAGTGCATATGTGAATTTTGCTATTAATTCTACGTCATCTGGTCCTTGGAAAGTGTAGTCTCCTACAGGAAAGATTTTCATTCGATTTGGAAGTAGAAATCAGCCTTCTCCCAGCTTTAGTTGTAGATCCAACTTACAACCTTTTCACAGCTTTAACAGTGGATTTGTCTTCTAGAACGTGAGGATCTATAGTAGATGGTCCAGATCTTCTCCTTTACTCGGTTCTAAATTAAAGCACAAAATGTTAACATAAAAAATGATATAATGCGTGAGTTTAGTGAAAGCACCATCCTTTTATAGGGAAAAACAAAACAAAACAGATAAAAATAAAAGAAACGGAAAGTAAAGAGAAAAGACACAAGTTTTATATTGGTTTACCAATTAATAAGGCCTATATCCATTTTGAATATCTTTATTATCACATTTTCCATCCCCGATTCTTTGCTTTTGATTACAATCATTATGAATATGAGTACAGTTATCTCTAAATTAAGTAAACAAGTGTCACAGTTTATCGGAGTAGATCTCGATGATTGGTTTAGGTGAATAGTGCTTACAGTCTTTGGAGTATAGAAGTGATCGGGGATGGATTTTGGAAGGTTTGAATCCCTATTCTATAGAAGGGAAGGGGTTTTTATACTAGTTATGGGGGGTACTAGGCTAAACCCGGTAGCTAGAAAGCCCAACACAACATCTAAGACCACACACCAAGTTGTAGTGCCAGCGAATCAAGTCTGATGGACCAGTGCTGGTGGATCGATATCGGTCATAGACTTAGGCCGCCAGATTGCAATTCCAACATCTTATCTCACTTTCTTGAGTTCTCGTGATCCTTTATGTAAAGTTTAACTCGACTTAGTCTTCATTAGCTTGTACTTGTAGGTCCTTCATCCTAATATGTGTAGTTTTCGTTTAGTCAATCGAGTCATGGTAGCTAAGTGAATCCGGTTGACTTGAAACTTCATCACTAGGATAGTTAAGCCATATGAATCACAGTGGTATGGGCCTTGAAGGGCCACAATACATATCTATAGACTGGTGTCGGTCCATGTACTTAGTTCCATATAGCACTAAATTTCTTATTTCTTGCCTTTTCTCCATCTTGAGCCTCTGTGTGAAGTTTGGATTGAGTCTGAGGTTGTGTCATCTTCATTTCTTATGAGTTTCATCTTGGGGTTCAAACCCAGGTTAATAGAAGGAAAATTTAATATATTTTTGAAACTTTTAAAGGATGTTTCATGAAACTTTCCTATTATTATGAGCATTCAAATAAAAGCTTGTTTTGCTTGGTCACATTAGAATAATATTTTTTAACCGGTCGGCCTCGGTAAAAATCTACAAAATTATTCTAGAGTTAAGCTAGATGCATCCTAAGACAGATATTGTTACAACCTTAAGAAAATAAAGAAAAAACCATCGTGCTATTATAGATCTGCAATATACAACTGATTAATACAGCATTGCAGATACAAATATTAATGAGACATCTATGATAATATGACATCGAAATCCAATGCACTTGGTCAACCACATTTCATCGATCTATAGGAAAATCCAGGCTACTAAGAAGTAAATAGAAGAATACAGAGATGTAAATCAAAAACTAGGTAATAGTGATTATATAATGAAGTATATTTATCACAAATTTATTTTATTAGCTTAAAGAAGAAGACTGATTGGATATAACATATAACCAGAGTTACAAAGCACGCATTAAATTCAAGACAACTTCGACATGAGCTTTAAGATTGGTGAAGGGAGTAATAGAGAGCGCGTCGTTGTCAAGAACCACGCTGCTCCTTATCAGCATTTATGCAGTCGACACAGAGATATTGCTGCATTGATTGATTGGAATGTTGTGCCAATCTGATATTTGAGACGCAACTCCTTCGATCTTCAAGAAAATGGCATTCTCTAAAACCTTTAATGCACATGTAAACCATACACAAACATAAAATAAAATCTATCAT
Organism: Allium sativum; assembly: GCA_030737875.1. Classification (NCBI taxonomy): domain Eukaryota; kingdom Viridiplantae; phylum Streptophyta; class Magnoliopsida; order Asparagales; family Amaryllidaceae; genus Allium; species Allium sativum. The sequence goes on from CM060925.1 coordinate 116,077,061, forward strand.
GTTTGGGCCAATATATTTAGCATTGCTTGTGTATTCTCTATCCCATGTGTTGCCAACGTGGTTTTGCAAACAGTAAAGGCTTAATGATTGTTTCATCTCATTGTGACTAAAGGCTTGTTCTTACTGCTCATTTAGCTGCTGACAATTGCTCAAAAAATCGACCTAGGCTTTCTTCTCATTGTGACTGATCTTCAATTTTTTTACCTGTTATATTCACTGAAATTCAAAATGGTAGAGGAAAGTCCTTTAAAACGTACGTTTTCCTTACAAATATATATAATTTGATGGTTGCGCATTCTACTTGTTTTTTGAGCTATTAGGAATAACCATTTTTTGTTCATATTTTCTAACACACACAGCCAAAAATGCGATATTTGATCACTGTTGTATTCTAACATCGAGTTCTTTATTTTAAATGGACAATGGCGTTGACTATTTTGATAAATTTTAAAACACTTGGTCTCGGACAGTGCACATATACCATTCCGGGGTTTACTATGTATAGCACAGTTTTTGTTGCAACTGGTAATTGAATTGGTTAACATCATCCAAATTTTGGTAATTCACTCTGGAACGTTAAAAATAGAAAACAACTATGATCCTCAACTTTATAAGCTCACATACTCGATTAAGCTAAGTTCTTCATGTCATCTCAAAGCCTTTAATGCAAACCAAGTCTTTCAGTAGCCTAAGTCTTAAGCACAATCATATCAATGTCAATAAGTGTTACCATATACCTTTGCCGTCGCAGTCACAATACAGAATCCCACCCACTTCGAACCTCAAATCGCTCAAATGAAATAGATCATCAACAGTTTGTATATTTTACAGAATTCCAGAGGGTGTTACCTATTGGTCAGTAAAATATGTATACATCTATATCTGAGGTGTTTATTTTGAGATAAACTATGGTCAAAATGTGTTTTCTTTTCCTTAGAGCATCAGACTGACAACATGTTTATACCTAGGCTAGTCTCCTAGTTTGTAGTTTTATTAGTAAATTCGGATCAACGTTATTTTCCGTTTTTTTCTTCCTTAAATTGAAATTAGTTAATAATTTTAATCTTGTATGCAAAACACAATAATTCATACAGTCAGATTCTATTTGTTTATATATTTTGAAAGTGTTTTGAAAGTTTTCATTTCATGTCAAAGGTTTTAAGACAAACTAAGCCTTCCAGCAGACCAAGTCTTAAAAAAAATCATAACAATGCCAAAGTGTAACCATATACCCCTGCCGTGGCAGTCACAATACAAATACCCATCCGCCTCGAACCACAAATGACTCAAGTGAAACAGATCATTAACATTCCGTATATTTTACAGCATTCGACAGGTACTACTTATTGGTCAGTAAAATATTTATGCATCTATCTGAAGCGTTTATTTTGAGTTCAAATATGGTCGAAATGTGTTTTCCACACCTTTTTTTAAATAGAGCATCAGATTGACAACATGGAAATGTCTTTATACTTAAGCAGTCTCGTAGTTTGTAGTTTTATTAGTAAATATGGAGATTAACATTATTTTCCATTTCTTTTTTGCCTCAAAATGAAATTAATTTATACTTCCATTATGTTTAATAGCAGCTGCAGAACACAATAATTCTTACAGTCAGATTCTATTTGTTTATATGTTTTGAAAATGTTTTGAAAGCAACTACAAAATACAAATCATTGGAATTTGTCTTAGTTTATTCTACAAAAAATAAGTTTCTTGTATTTCATTCGTGTATGTGCACGCGCTTGCTCGTACACACATACATACACATTTTACAATAATTACTAAACTTGCGTGAAAGCTGATAGGAAAAAGGTTAAAGAATACAGCCACTATTTTGTTTAGAAAGATTAGCTAGCGATTCAATACCTTCATAGTACAAGTACATGATTTGTAACTTAAGAGCTATAATTTAATTTGATTCTCACATAAATGGGTAATAAGTCTAGTACATATCATATCATGACTAACTATCATTCAAGGAGAATACATACTTTAAAAGATTTCAGGATATTGCTCAAAGGAATGTCAATAGCTCTTTTTCTACCCACTGAAACTATATATACAGCAGTTTGTTAAGCAATGAAGAGATTTTAGTATAGTTGTTGATTTCTTTTGTATGTCGGCAAAAGTCCATTCAGTTGACCTCAGTAAAAGACAATGTTGGACGGGAATGAACTGCAAATGAGCTTGCAGTATACTCCGCGAAAGAATAGAAAACTTACAAATGTGACAACAAAACCTTGTACCTCTGTTTCAGATCAGTTTCGAGCTGAAAACATGAATATTTAAAAGCAGTAATTAAGAGAATACATGTTGAGACTCAGACCAGGGGCCGCTTTCTTCCATATTGCATAAGTAGATGTTTCCTTAGCAACAATATGAAGCACTGAATTATCCAAAAAACATCGAATAGATGCAGCAGCCTTTCTATCCAAAGTCTCCCATTTTGCTTCGGATAGATTGCTAGGTTTTTCCCCGTTATTCTCCAGTGGCTGATGAAGATCATTAAGATAAAGGAAATCTTCCATCTTTGCCCTCCATAATCCCCAATTTCTTCCATTAATCTTTTCAATAATTATTTTATCCATATTCAAACTCTCTCCAAAAAATTTGTGCAGAAGACTCAGATACCAATTGTTAGGGTTTCCGCAAGATCACTACACAATTAGATTTTGAAAGAGGGAAGAAGATAACAATAACAAGCAAATTCCACCAAACAAACCTTTATTATTCCACCAATTAATTACAAAGAAAGACCTAAAGTTGAGAAGATATCTCAATCCCTAAAAACAAAAACAAGTTTTTCTCCCTCAAAAGTGCAAATAAATCTATCCCTAATGACATGCTTATATAGGCAAATAGAAAAGTATATGGAAATTCACAAAATTTCCTCTAGATCCAAAATATCCTTTAGATCTGAAAATATCCTGAAATATCCTCCTCAAAACTTGCACAAAATAAATCTCTCTTCTTGAAACTTGTACAAAATATATCTTTCTCTCCTTAAAATTTGCATGAAATAAAAAATCCTAAAATATCTTGCTCTTCAATATCCATGTGATAAATATCACAAATCATAACAGTGGGGTCACATTAGAATAATATTTTTTAACCGGTCGGCCTTGGTAAAAATCTACAAAATTATTTTAGGTTAAGCTAGATGCATCCTAAGACGGATATTGTTACAACCTTAAGAAAATAAAGAAAAAACCATCGTGCTATTATAAATCTGCAATGTACAACTGATTAATACAGCACTGCAGATACAAATATTAATGAGACATCTATGATAATATGACATCGAAATCCAATGCACTTGGTCGACCACATTGCATCGATCTGTAGGAAAACCCAGGCTACTGCGAAGTAAATAGAAAAATACACAGATATAAAACAAAAACTAGGTAATAGTGATTATATAATGAAGTATATTTATCACAAATTTATTTTATTAGCTTAAAGAAGAAGACTGATTGGATATAACATATGACCAAAGTTACAAAGCACACATTAAATTCAAGACAACTTCGACGTGAGCTTTAAGATTGGTGAAGGGAGTAATAGAGAGCGCGTCGTTGTCAAGAACCACGCTGCTCCTTATCAGCATTTATGCAGCCGACACAGTGATATTGCTGTATCGATTGTATGGGTTCGATGCAATCTCGTAAACCTTTGGAGATTGGCACGCTGTACCAATCTGATATTTGAGACGCAACTCCTTCGATCTTCAAGAAAATGGCATTCTCTAAAACCTTTAATGCACATGTAAACCATACACAAACATAAAATAAAATCTATCATGTTTGGGCCAATATATTTAGCATTGCTTGTGTATTCTCTATCCCATGTGTTGCCAACGTGGTTTTGCAAATAGTAAAGGCTTAATGATTGTTTCATCTCATTGTGACTAAAGGCTTGTTCTTACTGCTCATTTAGCTGCTGACAATTGCTCAAAAAATCGACCTAGGCTTTCATTTCATTGTGACTTATCTTCAGTTTTTTTACCTGTTATGTTCACTGAAATTCAAAGTGGTAGAGGAAAGTCCTTTAAAACGTACGTTTTCCTTACAAATATATATAATTTGATGGTTGCGCATTCTACTTGCTTTTTGAGATATTAGGAATAAGCATCAATTTGTTCGTATTTTCTAACACACACAACCAAAAATGCGATATTTGATCACTGTTGTATTCTAAAATCGAGTTCCTTATTTTAAATGGACAATGGCGGTGACTATTTTGATACATTTTAAAACACTTGATCTCGGACAGAATACATATACCATTCAGGGGTTTACCAATTAAGTATAGCACAGTTTTTGTTGCAACTGGTAATTGAGTTGGTTAACATCATCCAAGTTTTGGTAATTCACTCTGGAAAGTTAAAAATAAAAAACAACTATGATCCTCAACTTTATAAGCTCACATACTCGATTAAGCTAAGTTCTTCATGTCATCTCAAAGCCTTTAATGCAAACCAAGTCTTTCAGTAGCCTAAGTCTTAAGCACAATCATATCAATGTCAATAAGTGTTACCATATACCTTTGCCGTCGCAGTCACAATACAGAATCCCACCCACTTCGAACCTCAAATAGCTCAAATGAAATAGATCATCAACAGTTTGTATATTTTACAGAATTCAAGAGGGTGTTACCTATTGGTCAGTAAAATATGTATACATCTATATCAGAGGTGTTTATTTTGAGATTAAACTATGGTTAAAATGTGTTTTCTTTTCCTTAGAGCATCAGACTGACAACATGTTTATACCTAGGCTAGGCTCCTAGTTTGTAGTTTTATTAGTAAATACGGAGATCAACGTTATTTTCCATTTCTTTTCTTCCTTAAATTGAAATTAGTTAATAATTTTAATATTTTTAATCTTGTACGCAGAACACAATAATTCATACAGTCAGATTCTATTTGTTTATGTATTTTGAAAGTAATTACAAAATACAAATCATTAGATTTTTTTTCTTCTTAATATATTGTACAAAAATTGAGTTTCTCGTGTTTCATTCATGAGTATATACATTTTTACAATAATTTACTAAGCTTGTGCTAAAGCTGATAGGGAAAAAGTTAAAGAATACAGCCACTTACTTGTTTAGAAAGATTGGCCAGGGATTCAGTATAATCATATACTACTAGCTAGTACAAGGATTTATAGTTCAAGAGCTATGGTTTTGTTTGATTCTCACAAAAATGGGTCACAAGAGCATATTTGAATGAAATAAAAACAATATATTGGAAGGGAATGAACTGCAAATGAGCTTGAAGTATACTCCGCGAAAGAACAGAAAACATACAAATGTGACAACAAAACCTTGTACCTCTGTTTCAGATCAGTTTCGAGCTGAAAACATGAATATTTAAAAACAGTAATTAAGAGAATACATGTTGAGACTCAGACCAGGGGCCGCTTTAGTACCAGATTCTTAATTTGAAGCCGCTACCAGAATGGGTCCTGGTCGATGACGGCTGCTGCTGCAAACCAAATTACATCAGAAAGAAGAGGTGACTGCTAAAGATAAAGGGCAACCATATTCATACTGGCAATAAACCCTTGCAAAACAAGTTCAGCTTTCAATTAGTTTTGCGTCATTGAAAGAGTTAGGGACTGAAGTAGAATGCTCCATTTTTGGTTCATTTGGCTTGAAGAGTTAGGGTAGAACTGCCCCAGTTTTTTTTAGCTGAGTATCACAAAATTCATGCACTGGTTGAAGAGATTGACAGGGCCTAGTTCAAATATAAACCCTTATGGTGTCAAAATGGTTGTAGATGTGTATTTCACTATTTCTATCATATTATACACATGAATTTTTCAGATGAATAAAGCTTGTATACATACTGCTATCAATCTGAAAGCTCTACGCAGAAAGTACATTAGTAAAGCAGCAAAGGCGCTCCAATTTCATTATTCTTCAACTAGGTTACCCAATGCTATTATCAGTGTAACGAAACGTTGGCAATGATGATTGAATAACTGAAGCAACCAATTTTGGAAGTAAAAACAGACTCCAAGCATGTGCTTATCATATACTAAATTAATAGGATTACAATCAACATAAAGCATCAAAAGAAAGATAAAGTTGGGGAGGAAATTTGGCACATGTGTTATGATGAATTTTGGGGTATTTGATGCCAGCGCCGTATGATGTTTAGGAGCAAAAAAATAAACTGAAAATGCAAGGAAACTGAAGTAACAGAGCAGAGAAATCACAGTTATAGAAGTTGGACAGGAGCCTTAGCGACGTAGAAGAAGAGATGAGATTAGGGCGGTTCATGAGATGGTGAGGAGTGAAGTTGTTTGTTTTAGTCCCACTTCACTCCAAGTGTTATTACCCTAGTTAAGCACCTGAGGTATAAGTTAGCACAGGCAGTACAATTACAAAGCAACGCAGCTGCGTGGTGAGCACAGAGCGAACTATTCTTTCGCCTTTTACTAAAGAATACCGTGTGCTCTCCACATTAAGCAGCATACGCCACTTTTTGGAGGGTGTTCTTTTACAAGAAGGACCCCAACAAACTTAAAATAATTTGAATATTATATAATGTTGTTTAACCAAATTATATAGTCCTGCTAAATTAGTACATAAAAATGAAGTAATAAAAGGTAACAAGGCATCGCAATATGACATCAAAAAACACCAATGCCTCTCAAACACCATCTATTTATTTAGCCAAAAAAAATTTGGCGGTTGAATGACTTTGGCATATTTGGACTTCATTCCGACACCTTACTATTTTTGTTGGATCAATAAAGCCAAATATTGTTCAGATTTATGGCTTTTCGGCACCTTTATCATGCCCTGCTTTTAAGTTGTCACAATGGCATCGGAAAATTTAATAGCTGCACATTTTCTTTGGTAGTGTTTTAATATTCAATTTGTTACTAACTTTCCGTTGCTATAAACAATAAGATATCAAAACTCTAGAGTTCAATCATGAATTCGACAGAGTTTCGACATAAGAATCAAATAATAAAGTTTAATCTGATAGCATCATTATCCTTTTTTTGTTGCATCTAGCTCAATATTGTAGATGAAATCTATTGTTAAAGCCTGTAGAATTTGCTCAACCATGTTTCTTATGTTAGGTCCTAAGTTCTCGACAAGAGAATGAGGTAAAAGGGATCGGTATCGATCGTTATGTGATGTGCAACGACACCATATATGCAGCGACACCAAGTAACTCATTTTGCCTTCACCGTTGCAACCTTCCATATATTCATGGGGAGCGAATTAAGATAATAGAATCATAAGGAAATATATTCATGGGAAGATAGTCCAATGTTTTTTTGTTGTCTTAACATTGTCTAGCTCATATGAAAAATGTCCGAGTTCGATGTTTCTTCACTCTATCTATCTCAATCTTTTATACAACCACATTAGGAAAGTTTCCGCTAAAACGGAAAATCAGAAGCTCCGTTTAGAGTCGTGTACTACAAATTTTAATGCAAGCCCTTTCTCAAACCATGTTGATAGTTATGCACATGTTGAGTCAATAATTCAGCTAGTTCCCTATCATACTTTGTTTAAGTCGTGTTTTTTGGGTCTGAACCGTGATGGCTCTCTGCCTCTCTTTTTTGGGCTGCAATTTCAATGGAGATGTCCATAATAATACAGCACCACTTATCTCAGCAAAGCATAAACAAATCAAGGTTACTAATGCTAACAAGGTGGATCAACGATGCATATCTTGGTTGCAAGACTACAAACTCACCATCTTAATCACTAATGCTAACAACGTGGATCAACGGTGCAGGTCTTGGTTGCAAGAATACGAATTCACCATCTTAATACATGTATAGATGTCAGCTTTGGCTATACATTCTCGATTTGGAACCGAAGCAATTATTCTTAGAAGGGTTACAGTCTTTATCGTTATCTATCCCGATTCAAGATAAATTTGAATATTAGTTGTAACTATCCCGATTCAAGATAGATTGAATATTAGTTGTCCACAACAATTAAAGGTCATCATTATTATCTATCCCGATTCAAGATAGACTTGAATATTAGTTGTCCGCAATTATAAATACGCAAGTGTATTAATTATTTGTCTGTCAATTTTGCTTGTATATAGAATTTTATGGATTTTTCTTTCTTCCGTGCTTTATTGCATTACCATTTTTTGTTTTTAAACTTTGATCGCATACAACACTTGAAAAATTACAAAAAAAAGCATATCTTTTTTCATAGATACTAGGTTGGACCCGTGCTTCGCACACGGGTAATTACGTGCAAATGTTGATAGTTCCGTTAAATATAGATGTGGGTGATAATCATGCGGTGAACATTCATTTTGATCTATTTGTGTTTGTGAAAGGCTAATATGAGAACATGAAGATGCTAGCATATCGCATCAAAAGATAGAGAAATGTAAATCATATGAGAATGTAATTCCTGGTTAGTATCATAACATTTACGGGTGAACATGTGAGGTAATCTGCACAATAATTGTTATTTGAATATTCCACACAGCCGCAGAGAACAAAAATGAGATTGAAAAGATGTTTGTCAGCATCCATGCATATGGTGTAATATAATTGGAAAAAAAATCATGAAGTGAAAATCTGAAATTGTCAAGCGAATAATTGGGAAGAGGAAATGTAAAATACGATGTATTTAATTGTCACATGACACATGTTGTTCACATTGTCTATATTAGTGGATTACACATTTTCAGATGCAATTTAAGCATAACCAAAATAAATGGAGATGTGAATTATTCCTCTGTATATACGTGGGTTTTGTTGTACAGTTATTCTTCTTAATTTATTAGGTTCGCTTAAACTGTAATGTACTAATGTGCATGTACTTACTGCATATTTATATCTTAAAATATGCAGCGTAAAGGAAAAAATCGGCAAATGGAAAGCAAAATCCTAAGATTACATCAGCTGGAGCATTGGCATAATGTGTGAACGGTCTCCACATACCTAAAACTCAAAGTCGACACATCTATTTCGTATGCAGTTATAAAAATTAATCTTGAAAGTTTAGCGCTTTGGAAGTTTTAATGAATCAAGAATGAACCATGTTAAAATTCGGTAACATATAATATGTTTGAAATGGTTACACGGGATATCTTTAATTTTAGACAAAAAAAATTGCATACGGTGCGGTGTAAGACAGAAAACAAATTAAACACGACCAAAGCAATATTCGTAGTACAGACAATAGTGGGTTCAAACAAAACAAAATAGTTCTGACAATGTATGGAATGTCGGCAGCTAATAATGTAACATACTGTCTTTCGTCTGGTTCAATTCGTGAATTAAACCAACTCAAATCGTTCAAAATGACAGAATGTTATTAGCTTCTGAGGTAAATAGAACAAATCACAGAATCACAAATCGCATATACATATAATATAATATCTCACTGCAGAAAATACATATTACAATAGTAGTTCATGAAGCTACTAAATAAAATTTACAACAGAGTTTACAAAGATAATACTGCTTGAAACAGAAATAAATAAATCATTTATAATACAATGATTTCTAATACATAAATAAATAATAACTGTTTGAAACAGAACAATATGGATAGCTGAAAACTGGATCAACCGATCAATAGATATAGGTGCGCAAAACCTGATATAAGCTCCAAAATCCAAAAGTGAACCACGAAAGCTGTAATACTCAATCTGACATGCACACATGCATATATATGTGTATGTATGCATATATACACACATATATGTATATGTTGTGCGTATGTGTGTTTCATTCAACGTGTATATCCGTATGCTTGCACGAACACATGCATAAACGCATGGAAAAATTGATGTCAGTTTGTTTTCAGAACAAATAACCATGTCAATGAATATTTCAGATCTCTGGGGAATAGTTACTTGTATGATATACATTTCATTTCGCTGTAGTAAGATGCATGCTTATTCTGTAGCATAGCAGTATAAAGTAACAAAAGAACATAAATTTTTGCGGTAACCACAAATATATGTCTCACTCACTCAAACTAAAAAAAAACATAAGCATATTGCAAGCCTGTAAAAACACATCTAACCAAACCTCTACGTAAGTTGCTTATCATAAAAAATATATAAAAATCAATTGCATTAAATAGTTGCCGAGATTTTGGAATGCCTGGGTAGCTATATAGTATATATGTTGTAGTTGAGCAATTTAGTTCCCCTTTGTCTTGCTTCGATCATCGTATAATAAGTTAAAAACATAAAACATATCCTATAATAAGTTAAAACCATAAAACATTACTGTCAACAACATCAGCATATGAATACATCAAACTATGTAATGTAAGCAAAAGTAGGCATGTATTTTACTTGATTAAGGACACAAGTGACACTTAACCATACTAACATCTACACAATTTCTCGTAAGTTGTGTAAATTTTGAAATATGTCCTGCCGTGACATAAGAGAAGATGATCTTAAGTATATGAGCAGATACCGTGAAGCCATAACATCTTACACCTTTGGAAATTCCGGTTATCTGGGGATTCCTCATAACAAAGTGGTAAGCATTTTTTTGTTTTCATTATAATGTTATTAATAAGCAAAGTAATTGAAAATATATGCAGAATCAAAAATCAATAATGAAGAATCATATGCTCAGGCATCATGCTTTTCTCCTTTTTTACCAAAATTTTCCTATCCCAAGTATAAAAACAAACTTTGATATAGTCATGCTTTCCAGATTACTAAATTGTACATGCAAATGATGAGGAAATAGTTTATTAGGAATCAAACTGCCAACTGATATTGTAAGGTTAGTACCTAAACTGAGCCCAGTGTTATATGATAAGAAATGTTGTGTGTGTGTGTGTGTGTGTTTGTGTGTGTAAGATAGGATCAGGATCGGCAGCACCTCAAACCGCACAGCACACCTATATAGCCTCTTTTATTCCCATCAAACATTCTCATTTTTTTCTCTTCTCCCACTAACTTACAGCAATATAAACCGGCGGCGTAAAATGAGGTGCAAATGTGTTACCAAATATGGATGCTCTGAAATGTTGCTCTATATGTATACTTATTTCTGCTAATTAATATGTGACTTTGATCACTGTTTTAATGAAAAACAATTTTTCCCTAACCATTTTCTAAATAAATAATATGAAGTAAAATGTTAAATTAATTCTTTTTCTTCTATGTACATTGTAGATTTCCCATCATTCAAAGGCAGGCATGTGTTTTATTATTCTTGTGGATAAAATCACAGTAGAAGTATTGGCAACAAAAGGCCAAAAATGGGTAGCATTGTTTATTTCTGAGAGATCCGCCATATGTGGATAGTGGGCAAAATTCCAAAGTTCCGTTAACTGCAGATTTAAATTTTTCTCATGTTTATGGACCAAACTTTAGAAGTAAATGGTTTGATATTCATTTTAGACATTGTATAATTCTGTATATAATAAATTTGATTCTTTGATGAATATTTAACTGTACTTCAGTTATCCTATGCTCTGCTTGTGGTTTATTTACGATTTTCTTGGGGAACTTATAATCACATGGTAAACCAAACATGATTTTCTTAATGAATTTGTAATCATATGGAAAACCAAACAATTGTCTAAAGTAAGTTATCTAAACATTTCAACCTGTAAAATTCTGCGTAACTGAAATTCCATGTATTTCTACACTTTCAATGGAAATTATTTGCAAAAATAAATTTCAATTGAAATAATGTTTACTTTAGTCCAAATCAATTTTACTCTGGTTCAATGGTTATCATTGTAAAGCCTATATAACATAATCTGGAAATTTTTCAAGATTAAACTCATACAAATTCTTATACTATTTGTTATGATCACAAGTTTAACTGTTTTTGTGTTTCTATAGTTAAAAAGGCCGAGCCATTAAATACACAAGCAAAATATGATTTTACCATCCGCTAAGTGGTTGACACGTTAATTTACTCATTATGAACCAACAAATAATCATGGTATAAAAATTATGGTCTTCCCACTCACGTCAAAATTAAGTAAAGGTTTTGTATCTCTTTTATATTTATAGTATAATTAAGATATTAATAATATACTTAAAAGTTATTTTATTAGATAAATTTAATATTGTGTTGGAGACGTAGTATACTGATCGAACTTGTAGTAAAATGAAAACCATCAGAAATGTACCCAAAAAAATTACATGAAAGAAAATCATTTTGATTCAAGTTAGCTGTCAGCCAACTGAAAACAAAATACCAAGAAGGCATTATTTGTATTCACTTGCCCATAGCCTAGAAGCATTTGATTAAGCGTACAAAGTGATACAATCCTTTCTCTACGACGCTCTATCAGATTGGCACGAAGATATCATATTCTTATAATTGAGAGGAAGTTTTTCATCAGTCGGATAAATAAACAGTACCTTTGGCTCCAAAGTAGATCAACATGGATTTGCTTATTGTATCACAATATGGCTGTTAATTTCTTTGCATCATTGTAGCTCTTTCCACTATTGGATACAGTCCAACAACCGCCATGTTGTGAATGAAATTTGACGGATCTGGCACATATTTATGATCCATATGTTGCATTCACAACCATAGCCATTGGCGCTTTTGACGTGTATCTCTGTGTTAAGGCACTCCTCTTCACATTAGACAAAGGTGACAATCCTCTTGATGTGAAACCAATTTTAAAGTGAAACAATTTAAGTGAGCTTCCAAGATTTTCACCTTCATACGAGTGAATCTCAATGGAACGGGGTAATATTGGTGATAGGTAATTGTTCTTAAATCAGATGTTGCAGCCTCACTTGCCCTTAAAACATCTTAACCGCTCATGTCGCTTACGTGTGTGCATGCAAGTAAAGTCCCTAATCGACTTCACGACCATGTCGTTAGGAAGGTAAAATATTACAGAAAATTAGAAGACTTGTAGTAAGTGGAAAAAAATAAATAATTAGGAAAAAATAATGTGTATCGTTACATAATGCCCAACATATTTTCGGTACCTTACAGCTGATTGGGCGGTAACAGATGCTAAAAATATTCGAATAGCTTGATTATAGAGAGAGTGAAAATAAATAAATAGCGTGCAGATAGTTGTATTATTGTGATCAAACTGGTCATACAAATCATGAATAATCTGAACTTCCTGCAAATTCGTTGTGATAGTGACTAAATTCTTAGTTCAAAGAGGATCTAAACTAAAAAAACGTTTATTTATTTATTGATAAGTAAAGGTGTTTCTCAGCAGTTGTCCTCTCTCGTTGCTGTTGTACCGTGTTGTTTACCCAAGACAATTGAAAACTTATGTTAATGTAATCATGTATTCTTACGTGAATTGATCTCTCTCTTTTTGTACTTATTCAAATATTTTTGTATAAGCTTTTGTTATAAAATGCTTGTGTCTTAATTGTTGCAATGTCGTAAGAAATACCCAAGAGATAATTATTTTCACATACACATACTTATGTTTGTGGAGCGGAAAACTAAATTGCTTTTTTCCCAATGGTAACCATGCATTCATAGCGTTTTCAAAATTATTTTATTTTTATCCCCTGACCAGTCAGCATATTATAGTGAAAAAACAAAGTTATAAATACAACTCCCGGTTAAATATTTATACTTCCAATTGTTTGTTTTCCAAAGCACCAGACTATTTCAGATCATAGATAACACTATACAAATCAAGTAAAATGAAACATGTAAGTATGCTTAAGATGAAAACCAACAAACTAATTCAAAGCACGGAAATAAAATATGTTACTCAATACTCCTTTGGACTTGTGTTTTGCCTACATTCACTATAGCAGGTCTACCTCCAGTTCTATAAAGTGAGATTCGATATACTATCAACATATATTTTTACACAATGAACTAAGTTAAAATGTAAAAAAAAGGCAAATATAAACGGCAACTACAACCGGGAAAAGGAAAGGAAACTTTCCATATTAACAGATAGTAACTGAGGATGAACTGAATATAACTTTGTAACCATGCTGTCATTCAGGTTTGTATCGGAACGGGAAGACGATAAATTTTCAACCTAAAAATTGTATAGAACTACAAAATGAAAAACTTATATGGACTAATAACATTCACAAATGAATTTAAGGGTAAAATTTATAACAAAATATCTGGGAGGATCATATAAAGGTAAGAAATGATAATAAATGCAAAGTAATAGTTATAGACACCTAAAAGAAGAGACATTTAAATACTACTCAGAAAGCACAACATGATATGCCACCAAACCTCATATAGCACTAAATGAGAAAAAGAACGAATGTATGAAGAATTCGTAAGTTAAAAAATGAGTAATCAACTAAGAAAAATAATTTAGGCATAGTGTTTGTCAGTGCAAGGTGAGAATTGTAATGCAGGTGAAAAAAAAGGAATACATAGAAGCAAAGAGTTTGTGTAAGCAAAAATTCAATCATCCGTGTACGAAAATAGAGGAAACAACGTACACGGTTAAGTATGATTATATAATTTAATGTGTTGTTACTTTCTCATTTGTATCTTAATTTTAATAATTGAACAACATCCATATATCATAAATTGTATACTTCTGTCAATGGGGAAACGGGAATTGGAACCAAAACAGTCTATATAGAAGGAGTAAAAAAAACCGATACCTTTCGACAGCAAGTGCGGACGACGTAGAACGGAAGATAGAAGATGTTATCCTATCGATGCAACCTACAAGATAGTCGATTGTTGAACTATGGGGCAGACAACTTGCAACTAAAAAATATCATACCATTGTTAGTATGCAGCATCCAAAAATGATGGATAAACCAGACTGATCACCAAAATATGTGGATAGTGAGAAAAACACATCATTGACGAATGAAATTTGAGAGAAGTTAGTGAGAAACAATTATTGAGTAAAAGAATGAGTTGGGACTGAAATTTGAGAGAATTCGGTGAGAAAATCGTAGTTCATATTATTATTAAATCATGAAGTGAAACAATGCAGTAAGAGTGAATTCCAAAAAGAGGAGGAGCAAAATATTGAAGTTTGAGAAGAAAATTCTTGCTATTAAAAGAGATATAATATACTCTATTAATGAATGCGATAATTACCACAATATGTGATTCTATGTAGATCTCTAACTATTTAGTTATCAGATTAAACTTTTTAAACGTATCATCAATCAGTATGAGAAACTGAATCTGGATTAACGAAAATAAAAATGTTTTTGATTGTACACAAGTGAATAAATCGTTCAGTTGTACACTAATACAAAGTCAAATAAATATATATTAGTATAACAATCTAACCACAAGTTAAGTTAGCGTCCATCTGATATAATTAAATAAAAATGGGTTCTGTCATTCAAATTATCTTTTGACTTATGAAGCAGAAACAGTTGTTGTAGATTGTACGCCTGAACAGAGAACCACAAGTTAATGCAATATTAGACCGGTATAATAGACAAAAACCACATACATTTGCAATGAAGACAACAGTACAGAGTTCTGTGCATTTTAAACCCCTGCAATATGGTGATTCCAAAATTCATCTTCATCTTGTTCCAGAACATAATTATATGACCGAACGCTTCAGTTTTATGTAAAGTCCGAGGAACAGTAAACATAAGTAATTACAGACATGTTTGGTTAAGTAAAACTGTATAAAACATCAACAAACAATTCAGAGTATTATATCAGGAAATTTATCATATACGACATATGTAGAGAGGAGGAAAAATTAAACCTAACAGAAACCATAAAGCATAAAAGTGAAATAACAAATATAAGGAAGAATAGGTGCTAATTATAACGCACATATAGAAACAGAAAACGAATAACAAAGAATATTTAGTAAATCCATACCATGTTGGAAGGGACGACGACGAATGAGATCTACGAATGGAAGAAAGTGGGTAGCTCATCTACAAACTCAAATGATGGACGAACGATCGATTTGCAGGCTTCAGCCGACCAAGATCGAGTTTACACTGGCGGCGGTTGGAATGAAGTTGATGTAACCGTATAGTTTGTGACATGCGAAAATATGAAACAACATGCTTAGTTTGTCATCCATGTATGGGTTCACTGTCAGAAAGCAAAAAGTAAAAGTGAATTATATGCACTCCCATTGTAATATTGATCAACTCAAAACCTTATGAACCACATCTCAAACCAAATATAAAATTAGTTATAGTTCCATGCTTGTTACGGTTTCTGACAACAGAGCAAGCAAAACTACTAATACATCATATCATATTGCATTGTAGCAAAAAATATGTAAGCATGTAATAGCAAATAGGAAAGGATATTGTGGTTCTAAACAATTATTAGGTGGAAAATACAAAAAAAGAAAAAATCTACATGCAATTATTATCTTTGCCATCTTCGTGCTTAAAATGGAAAATTTTGGTACCTTTGCGGGTGTTGCCTGACAGAAGTTTTGTTCCCCACCTTCCAATTTTCAGGACTGGCCAATTTTGTGTATAGGTTAACCCGCATGGAATACAATCAGGGAAACCGAAATGAAGAACGATTACCTGAATCGAACCAAATCTGGCATACTAAATTGCAGCAGCAGTATGTTGATAATGACTCTCCGGTTTTAACTCTAGTGGCTTGCGAAAGATGGAAGTAGCAGAACCATAGGCGCAGATGTAAACGTTGGAACGATAGCGAAGGCAGTGACAATCGATTGTTGGCGATGGCAACGATAGTCGGAATTAGGGATTTACGATAGCTAAGGCAGCAATAATTAGGGATTGGATTTTTGGGGATTATCTAGGAAAGTGGACATTGGGTATGTGACAACGTGGGCGGCGAGTTCTGTGGGAAGTTTTGTAAATTTTTTTAAAAAATTTTTAATAGTCGGAGAGAAGAAGTGAACCGGAGAGCTGGAAAACGAAATTGCTGAATTCTACGCATCCACGTATGCTCTTTTGGAATTGTGCTTTTATGTTTAAGTAATAGATAGATTAAGAATCGAGTGCATATCCCTAGGGTTTGAAAACCTGGACGAGCAGAGGTCTATATAAAGTTTGAAACATCCAACAACCTCATGTCCGACATGGGTTATGATTACATAATAAACAAACAATAATCTTAGCTTCAAGCTATCAAGATCAAGCCCGATTTATTAACATGTCTATTACAAACCGTACTGTTTCCACGATAAGATACAAAAGGTACATATTCCATATATGAAAGCTGAAATAATTGGTACAAACTATGTAAATTGTCACATAAGTTGAATTTATATGTGAAGCAAAACACTAAAAAATAAAACATACAGAGAGCATATAACAATTGCACTAAAGTTATATATAAAAAAAAAAGATACATGCTCCTCATTCAAGTTGGGACCCATGACCTATTTATATACTAGTTCCGCAGTAGATATTAAATTTCTTCACCAACTTCGGAATCACTGAGTTCTAAGCCTTTAATTACAAATATTAAGTGGTTTGGAGGGATATCACTGCCATATGAGATAATTGGGACAATGAATATTCATGGTTCTCCATTCATTCTACCAAGGGAATATTTTTGTCCCAACAAAAAAAGAAATTTTAGTATGGTTAAGGTATAGTGGTGCAACATCCCTAACTTTAGTAGAACATTATTCAAAAAATTTAATTGGATAAATTAAATACAATAATGTAGTAGGATAGTGTAGCATACCATAATTTAAACAAAAAAATTATATAATAATGAGCGCGAGAAATTTGAAAACCAACGCATGTGATAAAAGGAATTAAATAAAGAAAAAAAAACAGAAAGTAATTATCGTTAAATTGCAATGTTCCTTTAATTAACAATGCACACCCTCAATGACATAAAAAGAGATATAAATGGAAATAACGTTAAAGTTAAAAGTAGTGAATTAATTCTAGAACGGTAACACGTATGTAAACTATTGGCTAGTTTTTCAACCAAGCCACCTAAGACTTAGGCATTTACGATTAGATAAACTATGATTTATACACACAAACTTAAGGCAAATGCACCCTGGCTCGTGAAGCTCAGAAATCAATTCGTGACTCACTTTGCAGTCCCGCTCGTGACCAACCTCATAGACCCGCTCATGGCCCTCACTCGCGATTCGACTCATGATACAAGACCACGAACCGACTGTGCAATCAGGGGAGAATGGCCAGGACTTGGTCAAGCCCCATGTCTCTCACGAACCACCAACCAAGAATCAAGTGATACATGTCTATACGACCATGCTAACCATTTCTCCACCCATTCATGAACGACTTCGAGATCCTCGGGATTGGTGTCACGTCTCTTCACGAACGGCCTGTAGAAATCACCTATAAATAGTCCAATACTTGGCATTTTTAGGATCTTTTGGCAACTGAGAGTTCTGATTCCACCATTATCAAACTTCTACCATTTTTAGTCAGAATTATCTTTAATTTACTGAGTGAATCATTATTGTAAAAGAGAGATTGAGAGAATATTGTGATTTTACTGGCATTCAAGCGTATAATCAAAATCATATAAAGTAGATGTAGGCTCTTTAATGCCGAACCACTATAAATTTGGTGCGTTTGTTGTAATTTCATTTTTAGCTTTAATTCTCTATGAATCAAGATAATTTGGGTGTTAGAACCATTTTTTGGTATAATATTTTGGTGAGAATCGAATTCTCAGCCTGTAAGATTATTGCTTTACTGTTATGATTTTCAAGTCAGAAGAATATAGTCCGCATTCCCATTGTTCCTCTTTTGAAGATTTTAGAAGAGTTAAGGCATTACGGTTCATAAGAAATCCAAGGATTCACGAGCTTCACGAGAAAATGAAACTGCTAATGAAGAGAATTTTCAAGAACAGGCCGAAATGGTCTCCTCTGTTCACAGCTCTTAGGGGGCGATCCGACCCCAGGAGAGGGTCATGACCCGCTCTCAAGCAGGGATCATGAGCCGCCCTGACGATGGAGCCACTAACCGCTCACCAGATGGATCCACGAACCATTCACCAGATGAAGCCACAAACCGCTCACCAGGAGGGGTCACGAACCGCCCCAACCATGTGACCACGACCCGGCCCAAAAAGGAAATTATGTCTCGTTTCACCCACGTTGAAGCTTTCGCTCGACCTAGCTCAAGTGCTCTGAATCCAACTGTGAATGTTAATGACCATCTACCTGCTTCTTCTCCAGTAACAGAAGGAAATATGTCTCATGTTCTTGACATGTTGGAAAGGACAAATGATGCTTTGGAGGCTCAAAGACGTGAGAGTATCTTGATGTGGGAGAATATGGCTGCGATGAGAAGACAAATAGACGAACTTCGTAGGCAGAGAATGCCTTCACCAACTCACCACTTTACTCCAGACTATTCATCTTCATCATGGAAGCCTCCAAGACCACAGTGACGACAATTGGAGAGGCCTGAAAATGTGGAACAACTACGGTTTGGATCTCTTCCCTCTCGAGAAGAAGTAGCACTCATTCTAGTACCAAACAATCGCAATCTAAATGATCCTACTCTGTTTCTGGGGGAAGGATCCCGGGCACTACCTAGGGACGTAAATGTTGGTGATCCTATATAGAATCAACCCTCACGTCGCGCGTTTGACCATGGCCACAAGGGGCAAGGAAGTTCTGCTCAAGTCCTAGATCAGGCAGTGATGCACCGAAGGGACATAGGAGATTTCCGTAGAGCGAGAAGTGCAGACCCCGAGTCCACATTGACTAATGCCGACATTGAAGTGATGGTGAGGCAGATCATGGCAGATAGCCAAGGACGGAAAAATGAGGGCTAGGGTGTGGACTGAAGTCACACACCTTTCACTGACGACATACTAGATGTTCGATTCCCAAGGAGATTTAATTTACCGACCATGTACCGTTATGGGTGTAGGACGGATCCAGTTCAGCCCTTGATGAGATACTCGTGGTATATGGGTGCCGCCACAGCTCCAAATGCAATGAAATGCAAGCATTCCGGATCCTCCTAGAGGACGTGGCACTGATGTGGTTTACCCGGTTACCGCCGCGATCAATCGCCAATTTCAAAGAATTGAGCGAAAGATTTATAAACCAATTCCGACTACATGCTCAGAGGTCCAAGAACGTCGTTGAATTGTCACTCATTAAGCAATGCCCTGACGAAACTTTGAGGTCATACTTGGATTGATTTATTTTGGCAGTCATTGAGGTAAGAGATCCCCACGAATAGTCTGTACTAATGGCATTGATTGACGGAGTAGACAAAGATAAAAAATTTGGTAAATATTTAGCCAGAAAACCGCCACTGACTAGAGAGATATTTTATGAGAAAGCCAATACCCGCCTGTTCCAGGAAGAGATTTGTGCTAATAGAAAGAGGAAAGTCGTTGATAAGGAAGATATTCAGAGTAATGTGGCCATTAAACAGTCCAGTGATAGTTCTAGAAAGGTGGAAGTCAACGTCGGTAATAAGAACCAAGGCAACGGTCGCCAAGCAGGAAATGACAACAAGAGAAAGAATCGTAGAAATGACTCACAGAAGAGATCTCGGTTCAGAACTTTTGAAAACCTTATATCTTGAATGACATGTAAGAGAATATCTACTTGGACACCTATAATGTTTTCCAATACAAAAAGCCCCCACCAAGGGATTCAACGGAAAAGGAGCGTGAGACAGGGAAATTTTGACTTTTCCACGAGACCTATGGGCACTCAACAAATGAATACCGTCATTTAAGAGACTTGGTGGGGAAGCTTCTCAGAGAAGGAAACTTGGATGAATATAAGGCCACCCCAAGGAACAGGGGGCAAGGTAGCCTAGATCGAAACAAAGGGCAACCACCTCAAAAGGCTACTATGCAGCAGAAAGCTAAAGGCATCGTTATCAACACTATAGTTGGAGGACCTCATCCGGCTGGACACAGCTGTAGTGCAATGGATCAATATGTAAATGCGGTCAAGCACCTCGAAGTAGGGGAATGTAGTAATCCAGAAGAAACCTCCTCGGTAAAACGACAGATAACGATGTTTGACGATGTCATATTTCGTGATAGAGATAGTACTGGAGTTCATTCCCCTATCGAAGATCCCTTAGTGATCACAGCCACTATTGGTCCTGCTTTAGTCCATAAGATCTTAGTGGACAATGGAAGTTCAGTTAACATTCTATTTAAGAAAGCGTTTGATCAGTTGAAGCTTAAAGAAAAGGATTTGAAGCCCTGCGATGGATGGATACGCGGCTTCAACGGAGCCTCAATGTCTCTAATTGGATTTGTTGAATTGTCAGTAACTCTAGGAGAATGAGATCATCGGAGAGTGAGAATTCTCCCATTCATAATTTTGGATATTGAATCACCTTATAACACCTTTTTGGGCCGACCGGCCCTAGCGGAATTCAGGGCTTGCATTGTGCCCTGGTGTCTATTGTTGAAATTCCCAACGGATGCAGAAGCGGGAGTAATCAGGGTTGACCAAGTCATTAGACAAGTCTGCTATACAGTAGAGTTAAAAATTTTACACAAAGGAAAAGATGTAGAAACTAAGAGTCCTTCCTCCTCCCCAAGGGGGATTCATCATAGCAATTAAAGAGGACGACCCTGGAGGAGTCGCCCAAAGAGTTGCCCGAGGACATAGATCCCAGAGAGGACGAAGAACCTGGGGGAAGAATGGAGACACCTAATGAAACAACTATGGGTATCCCGATCGATGATAATGACCCAGCGAAGGTTTTAAAGATCGGATCCCAGCTAGACCCGCTTCGAGCAAAGGAATTGACTGACTTTTTAAAGGAAAACTTAGCTGTGTTTGCCTGGACCCACGCTGACATGTATGGGATATCCCCCTCAATCATGAGCCACTCGTTGAGCATCAACCCAAAGCATCCACCCGTTAAGCAGAAAAGGCGAAAGCTTGACCTGCAGAGGTCAACAACCTTAAAGTTAGAATATAAGAAGCAACGGATTCATTAGAGATTCAACTTACCCAGAATGGATCTCGAATCCCGTTTTGGTAAAGAAGGCCAACGGAAAATGGCGCACATGCATTGATTTCTCATATTTAAACAAGGCTTGCCCAAAGGATAGTTTTCCGCTCCCTAGAATTGACCAATTGGTGGATTCAATGGCGGGTCACGAACTTCTCTCCTTTATGGATGCATACTCAGGATATAACCAAATTCCCATGCATGTTCTGGACCAGGAGCATACCATCTTTTTCATAGATTTAGGACTGTACTGCTATGTGGTGATGACCTTCAGTTTGAAGAACATCAGGGAAACGTACCAACGGTTAGTGAATCAGATGTTCTACAATCAGATTGGGAAGACAATGGAACTGTATGTTAACAATATGCTTGTGAAATCCAGACAATCATCCAATCATACCGCTAATCTAGCAGAAATGTTTGATATCCTATGACGATACGGAATGAAGCTCAACCCCCTAAAGTGTTCATTTGGAGTAGCTTCTGGAATATTCTTGGCCTTTATCGTTAGCTCACGTTGAATTGAAATCAATCCAGATCAGATCGTGAAATCAGGAATATCCAAGAACCCAGACAAATTAAAGATGTGCATAGTCTCACTGGAAAAGTTGCCGCATTAAGTAGGTTTGTCTCTAAAGCTATAGATAAGTGGATTCCATTCTTCAACCTGATAAAGCGAGGTAAACACAACTTCCAATGGACTCCTGATTGCATTTAGGCATTTCAGAACCGACTTACCCATCTGGAAAGACCTCCGATATTGTCCAAACCAGTTGACCATGAAGATTTGTTCGTATACTTACTAGTGTCATCCCATGTAATAAGCTCAGCTTTGGTAAGGGAAGAAGATAAAGTCCAGGGGCATGTGTATTATGTAAGTAAGAAGCTAGCGGCAGAAGAGCGAAATTACCAGAGGATAGAAAAACTCGCATTCAGTCCGCTGATCGCATCCAGAAAGCTTCGCCACTATTTCCAAGCTCATCCCATCACCGTATATACTGACCATCTGCTCTGAAAAGTCTTGCAAAGACCAAAGGCATCTGGGAGGCTACTCAAATGGAATATAGAGTTAAGTCAGTTTGATTTGAACTTCCAGCCCCAAAGATCGATAAGGGGGCAAGTATTAGATGACTTCATAGCGGAATTTACTATTCCTGAAGAAGATGTAGCGAGTGAAGATGTTGATCCCTCAAAACATCCATTCGACCCCAACACCTGGAAGCTATATACCGACGGTTCCAAGAACGATAGATGGTCTGGTGCTGGAGTTGTACTGGTCACTCCCGAAAAACGACCGATATACTATGCTCTAAGAATAGAGTTCCATGCCACGAACAATGATACAGAGTACGAAGCCCTGACTGCCGGGTTAAAGCTCGCAAAGGAGTTGGGGATAGTGAAGTTAGATGTTTTTTGCGACTCCAAGATAGTCGTAAATTAGGTCAATAAGGAGTTTCAGGCCAAGGGGCCAAGACTAATGTCATATTTGAAAGAAGTGAGAAAATTGTTGGACGGTTTTGAACACTACAATATAACCTATATTCCCCAATCAGAGAATCAGAAGCTAGATAAGTTGGCCAAGCTGGCCAGTTTTGAAATTCCTGAGGACACAGAGATGGTCCCGATTGAAATATTGAAGGCTCCAAGTATCGATCTGATGGAAATTGATCCTGTACTGGAAAATGAGACGGGAAGGTAGTCGTGGATGACACCCCTAAAGAATTTCCTGATGAATGGAACGCTACCAACCAAGAAAAGCGAAAGGCATGCTGTTATTCGTAAGTCCTCTAGATATGTCATGCAAGGCGAAGTCCTCTACAGACAGGGATTCTCGATGCCACTCCTCCGGTGTATAGCCCATGACGACATCGAGTGGGTACTGAGGGAAGTACACGAAGGTGAATGTGGCGACCACACCGGAGATCAAACATTGGCTAAGAAAATATTGCGATATGGATATTTCTGTCCCACTGTGAATAAAGATGCGACTAAATATGCACGGCGTTGCGACAAATTCCAGAGATTCACTAAGATCCCCAGGGCACCTCCCGGTCAGTTAAAGACGATGATGAGCCCGTGGCCATTCGGCGTCTGGGGAACTTATATTATTGGGAGCTTACCAATCGCAAAAGGCGGAGTAACATTCGCAATCGTGGCCATAGTCTACTTTACGAAATGGGTCGAAGCAGATCCAATGATCAAAATCACCACTAAGCGAGTGTCAAACTTCATCGTCAGAAATATTATATGTCGATTCGTGATACCAAAGATTACCATAACAGATAACAAAAACCAACTTGATAGCACTGGCTTCCGAGGCTTCTGCCAGAAATATCACATAGGGAAAAGGTACACTGTTGTAGCACATCCGCAGTCAAATGGACAAGTAGAAGCGACAAACAAAGTTATTAAGTCCATTTTGAAGAAACGACTGAAGCGGGCCAAAGCCATGTGGGTCGACGAGTTGCCTTTGGCATTGTGGGCATACAGAACGACTTATAAATCAGCCACTAGGCACACCCCCTTCTCCCTCGCTTTTGGTTCAGAGGCGGTCATCCTGGTTGAGTTAGAAGTACCATCTCACTGAACCACTTACTATGACCTGATGACTAATAATAAACTGCTCCTCGAATCCCTGGATATGGTTGAAGAAAAAAGGGACGAACCGGATCTACGTGCCTTGAGGAATAAACAACAGGTCGCCCGATATTACTATAAGAAAGTCCGGGCTCGAACTTTTGAACCTGGCGACCTAGTTTTAAAGCGTATCTTCCCAGGCTCCACCTTCTTGGGTACGAAATGGGAAGGACCATATACCGTCCTACGGAAGCTTGATAACGAATCCGTCAAGCTAGCGACCGTGGACGGAGATGAAATCCCCAGAGTGTGGAACGCCCAGAATCTGCAGCATTACTTGACATAAAAATTTCATTGTCATTCTTTTGTTTTTAGAACCATGTAAAAAGGCTCGACTTTCCTAGAACAGTCTGGTTGCACAAGCAAAAGATTATAAAGTGGACGTAGGTCAGGATTCGACCGAACCACTATAAAATATCGTGTGTCCTTTACTTTACCGTACCATTTTTTCATTATTCTTTCGTTTTATTCATATGAGCTTTTATGATTGTGATATTTATCATAAGTCCCTCGGTGACCCCGATACATGCAATTCAAAAAATCTTTCAAATTTGAAAGTCAACCATGTACAGAGCATCGAGGACACAATGAAGTAAATGACACAACCTCAAATACTCTAACTCTCACGACTTGAGAAGAGTATATAGGACAAGAAAACGAATTTTCCACGAGGCGTGAAGGTGCACTGTGATTAAAAGACCGCCTCGACTCCACTCTATCCTTGGCATCCGACGGGAGATTATAAAGGAAGCAGGGACTGGCACTGCAAATGAACTCCTACCCCGCTGAAGGATATGGGAGTAGACTGAAAGTTGATTTCAAACTCTATCCTGGGCATACGATAGGAGAGTATGAAGGCATGTTGATTAAATTCCATAACAAGGGCTTCTACCCCCGTGCATGATCGGGGGCAAGAGTGAAAGATGAGCCCGAACCCTCCATGTCTGGACATGGGGGGTGACTAATAATAATCAATCCTCGACCGGTCCTGGCCAGGCATCATGTCAATGATTGCTTGGGGGCATATACACATCATAACAAAAACAATATGATATGCTACATAATTTTTATGTTTAGTTTCATTTATAACTTAGTTATGATCTAAATATTTACATGCGTGACTAAGTATGAGATATTTGCAGATACACAATAATGCGAAAGAACGGAATTTCATTTACTAAGTGCAGGTTTACAAAATAAAGCTGGACAAAATGCGAGGCCCGCACTCGCAATAACTACAAAGGGCCAATGGAAGATCTAAAAACAAAACATAAACAAACAAGCTCTATTTGGGCTTCGGGGATGACTTTGGCTTCTTCTCCTTCTTCTGTTTTTCCAAAACCTCCTTGCTGGCATCAGGGGAATCATGCTTCTTCCTTTTCTTCTTCCTTGAAGGAGGATCCTGCAGAGCGCCAGTGATCTTGGATGCAAGCTAGGTAGAAATGGACCTAGATAGTTTTACGATCAGCCCAGATCTGGGGGCAGCAGCAGTGAGAGGCATCACATTTAAAGGCTCTTCCTCGACTTTAGCCTTCAATAGTTCATCGTTCTTAGCCTTTATCTCAGCTAAAGCCATGTTATCATCCTCCTTGGTCTATCCCATAATGGTGACATCATCCTCTCCATCCCCGTTATCACCCTCATTGCCCTTCAAGGCATCGATGATCTCAGCATGTTTAGGGACGTCGGCACTCGACGGGATTATGGCTTTCTCGGCCACTTTAGGTTCCATATGCTTTTCCCCAATTCCTTCGGCGAGCTTGGCACCTGCATCATAAGAAGGAAGAGCTATTAATTTAGGAGAAAATGCGCTCCTCTCAAAAGTTTGCTCCGTAATACGACGACAGGTTACGATAGCTTTAACAAACTGTAGAGATAATATGGAGATACCTTCCGCCGATTGCTCATCTAGAGCCACAGTAGAAGCCTCAACAGGTGGAGGAACGGGAATTTCAAAAATTAATGGGTCGTCAGGGTTGTATTCCTCAACCCCAATAGCCCCAAGTACTTCAACTGAGCTCGAACCTTCGTCAATCTTTCTTTTTCCTTTGATCTTAAGCCTCTCCTCCTGCATAGACTCTCTGATCAGACGTCTACCCTCCGCCAGTACTTCATGTTCTTCACCTCTAAGAAAAGTCTGCATAAGTTGATCCTTGTCGACGGTTTTGACCTTTAAATGCTACTTTTCACTCTCGATGATTTGATCCCATACCCCGGCCAAAGTGGTAGGACAATCTTTAATCCATGAAATGTCTGATCTAAGCAAAAAAGTCCATCTACAATTCATCAAATCCTTTTATTTCTTACTCAGCCGTGGCGAGCTTGGAGGTAGCATTGGAGGCGGATTCGAGAGCCTCATTAGCATGTCCCTCAGCAAGAGCTGCTCTCTTCTCGACATGAGCAAGTTTGTCCTTTAAGTTGGCCATTTCCTTCTCCCAAGCAGCTTTTTCAGCGGCAAAGCGGTCTTGTGATGTTTTCAACTCAGTATTAACCAACTTGAGATCTTCTATCTCCTTTTTCATAGTTGTACGCTCTTGGCTGTTCGAATCAAGCTTAAAATAGAAACGTTTCTTCGCATCCTCTAACTGCGTTTTGTAGCTTTCGACATCCCTTTGAGCTAAGGCAAGAAGAGCTTAAGTATCTTCAAGTTGCTTCTCAGCCTTATCCTTGGCCTTGATATCGTATTTAGCCTTTTCTTTAATTTTGGCCATGTCTATTTCCAGATGGAGGATAACCTCTGAAAGCTTCTTGGCATGCTTCTTCATTGCCCTATATTGTGTAGCCACATGACTTACCCGGTTCATGACTTCTATATCCCAATCATCAGAAACCGGCTCGAGGTTTGGAACGAAGTGCATCTTTCCGAAATAGATATCGGGGAATTGCTCTCGTAGACGCTCCATCTTTGCCTTATTTTCGAAGGTAAGGACCACCTCCAGTGTAGTGGTAATATCAATGTCGCGTTGTCCAGAGGGGACAAGAGATTTCTTTCCTTTTTCCAAACCTTTGCTTGGATCCTTGTGCTTGTCCTTGGATTCATGATGCTTCTTGGACGAATTATCCTGAGGAGGAATACCCTTCAGGGGAATCAGAGCTTTGGGGAGTTGTTTGTCGCCCGCATGTGGCACTTGACGACCACGATGCTTCTCGGGATCTTGCCTTGAAGGTGAACGCGAGCACGAAGGATGAGGCTGATAAGAATCATAATGTTTCTTGCTATCTATCCCACGACTGTCATCGCGATCATGCTCGGCAACAGGATTGAACCTGGGCGTGTACTCACGAAGATCTCGATGAGAATAGGAGCGACGACGAGGCATTTTTCCTGCAAAAGAAACAAGAAAGTATAAGAGCCATAAGTGGATATGGTGTATGAATGTTGTGACATGTGGTGCTTGTGATGTGTGTGTCCCGTGTGATCCCCCCTAACAGACCAGGGCCCAGAGCCAGGCTAGTCTCCATAATATCTCTCTCTTTAATAGGGGTAGGCTCGTCCTTAGAAGTGGGGAAGAATGACCCTGTTCCAAAATCCTCCGATGTATAGATATCGTGTGGCAACGGAAGATTAGCTAAATCCCAATATATATGTTCTTCTGTTATAGAATCATGAGTCAAGGGCTTAGTTGGCGGCGGTGTCTTCGGAGAAGATTCCCCTTCAGGGATGGAAACACCTTTTGGTTCATCATCTCGAACTTCACCACCTTTGTATACGTTTATCTCTTTGTCATCTTGAACCTCCATAGGTGAAGGACTTTTAGGAAGCTCGATTGTCTATTTAGCTTCCGTGGTCACTTGCCCCTTGGCCGGGGGCATGCTACTAGATTCCCCAATCGCCTGAGTAGGGGGCATACTTGTAAGGCCAGCTACCCTGACCAAGCCCGAATCATTCATCGAGAAGATGATGTTTGTGAAGGTTCTCATCGGTTATACGCTTCTTGATTTTGCAAAAATCTGAGTTGCTTTTTACAAGGCAAGACAAGCGATCTTCGTACACTTTACCCTCTTGCTTCTTGGGGTTGGGAGCTATGAAAAGAAATTAAGTATTAGTACATTGCTTTATGCAATTAAAGCAGATACTGAAGGATCTGAAACCTACTTGACTGCAGCCACTTCCTCGCACAACCAACGTGATGCTTTATATAGAAACCACTCAGATTTAGCATCCCTAGGTTGCTATGTCCCTCACTCGAGACATTCCTAGCGGAGATAGACTCAAAGAAAACAAAATTCTGGGTCCCTGTCGAATGATGTTTAAAATGGTAGCGGTTCCCAGAATTTCTACGTATGCAGTATATAAGGTATATAGAGCAGCGTGAGCATTGGGATGAAGCTGCATATGAGCTATACGTAGTCGTCTCAAGAGGTCAATAAGAATCGAAAGAAACAGAGGAATAGCGCCTATTGAGCACATGACTTTACTGATGACTATATACCCCTCCGGAGCAGAATGGGGTCTATCCCCTTTCTCTGGGGTTTTAACGTCATCCCATGGGATCCCGTGCTTTAAGAAGATTTTATTTAGCTTTAAATCATCCAGTTTGGAAGCTATGGAATCACTCGGCTTGTCTAATTTCTTAACATCCTCAAGTTCATCGGGAGGATGGGCATTTCCAATTTTGTCTTCTTCTTCCACTGACGTGCTTTCAGAAGATGTTGACACTGCGTCAATATCCGTCGCACGATCAAATCCAGAATTACTCCAATTTGGGTCCGATGGAAGTACATCAGGATTAAAATAGCTTGACGATTTTATAACTGCACTTTTCTCCGATAATCTTGATGAACGTCTATCTGACATATTCGTTGTGTTGATGAACAAACACGAAAGATATAAGTAAAGTGACCCATGAACCCCATGTGTGCAAGTGCTATTATGTGCCAGTGTGTGCAGTGCTGAAAAGAAAGATATAAAGTTAAGCGGACAAGTATGAAGTCGATCATCATATGCCGTTAAGTTACGAAGCTTTTCCGTCCAGAAAATTCGTTTGAAGGCTTTAACCTAACTGTTCGTCATTTTATTTGAATTATAGCAAACACATAAAGGAAATGCGTGATGATATGTTTGATTGATTGGTGTTGGTTGATCGGAGATATTCAAAGGGTTGCCTCGAAAGCAAGGTAGTTTGTGTGGTCATAAAATTTGGCTCATGAGGAGGACCCCTGGTTCGTGATTTAATAATGATTCATAGACAAGCCTGGTTCGTGACGCAGTTTTACAAAGGCCCGACTCACTCACGGTCTTGAAATGGCTCATGGTTAAGCATCCTCTCGCACACTATGTTAGCTCGCCCTATGCGGCTCGTGAAGAAGAGACCGGCTCGTGATCTGAGATCGGCCCAAAGGATTAGACGCGAGGCTCATCAGCTCGTGAGCTACTACCACGACCCGCCTCACCATTTCATCCACGGACCAAGGCCTTGTTCCCATCGATGACCTGACATGACACTTAGCTCATCTCCACGATGCGAAATGCAGGGACTCATCGCCCATCCAAGACTCTCTTCAATCACCACTGCGAGTCGATCCCCAATAGTGATATCGTCTTCAAACTCCTCAACTTTATTCCTTAGTTCACAACCAATCAACATACCACTCCTCCAAATTCCTGACTCCATGATCCTGTCGTCCTCCCATAAAGCTTCTCAGTTATAGCGAATCCCCATTACCATCGTGGCCACTACAGGCGTCGACGTCAAGGACAGTGGCAAGGGAGTCAAGCATCGAAATCGACGGAGGATGGAAGAGCGACCATCGTTTGACACATCATTGGTTTCAGAACACGATACATAAATTTAAATTATAAATCTTCTTACCTAATTAATCGAATGGGTGAAATCAAGGTCTTAGGGATTTGAAAATATTGCAAGCTAGGGTTTCGAATCTAGAAAGTGGAGTTTCTAGTTATGAGAATGAGTAAAAAGGAGAAATAAGAATCCTTTTGTACAGGATGAATCCCGACTACTCGAATTCCTCAGCAACAATAGGGTAGCGCCAAGCCCAATAGCCCAATAATGGGGTCTGATTCGAATATTTCAACCCTAATGGCCCCCCGCCTTGGATTAGCGCAGACGGCTCGAATGGGCTGGGTCATGACCCGAGTTGACAGTTGAACCACTATGACCAAGCACAGTGCCAAAAATCAGAAGTTTGAAACTAAATGGTGCAATGATCGATGCAAAAACCTACAAGAGCAACACAAGAAATCATGAGGTTTACCTGTTAAAACTTCTCACTACATGCAATTCACCGTAAAGCTTGAAATTAACTAATGAGCAGCAAAATAATTGGAAACCCAGAGATGTATTTATATTCAACAAAGGATATAGTCTTTTGAGACATCGCGACCTTACAAGCAGATACGACTGTTGGTGTTCACCGTTTTGGGAACCAACGCATGTGATAAAAGGAATTAAAAGAAAAAATAGAAAGTAATTGTCGTTAAATTGCAATGTTCCTTTAATTAACAATGCACATCCTCAATGACGTAAAGAGACAAAAATGGAAATAACGTTAAATTTTAAAAATAGCGAATTAATTCTAGAACGGTAACACGCATGTGAACAATTGGTTAGCTTTTCAACCAAGCCACCTAAGACTTAGGCATTTACGATTAGATAAACTATGATTTATACACACAAACTTAAGGCAAATGCACTCTGGCTTGTGAAGCTCATAAATTGGTTCGTGACTCACTTCGTCGGCCCGCTCATAACCAACTTCACAGACCCGCTTGTGGCCCTCACTCGCAGTCCGACTCATGATACAAGACCGCGACCCAACTGTGCCATTAGGGGAGAGTGGCCAGGTCTTGGTCAAGCCCCATGTCTCTCACGAACCGCCAACCAAGGATCAAATGACACGTGCCTATAACGGCCATGCTAACCATTTCTCCACCCACTCACGAACGACTCCTAGATCCTCGGGATTGGTGCCACGTGTCTTCACGAACTGCCTGTAGAAATCACCTATAAATAGCCAAATACTTGGCATTTTTAGGATCTTTTGGCAATTGAGAGTTTTGATTCCACCATTATCAAACTTCTACCATTTTTAGTCAGAATTATCTTTAATTTACTAAGTGAATCATTATTGTAAAAGTGAAATTAAGAGAATATTGTGATTGTAGTGGCATTCAAATGTATAATCAAAATCATATAAAGTGGACGTAGGTTCTTTAACGCCGAACAACTATAAATTTCGTGTGTTTGTTGCATTTTCTTTCATTTTTAGTTTTAATTCTCTACGAATCAAAATAATTTGGGTGTTAGAACCACTTTTTGGTCTAACACAAACACACTTGTATATATATTTATTTCATAAAAATAAATATAGACATTAGTTTTAGAAGTAATGCGCGTTTGAATTTGAAAATAAACGCGCGTCATAAATGGAATCATATCACGTAATAAATGAGAGTTTATCACATTAATTAAGTAACTTCCAATGTAAAATGAGTATGTGCGTATTAATTCTATAAATGGTATGTGTTTGAAATTGAAATTAAACACGTGTTAAAAATGGTAGAAAATTAAATAAACCCAGAAAGAAGAAAAACATTAAAAAACGCTCAAAATAATTAATCACAAAATAAGATAGGAAACATGGCCCAACGTGTTAATACACATTTGGGTCGACCCGTATACGGGTTGGGTCGACCCATATGTTGACCCAGTCGACCCATAACACGTTTAAATCATATGTTTTCTTCGTTTTGAATTTTACTATTCTGAGTCGAACGAATACAGCTGGTTTGGACATATATAAATAAACCTATAGGGTTAGATGTCAAACTCATATTTTTTTCTAAGTGGGCGCAGAAGCCTTACCGTTTCCTTACTCCTCCAAATTCTCAAGAAAAAATATTTATTAGATTTAGGCAATCAAATTCAAGATTTGGAGATAGATGATGTGGATTTAAGGTTTGGATATCCAACTTCTCTGTCCATGTAAGGTAAGTTCTTCGATATGAATCTAAATTGTTTCTTTCATCCTTATTGAATTTAGATTTTTAAATCCTTGGAAAATATAGTTCGTAGATTCAAATAGGAAAGGCTACGAAAAACAATTCTAAATCCAAATCAGATTCATAATATGGAGCCAAAATCCCATGTGAATGGATTTAAATTATTCTATTTAATACCGGTATCTATCATCATTTGATTCTTGTTAAATTAACAAGATATTATCCCAGACCTCTTTTCCCCTTTCTACATAGATTTTACAGTTTTATATTAATTTTGTTTTGCTTACGAACAAAATATGCATAGATTTGTAGTATTGACATATGTATACGACTGATTTGTATGTCTAATTTTATGTGAATGTTCATAATTCTTTTCATCTACGTACGTTAGAAAATATGTATCAATTGGGATTATGGAAAAAAGTGGACTTGATTATTTAGGTTAAATGAACATGTAATACCAATACTGTAATAAAAAGGAATTTAGGCTGAAAAATAGGCAAACTTGGTAGAACTTGCCAAATAATTATGAAACAGTTTGACATCACATAATGTATAGTAAATTTTTAGTTGAAAGGTAAATCTAAGAATTTCCATATTTATTATTAAAGTTATCTTTCAGATTTAGAATGTAATGAATACAGAAATTGTCTGGGGTTAAATGAAAAAGGGTATAAGCTCAATTATGCCCAAATTTATTGTAGTTATGCCAAAGTGGGGAAAATAAATAAAGAACAGGAATTAATTTATACCGATTAAAATAGGAAGTTGGAATATCCTACATTGCCTGGTTAAGTAAGGGGAATATATTCTCATAGTTTGGTGAGAAAAATGGAAAGCATAATTGCAAGTATAAAAAGAAATAAAGGCATGGATTCAAGCAAAATAGAGATTTAGCCGTATTACGCACTTTCCACCTAAAATAAAAATAATTGAAAAGAATATATCAGAATTATGGGTTTCAATTGCTGCAGTTGCCTTGAACTATGAAAATAGATTATTGTGCAATTTCAATAACCAAACAAATAGGAACATGCCTAACTTTCTAAGGAGTAAATTTACAGTAATGGAAAGAATAAGGGAAACATAACTAAAATATGTTTATAAAGAAAAGAAGTAAGAAATTGAGTTAAACCCTTGGCAATTGGAAATGAATGTAATCTACTATGACAATTGTACGAAGACAAAAATGAATCATAATAGGAAGTTTTGATTACAATACGAAGGTTATAAATAAAAGTGTAAATTAAGTTTAATAAGAATAATTCTATGGCTATGGTTCTATGGTGAAAGTAAGACAATAACCTGAAAGTTGTAATCAAAAGTGAAATGAAATAAGAAAAGCTTATTATGAATAAACTTAAAAGTGTGAATTAAGTTTACTTAGGAAAATTCTATGGTGGCCTTATAATTAGGCTTTATATTATATGGTGGCCTTGTGGTTAGGCGTTTATTATATGGTGGCCTTATGATTAGGTATTCTAGGATTATTCGATGGTTCTATGGTCAAGTTATTAAAGTTCAAATTTAATGAATTGAACAATAATGATAATTAGCGAAAAGAAAAGTGAGGTAAACGCATAACGAAAGATTAGGTATAGGGTCTAATAAAAGAGCGAGATGTGTATACAAAGGAATTCTTAATGAAGAGCCTAACGAGGTAGATCGTGATTGGTATCCAGAGACACGATGGAAGCACGTCCAACCTAATATTCGACAGGACTGGAGAAAGACCTATGGGGGAACACCGTGGTTAACTGAGCACAAAGGCAAAAAGTTCGAGATTACTACGAGACACGAGGATACACCGAGATGGCCCTTCTGGGGATGCCTGTGGTCAGCTACCCCAGAGGTTGTCTTTAAAATCTCATCTATAAAGCATGCCTTGGCAGCATTTGTTTTGACGCAACCAGAAGACTAATAGGATGATTTCTAGGATTCGACGGCGGCCTCGGCTTCAAAAGCATGATTCGTGGTCAGGACCTAATGTTAATAGTAGATCATCAGACACCTATAATTGTCAGTCAGAGCATGCAAGAAAAGATTGTAGCTAAACCAACCAGCCTATGGCCTTTCATTGTTGAGATATTGGCTGTGCGACAATGCCAATTGGATGTTTAGATTGTTTGTTAGGGGAACGAACACCTAGTTCCTGAAATGGACTTTCATTAGTTGAGGAAGGGGGTCGCATGAGGCCTAGCCATCGAGAAAAAAGACAAACCATTCTATGGGTATATGTATTGTAGGAATAGGTGGAAATCACTTGATAGTGCAACACAGAAAGTAGACAGTACAATCGCAAGTAGGTCCTCGGTGTACGCACTGGGTGGTGCATCGTGGGTGTCTAAGTTTTACCTCCATGCAAGGGTTTAGCCTGATAGTAGAGCCCGAATAACAGATAGTAGGATTCCATAGCGTGGCAATGGAGATCTAGTATGCTTTCATAAAGTGGTGATGGAGATCTAGTACGCTTTCATAGTGTGATGAGGTAGACCTTTCAAGGATGATATTATGGGTAGTACCTATTAGGGAATGCGGAAAGGATCCTTAAGGCAAAGCAAACACTAGAGGGTGTGGGGGTGAATAGTGTTTGTAAGAATTTTAAACAAAACCTAAATCTAAATAGAATTATGGAGTGAATCAAACAACACAAACACAATCACAGACACCGATTAAAACACAAATGCAAAAATAAACAGAAATAAAGGAAAATGCAGAAAAGGAAAGAACACACCGGATTTTATACTGGTTCGGATCACTCCTACGTCCAGTCCCGCACAACGCTGGATTGTGCAGAGTTTTATTAATATTTTCAAGTAGACTTATACACCCTCCTTGATTTCACGGCTCAATAAGGAGACACTGACTCCTATCCCTTGGTTTCACGGCTCAACAAGGGCACACCGACTCCTAAACCTTGATTTCACGGATTCAAGGATAAAACCGTTTACTCTTGACTTACAAATTGGATCTTCCAATCCAAGAAATTACAAAACAGCCTTATAACTCTTCAATAGCACTTGATTCAGAGAGTAGAGAGTGTAGAGAGAAGAAGTTTGATCAATTCAGAAGTGAATTCGGCAGAGTATAATTGTAAAAAACCGTAAAAATGAATAAGAATAATTGTAAGATGAAAGGGGATGAAGATGGAGAAGAAGAGATGTTAGAAAATTCGATTTTGGCCTCTTTTTATAGAGAATGAAGGGTTGCAACGTTTGAAATAGTGAAAAGACACTTCCCTTCAAAATTAAAAAAACTAGCTGTTATATGTCGACATACATATTATGCTATGTCGACATACCTATGTACAAAATTGATTTTCAAGTGTTTTGATATAAAACTAATTCTGGAAATTCTTGAATAAAATTCTAATGTTGTAAATCAATATTATATGATAGAAAAACATATGAAAACATATTTTTAAACTATATAAATATATTTATAAAATTATAAGGTGTTAAACTATAAAATATAAATAAAGTATATATAAAAACTTAAGTTTGAAAATCAAAGAAGAATAAAAATATAAAAACAAAATAGAGAGGATTGAGAATAAAATAGAAAAACAAAAATTGAGAGAATTGAGAAAAACAAAAATAGAGAGGATTGAGAAAAGAGTTGAAAAATCAGAATTTGAATTTGGATTTGGACCTGGAGTGTTATTTAGAGTCTTACAAATTCTAGACTCTATAATTATAATAATCTTGAACTCTTGACATCTTGATATCATGATTACTCATGAGTCTTGAATCTACTTTGAATTCTGAATCTCTAAAAGCTCTTAAACTATACAGTCTTCAATATTAATTCCTGTATACAAATCCTGCATTTGTGTGTGTGTATATATATATATATGCTCTAGATAAAGATGTTAGTATATATTTTATAATCAATGATAATTGAAATAAGGTTATTGTCATCAAAACTCCATTCTCCAACAATCTCCCCCTTTTTGATGATGACAACCATAGTTTATAAAATATCATACCTGTATATACCTGTTTGATGATGATCCTCATATACTTTCCCTGTCTATAAGAATTCTATAAAACTATGCCTATATTTTATAATTTCTCCCCCTTTGGCATTGTCAAAAAGAAAGATTGAAGATACTTCCCCTAAGTTAAACAATTGTAGAATCTAAGTAGTATTCCTTAAAATACTCCCCCTAAATTGAATAACACTATGAATAGAATATAAGTTACTATCCTTAAACAATACTCCCCCTTAATTTATTAAAGAAATACTTGTATGTATACATGAATTCATACATATACAACATATTATAAGAACGTAATAAAGCGAAATCTAAACAACCCTTAAATACTAACTTATTTGACAATGGGAGATTTGTGAATTGGACAATTTGGATAATGGAGACAAAATTCTCCATTCTTTCAATCATATTCCCATTTTTCATCGAATATAACTTCTCCTACGCACTCAACGTTATCGTCTTCATTTGTTGGTTGAGTCTCTTGTTGTTCTTCCTCCTCCATCATTTCTTCCGGTTCTTTTCTGGATCTTCTTCTAGTTCTTCCTCTTCTTCCATTGGTTGATTATCATCATTGATGATAATCGGATTAGTCTCATTATCCATTATAAACTTTAAGAGACTTCTCATTACCTTTCCTTGTCTATTTTGCTCTTAACTTAGTCTAATTTTAAGTACTTGCATCTCAGCCACCATTTGAAATAAGTACTCCATTTTCTCTTTAATTTTGATCACTCCAGAGAGCGTGGATGTTGAAATGGACTCTCGGATGGTCCATCGTGTGCATCGAAGTTATTTTGGGTATTTAGATTAGTGGAAGCCATTGTAATTTTTAATTTAAAGCTTTTTCAGAGAAGAAGAATGAAAATGAAGAAGAAAAGTCAAAATAATTGATTTATATAATTTTAAATAACTAACTTTTGGTGGAAATTAATTTAAAAAACTTTTCAATTATATGACGACATAAAAGAAAGTTTATGTCGACATAATGTTGTTTTAAATTTCATTATTTTAGTTTCTTATATTATATATATATATATTATTACTTAATTATTCTAATTCATTAAATGAACATATACCTAATTCCATTCTAAATTTAGTGAATGTTGCTTCATTTAATGGTTTTGTTAATATATCAGCTA
This sequence comes from Allium sativum, assembly GCA_030737875.1. Taxonomy (NCBI): domain Eukaryota; kingdom Viridiplantae; phylum Streptophyta; class Magnoliopsida; order Asparagales; family Amaryllidaceae; genus Allium; species Allium sativum. The sequence continues at coordinate 116,114,656 of CM060925.1, forward strand.
TTTGTTTATCTGTTTCTATAAATTTAAGTGAATTCTTTTCTTTACTTATATTATCTCTTAGAAAATGATGTCGCACATCAATATGTTTAGTTCTCGAATGATGAGTAGGATTTTTAGAAATATTTATAGCACTTGTATTATCGCAGTATATAGATGATTTACTTATGTTTAAACCAAAATCGTTTAAAGTTGTTGCATACAAATTACGCCAAAGCAGCAGAATATATATTCTGCTTCAGTTGTTGACAAAGATACAGTAGTTTGTTTCTTACTAAACCAAGATACAAGGGAATGTCCTAGAAAATGACATGTTCCACTAGTGCTTTTACGATTGGATTAACATCTCGCATAGTCTGCGTCACAGTACGAAACTAGATCGAACGAATCATTTTTAGGATATAATAACCCAAAATATGATGTATGCTTTACATATCTCAGAATACGTTTTATGGCTGTTAAATGAGTTTCTTTAGGTTGTGATTGATATCTTGCACGGAGACATACACTATGCATTATATCTGGTCTACTAGCAGTTATATATAACAATGATCCTATCATTCCTCTATATAGTTTTTGATCAACGTCTTTTGATGTATCATCTTTACTTAAAGCAATATTAGTTGCCATAGGTGTTGGTCTACAATTAATTGTTGTTAGATTGTATTTATTAATTATATCTCTCGCATATTTTTATTGATTAATAAATATTCCATTCTTTAGTTGTCGAATTTGTAAACCTAAAAAGAATGATAATTCTCCCATATGACTCATTTCAAATTCTTTGGTCATAATATCTGAAAATTCTTTGTTCATTTGTTGACCTAAAAATTATGTCATCAACATATATTTGTACTATTATATATCTTTGTTATTTTTCTTAATAAACAACGTATTATCTAGTTTTCTTATTTCAATGTTTGATTGTAATAAATAATTTTGTAATCTATCATACCAAGCTCTAGGAGTCTGTTTTAATCCATATAAAGCTTTCTTTAGTTTGTAATACATGATCTGGTAATTTTTCATCTTCAAATAGGGGTGGTTGCTCTACATATACGTCTTCTTTGACAAACCCATTTAGAAACGCACTTTTAACATCCATTTAATATAATTTGAAATTATTATAGTTTGCAAAAGCTAGTAAAATTTTAATAGCCTCTAATCCTGCTACAGGGGCAAAAGTTTCATCGTAATTTATTCCTTCTTCTTGAGTATATCCTTGTGCACTAGTCGTGCCTTATTTCTTACTACCTTACCGTGTTCATTCATTTTATTTTTATGGACCCATTTGGTTCCTATAATTGTTTTATCCTCTGGCCTAGGAACAAGTTCCCATACTTCATTCCTAGTAAATTGATTCAGTTCTTCTTGCATAACAAGTATCAATTAATCATCGGAAGAAGCTTCCTTTGGATTTTTAGGTTCTATAGTTGATATAAATGCGAAATTACTCATGTTATTTAATTGATTACGATATCTAACAACGGATTTAATATCCTCTAAGATATTTTCTACAGGAAATTCTTTAAGTAATCTAATTTTTTTATTTGGTTGGTTATCTTCATTATTAATTTCATCCTCACAATCGTCTTTATCATTTTGAGTTATATTTTCATAATTTTAATCTAAAGATACGTTTAATGTTTCTTCTATAGTGTTGGTTCGAGTATTAAAAACTCTATAAGCCTTGCTTCTTTCTAAGTATCCAATAAAAATTCCTTTATCTGATTTTGAACGAAATTTGTTTAAATTATCCTTTGTATTAAGTATAAAACATTTACTTCCAAATATTTTAAAATATGATACTTTTGGTTTCTTGTTATATAAAAGTTCATAAGGAGTTTTATGAGTCAAAGGTCTAATTGAAATTCTATTAATAATATAACAAGTTGTTGCTACTGCCTCAGCCCAAAAATTCCTTGCTAAGTTACTATCGGATAACATAGTTCTTGCATATTCTTGTATCGTTCTATTTTTACGTTCAACTACTCCGTTTTGTTGCTTGGAATTGAAAAATTGTGAGTTATTCCCTTTTTATTACAATATTTTTCAAAATTCTCATTTTCGAATTCTCCATCATGATCGCTACGTATTATTTTAATTTTTAGCAATAATAAATTTCGAATTAGATTTTTTTTTTTTGAATTGATCGAAAACATCACTTTTATTTTTAAGAAACAAAGTCCAAATGTATCCAGAAAAATCATCAACTATTACAAACACATATATGTTATGATTTATTGATTGATTTTGAGATGGACCAAATAAATCCATGTGTATTAATTCTAATGGTTTTGAAGTAGTGATTTCTTCTTTTGATTTAAATGAACTCTTATTTAATTTTCCGAATCGACAAGCATCGCATAAGTTATTAACTTTGAATTTCATTTCGGGTAATCCTCTAACAGAATCTAACTTAGAAATTCTAGAATTATGTTTGAAATTTGTATGACCGAATCTCTTAAGCCAAATCCAGGGATCACTTATATTGGCCATAAGACATAAATTATTGTTGGAAATTTTTATACTTAATATATAGATATTTTTCTTTCTATCTCCTTCGAATATAACTTTTGAATTCCTATCTTCTATAAAACATTTATTCTTTTCAAATTTTATTTTAAATCCTTTATCGTAGAGTTGACTTATACTTAGTAAATTGTGTTTTAAATTCCTAACTAACAAAACATCAGAAATAGTAGGAGTTTCAGAATTATCGACATTGCCGATTCAAATGATGTATCCTTAGGAATTATCTCCAAAGTTTACCAATCCACCATCTTCATACTTCAGATTATTGAGTAGTTCTAGACTTCCAGTCATGTGTCTCGAATAGCCACTATCCAGTATCCATTTGTCCTTTTTCATTTCCACCAGTTGCTTTCCAGAATTAGAATTTTCAATAGCCATGTAACACACCAGTTCAAGTTTTGAATTTCCAATAGACACCTCTTCAGAATTTGAATTGCCAATAGCCACCTTTTTAGAACTTGAATTGCCGATAGCCACTTTACCCATCTTTTCAACTTTTGAATTTTCAAAAGTCATGGAACTCATCCTTTTCTGTATTGAACAATATCTCAGTAGATCACATGCTTCTTTAACATTAATATGTGCAGACTCTCTTAACATTGATGTAATGCATGAATTGACACTTATAAAATCAGATATTCCAAAATTTGCCATTTTACCAAAATTTCAAAAATCAGATTATGATCTTTTGAAGGACCTTGATCTGATACCAATTGTTAGAGACTGCGGAAAGGATCGTTAAGGCAAAGCAAACACTAGAGGGGGGGGGGATGAATAGTGTTTGTAAAAATTTAACCAAAACTTAAATCTAAATAGAATTATGGAGTGAATCAAACAACACAAACAAAATCACAGACAACAATTCAAACACAAATGCAAAATAAACAGAAGTAAAGGAAAATGCAGAAAAGGAAAGAACATACCAGATTTTATACTAGTTCGGATCACTCCTACATCTAGTCCCGCACAACGCTGGATTGTGCAGAGTTTTATTATTATTTTCAAGTAGTCAAATACAACCTCCTTGATTTCACGGCTCAACAAGGAGATACCAACTCCTATCCCTTGATTTCACGGCTCAACAAGGGCACACCGACTCCTAAACCTTGATTTCACGAATTCAAGGATAAAACCGTATACTCTTGACTTACAAATTAGATCTTTCAATCAAAGCAATTACAAAACAGCCCTATAACTCTTCAGTAGCACTTGATTCAGAGAGTAGAGAGTGTAGAGAGAAGAATTTTGATCAATTTAGAAGTGAATTCGGTAGAGTATAAGTGTAAAAACTGCAAAAATGAATAAGAATAATGGTAGGATGAAAGGGGATGAAGATGGAGAAGAAGAGATGTTAGAAAATTTGGTTTTGGCCTCTTGTTATAGAGAATGAAGGCTTGCAACATTTCAAATAGTGAAAAGACACTTCTCTTCAAAATTAAAAAATTAGCTGTTATATGTCGACATACATATTATGGTATGTCGACATACCTATGTACAAAATTGATTTTCAAAGCATTTTCAAGTGTTTTGACATAAAACTAATTCTGGAAATTATTGAATAAAATTCTAATGTTGTAAGTCAATATTATATGATAGAAAAACATATGAAAACATATTTTTAAACTATATAAATATATTTAATTTATAAGGTTTTAAACAATAAATATAAATAAAGTATATATGAAAACTTAAGTTTGAAAATCAAAGAAGAATAAAAATATAAAAACAAAATAGAGAGGATTGAGAATAAAATAGAAAAAAAATAGAGAGAATTGAGAAAAAAAAAATAAAGAGATTGAGAAAAAAAATTGAAAAAGCTGAATTTGGATTTGAACCTGGAGTTCTATTTAGAGTCTTACAAAATCTAGACTCTATAATTATATTAATCTTGAACTCTTGACATCTTGATATCTTAATTACACATGAGTCTTGAATCTACTCTGAATTCTGAATATCTAAAAGCTCTTAAACTGTATAGTCTTCAGTATTAATTCTTGTATACAAATCATGCATGTGTGTGTGTGTGTGTATATATATATATATTCTGGATAAAAATGTTAGTATATGTTTTATAATCAATGATAATTGAAATAAGGTTGTTATCATCAAAACTCCATCTCAATGCTAAGATTCACCACCAAACCACTGAGTTTGATGACCTCCGTCTCAAGCGAGTCATTGCGAAATCAGAACATTCAGATCGATATGGGAAATGCCTCATGCATTTGATCGAAATCTCTTGGATGAAACTGTCAAGATCACGACAGTTGATGGAACCTATATTATCCTTGATATTGGTGTAACAAACAATAATGTTGTCATATGACTATCAACATTATCATAAAGCCAGTGTTATCCAAAGACTAATATCGTTGCATAGCGACAACATTGTCTGAAAGCTATTAACAAGCCCTCACTTGCAAAATCAATAAGAATGATCAAACACTACACGATGCCCTTGATCAAATCGATGAGAAAAAAGAGAAGCGAAGTTTTAGAGTTGCTGCACATTAAAAGAAGGCATCCAGACACTTCAATACAACATATACTTCAAGCGCCAATTTTTTTATAAAAGTTATGAAGTACAAAACGAGATCCCAGAATGACCTTTCTAATGTTCCATTGAACTCCATCTCGAAACTTGCAGAAGCTTGGATATTCGTATATTGAATCGAAGTAACAAATACTAATCCTAGAAACCAGAAGGCAGCAAAGACCAAATAAGGAGATTGATTGACACTGAAAGCTTACCGCCTTGGGAGACACGGTCCAAAAACTGAGATAGCCAGTATAAAACATACTCCACAGCCGAAATAATAACCGTGAACCTTAGAAAGCATAGGCAAGGAGTGATCATTAGCATAAAAAATATCTTACTATTGTGAGGCACAAACTTGATCAATGTCGGGAAAAATCAACCTTGGGGAACAAATTTGTAATATTAAGCGGCTTGTCATGGAGACCATGATCAAGAATCACAGTGCTAATAAAAAGAAGTTTACTAATCCTTTTGCAAGCATTGCACCTCCGCCTGGACACAAAGAACCACCACATGCAGCTGTTGGTGACATGACTGCTGCCTTAGTATCCGCCTGCGTGCAAAGCCTCTCCGGTAACTCGAAGTAAGACGAGGGCGATGAAAAATACGTAGTTTGACAATGGCTAATTACTGATGTAATGCGCATTGCTCTCTGTTTGGCACATGAGAATAAATGTTTTTTATCGTGTAACTTGTTATGCATGTACTGTTTTGTGTGTATGTACATCTCTCTCCTGCGTGGGAGAGATCTTTCCTTTATTCAGTGGACGGTCCACTTCCAAACCAATTTGTTGATATGTCTACCACGTATCACATGTGTATTTTATTTTTTTGATAAATAAGAAGTGTTACGGATCACTTAAAATACTTGTCGGTTTTGCAAAAAAAAAATATAGCCATTAGATTGATTTTCCAGGATAATGATTTATAACTTTGTAAATTATTTCAATAAATTACTCTTAGTCAATTATTAAGAGTTGTGATTGTGTGGCTCTTAGTTTGAGTTCGACCCTTGATAATATTTAAACATTTAATATTAATACTTTTAAGAATTTGTTGAAGCATATTAGTGGATATGAGTTCAGCTGCTAATCAAATTTTTAACCTTTTAAAGTGACATCCTCAAGCTGATACATTATGCATGTTTTCTCCACTTTTTCACTATATCACATAAATATTTAGAGCTTGGTCAATGGTCAAACTCTAATAATATTTGAATTTAATTGTGAAGATCAGCATAAAATCCACGGTACAATACAATAACAATTATCGATAACTTACTTTGTCTAGCGTTTTCCTTTTAGGTTTAGGGTTCGTATTGTTGAGGGGAAAAGGTTTTGTAGATGTTGGCTATAGTTAGGAACCTGATATTTGCATGATCTGTTATTCCTTTAGTCACATTGCAAATTCTTGTAAGCATGTTATTGTGGGTTCCTTCTTGCCCACTCTAATGAAGATCTCTGTAATAACTCTTGTTTTAAGCGATTACCCGTTGTAGCGGTTCATGGATTGTAATGGAATTATGATTTGTTCATCGAGATTTAAATACCAATGAAACAGTTAGTTGGACTTAATTATTTAAGTTGAGATTTGAATGTGAGTTTTGGAATCTTATTTGGGAAATTTGGAGAAGAGGTTATTTTATCATTCTAAATGATTAAATAAGAAGTATGATGGTAATAAATTGTAATTATGGTAAAATAGGAAGACAATGCAATTAAATGATGATTTTGTATAAATTTGAGGAAGACTGGGTAAAACTATAATATGATGGGTTTTAAGAAAATGAATATGCCATTGGAAGTTAAATATGTTCCCCAGGGCTAATTTTTCCCGACATTGATCGAGTTTGTGCCTCATCATGGTAAGATATTTTTCGTGCCAATGATCACTCCATGCCTATGCTTTCTAAGGTTCGCGGTTATAGTTTCGGCTGTCGACTGCGTTTTATACTGGCTATCCCAGTGTTATGGACCGTGTCCCCCAAGGCGATAAGTTTTCGGTGCCGATCGATCTCCTTTTTTGGTCTTTTATGCCTTCTGGTTTCTAGGATTAGTATTAGTTACTTCAGTTCGATGTACGAATTTTGAAGCATCGGCAAGTTTCGAGATGGAGTTCGATGGCACATTAGAAAGGTCATTCTAGGACCATGTTTTGTGCTTAATAACTTCAAAATTTTCTTTAGCGCTTGAAGTACGCATTGTATTGAAGTGTCTGGATACCTTCTTTTAATGCGCTGCAACTCTAAAACTTCGCTTCTCTTTTTTCTCAATGATTTGATCAAGGGCATCGAGTAGTGGTCGATCATTCTTATCGATTTTGCAAGTGAGAGCTCGTTAATAGTTTTCGGACAATGTTGTCGCTATGCAGTGATAGTAGTCTTTGGATAACACTGATTTTATCATAATGTTAACAACAATAGGACAATATTATTGGTTGCTACACCAATATCTAGGATAATAGGGGAGCTTGACTGTTCCATCCAAGAGATTTCGATCAAATGCATAGGGCCTTTCCCATATCGATCTGAATGTTGTGATTTCGTCATGACTCGCTTGAGATGGAGATCATCAACCTCGGAAGTTTGGTGGTGAATCTTATCATTGAAGTGCCTTGCCACCCTTCAATGATGGGCTATTACTACCAATTTTCTTCTTTGTTGGGTATAGGACGACTTGACTGAGCTGAAGGCCTCTTTGGTCTGGTGGCTCCTTCATCCTTTAACACATCTTCGACCACTTACCAAGCTTTCTTTAGAATGTTCTCCTGCCTCGTTGCTTTGGTTCCGAAGCTCATATTATTTGATGTGATATGGTTTTGCATTTCTTCTTTTGGATATTCAATGTCGGGTATGTTTCAATTTGCCCATTAATGGTTTTTCCAATCTTGAACAATTCTTGAGGACTTTGCATTGGACTATAGTAATTGTCATTGCTTTGGCCATGGTCCTGCTATACCAACACAAAGGAAACCGTTATAGATTAGTTGAATAACTTAGGAAGGACTACTAGCATAGTTGAATACCACGTTTTAAGATTTTATTAGTGAATGGAAGTCAGGGTTGCATGAATCTCATTCTTCATCCCTCCTTTTCTTTTTTTCTTTGATCATTTTCATGACATTTAGGATGTTAGCCAAGGTATCTGTTTCACCCATTCATGTTCTTTTGAGCTCATTCCCTCCTTCGTCTTAGCTAGTAATTTATTTATGTAGTTCTTCGATCGTAGTCTTACACTACGTAGACGTGTTCAAGGCTAGGTGTCTCAATTCCTTAAAGGGGAGATTTCCCTGGTTTTCTTAGCCTACCATTGTAGAGTACTTCCTATCTCTTTGTCCAAATTTCCTTCAACTAATTATGTCCCTCTTCGAACGACCCAAACGGTTGGCGGTGCCCTAGTTTGGGGGCTGAGGGGTGCAACATGGCCCCAAAACTTATGGCACGCATCAAGGAGCATAAAGGAAGGCTAAAGCTAAGAAGAATCACTATAAGCCAATTTGATGGACCAATGTCGATCTATCACCTATGGACCGGTACCAGTCCATGGAGATAGAATATATTTGCATTACCTTTTCCTGGAAACAATGCATTGAAGTGGAAGAGACAAGCCATGAGGTCAAAATTGTCATTTCCCATGTCTCCATGGATCGATACCGATCCATAGGGCATGGACATGTACCAATCCTTCTACATAGAAAATTTTTGAACTTTTTACTTCAAAGCAATATTTCAGTTTTGGGTAGTCGACTCAAGAATTTGGATGTGATGTCAGGTAAATCTATATGGGATGGTGCCGATCCATAGGGGATGGACTGGTGCTGATCCATAAAGGATGGATCGATGTCTGTCCATCTACTTAGCAACTTGGCATATTTTCCGTCCCAATTTTGCTAGTCTTCTTTTCACGCTGCTCTAAGTGCATATGTGAATTTTGCTGTTAATTCTACGTCATCTGGTCCTTGGAAAGTGTAATCTCCTACAGGAAAGATTTTCATTCGATTTGGAAGCAGAAATCAGCCTGGTTCCCGGCTTGAGTTGTAGATCCAACTTACAACCTTTTCACAGCTTTAACAGTGGATTTGTTTTCTAGAACGTGAGGATCTATAGTAGATGGTCCAGATCTTCTCCTTTGCTTGGTTCTAAATTAAAGCACAAAATGTTAACGTAAAAAATGATATAATGCGTGAGTTTAGTGAAAGCACCATCCTTTTATAGGGAAAAACAAAACAAAACAGATAAACATAAAAGAAACGGAAAGCAAAGAGAAAAGACACAAGTTTTATATTGGTTTACCAATTAATAAGGCCTATATCCATTTTGAATATCTTTATTATCATATTTTCCATCCCCGATTCTTTGCTTTTGATTACAATCATTTTGAATATGAGTACAGTTATCTCTAAATTAAGTAAACAGGTGTCACAATTTATCGGAGTAGATCTCGATGATTGGTTTAGGTGGATAGTGCTTGCAGTCTTTGGAGTGTAGAAGTGATCGGGGATGGATTTTGGAAGGTTTGAATCCCTATTCTATAGAAGGGAAGGGGTGTTTATACTAGTTATGGGGGGTATTGGGCCAAACCCGATAGCTAGAAAGCACAACACAACATCTAAGATCACACACCAACTTACAGTGCCAGCGAATCAAGTCTGATGGACCGGTGCTGGTGGATCGATGTCGGTCATAGACTTAGGCCGCAAGATTGCAGTTCCAACATCTTATCTCACTTTCTTGAGTTCTCGTGATCCTTTATGTGAAGTTTGACTCGACTTAGTCTTCATTAGCTTGTACTTGTAGGTCCTTCATCCTAATATGTGTAGTTTTCGTTTAGTCAATCGAGTCACGGTAGCAAGTGAATCCGGTTGACTTGAAACTTCATCACTAGGATAGTTAAGCCATATGAATCACAGTGGTATGGGCCTTGAAGGGCCACAATACATATCTATAGACCGGTATCGGTCCATTTACTTAGTTCAATCTAGCACTAAATTTCTTGTTTCTTGCCTTTTCTCCATCTTGAGCCTCTGTGCGAAGTTTGGATTGAATCTGAGGTTGCGTCGTCTTCATTTCTTATGAGTTTCATCTTGGGGTTCTAAACCGGGTTAACAGAAGGAAAAATTTAATATATTTTTGAAACTTTTAAAGGATGTTTCATGGAACTTTCCTATTATTATGAGCATTCAAATAAAAGCTTGTTTTTTGTGGTCACATTAGAATAATATTTTTTAACCGGTCAGCCTCGGTAAAAATCTACAAAATTATTTTAGAGTTAAGCTAGATGCATCCTAAGATGGATATTGTTACAACCTTAAGAAAATAAAGAAAAAACCATCGTGCTATTATAGATCTGCAATATACAACTGATTAATACATCATTGCAGATACAAATATTAATGAGACATCTATGATAATATGACATCGAAATCCAATGCACTTGGTCGACCACATTGCATCGATCTGTAGGAAAACCCAGGCTATTACAAAGTAAATAGAAGAATACACTGATGTAAAACAAAAACTAGGTAATAGTGATTATATAATGAAGTATATTTATCACAAAATTATTTTATTAGCTTAAAGAAGAAGACTGATTGGATATAACATATGACCAAAGTTACAAAGCACACATTAAATTCAAGACAACTTCGACGTGAGCTTTAAGATTGGTGAAGGGAGTAATAGAGAGCGCGTCGTTGTCAAGAACCACGCTGCTCCTTATCAGCATTTATGCAGTCGACACAGTGATATTGCTGCATTGATTGTATGGGTTCGATGCAATCTGATATTTGAGACGCAACTCCTTCGATCTTCAAGAAAATGGCATTCTCTAAAACCTTTAATGCACATGTAAACCGTACACAAACATAAAATAAAATCTATCATGTTTGGGCCAATATATTTAGCATTGCTTGTGTATTCTCTATCCCATGTGTTGCCAACGTGGTTTTGCAAACAGTAAAGGCTTAATGATTGTTTCATCTCATTGTGACTAAAGGCTTGTTCTTACTGCTCATTTACCTGCTGACAATTGCTCAAAAAATCGACCTAGGCTTTCTTCCCATTGTGACTAATCTTCAATTTTTTTACCTGTTATATTCACTGAAATTCAAAAGGGTAGAGGAAAGTCCTTTAAAACGTACGTTTTCCTTACAAATATATATAATTTGATGGTTGCGCATTCTACTTGTTTTTTGAGCTATTAGGAATAACCATTATTTTGTTCATATTTTCTAACACACACAGCCAAAAATGCGATATTTGATCACTGTTATATTCTAACATCGAGTTCCTTATTTTAAATGGGCAATCGCGGTGACTATTTTGATAAATATTAAAACACTTGATCTCGGACAGAACACATATACAATTCAGGGGTTTACTAAGTATAGCACAGTTTTTGTTGCAACTGGTAACTGAGTTGGTTAACATCATCCAAACTTTGGTAATTCACTCTGGAACGTTAAAAATAAAAAACAACTATGATCCTCACCTTTATAAGCTCACATATTCCATTAAGCTAAGTTCTTCATGTCATGTCAAAGCCTTCAGTGTCAAAGCCTAAGTCTTAAGCACAATCATATCAATGTCAATAAGTGTTACCATATACCTTTGTCGTCGCAATCACAATACAGAATCCCACCCACTTCGAACCTCAAATAGCTCAAATGAAATAGATCATCAACAGTTTGTATATATTACAGAATTCGAGAGGGTGTTACTTATTGGTCAGTAAAATATGTATACATCTACATCAGAGGTGTTTATTTTGAGATTAAACTATGGTTAAAATGTGTTTTCTTTTCCTTAGAGCATCAGACTGACAACATGTTTATACCTAGGCTAGTCTCCTAGTTTGTAGTTTTGTTAGTAAATATGGAGATCAACGTTGTTTTCCATTTCTTTTCTTCCTCGAATTGAAATTAGTTAATAATTTATTATTTTTAATCTTGTACGCAGAACACAATAATTCATACAGTCAGATTCTGTTTGTTTATATATTTTGAAAGTGTTTTTGAAAGTAATTACAAAATAAAAATCATTAGAATTTTCTTTTCTTAATATATTGTGCAAAAATTGAGTTTCTCGTGTTTCATTCATGATTATATACATTTTACAGTAATTTACTAAGCATGTGCTAAAGCTGATAGGGGAAAAGTTAAAGAATACAGCCAATTTCTTGTTTAGAAAGATTGGCCAGGGATTTAGTATAATCATATACTACTAGCTAGTAAAAGGATTTTTTGTTCAAGAGCTATGGTTTTGTTTGATTCTCACAAAAATGGGTCACAAGAGCATATTCGAATGAAATAAAAACAATATATAGGAGAGAAGGATATAAAGCTATGGATAGAGCTGAATACATACTTTAAAAGATTTCAGGATATTGTTCAAAGGAATGTCAATAGCTCTTTTTCTACCCACTGAAACAATATATACGGCAGTTTGTTAAGCAATGAAGAGATTTTAGTATAGTTGTTGATTTCTTTTGTATGTCGGCAAAAGTCCATTTAGTTGACCTCAGTAAAAGACAATGTTGGAAGGGAATGAACTGCAAATGAGCTTGCAGTATACTCCGCGAAAGAACAGAAAACTTACAAATGTGACAACAAAACCTTGTACCTCTGTTTCAGATCAGTTTCGAGCTGAAAACATGAATATTTAAAAACAGTAATTAAGAGAATACATGTTGAGACTCAGACCAGGGGCCGCTTTAGTACCAGATTCTTAATTTGAAGCCGCTACCAGAATGGGTCCTGGTCGATGACGGCTGCTGCTGCAAACCAAATTACATCAGAAAGAAGAGGTGACTGCTAAAGATAAAGGGCAACCATATTCATACTGGCAATAAACCCTTGCAAAACAAGTTCAGCTTTCAATTAGTTTTGCGTCATTGAAAGAGTTAGGGACTGAAGTAGAATGCTCCATTTTTGGTTCATTTGGCTTGAAGAGTTAGGGTAGAACTGCCTCAGTTTTTTTTAGCTGAGTATCACAAAATTCATGCACTGGTTGAAGTGATTGACAGGGCCTAGTTCAAATATAAACCCTTATGGTGTCAAAATGGTCGTAGATGTGTATTTCACTATTTCTATCATATTATACACATGATTTTTTCAGATGAATAAAGCTTGTATACAGACTGCTATCAATCTGAAAGCTCTATGCAGAAAGTACATTAATAAAGCAGCAAAGGCGCTCCAATTTCATTATTCTTCAACTAGGTTACCCAATGCTATTACCAGTGTAACGAAACGTTGGCAATGATGATTGAATAACTGAAGCAACCAATTTTGGAAGTAAAAACAGACTCCAAGCATGTGCTTATCATATACTAAATTAATAGGATTACAATCAACATAAAGCATCAAAACAAGGATAAAGTCGGGGAGCAAAATTTGGCATATGTGTTATGATGAATTTTGGGGGTATTTGATGCAGCGCCATATGATGTTTAGGAGCAACAAAATAAACTGAAAATGCAAGGAAACTGAAGTAACAGAGCAGAGAAATAATCACAGTTATAAAAGTTGGGCAGGAGCCTTAGAGAAGCAAAAAGAGGAACGGGGGATAATTTATGAGATGGTGAGGAGTGAAGTTCGTTCGTTTTAGTCCCACATCGGCATAAATATCAATAGGATTGTTGAGCTGAGTTATAAGCAAGCACGGGCAATGGAATGAGAAAGCAACGCAGCTGCGTGGTGAGGACAGAGTGAATTTATTCTTTCGTCTTTTACTAAAGAATACCGTGTGCTCTCCACTTCAAGCAGCATACGCCACTTTTTGCAGGGTGTTCTTTTTCTAAAAAGTACCCCAGTAAATTTAATTTGAAACATTTCTTTTACCAGGCCTGGGCTCTAGGCATGTTTACCTTGGTTCCAGTCTAGTATGCCCAGCGTAGTGCTCGTCTTCTCCATTTTTGTTGCTGCCAAGTCTATGTTCCCTATCATACTTTACTTTTTAAGTCCTGCTTTTTGGGTTTCAATTGTGATACCCTTCTCTAGGCTGCAATTTCAATGGAGATGTCCATAATAATACAGCACCGTTTATCTCAGCAGAGTATAAACAAAATACATGTTAAGAATCAACGTTGGTGAACCAATGCTCAAGTATAAAACTTATATGCCATTATTTACGAACTAGTTAGGCCTACAATTCCATAGGTAGAAAGAACTCTAAAGCGACTTGTATATAGGGAAATGTCCAGATTTTATGCATAGTCCCATCTGCACTTTAAATTTTTGAATCTTTATTGCTAAGAATATACATTGTTGTTATCGATGCTAAAGTACAAAATTTTGTTGTATTCCGAGTCAAATATGATTCTTGTAATTTAATCCATTATTTCCAATAATCAACTTACACGCATGATGGACAGGCTATATTTAAGTTACTCATACGGTGGTAAAGAATGTGTATGGTTTGATTTCATAAATTTGAATACAAAGTATAAATAAAATAACAAGATATAAATTAAAAATAAAATTATAATAATATATGTTATTATAGTGTAGGTATATAATTTGGAAACTTGAAATAATTTGAATATTATATAATGTTGTTTAACAAAATTATATAGTCCCAGTAAATTAGTACATAAAAATGAAGGAACAAAAGGTAACAAGGCATCGCAATATGACATCAAAAAACACCAATGCCTCTCAAACACCATCTATTTATTTAGCGGAAAAAAAAAAGGCGACTGAATGACTTCGGCATATTTGGACTTCATTCCGACACCTTACTATTTTTGTTGGATAAATAAAGCCAAGTATTGTTCAGGTTTATGGCTTTTCGACACTTTTTCATGCCCTGCTTTTAAGTTGTCACAATGGCATCGGAAAATTTAATTGCTGCACATTTTCTTTGGTATTGTTCTAATATTCAATTTGTTACTAACTTTCCGTTGCTATAAACAATAAGACATCAAACTCTAGGGTTCAATCATGAATTTGACAGAGTTTAGGCATAAGAATCAAATAATAAAGTTTAATCTGATAGCATCATTACCCTTTTTTTGTTGCATCTAGCTCAATATTGTAGATGAAATCTATTGTTAAAGCCAGTGGAATTTGCTCAACCATGTTTCTTATGTTAAGTCCTGAGTTCTCGACAAGAGAATGAGGTAAAAGGGATCGTTATCGATCGTTATGCGATGTGCAGCAACACCATATATGCAGCGACACCAAGTAACTCATTTTGCCTTCACCATTGCAATCTTCCATATATTCATGGGAAGCGAATTAAGATAATAGAATCATAAGGAAATATATTCATGGGAGGATAATCCAATGTTTTATGTTGTCTTAACATTGTCTAGCTCATATGAAAAGTGATTGAGTTCGATGTTTCTTCACTCTATCTGTCTCAATCTTTTAGACAACCACATTAGGAAAGTTCCGCTAAAACTGAAAATCAGAAGCGCCTTTTAGAGTCGTGTATTACAAATTTTATTGCAAGCCCTTTCTCAAACCATGTTTATAGTTATGCACAAGTTGAGTCAATAATTCAGTTAGTTCCCTATCATACTTTGTTTAAGTCTTGTTTTTTGGGTTTGAACTATGATGCTCTCTACCTCTCTTCTTTGAGCTGCAATTTCAATGGAGATGTCCATAATACCACACCGCTTATCTCAACAAAGCATAAACAAATCAATGTTACTAATGCTAACAAGGTGGATCAATGGTGCATATCTTGGTTGCAAGACTACAAGTTCACCATCTTAATCACTAATGCTAACAACATGGATCGACGGTGTAGGTCTTGGTTGCAAGAATACGAATTCACCATCTTAATACATGTACACCATCTTAATACAAATTCTTGGTTGCAAAAATCACGTAAATTCATAATTAAATACAACAACTAATCATCATCTAATTTAGGCATTAAAACCACCAAAAATGCATCAAAAAACAAAAAAATAGAGAATCTACCGTATATTGCATCAAACGATGCACTTATTTGCAATTGCTGCATACATTTGTGCAACAATTGCAGTTATGCGTCCAACTGCGGTATTACTGCAGAAATGTATGCAGTAAAACTGCATTAAATGCATCGCTTGATGCAATAATTCAATTCTCACCTATTTTTTTTCAACCATACATCATTTTTAAGCATTGTTTCTTACATTTTAGCATTTATAGCAATAAATGCATACATGTCGGCACATATTCATATAGCCTTCATCCGTTTTAACATTTCTGCGTACATTTCAGCAATTATATAGTATAACTGCATACATTCCAGCAAAAATTCATAAGCCATGAAAAATTGTTCATCTTTATATGCATACATATCAGTAGTAATACGCAATAATCATTCAGATTTTCAATATAAACTCAGGATGAATGACTGCATACATGTATGCGATTATTGGTTATAATTGCATACTATGACGAATTTTTTAAAGTTTTTTCAGCATGCTTTTGTGAATATTTGGACTTTTAAAAAAAAAATTAGTCATCAACGCCATTTTTTTTTGAAAAACACGTAAGTCCCAAAAATAGGGACCCACTTTGAATGGAAAGTTACATGGGAGGTCGTTTACCTTACCAAACATTTTAGGGATGTGTGGCTTATTTTCACTAAATACAATACAATAATGTAGTAGGATAATGTAACACATCGCAAGTTAAACAAAAAATATCAAAAAAATTATAGAATAAGGTGCGTTAGAAATTTTAAAACAAACGTGTGTGATAAAAGGAATTAAATAAAGAAGAAAAACAAAAAGTAATTATCGTTAAATTGCAACATACCTTTTAACAATGCACATCCTCAATGACGTTAAAAGTGACATAAATGGAAATAAAGTTAAAGTTTGAAAGTAGTGAATTAATTCTAGAATGGTATCATGCATGTGAACATACTTGTATATATATATATATATATATATATATATATATATATATATATATCACATTATACAGACATAAATTTCAGAAGTAATGCGCGTTTGAATCTGAAAGTAAACGTGCGTCATAAATGGAATCATATCACATAATAAAGGGGAGTTTATGACATTAGTTAAGTAACTTCCAATGTAAAATGGGTATGTGCATATTAATTCTATAAATGATACGTGTTTGAAATTGAAATTAAACGCGTGTTAAAAATGGTAGAAAATTGAATAAACCCAGAAAGAAGAATAACGTTAAAAAAACATTAAAAACATTTATTCACGCACGATCAAAATAGGAAGGGAAACGTGACCCAACATGTTAATACACATTTGGATCGACCCATATATGAGTTGGATCGACCCATATGTCGACCCAATCTATAGGTGGGTCGACCCATAGCACGTTCAAATGTTATGTTTTCTTCGTTTTGACGTTTTGAATTTTACGTTTTGAATCGAATGAACACAGCTAGTTTGGACATCTATAAATAAACCTATAGGTTAGATGTCAAACTCATACTTTTTCTAAGGGGTGCAGAAGCCTTGTCGTTTCCTTTCTCTTCCAAATTCTTTAGAGAAATACATATATATTAGATTTAGGCATTCAAGGTAGATGTTGTGGATTTAAGGTTTGGATGTCCAAATTCTCTTTCCGTTTGAGGCAAGTTCAGCGATATGAATCTGAATAGTTTCTTTCATCTTTCTTGAATTTATATTTTCAAATCCTTGAAAAATATAGTTTGTAGATTCAAATAGGAAAGGCTACGAATAACAAATCTAAATCCAAATCAGATCTAGAATTTGGAGCCCAAATCGCAGGAGAGTGGATTTAAATTATTCATTTTAATAGCGGTATATATCATCGTTTGATTCCTGTTAAATTAATAAGATATTATCCCAATCCTCTTTTCCCCTTTCTACGTCGGATTTCACAGTTTTATGATAAATTTTGTTTTGGTTACGCGTAAAATATGCGTAGATTTGCAATATTAGCATGTATACGATTGATTTGTACGTCTGATTATAATCCTTTTTCTTCTACACGCATTAGGAAAAAAATGTACCAATTGGAATTATGGAAAAAAGAGGACTTGGTTATTTAGGTGAAATGAACATGTAATACCAATATTGTAATAAAAGGGAATTTAGGCTAAAAAATAGGCAAACTTGGTCGAACTTGCCAAATAATTATGAAATGGGTTGATATGACATAATGTATAGTAATTTTTTTGTTGAATGGTAAATCTGAGAATTTTCATATTTATTATTAAAATTATCTTTCAGATTTAGAATGGAATGAATATAGAAATTGTGTGGGGTTGAATGAAAAGGGTTTAAGCCCAATTATGTCCAATTTATTATAGTTATGGCAAATTAGGAAAAATAAATAAAGAACAAGAATTAATGTATACTGATTAAAATAGAAAGTTAGAATAGGCTACATTGATTAGTTAGGAAAGGAGAATATATTTCCATAGTTTGTTTTGTAAGAAAAATGGAAAACATAATTGCAAGTACAAAAAGAAATAAAGCATAGATTAGAGCAAAATAGAGATTTAGCCGTATTGCGCACTTTCCACCTAAAATGAAAATAATCGAAAAGAATATATTATACTTATTAGTTTTCATTGCTTTAGTTACCTTAAACTATGAAAATTGATTATTGTGGAATTTCAATAACAAATAAGAACATGCCTAACTTTCTAAGGAATAAATTTACAACAACGGAAAGAATAAGGGAAACATAACAATATTATGTAAAGAAAAGTAAGAAATCGAGTTAAACACTTGACAATTAGAAACGAATGTAATCTACTATGATAATTGTACGAAGACAAAAATGAATCATAATAGGAAGTTTTGATTACGATATGAAGGTTATAAATAAAAGTATAAATATAAGTTTAACAAGCATGGTTCTATGGTGAAAGTAAGACAATAATCTGAAAGTTGTAACTAGAAGTGAAATGGAATAAGAAAAGCTTATTATGAATGAACTTAAAAGTGTGAACTAAGTTTAATTAGCAAAATTCTATGGTAGCCTTATAATTAGGCTTTCTATTATATGGTGGAATTGTGATTAGGCGTTCTATTATATGGTGGCCTTGTGATTAGGATTCTATGGTTATTCGATGGTTCTGTGGTCGCTAATAAAATTGATAAACAAGTTATTAAAGTTCAAAATTAATGAATTGAACAATAATGATAATTAGCGGAAAGAAAAGTGAGGTAAACGCATAACGAAAGATTAGACATATGGTATAATAAAATAGTGAGATGTTTTTGGACCAATACGAAGGAATTCTAAATGAAGAGCCCAATGAGGTAGATCGTAATTGGTATCCAGAGACATGATGGAAGCAAGCCTAACTTAATATTGGACAGGACTGGAGAAAGACATATGGGGGAAGCCTGTAGCCAACTGAGCCCCAAAGGCAGGAAGTTCGAGATTTCTACGAGACATGAGGATACTCTGAGATGGCCCTTCTCGGGGATGCTCGTGGTCATCCACCCTGAAGGTTGTGTTTACGATTCCATCCATAGAGCCTGCCTACTGTATTTATATTGAGGGCAACCAAGAGACCGATTGGATGATTTCTAGGATTTGATGGTTGCCTCGGCTTCGAGAGCAGGCTTCGTGGTCAGGACCTAATAATAATAGTAGATCGTCAAATACCTATCATCGTTAGTCAGAGCGTGTATAGAAAAGATTGTAGCTAAACCAACTTGCCAATGGTATTTCACTTTTGAGACATCGGAAGAGGGACAACGCCAATTGGATGTCTAGATTGTTTGTTAGGGGAACGATCACCTAGTTCTTGAAATGGTCTTTCATTAGTTGAGGAAGGGAGCCGAGTGTAGCCATAGCCACTGATAAAAAGAGACAGACCAATCCATGGATATCTGTATTGTAGGAATATACAGAATATCCCAACTGCGTTTCGTGCAAGGGTTTAGCCTCATAGCGCAACTCAGATAGTAGACTGTACAATCGCAAGTAGGTCCTCGGTGTACGCACTGGGTGGTGCATCATGGATGTCTAAGTTTTACCTCAGTGCAAGGGTTTAACCTGATAGCGGAGCTCAAAAAATAGATAGTACGCTTCTGTAGCGTGACAATGAAGATCTAGTATCCTTTTGTAGGGTGGTGATAGAGATCTAGTACACTTTCATAGTGTGACAACATAGATGGGTAGTACCTAGATATATTGGACATATAGCTATATTATTTTTTGAAAACGGGGCAATTTTTATTTTGAAGCCCAAATGGTATGTGTACGATGCACGCGCAGAGGTGAGAGTGTTATAAACCCTAACTACCCTATAAAATTAAATCAATGATAGAACGGTATGTGTAGTTTTACATTTAAAAGGTATAATTTATCCATTCACCAGAACATTTTTTTGATTCCCTCCTTATAAGAAACCTACAGGTTAGGCAGATAGCAGAGATTTTACAGCTTAGAGACACTTTCCAGTCAGTGTCATTATTTTGGTGAGTATTTACTTACTATTATATTTTCTGCTGTGAGATATTTTACTGTGAGCTTTAATATATTTATCTTTGTCTTTTTGCAGGATACTAGACAAACCAACTCTGGTTTCAATGGACGTGGATTTTTAGCATTTTGCGAAAAATTTGAACCCATTGGAATTAGATTTGTTATATCTCGTATCAGAGCTTAGGTTCAGTATACCTATGTAGATGATAAGCAGACATATTTTTATTTTCAAAATTATATATATATATATATATATATATATATACCTAGATCCATAGAGGAACCCACTTAATAAGTGAAGCAACACATGGAAAGTGTTGGAATACTAGTTTTGTATACTTAGGCGGTGGTTGTGGAAATTTGAAAAGAAGTAAATCCATGAATGAATAGAATAGAAAGTGTAAAAGATGTTTCCTAATAAAGAGGAGAATTCCATGTGTTAATATCTAAAATTTCACATTATTGGGTTGTGCAGTAGGGCCTTGTAAATTGAGAAAGGGTAAGAATGAAAATGGATTAGAAATATATATACACATTTGGAGAAAAAGTGGTGCCAGACTCTGATTTTAGTTCGGACAGTTAAAATTTTAAAAAGAGCTTGAAAATATGTAGATATAAAAAAAGATTTCTAAAATAGAAAATTTGTTTTGGAAAGAAATATAAGGGTATTTCATAAAGAACGGGTTGCAACGTACTTTAACTTATTGGAAAAAGAAGAATTATAAGATAAGTTTTATTAATGAATAAGTTCGTAAGTAAACATTTTTTTGCTAAAGTGATAATAAAATGTTCAACGAAAGAGGTGTACAAAAAATATAGGCGAAACACCATAATTTTGTGCAACCTATTTCAACAATGAAATGAGAAATATTAAAATAACGAAGTTTTCTTGTTACTTTACGTAGAACACAAAAGTTCTCTTCAGAAAAGATTCATAGAAACTTAATTTTATTAATTCCTCTTGGCAAAGAAATGTGTATCAAAGCAGATAAAAGCTCCAAAGTGCATAATCTTTTTTAAAAGAAGAAAACCATTGTAGGTGAATAGAAGTAATTAATCATATCTTCCCAAGTTTTTAACTTTTGAGAAAGATTTTAAGAAGATAAAATTTTAGAGCATTAAAGATGGTTTAGTAAGAATAATTCCATTAGTATGCATGAACAATTGGTAAATATACGAGGAGTTTCTTTGGTATGTAAAACTTGGGTGGTAAACATAAAAAGTCTTAAGGGAGAAATTAAGATGTAAGGACGAGAATAGTAAACATTCATAGGTTATACAATAATGTAAGAGAATCAAGAAAAATAGAATCTTAAAAAGACGTCTCTCATATGGTTATTGTTTAATAGGAAGAAGTTTAAGGTAATTATAAATTAGTATGGTTTATGTGAAAAAGGGTAAAGAGAAATGAATTGGAAAGAGTAATTATGGGATGTTTATAAGTGAAATTATGAGATGGTTCGTAATTAATGAAAATCCTTTTTCAGCATTTCTTGAGGAAACAGAAAATTTTGACATGTTGTCTTAAGCTTTGGTGAAATGAGAATTAGGTGTATGTGACATGAATTTGTAGAGAGTGGTAGATGGAAAAGAGGAGCGGCCATGGTTGTCTAAATTCAGCAATGAGGACTTTTTATGTCAGAGGGACGTGGTCCTAGTCCTCCTAATCCTTGTGGATAGTCACATTTAGTCGTTGTATCTTTTACCTAGTAGTGATTGCTGTAGAGCATGTTTTCATTTGGTACAGATTTGCACTTTTATGTAGTATTCTGTTTTATTATTGAAAAATAGAATGTTTAATGTGATGTTTTCTTTCTAGATGCTTGTGATGATCACTAGAGAAGAGTGAAAACATAGGATATTATAAATAAAATAACAATGGAAGCAAAATATGAATAACTAAAAGAACAAACAACATTTACAGAAAGCAATAAAGACGATAACTGTAATAAATGAGAACAACAAAAGAATATAAATTCTTCCAAAATAAGTTTGGAAAAGTTGAAAAAGAAAGTCTTCTTATGTAAAGTATGTTCGGAATAGAAAATAGGAATTTCTATGGATGCAATGATCCATATTATCAACTGTTTAATTTTAAATATTTAAATTTGTTTTAAATGTTGTGTTGGAAATATATAAGGATTTTTTATAAGGAATCTATTGATAAAACGACATTTGAACATATAATTTATAATTAAATTAAAAACGAGCTCGTAACATCGCGGTAGTTCGTAGTTTTACGTTTTGAATTTTAAATGAATGTACATAATCCAATAAAAGTCGGAATTCTTTGAAACAAGAATCTTCTGGATCTATTGGATTATAGTTTTCTGTTGGAAGTGAAAAATTAAGATTTCATATTGTAGATTTTTAGCTCTGTTCAAATCAAATTTTTCAGAAATTTGCTAAGTAATCGTTTATCTACTATAACGTTTTATTTAGTGAAAAAAGGGTTTTATATAAATTGAATATCGATTTAACTTAAAAATGAAAATATCAAGTTTAAAATTCTAGTTAGATTATTTTGAAGCTATATAAATTTTGTTTGAATATATAGGATAATAATATTTTATTATATATAGATTTGTTTATTTTGAAATCAATTTATATTGTGTTGATTTAATATAGAACTAAAGAATAGTCAATTATCAAACGACCTCCTATTTCAACGAACCTAATTTTATAAAATCCGTAGTGGTTAGTTATTGTATGATTTCCAGTTTGAAGTCGATTAGAGTTATTTTGTGATCATGTGCGATATAAACACGTATCGATTTATGTTGTGAATTAAAAAGGGAGTTTTACCAAACGATCTCAGAGTTCGATGAAACAACTTCCATTGTGTCCGAAATGTTAAGTTTTTCTAGGATTTCAAGTTTCGATCCAATCAGAGTTATTTTGTGAGTGTTTAACAATTTCCTATGGAATAGAAAAGCGCAAATTTATTATAAATTACTACAAACGCAAAGGTGTGTAGTATGCAGGTCAAACACAGGGAGGAAGATTAAATTTTATTCTTTATATATTTCGTATGCGAGTTAGATGAATTTTTGGAGGATTTGATTGAAAACGATAAAAATTGAAATTGCAATTTGATTTAAAACAAATCTAATTGAACCGACAATCAAATCACAATTATCAATTGGTATAATTAAAAGTGCAAGTGAATTCAGTACGAATTCGAATATAATCGGATCTATAATAAATCCAATGATAGAAAAACAAGCAAAATACTGAAATAATAATTCGAGAAAGGAAATAAACAAAAATAAAAATTAGGATTACCGTTGAATCTAATACGACCAATTGCTAATAAGAAAAATAAATTGCAAAGACAACTTGTGCTTTACCAAATCTAATTGCATAGACGATACATGTTGCTTGGAAATAAAAAGAAATGCAAAAATAGAAGAAGAGCTTTATTAATGGAGAAAATGTTATAGAAAAATGAAAGATTTACAATGAATACAATGGGTATTTATAGGGGGATATAATCTTCTTTCTATGAGAATAATTTGCCAAGAATGAATCTCTTGAAATAATATATTTACAAATAAAAGAGATATGAAGATAGACTTGAGGTATTCCATGCAGATTTCCATTTTCTGATTAGTGACATATGGCAGATTGATTGGCTTTTTCTTGGCAATAATTCAATCAAATCTTCTTCTACATGGCAGTTGAAAATGAATGAATTGATTTGATTTCCATGAGAAGAATATGCCCAACTCTTCAAATCTTTTTAGTGCATATATTATATACATACATAATATATATATATATATATATATATAATATACCACTAGTACGTATATTCTTCAAAGCAAGGGAAACGGTGTGTAAATATCCCTGTTCTTTCTTCAGCAAAAATAGGGTTTGACAGAGATTGATCTCAGGTCACTCTATCCAAATTTCCAGGCCTTTACCAGTGTGCTACAGCTTCCTTTGTGATTGAAGTAGTATTGATATGAGAAAACAACGTTTTCTTATCAATTGGTCTTTAATTGAATGAAGGAGACACATATTGAACAAATTGTGAAAACACACCAAAAATACCCAAAGTAATATTTATCTATTTACGAAAGATAAAATATAAGAGCATAAAATAAACATATTTCTATGTTAATCAGTGTGCGTGTGAAAAATAAGCGTGGATCAATTAACGATTTTAATATTCAAAATTTTGCTATTTTTTCAAACGGACTCGGATTTCGATGAAACAAGTTTCGTTGAGTCCGGAATGTCAAACTATAGTTGTACATCTCTTTTCATCTCAAACTAATTTCGTATGTGATCGTACGAATTTATAAACATCGAATGAAAACAGCGATAGGAACGAATTAATAAAATCAAATAAAAGAATTATATAATCCCTTATATATTCACCCAACGTTCCATCCCCTAATTCCTCAAATTCATTTCAACAGCCACTGATCATTCCTTTTTCTAGTAAAAAAATTCGTGGCTTTTAAAAATCATAATAAATTAAATACTTCATGAAATCAAAACTTTCTTGATCCGTTCACTTTGTTTCCTCGAGAACTTCGATATTATGTGCATAAGGATGGGTGCTCGGTTTATGTGTCGATCGAAATTATAGTAGCGAGCCTTGGGTTGGGCATTTCACACACTATGCATATCGATATAAGAAACGAATGGTGGTTTTGGATTTAGGTTGGCATATAGCAGCTCATAGAAAATTTTCGAGGTGATCGACATTAAAAGGTAATGCACCTTTGTTGACCTATAGCCGTGAGTACGGTGATGTTGTAACGAAGATGATGGTGCCGGGTTTGATGCCAGGGTGGTGGAAAGATGGAGAGTGAGATGAGATCACGACGTCGTCGGTTTGGCATTTCGTGAGGTATTGGGGGAGAACGAGATGGAGAGAGTGGTAATGTCTTGCGTGCAAATTGTATGGGGATAGAGGAGTATTGATCGGGGAAGATGAGAGTAACCGTGGGTTAAGGAATATGTCAGTAATTGTCTTAATATAATTGGTAACTAGTGTAATGAAAATATATTTAATTATTGTAAACTTGTTACATCAATAACCGGTTCATTCGTGAATGGAATCTGACAAAACCAGAGCCGTTGGACTAGTATGAACGATATCTTCGCGACCAAGCTGGTTGGGAATGAATTGGAGCTAATTAGAATTTCATCTAATTTTAAACGCATGTTTAAAATTAGACAAATCGACCTGAATCGTCAATCGAAAATGAAAATGTAAGTTAACTCCCACGCTTTCTGAAATACTGGATGTGATTAAATTCATTTTTATCGTTGATAGTATAAATTGTGTGATTGGATGGTTTATTATTTGTTGATTGATTGTTGTTTGGTCGATGTTTGACGTTAACTATGTTTCCTTCGTTAAATAATATAAATTATGTTATCTATCTCATATGAAGTTATTAAATGATATTATGAGCTGTGATGCAGGAAAAACCAGGTTGGAGGGATCCAACTGGATTCCTCAAATATATTGTACGTTACTTGTTTTTATATTAGAACCGTTAAACCCCAAGTAACGCTAAATCTTGTTTGGATGATTGATGATTTAATTGGATTCATTATTGATGTTATATTGATCAATAAATAATATTGATTGAGTGATTGGCAGTAGATGGCCTAAAATCCATCGTTTTAAGACATTTATTTAACCTCAGGCAAATTGACGTAATTTGAAGTTATAAAATTATTTTTATAACCAAAGCAAAGTTTTGACTTATATTTTTATAAGTCGTTCGAAATCGAAGTTTTATAAATTAAGTGATATTTATAACTTGTTTTATAAAGTAATTATAAAATATTATTATATATAATGAATTCTTATGTTTCAAATATGAATACGGCTAAAGAGACACGGCTAAATTATGCTCGTATACTTATTGAAATCGATGTTAACTTCACTTATCCTCAAGTGGTTCAAGGTATGAATTACAATGGCGAGGAAATATGTAACACCCCACCTCCGCCAAGGTAACTCTTGCAAGTACACTGGCTTTGGAGGGGCGTTAAACGAGGTAAACATGCATGCAGATATCACAAGACAGAACATATAAGTAAAACAGAGTAAGTAAAGCAGCGGATAAAACTAGTATTTCAAAACCATAGTCAAGTTACATCAAAGTACTGAGTCATTATTTTCCATAAAACAAAGTCTAGAAAAACATAAATTGAAAACTGGAAATAACATAAAGTAAACTATCCCCAAAGTAGAATAAGGCCATAGCATGCTCAAGTCCAAACCGTACATGAGCTATCCAGAAAAGCAGCTAAAGATCCAAGCTAGGTACCAGTGTTCCCACCCTGTAAACCTAGGGGGGGGGGGGGAACGGAAGAAAAGAGGCGAAAGAAAACGGATCAGTCAAAAAGACTGGTAAGTCCTATCTACTATTAGTATAAAAACTAATAAAGTTAACTGAACATGTAAAACAGAGATGAGATGTAGGGTGATAACTGGCATGGTGAAAAGTTAACAAGATAGATCAAGTGTGGCATCGCATATACAAGGTTAAGTTGTACCAGGTGTGTACTAGTATTCCAATCCATGTCAAGTATAAACAAGAAATGATCCCTTGGCCCAAAGCTGGCCCACATAATGAGATGACCTAAATCGAGGTCCAACTACTCGGTCTAGTCGATCGACTCCCTATAAGCCTAACTCGTCGTGTATCGGTGTCATACGGCTTAATCGTGGAATGTAGTTAACTGTGCTAGGTCCACCCCAGGGTGTATCCAGCCCTAAGGTGTAAACCACAGACACAATTCAAGCACGCACAGTCTAAACCTACTGGTGCCCATGTTCAACTCCGGACTTAATGTGCACGACCATGGTCCGCCTGAACAACAGGTGCACCCTTCAGCCGTCTCTTTTGGTCTCTTACAATCAGTCCAGTAATCGTGCCCCACCCTAGCCTAGTCCAGGGTACCCATGATACTTCCAAGTAGGTTACTGCTGAAAAGGACCACGTAACTAGGGTTTCAAGCGGGTTAAGTGTGGTTAACCCTATCCTAACCATGTATTGAGTTGGTCAAGTGTATTCAAGCAGTTCATGACTTAACCCTATCAATACATCGGGTTTAATTAGTTAAGTATATTCAAGTAGTCCATGACTTAACCCTACCAATCCATCTTGTTTAATTGGTTAAGTATTCAAGTAGTCCATGACTTAACCCTATCATGTGGCATTAATTAATTTAATGCACCCAACCTCTCACATTAGACCTTGTTGTGGTTACTAGTTAAGCCGGGCGGGTCCGGGTAGCCTTACACCACAACTTAGTCTAACCTCGGGTTTCAAGTGCGACATGACCAACTACTCACATTGGGTCCTATTGTTTGTAGCCACTAGTTAAGCCGGTCGGTTCCGGGTAGATTTATGCTACAAACTCAACCCAACCTCGAGTTGGCCACACTCATATTTTCTAAGTGTCATGTCCATCATTATGTTTACAAACATAATCACAAGTCAATGTTCATGTCATATTTTAAAACCATGTTTTCATGTCATTAATATTACCCAAACCCAACGCATTCCCATCGCATGTACGTTTCGCATAACATAACATAGATTAAAAGAGGGAACTTGGCAAAAGCATGACAAAAGGGCATAAGGTAATAAGGTTGGCCACAAGTTAAACATGGTGGCATATGAGGCATAAATATGTTCATAAAATTGCATATTACATCATGGGCCTCAAAACATGCATACTATCAACTTAAGCAAATAGGTGAAACATGATCATAAATGACATAGGATGGTGGCTAGTGATTCGCATGTAACATCATATGCAAGATAACACAAGGTTTATGAGAGTTTCTATGTTGCTTTATGCAACATTTCTAATCAAAGCTCATAGCTTTCTATGCATAAGGCAAAGGTGACAGCTTTACAAACATGCATAGAATATATTTATGCATAACATGATAGGATCAAAGCACATATCATACTTAGGCCCAAACTCAACTTGCAACATGTCATATTTAACTTCATAGTTAGAATCTAAGAGTAGTTGTAACACCCCACATCCGTTAGTGTCACTCACAAAGGGAATGCACTAAGTTCTGTGGAGCATTTTGGGTAAAAGATGCAGATAAATTACAAGACAGACAAATATTAAACAGCGGAAAATAGAACTTTGCTTTATTGATAAAATAGTCTGTACAAGATTCTTTTACAATATCAGAGTATCATCTGTCTTTACGAAATAAAGAAGCATAAAATAACATTTTATATTCCCCAATGTAGCAAGAGCCAGCCATAGCATCTGAAAGAGAATCCAAGGACGACTTCGTCAAATCTTCAAGCTGGGGAAAGAGCAACGGTCCAATCTAATCCTGAGTTATACTATTCCCTCGTCAACAACCTGGGGGGGGGGGGGAACGGAAGAAAAGAAGCGAAAGAAAAACAGAGTCAGACATAAAGCCTGAGTAAGTCAGTAACTTCTAGCACGTGAACAGGGAAAAATGAAACGACATGAATTAACTGAATACAAGACAATACCATGATGATAGGGTCAACAGGATAAGATAAGATTACCACAAGATATACTAAGGCAAGATAAACTGGATATACTTTAATACTTTCTCTGCTTCGCTATTACCTTATTATTCTGGTTTCTATATCTCTGCACCGCCTAACTAGTGTCCCTACTAGTAACGATAACGTGATCCCAATCCCTGTAGTTTCCGTCGCCTTCAGGTATCCATTTATTATTTAATTACCTAGATCTAATCTAGGGTTTTCTATCACGTGCCTTCTAGATTCAACTAGAACTTACGCTATTTTTCTGAATGCTTCTTAGATTCAGGGTTTATGCCACCTAGTTCCAAACTAGGGATTATGCTACTTGTCGAACGATGCCCTTTAGTCTAGGACACACCACCTAGGGTGGTACATGTTCCTAGACTTTTCCCACGCATGTATCGCGAATCGTTATCGCTTGTCTAGATGCACATGTCCAGTAATGTGCGGTCCGAGTTCCGCTGTCAGGGCTACTCTAGAAATACGGAACTCGGTCGGGAGCTTTCAATATCTGCCGATGCAGATGCTAAGGTCTGTTTTTCCAGTGGCTATGGTCCCACTCGACCCCTCCCTCAACTAATGGAAGGCCACCCTTGTAAAATGAGAACTGTACGAAGGCCCCTATCTGCCCCACTAATTCTATGGCCAACAACACTCCGCAACCACAACTAGATAGCAAGTAAGTGGTCCGTATGGGTCCTCCAGCCTTCCCGCTTCACGTGTCTCGCTTGACTGAAGATGGTAGGTAGACGACGAGTTGCTATCACAGGGCTTCCGTCTTCTCGCCGAATCACGCTGGTCCATCCTAGTCTTTTGGTTGCCATATATTGCAACCAAGGCATACCCTTGGCTCTTCTACCGCAGACCTTAACCTCTGTGCGCCCAGGCGGATCATCTGCAGCCTCACAGAGGGATACCAAGAGTACCCTCACGTCCCCTCGAAGCCTCGGGCTTCGTATCCCAATTCGTTGGAGTCTTCTTTAAAATCAGATGGACGTCCGCTCCTTCGTGTTATACTAAGAATTACTACTTAGTTCTACTAACTAAGGTTTACCACTTAGTTTCCAAATTCCTTGTTTTCTTAACTAAGTTTTACTACTTAGTTCTCTTTCCCGTTAAGTTGGATTGGTTAAGTGTCTTTAGTCGATTCAAGCTAACTTAACCCTCTTCCCTTATCCTGTTAAACTGGTTAAGTGTTGTCAGTATTCATGTTGACTTAACCCCACCACAAACCAAGTCATATTGGTTAAGTATTTCTTAACCCTACCCATTCATCCTGTATTGGTTAAGTGTTACCTTTTTAACTTAACCTTTCCCACCGGTTTTAACTAAACCTGTTATTAATGGTTAAGTATCATCTCTTCGTGTCTTAGACTTAACCCTATTCATTTATCATATTCTGATGGTTAAGTGTTCAAGTTTACTTAACCCTACGGTCCAACCCAGCTAGCATATTAAATTGGCTAAGTGTATTGCTTAACCCCAACCTCTAGTCTAATTAACATGTTAAATTGGCTAAGTGTATTAACTTTACTTAACCCCACCTTCTAGTCTAGTCAACATGTTAATTTGGCTAAGTATTCCCATGGACTTAACCCTCCCATTCTAGCTTTAACTGTGTTAAGTTGGTTAAGTGTTTCTATGGACTTAACCCTACCATTCTAGCTTAACAGTGTTAAGTTGGTTAAGTGCTCCTATGGACTTAACCTTCCCATTCTAGATTTAACTGTGTTGGTTAAGTGTTCCTATGGACTTAACCCTCCCCTTCTTGTTCTAGCTTTAATTAATAAATTAAAGCCGCAACCTCTCACATTAGACAGATATTGCTGCAGTTACTGGATGTGCCGGTCGGTTCCGGGCAGGTTTACACCGCAACTCAGTCTAACCTCGGGTTAGGCATATTCATGTTTTCTAAGTTCAAAGGGTTTTCTGATTAATTTCCAAACCTGGTTTTGAAAGCAACCATCCCGTTCGTCGGATCAGTTAGGGATAGCCAGGGAGGACAGGAAACTTATATTTTCCAAACCCAAGCCTAGACACTATCCTCTCTGTCACCCTAGAACTTTCTGGTATGAGTTATAAAAAGGGGTGTTATCAAAATATCTTTCTTTTGTTTATAAATTGTTAACAATTTATCTTATAGACCATTTCCCCCTTTTTAAACAAATTTGGCCTATATTCATTTGTCGCTAACAGACTTATATTCTAGGCCCAAATCTTGATTTGCCTAACCTACAGTTCATAGCAATTTAGATCTATCATCTTTATTTTCAGTTTATGCTAAACTAGATTTTATATGCCAAACTAGATTTTCTATTCTAGTTCACCGTTTATGCCCAAAAACTAGATTTATTCTTCTAGTTTACAGTCTACATACAAACTAGATTTATTATTCTAGTTTTTCAGTTTACAGGCCAATACTAGATCTAAATTTCATAACCTATAATCCATGTCAAATCTACCCAATTCACATGTCTTAACACATGTTCTAAAATTGTATAAATCAGAATCATGTTCGTTTCCAAACTATGCCAATTTCAAGCTTACAACTATATTTATGTTTATTTTTGTGTTTTTCCCAAATCGCATTCCCACCGTTCGTATAATCGTGATTCAACCTAGATTGTAAATAAATCTAGATTCGTAGAAAATAGGGAATGAACCAAAGATGCTATGAAAAAGGGTGGACATAATAATTGGCATAAAATGAGTTTGAATAACGACGCAGGTTCAAGAATATGGGTAGACCTAACTTAATAGGTAAATTCCCACGGTCTAAAACCAAGAATAGACAGAATAGGTTCGAGAACATGGGTAGACCTAACTTAATAGGTAAATTCCCACAGTCTAAAACCAAAGAAAATCAAGAACAGACAGAATAGATAAATCGGGTTTTAGACCCAATTTCATAGTCACAAAACCTAAGCAACAATTTTCCTAGTCATGAATCATAGGTGTTTAAATCACCGTTGTTATGTCATAGGTAATACTTTATGTCCAAATCAAAGGCTTGTGTTCATAGTCATAGGCAAATGTCCATAGTCATAGGCAATATTCATAGTCAAAAGGGAAAATAATTCCCACAGTCATAAGTCACCGTCATAGGCAATGTTTTATGTCCCAAAATCAAAGGATTATGTTCATAGTCCAAAGGCACATGTTCTCAGAATCCATAGTCATAGGCAACGGTCTTAGGCAAAGTCTTATTTGTCCTTGAATCATAACAGTTCTTAATTTAGTCCAAGAGTATAAACACAGATTCGAATAGAGAGAGAGATAGAGATTTGGCATATTCTTTTATTCCTTTAATTTCATGTCACAAAATAAAGCAAAAGAACGTTCAAATCTAGAAACAACTGACTTACAGAAATTAGATCTAGAATAGAAGAACGGCGATGCTAAGATTCGTATGTCGTTGCTCGAGGTTTGTTGATTTAGCCTTTGAATTCTTCACTTTGATTTGAATCTTCTCTTGAACAGATTTGAGTAGCATCTCCATGTCTTGAATTTATATTTTATTTTAATTATTTAAGAAAATTTAGAGGAGGGGAAGAAGCCATGAATCTTAGCAGCATAAGGATAGAAGAGAATTGGTGCAAAGAGAATGAAGACTAGGGCTGTTTATATAGCTGCTCAAGACCTTATCGTACACGCAGCGCTGAGTCAGCATTGAACCCAGTTAAGAAAATAGTCCAGGTACGTAGATGAATCTAGCTAAACCTTATCATACACGCAACGCTGAGTCAGCATTGGGTCCCACAAGCTATTTTGGCGTAGAAATTTGAATTTCGAATGAATTGTTTTGGCGTAGAAGTTTGATTTTCTAACTTTTGAATTTCTGGAATTTATTTAACTGTTTTATTCACATGAAATATTCTTATATGTATACAATTCCTCTAACGACCATTTTACGCGTATATATATACGCACAACTTTCATTTTATTTTCAAAATTCAAATGATGTTGCCATATTTCATTGACTGTAGCCTAATCTTGAATTTTATCTTTCGTATACATATATTTTTGCATATATATATATATTTGTATTCTCATATGTATATATATATATATATATTCTTTATTTTCTTATATGCACGTTCTTATCCTTTTTAAATTTTGAATTTGTACATATATTTGCATGTTCAGTTGGCCCTCTCTAAAACAAAGATAAAAAAATTATGCCGCCGCTGGGGTTCGAACCCCCGACCTCCATGCTACAAATCCAATGCCTTAACCAACTGAGCTACAAAGGCTTTTGTTAATAAGTCTTAGAACAATAATAATTATTGTTCTCTCCTTACTTCTCTTTTTCATGTTAGTTACAATTCTTAAATTAAAAAACTGCATGGATCTTTTTCTTTTAAATTTTCTTTTAAAAAAATAATTATACTTTAATTTGTGAATCTTAATGTCACAGAATTACAGGGTGTTACATTCTCCCCCACTTAAAAGGATTTCGTCCCCGAAATCATCAAGTTAGGAAGAATGTGTCCTACCATCCAATCACCCATCTACTCAACCATTCAATCACAGGCATTCATTGTCCTTAAAAGATTTCTAATGCTTTCATGTTCATATGCCTAGTGTGTGTATATGTCTCTATCTAATGCAAAATCAGGCGGTCTACTGATTCAGTTGACCTCCTTAATGCAAATCATGTCTGTGCCATGCGTCCAATCATGCATGCAAGCATCCCTAGTCATGTAAATACTACATGCGTGCACAGCCATTTATCCATATGCAACGTCCACATGATATCATATCAAGTTCAACTTGCAACAAATAAATATATGTAAATGCAATATGAAAGCGTCCGAACTTGATCTAGTGCCTAATACGTATGCATATGCATCCACGAGCAATCATTTGCAACCACTTGCAACCATTCAACCATAACATGTTCCAAATACATGTTTACATCCATTGGCTTCTACCTAAGGATCGCAGATGCGACCTAGAGGATATACTTTGGAAAGAGAGAGAAACAACTACGCGTAAAGCTCCTAAACAGAGAAATCAAGGATGCACCCTTAAGGAAAAGGGTATGTTGCTAGTATCTAGCCTTCTTGAGCTTTACTCCACTGTATCTTAAACTTTTTTTTTACTCCACGATTGTGAAGTTTCTAAGCTCCATCTCCAAAATGAACAGATGTCAACCAAGTGTATATACTAGGATGATCAGAGATCTCTCCTCCTATCTTATCCATCATGCCATAATTATAAGGGTCAAAAGGTCACTACGCGCTTTTTAGAGCACCTGCCACAACTATCCATCTCTCACGCAAACCATCCTAGTCGAACTCGACATTCCTCAAGTACAAGCCCCAAAGGCCTAAACCAATATCAGACAAGCACCCAAGGAATATCTCCTTTAGACAATCTACGTGATATGATATAAGCAAACTCGATAGCTATTCAAACCCCTACTAACCAAAAATAAACGGGTCGAACCACCCACTGGGTTTGAGACTGATTGGGATCTTCTTACTATACAAGTACTAAGGTGCAGAGACTCAACTATGGAAGCAAATATGAACAAATGCGAAGTGCTAAATCCGAACAGAAAAACTAGATTCTTCCAACAGAAACTTTTACCACCTATCTCCTAGGTGCGCTAAGCATGTACTTTCCCTTCTGAAAATCTTTTCCTTTGTCTTTAATTATATGCCCTATCATACCATAGTAAAGATACTTCCTCTTTTATAATTTTCTTCCTCCTTCGTGAGCTAAACCTACATCCATGATTTCCTCATCCTGGGGTTGTGCTCCCTTTTGCCAAACTCCTCACCTTTTTCTGTGTATAACCATGTTGGCAAATCCCTCGAAAGCTGCTTCCATCATACCGAAGACCCTACTAAGCTTGAAAGAAGACTGGCCGTAAGTGAAACAACTACGGCTATAGATGGAAGTCGGGCACTACTTCGCCCTTCGATGAGGTTATCTCCCAGAAAGCCAGGAGCCCCAGAGAGTCAAGAAAGAAGGAGACAAGAATTCAAATAGAGGAAGAAGAGACAATGCGTATGGCTTTGGGGAATATGCCTTTAAAACAAATCCTTTCTTTTAAAAATGCTTCTTTAAAAACCGTTTGAAAATAATTTTTCAAATCTTTTATCTGATCCGGTAACCTTCAGCTCTGATACCACGTGTAACACCCCACATCCGTTAGTGTCACTCACAAAGGGAATGCACTAAGTTCTGTGGAGCATTTTGGGTAAAAGATGCAGATAAATTACAAGACAGACAAATATTAAACAGTGGAAAATAGAACTTTGCTTTATTGATAAAATAGTCTGTACAAGATTCTTTTACAATATCAGAGTATCATCTGTCTTTACAAAATAAAGAAGCATAAAATAACATTTTATATTCCCCAATGTAGCAAGAGCCAGCCATAGCATCTGAAAGAGAATCCAAGGACGACTTCGTCAAATCTTCAAGCTGGGGAAAGAGCAACGGTCCAATCTAATCCTGAGTTATACTATTCCCTCCTCAACAACCCGGGGGGAGGGGGGGGGGGGAACGGAAGAAAAGAAGCGAAAGAAAAACAGAGTCAGACATAAAGCCTGAGTAAGTCAGTAACTTCTAGCATGTGAACAGGGAAAAATGAAACGACATGAATTAACTGAATACAAGACAATACCATGATGATAGGGTCAACAGGATAAGATAAGATTACCACAAGATATACTAAGGCAAGATAAACTGGATATACTTTAATACTTTCTCTGCTTCGCTATTACCTTATTATTCTGGTTTCTATATCTCTGCACCGCCTAACTAGTGTCCCTACTAGTAACGATAACGTGATCCCAATCCCTGTAGTTTCCGTCGCCTTCAGGTATCCATTTATTATTTAATTACCTAGATCTAATCTAGGGTTTTCTATCAAGTGCCTTCTAGATTCAACTAGAACTTACGCTATTTTTCTGAATGCTTCTTAGATTCAGGGTTTATGCCACCTAGTTCCAAACTAGGGATTATGCTACCTGTCGAACGATGCCCTTTAGTCTAGGACACACCACCTAGGGTGGTACATGTTCCTAGACTTTTCCCACGCATGTACCGCGAATCGTTATCGCTTGTCTAGATGCACATGTCCAGTAATGTGCGGTCCGAGTTCCGCTGTCAGGGCTACTCTAGAAATACGGAACTCGGTCGGGAGCTTTCAATATCTGCCGATGCAGATGCTAAGGTCTGTTTTTCCAGTGGCTATGGTCCCACTCGACCCCTCCCTCAACTAATGGAAAGCCACCCTTGTAAAATGAGAACTGTACGAAGGCCCCTATCTGCCCCACTAATTCTATGGCCAACAACACCCCGCAACCACAACTAGATAGCAAGTATGTGGTCCGTATGAGTCCTCCAGCCTTCCCGCTTCACGTGTCTCGCTTGACTGAAGATGGTAGGTAGACGACGAGTTGCTATCACAGGGCTTCCGTCTTCTCGCCGAATCACGCTGGTCCATCCTAGTCTTTTGGTTGCCATATATTGCAACCAAGGCATACCCTTGGCTCTTCTACCGCAGACCTTAACCTCTGTGCGCCCAGGCGGATCATCTGCAGCCTCACAGAGGGATACCAAGAGTACCCTCACGTCCCCTCGAAGCCTCGGGCTTCGTATCCCAATTCGTTGGAGTCTTCTTTAAAATCAGATGGACGTCCGCTCCTTCGTGTTATACTAAGAATTACTACTTAGTTCTACTAACTAAGGTTTACCACTTAGTTTCCAAATTCCTTGTTTTCTTAACTATGTTTTACTACTTAGTTCTCTTTCCCGTTAAGTTGGATTGGTTAAGTGTCTTTAGTCGATTCAAGCTAACTTAACCCTCTTCCCTTATCCTGTTAAACTGGTTAAGTGTTGTCAGTATTCATGTTGACTTAACCCCACCACAAACCAAGTCATATTGGTTAAGTATTTCTTAACCCTACCCATTCATCCTGTATTGGTTAAGTGTTCCCTTTTTAACTTAACCTTTCCCACCGGTTTTAACTAAACCTGTTATTAATGGTTAAGTATCATCTCTTCGTGTCTTAGACTTAACCCTATTCATTTATCATATTCTGATGGTTAAGTGTTCAAGTTTACTTAACCCTACGGTCCAACCCAGCTAGCATATTAAATTGGCTAAGTGTATTGCTTAACCCCAACCTCTAGTCTAATTAACATGTTAAATTGGCTAAGTGTATTAACTTTACTTAACCCCACCTTCTAGTCTAGTCAACATGTTAATTTGGCTAAGTATTCCCATGGACTTACCCCTCCCATTCTAGCTTTAACTGTGTTAAGTTGGTTAAGTGTTTCTATGGACTTAACCCTACCATTCTAGCTTAACAGTGTTAAGTTGGTTAAGTGCTCCTATGGACTTAACCTTCCCATTCTAGCTTTAACTGTGTTGGTTAAGTGTTCCTATGGACTTAACCCTCCCCTTCTTGTTCTAGCTTTAATTAATAAATTAAAGCCGCAACCTCTCACATTAGACAGATATTGCTGCGGTTACTGGATGTGCCGGTCGGTTCCGGGCAGGTTTACACCGCAACTCAGTCTAACCTCGGGTTAGGCATATTCATGTTTTCTAAGTTCAAAGGGTTTTCTGATTAATTTCCAAACCTAGTTTTGGAAGCAACCATCCCGTTCGTCGGATCAGTTAGGGATAGCCAGGGAGGGCAGGAAACTTATATTTTCCAAACCCAAGCCTAGACACTATCCTCTCTGTCACCCTAGAACTTTCTGGTATGAGTTATAAAAAGGGGTGTTATCAAAATATCTTTCTTTTGTTTATAAATTGTTAACAATTTATCTTATAGACCATTTCCCCCTTTTTAAACAAATTTGGCCTATGTTCATTTGTCGCTAACAGACTTATATTCTAGGCCCAAATCTTGATTTGCCTAACCTACAGTTCATAGCAATTTAGATCTATCATCTTTATTTTCAGTTTATGCTAAACTAGATTTTATATGCCAAACTAGATTTTCTATTCTAGTTCACCATTTATGCCCAAAAACTAGATTTATTCTTCTAGTTTACAGTCTACATACAAACTAGATTTATTATTCTAGTTTTTCAGTTTACAGGCCAATACTAGATCTAAATTTCATAACCTATAATCCATGTCAAATCTACCCAATTCACATGTCTTAACACATGTTCTAAAATTGTATAAATCAGAATCATGTTCGTTTCCAAACTATGCCAATTTCAAGCTTACAACTATATTTATGTTTATTTTTGTGTTTTTCCCAAATCGCATTCCCACCGTTCGTATAATCGTGATTCAACCTAGATTGTAAATAAATCTAGATTCGTAGAAAATAGGGAATGAACCAAAGATGCTATGAAAAAGGGTGGACATAATAATTGGCATAAAATGAGTTTGAATAACGACGCAGGTTCAAGAATATGGGTAGACCTAACTTAATAGGTAAATTCCCACGGTCTAAAACCAAGAATAGACAGAATAGGTTCGAGAACATGGGTAGACCTAACTTAATAGGTAAATTCCCACAGTCTAAAACCAAAGAAAATCAAGAACAGACAGAATAGATAAATCGGGTTTTAGACCCAATTTCATAGTCACAAAACCTAAGCAACAATTTTCCTAGTCATGAATCATAGGTGTTTAAATCACCGTTGTTATGTCATAGGTAATACTTTATGTCCAAATCAAAGGCTTGTGTTCATAGTCATAGGCAAATGTCCATAGTCATAGGCAATATTCATAGTCAAAAGGGAAAATAATTCCCACAGTCATAAGTCACCGTCATAGGCAATGTTTTATGTCCCAAAATCAAAGGATTATGTTCATAGTCCAAAGGCACATGTTCTCAGAATCCATAGTCATAGGCAACGGTCTTAGGCAAAGTCTTATTTGTCCTTGAATCATAACAGTTCTTAATTTAGTCCAAGAGTATAAACACAGATTCGAATAGAGAGAGAGATAGAGATTTGGCATATTCTTTTATTCCTTTAATTTCATGTCACAAAATAAAGCAAAAGAACGTTCAAATCTAGAAACAACTGACTTACAGAAATTAGATCTAGAATAGAAGAACGGCGATGCTAAGATTCGTATGTCGTTGCTCGAGGTTTGTTGATTTAGCCTTTGAATTCTTCACTTTGATTTGAATCTTCTCTTGAACAGATTTGAGTAGCATCTCCATGTCTTGAATTTATATTTTATTTTAATTATTTAAGAAAATTTAGAGGAGGGGAAGAAGCCATGAATCTTAGCAGCATAAGGATAGAAGAGAATTGGTGCAAAGAGAATGAAGACTAGGGCTGTTTATATAGCTGCTCAAGACCTTATCGTACACGCAGCGCTGAGTCAGCATTGAACCCAGTTAAGAAAATAGTCCAGGTACGTAGATGAATCTAGCTAAACCTTATCATACACGCAACGCTGAGTCAGCATTGGGTCCCACAAGCTATTTTGGCGTAGAAATTTGAATTTCGAATGAATTGTTTTGGCGTAGAAGTTTGATTTTCTAACTTTTGAATTTCTGGAATTTATTTAACTGTTTTATTCACATGAAATATTCTTATATGTATACAATTCCTCTAACGACCATTTTACGCATATATATATACGCACAACTTTCATTTTATTTTCAAAATTCAAATGATGTTGCCATATTTCATTGACTGTAGCCTAATCTTGAATTTTATCTTTCGTATACATATATTTTTGCATATATATATATATTTGTATTCTCATATGTATATATATATTTTCTTTATTTCCTTATATGCACGTTCTTATCCTTTTTAAATTTTGAATTTGTACATATATTTGCATGTTCAGTTGGCCCTCTCTAAAACAAAGATAAAAAAATTATGTCGCCGCCGGGGTTCGAACCCCCGACCTCCATGCTACAAATCCAATGCCTTAACCAACTGAGCTACAGAGGCTTTTGTTAATAAGTCTTAGAACAATAATAATTATTGTTCTCTCCTTACTTCTCTTTTTCATGTTAGTTACAATACTTAAATTAAACAACTGCATGGATCTTTTTCTTTTAATTTTTCTTTTAAAAAAATAATTATACTTTAATTTGTGAATCTTAATATCACAGAATTACAGGGTGTTACAGTAGTATAGGGCTTACAATGCTATGAAGACTAGAATAAATATAAAATAAGATTGAGACGAAGCCACACTAGCAAATCCGCAACCAAAGACGATAAACTCCACTTCAAGACTTGAGAACAAGAAGGAATAACCCCAAAGACAAAGAAAGATGGCTCTTTTACTTAAGAAAGATGGCTCCTTTATGACATAGATTGATTTGAGACACTCATGCTCTCATGAAGAAGGTGGAGGCCATGATTAGTGAACATTTGGGGCAGCATTTAGTTATAGGAATGATTAATGAAGGTTTAGGCTAGGTCTAGGGGTCTTTTTTATAGAGATTAGGGGTAGTTTAGACCATAGGATTAACCCTAAATCGAATCTGAGCCATCAACTCCCGTCAGAAACTTCCAGAACAAGACCCAACATGTCAAAATGGTGCACCAGAAAAATTGGTCCGACCGGGGGGGGGGGGGTCGACCCCTGGGTCGACATGGGTGTCGACCCATTGGGGGGGTCGACACTGGTGTCGACCCTGCCTGGGGCGGGAAAATTCTCGCCCATTCTGCCTTGGTTGTAATTCGAATATGAATTCGAATTTGAACTATTTTCAGGCTTGGAATTTTCTGAAAACTTCATTGGGCCATAACTTGGTCATACGGACTCCGTTTTTCGAAAACTCGGGCTCTATTTCGCGTATTTTTCCGAGACGAACGCAATGGCACAGCCCGTTTCCCTTGATTCAGATTTTAGAATTTAATTCTGCCTTGATTTACATTATAACATATTATTAAAAATACGGGTTGTTACATTCTCCCCTCCTTAAAGGATTTCGTCCCCGAAATCTCCAAGTTAGGAAGAACGTATCCTACCATCCATCATCCATCTACTCAAAACATCATCCACAAGTAACCATTGTCCTTAAAAAGATTCTAAATGTTGTATGAACATATGCAAAAGGTGTGTGTATATGTACTTATCTAATGCAAAAATCAGGCGGTTACTGATTCAGTAAACCTCCTTAATGCAAAGTATGTTAGTGAAATGAGTCCATATGTATGCAAATTCCTAACATAATTTATAATCTCTACATGAGTGCACATAACATTCATTCATATGCAACATCCACGTGATAGCACAACAAGTTTCATCCATGAATAAGCATAAACACTCATGCATATGCAACATGAAAGTGTGTGAGCCGATCTTAGTGCCTAATGTGTATCATGCATCCACGAGTATCCACTTGCAAACACTTGCAACCACTTGCAACCATCAAGCATAACATGTTTCAAATACATGTTTCATCTAAAGGGTCTCTACTTAAGGTTCTCATGACAAGGTTAACGAGATAACAAGATAAGCAGGATAAACACGGATAGCAAAAAGAAAGATATGCTAATTAGGAAAGGAGATTGAGAATGTACCCTCAAAAAGGAATGGATAAAGCCCACGCATCTTCTCCTCGGTTTCCCAAGTTGCATCTTCTTCGGCTTCACTCCACTGAACTTTCACAAACTTGACTTCTCGATTTCTTAGCTTCTTGATCTCTGTTCCCAAAATACGAATCGGAGCTCTTCTCAAGGTTGCCTCTTTCTCTACCTCCATGTCTTCAAGAATGCGTGGTTCAACCACCTCAGCGGACTCATGTAAGCACTTTCGGAGATGCGAGACATGAAAGATATTATGCACTCCGGCCAGCTTCTCGGGCAATTCCACCTTATAGGCCATCTTTCCAATTCTCTCTATGATAGGGAAGGGTCCTACGAACCTTGGTGCCAGTTTCCCAACTGCTCCAAAACGTACCACATTACGCAAAGGAGAAACCTTCACGAAAACCATGTCTCCCACTTCGAATTCCAAATCTGCCCTTCGCTTGTCAGCATAGGATTTCTGTCTATCTTGGGCCGCTTTCATCCGTCTTCTCACCAATTCAACTTTCTCGGATGTGTCCCGTATCATATCGGGCCCAAGTATAAGCCTATCCGTTGTCTCCCACCAACAAGATGGTGACCTACACGGCCTCCCATACAAAGCTTCAAATGGTGCCATCCCTATGCTGGCTTGATAGCTATTATTATAAGAAAACTCTACAAGAGGAAGGTGGTCTTCCCAAGTACCACCAAAGTCAAGAACACAAAGCCTCAAAAGATCTTCTAGCACTCTATTCACCCTTTCGGTTTGGCCATCCGTCTGGGGGTGATAAGCTGTACTCAGATTCAATCGCGTACCCATCGCTTCTTGCAAACTATTCCAGAACTGGCTAGTGAAAATTGGGCCACGATCGCTAACTATGCTAGAAGGAACTCCATGCAACCGCACTATCTCTCGAAGATAAATAAATGCTAGCCATGATGCGGT
The DNA here is from genome assembly GCA_030737875.1 of Allium sativum. Lineage (NCBI taxonomy): Eukaryota > Viridiplantae > Streptophyta > Magnoliopsida > Asparagales > Amaryllidaceae > Allium > Allium sativum. The sequence continues at coordinate 116,157,092 of CM060925.1, forward strand.
CCTCTTGCTCTTTACTGGAATGAAATGAGCACTCTTCGTAAGTCTGTCAACTATGACCCATATGCTCGTGTTCCCTTTCCTTGACCTAGGCAATCCATCCACAAAATCCATAGAAATACTCTCCCACTTCCATTGCGGGACCTCCAATGGATGTAATAGCCCACCTGGTTTCTTTGACTCGACTTTCACTTGTTGGCACACCATGCACTTTGAAACATGCTCTGCCACATCTTTCTTCATTCCGGCCCAAAAGAAAATGTGCTTCATATCTCTATACATCTTATCTCCTCCAGGGTGTATAGTCATCTTCGAGTGATGTGCTTCTTCGAGAACTTTATGCACCAAGTCTCCTACTTGTGGAACGCATAGCCTTCCATCATGCCTTAGCCAACCCTTGTCATCAATAGTATATCTAGCAAGGTGACTAGACGTCTCACCACGGATCAACTTGCCCATGATCTCCACTATCCGCGGGTCTTCCTTCTGGGAAGCCCCAACTTGATCAAGAAGTGTGGGTCTAAGCTCAAGGGATGCTAATGAACCCGTCATCGACTCAACAGTCGTCGTGAAATCAAAGGTTGCTAAGAACTCTAAGTTCTTCATCTCAATAAACAAGGGACTCAAAGTCAACCTCCTTCTGCTTAGTGCATCTGCCACAACATTACCCTTGCCAGGGGTGTAAGCTATCTCGAAGTCATATGATGCCAAGAATTCCATCCACCTTTGCTGCCTTAGATTCAGATCTTTCTACGAGAAGAGGTACTTGAGTGACTTGTGATCAGTATACAACTCAAACCTTTCGCCTAGAAGATAGTGGCGCCAGGATTTGAGTGCAAAGACGATCGCCGCCAACTCCAAATCATGAGTGGGATAGTTCTTCTCATGAACTTTAAGTTGCCTACCCCCATAACATATCACCCTTCCCTCTTGCATCAGAACAACACCTAACCCCGTGCCACATGCATCTGTGTACACGGTAAACATCTTACCACTATCGGGTAATGCCAAAATTGGAGCTGTGGTAAGGGCTCTCTTGAGCCTTTGAAAAGCAAGCTCACACTCCAAGTCCCATGCAAAGACTAAGTTATTCTTCGTCAACTTAGTAAGAGGGGCCGAAATCTTAGCGAAGTCCCTAATGAACTTCCTATAGTAGCCTGCCAGACTGAGAAAGTTTCTTACTTCGGTTGCATTCCTAGGAGTCTTCCAGTCTTGAACTGCAACCACTTTCGCGGGATCCACCGCTATGCCTTGCTTAGAAACTATATGTCCAAGAAATCGAACTTCCCTTCTCCAGAAATGACATTTGGAGAACTTGGCTTTCAACTGATGCGCTCTAAGCGTATCCAGCACTTCCTTGAGATGTCTGGCATGTTCTTCCTCATCCTTTGAGAAGATCAGAATATCATCCACGAAGACAACCACGAACTTGTTAAGGAACTCCCTGAACACCCTACTCATCAAATCTACGAAGTGGGCGGGTGCATTAGTCAAACCGAATGGCATGACAAGCCATTCAAAGAATCCATCTGGAGTCCTAAACGCAGTTTTATCAATACTATCCTCAGCCACTCTAAGCTGATGGAATCCAGTGGCTAGATCGAGCTGAGAAAAAACAGAAGCACCAACAAGCTGGTCAAAGAGATCATCAATCCTCGGTAACGGGTGCCTATTCTTCTTTGTCAGCTTGTTCAACTCTCGATAATCAACACATAGACGAAGCGAACCATCTGCCTTAGTAGCGAATACCACCGGAGCACCCCATTCAGAAATGCTTCGCCTAATAAAATTTTTCTCAAGCAGCTCCTTGATTTGCTTACTGAGCTCTCTTCTTTCTCGTGGGGCCATGTGCCTAACGGGCAATGATACTGGCTTGGCATTATCAATAAGATAAATGCGGAAATCTATCTCTCGTTTAGGGGGTAACCCCTTAACCTCTTCAAAGACATCAGGATATTCTCGGACCACCCTTACAGATTGCAGATCATTGATGGACGAGTCAAGAGATTCAAGATAAAATAACATGACGGGATCTCTAGGGTTACAAGAAATTTCTAGGGTATTACCGAGGCGAGTCATAAGCCTCACCACCCTATGCTCACAATCGAGAATGGCTCCATAACTGGACAACCAATCCATGCCCAAGATCAACCTGTATCCCGTGAACCCGAGAACATAAGCATTACACGTGAATTCTACGGTCAAGATAGAAATCTTCAAATCCACACAAATCATAGATAAATGGGCGCAACTCCCAATTGGATTTGTAACACTGACGGGATCCTCAACTAGACTAGTACTTAGGTGCAAACTTTCAACAATGTCAGAAGAAATAAAGGTATGCGATGCGCCAGAATCAAATAAAGTGCGAACAGGAAAGTCGGAAATATAAACAAGACTTTCTACAGAAATACTACCTCGGTCATGAACTGGAGCAGTGTTGAGGGCATGCACTTGCCCTCCAGAAGGTCCTGCACGCTGAGTCTGTCCTTGCCCTTGTCCTTGCTTCTTGGGGCAATCCTTGCTAAGGTGTACAGGCTCTCCACAGTGAAAGCATTCGCCCAATTTCCTCTTCTTCTTTCTGCAATCCTTGGCTATGTGCCCAACAATCCCACAGAAGTTGCATTTTCTTGGGTCCTTTGCCTTGGCCTTATTGCCCTTGTTGTTCTTGTTGTTCTGATTGCCCTGATTTCCTCCCTACTTGGAGTCTGTCTTCTTGGCTTGAATCTCATTAGGCTTGACTTCTTTCTTGCCATTCTTATCGTCTCCTTGAAGCAATGCCATATCTACTAGGCCTTCAAAAGTGGCCCCCATGGGTATATGAGATAGGGCTAAGCCTTGTAATGGCTCATTCAACCCTCGTGCAAAGCGTAAAGCCTTCTTCTGGGGAGTATTAAACATGTCCAAACCGAATCGAGCGAGCTGGTTAAACTTATTCACATACTCCCTCACGGTCATGTCCCCTTGCTTCAAAGATATAAACTTCTCTAATTGCAGATTCGCCTCAGCTGACGATAGAAACTTAAGCCCAAACCTCGTCCTAAAGTCGGCCCAAGTCTCTATAGGTCTAGTAGCATTGGTGAACTCCCACCAATAAGCAGCTTCTTCTTTTAATAACCATGCGGCCAATAAAACCTTTCTATGGTCTTCCACATCAAAGATAGCGAAAAGATCTTCAGTTTCTTTCAACCAATTTCTCGCCTCCATAAAAGTCTCCGTCGCAATAAAATTCTTTCCACCCATCGCCTTAAAGTCCTTGCAAACCTTTGCGAAATCTGCTTGTGGATGCTGAGGAGGAGGAGGAGGGGGAACCTCAGTTACAGTGGGGGTATTTGCTGGGCCCACATTGTTGGCCCTAGCTTCCAAGTACCTCCGGAACCATCCGGGAATGGTTACTCCCTCGGGAAGGTTAAGATCGGCCATGCGGAAAAAGGAAAAGATAGATTTAGAACGAGGAAACGAAGGATAGTGCTAATGGCTTTTGGGGAATAGCCTTTTAAAATAACTAGACTTTTCTTTGGAAAATACTTAATTGGTTTTGAAAATAGTTTTTCAAAAGGTAAGTTTTAAAAACCTTTTGTCCAATCTCGTAAACCTCGCTCCGATACCAAATGTAACACCCCACCTCCGCCAGGGTAACTCTTGCAAGTACACTGGCTTTGAAGGGGCATTAAACGAGGTAAACATGCATGCAGATATCACAAGACAGAACATATAAGTAAACAGAGTAAGTAAAGCAGCGGATAAAACTAGTATTTCAAAACCATAGTCAAGTTACATCAAAGTACTGAGTCATTATTTTCCACAAAACAAAGTCTAGAAAAACATAAACTGAAAACTGGAAATAACATAAAGTAAACTATCCCCAAAGTAGAATAAGGCCATAGCATGCTCAAGTCCAAACCGTACATGAGCTATCCAGAAAAGCAGCTAAAGATCCAAGCTAGGTACCAGTGTTCCCACCCTGTAAACCTGAGGGGGGGGGGGAACGGAAGAAAAGAGGCGAAAGAAAACGGATCACTCAAAAAGACTGGTAAGTCCTATCTACTATTAGTATAAAAACTAATAAAGTTAACTGAACATGTAAAATAGAGATGAGATGTAGGGTGATAACTGGCATGGTGAAAAGTTAACAAGATAGATCAAGTGTGGCATCGCATATACAAGGTTAAGTTGCACCAGGTGTGTACTAGTATTCCAATCCATGTCAAGTATAAACAAGAAATGATCCCCTGGCCCAAAGCTGGCCCACATCATGAGATGACCTAAATCGAGGTCCAACTACTCGGTCTAGTCGATCGGCTCCCTATAAGCCTAACTCGTCGTGTATCGGTGTCATACGGCTTAATCGTGGAATGTAGTTAACTGTGCTAGGTCCACCCCAGGGTGTATCCAGCCCTAAGGTGTAAACCACAGACACAATTCAAGCACGCACAGTCTAAACCTACTGGTGCCCTTGTTCAACTCCGGACTTAATGTACACGACCATGGTCCGCCTGAACAACCGGTGCACCCTTCAGCCGTCTCTTTTGGTCTCTTACAATCAGTCCAGTAATCGTGCCCCACCCTAGCCTAGTCCAGGGTACCCATGATACTTCCAAGTAGGTTATTGCTGAAAAGGACCACGTAACTAGGGTTTCAAGCGGGTTAAGTGTGGTTAACCCTATCCTAACCATGTATTGAGTTGGTCAAGTGTATTCAAGCAGTTCATGACTTAACCCTATCAATACATCGGGTTTAATTGGTTAAGTATATTCAAGTAGTCCATGACTTAACCCTACCAATCCATCGTGTTTAATTGGTTAAGTATTCAAGTAGTCAATGACTTAACCCTATCATGTGGCATTAATTAATTCAATGCACCTAACCTCTCACATTAGACCTTGTTGTGGTTACTAGTTAAGCCGGGCGGGTCCGGGTAGCTTTACACTACAACTTAGTCTAACCTCGGGTTTCAAGTGCGACATGACCAACTACTCACATTGGGTCCTATTGTTTGTAGCCACTAGTTAAGCCGGTCGGTTCCGAGTAGATTTATGCTACAAACTCAACCCAACCTCGAGTTGGCCACACTCATATTTTCTAAGTGTCACGTCCATCATTATGTTTACAAACATAATCACAAGTCAATGTTCATGTCATATTTTAAAACCATGTTTTCATGTCATTAATATTACCCAAACCCAACGCATTCCCATCGCATGTATGTTTCGCATAACATAACATAGATCAAAAGAGGGAACTTGGCAAAAGCATGACAAAAGGGCATAAGGTAATAAGGTTGGCCACAAGTTAAACATGGTGGCATATGAGGCATAAATATGTTCATAAACTTGCATATTACATCATGGGCCTCAAAACATGCATACTATCAACTTAAGCAAATAGGTGAAACATGATCATAAATGACATAGGATGGTGGCTAGTGATTCACATATAACATCATATGCAAGATAACACAAGGTTTATGAGAGTTTCTATGTTGCTTTATGCAACATTTCTAATCAAAGCTCATAGCTTTCTATGCATAAGGCAAAGGTGATAGCTTTACAAACATGCATAGAATATATTTATGCATAACATGATAGGATCAAAGCACATATCATACTTAGGCCCAAACTCAACTTGCAACATGTCATATTTAACTTCATAGTTAGAATCTAAGAGTAGTATAGGGCTTACAATGCTATGAAGACTAGAATAAATATCTAATAAGATTGAGACGAAGCCGCACTAGCAAATCCGCAACCAAAGACGATAAACTCCACTTCAAGACTTGAGAACAAGAAGGAATAACCCCAAAGACAAAGAAAGATGGCTCTTTTACTTAAGAAAGATGGCTCCTTTATGACATAGATTGATTTGAGACACTCATGCTCTCATGAAGAAGGTGGAGGCCATGATTAGTGAACATTTGGGCAGCATTTAGTTGTAGGAATGATTAATGAAGGTTTAGGCTAGGTCTAGGGGTCTTTTTATAGAGATTAGGGGTAGTTTAGACCATAGGATTAACCCTAAATCGAATCTGAGCCATCAACTCCCGTCAGAAACTTCCAGAACAAGACCCAACATGTCAAAATGGTGCACCAGAAAAATTGGTCCGACCGAGGGGGGGGGGCGACCCCTGGGTCGACATGGGTGTCGACCCATTGGGGGGGGGTCGACACTGGTGTCGACCCTGCCTGGGGCGGGAAAATTCCCGCCCATTCTGCCTTGGTTGTAATTCGAATCTGAATTCGAATTTGAACTGTTTTTGGGCTTGGAATTTTCTGAAAACTTCATTGGGCCATAACTTGGTCATACGGACTCCGTTTTTCGAAAACTCGGACTCTATTTCGCGTATTTTTCCGAGACGAACGCAATGGCACAGCCCGTTTCCCTTGATTCAGATTTTAGAATTTAATTCTGCCTTGATTTACATTATAACATGTTATTAAAAATACGGGTTGTTACAAAATCGATATTCAGGTTGCATACGAATACAAACCGAGACCGTGTGAAAATTGTCAAGTTTTTGGCCACAACACTAGGAATTGTGCGAGTGATGTACGTGAGGTTTGGCAGGAAAAACAATAACCTGTGGATGTTAGGCAAAAAGTAAACCAACTTGAAGATTTTGTTACACAGGATACTGCAAACCATGATACAAATGTTGTTCAGGATCTAAATGAAAATGAAAGTACTCATAGGAAAAGAAAGCAGAACAATACAGATAGGGGAGAAGATAAAGAGAAGCTAGAAAACAGAGCAACGAACGAGTTCCATGCAAATGTAATTGCTTCTCGGAAAAAACCACCTCGAAATAATGGAAAAGGGGTTGTATTGAAACATAATGAGATTCCATTGAACAACCCTTTCGATTGTTTGCGGCGTGATGTTCCTTCAACATCCGCTGATATAGTTCCAAATATTACTTCGAAGCTCAGACAACATTTAAATGTTGCCCGTGAACAAGATCGGGTGATGGTTGAAGAAGTAAATGAAGGTTCCGGCTCTGAGGAGTTTTGTGCTACAGATGAATACTTTGGTGACTCATATCAACAGTTTATCGTGAATATTGCAGCGCACATTGAAGAAATTCCATACACAACATTTAAGACCGATTTCTTTAGCATGGTATCTTCTAACCCTACATGTAAACAAAAGCGAGATAAATCAACTGCTGCTCCAACTATGAAGAGACGTACGAGGAGCTCAATGATTAACCCATAAGAAATGTATCATTAATGGTATAATGCAGAAATGAATTTGACCCCCTTGGTCCTTACATGCTCTTATCTGGAGTTTGGTGGACATTGTTTAATGGGTAGTTGATCATAGTTTGGTGGGTGTTGGGACGGTAGATGTACCACTATTGATTTAGGTAGAGAAGACAAGGGTTTGCTGTTGTAATTCAATGTCGACAAACATAGGTATGCAGTGAGAATATACTTCACTTGAAATGGCATCCTTTGCTGTAGAGAAAGGCAGATGAAAACATCTTGCAGCTCGTTGACAATTAAAAGAGAGAATAAGAGGCTACTCTCAACAGGATATATTGCGCCTCTTATGTCATCTAAGTGTGCTACTTCTGCAACAAGGATTCTTCTTGCCTCTGCAGACTCAGTAACATGTTTGAGTTTTGTGAGAGCTCTCAAGAAGCATGGTAACATCTTCTTTGGTACACAACGACTACTTCACGAGACGTAGATAGTGCAGAGCGGGGTGGCCACGTGTTTATGGCTTTGTGACTGTGCAAATAAGTTGAAGGTGAGAGATAATGAGATTTTCCTGTTGGGCTTAAACATATTTGATATATGCAAGATTTTTGTACGTTTTGCAGTAGGATATCAATGCTCAAACTGATGACCTGGTGATTGAAACTTAGTTGAAGAACTAAATGGTTTTTTTCACTGAGATTTAACCTTGCTTTCGTATTTCCAGTTGCCGGATTTGGCTCCTGGGATTTTCTTGTGTTGCTATTTTACTTTTTAAATGTATCCAGTGAGTGGGATATGGTTTGCTTGTGTACGGAGGATATAAGGCCTGCTAAAGGATTAGGGTTGTGTATATATATTGTGTATATAGGCGTGGTTTGTATATACGTGTGAGTTGTATTGAAACGTGTTTTGTAACACCCCGTAATTCTATAACATTAAGTTTCACAAATTAAAGTATAAATAATTTTTAGAAGAAGAATTAAGGGAAATGGGTTATTCCATTGCGTTTGTCTCAAAATTTTGCCTGAGACAGAGTCCGAGTTTGCGTAAATCAGACTCCGTATGAAGAAGTTATAGCCTTCAGAAGTTTCAAGAATTTAAATAAATAAAAACAGATTCAAAATTCGAATTCAAAACACACACCCGGCCTGGGCGGGAAATTTCCCGCCCAGGACCCAGGTCAACTAGGAGGTCGACCTGGGAGTCGACCTCCCTCCCTATAGATCGACCAGGGGGTCGACCTGGTGGTTGACCTGCCCTATTTATCCAGATCTGGACTGTAATGATTTTGACCTATTCTGGACAGACCGGATGGCTTCTAAGGCGATCTAATGGCTCTAAAACACTCTCTACACCTATAAAAGAATGCCTAGACCTAAGGTTTCTACACACAAATTCTTTGAGGCGTCTACATGCTATTTCTCTCTATTCTAGCCTCCACCATTAAAATAAATCTTATTCTGCACTAAAACAAGTTATAGTTCTTCTTCAAATTGGAGATTTAAATCAAGTTAAAGCTTCAAGAAGGGAATCAAAGGCTAATTCAACGGCTTCGAGCAACGTCACGCGAATCATAGCAAATCACCACAACGCTATCTTATTATCCTATTCTAAACCGATCACTGTAAGTTCGGTTATTCCTTAGATTTGAATGTGTAATTGGAATTGTGAATGTAATGAACAAAATATAGAACTATAACAATTTACAAGTTAATTATCTTTGATTCTTGCTTATGTCAAATCGAAAGTTAACTATGCCTTTGGATCTGATTTATGACTATGACTATGAGACTTTTGCCTAAGACTATGACTATGAGACTTTTTCCTAAGACTATGACTATGAAACTGTTTCCTATGAAGCTATTGCCTATGACTATGACTATGACTATGACTGTGAGACCTTTGTCTAGGACTATGGCCATGAACTGTCGCCTATGAAATTACTACCTACGACTATGAATCATAACTATGAGACTATTTCCTATGACATTGGTTAAGAAATTATTGTGATTAGTCGCCCATGACTATTGTGGTTAATTGCCTATGACTATTGTAGTTAGTTGATTATGACTATTCCCATTGTTACAATTAACCGATCATGTTGTACCTTGAACTGGCATTATGTTGGACCAAATCACCTATGCTTATTCCCTTGATTATGTGGATCTCATATTTAGCGTATAACTTGGCTAGTTTATTCCTATTCACTATTATGTACATCGAACCTGTTGGAGCCATTATTTTTGCATGCCTAATCTTTTATATCAATTCTTGTGCTTATCCCCTATTCCTTCTGATTAGTGTCATTTCATGAGTACATAGTAAACTTGTGAAATCATGTTGTACGTACGATTATGATGCGGGGATTGGGCGTAGCTTAATTAAGTTAATTTGGCATAATAAATATGTTGGCATATCTAAATTTGCTATAATAGTGAATGATTTACATGCATATTAGACTTGGGCATAAATTGATAAATTTAATTGGCCGCAAAGTGTGTAATTGGCGTGTAAACCAAGTTTTGGACATAAACGGTAAACTAGAATATTAAATCTAGTTTTGACATGAACCGTAAATTGGAATATTAATCTAGATTGGGCATGAATTGTAAAAGGAGAATATTAAATCTAAATTGGTATAAACTACAAGTTGGGTTTATTGATTGGTAAATCAAGTTTTGGGCATAGAATATAAGTATGTTAATTTGCATGGCAGTTGAATATGATCTAGGCGAAATTGATTTATGGAAAATTTACATAAATATGTAAATTTAGTAAAAGACGAATATGCCTAACCCGAGTTAGACTGAGTTGTGGTGTAAAACTGCCCAGAACCGACCGGCACATCTAGTGTCCACTACAATACCTATCTAATGTGGGTGGTTAGTGCATCAAGCTCAGAAAGACCCGAGGTTAGACTGAGTTGTGGTGTAAACCTGCCCAGAACCGACCGGCACATCCAGTAATCACAACAGTATCTATCTAATGTGAGTGGTTGGTGCTTTAATTAATTAATTAATTAATTAATTAAGGCTCATGAATAAATCAAGCTAGAAATGGTGAGGTTAAGTAACTAGGGAAACACTTAACCGTAATAACATGTTAAGAAAGACAAGAAGGGTGGGGTTAAGTAATCGAGAAAACACTTAGCCAATTCAACATGTTAACTAGACAAGATTGATAGGGGTCAAGTTAATTTGGACACTTAACCAACTTAACATGTTAACAAGGCAAGATTTGGGGGGGGGGGGGTAAGTAACTAAGGGAACACTTAACCATAATAACATGTTAACTAGACAAGTGGGTAGGGTTAAGTAAGTGTTTAACATGCTAACTAGACTAGATGGTGAGGTTAAGTAAATTTAGAACACTTAACCGTCATAACATGTTAATTAGACAAGTATGTGAGGTTAAGTTAGTAGGACACACTTAACAAATATATATATATATATCTAACATGATGTGTGATAGGGTTAAGTAACACAAGAGGAACACTTAACCTATATATATATATATATATATATATATAACATGATATGTGATACGGGTTAAGTAACACAAGGGGAACACTTAACCAATATATATATATATATATATATATATATATAACATGATGAGTGGGCAGGTTAAGTTAACTTGAATGAATGGATAACACTTAACCAAGAATATATATCAACTTGAATCAGTGGGAGGGTTAAGTACATATCGGGTTGGTGGGTAATATTAGTAATATAGGCCCACAAACTTAACCATTAAATAAATATGCTTGAACCAGTGGAAGGGTTAAGTACGTATTGGGATCAGTGGGTAATATTAGTACATATAGGTCCACAAACTTAACCATTATATAGACATGCTTGAATCGGTGGGAGGGTTAAGCACATCACGTGTAGGTGGGTAATATTGTATATATATAGGCCCACAAACTTAACCAGTAGGAAACCCTAGTAACGGGGACCCATTTCAGCACTAACCCACATAGATGTATCACGGTACCCTGAGCTAGGCAGGGTGGGGCACGACTACTGGGCTGATTATAAGCGGTCATAATAGCGGCATGGGGTACGTCAGTGTTGGTTCCGACGGTTTACGGGCGTGCACGTACTTTGAAGTGGAAAAAGCAGGCACTGGGTACAAGTAGTTATACACTGTGCATCTTGAATCGTGTCGTGTCGCTATCATAAGGCTTGATACACATTATGGTGGGGCCAACACAGAGTATCTACACGCAAGAGCGGGCCGGCTGACACAGACACATGGAAAATTAATACAAAGTAAGTAGCATAATCCCTTGTTGGACCTAGGTCGCGTAAACCCTGAATCCGAGAAGCGTTTAATAGGTAGCATAAACCCCAGTGGCCCTGGGTAGCATAAACCCTAGTTGAATCTAGGAAGCGCTCGATAGTAAACCCTAGATTAGATCTAGGTAATGAATGGAATCTCCATAATAGATGTACACCTAAAGGCAACCGCAAATATGGGGATTGGGATCACGTTATCATATGATCATATATTACTAGTTTGGACACTAGTAGGTAGTGCAGAGATATAGAAATCAGTATAACAGGGTAGTTGCGAAGCAGAGGAGTAGAAGCACATTCAGTTTATCAGTACATTCAGTTTATCGGTACATTCAGTTTATCTTGCTTACCCCCATGTTATATTGTTACTATGGTTTAGTCTTATATTTAGTTTATCCATGTCACGACCCTTTTCCTCGTTTAAATACTAAGAATCACTGGACTTACCAGACTTTATGTCTAACCTAGTTTGCTTTCGCCTCTTTTCTTCCATCCCCCCCGGTAGTCAAGGAGGGAAAAGCTCAGCTCATTTTGGGGCCACTATTCTTTCAAAGCTTGAAGATTCTTTGGCGCATTGCTTTGAAATCCATTTTCTACTGCTATGGCTGGCTCATGCTTTATTGGGGAATATCATTGTTAGTTTGTGCTTCTTATATATTAAACAAGATAGACGCTTTCTTGTAATAAGTATTGGTGTTGTAAAACAATCTTTGTACAAGCTATTTTAATCAATAAAAGTTATTTATTTTTCGCTGCTTTATTTTTCTGTCTTGTAATTTTTCTTCATCTTTTACTAAAAACAATGCTCCATTGAAGTTAAGGCATTCCCTTTGTGAGTGACCTTAACGGAGGTGGGGTGTTTCACTTGGTATCAGAGCTGAAGGTTGCCGGATCAGATAAAAAGATTTGAAAAAGTATTTCAAAATGGTTTTAAAAGAAGAATTTTCAAAAGAAAAGTTTTGTTTTAAAGGCATATTTCCCAAAGCCATATGCACTATCTTTTGATCCTCTATTTGAATCCTTGTTTCCTTCTTTCCTAAGTCTCCGGGGCTCCTGGATTTCTGGGAGGTAACCTCATCGCGACTTTGTTTCGTAGGTTCGACAGGACTACGACACTTGTCAAAGGGCAAAAAAGTGCCCAACTTCCATCTGCAGCCATAGTAGTTTCACCTACGGCTAATTTTCTTTCGAGCTTTGTAGGATTCTCCGTGCGATGGAGGCAACTTTCAAGAGACATGTCAACAAGTTACGCAAGGATGGAAAAGTTGAGAATGATGGGGTCTGGCTACGGAGCACAACACAAGGATGAAGAACCCATGGATATGGACTTGGCTCACAAAGGCGGGGAGGAAAAAAAAATAGTAAAACCTAAAACAAGAGGAAGTATCTTTATTTTGGTATAACGGGTCGTATAATTAAGGGCAAGGGCAAGAACAAGGGACAGGATATTCGGGAAGGTGAGTGCATGCTCTCACCGCCAGCATACCTGAGAGAGAGGCAGTAAGATTTCGGTTGAAAGAATTTTTTCTTTTTGATTATCCTGTTAGTACTCCTTCCGATTTTAGTGCTTTACATCCATATATATCTTCTTCCATAGTTGAGCCTTTGCACCCTAGATATTGTGTACTAGAGGATCCCATTATAGTCTCGAATCCAATTGCTGGTTCAGCCCATTTCTCTTTGACTTGTGAGGATTTGAGAATAGCTATATTTATGATTATGTTTTTTTTGCGCTATGGGTTGATTCTAGGCATTGATTGGTTAGCTAGTAATTATGAAACAAGGGTAGTTAGACTTTCGACTTGCCTCGAGAATATCCTTGAGATTTCGTATGATCCTAAGGGATCAGTTTGTCTTAGCTACATAGAATCACTTTACTTATCTATCGACGATTTTCGATCCATTGGGGTATTTCATGAGTACGCAAGATGTTTTGATTTGGGTAGGGGTTTTCCCCCTAAAATTCGAGACAGACTTCCACATGTATCTAGATGACACTGCAAAGCCAGTTATGCGATCAACGATAATTCTGTAGCAAGATTGGCGAGGATAGCCAGAGTCAGTAAAATGCTCAATTGTTTGGTTATTTTGTTAGTATCATCTCACATAGATCGTCCAAATTCGAAGAAGGTATTCCTTGGGTGCTTGTCTGATATTGGTTTAGGCCTTCGGGGCTTGTACTTGAGGGATGTGGAGTTCGACTAGGATGGTTTGCGTGAGAAATAAATGGTTGTGGCAGTCGCCCTAAGTAGAAAAAAAAGATTGACCTTAAGAGAGGTAATAAGCACATAGTAACCATTAGCTTTAGACCCTCAGACTTGCAGCATGATGGATAAGCTAAGTAGAGGAGAGACCTCTAATCATCTTAGGATATACACTTGATATCATGGTTAATATATGTTTATCTTGGAAAGATAGTTCGACTACATTGGATACCCTCTAGCATGGTAAGTGATCGAGGGTCTATCTTTACTAGTGGGTTTTGGAAATGGAGGTCAAGAAGCTTCGCAACCATGAAGTTAAATTAGATAAGGTACAGTGGAGTGAAGCTCAAGAAGATGCGACTTAGAAGACGGAAGACTAGATACGCGCATCAAACCCTCTTTCTTGAGGGTTTATCCTTGATCTCTTTTGCTAGGAATTTTAGACATTCTTGTTTCCATCTTTTTAAGTATATCCTCTAGGTCCTATCTTCGTGATCCTTAGGTAGAAACCAATGGATATAAACATGTATTAGAAACATGTTATGATTGATGGTTGCAAGTGGTTGCTAGTGGTTGCTCGTGGGTGCATATACACACATTAGGCACTAGATCGGCTCAGTCACTTTCATATTGCATTTGCATATATGTATTTTTTATGGATTGAACTTGATGTGTTGCATTTGAGTGAATGGTTGTGCACTCATATAGAAATGATATGTATCATTAGGATTGCATATATATATATTGGACGCATGGCACTGACATAATTCACATTAAGGAGGTCAACGAATCAGTAGACCGCCTGATTTTGCCATAGATAAGGACATATACACACACTATGCATATGAACATGAAAGCATTAGAAATCTTTTCAAGGACAATGAATGCCTGTGATTGAATGGTTGAGTAGATGGATGACTGAATGGTTGGACACATTCTTCCTAACTTGAAGATTTCGGGGACGAAATCCTTTAGGGGGGGAGGAAAATGTAACACCCCGTAATTCTGTAACATTAAGTTTCACAAATTAAAGTATAAATAATTTTTAGAACAAGAATTAAGGGAAATGGGTTAAACCATTGCGTTCGTCTCGAAATTTTGCTTGAGGTAGAGTCCGAGTCTGCGTAAATTGGACTCCGTATGAAGAAGTTATGTCCTTCAGAAGTTTCAAGAATTTAAATAAATAAAAACAGATTCAAAATTCGGATTCAAAACACACACTCGGGCTGGGCGGGAAATTTCCCGCCCAGGACCCAGGTCGACCAGGGGGGCGACCTGGGGGTCGACCTGTGTACATAGGTCGACCAAGGGGTCGACCTCCCCCCTATAGGTCGACCAGGGGGTCGACCTGCCCTGTTTTTCCAGATCTGGACTGCAACGATTTTGACCTGTTCTGGACAAACCGGATGGCTTCTAGGGCGATTTAATGGCTCTAGAACACTCTCTGCACCTATAAAAGAATGCCTAGACCTAAGGTTTCTCCACACAAATTCTTTGAGGTGTCTACATGCTGTTTCTCTCTATTCTAGCCTCCACCATTAAAATAAATATTATTCTCCACTAAAAAAAAGTTATAGTTCTTCTTCAAATTGGATATTCAAATCAAGTTAAAGCTTCAAGAAGGGAATCAAAGGCTAATTCAATGGCTTCGAGCAACGTCACGCAAATCATAGCAAATCACCACAATGCTATCTTATTATCCTTTTCTAAACCGATCACTGTAAGTTCGGTTATTCCTTAGATTTGAACGTGTAATTGGAATTGTGAATGTAATGAATCAAAATATAGAACTATACCAATTTACAAGTTAATTATCTTTGATTCGTGCTTATGTTAAATCGAAAGTTATCTATGCCTTTGGATCTGATTTACGACTATGACTATGAGACTTTTGCCTAAGACTATGACTATGAGACTTTTGCCTAAGACTATGACTATGAAACTGTTGCCTATGAAGCTATTGCCTATGACTATGACTATGACTGTGAGACCTTTATCTAGGACTATGGCCATGAACTGTCTCCTATGAAATTATTGCCTACGACTATGAATCATAACTTTGAGACTATTGCCTATGACATTGGTTAAGAAATTATTGTGATTAGTTGCCCATGACTATTGTGGTTAATTGCCTATGGCTATTGTAGTTAGTTGCTTATGACTATTCCCATTGTTACAATTAACCGATCATGTTGTACCTTGAACTGGCATTATGTTGGACCAAATCACCTATGCCTATTCCCTTGATTATGTGGATCTCATATTTAGCGTGTAACTTGGCTAGTTTATTCCTATTCACTATTATGTACATCGAACCTGTTGGAGCCATTATTTTTGCATGCCTAATATTTTATATCAATTTTTGTGCTTATGCCCTATTCCATTTGATTAGTGCCATTTCATGAGTACATAGAAAACTTGTGAAATCATGTTACATGTACGATTATGATGCGGGGATTGGGCGTAGCTTAATTAAGTTAATTTGGCATAATAAATATGTTGGCATAATCTAAATTTGCTATAATAGTGAATGATTTACATGCATATTAGACTTGGGCATAAATTGATAAATTTAATTGGCCGCAAAGTATGTAATTGGCGTGTAAACCAAGTTTTGGACATAAACGATGAAGTAGAATATTAAATCTTGTTTTGACATGAACCGTAAATTGGAATATTAATCTAGATTGGGCATGAATTATAAAAGGGGAATATTAAATCTAAATTGGTATAAACTGCAAGTTGGGTTAATTGATTGGTAAATCAAGTTTTGGGCATAGAATATAAGTATGTTAATTTTCATGACAGTTGAATATGATTTAGGCGAAATTGATTTACAAATTTTTTACATAAATAGTAAATATGTAAATTTAGTAAAGGACGAATATGCCTAACCCGGAGTTAGACTGAGTTGTGGTGTAAAACTGTCCGGAACCGACCAGCACATCCAGTGACCACAACAATACCTGTCTAATGTGGGTGGTTAGTGCATCAAGCCCAGAAAGACCTGAGGTTATACTGAGTTCTGGTGTAAACCTTCCCGGAACCGACCAGCACATCCAGTAACCACAAAAATATTTGTCTAATGTGAGTGGTTGGTGCTTTAATTAATTAATTAATTAAGGCTTATGAATAAATCAAGCTAGAAATGGTGAGGTTAAGTAACTAGGGAAACAATTAACCGTAATAACATGTTAACAAAGATAAGAAGGGTGGGGTTAAGTAATTGAGAAAACACTTAGCCAATTCAACATGTTAACTTGACAAGATTGATAGGGGTCAAGTTAATTTGGACACTTAACCAACTTAACATGTTAACAAGGCAAGATTTGTGGGGGGTTAAGTAACTAAGGGAACACTTAACCATAATAACATGTTAACTAGACAAGTGGGTAGGGTTAAGTAAGTGTTTAACATGCTAACTAAACTAGATGGTGAAGTTAAGTAAATTTAGAACACTTAACCGCCATAACATGTTAATTAGACAAGTGAGTGAGGTTAAGTTAATAGGACACACTTAACCAATATATATATATATATATATAACATGATGTGTAGGGTTAAGTAACACAAGAGGAACACTTAACCAAAATGTATGTATATATATATATAACACATGATATGTGGTAGGGGTTAAGTAACACAAGGGGAACACTTAAGCAATATATATATATATATAACATGATGAGTGAGCAGGTTAAGTTAACTTGAATGAATGGATAACACTTAACCAAGAATATATATCAACTTGAATCAATGGGAGGGTTAAGTACATATCGGGTTGGTGGGTAATATTAGTAATATAGGCCCACAAACTTAACCATTAAATAAACATGCTTGAACCAGTGGAAGGGTTAAGTACATATCAGGATCAGTGGTAATATTAGTACATATAGGCCCACAAACTTAACCACTAAATAGACATGCTTGAATCGGTGAGAGGGTTAAGTACATCACATGTAGGTGGGTAATATTGTATATATATAGGCCCACAAATTTAACTAGTAGGAAACCCTAGTAACGGGGACCCATTTCAGCAGTAACCCACATAGATGTATCACGGTACCCTGAGCTAGGCAGGGTGGGGCACGATTACTGGGTTGATTATAAGCGGTCAAAATAGCGGCAGGGGGTACGTCAGTGTAGGTTCTGAAGGTTTATGGGCGTGCACGTACTCCAGAGTGGAAAAAGCAGGCACTGGGTACCAGTAGTTATACACTGTGCATCTTGAATCGTGTCAGGTCACTATCATAAGGCTTGATACACCTTATGGTGGGGCCAGCACAGAGTATCTACACGCAAGAGAGGGCCGGCTGACACAGACACATGGAATTAATACAAAGTAGGTAGCATAATCCCTAGTTGGACCTAGGCCGCGTAAACCCTGAATCTAAGAAGCGTTCAATAGGTAGCATAACACCAGTGGCCCTAGGTAGCGTAAACCCTGGTTGAACCTAGGAAGCGCTCGATAGTAAACCCTAGATTAGTTCTAGGTAATAAATGGAATCTCCATAATAGATGTACACCTGAAGGCAACCGCAAATACGGAGATTGGGATCACGTTATCATATGATCATAGATTACTAGTTTGGACACTAGTAGGTAGTGCAGAGATATAGAAATCAGTGTAGCTGGGTAGTTGCGAAGCAGCGAAGGAGTAGAAGCGCATTTAGTTTATCGGTACATTCAGTTTGTCTTGCTTACCCCCATGTTATCTTGTTACTATGGTTTAGTTTTATATTTAGTTTATTCATGTCATGACCCTTTTCCTCGTTTAAATACTAAGAATCACTAGACTTACCAGACTTTATGTCTGACCTAGTTTGCTTTCGCCTCTTTTCTTCCGTTTCCCCCCGGTAGTCAGGGAGGGAAAAGCTCAGCTCATTTTGGGGCTGTTACTCTTTCCGAGCTTGAAGATTCTTTGGCGCATTGCTTTGAACTCCATTTTCTGCTGCTATGGCTGGCTCATGCTTTATTGAGGAATATCATTGTCAGTTTGTGCTTCTTATACATTAAACAAGACAGATGCTTTCTTGTAATAAGTATTGGTGTTGTAAAACATTCTTTGTACAAGCTGTTTTAATCAATAAAGGTTATTTATTTTTTGCTACTTTATTTGTCTGTCATGTAATTTTTCTTCATCTTGTACTAAAAAAATGCTCCACCGAAGTTAAGGCATTCCCTTTGTGAGTGACCTTAACGGAGGTGGGATGTTTCATGTTTATTAATAAAGAACCCATTTCCAAAAAAAAAAATCTTATGTTTTAATACATTTTATAAGCATATAAATCAACAATTAGCCTACAGGTTAATAATTCAGAATGATTGTTTCTATGTAACAATTAAACAATATTTTTAAATTTATTATATTATTAATTAATTTAAGAGAAAGGATTAGTGGAAATCAGTTAACAAGTTGACTAAATCAACTATTTGAGTTAAAAATTAATTGTTAGATTAGTTTGCTTCAATTAATCTTATAGAAATAGTTTCGACAAATGATTGTTTTAAAATGTAACGAGACTTCTTAAAGGTTGATTTTCTTTTAATTAATGATTTTTAAAGAGAATTATCGATTTATTTATTATTAATGGAATAATTTATTTTTCTGAAAAGGTTTCAAAAGAGATTAACTATTCTATTTTAGTTAATATTGAAGTAAACAACTTTACTTCAGTTAATAATTTAATTAATTATTATTTTAATTAATAATAATTAGAGTGATTACCTATTTAGTAATCAAGTTGGAATGTGATATCAATTGAAGTTTGTGTGAGTTTTGAAAAGCAGATTTATAATAAATCCAATCTTTATAAACAAGGTTAATAAAATGAACACAAGACTTATGCAATGATTTTAAATAAACGTTTACTTAGTAAATTGTATTAAGGGAAACGATTGCAATAGAGAAGAGATTTTATAATGAATCCAAGTTTGATAAACGAAGTTTATAAAATGGATTTAAAGCTAAGGCGATAATTTTAAATAGGTGTTTACTTAATAACTAAATTAAGTAATTGATTGGAACAAAAGAAGATGTTCAAAATTGCAAAGAAAAGAGGCTTAATAGATTTTAGCATTGAGTAAATGGATTGTGAAAATATACCCAAGTAAAGTTATAATAAGATACGAAATGAATGAGTGTATAGGACTAGATAATTGGATCATTTGCAATAAGATCCAAAATTATTATTGAATTGGGTTAAAGAGGATTAAAACTAAATATTGTGTTTTGGTAAGAATTTACTTAATAAACAAATCAAGTAAAGTAATTATAACTAAAAGAATATTTTACAAATTCCATGAATGGTTTATAAAACCATATAATAAATAGAATAGTAAATGGAATTGGTTTGATATTATTATTAGTATCAACTTTGGTATTACAACTTTTATCTATCTTAAGATAAGAACGTTGTTGATTCATGTTCGAGAGATAAATAAAATAACTCAACTTGAACGACTTCACTTTTATCAAGGGATGGTATAGTTTGTAATGGTAAAGATGTTGGGAATATAATTTATTATTCCCATAAGAAGTAATATCGTAACTTATTTTGCAAAAGTTTAGAAATTTTGAATTATCAGTTTGATAATAAACAATGTAATACTTAACATTTGTTTGACCTAGTCATAAAGTATAATTATACTTATACCAATTGGATATGTATATATAGTGTTATATTTGAAGTAGGGAAAATAAGGATGTGATTTTGTGAATATGCCCATTATGATTTTGTAAGTGCATGAATATGTTTTCGGGTTAACGAAAATGGAAGGGAGTTGTTGAGTAAAATATATGGAATCGATTTTAAATCAATGAAATGTTTTTAACTGCCTGAGCTACCAATACACTGATTCGTACCATGCTCTGGTTTGATAGTTAAAAACCCAACTATCAATGAATATTCCCTTATTAAATTTTAATGTGTTAGTTCGAAGAGTCCGGGATGTGAACTAGACTCAAAACCACTTCGAACCAATGTATCATTCAATAACTAATATGTAAGGATTCTTATGAGATGATTTGAAGATACAGATCTTCGGAGTGAGAGTGTTGCTTGCTAAGGTCTCTAGTTAATTACTAAGATTAAACTCGTGGCAGTAAACCTCTTGTTCTGAGGTATCTTTAGTTTCGTTCGGTCCTAGAATGAACTTGTATGGACGAATGTCTGACAGAGTATTTCCAAATAATCATGTACATTGATTTCCTCAAACATACTTTTGTTTGGTGGCGGAGAAGACAACTTATCTTAGTTTAAAACCCATAGTATTATTGTGGACGTCAATTAGTGGTTTGATGGATTTGACGATGTGGCATTCAAAGTAAATGATGATGTGATGTTCTAAAAAGGTAATCGTGACCTCAAGGCTCATCAATCGGGAAATGACAGAAATCGGGCACGCAACATGACTATGTTGGTCATTTCGATTAGGGTGTGTATCACCATCTATAGAAATTTAATTTGTTCCTTCTTCTATCGTATTCGTATGCTCATGGGAGACTGTTGCTGATCACAACCGTGGGTGACAATATATTCGATACACTCAAGTTGAATGAGTGTTCGGTCATGTGTGGCCAGGTTGCAAGATGTTCTTGTAAAACCCCAATGTATCCCTTCTAGAGTACACTGATCGGGAGGTGGTCCCATACCTTGTCATGTTTGAAATCCAAACTCCAATACGAGCCATATGTTTTTACTTGTAAACCTACTGTGTTGGAAAGTGAGATGCAAACTTTCTGGCTATATTCCAATTTATTTGTGGATTGATAGACATTACTATAATATTACTAGATTTTGATATAAAATGTGATTTGGTTATCGTAAGGTAAAAACACGTGTCATGTTTATGTGGGGTCATCTCTTACGAGAGTACCATTCTTTCAAAAATATTTTCTAAAGTTAAGCAAGATGTTTGTTATGAATTTTACCACTGAAAGTATTCCAGACTGATCTAAGTTGATTTTGCTTTACTTCAAAATGCACTCAGGTCAGACCGAGTATATTTTCCAGGACAAGTTTTTCTTGGAGCTTCAAGAGAGGAGCTGGAGTCGATACGTATTCCCATATTTTCTGGTATAAATTTGTTTCCATTGTGTATGCTATATTGATCTAATATGTAATCTGAAGTTGTATCTACATATATATATATATACAATTTTCTCTTTGTGTAAAGAAATTTGATATATTATATTTTACTCGTTCCGCTGTGAGATTATTGTCGAATCTAATTCTGTAGTGTTGATGTTTTTTTCTTCGAATATTTTTTTCTTTCTTTTCCTTACCCTCTATCTCTTTTCTTTCTAAAGATTCGTATTTTCGTGCAATTTGGATAGGACATGGGTTAAGATTAATCAACTCAAAGGGTATGGTTTTGCGGGCCTTTACAATAGAGTAGCGATGAAAGGTTCCAAGTATGGAGAAAATGGTGCGTAAAAGCGAAGTGGAAAATATAAATTTTTCTCTTTCCTAGCTTTTTCTAATATAAGAGATCTAATTCAGAAAATTATATATTTTTTGATTTGCAAATTTAAAGCTGGTTGGTAGGGTTAGGATGCAAAAATTGGATGAACTATTCCCTTTTCTAGTAAGGAAGTGAGAGAAATTGGAAGAAAAGATATTTTTATTTTTAAAATTATTGATTTCATATAAAAATTGCTAATATATCTACATTGTGTATATCAATTTTTCAAATGATTTTTGAAAGAAATGAGCATTCATATAGAAGGTACCGCTTAGGAATTCATTGCATTCATGAATTTTAATGATGTATTGCACGTTGCACAAGTACACAGATGGTTGCAAAATTGGATGTACCTGTGATGCTCATGAATTATGCCAAAAAATACAAAATTTTACCCTTACTAAATTTGTGGGACACAGTTTCCTAAAGGATCGGAAGAATGTAACACCCCGCAATATACAAAACAAAATTATCAAAATAATTAGAGGAATAATGTGCGTTTGAAATTCAAAAACAAACACAAGTTATAAAAAAAATTAAATCAATAAAAAGGAAAGTAATTATTGTTAAATTGCAATGTTCCTTTAATTAACAATGCACGTCATCATTGACATTAAAGAGACATAATTAGAAATAATGTTAAAGTTTAAAAGAAGAGAATTAATTCTAGAATGGTAACACACATGTATATATGTATATTTATTTCATATATATATATATATGCATAAATTTCAGATGCAATGCATGTTTGGATTTGAAAATAAACGCACCTCATAAATGGAATCAAACCACGTAATAAAGGGGAGTTTAATGATGCTAGTTAAGTAACGTTCTAATTTAAAATGAGTATGGGTGTATTAATTCTAAAAATGATATGCGTTTGAAATTGAAACAGAACGCGTGTTAATAATGGAAGAAAATTGATTTTTTCTAGAAAGAAGAATAACGTTAAAAACAATGTTCAAAAGAATTAATCAGGCATGATCAAAACAGGAAGGGAAACGTGGCCTAACGTGTTGATACACATTTGGGTCGATCCATATATGAGTTTGGTCGACCCATATGTCAACCCAGTCTATGAGTGAGTCGACACATAAGATGTTTAAATGACATGTTTTCTTCGTTTTGATGTTCTGGATTTTACTATTCTAAATCAGACGGACACAGCTAGTTTGGGGACATATAAATATACCTACAGGGTTAGTCGTCAATTTTTTTTTTGAGTGGACGCGAAAGCCCTATCTTTCCCTTCCTCCTCCAAGTTTTTTAGAAATATATATGTCATATTTAGGCTTTTTGATTCCAGATTTGGATCTAGAAGTTGTGGATAGATGTCCAAATTCTCTATCCATGTAAGGTAAGTTCTTTGGGTTTGAATTTAAATAGTTTCTTTCATCCTTATTGAATTTAGATTAGTAAATCCATGAAAAATATATCTTGTATATTCAAATAGGAAAGACCATGGATAACAAATCTAAATCCAAATTAGATCCAGAACTTAGAGCCCAAATTCCAGGTGAGTGGATTTGAATTATTCTTTTTAATAGCGGTTCCGCTTTCTACATCGAATTTTATAGTTTTACGTTAAATTTTGGTTATGCGCAAAATATGAGTAGATTTGCAATATTGACATATGTATACAACTGATTTGTGTGTCTAATTTTATGCGACAGACTGTGTTTCATTTATTCTGTGTGTGTTACAAAAAATTGATTCAATTAAAATTGTGAAAAAAAGAGGAATTGATAATCTGAGGCTAAATGAACATGTAATACCAAAACTGTAATAAAAGGGAATTTGTGTTCAAAATAGGAAATCTTGCCAGAACTTACCATGTAATTGTGACATAGGTTGATATGACATAATGTACAGCAAAATTTGTGGTTGAATGGAAAATATGATAATTTCCATATTTATTTGTTAAAGTTACTATTCAGATTTAGAAAGGAATGAATATATAAATTGTTCGGGATAGGAAAAAAATGTATAAGCCTAATTGTGCCCAAGTTTACCATAGTTATACCAAATTTGAAAAATAAAATAAATAATAGGAATTAATGTATACCAAATATGAAGTTAGATATAGCCAAGATTGATTGGTTAGAAAAAGGGAATATATTTCCATAATTTGGTTTGTAAGAAAAATGGAAATATAATCGCAAGTATAAAAACAGATAATGACATGGATTAGTGCGAAATAGGGATTTAGCCGTATTATGCACTTTCCAATAACCTAAAAATAATAATTGAAGGAATATCTTGCAATTATGAGTTTTTATTGCTGTAATTGTCTTAAATTATGAAAATAGATTAATGTGCAATTTTAATAGCCAATCAAATAAGAACATACCTAACTTTCTAAGGAATAAATTTACAAAGATGAAAAGAATAAGGGAAACATAATTAAAAGATGTTATGTAAAGAAAAGAAACAAGAAATCGAGTTAAACACTTGACAATTAGAAATGAATGTAATCTACTATGATAATTGTACGAAGAAAAAAATGAATCATAAAAGGTAGTTTGATTACAATATGAAGGTTGCAAATAAAAATGTAAATTAAGTTTAACAAGCATGATTCTATGGCTGTGGTGGTTCTATAGTGAAAGTAAGATAATAACCTAAAAGTTGTAGTTAAAAGTGAAATGAAATAAGAAAGGCTTATTATGAATAAACTTAAAAGTAGGAATAAAGTTTAATAAGCAAAATTCTATATTGGCCTTATGATTAAGCATTATGTGGTTATTCAACGGTTTTGTGGTCGCTAATAAAGTTGATAAACAAGTAATTAAGTTCAGACTTAATGAATTGAAAAATAATGATCATTAACGAAAAGAAAAGTGAGGTAAATGCATAATGAATTATTAGACATAGGGTCTAATAAAATTGCAAGATGCATTTGGACTAGTCCGAAGGATTCTGAATGAAGAGACCAATGGGACAAATCGTAGTAGGTGTCCGAAGGAATGGTGGAAGCACGCCCAACCTAATATTCGACAAGACTAGAGAAAGGCCTCTGGGGGAACCTCGTGGCTAGCTATACCCCAGAGGCAAGAAGTTCAAGACTTCTATCGGTCGTGAGGATACTCTGAGATAGCCCTTTGGAAGATGCCCATGCTCAGTTACCCCAGAGGTTGGTCTATACGGCTCCACCCATAGAGTATACGTTGGCTACATTTATGTTGATGGTAGCCAGAAGATTAATGTGATGACTTTATGGATTCGACGGTTGCCTCGGCTCCGAGAGCAGGCTTCATGGTCAGTACCCAATAAGGATAGTAGATCACCGGATACCTGTCATCGTCAGTCAGAGAGTGTACGAGAAAGACTGGAGCTAAACTAATAGGTTAATGTTCTTTCACTATCGAGACATTGGATGAAGAACAATGCCTATTGGGTGTTTATATTTTTTTGTCAGGAGCATGAACACTTAGCTTTTGTAATGGTTTTTCATTAGTTGAGGGGAGTGCCGAGTGAGTCTATAGCCACCGAGAAAAAGGGTCAAACCAATTTATGGATATTTGTATCGTTGACAGATATAGTAATCCTTCGACTGAGTTTAGTGCAAGGGTTTAGCTTGATAGCGGAACTCAAATAGTAGGTACTGATCGTAATATATGGACAAAACCTATAGATGATAGGAGTGATTGCAATATATTAATAGAACATGTTATGTACGTTACGCATGTATTGCAAGTGTTTTCTAGTGGATGTAATGGGTACATAACACACTCCAGGCGTTATTAGAGATCGCCTATCTAGGACAACAACATATTGCATATGGATGTGTAGTCATTTTCATTTCAATTCCATGGTTGGAAAATTGGATGACTAGCATATGATTGTTGCATATGAATGAGGATTGCAACATGCATGTAGAATTATTAGTTATTAGTAGGAAACTTGCATTCATTTGAATACATGGCATGAGAATATTTGCATAAAAATTAGGTTGATTGAATTAGTAGACTGCCCAATCTTTTTCATTTTAGGGAGATACACACTATTCTATTGCATAGTTATATGAATTGTTTAGAAAACTTATGGATAATGGATGCTAGTGGATGTTATTTGAGTAGATGGTAATAGGTATCTGAATGAAAATACTTATCTCATTCTTCTATCCTTGGAGATTTCGGGGATGAAATCCTTTAAGGATAGGAGAACGTAACAATCCTAATTTTAAGTCGAATTAATTAATTAGTTAAATAATTTTATGAAATTATTAGAGTTAAGCTACTGGAGTTATACCATTGTATATGTGGCAGTTTTATGATCAATTTGCATATATATTTTGTAAGAATCATAGTTAAAATGAAAAAGATATCAAATAATCAAAATTCAAAAATATGTAGAAGGCACGGGTCTATCCCTATGTCGACCTATAGGTCGACCCCTATAAAGTCGGGCCGACCCGTAAAAGTGCCTGGACGAAAAATTGCCAAGGTACGTAGCGAATTCGAGATTTTAATTTTAGGCCAATGTGGCCTATTCTAGTGCGTTAGATCTGATAACCGACGGTCCTTATCCTATCAGTGACGTGGCTAGCTTGGATTGAATCTGGGAATACGATGGTCTAAGATCCCTAAGTTGCACTATAAATAGACCCTTAGAACTAGCTTTTCACTGAACATCATCTTTTCCCCTCTCCGGGTTCTCTCTACTGAGATGGACCTGAACTTTAATTTTTTAATGGAAATGTTTTATAAAATAAATTATTTATAATCCACTTAAAGGTGGGACCTGCAGTAGCTATGGAGAAAGAGCTTAGGACACAGGTGAGTACAACAAAAATTTAGATTACAAGTATTTTTAAAGTTTGGGTTTTTAATAGTTTATTTATTGTTTTACTTCAGTTGTTATATTTCTTTTCTATAAGTAGTTTGCTATTTTTCTTACAGTTTGTTTTATTTACTTAAGTTCTGTAAGTTTATTCTTCCAGTCATTTTTGGTTAGTATCTATTTCTCCCAGTTTTTCTTCAATTATTTACATTTTCTTAGAGTTGTAAATGTTAGTTTACAGACATAGTTTTTAATTATTATTTTGCGCATGAAATAGAATAATGACATAAAACTTCGTAAATATTGAATAAATAAGTAGGAACTTAATATATATTAAATACATGTAGAAATTGCAAATTTACAATAAAAAAGAATCAGGCTAAATTAATTAGCTTTATGGAGATTTACAGTAAATTATGACCAGTATTGTAATTCATAAAAAACAGAAAGATAAGCAGAAACTATGATAATAAAGAACAAAAATATCATAATAAGTAGAAGAATAATAAAACCTATTTTGTTACTAGTAATATCATTGCTTTGTTAGGAGTCGAGTTAATGGGTTGGGCCTAGTTCTGGGATTGGGCTAAGAATAAAAGTAAATACATATCATCAATTAGGACCCATACCAGCTGCATTCCTTTCTAGACAACATTTGATGATCTTACAAAGACCGGGCATGCTAATGCGGAATCTAGTTAAGTAAGAGTTCAAAAGAGTAAGATCGGTTGGGGCGCAAAATCTTGTTTATTTTGTTAGGATCCATCTGACCGCCTCCTCTTTCGAAAGTGATAAGAGGTCAATATAGTCTGATTGGGATGGTTTTAGGAAGAGCGGGCATGCTTAGGTGGCATAGCGGTATAGGAGGTCAATATAATATAATTAGCTGTACATTTAGTGTTTTCTAAGCATGTAGACTTTGATCAAGGACTACTATGATATTTGCTAGTTTACATGTCTTTTTGCTAGTAGGTAGGACTGACTAGTGGCACATTACCATAGGATGGCAACCCATAAGATTACAACAGAAGAGGGTAAGAATTGATCTAAGAGTAGAATTAGGAAAGCATATTCAAACAAAAATAATTTGGAATATTAAAGTGCAATCCACTAAGAAGCTCAGTTTATTAGAAACCATCATATATGTACATGTACACAGAACCATTACGAAGTCTATCCTTTTACCTTACTTATTCTGCTAATAATTACTTCATTCACCAGACTTTATGTTTGATCTATTATCCCCCTTCAGGCTCACATGGTTAATATTGATTATTCCCGATTTCTTGGAGGAATGTGCTTGTTAGAGTTCATTTCTGATTGTAGATGTATTCCTTTTTCTGTTACCACTTTTAGTTGGTTGGTTTATAGTGTTAGTTGATAGGGGAATTTATGTTATGTACTCTAATTTTCTAGTAAGGCTGAGTGAGGTATATGGTTTATTTGGTGACATGGTATTATTATTACTTGACGCTGGTTTCCAAAATGAAGAATATTTTTTGAAATAAGTAATACGCTGTGCTTACTTTATTTTTCTACTATATCTGTTTTACATGTTTGTATACTTTAGTCTCTAAGATGTTTCAGTTACACCAACAAGTGTTGCGCATTCTTTAATGTTCCTTCTTATGTATACTAAGGGGTGCAGGGTGTTTTGGCTTGTGTGTTATAATTTGGTGGTTCAAGGATAGACCATTGGCATCTAGTTATGTTTCCCTATAATAACAACTATCATGCTAATTTTAGCGGAACCCCCTAAAGCTTTGTATGGAAGGACATGCCAATCCCAGCACTTTAACTAGCTACTGAAGACAGATTATTCATAGGTCAATATTTGATGATCGAATTTTCATAAGACTGAGTTGATCTAGAGTAGGATGAAGGAAGCTCAGTTGAAGCAAAAAATAATGTGGATAAATGGCATATTGATCTTAAGTTCTTAGTTAAAGACCAAATTTTATTAAGGTATCACCGGTGAAGGCTTTAGTCTGGCTTGGGAGGTCGAGGAAACTAGAACAAAGGTCTATTGTACTGTTTTCTATTATATAGAGGATCGAGAAACTTATGTATTGAATCAAGTTTCCAAGCAAATTTTCCAAGGTCCATAATGTTTTCATGTTTCTCAATTTTGGAAGTATGTGCATGATCCAAAGATTACTACAGATCCACGGGTAATGGAAGATTTAGTAGCGGAGTCGTATTTGACTTTTGTAAGACAACCAGTTCGTATTGCGGTCAGAGATGAGAAAAGGCTAAGGAACAAGACAATCAAGATAGTAAAAATCAAGTGGAACAACACTACGGAAGGCTGCACATGAGAAATATAGGATATGATTAGGGATACCTTTCCTAAGCTGTTGAATGTTATGTTTTACATTGATTGATAGACTAGATTCCTTACAGGATATACTAGAATTGTTTAGTATGATTGCTACACATGTTTTTCCTTATCTAATTTCAAAGGAAAATTCTTTTAAGGAGGGCAATATACAACATCGTTAATTTTTTATGAAGCATTATTCAGGAATTCAGTTGGATAGATTGAATAAAATGATGTAGTAGGATAGTAAAATGAGATTTGATAAGTAAAACGGTTTGGTCTTAGAAGTTAATTAATTGTCTCAACATAAA
Organism: Allium sativum; assembly: GCA_030737875.1. Lineage (NCBI taxonomy): Eukaryota > Viridiplantae > Streptophyta > Magnoliopsida > Asparagales > Amaryllidaceae > Allium > Allium sativum. Next base: position 116,186,672 of record CM060925.1, read on the forward strand.
AGATGGGTTTTGGGAAAGTAAAAAGTGGGATACACTAGCACTATAACCTTTCACAATTGTGGTTCTTTCATTTTACAAACAAACATAAAATTAACTACCCTGGAGGCCGACCATTAACATCAGAAAAAAGAAGAAAAACTAATGGGAAATTAGAGGGAAAAGACTTAGTAAACCAAGCTACCTTAAATCCCAATTTTTTTATCCATTTTAATGTCAATAATACACTCATACATATAAGTTTTTTCTATTTTGATTCGGTTGTGGATAATAGTTGAATTATCTTTGTAGTTTTGGATGTTTTATTGTTATTGGAATTGAACAATAACATATTTGTTTCAAATATATATGATTAAGGATTTGGTAAAAAGCTTATTTCTTGGTTAAAAACCAATGTTTAATTTGTTTCTAATGTTTTGAAATTTTAGTATGACCTACAATTAGGGTTTCATAAAATTTTCTAAACATTTATGAGTATTTTATGATTTTTCTAAGGAGAAAATATGATTCGATTTGGGTTTGATTATAAAAATGACTAAATGAACAATTTCAACTTTAAATTTTTATAAAAGGAAGAGAAGCTTATTCTCAAATCTCTATGGTTTTGGGGAATTTTTTCAACTAAAAATGATTTATTATGAATTTTTTACTCTAAAAAGCTTAAAAAAACAATCAATTAAGATTATTATTTAGTTAGCCTCTTACATTTTAGCCTTTGCATATAACGGTTCTTTTACCCGTTGGTGAAGTTAAAAAGCCTACTAACAAAATTTAATTATTTTATAGAGATAGAAAAATTATGTGCCACTAAGTAGAGGCTTTTTAGATTTAGATTATTAAAATATATCTTAGTATATTCCCATTTGACTAGGCTTTATCCATCAATCATGTTTAATAACCTAATTAAATAATAAACCATTGAGATGTTATCAATATGGTTAGCCCTCTAACTGTCTGTCAATATTAATAATTCCAGTAACCATAAAATATTTATTATGCAATGAATATAATTTTTCCTTATATAAAAAATTAAAGAAATAATGATAATTATAAGTTTTATATGCTCGACGATAATATTAAAACTAATGATGAATTAATATAACCATTAGATAAACTTACCTCATATATTTCATTGTAAAACTTATGAATTAATATAACCATTAGATAAGTTTTATATGCCTATTTGGATTAAACTTGCCAATATTCCACTATATGTATGGTCGAAATTGGAATATGTTGTCTTGCGACAATGATAGGAAGGTTCTTATGTATGGATGTTGCTACCGAGTCACTAGATAAACTTTCATTTGCCAAATGCTTGGTAGAAATTACACCCTCGAGTCTTTTGCCAACCGAGTTTCATGCTCTACTTCCTAGTGGTACTGTGCAAATTGCGTTAGTTGAATATACATATGGAAACCCCAAACATGTAGTGGTTGTAAGAATTTTGGGCACAAAACTGATAACTGCACGCTCACAAGAACCCATGTGAAGAACAATAATAGTCAGAAATTAGGTTAAGTAAAGGGAATGGTAACAATGCTGTAAATGAGTAAAGAAGGGGAGACAAGACTTCTGATTCTTCTAGAGGCAAGGGTCTGGATGTAGAAGTGAGAAAAGTGACATGGAGGAAGATGTGCAATAAAAGCAATAACTAGGAAAAATAATCAGTGGAAATTGGAGGCATTGACAATAACTCTGTTCAAACTGGTAACAAATTTGAGACATTAATGGACCTCTCTGAGAACAATACACATGAGATAGAGGAAGTAGAGTTTCGTGTACAGTCCAGAGAATGTGCAATTGTAACTGGGATTGCGATAGTTAATGAAGACAAATGAGTGCAACTTTGAAGCGAATAAATGTAATAGCAATGACAAAGGCCAGAAAATTTTGAGTCATGTTGGAGAGAGCTCTATTGAAGGAGCTATGCAAGGTTTGAACAGTGAAGTGATAAACTTTATGAATGAAATGAATTCAGGAGCCTTTGATGTTAATATTCCACTTACCACGCCCTCTGTTCTAGCAGATTCAATATGCAATTTTAAGCCTGGCTTTCTTCTTTCCACTAGCCTGTTAGGCCCAAGTGTTTATCCATAAAGGATCAAGCACACATTAATAGATTAAATTTAATATAACGGTCATTCTTACATTACAAAAGTGGTCATTGGGTCAAACATTCATGAGATTCGAACATTCATGAGACTCGATCATTCATGAGACTCGAACATATAGGACTCGAACATCGCCTAAGGTCGAACGGTGTCAAGGGTCGAACAAACTGAACAAGAACTCATGCATTTCGAGTATCGGTCGAACACACGTGGGCTTATGAAGCTCCAGGGTCGGTCACACACACGAACACAGGGTCGGTCGAGCATGGTACTACAAACAGGGTTGGTCGAGCATGGTACTACAAACAGGGTCGGTCGAGCATGGTACTACAAACAGGGTCGGTCGAGCATAGTGTTACAAACAGAGTCGGTCGAACGTAGGGATATGCAAACAGCTGGATACAGCTGGCATTTCTGCAATTACTGGTATGTTCGACCCACAACCTGCATATACAAATCTCAGCTCACCACTTCACTCCAACTTCTCCAACAAATAGGTCATGGCTTCCATACTTTTTGAAAAGGATTTTCATTACCCCAAAGGGCTACCAAATTGCTTTCTCTCGTATTCTAAGTGTTCCTAACAACATCTACCATCTCAAAGCAAAGATCAAGCATTGAATTCATCATGGAACCCACCAAAAGTGCTCAAGCTTCTTAGAGATTGAAGATCCTCCACTATTTTCCTTGCACTTAGTGAAATCCACCTAATTCTTTGCTGATTTGTATAGAGTAGAGTGAAGTCTGTATGCAAGAGAGAAGATGAATGTATTTTTGAGTGATTCTAAACTTGTAACTCTTGAATTGCTAATGGAAATCATTGCCAAAGTGGACGTAGATCTTTCCTAAGATTGAACCACTATAAAATCTTTGTGTATTATACTTTTTATTGCGATTTTGGTCTCGTTTCTTATTGATTGGTGAAGTTTCTTTGTGGCACCGTTGGTGTTTAAGAAAATTTCGGTTTAAACATTCGGCGCCCATCGTAGGGCCGCATTCTCACTTCCTTCTCTCGCACTCTCTCACAAGGTTGAAGGCCTTGCATTGAGGTTCTCAGCCTACTTCTACCATAGATCCTACAAGTCTACGATCTAAGCCAATCGATGAACTTTCTATTAAATTCAAGTCCTTGTCCGGAATCATGGGTAAACTATCGAGGAAGATTGCTAGTAAAATTGTCGAAGAGATCGACAACGCTGCTAACAACGAAACTACTCCGATCACCAACCAATTTGAAGTTGGTGAAACTTCTAAGGCTGGAACAGCTGTAACGAGAAGAGAGTTGGAAGAAGTTTTTGCGAGTTTAAAAAGTCAAATGATATTGCAAACAATGTCATCTGAAGAAACTTGAGTCTATGTTTGTTATGCAAGCCGCTACAGCATAAATTACCATGAATGTCGCTCACTACATCTGCTTAGACAGATCACATAGAAAATGCAGGTTCCTCCTCTTCAAATCCAAATCGAGAAAATTCTGTCCGAGAAGTTTCAAATCCTAACGATCCTCAATATAAGGAAGCTAAAACACCTACATGCAACCACTCCGATAAAGCAACCCCTCGACAAGCGCTGGAACCATCAAAGGGGCACCTTGCCAAGCGAGAGTCCGAGGGCCACGGAATCTGAACCATGGCCGTTTGCATAGGCGAACATCCGATAAGGATGATGGCGTCTTCCCCGTGGACCAGTGCAACGAAGAGGAGCGCATATCGGAAATGGTTTGCAAAATCATGGAGAAAAGATTGAAAAAGCAAGACGATGAGAAGGAGTGGGGGTTCGCTCCTACCAAAACCCCACTTACGGAAAGGATCAAGATGGCTCCGTACCCAAATAAGTTCAAACCACTGACGGTGGCCTATAATGGGACTAGTGATCCCAACGTGTTCTTGTTCAAATATGATCAACATATGGATGGAGCACGCGCCACAGATGAGCTGAAATGCTTGTACTTCGCAACTTACCTCGAAGGGGTGGCTTCACTCTGGTTCACAAAGTTGCCACCTAAGTATGTGGACGATTTTGCTACTTTGGCCAAACTATTCAGAGAGCAGTTCAGGCTCCAAGCTATGAAGGTACGGGATGTCATGGAGTTGAACAAGCATGAGCAAAGGCCAGGAGAACCCATCAGAGCTTTTCTCACCCGCTTCAACATTCCAGCAGCCGAGGTTGGAAATTATAGGCCTCGTTTGGTTTTAATGGCTTTAAAGGGATCCATAAGCAAAAAGAACAAGCTTGGATGATGGATCAAGAAGAAGAAACCAAGTACGCTTGAGGAACTGTTCGACAAAGCTGATGAATATATAAGTGTGGATGAAGATCCAGCCTATGCCATGGATGTTCCTAAAAGCAGCATACAAACCGAAAAGAAAAATAATGATGCAGAAGGCGACCAGAATAATCCTAGTGGTCAGAAAAGGGGCAATGATGGAAAAGATAATCGAGCCAACAAGAAACGCTTCTTTAAAAATTTAGAATTGACTCCTTTGAATGACACCAAAGAAAACATCTTCATGGCAACTAAAGATACTGAAGAGTATCCAACACCAAAACAAGCAAAGGCCAGTGATGCTGTAATAAAATCGAGTATGTTTTGTCGGTTTCCCAACCAACTGGACAACAATACGAATGGGTGCAAACATCTGAAGGGACTGATTGAGGAATTAATAAGGAAGAAAAGACTCCAGTAGTATACAAAGAACATACATAATACTCAAACCTCTCAAAGAGAAGGGACATCTATGGGGCAGCCTAGGCAGAATGAGAACGCTCCGATTGATGTCATTCTAAGACTGACTATCAACACCATTTCTGGTGGGCCTCACCCAACCGGAAGAAGCTGGGGGGATATTGCAAAGTAACTAATGAGATGAAGAATGTTCTGAAAGAAGAAGAACTCATGATCATGAACAAATCCTTTCCGACAAAGATGCCGAAGACCCCATGGGATGATATTGGGTTCAAAGAAAGAGACTCGGACGGATTGCTAACACAAACGGTGAATCCAATGGTGATTGTCGTTGGTTTGGGTCCATCCATGGTCAGGAGAGTCTTGGTTGACAGCGGGGTATCCGTCAGTATCCATTTCATTAATGCATTTAATAGGATGAACCTTTCCATGGATGACATGAAAGTTTGCCAGAATAAGATCTATAGGTTCACATGGCAACCCACTCAACCAATTGGCATCATCAACCTGCTCGTCGAACTTGGAGAAGGGGAACAGAAGGTTGCCAAAAAGCAAGATTTTGTCATAGTCGATGAGCTTTCGGCATATAATGCCTTCCTTGGGAGACCAACCCTCGCAGCCTTTATGATAACAATGGCTCCATGGTACTTGACTATGAAATTCCCTACCGAAAATGGAGTCGGCATGATTAGAGGCGATCAACAAGCAGCAAAGGAGTGTTGTATGCTGGAACTTGCTGAAGCTAGGAAGAAAGAATTGAATAAGGATGTGGAGCCTCCTCTCCACATTCATGACTCCCCCTTATAGCAATTGGGGCAGGGCACTTACACTGGAGAGCACAACGAAGCTCAAAAGGAGATTAATCCAAAAGAAAGCCAGTGTGGGGGAAAATAGAGCGGCACCAGCTGAAGCTATAATCTCTATTCCGGTACACAACAAAAATCCTGACAGAGTCTTGAAAATAGGTTCTCAACTGGGCCTGAAATTGCAGAAAGAACTAACTTTGTTTTTAAAAGCAAATTTAGATGTTTTCGCTTGGACACATTCCGATATGTGGGGAATATCACCGAATGTAATTGCGCATAAATTGAATATTAATCCAAGTTTAACTCCGGTAAAACAAAAGAGATGAATTCATGGACCTGAAAGATCTGTAGCATTAAAAGAAGAAGTAGAGAGATTGTTCAAGAATAAATTTATACGAGAATCTACATATCCCAATTGGGTTTCCAATCTGGTCCTTGTTAAAAAGTCCAATAGCAAGTGGAAAGTGTGCATAGACTATTCAGACCCCAATAAGGCGTGTCCCAAAGACAGTTTCCCATTACATCGAATTGATCAACTTGTTGATGCGACGGCGGGGCACGAGTTGTTATCCTTTATGGACGCATACTTTGGGTATAATCAAATCACGATGCACAAGCCATATGAAGAGAACACGAGTTTCATAACAGATAGAGGCTTTTATTGTTATAAAATTATGCCATTCGAAATAAAAAATGCAGGGGCAACATACCAGCGCCTTGTGAATTCCATGTTCAAATGACAAATCTGAAACACAATGGAATTCTGTGTAGATAATATGCTGGTAAAATCGAAGAAAGCCAATGATCATCTAGACAATCTGGCTGAGATGTTCCATATCCTCAGGAAATATGGGATGAAGCTAAATCCGCTTAAATGCTCATTTGGAGTCTCGTCAGGAAAATTTCTCAGGTTCATAGTCAATGCCAGGAGCATTGAAGCGAATCCTTCTCAAGTCGCAGCCTTATGAGAGATGCACGCTCCAAGAATGAAGAAAGAGCTTCAAAGCCAAAATGGGAAAGTAGCTCTGCTTAACCGATTTATCTCTAAGGTGACGGATCAGTGCATTCCACTCTTCGATGCTTTGAAGAATGAAAAGAAAGATTTCCAATGGACTCCTGAATGCCAAACAACCTTCGAACAGTTGATTAAGCACATGGAGTCACCACCGATGTTCTCTAAACCCAAAGATGGAGAGGAGATGTTCCTATATTTAGCTTTCTCGTCTCATGCCTTAAGCGCTGCGCTTGTCTGGGAGGATGCCAAGGTCCAATGGTCAGTTTATTACATTAGTAAAAGGCTCGTTATAGCAGAACTGAACTAACCAAAGTTAGAAAAACTTGCATATTGTCTGCTTATCGCCTCAAAAAAGCAAATACCATATTTTCAATCCTATCCTGTAAAGGCTCTCACCGATCAACCGCTAAGACAAGTTCTCTTTCGCCCAGAAACTTCGGGAAGGTTACTGGAGTGGAACATAGAGCTCAATCAATACGACATCACTTATCACCCTCGAAGGGATATTAATGGGTAGGCTTTAGCGGATTTCATTGTCGAGTTCACGGATAGAGGAGAATAAATAGAGGAACCAGTAGAGACGATGGCTAGTTGGAAGTAGTTGTACATCGATGGATCTAGAAATGATTACTGCCCAGGGGCTGGAATAGTCCTGGAGGCTCCTGATGGTCATTCCCTATGCTACGCCTTAAGGTTGGAATTCCCGTCAACCAATAATGAGGCCGAGTATGAAGCATTGATAATAGGGCTGAAGCTAGCAAAAGAGCTGAATCGGAAAACCTTGCAAATTTTCAGTCAGTCATAGTTAGTAGTGTGTTAGGTCTGCAAAGAATTCCAAACCAAAGTATGCTAGTTCCTAGATCTCATATTCCCAGGGAATAAAATTCAAAGGCAGATTCTCTCGCCAAGTATGCTAGTTCCTCAGATGCACAGTTGCTAGGTTTAATTCCCGTCAAAGTCCTTTCAACTCCCGCCATTGAAGAAGCAGATGTTAACTGTATTATGGAAACTATTGAAAAACTATGTCCTGGATGACTCCAATTAAGGAGTATATCCTTAACGGAACACTTCCAGAAGATCCGAAAAAGCGGTGCAAGATATTGCACAAAGATCCATTATACCTTATCCAGGATGGAAGGTTTTATAGATGAGGATTCTCTATGCCACTACTGCGAAGTGTAACCAAAGAGGAGTCTAGAGCAATCTTGGCAGAACTACATTAAGGCGAATGTGGAGGTCACACAGGTGGTCAAACAATAGCCAAGAAAATTACGTGATATGGCTATTTCTGGCCCGATGCGAACCCGGCTGCAATGACCTATGTTTACTAGATGCCGAATATTTGCAAAGATTCCGAGAGCACCTCCCACGGTACTGACCCAAATGGTCATCCCATGACCATTTGCCGTCTAGGGAATAGATCTGATTGGAGCATGCCTACTGCTAAATCAAGCATGAAGTATGTAATAGTAGCAGTGGACTACTTCACTAAATGGGCCGAAGCCGAGCCGTTAGCAACTATTACTTCAAAAAAGGTAATCAACATTGTTTTAAGAACATTATTTCCCGATTTGGGGTACCACAGAAGATAATCACCGATAACGGGACTCAATTCGAGAGCAGTGAATTCCTAGATTTCTGCGCTAAGTACAAGATTAAGAAGAGTTTTGCAGTCACTGCTCATCCGCAGGCCAACAAGCAAGTTGAAGCAATCAACAAAATTTTGAAGTCAACCATTAAGAAGTGTCTCAAAAAAGCTAAAGGCGGTCGGGTAGACGAGCTTCCTCTTGCACTATGGGCACATCGTACAACTCATAAAACTACAACTGGGCACATTCTTTTCTCGCTCGCATTTGGATCGGAGACTATGATTCCAGTGGAGCTGGAAGCTCCCACTCACCGAAGAATCCACTTTATCCGATACAAGAACGAGAAACTAGAGCTTGAAGCACTTGATTTGCTAGAAGAAAAAAGAAAAGAAGCAAAGCTCAGAATCATTGCACATCAAAGAAGGATAACTCGTCATTTTTATGCTAAAGTTAAATGGAGAACTTTTCAAGTAGGGGACCTTGTCCTAAAAATAATCATGACAGGAACTGGAGTATTTGGACCCAACTGGGAAGGGCCGTATATGATAAGCAAAAGTTCCCAAATGGCACATTCGAGCTGAAAACGACGGATGGAATCCAACTTCCGAGAGCTTGGAATAGCATACATCTCCATCATTACTTCGTTTAATAGTTCTTTCATTTTGCAAGTTGTAAGCATCATGCATTGTAAATACCATGAAACATTGTTACAAGTTTTGTACGTATTGATGACAGAAATTTCTTTACTTGCCTAAATCGTACATTTGCAAATTCTTGTCTACAAGTTGCTAAAAATTCGATTTTGATTGCAGGTCCCCTAAAAGAACGTTGGCGCTTCTATGACCTAGTAAAGCTTGGTGACAATTACAGCACATCCCGATTGGGATAGCTTAAATGTTCCTTTGCTCAATGCTTAAAACATCATTCACAAAAAATACGAAGGTGCGGAGCACAACATTGCAAATAAGGGACACTAGGAATTGAACGGTGAAATGACGCAACGTTCAAACTACAAATGAGGTTGTGAGTTTCACTGAAGGGGCACCTTCTTAATTGCAAGGTGCAGGACTTAGTTCTGATAAATCGCGGTAAAACCTGATAAATGAACTAGCATCCATCCCGTGAAATGATGCAACTCTAAACCAAAGACTTCTCCGAAGGGAAACCAGTCAATAGTCGGAGCCATTAATGCATGACCCGATTACAACAAACACTGGGCCTCTAAACCAAAGACCTCTCCAAGGGGCACCCAGTCGATCGTCAGAGCCATTAATACATGGCCCGATTATGACATACACTGGGCCTCTAAACGAAAGACCTCCCCGAGGGGTACCCAGTCGATCGTCAAAGCCGTTAATACATGGCCCAATTACTACAAAACCTGGGCCTCAAAAGACCGCTTTGGGAGCATCCGATCATAAGCCGGGTCTTCCAAGTTCGGTTAGTGACAGAGCCAAAGACCTTTTTAAAGACGTCCGATAAATTCTACAAGTGGTTGTGTTATTTAGTCGCAACGAATAACGGATTTTTAAAGACCTCTTCGGAGGCACGAAAAACAAGACATCTCCGGGGGCATATGTTCAAATCTATTCTCCAAAGGGCCTGGATTGCCAGGTTGGAGAGAAACATGATTGAATATACTAAAATATAAGACCTCTCAAGCAGGGGCACAAAAACAAAATTTCATCTTCACAAAAAGGTATGAGCTGGATCGATTAGATGGGAAACCTTTGATCATGATCACGCCAGGAAATTTTAAAATGGAAAAACACATGATCAGGGGATTCTAAATGAAATTGATCAAAAAAGTAATGCCCAACCTTTAAAGTTTGTGACAAATTTTGGTATGGGGGCATTATCACTGCATTAAAGAAATTTAATAATGCTCACTTAAACATACCACAAACTCGTCACAATTTTACATTAAAGGTTTAGCATCTGCAAGGATTACTTTAACCAACAAGGTTGAATCCCTTGAAATGGCTAGAGAAAACTTAAGAGCTTCGATATGGTGACAAGCACAAAGGTGATTATTCACGCAAAAGAAGTCTCAAAAATTGCCCCAGTCAGAATCAGGAAAATTCAGTAAAATTGGTCAAATAAATCCAGCTAATAATGATTCATGGCTACAACTGAAAAACCAATTTACAAAAAATGTACCAGGAGGTCATTTTAATACCAAACATTGCAATAACAAATGACTTGTAGCATAAAAAAATTTTTTTGTGAGCATGAAAAGAAAAAAGGTGTGGAATGCAGAATAAGATGGTAGCTAAAAGTAAAAGCTTAAGTACAGTGAACAAAACACAGTTCCATTTCAGCAACGCAGAACCAGATCGTAGACACAAGTCAAGAACAAAAGTATCAGACATAAGTATGCATGAAATAACAAGCATAAAAGTAGTAAGCGAGGGTCGGCACTCGCATATACAACCGGTCTCGATACAGTAATCAGAAACAAAAACAAAGTCATGAGTACTACTGCTTCTTGCGACTTGACCTCAGAGTAGGCTTTAGTGGAAGGAGGCAGTGCGCTAGCTGGTTGTTTCCTTAGCCCGTTGGGACTTTCTTGAGATGAAAAAGCAATAATTTCTTCTTAACATCATGCTTTTTACCTTTGTGTCCGGAAGATGATGGGGATTTGGATTCGTGCTCCTTTAGGTCCTCTGTCTCCTTGTCCGGGGTCTCACCAGTATGCTCAGAATTCTCCCTACTCGGAATGTAATCCTCATTATCACCTAAGTTAGCAATGGCGGGAATTCGAGTATCATGAGAACACGGAGTTGTAAAAGCAGGGAGAGATGGATCAGCCGGAGGAGGAGTAGAAACTGGGGCAAGAGGAACTGACATCAAAGTTGAATCAATTATGACTGCTTTTTTCGTCATTGTCTTTCCTACAACAGGGGAGGGCGATGGTGAAATTAGACTTAAAGCAGATGAACAATGAGCCGAAATGCAGATGTCTCTAGTGAGGGGCATAGGTAGTTTAAGTATAGCAAGGTTTCGATAATTTCAAGTTTACCTGCAGTTATAAGACTAGCCTGAAGATCTCTGTGCTCTTCAACCTTAAATCTGTTCACATCAGCATCATCATCTATTTCGTCATCCTTACTATGCTCCTCTGCTGAATTTTCCTCAACATTATGCTCCTCGAACTCTCTATCTTTTTCTTTGGAATTAATGGGAGGATCGGCCGGGATCTGTGGACCAGAAGCTTCATCATTAGCAGGAAGATTAGGGGCATCATCATTTGTTGCATCCCAGGCTTGTCCTCCGGAAGGCCCGGCTTTATCACCTAGCAATGCCCGCTTTTCCCTTAGTATAATTTTCCTCTTAGCTAAAGCTTCGCGGGATCTCTCGTCTATGAGTTCTTCTATAAGATCCTCTATATGGCGATCGCCTCTGTCAATCCTGAGTATTTCTTCCTAGACAAGAGCTAGAGTCTCACCAAGTCTTTTCCCAAGTAGTGCAGACTACCATGGCCCTTGACGCTGTAAACATAAAACTTGAATAGGGTCTCCCCGGTCTTCGCTTTGACTTTTTTATAAGCATCCACGGCTCTGGTTTATCCTCTTCAAGAAATTTAACATTGGTAGTTAGCGCTTCAAGGGATAAACTTTGGGAAGAAACCCTATGTTGAAGAGTTAAGTTCCCTAGTTGAAGAATGGCATGAGCATTCTTTTCTACAGCTAATTGGGACTTCGCAAGTTGCTGGGCAGATTGAGCTTCTTGGACTTGTTTAACAAGCACATCTTCCTTCGGTTTAGCAGCAGCAAGTTCATCCTTAAGCTTAGCAACCTCAGCAGCTAAGTCCTTAGTGGAGCCACGAGACTTGAGCACGTGGATTAAAGCAGTCTTTTCATTCTCCAATGTTATAATATGGTCAAGGCGAGCTGAATTAAGTCTTTGGAGATCATGAGCAAATGTGTTCCAATTACCAAGATGTTTTTCGACGCGCTCGCTCGGTTTATCTAATTTGGCCACAACTTGACTTTTGGCAACGTCATATTGGGCAATCATACTGCTTTTTGCACCAGCTATTTCCTCAAGAAGATCCCGCTTGTCATTCGGAAGCAAGTCCATGTCAAAATACGTCCCTCTCAAGTCCCAGCCTTTGAAGCGCTCGACAAGCATTAGGCCGGTTGGCCTTATCTTGAACGAGGCATATTCATGATTATTTGAAGGTCGAAAGAAGTGGGAATTACTGATGAAGAAGCCAAAGGTATGTCATCGCCAGTATTTTGAATATCCGGTAGTGGGAAATCTGACAATGGAAGTTTGTCCGATTTGTAACGCTTTCCGGGGTCATCTTTACCCTCATCACTCCTCTCTCTCTTCTTTTCATTCTTCCTCCTTTGACTTTCTTCTTCTTTTCTCCACTTAGCCTCCAACATATCAAAATGATAATGCCTCTACTTCCTTAATTGTTCAGTTTCATTGAGATCACCAATCCGTTTAGGCTGATAAGCGGGTTATGAATATTGAGAGTGATTTGAATGTTGGGAAGGTCGAGGATTGATGAAGTTTTTGGGGTTGAACTGCATAGCACTTTGTTCAAAGCTATCAACAAACGAGTATCTCATTTCTGAACCTGGTAAAAAGGAAGAGCAAAATTTTAGTACCTAAATTAAAATGTACTAAGGTAGAATGGAAGGAATTGAATCTAAGTGCTAGAAATGTATGGCAAATAAGGGAGAATGTCAATGTGTGTTAATTAACGAACTAATCTTAGATGATGGTTCTAAGTTGATCTAGTCAATCCCTAGCTTAGCGAGTAGTTTCCCTGGTCTAGAGACGGGAGCATATGGGGCTCTAAGTCCTGCATTCAAGTTATGGGGTTTAAATGTTTGGACAGCAAGATCACCTTGAATGATGTCTCTAGCTGAGCTAAGATCAGCAAGATCTCTAAAAGTCTCCGACATACTTCCTTGGTTATCTTGGACGATGGGATTCTTATCACGATTTTCACTACTTAAATTGTCCTTAGAAGTTATCCCAGTTCCTCCATATTGTTCGGTTTCCTCCGCTATATCCGGATTAATTCTCAAAGCAGTCTCATCTGCATGATCCTGTCCGATCTTTTCCTCAGGATCTGGGACTGTGCCTTCTTTCTCAACTAGGTCGAATAAGGCCAAAGGGTTCTTACCCTCATGACATTTAGCTGCTTCCTCCTTGATGGAAACCAATTTGGATTTGGGAGGAGTCTTACTACTCCCTGCTGGATCAAAACACTTTCTTATTTTAGCTTTCTTGACTGGGGATTTACGCGTAATGTCGTTCTTATCTACCGGATCTGCCCCTAGAGATCGTAAGTGAGCAAGAATTTCCTACTCTTTTCACTCCTAGGAACAACCGTTATGGAATTAAAGAGATGTTGATCAAAAACATTATTCTCAGAAGGAATCACTGTGATGGCCCACCTCCGACCAGTCGACATTTCTCCGAAATGCGCTGTTCCTATGCCCGACCAGCACGGGATGGTCGTCAAAAGAAAAGAAGCAAGATGAGGAACTATCAAAGAACCTGTAGTATATCTCACAGCATATGGAATAAAATATAATAATAACATAACTTGACACAAAACAGGCGAGACAATGCATAAGATGAAAACTAAACCATCATAGCAGCAGAATCTAAAATACAACTTATGATCCAATACCATTATTACAACTTGAAAATACTGTCTCTAAAGCAAAATAGAAAAGGTACACTACTAATTCCCAAAGTAGTGACCAGCTACAGCACAGGGAGAATATATAAATAAGAAATATTTCTTTTGCTCCTGTCCTATTCTTTTTTCTTCTGTATGAATCGATATTATTACATTCCAATTCCTTCCCGATACCTCCCAAGGAAAATATCGAATTGGATCCAAAATTGACGGGTTAGTGTGAGCTTATCCATGAGTTATTAATGACTGGACGAAACCAAGAAATATATATCATACGTGGAAGCCTCTTGCTCGTCTCCGGTACAGCTACTTGTGCAACCACCTAACCCGTCTCAAGTCTACTCGTGTGAGCACCTAGAGTAATAAGAAGAAACATAAAACTCTGGGTCAGGCAACAGTCTGGTATGAGCGGTAGCAAATATACATCTCAAGATGAACAAATAACAGGTATAAGAAGTCATACCTGAACCTGGACCTACAACCAAAGAGTTAGCACAACAAGAAGTACAATACTTTGAGGTAACACTAACATAAAGTGTAAAATGGGAGTGTGCATGACATGGTGATAGCAAACATCAAACATAGCAATCATCTTCACATCTCCCACTCAATGTGTAAAGTATACGATATCCACCACTTTGATCACCAAATCTTTTGCTACGATCACTTTGCCCTTGGGGTCATAATGACCTCATTGCACTGATCCATAGCCACTAATCCTTTGCTGTATCCTCTTTGCCCCATGGAGTCATACGACTCCACTGCACTGGCTCATAGCCATGCTATGATCACTTGCCCTTGGGAGTCGTAACGGTCCCATTGCGCTGATCCAAAGCCGCTAATCTGTCTCTCAGTTGTGAACTAAAGTTATAGATATCGATAACCCCTTTGCACACATCCCATAGCAAATCCCAACTATTGAAGTTAACTCGTTGGTTCCCATCTAGATCCTGAGTTATAACTTTCTACTTGGACTTCCTTTGCATCTCGGGCTTTGGTTGAATTGGAGTTGGTCTTCAGAAGAGTCATCACGTAGTAGTAGTGGAAGCTCAATTCGGTTCGATTCGATCTGCTTCAGTCGATTCGTTTCGAATACACCGTCCCCAAGCCTCCCTTTCGGTTCGCTGCTCCACTTCAAGTCGGTTCGGTCATTTCCATCCAGTTCGGTTCGGCACTCCTTTATCTCAAGATCCTGATTCGATCCCGCTTCCTAGCTCTAATCCGACCCGATCCCCACGCCGAGCTCCGTTTTGGTCCTGGTTCCAATTCAACGCAAATGGCCTTCCTTTTTGCCATGCACAAGTCTTTTCACTACTCTGGTTCGGTTTAGATATGTCCGATCCGATCCCCTATCTCGATCCGATCCGTAATCCTGGCACTTTTCCAACAAGCCTGTTTTGTCCATTCTCGCCATACGACGGTGTTTTCAATCATTCTAACCTTACTACACAACCATAAAGCATTCCAAACAGTAGTAACAGCATATAGAGTCAATCAAGAACACCAAAAACATCAAGCATATGTGTTACTTAGGATCAAACATACCTTAAAACCCTGAATTTCCCTTTAATCCCCTTAACCATGTTTTAACTATATGATTAAAAAACTTAATCCAAATTAACCCAAATTTTTATCAAAGGCATAAAATAATATTAAAGAATTTTAACATATTTTCCATATTTTACTGAGTCAAAATTTCGCTAATTATCACTAATCACCCCTAATTAGCCATAATTAGTGAAGAAACTTGCTAATCACTCACCTTAGCCACAGATTATTTATAGATTTGAAGTCTCCACTGACTTGAGTCGAATTCCTATGCAACACAACATCTCTAACTTTGATTTGATGTCAATCCGCCTTGAATTGATGTAGATTCGCTTAATATTGGATTAGAGAGTGATTACAGATGAATTTAGAAGGTGGAGGTCATTACTAGGGTTCAAAGAATGTTTGTGGTGGCTATAAAATTGAGATGAGATGTTTTCCTAATTGATTTCAGCCTCCCCATAACCCTAATCCTGAAATGGGTTATGGGCCCTTCCACTAATTACCCTATTCAGCCCGATTAAGCTGTTTTTCACCTTCCAAACCTTACTTCATCCATATCTCCCAAACGGTAAGTTCGTTTGATCAATGTGACCACTCTATAAATCATCATCTGAATCCAATGGAAGTGATTTCTGGTCAAAACTCCTTACCAATCAAAAGTTATAGGCGAAACAAGATTTGCCAGGGGTAAAATGGTTATTTAAAATTTGGCAAAAATCGTGAAGATGGGAAATGACCCCAATAGCCGTTCCCCAAAGTTACACGACCCTACGACTTCGTATGTAAATGAAATAAATATTCTATGACCCTTTGATACGTAAAATGTGGGTTGTTACGTTCTTTCCCCCTAAGAAGTTTCACCCCTGAAATTTCTTAATCGGAACATACAATGGTATCCAACATGCCTATCAGCCAAACACAAGCAATCAAACATACATGATAACACAACAAGTTTATCCTAGCATGCGGTTTACTAACAAGGGAATAACTCTATCGCTATAAAAATATTACCAAGCAAAGAGTTCTAGATATGACTTCCTTATGTTCTCCTCTGTTCCCCAAGTACAGTTATTCTCGTTATCACCCCACTGGACCTTGACCGGTCTCACCGTCTTCCTTCAAAGTTGCTTCGTATCATACTCGACAATACGAATCGGCATGCGGTTCCCAACTGCCTCGGGTTCTACTTCGATGTCATCTAACTGATCTGGTGAAATAGCCATAGCAGGGTCGTGCACGAACTTCCTTAACTGGGAAACATGAAATACGTTGTGAACTCCCACCATCTTGTCAGGTAATTCAATTTTATATGCTAAATTCCAAACTTGCTCGAGAAGTGGGAATGGACCAACAAACCTTGGTGCCAACTTACCTCTCCTACAAATCGAATCACACTCTTTAATGAAGAGATCTTGACGAATACTAGGTCGCCAACGGAGAATTTCAATTCTCTTCATCTTTTATCGGCATGACTTTTCTGTCTATCTTGGTCAGCCTTCATTCACTGTTGAATAACCTTGATCTTATTTGAAGTTTCTCTTATTACATCTGGCCCAAGCACAAATTTCTCATCGGTTTCCAGCCAACATGATGGTGAGTTGCACGGTCTTCCGTACAAAGCTTCAAATGGGGCCATACTAATACTGGACTGATAGCTATTATTGTATGCGAACTCAACCAGCTGCAAATGGTCATCCCTTGAACCTCCAAAGTATAATATACAAGTTCTCAAGAGATCTTCTAATACATGATTAACCCTCTCTGTTTGACCATCGGTTTGAGGATAATATGTGGTAATGAGATATAATTCTTACCCTAAAGCCTCTTGTAAGCTCTTCCAAAACCCACTAGTAAATAACGGATGTCGGTCACTCACAATACTTTTAGGTATTCCATGAAATTTCACTACCCACTTCATATACAGTTCTGCTAACTTAGGTGTTGTTCTATTTGACTTGACTGGTCTAACCTTGCAATTTTAGTAAATCGTTCTAAAATCACCCAAATATTATCATAGCCCGATCTAGTCCTTGGTAAACCATCATGAAATCCATTAAGACTTGTTCCCATTTCATCTTGGGAATTTCCAGTGGTTGTAACAAACCACTAGGCTTCTTTTTTTGGCTTTAACAAGCTGGTAATTCATGCATTTGGATATAAACTCCCCAACGTCTCTTTTCATTCCTTCCCAGTAGTAGGTTTGCTTCATGTCTCGATGCATTTTGTTACCACCGGGATGTATAGTCAGTTTTGAGTGATGACATTCTTTAAGCACTTAATCTCTCAATCCATTGACATTGGGTACAACCAGTCTCCCATTCTTTCGAAGCCATCCTTCTTGATCAAAGCCCATACTTGCTCATCTCCTCCTCAATACCCATCTCTAACTTGGAGACGATTTCCAATAAGTTAGGATCGTCCCTCGGACTAGAACCAATCCGCTCAATCAAAGTGGGTCTGATCGTCAAACTTGCTAACATTTCGGGATCCAATTCAGACTTAGGTCTGAAATCATACCATGTAATATACTCCAGTTGCTTCCATTCAAGAAACATAGCCCCTAAACTGGTATGTCTCCTACTTAATGCATCGGCTACCGCATTGCCCTTTCCTGGGTGTATGCGATATCGAAGTCATATGAAGCCAAGAACTCTACCATCTTTGCTGTCGAAGATTTAAATCCTTTTAAGAGAAAAGGTACTTTAATAACTTATGATCGGTAAACAACTCGAACCTTTCTCCCAAGAGATAATGTCTCCAAATCTTCAATGCGAACACGATCGCTGCCAATTCCAAATCATGGGTAGGATATCTTTTCTCATGCGGTTTCAGCTGTCGACTAGCATAACCTACAACCCTACCTTCTTGCATTAATTCAGCACCTAGTCTGGTACCATAGGCATCAGTGTATACTATCATCTCTTCATTCCCCTTAGGAATAAGTAGCACTGGTGCGCACATTAACTTTTCCTATAGGCTCTTAAATGCATTCTCACACCTTTTGTCCTAAACAAAAGCTTGATTCTTCTTGGTCAACTGAGTTAACGGCGTCGCTATCTTAGAGAAGTCTTGGATAAACTTACGATAATATCCAACCAACCCCAAGAAACTTCTCACGTCTATTGCATTCTTGGGCGTAGACCAACCTTGCACTACAGCCACCTTCGCAGGATCCACAACAATACCATTCTGTGAAACAACATGGCCCAAGAACCTCACTTCCCCCCTCCAGAAGTGGCACTAAGAAAACTTCGCTTTCAATTGGTGTTTCCTTAACACCTCCATCACTATCCTCAAATGTTCCTTGTGTTCTTCCTCTGTTCTCGAGTATACCAAGATATCGTCTACGAACACAAGAACAAACTTATTCAATTGGTCCCTGAATACCTTATTTATTGTAACAACCCGTATTTTCAATAACCTGTTATAATGTAAATTGAGGCAGAATTTAATTCTAAAATCTGAATCAAGGGAAACGGGCTATGCCATTGCGTTCGTCTCGGAAAAATACACGAAATAGAGTCCGAGTTTTCGAAAATCGAAGTCCGTATGACCCAGTTAAGGCCCATTGAAGTTTTCAGAAAATTTCTAAGTAAAAACAGATTTAAATTTTAAAATTAAAAACTAGGGATAGGGCAAACTGGGTAGGCGGGAAAAATTCCCGCCCAGGACCCCATGTCGACAGGCCTGTCGACAGGGGTCTTGGCATGTCGACTGCCCTGTCGACAGGGGGTGCCCGGCTATTTAGCCTGGTGCACCATTTCTGATTGGGGTTGGGTCTTGTGGCTTGTTTCTAGAGAGTTCCGAGATCTGATGGACCTAATTGAATCTAGGGTTAATCCTATGGCCTAAAAACACTAGCCTAATCTATAAATAAGACCCTAACCTACCCTAAATCACTCATTATTCAATCTAGTAACTAAACTATGCCAAAATCAAAACTCTCATGGCCTCCACCCTCTTCATACAATTCCTAAACAAATCCCTAAGAGATCTCCATGCATACAAGTGCATTTAGGCTTGTATGATCCTCCTTAGCTTGCATTAAAGGCTTGTTTCTCTATTGGCATCATAAAGGAGGAGTCTTGATCAAGTTTGCTTGCATTTGGGTGTTTTAATTAGTTGCATAAGGGGTTCCTTACAATTGCTATACTCATTTGAGTCGGCATAAGCATTGTAAGCCCTCTTACCTTCATTTTAGAAACTCTAAAGTTAATATGTGATGCAAGTTGGGATTTATGTATGTTTATTAAGTTATGCATGTTTATGCAAGTTTGCTAAGTCATGATTTGCAAGTTTATTAAGTTATGCATGTTTATGCAAGTTTACTAAGCCATGATTTGCAAGTTAAATGAGTTATGCATGTTTATGCAAGTCCACTATGCCATGATTTGCAAGTTAAATGAGTTATGTATGTTTATGCAAGTTCATTATGCCATATTGTGCATGTTTAATAAGTTATGCATGCTTATGCAAGTTTAAAATAACAAGTTGTGCATGTTTGACAAGTTATGCATGCTTATGCAAGTTTAAAATGACAAGTTGTGCATGTTTGACAAGTTATGCATGTTTATGGTAATATGCAAGTTCACTATGCTAAGTTGTGCGAGTTTAACATGTTATGCATGTTTTTATGCAAGTTCACTATGCTAAGTTGTGCGAGTTTAACATGTTATGCATGTTTATGGTAATATGCAAGTTCACTATGCTAAGTTGTACAAGTCTAACATGTTATGCATGATTGTTGTGCAAGTTTATCATGTATGTTGTGCCAAGTTCCCTCTTCCTATCCTTTATGCGTTATTACGAATATGTAAGCGATAGAATGACGTTGGGGGGTTTGGGTAAACTTAAAATATATGAAAATATAAGATTGGGAATTTACCTATTAAGTTAGGTCTACCCCTTGGGAATTTACCTATTAAGTTAGGTCTACCCAAGCATTTGTTGACTTGTAATTATGTTTTGAAATAAAGTGGACATGACACTTAGAAAATATAAGTGTGGCCAACTCGAGGTTGGGTTGAGTTTGTAGCGTAATTCTACCCGGAACCGACCGGCTTAACTAGTGGCTACAAACAATAGGACCCAATGTGAGAAGTTGGTCATATGGTGCCAAAACCCGAGGTTAGACTAAGTTGTGGTGTAAACCTACCCGGACCCGCCCGGCCTAACTAGTAACCACAACAAAGGTCTAATGTGAGAGGTTAAGGTGCATTAAGCTAATTAATGCCTCATAATTAGGGTTAAGTCAGGGTCCACTAATACTTAACCAATTTGGGAATTCGAGGGATTGAAATGGGGTTAAGTTGTGAACTGTCGGTTTCGCTTAACCAATTAATCCATGATTAGAGAAGGGTTAAATCACACTTAACCCTCTTGGAAACCCTAGCAGCGTGGTCCGTTCCGGCAGTAATCCCAGTTGGGTATCATTCACAACCCTAGAGTACTAGGCTAGGGCGGGGCACGATTACTAGACGGATGTAAGCGACCAAAGCGACGGCTGAGTGGTACAGCGGTGCGGGTCCGGCGGGCTACGGACGTGCACGTAGTCCGATATTGGACAAACTCGAGGCGCGGGTACCAGTAGGTTTAGACTGTGCATTATTGCTTAGGTGTCTGGGGTTGACACCCGAGGGCTTGATACACCCAAAGGTGGACCCAGCGCAGTCTGACTACATCCATGTGGGCCGTATGGACACCAACACTGGATGTGTTAGGTTTATAGGGAGCCGATCGACTAGACCGTTGGGCTGGACCTTATATTAAGGTCACTTCATGTTATTGGGTCAAAGCTTGGGCCAAGGGATCAATACCTGTTATGTTGGTTTGCTAGTACACCGTGGTGCAAAACTTAACCTTGTTTATGCGATGACACCTCTATCTATCTTGTAGTTAATTTACCATGCCAGTATGTTGTTATCTATGATCATCTCAGTTTCCATCATGATGTTAACTTTATTAGTTTATAGACTGATCGTAGCAGGGCTTACTCAGTCTTTTTGACTGACCTGTTTTCTTTCGCCTCTTTTCTTCCGTTTCCCCCCCCCAGGTTCTCAGGGAGGGAATACTGGAGCCTAGCTTGGATTTTAGCTGCTTCCTTGGATAGCTCAAGTATGCTTTGGACTTGAGCCGCTATGGTTTATCACTCTTATTTGGGGATAGTACTTATGTATTTCAGTTTATCAGATGATGTATTTATCTAGACTTGTAATTTTGGGAAATTGACATTTTGATGTACCAGACTTGTGTTTTGAAATGGTTTAAAAATCTTCCGCTGTTTTATCTACTTACTCTGTTTATTTACATATATATATATGTCATGTCCTGCCTTGCTATATCATTATGCATGTTTACCTTGTTTTAAAACGCCCCACCAAAGTCAGAGTTGCTTCCAAGAGCCACCCTGGCGGAGGTGGGGTGTTACATTTGGTATCAGAGCCAGGTTTACGAGAAGGGATAAAAAGGTTTTTAAAACTTTTGAAAAGAAAAACTATTTTCAAAACCAAGTATTAAGTATTTTCCAAAGGAAAGTCTAGTTATTTTTAAAAGGCTATTCCCCAAAAAGCCATTAGCACTATCCTTTGATCCCTCGTTTGAACCCTTTTCTTTTCGTTTCCAGCATGTTTGATAATCTCATCTTACCCGAAGGGGTAACAATACCCGATTGGTTTCGTCGGTACTTGGAAGTCACGGCACCGGTCCCGGGTATCTCTAATGTTGTCTTTCCAGTCAAGGCCGCTGTTCCTCCTCCTCCTTCCGTAGCTGATGTTCCTCTTCTCCCTCAGCCTCCACAAGCGGATTTTTCGGAAACTTGTAAGAACTTTAAGATGATGGGTGGCAAGAATTTTAGTGGAACAGAGACTTTTGTAGAGGCAAGGAATTGGTTGAAAGAGACCGAAGATCTTTTAGCCACCTTTGATATAAGTGACCGCAGGAAGGTTTTATTGGCAGTATGGTTGCTAAAAGAAGAAGCTGCACGTTGGTGGGTAGTCACCACCGCTACTAGGCCAATTGAGACTTGGGATGACTTTAGAGGAAGGTTTGGACTGAGGTTCTTATCACTAAAGCAAGGGGACATGACTATTAGGGAATACATAGATAAGTTTAATCAACTGGCTCGGGTCGATTTAGACTTGGTTAATACAGCTCAGAAGAAGGCCCTACACTTTTCTCTAGGATTAAACGAGCCATTACATGGTTTGGCCATGTCTCATATACCCTTGGGGGCGACTTTCGAGAATTTGGTGAATATGGCCCTACTTCAAGAAGAAGATAACAATGACAAGAAAGAGGTCAAGGCGAATGAGTCTCAAGGCAGGAGAGTAAATTCCGGAAAACGGGGCAAGAATAACCACAACCGCAAGGACAAGCCAAGAAAGAATATGAAATGTAACTTCTGTGGTAAGGTTGGACATATAGCCAGGGAATGTAGGAAGAAGAAGAGAAAGCGGGGCGAATGCTTTCATTGTGGTGAGTTTGGACATCTCAACAAGGATTGCCCAAGGAAACAAGGGCAAGGTCAGACTCAGTATGCAGGACTATCTGGAGGGCGAGTTCATCCCCTCAATACCGTTCGTCCAGCTTATGATAGAGGTAGTGTTTCTGTTGAAAGTCTTGTTTACATTTTCTAATTTTCCCTGTTCGTACTTTGTTTGATTCTGGCACATCGCATAGTTTTATTTCATCTGATCTAGTTGGAAGTTTGCACCTAAGTACTAGTCTAGTTGATGATCCCATATGTGTTTCAAATCCAATTGGGGGGTTCTGCCCGTTGTCTGTGGTCTGAGTGGATTTGAAAATTTCTATCTTGAGTATAGAATTCTCGTGGGATGCTTATATTCTCGGTTTCAGGGGATATGGGTTGGTTTTGGGCATGGAATGGTCGTCCTGTTTTGGAGTCATTCTGGGTTTTTGTATATAGGGTTGTGAGGCTCATGATTCGCCTCGGTAATACCCTAGAAATTTCTAGCAACCCTATGGGTCCCGTCATGTTATGTTATCTTGAAATCCCTCGACTCGTCTATCGATAGTTTGCAATCTGTGAGGGTGGTCCGAGAATATCTTGATATCTTGGGGGAAGTGAAGGGGTTACCCTTAGACGTGGGATAGATTTCCACATTATCTGGTTGGTAATACCAAGCCAGTTTCGTGGCCGGTTAGGCACATGACCTCACGAGATGAGAGTTAAGAAAGCAAGTCAAGGAGTTGCTTGAGAAGAACTTCCTGAGATGAAGCATTTTTCGAGTAGGGTGCTCCAGTAGTATTCGTTACTGATGTGGACAGTTTGTTTCGCTTATGTGTTGATTATCGTGAGAAGAATAGACAACCGTTACCAAGGATCAATGATTTGTTTGATCAGCTTGTAGGAGCATCTGTTTTCTTTTGATCTAGCTACCGGATTCCATCAGCTTAGGATGGCTGAGGATGGAATTGACAAGACTGCGTTTTAGGACTCTAGATGGGTTTTAGAATGGCTAGTCATACCATTTGGTTTGACTAATGCACCCGCGTATTACATAAACTGGATGGGTAGGGTGTTTAGGGAGTCCTTGAACAAGTTTGTCATGGTCGTCGTAGACGATATTTTGATCTCCTCAAAAGAACGAGGAAGAACATGCTATACAGCTCAAGGAGGAGATGGATACGCTTAGAGCCACCAATTGAAGGTCAAGTTCTCCAAATGTCACTTTGGAGGAAAGGAGTTGGATTTCTTGGGCACATAGTTCCTAAGTAAGGCTTAGCGGTGGATTCCGCTAAAATGGTTGCGGTTTAAGACCGGAAAACTCTGAGCAGTGCAATTGGAGTAAGAAGCTTTCTCCGTTTGGCTAGTTAGTTAGCATTCCCGGAGCTTAGACTTACTCTTCTGGATCAAGAAGGGGGTTTCACAGGAAGAAGACCCACCGTTGGTCAAGAACATGGACCAGTCGATTTGAGGCGAGATGTTAAGTCACCTCGCTAGATATATTATGGATGACAAGGGATGACTAAGGCACGACGAGAGATTATGTGTTCCTCGAGTGAAAGACTTGGTAAAGAAGGATCTTGAAGATGCGCATCACTCGAGGAGGTGGCCGAGTTGGTCTTAGGATGGATGTTGTGCCACCAGGTTAAGGCCAAGTCATAGAAGCCCAGTGGGCCATTACCTCCATTGGAGGTTCCGCAAGGGAAGTGTGAAAACATCTCGATAGATTATGTGGATGGGCTACCTAGATCAAAGAAAGGGAATACGGGTATGTGGGTCATAATAGGTAGACTCACGAAGAGTGCTCATTTCAGTCCGGTGAGAGGACTGCATCACGGTTAGCAACGGTTTACCCTCAAGAAGTTGGCCAGTTTTGAAATAGCCTACAGAAAGCCGTGAGTAGGCAACTGAGTCTAGGTATGGCCTATCACTCATAGGCGGATGGTTCATTTCGATTAAGCATGGGTTATAGAAAATCACGTTTATAAGGGCAATTGGCAACGTGGATTGGTATTTTCAAAAAAAAAAAAAAATCTGCTGCGTGGAATACTTTATAGACGAGATCCAGGATTCACTAGTGAATTTTGGAAAGCTTGCACGAAACCATGAGGTTACAGTTATGTTTAGGCCGAGTATGATGAAAGAAGAATAAGTGAAAGAGAAAGACGAGAGGCGATAATGAAATGAGTTCCAACTCGAATTTGGGAAATAGGAGTTAGGAAGCCAAGGAATCATGAAGTGAAAGATAGTCAAAGCACAGTGGAGTTAAGCTCAAGGAAACGTGACTAAGAAGAGTGAAGACTAGATACGCACATCATATCTCTTTTTAAGAGTGCATCTTTGATCCTTGTTTTCCTGTGGAGCTTGCTTGCAAGTTATCTTTTGTATATATCCTCTCGGTCCCATTCTCGATCTTATTTCTGTTGTAAACTCCATAAGGGGGTTAAGACTCATCGGTTAGTACTATATGTCAAAGTTTGAATGGATTTCTTGTAATCCAAAAAGGAGTTTATCTAGTTTATCTAGTTTATCGTGTTTATCTTGTCATGAGAACCTTAGGTAGAAACCCTTTGGATGAAACATGTATTTGAAACATGTTATGTTTGATGTTTGCAAGTGGTTGCAAGTGTTTGCAAGTGGTTACTCGTGGATGCATTATACACATTAGGCACTAGATCGGCTCACACACTCTTCATGTTGCATATGCATGAGTGTTTATGCTTATTCATGATTGAAACTTGTTGTGCCACCACATGGATGTTGCATATGGATGAATGTTATGTGCACTCATATAGATACTATGAATTTAGGAATTTGCATACATATGGATTCATTTCACTGACATACATATGCATTAAGGAGGTTTACTGTATCAGTAACCGCCTGATTTACATACATACGCATTAAGGAGGTTTACTGTATCAGTAACCGCCTGATTTTTGCATTAGGTAAGTACATATACACACACCTCTGCATATGTTCATCCAGCATTTAGAATCTGTTAAGGACAATGATTGCTCGTGGATGATGTTTTGAGTAGATGGATGTTGGATGGTAGGATATGTTCTTCCTAACTTGAAGATTTCGGGGACGAAATCCTTTAAGGAGGGGAGAATGTAACAACCCGTATTTTCAATAACCTGTTATAATGTAAATTGAGGCAGAATTTAATTCTAAAATCTGAATCAAGGGAAACGGGCTATGCCATTGCGTTCGTCTCGGAAAAATACGCGAAATAGAGTCCGAGTTTTCGAAAATCGGAGTCCGTATGACCCAGTTAAGGCCCATTGAAGTTTTCAGAAAATTTCTAAGTAAAAACAGATTTAAATTTTAAAATTAAAAACTAGGGATAGGGCAAACTGGGCAGGCGGGAAAAATTCCCGCCCAGGACCCCATGTCGACAGGCCTGTCGACAGGGGTCTTGGCATGTCGACTGCCCTGTCGACAGCCCTGTCGACAGGGGGTGCCCGGCTGTTTAGCCTGGTGCACCATTTCTGATTGGGGTTGGGTCTTGTGGCTTGTTTCTAGAGAGTTCCGAGATCTGATGGACCTAATTGAATCTAGGGTTAATCCTATGGCCTAAAAACACTAGCCTAATCTATAAATAAGACCCTAACCTACCCTAAATCACTCATTATTCAATCTAGTAACTAAACTATGCCAAAATCAAAACTCTCATGGCCTCCACCCTCTTCATACAATTCCTAAACAAATCCCTAAGAGATCTCCATGCATACAAGTGCATTTAGGCTTGTATGATCCTCCTTAGCTTGCATTAAAGGCTTGTTTCTCTATTGGCATCATAAAGGAGGAGTCTTGATCAAGTTTGCTTGCATTTGGGTGTTTTAATTAGTTGCATAAGGGGTTCCTTACAATTGCTATACTCATTTGAGTCGGCATAAGCATTGTAAGCCCTCTTACCTTCATTTTAGAAACTCTAAAGTTAATATGTGATGCAAGTTGGGATTTATGTATGTTTATTAAGTTATGCATGTTTATGCAAGTTTGCTAAGTCATGATTTGCAAGTTTATTAAGTTATGCATGTTTATGCAAGTTTACTAAGCCATGATTTGCAAGTTAAATGAGTTATGCATGTTTATGCAAGTCCACTATGCCATGATTTGCAAGTTAAATGAGTTATGTATGTTTATGCAAGTTCATTATGCCATATTGTGCATGTTTAATAAGTTATGCATGCTTATGCAAGTTTAAAATAACAAGTTGTGCATGTTTGACAAGTTATGCATGCTTATGCAAGTTTAAAATGACAAGTTGTGCATGTTTGACAAGTTATGCATGTTTATGGTAATATGCAAGTTCACTATGCTAAGTTGTGCGAGTTTAACATGTTATGCATGTTTTTATGCAAGTTCACTATGCTAAGTTGTGCGAGTTTAACATGTTATGCATGTTTATGGTAATATGCAAGTTCACTATGCTAAGTTGTACAAGTCTAACATGTTATGCATGATTGTTGTGCAAGTTTATCATGTATGTTGTGCCAAGTTCCCTCTTCCTATCCTTTATGCGTTATTACGAATATGTAAGCGATAGAATGACGTTGGGGGGTTTGGGTAAACTTAAAATATATGAAAATATAAGATTGGGAATTTACCTATTAAGTTAGGTCTACCCCTTGGGAATTTACCTATTAAGTTAGGTCTACCCAAGCATTTGTTGACTTGTAATTATGTTTTGAAATAAAGTGGACATGACACTTAGAAAATATAAGTGTGGCCAACTCGAGGTTGGGTTGAGTTTGTAGCGTAATTCTACCCGGAACCGACCGGCTTAACTAGTGGCTACAAACAATAGGACCCAATGTGAGAAGTTGGTCATATGGTGCCAAAACCCGAGGTTAGACTAAGTTGTGGTGTAAACCTACCCGGACCCGCCCGGCCTAACTAGTAACCACAACAAAGGTCTAATGTGAGAGGTTAAGGTGCATTAAGCTAATTAATGCCTCATAATTAGGGTTAAGTCAGGGTCCACTAATACTTAACCAATTTGGGAATTCGAGGGATTGAAATGGGGTTAAGTTGTGAACTGTCGGTTTCGCTTAACCAATTAATCCATGATTAGAGAAGGGTTAAATCACACTTAACCCTCTTGGAAACCCTAGCAGCGTGGTCCGTTCCGGCAGTAATCCCAGTTGGGTATCATTCACAACCCTAGAGTACTAGGCTAGGGCGGGGCACGATTACTAGACGGATGTAAGCGACCAAAGCGACGGCTGAGTGGTACAGCGGTGCGGGTCCGGCGGGCTACGGACGTGCACGTAGTCCGATATTGGACAAACTCGAGGCACGGGTACCAGTAGGTTTAGACTGTGCATTATTGCTTAGGTGTCTGGGGTTGACACCCGAGGGCTTGATACACCCAAAGGTGGACCCAGCGCAGTCTGACTACATCCATGTGGGCCGTATGGACACCAACACTGGACGTGTTAGGTTTATAGGGAGCCGATCGACTAGACCGTTGGGCTGGACCTTATATTAAGGTCACTTCATGTTATTGGGTCAAAGCTTGGGCCAAGGGATCAATACCTGTTATGTTGGTTTGCTAGTACACCGTGGTGCAAAACTTAACCTTGTTTATGCGATGACACCTCTATCTATCTTGTAGTTAATTTACCATGCCAGTATGTTGTTATCTATGATCATCTCAGTTTCCATCATGATGTTAACTTTATTAGTTTATAGACTGATCGTAGCAGGGCTTACTCAGTCTTTTTGACTGACCTGTTTTCTTTCGCCTCTTTTCTTCCGTTTCCCCCCCCCCCAGGTTCTCAGGGAGGGAATACTGGAGCCTAGCTTGGATTTTAGCTGCTTCCTTGGATAGCTCAAGTATGCTTTGGACTTGAGCCGCTATGGTTTATCACTCTTATTTGGGGATAGTACTTATGTATTTCAGTTTATCAGATGATGTATTTATCTAGACTTGTAATTTTGGGAAATTGACATTTTGATGTACCAGACTTGTGTTTTGAAATGGTTTAAAAATCTTCCGCTGTTTTATCTACTTACTCTGTTTATTTACATATATATATATGTCATGTCCTGCCTTGCTATATCATTATGCATGTTTACCTTGTTTTAAAACGCCCCACCAAAGTCAGAGTTGCTTCCAAGAGCCACCCTGGCGGAGGTGGGGTGTTACATTTATAAGATCCACAAAATATGTTGGTGCATTGGTCAACCCGAATGGCATGACCAACCACTCATAGAATCCAGACGGCGTCCGAAATGCTGTTTTAGGAATACTCTCAGCTGCTACCCGGAGCTGATGAAATCCTGTAGCGAGGTCCACCTGGGAGAACATATTGCTCCTTCCAATTGATCAAATAAATCATTTATCCGTGGAAGAGGATGCTTTTTCTTCCTAGTCACTTTATTCAACTTGCGATAGTCCACACATAAATGAAGGGAACCATCTGCCTTGGTAGCAAATACAACCGGTGCTCCCCACTCGGAAACACTCCTTCGGATAAATCCCTTCTTCAAAAGATCGCTTACTTGCACCACGAGCTCTCGCTGCTCCCTTGGTGTCATACGATGAAGTGACATCACTATAGGTCCGGCATCTTTCCCTAAATCAATATAGAACTCAATCTCTCGGTGTGGTGGAAGTTCGGTCACTTCCTCGAAGATATCCGGATACTAGCCAGCAATGGGAACCCTTGACAACTCGTCTTATGGGATGCCGAGGGAATTTAGAAAACTAGCCATCACCTCATTACTAGGTAGGCCTCCAAACACTACCCTCTGCCCATCATCCACCCTAATAGTCACCGAAAATCCCTTACAGTCTACCACCACCCCATACCTTTGGAGCCAATCGACTACTAAAATAACGCCAAATTCAGTAAAGCCCAAGACAAAGCAATCACAAGCAAACATACATCCATGACTTGATAAGACCAAATTACGACAAATCATGCAAAGGCCAGTCGAACCACTAATTGGGTTCGTCATGTAACACCCCATGATTTTAAATATTAAAAATTAACGAATTTAGGAATACTTAATTTCAAATGTGAGAACTAAAGGAAACGGGTTACAGCATTGCGTTCGTCTCGGAATTCTGCTTGAGATAGAGTCCGAGTTTGCATGAATTGGTCTCCGTATGAAGAAGTTATGGCCTTCCGAAATTTCAGAATTTAAATAAATTAAAAACAGCTCAGGTTCAGAAAATTTGAAATTCAAATTCAAACAGGGGCGCAGGCTGGGCGGAAATTCTCCTACCCAAGGGCCAGGTCGACCAGGGGGTCGACCTACCCCCCCCCCCCTCGGGGAAGATCTGAAATGTGACGATGTTTTGAATCACTACTGAGTCGTTAGGGCTGAGGTGGTTATTCTATCTTGTATAGATGGTCTTGATTGCTTCTAGGTTAATCCGATGGCTCTTAATTAATTAAAATTATATATAAGCAAACTAACCCTCAACCTAAAATCACACTAATTCATACCAAGAGCCATCATGCCGTCAATGGTGAACCTAGAGTAGCCGCCATTCTCTTTCAACTCAAAAGCAAGATAGAAGCAAGAATCAAAAATCAAATCTAGCCTAAATTAGAATAACAATTAGTCTACATCAAAGGCGAGCAATTCAGTTTCAGAATACAGATCCCAGAAAAACAAGACTGTTCTTTGTTTGTGAGTACTATTTCTTTCGCAATATAATTATTAAATTAATTATGATGGGTTGTAATTGGATTATGAGAACATGTCTGTTGAATCGCATGATGTTGTTTAACTTTGTAGATCTATTTCATATTTAACTTGATTCATTTTATGCAAGTTTGGGATGTTAAACCATATGTTAATTCATATGTGAATCTTATGCAATTTTGGGTTGTTAAATCATATGTTAATTCATATGTGAATCTTATGCAAGTTTGGATGTTAAATCATATGCTAATTTATATGTGAATTTTATGCACGTTGGGATGTTAAATCGTATGTTAGTTTGAATAATGAATCTTATGCAAGTCTATATGTGAATTGTACACAAGTTCATATATGAATCAAGTATATACATATGCTAGTTTATATGCAAAACGTATGACACTAACTTACATATTTAGATCCATATGCAAGTTTATAGGAATCTATATGCAAGTTCACAATTTATGTAAGTTTAGGTGAAAAACCATATTTATGTGCAAGTTCACATTTTTATGTTTAGATCTATATTCAGATCCATGATAATTTATGCAAAAATTATGTTATGCATGTTCATTTCCTATGTAAGTTCTTGGCTATGCAAGTTAATTCTATAATTCTTAGATCTATTTTAGGTGTTATGCAAGTTGTGATGTTGCTTTTCTTTTTATAAGTTAGACTATTTGCGAGTCTAACACATTTCATGTTGAAACGTACGAACGACGTGGGGATAATGGGAAAATATTAATCATGTAAATTGTGGATTGGTATAAAATGGATTTAAAGGCATATAAATTAATTTGAGACATTAATTGGTATAATTTTAATACCTAAAGAGTATGGACATAATTTAGGTGATAATTATGGACATAATTTGGAAATTATTGGAAATTTGAATAGGGATAATTAATTTATGTTAGGGTAAAATAATTTGTAATAATAAACGCCTAAGACACGAGGTTAGACTCGTTTGTGGTGTAAGACTGTCGGGACCCGCCCGGCAAATCCAGCAACCGCAAAACGGTAGTCTAATGTGGGGCATAAATTAAATGCGTAACAGTTGTAATGACACAAGGTTACACACATTTGCAGTATAAGACTTCTCGGACCCGCCCGGCAAATCCAGCAACCGCAAACGAGAGTCTAATGTGGGAGGTCTTACAAGGTTATGGTTATAATGAATTAAGTAACACTTAACCAAGATAAACATGTGGTGGGACATGGGTGGCATGTGAAATACGATTAGAAATACTTAACCATATTGAAACATGTAAAGAAGACATGAATAAGAGGGGGTTAAGTGGAAGAATTTAGTGGGGACCAAGCATAAGTGGAAAGCTTGTGTCAAGCATAGGGGACCCATTTCAAACCAGTAACCCGTTAAGTATCTTTTGTGAGCTCGAGTTAGATCGAGGACGGGACACGCTTACTGGGTTTGATTGTAAGAGGTCAAAACGGGTTAACGGTGGCAACGCAAGTCCAATGGGGTCATGTGCGTGCGTGGGCCCGGTCTGATAGGTAAGACGTTGTTGCATCGTGTAGATATAAGCCGCGCATCTTTAGTGGTATCGGGTTAGCACTTTGGGGAGTGATACACCCCACGGTGGGACCAGCACGGGTATCTACGAGTTAGGGAGCCGATCGCATGGGGGTAGTGGGTACAACTAGTGGAGATAAGGGCAGGCGGCACCCATGAAGGCGGCTAGGGGTACACGAAACTACCATTATGATTATTATGTAGGCGGGATCAACTCTTAGGGTGACTAGTAGTGGTGCAGTATAACAATTATCCTATAGTGATTAGGAGCGAGATTAACGCCAGAATATTCCTCCTGTTTGTTTTGCCTTGCCCACTTGTTTCACATGCATTCCTTATTTTACCAATTTATGCCTTATCCTAATTACTTTCATAATTGTATTGTTAAAGTTATGATACTCACCAGACTTTATGTCTGACCCCCTTTGTTTTATCCTCTTTTCATCCTCCCCCCTAGGTTCTTAGGGTGGGACTAGTACTTGTGGAGCTTGATCAGGATTTTTCTCTCTCTTTCGGAAGTGCTTGGATTGCTAAAGGTAAAGTTCAACTCATCTCTTTTATGGCTACTTGTGTTGGGGTTATGCTTTTTATTTTATGTACTCAGAAAACAATTTGTCAAGATGGTTACTAAGTGTACTTGGTTTTTCTGTTGGTTTATGATGTTGTTGTAATCAAACTATTTCTCCGCTACAATAAATGTTGTTTTGAAAATTTTCAAGTACCAATATATGTATCTGTCTTGTTATATTCTGTTCTATTCACCAATAGTACTCCATGAAAGTTAATGCATTCCCTTTGAGAGTGACATTAATGGACGTGGGGTGTTACACGTGGTATCGGAGCTACAGGTTAACAGAACAGATAGGAGATTTTGAAAAACTGTTTTTCAAAAGAATTTTATAAAGAAATACTTTCAAAAGTATGTTTTAAGGAGAATATTTTCAAGAGAAAAGTTTGCTTTTAAAAACATAACCCCCAAGAGCCATATATCTTTCTTTTGAATTCTCCATTTTGAATCCCTTCATTTTCTTTTCAGCATGTCTGGGTTACCCGAGATACCCGAGGGAATACCGATACCAATCAGGTTTCGAAGGTATCTGGAGGCTAGGGCCGCCGCCGCAGGCCCAAAAAACATCCTTCCTCCCCCAGCCGCAGCCGCTCCTCCCCTTCCCCCTCCCCGTATTGATACTTTTTTAAAGATATGCAAAGACTTTCGAGCAATGGGCAGAAAACCTTTTCAAGGATCAGAGACGTTTGTTGATGCTCGAAATTGGCTTAAGGAGGTAGAAGACTTGTTTGGTATCTTCGAGGTAGAAGATGGAAGGAAGGTCCAATTGGCCACTTGGTTAATGAAGGACGAAGCCTCGTTTTGGTGGGAGGTCACGAATAGAGAGCGTCCAGTAGAGACGTGGATGGATTTCAGATATAGGTTCGAGATGAAATTTCTCTCACTAGCAGAAGAGAATTTATACATGGAAAGGTTCTTGGCATTGAAGCAGGGGAATTTATCAGTAAAGGAGTACGTCAACAAGTTCAATCAGTTGGCGAGGTTTGGCTTAGACTTGGTGAACACTCCTGAAAAGAAGGCCCTGAGGTTCGTTAAAGGTTTGAATGAGCCGCTACACGGGTTAGCTATGACCCACATTCCTATGGGGGCTACCTTTGAGAAACTAGTTGATATGGCTCTTATGCATGAAGAGGAGAAAGGCGCTAATGCTAATAAGGCACCAGAAAAGAAAGGGGATCAGAAGAAGCCATAGGAGCAACCTAAGAAAGGTGGCAAGGAAAACAATAGCAAAGGAAAGAAAAGATGCTTTAATTGTGGAACACCAGGCCATCTGAGCAGGGACTGTAGGAAGAAGAGAAGACTGGTTGTTTCCACTGTGGAGAGGCAGGACATCTAATTAAAGACTGTCCGAGGAAACAGGGGAAAAGGCAAAGAACAGGGTCTACTTCTGGAGGATAGATTCAGGCTCTCATGGCACCAGGGCATGCAAGAGGGTAGGTTCACACTCTCATGGCACCAGGATAGGAAAGAGGTAGAAACATTTCTATTGAAAGTTTGGTTTTTTTGTTTGATCAACCTGTTCGTACTTTATTTGATTATGGTTCTTCACACTCGTTTGTGTCTGCTTCGTTAGTTGAAACACTGCACCTTAATACTAGTCTAGTTACGGATCCCATAGTAGTCTCAAATCCTATTTGTGGTTCGGCTCATCTTTCAATGATTTGTCGGGAATTGAGAGTGTCTATCCTGAGCGTTGAGTTTGAATGCAACGCCTTCGTTCTTGGCTTCACGGGCTATGGATTGATTCTAGGCATGGATTGGTTATCCAGTAATGGTGCCATCCTCGATTGTGAAAAGAGAGTGGTTAGACTTATGACTCTCCTTGGCAACACTCTCTAAATCTCTTGTTACCCCATCATTCTGTTATGCTTAGTTACCTAGAATCTCTTGATGCGTCTGTTGAAAACCAGCAGTCTGTTAGAGTAGCCCATGAATACTCAGATGTATTTGAAGAGGTGAAGGGCTTACCTCCAAAGCAGGAGATAGACTTCCGCATATACCTTGTTGATAATGCAAAACCCGTAGCTCTACCCGTTAGACACATGGCTCCTAGGGAGAGAAAAGAGCTCAGTAAGCAAGTCAAAGAGCTGCTCAAAAAGGGGTTTATAAGGCAGAGTATTTCTGAACGGGGTGCTCCAGTAGTATTCGCAAGCAAAGCGGATGGTTCACTTTGCCTATGCGTTGATTATAGGGAGATAAACAAGCTGACCAAGAAGAATAGGCACCCACTTCCTAGAATATATGACTTGTTTGATAAGCTTGTAGATGCGTCTGTTTTATCCCAACTAGATTTGGCTACCGGGTTCCATCAGCTAAGAGTGGCTAAAGACAGCATTGATAAGACCGCGTTCAGAACCCCGGATGGTTTCTTTGAATGGCTTGTCATGCCTTTCGGCTTGACAAACGCACCCGCTTACTTCGTTGACTTGATGAGTAGGGTGTTTAGAGAATTCCTTAATAAGTTTGTGGTGGTCTTTGTAGACGACGTTTTGATCTTCTCGAAGAGTGAAGAAGAGCATGCTTTGCATTTAAGGGAAGTCATGGATACTCTTCGTACACATCAGCTGAAGGCCAAATTCTCCAAATGCCATTTCTGGAGAGAAGAGGTGAGGTTTCTTGGACATTTGGTGTCCAAAGAGGGGTTAGCCGTGGACCCCGCAAAAGTAGTTGCGGTGCAAGATTGGAAGGTTCCAGGGATTGCAGCCGAAGTCCGAAGCTTTCTTGGGCTGGCGGGCTTTTACCGAAAATTCATTAAAGACTGTGCTAAAATCTCAGCCCCACTCACACGATTAACGAACAAGAACCTAACTTTCGCTTGGGATTTGGATTGCAATATTGCTTTCCAACGTTTGAAAAGGGCTCTAACAATAGCCCCAGTTCTGACAATCCCGAATGGGAGAAAGATGTTTACTTTATACACGGATGCATGTGGTACGGGACTAGGTGCTGTCTTGATGCAAGAGGGGAAGGTAGTAGCTTATGGAGGCAGACAATTGAAAGTACATGAGAAAAACTACCCAACCCAGGATCTAGAGTTAGCTGCCATCGTCTTTGCTTTTAAGTCTTGGCACCATATCTCCTAGATGAGAAGTTTGAATTATGTACTGACTATAAATCGTTGAAATACCTTTTCTCGCAGAAAGATCTTAACTTAAGACAGCAGAGGTGGATGGAATTTCTGGCCTCTTATGATTTTGAGATTTCTGATACCCCAGGCAAGGGCAATGTGGTAGCAGATGCCTTAAGTAGGAAGAAGCTGACCTTGAGTCCTCTCTTTGTAGAAAGGAAAAGCTTGGAATATATAGCAAACTTTAATTTTGGACCCTCCTCTGAAATTGTGCCTGGTCTGTTAGCATCACTAGAGGTGCGGCCTACTCTTTTGGACTCAATAGGAACCAAGCAACGAGAAGACCCTCAGCTAGTTGATGTGATGGAAAAGTTAGTTAAGGGTGAGACTTCTAGTCACCTCAATAAATACTCCATCGATGATAGGGGTTGGTTGAGACGGGATGGGAGGCTATGCGTCCCACAAGTAAGGGATTTAGTGAAGACGGTTCTCGAAGAGGCGCACCATTCTAAACTGACCATGCACCCAAGATATATAAAGATATAAAAAGGGTTTTCTTTTGGAATGGCATGAAGAGTGATGTAGCTGAGTTCGTCGCTAAGTGTTTGATATGCCAGTAAGTCAAAGCGGAGCAGAAGAAGCCCGGTAGTCTGTTTCATCCTCTCGAGGTCCCCCAGTGGAAGTGGGATAGCATTTCGATGGACTTTGTTGATGGGTTGCCTAGGTCAAGAAGGGGCAATACCAGTATTTGGGTAATAATGGACAGGCTCACTAAAAGCGCTCACTTTATACCTGTTAAAAGTAGAAGGACTGCCTCGTCCCTAGCATCCATTTATCTTAAAGAAATAGTTCGACTCCATGGGATACCCTCCAGCATAGTGAGTGATCGAGATCCTATCTCTACGAGCGTGTTTTGGAAGACTTTACAAGAAGCGGTAGGAAAACGATTATGCTTAAGCACGACCTATCACCCCCAAACCGATGGTCAGACGGAAAGGGTGAACAGAATATTAGAAGACCTCTTGAGATTGTTCATTCTTGACTTTGTAGGGACATGGGAGGATCATCTTCCTTTGGTGGAATTCACCTACAACAATAGCTATCAAGCCACCATAGGCATGGCACCCTTTGAAGCTTTATATGGAAGACCATGCCGATCACCAACTTGCTGGTGGGAGTCTAGAGACAAACTCGTACTTGGGCCGGACATGATTAGAGAAACCTCCGAAAAGGTGGACTTGATAAGAAGACGGATGAAGGCTGCACAAGATAGACTGAAGTCCTATG
Source organism: Allium sativum (assembly GCA_030737875.1). Classification (NCBI taxonomy): domain Eukaryota; kingdom Viridiplantae; phylum Streptophyta; class Magnoliopsida; order Asparagales; family Amaryllidaceae; genus Allium; species Allium sativum. The sequence continues at coordinate 116,223,690 of CM060925.1, forward strand.
TAGACAAGAGAAGGACCGACCTTGAGTTTAAGGTTGGAGATAGGGTGTTCCTTAAAGTGTCTCCTTTGAGGAATGTCATTCGCTTTGGGTCCATAGGAAAGCTAGCACCAAGATTTGTAGGTCCATTTCCTATCATTTAAAGGATTGGGACGATGGCTTACAGAGTAGAGATACCTGAGGGACTGGCTGGAGTTCATAATGTTTTCACGTTTCTCAACAACGAAAGTGCTTACATGAATCTGCGGAAGTGGTGGAGCCAATTGTACTAGAGGAAGTGCAAGTGGAAAGAGAAGCGACCGTGAGAAGAGTTCCAACTCGTATCTTGGGTACGAAAGTCAAAAAGCTATGCAACCGTGAAGTCAAGCTTGTTAAAGTTCAATGAAGTGATGCTGAGGAAGAAGTGACTTGGGAAACTTAGAGGAAAATACGCGCAGCCTACCCTTTTCTCTTTGAGGGTACCTCCTTGATCTCTTTTTCCATAAGTTTATTCATGCTTAAATCTATCTTTCAAGTATATCTCCTCGGTCCTATTCTTTAACCTTAGGTAGAAACCGATGGATGTAAACATGTATTTGAAACATGCTATGATTGATGGTTGCGAGTGGTTGCAAGTGGTTGCTAATGGTTGCTCGTGGATGCATGTACACACACTTTAGGCACTAGATCGGCTCAAGCACTTTCATATTGCATATAAATGTGTGTGCATATTTAAATTAATGGGTGTATAATGGTTGTGTTATCATACGAATGCTGCATTTAGATGAGTGGCTATGCACACATTTAGAAATAATATGTATCGTTAGGATTCTTTCGCATGCATAATGGACGCATGGCACTATCATGATTTGCATTAAGGAGGTCAAATGAATCATTAGACCGCCTGATTTTGCATTAGATAAGGAACATATACACACACTTTTTGCATATGTTCATACGACATTAGAAATCTTCTAAGGACAATGGATGCTTGTGTTTGATGATTAAGTAGATGGATGATTAGATGTTAGGATATACATTCTCCTTAACTTGGAGATTTCGGGGGTGAAATCCTTTAAGGAGGGGAGAATGTAACACCCCGTGATTTCAATTATTAAAAATTAATGAATTTAAGAATACTTAATTTCAAATGTGAGAATTAAGGGAAATGGGTTACGCCATTGCGTTCGTCTCAGAATTCTGCTTGAGATAGAGTCCGAGTTTGCGTGAATTGGACTCTGTATGAAGAAGTTATGGCCTTCCAAAACTTCAGAATTTAAATAAATTAAAAACAGCTCAGGTTCAGAAAATTTGAAATTCAAATTCAAACAGGGGGAAGGCTGGGCGGGAATTCTCCCGCCCAAGGGCCATGTCGACCAAGGGGTCGACCTGGCGGTCGACTTACCCATACAGGGCGACCAGGGGGTCGACCCACCACCCTCTCGGGCAGATCTGAAATGTGACGATGTTTTGACTCACTGCTGAGTCATTAGGGCTGAGGTGGTTATTCTATCTTGTCTGGATGGTCTTGATTGCCTCTACGTTAATCCTACAGCTTTTAATTAATTAAAATTCTATATAAGCAACCTAACCCTCAACCTAAAATCACACTAATTCATACCAAGAGCCATCATGCAGTCAATGGTGAACCTAGAGTAGCCGCCGTTCTCTTTCAACTCAAAAGCAAGATAGTAGCAAGAATCATAAATCAAATCTAGCCAAAATTAGAATAAAAATTAGTCTACATCAAAGGCGAGCAATTCAGTTCAGAATACAGATCCCAGAAAAACAAGACAGTTCTTTGTTTGTGAGTATTATTTCTTTCACAATACAATTATTAAATTAATTATGATGGGTTGTGATTGAATTATGAGAACATGTCTGTTGAATCGCATGATGTTGTTTAACTTTGTAGATCTATTTCATATTTAACTTGATTCATTTTATGCAAGTTTGGGATGTTAAACCATATGTTAATTCATATGTGAATCTTATGCAAGTTTGGGTTGCTAAATCATATGTTAATTCATATGTGAATCTTATGCAAGTTTGGATGTTAAATCATATGCTAATTCATATGTGAATTTTATGCAAGTTGGGATGTTAAATCATATGTTAGTTTGAATAATGAATCTTATGCAAGTCTATATGTGAATTGTATACAAGCTCATATATGAATCAAGTATATAAATATGCTAGTTTATATGTAAAACATGTGACACTAACTTACATGTTTAGATCCATATGCAAGTTTATAGGAATCTATATGCAAGTTCACAATTTATGTAAGTTTAGGTGAAAAACTATATTTATGTGCAAGTTCACATTTTTATGTTTAGATCTATATTAGAATCCATGATAGTTTATGCAAAAATTATGTTATGCATGTTCATTGCCTATGCAAGTTCTTGGCTATGCAAACTTATGCTATAATTCTTAGATCTATTTTAGGTGTTATGCAAGTTGTTATGTTGCTTTTCTTTTCATAAGTTAGACTATTTGTGAGTCTAACACATTTCATGTTGAAACGTACGAACGACGTGGGGATAATTGGAAATATTAATTATGTAAATTGTGAATTGGCATAAAATGGCTTTAAAGGCATATAAATTAATTTGAGACATTAATTGGTATAATTTTTATACCTAAAGAGTATGGACATAATTTAGGTGACAATTATGGACATTATTTGGAAATTATTGGAAATTTGAATAGGGATAATTAATTCATAGTGGGGTAAAATAATTTGTAATAATAAACGCCTAAGACACGAGGTTAGACTCGTTTGTGGTGTAAGACTTCCCAGACCCGCCCGGCAAATCCAGCAACCACAAAAAGGTAGTCTAATGTGAGAGGTCGAAGGCATAAATTAAATGCGTAACAGTTGTAATGACACGAGGTTAGACATGTTTGTGGTATAAGACCGCCTGGACCTGCCCGGCAAATCCAACAACCGCAAACGGGAGTCTAATGTGGGAGGTCTTACAAGGTTACAATTATAATGAATAAAGTAACACTTAACTAAGGTAAACATGTGGTGGGACATGGGGGTTAAGTGGGTGACATGGGTGGCATGTGAAATACGATTAGAAACACTTAACCATATTGAAACATGTTAAGAAGACATGAATAAGAGGGGGTTAAGTGGAAGATTTTAGTGGGGACCAAGCATAGGTGGAAAGCTTGTGTCAAGCTTGGGGGACCCATTTCAAACCAGTAACCAATTTAGTATCTTTGTGAGCTCGAGTTAAATCAAGGACGGGACACGCTTACTGGGTTTGATTGTAAGAGGTAAAAACGGGTTAACGGTGGCTACGCAAGTCCAATGGGGTCATGTGCGTGCTTGGGCCCGGGCTGGTAGGTAAGACATGTTGCATCATGTAGATATAAGCCATGCATCTTTAGTGGTATCGGGTTGCTACTTTGGGGAGTGATACACTCCACGGTGGGACCAACACGGGTATCTACTAGTTAGGGAGCCAATCGCATGGGGGTAGTGGGTACAACTAGTGGAGATAGGGGCAGGCGACACCTATGAAGGCCGCTAGGGGTACACGAAACTACCATTATGATTATTATGTAGGCGGGTTCAGCTCTTAGGGTGACTAGTAGTGGTGCAGTATAGCAATTATCCTATAGTGATTCGGAGCGAGATTAACGCCAGAATATTCCTCCTGTTTGTTTTTCCTTGCCCACTTGTTTCACAGTCATTCCTTATTTTACTAGTTTATGCCTTATCCTAATTACTTTCATAATTGTATTGTTATAGTTATGGTGCTCACCTGACTTTATGTCTGACCCCCTTTGTTTTCGCCTCTTTTCTTCCTCCCCCCCCCCCCAGGTTATCAGGGTGGGACTAGTACTAGTAGAGCTTGATCAGGATCTTTCTCTCTATTTTGGAAGTGCTTGGATTGCTGAAAGTAAAGTTCAGCTCATCTCTTTTATGGTTACTTATGTTGGGGTTATGCTTTTTATTTTGTGTACTTAGAAAACAATTTGTCAAGATGGTTACTAAGTGTACTTGGTTTTTCTGTTGGTTTATGATGTTGTTGTAATCAAACTATTTCTCCGCTGCAATAAATGTTGTTTTGAAAATTTTCAAGTACCAATATATGTATCTGTCTTGTTATATTCTGTTCTATTCACCAATAATACTCCATGAAAGTTAATTCATTCCCTTTGAGAGTGACATTAATGGACGTGGGGTGTTACACGTCACAACTAAAGGTTTATCGACAATCTCGGGCTCCAATCCCAACCTATCCACCAGGTCACTGGATATGAAAGAATGGGGTCACCCGGTATCAAACAATACTTGAACAAGAACATCATAAATAGATAGCATACCTTGAATAACGACACCCTTTCCCTTCTGTGCCGCAGTTGGGGCATTCGACGAAGAAGGAACAGCGTTGATAGCATATGCTTTCATGATCTTCCTCTCTTTAGGGGTTTGCGAACATTTATCCTTGTGATGTCCTGCTTGGCCGCAATTGAAGCACTTCCTTTCCCCAGGCTTTTCCCGACAATCTCTGGCATAGTGGCCCTTCTTGCCACAACTAAAGCACTCACCATATTTCTTATTCTTCTTTTTCTGACCATCCTTGGTTTGATCTTGTTTTCTCTTATTCTGGGAATTATTCTTGCCTCCATAGCTTGCCTACCGCTTTGGCTCCTCTGCAGATGTAATAGCAACCTCAGTCTTTGACTTAGGGTAAAGACTCTCTGATCTGAATGCTTTCCCCACAATGGATTCGAAAGTCTCATCAATGTGGTTTATAAGTCTTTCTCCCAAGTACCCATCTAAGCCAGTTAAGAACTTCTCGTTCTTCTTCTTGGCAGTATCAATAAGAGATAATCCATATTTTGATAAAGTATCGAACTCAACAATATATTCTAAGACTGCCCTACCACTCTTTTTAAGTTCCAAAAACTTCCTAAACAATTCTGATTTCTGAGCAGCTGGGAAAAATTTATCATTGAAGCAAGTCCTAAACTGATTCCAAGTAACTTGATCCTCGGGAATAGTTGCTTTAATAGCATTCCACTAATTCATTGCTCGTCCTTGAAGTTGACGGGACGCTCGTTTTCTGTTCATTGCATCTTCAATTCCCAAATCCTCAAAGATATGCTCTCCATGGAATGGCTTCCCACCAAGAATAGTATAATCCTTGCATAGCTTGTCAAAATTGGCTCTAGGCGCCTGCACTACTGCACCACCACCATTAGCAGCATTAGGAACTGCTCCCTGAACATCCCTAAGCATCTCTCTCATGAAGGTGGTAAACATCGTCCTCATATCAGGAACATCCCTATGGTTTGCTCATGTACCCGTACTCCTCGTGTATCGACTCATCGTTCAATCTGTAAAGATAAAACTATTAACCATCTCCTTAGTGGTGTCCGTGAAGTGCGACTTCTTCCTTAGATATATTAATAGTGTATACATATATAGCTTTTGAAAACTAAAATATCACACATACGCGCTTTCATATACGTATACTATCTCTCCCTGGTGTCTTCCCCTAGGTTAACTATGCAACCTAGAGCTCTAATACCAAATGTGACGTCTCGCCCCGGACCAGCCGACATTTCTCCGAAATGCGTTGTGCCGATGCCCGACCAGCACGGGACGATCGTCAAAAGAAAAGAAGCAAGATGAATAACTATGAAAGAACCGGTAGTATATCTCACAACACATGGAATAAAATATAATAATAACATAACTTGACATAAAACAGGCGAGACAATGCATAAGCTAAAAACTAAACCATCATAGCAGCGGAATCTAAAATACAGCTTATGATCCAAGACCATTATTACAACTTCAAAATACTGTTTCTAAAGCAAAATAGAAAAGGTACACTACTAATGCCCAAAGTAGTGACCAGCTACAACACAGGGAGAATATATATATATATATATCATACGTGGAAGCCTCCCGCTCGTCTCCGGTACAGCTACTCGTGCAACCACCTAACCTATCTCTAGTCTACTCATGTGAGCACCCAGATTAATAAGAAGAAACATAAAACTTTGGGTCAGACAACAGTCTGGTATGAGTGGTAGCAAGTATACATCTCTAAGAGGAACAAATAACAGGTATAAGAAATAATACCTGAACCTGGACCTGCAACCAAAGAGTTAGCACAACAAGATGTACAGTACTCTGAGGTAACACTAACATAAAGTGTAAAATGGGAAGGTGCATGACATGGTGATGGCAAACATCAAACATGGCAATCATCGTCACATCTCTTACTCAGTGCGTAAAGTATACGATATCCACTACTTTAATCACCAAATCTGTGACATGCCACGTCCGTTAATGTCACTCACTAAGGGAATGCATTACGTTTCGTGAAGCGGTATAGGTAAACAGATAAAAGAATAATTACAAGACAGATATAAATAAGGCAGCAGCGGAAAATTTAAACTTTTATTTCAAATGTAAGTCATAATACCATGGTCCACAATTTCATAAGTCATAAAAACCATTACAATAAAAATACTTCTGTCTTGTGCCATCAGAGTGCATAAGTAAAGAAAAAGCATCATTCCCCCAATAAAAAGAGTTAAGCCATAGTAGAGACAAGAACTTGAGCCGTACTTCAGAAGTAGCTCCAAGGAAGATGATATCTGATTCTTGATTAAGTCTGCGTGTTTCCTCCTTGAGAACCGGGGGGACAGAAGAAAGAAGGAAAAACAACAGGGTCATACATAAAGTCTGACGAGTCTAGTTACTTTTAGCCATTAGATAATTAAAAGCTACATGATAGGCACATAAAGTGGATAAGAGAGAGAGATCACTACATAAATGGCAGGTGTGACAAGGTAAGCAAGTTAAGGTGTATGTGCCTCACTAGTAATTGCTCTACATTATTACTAGCATAACTAAAATGAGATGATCCCTTCCACTATAAGCTGGTAGGCTTAGGTCATACGTCCAAGTATACCGTAACCACTACCTTAATCGATCGTCTCCCTACCTTGTAGATATCCAGTGTTGGCCAATGGTAGGAGGTATCGCTTCCTAAAGTGGCAACCCATAGTGTGTACAACCATATCTACTGGTGTTACGGTCATCTTAGCCCCCCTGCCCGGGCCATGCACGCACACGTCCGCGGTCGGTTCGCATCGCTCACACCAACCGCCTCGTTTGGATCTCTTACAATCAATCAGTAAGCGTGCCATTTTCTCCGCCTAGTATGGAGGTCCTTACTTGATACCAACTCCGGGTTACTGACTGAAATGCCAGACAATATGATACAAGCTCTCCCCCTTGTCTTGTGTCCCCCACTAGGTTTTCCACTGACTATGTATAACCTTAGGTGTCTTTAATTACATAGCCCTATACTAGTTATGCTTACCCTAAAGGGTGACTTTAATTACATAACTTCATTACATTATCTATCAGTTATGTATAACACTAGGTGTCTTTAATTACATAACCTTATTACATTATCTACTGTTATATATACCACTAGGTGTCTTTAATTACATAACCTTATTGGGTTAAGTTCGTGGGCCTATGTATACATATTACCCACCTCCTCTAATTTACTTAACCCACCACTACCCATCCAATTTTACTTAACCCTAACGTAAGTCCATAGTCATATTAAATTAGGTTAAGTAGTCTGTTTCATTACCATGTCCAATTATAGTTATAATGGGATAGACCTCCCACATTAGGCCTACAACGTGAGGATGCTGGATATGCCGATCGGTTCCGGGCAGTCTTATTCCACAGTTGGGCCTAACCACGTGTCTTAGTCCGATTTGTTGTGTACTTAGACCTCCCACATTAGGTTCAACATAAGTGGTTGCTAGATATGTCGATCGGTTTCAGGCAGACTTCCACCACTAATGTAACCTAACCTCGTGTCATAAGTACAATTTACAATTCCTATTTGTAAATTACTAAACATTCCAAATTAATCCAAGTCTACCTATGTCATTATAGGTAACTATTTCTATGTTTTCCCCATTTGAATTACATGTCCCATTTCCTATTAAACATTACAAAAATCATGCCAACTATAATCCATTTTCCCCTGTTTTCTCTCTAACGTATTCGTACGTATTTTGGTGGCATCTAAGCTATAAAGTAGCCTAGATATAATAATAGAAAGGGAATATGATAAGGGTGATAGTTTCAACATGTCTTGGCATAAACATGAAAATAAACTGGCATAATAACAAAGTGAATGGACATGTGATTAACATCATAATAAAGTGGACATCAAACTAGTAACTTGTGGCAGTCACTATGATGTTTAGTAAGATACAGATTTAACATTAGGTGTCCAATTACCTAGATCTAGCATAGTTAGGGTGACATAGCAACATGTTTAGATCAAAAGGTAGATTCACATGTCAAGTTTACAACATATATCAATGTATCACAATATGACAGGTGAAAGGTGATTAACATAAAGGTCTAGATCCAAGTAATGTCACAATTATCCAAATTAATAGATGTACTTCCATCATAATATGGTTACAAGTCAAGATCCATATAAATATCATAATCGAATCACCACAATTACATTAGATCTAGGAAATTAGATCTGTCATGACATAGGATAGAATTTCATATTAACACATAATCATACTTTACAACATATCTAATTCATTGTATATCAAATCGTACTTTTTTTTATCTAAGCCTAAAAGTAATCTGGAAACTCACAGCGTTACGTTTAGAGAATTTAGGAAGAACGGATCTAGAATTTATGAATTGGATATATAGAGTATGTTGTTGTAGAAACGGTTCAGTTTGCACTCTAACAGCATACAGACTCCATGGTTCCCAATGAAGAGAGTATGAGAAATATAACACATATATATAGCTGCCAGACCCCCTGAAACTAAGTGCCACCTTAGCCCTAGGGGTGTCGACACCCTTGTGGGTGGGTCGACCCCCTAGAGCGGGAATTTTGCCGCTCAGAGGAATTTTTTTCGAATTTGAATCCTCTGGATAGGATTTTGACTCATCTCTGACTCACCTATGACTCATGCGTATATGTGAAATATTTTTGTGCATATACAAACTTAAAACTCTCATAACTTCTCCATACGGTGTCCATTTTATGAAACCAAATGTCTACCTTGACCAGAATTTTGAGATGGACGCAATGGTGCAGTCTGTTTCCTCTAATTCTGAACATTAAATTAATTATTATTTAATTTATTCTCTTTAATGTCGTTAAAAATTTGGGGTGTTACATTCTCCCCTACTCGAAGGATTTCATCCCCGAAATCTCTAAGTTGAGAAGAGTGCACCATAAGTTGAGAAGAGTGCACCATCCACCATCCATCTACTCATCCATCAATCATTGGCATCCATCGTCCTTAATGATTTCTAATGTTTATATGAATACGTGCAAAGGTGTGCGTATATATCCCAACACTAATGCAAAGATCATGCAGTCTACTAATTCAGTTGACCTCCTTAATGTAATGTATGTTAGTGCCATGAATCCAATATGTATGCAAATAAACCTATTGTATCATATAAGTTCTATATTTGTGCACACCCATTCGTCCAAATGTGACATCCGTATGCCAGTTCATCCATTTTCATCCATAAAAGAAAAGAAATGCACACACATCCATATGCAATATGAAAGTGATTGAGCCGATCTTAGTGCCTAATGTGTGTGTGTATATGCGTCCACAAACAACCACTAGCAAACATTTGCATCCACTTGCATCCATCAAACATAACATGTCTCAAACACTTGTTCACATCCATAGGATTCCTATCTAAAGGTCGAAAATACTATAGATAAGATATATTATATTGGAAACAAGTACTGATAAAACTTAGGAAAGGAGTTAAGAACATACACTCGAAAAGAAAAGGGTATGAAGCACGAATCTTGTCTTTGGTCTCCCAAGTCGCATCTTCTGGGTTATCTCCCCATTTAACCTCTAGCGACTTGATTTCCTAATTGCGCAGCTTCCTAACCTCTGACTCAAGAATACGGGTAGGGACTCGTCGGACTGTCGCCTCCCGTTCCACTTCGACTTCTTCCAACATGCTCGGCTCAACAACTTTCATGGTGTCATATAGGCTCTTCCGTAGATGAGAGACATAGAAAACATCATGAACACCGGATAAATTTTCTGGGACCTTTACTCTGTAGGCCATTTGGCTAATCCTCTCGGTTATGGGAAATGGCCCACAAACCTAGGTGCCAATTTCCCTACCGATCCTAAGCGAACCACATTCCTTAGAGGTGATACTTTGATAAAAACTAAGTCACCCACTTCGAATTCGATGTTAGTACTTCTCTTGTCTGCATAGGACTTCTGCCTATCTTGAGTTGTCTTCATTTGCCGTCGAATAAGGTCAATCTTTCTGGACGTTTCCCTAACCATATCAGGTCCAAGTAATAATCTTTCTGTAGATTCTCACCAACAAGTTGGCGATCTACAAGGTCGTCCGTACAATGCTTTGAAGGGTGCCATACCGATGCTAGCCTGATAGCTGTTATTATAGGAAAATTCTACTAGAGGAAGATGCTCTTCCCAAGTCCCTCCGAAGTCAAGGATACACAACCCTAAAAGATCTTCTAGAATTCTTTTCACCGTCTCCATTTGCCCATTGGTCTGAGGATGATAAGCGGTGCTCAAACACAACTGTGTACCCAATGATTCTTGCAAGCTCCTCCAAAACTCGCTAGTAAAGATGGGGTCATGATCGCTCACGATACTAGGAGGAACTTTGTGGAGACGAACTATCTCATGAGCATAAATTGCTGCCAATGATGGTGTCGTCCATTTACTTTTAATTGGAATAAAGTGAGCGCTCTTAGTGAGTCTGCCCACTATCACCCAAATACTGGTATTACATTTCTTCGATCTAGGCAAACCATCTATGAAATCCATAGAGATGCTCTCCCATTTCTACTGCGGAACCTCCAACGGATGAAGTAATCCACCAGGCTTCTTTTGCTCAGCTTTGACCTGCTGGCAAACTAAACATTGAGAAACAAATTCGGCCACGTCCTTCTTCATCCCATCCCAAAAGAAAACCCTCTTCATGTCTCTTTACATTTTATCACCGCCTGGATGAATGGCCATCTTAGAATGGTGGGCTTCCTCTAGGACTGCCTTTATCAAGCTTCCAGTTTGAGGAACACAAAGCCTTCCATCCCGTCGCAACCACCCCTTTTCATCTATGGCATACCTACTAAGGTGACTAGAAGTCTCCCCTCTTTTGAGCTTATCCATGATATCTGGAATCTATGGGTCACCTTGTTGCGAAGCTCCTATCTAATCCACAAGAGTCGGTTGTATCTCCAAGGATGCAAATAAATCAGCAAAACCTCGATGGAGGGTCTAAAATTAAAAGCTGATATGAACTCCAAGTTCTTTCTTTCCACAAACAGGGGACTCAGAACCACCCTCTGCCTACTTAGTGCATCTACCACCACATTACCCTGGCCGGGGGTATAAGAAATCTCAAAATCATATGAAGCTAAGAACCCCATCTATTGTTGTTGCCTTAAGTTGAGATCCTTCTGTGAGAATTGATACTTGAGAGATTTATGACCAGTGTATAACTCAAACTTTTCTCTATGTAAATAATGATGCCACGTCTTTAACGCGAATACTATGGCAGCTAGCTCCAAATCATGGGTGGGGTAATTCTTCTCATGAACTCTCAATTGTCTACCCTCATAACATATTACTTTCCCTTCTTGCATCAGAACTGCACCAAGCCCTGTACTGCACGCATCAGTGTAAACAGTAAACACTTTACTCCCATCAGGCAAGGTCAAGACTGGGGCTATTATCAGAGCCCTTTCTAGTCGTTGGAAAGCAACGTCACAATCTATATCCCATGAAAATGTCAAATTCTTCTTTGTCAGCCTGGTGAGAGGGGCTGATATCTTTGCGAAGTCCTTAATGAACTTCCTATAATAACCTGCCAACCCAAGAAAGCTTCTCATCTCGGTTGCATTTTAAGAACCTGCCAATCTTGTACTACAACCACTTTGGCGAGATCTACAGCTATCCCTTCTTTGGAGACTACATGCCCTAATAATCTCACCTCCTTTCTCCAGAAATGACATTTTGAGAACTTTTCCTTTAGCTGATGGTCCCGGAGAGTTTTCAAAACTTCTCCCAAATGCTGGGCAAGCTCTTCTTCACCCTTGGAGAAGATCAAAATATCATCAATGAAGACTACGACGAATTTGTTTAGGAATTTCCGAAACACCCTTACTCATCAATTAAAAAAATAAGCAGGTGCATTTGTCAACCCAAAAGGCATAACTAGCCATTCAAAGAAACCATCTGGAGTTCTGAAATCAGTCTTATCTATGCTGTCCTTAGCCACCCTCAACTGATGGAACCCCGAAGCCAAGTCCAACTGAGAAAATACCGAAGCACTAACAATCTGATCAAATAAATCATCAATCCTCGGAAGCGGGTGCCTATTCTTCTTGGTGAGCTTATTTAGCTCTCTATAGTTAACACACAAACGAAGCGAACCATCCTCTTTAGTTGCGAATACTATGGAACACCCCACTCAAATATGCTTCATCTGATAAACCCTTTTTTAAGTAGCTCCCCTACTTGCTTACTCAGCTCCCTCCTTTCTCTTGGAGCCATGTGGCGTACTGGTAATGCAACTGGCTTTGCATTGTCCACCAGATATATGTGAAAGTCAATTTCGCGCCTTGGAGGTAAACTCTGTACCTCATCAAAAACATCTGAATAATCTCGAACCACTGGAACATATTGCAAATCATCTATGGATGCATCTAGAGACTCTAGGAAGCTAAGCATAACAGACCCTTGGGGGTCACAAGAAACTTCAAGGGTCTTGCCATGACAAGTCGGGAGTCTAACAGCCCTCCTCTCACAATCCAGAATGGCCCCATACGTGGTAAGCCAATTCATTCCTAGAATCAACCCATAGCCCATAAACCCGAGCACATACGCGTTGCATTCAAACTCGACGCCTAACAAAGATATTTTCAAACCCCGACAAATCATCGATAAATGAGGCGAACCACCAATGGGGTTTGAAACAACTATGAGATCTACTACCGTACTAGTAATTAACTACAGAGATTCAACCACAGAACTATATATAAACAAGTGTGAAGCACCAGAATAAAAAAGTGTTCTAACTGGATAGTTTGAAAGAGAAACTAAACTTTCTACGGAAATTTTTCTGCCTCTTCCAGGAGCACTGATCGCGAGAGCATGCACCTGCCCTCTAGAAGTTCCTGCTCTTTGCCCTTGTCCCTACGATCCCTGTTTCTTTGGGCACTCTTTAGAGAAGTGTCTGACCTCTCTGCAATTAACGCAAATGGCCTTACTTCTCTAACAATCTTTGATCAGGTGGCCCTCCTTTCCACAATTGTGACATTTTCTCCTATCCTTGCCTTTATCATCTTTCCCTCCTTTCTTCTATTGTTGCTGCCCTTTCTTGGGCCACACCTTCTTATTTTGCGATGTCCCCTCAGCTTTTGTTTCCTTCTTTTCTCCCTTGTCCTCCTCATGCATTAGGGCCATATCAACAAGTTTTTCAAAGGCGACCCCTATTGGAAGATGGGACATTGCTAAACCATGCAGAGGCTCATTCAGCCCCTTAGCAAACCGTGAAGCCCTTTTATGTGGTGTGTTTACCAACTCTAGTCCAAATCTTGCCAGATGGTTGAACTCGTTCACATACTCCTTCACCGTCAAATTTCCTTGTTTGAGTGTTAAGAACCTCTCCATTTGTATGCTTCTCTCCGCTTGGAAAGAAATTTCATTTTGAACCTCTATCTAAAGTCTTCCCATGTTTCTACCGGATGTCGAGCTTGGGTGACGTCCCACCAAAATGAGGCTTCGTCCTTTAACAGCCAAGCAACTAATTGAATTTTCCTTCGGTCCCCCACTTCAAAGATTACGAATAAGTCCTCTGTCTCCTTAAGCCAATTCCTAGCTTCTACGAATGTCTCGTTCCCATGGAATGGCCTTCCTCCCATAGCCCGGAAGTCTTTGCAGATCTTGGCAAAGTTGTCAGCTTTTGGAGGGGGAGGAGGAGGAATGACTGGTGAAACTGGAGGAGGAACGTCTCATTGGCCTTCGGCCGGCGTCGTGGCCTCCAAATACCTCAGGAACCATTCGGGTATTGCGACGCCCTCTGGGCCATTAGGGATGTTCTGTTCCCCAGACATGCCGAAAAAGTGGAAAGGAAGAAATTTAGATAAAGGACCGAAGGATACTACATATGGCTTTTTGGGAATGTTTTTAAAAATAGATTTTTTTTTTGAAAATGCTTTCCTTTTTAAAATCTTTTTGAAAATAATTTTCTAAAACTTTTATCTAATCTAGTAACTTCAGCTCTGATACCAAGTGTGACACCCCACGTCCGTTAATGTCACTCACGAAGGGAATGCATTAAGTTTCATGAAGTGTTATAGGTAAATAGACACCGAATAATTACAAGACAGATATAAATAAGGCAGCAGCAGAAAATTTAAACTTTTATTTCAAACATAAGTCATAATACCGTGGTCCACAATTTCATTAGTCACAAAAACCATTACAATAAAAATACTTATGTCTTGCACCATCAGAGTGCATAAGTAAATAAAAAGCATCATTCCCCCAATAAAAAGAGTTAAGCCATAGTAGAGATAAGAACTTGAGACGTACTTTAGAAGTAGATCCTAGCAAGCTGATATCTGATTCCTGATTAAGTCTGAGTGTTTCCTCCCTGAGAACATTGGGGGAGAACAGAAGAAAGAAGGAGAAACAATAGGGTCAGACATAAAGTCCGATGAGTCTAGTTACTTTTAGCCAGTAGATAATTAAAAGCAACATGATAGGCATATAAAGTGGATAAGAGAGAGATCACTACATAAATGGCAGGTGTGACAAGGTAAGCAAGTTAAGGTGTATGTGCCTCACTAGTGATTACTCTGCATTATTACTAGTATAACTAAAATGAGATGATCCCTTCCACTATAAGTTGGTAGGCTTAGGTCATACATCCAAGTATACCCTAACCACTACCCTAATCGATCAGCTCCCTACCTTGTAGATATCCTGTGTGGGCCCCATGGTAGGAGGTATCACTTCCTAAAGTGGCAACCCATGAAGTGCACAACCATATCTACTGGTGTCACGGTCATCTTAGCCCCATCTGCCCGGCCCATGCACGCACATGTCCCTGATCGGTTTGCACCGCGCACACCATCCACCTCGTTTCGATCTCTTACAAGCAATCAGTAAGCGTGCCCCTTTCTCCGCCTAGTACGGAAGTCCTTTCTTGATACCAACTCCAGCTTACTGACTGAAATGGGTCCCACACAATATGACACAAGCTCTCCCCTTGTCTTGTATCCCCCACTAGGTTTTCCACTGACTATGTATACCCTTAGGTGTCTTTAATTACATAGCCATATACTAGTTATGCTTACCCTAAAGGGTGTCTTTGATTACATAACTTCATTACACTATCTGTCAGTTATATATACCACTAGGCGTCTTTAATTACATAACCTTATTACATTATCTACTGGTTATGTATACCACTAGGTGTCTTTAGTTACATAACCTTGTTGGGTTAAGTTCGTGGGCCTATATATACATGTTACCCACCCCCTCTAATTTACTTAACCCACCACTACCCATCCAATTTTACTTAACCCTAACTTAAGCCCATAGTCATATTAAATTAGGTTAAGTAGTCTATTTCATTACCGTGTCCAATTATGGTTATAATGGGCTAGACCTCCCACATTAGGCCTACAACATGTGGATGCTGGATATGCCGAACGGTACCGGGCAGCCTTATTCCATAGTTGGGCCTAACTTCGTGTCTTAACCCGATTCATATTTGCGTACTTAGACCTCCCAAATTATGTTCAACATTAATGGTTGCTGGATATGCCAGTCAGTTCCGGGCAGACTTCCACCACTAATGTAACCTAACCAAGTGTCATAAGCACAATTTACAATTCCTTTTTGTAAATTACTAAATATTCCAAATTAATCCAAGTCTACCTATGTCATTATAGGTAACTATTTCTATGTTTCCCCATTTTAATTACATGTCCCATTTCCTATTAAACATTACATAAATTGTGACAACTATAATCCATTTTTCCCCCGTTTTCTCTCTAACGTATTCGTACGTATTTTGGTGGCATCTAAGCTATAAAGTAGCCTAGCTATAATAATAGAAAGGAAATATGACAAGGGTGATAGTTTCAACATGTCTTGGCATAAACATGAACATAAACTAGCATAATAACAAAGTGAATGGACGTGTGATTTACATCATAATAAAGTGGACATCAAACTAGTAACTTGTGGCAGTCACTATAATGTTTAATAAGATCTATATTTAACATTAGGTGTCCAATTACCTAGATCTAGCGTAGTTAGGGTGACATAGCAACATGTTTATATTAAAAGGTAGATTCACATGTCAAGTTTACATGATATATCAATGTATCACAATATGACAGGTGAAAGGTGATTAACATAAAGGTCTAGATCCAAGTAATGTCACAATTATCCAAACTAATAAATGTACTTCCACCATAACATGGTTACAAGTCAAATCCATATAAACATCATAATCGAATCACCACAGTTATATTAGATCTAGGAAATTAGATCTGTCATGACATAGGACAGAATTTCATATTAACACAGAATCGTACTTTACAACATATCTAATTCATTGTATACCAAAGCATACTTTTATTTATCTAAACCTAAAAGTAATATGGAAACTCACAGCGTTAGGTTTAGAGAATTTAGAAAGAACAGATCTAGAATTTCTGAATTGGATTTGTAGAGTATGTTGTTGTAGAAACGGTTCAGTTCGCATTCCAGCAGCATATAGACTCCATGGTTCCCAACGAAGAGAATATAAGAAATATGACACACACACACACACATATATATATATAGCTGCCAGACCCCCTGAAACCGAGTGCCACCTCAGCCCTAGGGGTGTCGACATCCCTGTGGGTGGGTCGACCCCTAGGTCGACACCCCTCTAGGGGGTTGACCCCCTAGACGGGAATTTTGCCGCTTAGAGGAATTTTTTTGAATTTGAATCCTCTAGATAGGATTCTAACTCATATTTGACTCACCTCTAACTCATGAGTATATATAAAATATTTCTGTGCGGATACAAACTTAAAACTCTCATAACTTCTCCATACAGTGTCCGTTTTACGCAAACCAAATGTCTATCTTGACCAGAATTTTGAGACGGACGCAATGGCGCATTCCGTTTCCTCTAATTCTGAACATTAAATTAATTTTTATTTAATTTATTACTTTAATTCCATTAAAAATTCGGGGTGTTACAAAATCCTTTGCTACGATCACTTTGCCCTTGGGGTCATAATGACTCCATTGCACTGATCCATAGCCACTAATCCTTTACTATGTCCTCTTTGCCCCATGGAGTCATGCGACTCCACTGCACAGGCTCATAGCCATGCTATGATCACTTGCCCTTGGGAGTCTTAATGGTCCCATTGCGCTGATCCATAGCCGCTAATCCGTTCTCAGTGGCGAACTAAAGCAATAGATTTCGATAACCCCTTTGCACACGTCCCGTAGCAAAGCCCAACTATTGAAGTTAACTCGTTGGTTCCCATCTAGATCCTAAGTTATAACTTCCTACTTGGACTTTATTTGCATCTCGGTCTTTGGTTGAATTGGAGTTGGTCTTCAGAAGAGTCATCACGTAGTAGTAGTGGAAGCTCAATTTGGTTCAGTTCGATCTGCTTAATCAGTTCGGTTTGAATACATCGTCCCCAGGCCTCCCATTCGGTTTGGTGCTCCACTTAAAGTCGGTTCAGTTCAGTCATCTCCATCCGGTTCGGTTCGGATGTTGCTCCAGCCTTGGTTCTGTTCGACACTCCTTTATCTCCAGATCCTGGTTCGATCCCGCTTCCTAGCTCTAATCCGATCCGATCCCCATGCCAAGCTCTGTTCCGGTCCCAATTCCAATTCAATGCAGATAGCCTTCCTTTTTGCAATGCATGAGTCTTGCCACTACTCGGGTTCGGTTCGGATATGTTCGATCCGATCCCCTATCTCGATCCGATCTGGAATCCTGGCACTTTTCCAACAAGCCTGTTTTGCGCATTCTTGCCATATGATGGTGTTTTCAACCATTCTAACCTTAATAAACAATAATAAAGCATTCCAAATTGTAGTAATAGCATATAGAGTCAATCAATAACATCAAAACATCAAGCATATGGGTAACTTAGGATCAAACATACCCTAAAACCCTGAATTTCCCCTTAATCCCCTTAACCATGTTTTAACTATATGATTAGCAAGATTAATCCAAATTAACCTAAATTTTTATCAGAGGCATAAAATAATATTTAAGAATTTTTACATATTTTTCCAGATTTTTCTGAGTCAAATTTCACTAATTATCACTAATCACCCCTAATTAGCCGCAACTAGTGAAGAGACATGTTAAATTGTTAATCACTCACCTTAGCCACAAATAATTTATAGATTTGAAGTCTCCACTGATTTGGGTCGAATTCTTATGCAACACAGCAGCTCTAACTTTGATTTGATGTCAATCCGCCTTGATTTGATGTAGATTCGCTTAATATTGGATTAGAAAGTGATTAAAGATGAATTTAGAAGGTGGAGGCCATTACTAGGGTTCAAAGAATGTTTGTGGTGGCTAGAAAACTGAGATGAGATGGTTTCCTAATTGATTTCAGCCACCCTGTAATCCTAACCCGAAATGGGTTATGGGCCCTTCCACTAATTACCCTATTAAGCCCGGTTAAATTGTTTTTCACCTTCCAAACATTATTTCAACCATATCTCCCAAACGGTAAGTCTATTTGATCAATGTGACCACTCTATAAACCATCATCTGAATGCAATGGAAGTGGTTGCAGGTCAAAATTCCTTACCAATCAAAAGTTATAGGCGAAACAAGATTCGCCAGGGGTAAAACGATCATTTAAAATTTAGCAAAAATCGTGAACATGAGAAATGACCCCAATGGTCGTTCCCCAAAGTTACACGACTATACGACTTCGTATGTAAATGAAATAAATATTCTACGACCCTCCGATACGTAGAATGCGGGTCTTTACAATCATCATAATATAATTAAACATCTAAGCATTGGAGTAAGGGGGAAAATGAAATAAAAAAACTGCAAAGAGAATATATTCACCTCCTTCCGTCCAATAACCCTAGAAGTTTGTGGGACACCGGACGAAGAAATATTTGTTTGGGAACCCCCGAGCACTTTCAAATAGATCAGTAATAATCTTGGAACTTCGACTCTCGACAAAAATGATTAAGGGACGATCCTTCTTCCTCCTTTTAAAAGAGTATAAAGAGCAAATATCTTGGAATGTAGGCTCACGCTCCTTGACCCTCATAAACAGTACATAAAGCCCCATTAGAGAAAAGTAACCATTTGGATGCAATTGGTATGGGGCAATAGGTAAGCACCGAAGAATTAACTCTAAATAAGGATTAAAGGGGGATCGCTACACTCATCAACATGTATCGATTGACTGCAACGTATCCAACAAGAGGAATGTCAGCAAATTCACCTTTCCCAGGGAATTTGGCTTCCTCCTTTTCTAAAATCTCGTATTCCTTGCACACTTGTTGAAACAAACTAAAAGAGAGTTCAGTTTCATGCCTTTCGAGAGGAATGCTGGCAAAGGGGCAGGGTTTACGAAAGATTTGGTTGACATTCGACTTGGGAACTGTATCTAATGTTGTCCCAATAACTTGAGCAGAACTCCTAGCTTCACTGGACATAGCTCCTTCTTTGGGATTCTGACGTAACTATTGTCGGGCTAACATTTTCTATACGAATGACTATGCTTTTAAATAAATTACAGTTTTAGCATCGGAAGAACTTGAAAAAAAACACAAACTAGATCGAAAAGATGCCAAAGGTATCAACCATACTCGAGCCTGAGCAGGCCAGGATGTAGCAGACAAGCGAGAAGTTTGCAGAATTGTGTTTTAGAATCAGATTTGCAAGGCGAGACTATGGTATTAAGTTGACATATGCAAGATGCAAATTTCAACACACATTGCAAGTACAAGCTCTAACTAAACAGTTAGATCATGTTCGTTCCCAAGAAACTCAAACATACACAAACAGATTCGAGCAAGTTCGAGCCTTAGCAGGAACTAGCATGCTTGACCCCTGGGGTCAAACACGTTCAAACCCAAGCAGGATCGAGCGTGCTCGAGCTTTAGTAGGGTCAAACATGGTCGATCCCACAGGGTCGAACATGTTCAAACCTAATCAGGGTCGAGCATGCCCGAGACTTAGCAGGGTCAAACATGACCGATCCCACAGGGTCGAACATGTTCAAACCTAATAAGGGTCGAGCGTGCTCGAGCCTTAGCAGGGTCGAACATGCTCAAACCTAATCACGGTCGAGCGTGCTCAAGCCTTGGCAGTGTCAAACATGACCGACCCCATAGGATCAAACATGTTCAAACCTAATCAGGGTCGAGCATGCTCGAGCCTTAGCAGGGACATACATGACCGACCCCACAGGGTTGGCCATGTTCAAACCTAACCAGGGTCGAGCGTGCTCGAGCCTTAACAGGGTAGAACATGTTCAAACCTAATCAAGGTCGAGTGTGCTCAAGCCTTGGCAGGGTCAAACATGACCGACCCCATTAGGTTGAACATGTTCAAACCCGGTCGAGGTCAAGCACGCTCGAGCCAAAATGGGTCGAACAATCTAGATTCACAAGGGTCGGACATGTTCAAAATTGAGTTGGGATGAACATGGTGACATCGGTTCACGGTGTAGCATGAACAAACTATTGCTAAAGCTTGTTTTAAGTTCTCTACACTATGGGTGCAGCAAAAATGAGTTTAAATGATAGGCGAAAAACATTCAAACACAAGTGAATGGGAAATCAATAAAGTAGACAAAAATTGTGTGTCATAATCATTTAATCGAACACCTAATGTGCATCAAATACAAATCAGAGTTTAAAGGATTTTGAGTGACTTGAATTCCTCAAACACATCCAGTTACAAGTTCTCAACCCAAATTCAATCAAGTTCATTCCAATTTCAACGATTACAACACAAACATTCGGTTCAAATACGAACCATACACCCAAGGCATTTCAATTCAATCATTTAACCATTTTACAAACCAAAAGCAACGCAAAAAGAAAGGAAAATCACCTTCAAATAGTAAAGCAACTCAAATTTAAGGGGGATAGGTGCTCCAAAATGATTTGAGATTGGGTCGATTTCGTTGCAAGTTTGAGCGAGCTTCACTGATCAACGACTCGAGATCTAATTTGAATTGAGTTTCGAGAAAAGAAGGAGATTGAGGCACTGGGGACTTTAAGAGGAAGTAACGGCTGCCATTAATTGAGTTTTTCAGAAGAAATGAGCATACTGAAAAAATGGGGAATCGAAGGTAATATAAAGGATGAGGAGACAAACAGGCGCGCTCGACCCGAGATGCTTAGTCGACCCGAGATGCTTGCTCGACCCGGATGGCACGCTCGACCCAGATGGCTTGCTCGATCCGATGGCTTGCTCGATTCAGATGACTTGCTCAACCCAGTATATCTGCAAGCATTCTCCAAACTAATTAAACTATATATGATCGTCCCTTGTGAACTCAAATTTATTCTATCGAGGTGTGCCATAATTAATCATTTCAAAGCTTGTAAATTTCAAAAAATCAGAAAAATGACAAACTTTGAAGGGAAAATGTTTATCCATAAAGGATCAAGCACACATTAACATATTAAATTTAATATAGCGATCATTCGTACATTACAAAAGTGGTCATTGGGTCGAACATTCATGAGACTTGATCATTCATGAGACGCGAACATATAGGACTCAATCATCGCCCAGGGTCGAACAAACTAAACAAGAACTCATACATTTCGAGTATCGGTCGAAGACGCATGGGCTTATGAAGCTCTAGGGTCGGTCACACACACGAACACAAGGTCGGTCGAGCATGGTACTACAAATAGGGTCGGTCGAGCATGGTACTACAAACAAGGTCGGTCGAGCATGGTACTACAAACAGGGTCGGTCGAGCATAGTGTTACAAACAGGGTCGGTCAAGCATAGGGATATGCAAACAGCTAGAAACAGGTGTCAACGGCTGCAGTGGCATTTCTGTAATTACTGGCATGTTCGACCCACAACCTGCATATATAAATCTTAGCTCACCACTTCACTCCAACTTCCCCTATAAACAGGCCATGGCTTCCATACTTTTAGAAAAGGATTTCCGTCACCCCGAAGGGCTGCCAAATTGCTTTCACTCCTGTACTAAGTGATCCTAACACCATCTACCATCTCAAAGCAAAGATCAGGCATTGAATTCATTATGAAACCCACCAAAACTGGTTAAGCTTCTTAGAGATTGAAGATCCTGTACTATTTTCCTTACACTTAGTGAAATTCACCTAATTCTTTGCTAATTTGTATAAAGTAGAGTGAAGTCTATGTGCAAGAGAGAAGATGAATGTATTTTTGAGTGATTCTAAACTTGTAACTCTTGAATTTCTAATAGAAATCATTGCCAAAGTGGACGTAGATCATTCCTAAGATTGAACCACTATAAAATCTTTGTTACTTTTACTTTTTATTGCGATTATGGTCTCATTTCTTACTGATTGGTGAAGTGCCTTTGTGGCGCCTTTGGTGTTTAAGCAAATTTCAGTATAAACACCAAGTTTCTTCGATTGATTTCTGTGATTCTCGATTCCATTAATAGTCAATTTATCCAAATAAACAATAGGGTTTGCTTGCTAAAGTGAATAATTAAAAATTGAAACAACAATTGAAGGAAGGTGATGAATAACGAAGAAGGAGATGCTTTATTACTTAATTCAGCAAACATTTGAGGAAATACATATTTGAGAAATTATGAGGGAAAATCTTCCAAATAAAATCCACACCGAATCATTGAAGGATCCCTTCTACTTATACACTCAAATACTCATCAGTCGGACCTAGACTATGAAGCCCACAATACCCATTACATGATTTAATAACAAAAATGCATCTCCTACGTGGTCTTGTGCACATGCACAATAGTTCTTTAACTTATTCAAAGATCTGCCACCCTGGATTTGATGAGAGGATCTTCCTTTCCATCTTTGTGCTGCCAGCTGTCCACACTAATGAATGTTGACGTGTCCCCTCTAGCTTGAGTATATGATCCTGAAGTGTTTGACGAAATGCCCATGTCAGCATTACATGCCTGCACACCTTATGCTTTTACTACCTGAGTTGCCATTGCTTTAGATCTTGGAGGAGATCAACTTTGGGGCATAACACTCCCTCCTCTTCAAAAATTGACCTTGTCTCCAGGTTAGAAGCAGGAAATCTCTTCACCAATGGCCAATAATATTTCCATGCTGCCTCTTCTTCACTTCTTTGCCTCCATTTTACCAACACTTGGACAACAGCCCTGTTATCCTTACGGAAAATCCTCCTATCTAAAATTCTTTCTAGTTCATCAATTATCTCTTCCACAAAACTAGGGTTTTCCTGATGGATGATAGTTCCCTGTCCCACTCTCTTATTTAGCCGGAACACATGGAATATCGGATGTATCTTTGCTTCACTAGGTAACTCAAGCTCATATGCCACTTCACCAATTTTTCTTATGATTTGGTATGGACCAAATAATTTCGGTGATATTTTCGTGGTTTAAACATTGCTCATCGAGATTTGCCTATATGGTTGCAATTTGAGAAACAACCAATCTCCTACGCTAAACTGCCTTTCAGATCTATTAGAATCCGCATATCTCTTCATGCATTCCTACGTGAGTTTGAGACTGTCTTTGAGCAGCTGCAAAACTATATCTCGAGTGTATGGTTCTTGCTCCACCTGGGGTATTTGAGCCGTTTTTGGAATGTAGGTTAGCAAGGTTGGTGGTGCACTACCATACACAGCCAAATAAGGTGTCATATTGATCGAA
This sequence comes from Allium sativum, assembly GCA_030737875.1. Lineage (NCBI taxonomy): Eukaryota > Viridiplantae > Streptophyta > Magnoliopsida > Asparagales > Amaryllidaceae > Allium > Allium sativum. The sequence continues at coordinate 116,247,665 of CM060925.1, forward strand.
CTTTGCCAACTCGTGTTATACCAATATTCTGCTATAGTTAACTAATTCGACCACTCTTGCAGCTTATGACAAACAAAACATCGCAGGTAGCTTTCAAGAATTTTATTAATAGCTTCAGTTTGACCATTTGATTGAGGGTAATAGGCTGAAATCATCTTCAATGTACACCCTTGAAGCTTCATTAATTCTTGCCAAAAAGCATTGGTAAATATAGCATCCCGGTCTAAAACTATGTTGCGAGGCATTCCATGCAACTTGAAAACACCATCAAAAAATATTTGAGCCACCTGTGCTGCAGTATAGGGATGTTTCAATGGAAAAAAGTGAGCATAATTGGGTAGTCGATCCACTACCACAAAAATAGTCGTATATTTGTTACTTTTTGGAAGGCCTATGATGAAATCCATCGAAATATCCCTTCAAATTGTTTCTGGTATAGGCAATGGTTGTAATAAGCCTGGAGTAGCAACATTCTCGTGCTTATTACGCTGACAAGTTTCACATTCTCGCACAAATTTCTCTACGTCCGCCTTCATTCCTCGCCAATAAAAAACTTGCTTAATTCTCTGCCTGGTCTTCTTCATACCTACATGACCTCCTAGCAGGATAGAGTGATACTCTGCCAATATTACACATTTGAGTGCTTGACGGTCATCAGTGATGAACAACTTGCCTTTGTAGTACAACAATTATTCGATCATGCCATATTTAGTGTCTAATTGGCCATTCTGATATTGTTCCTTCATGTTTTTATATGAGGTAGAAAGATTTAGCTCCTTTTTAAGCTCATCCAGCTAACTTCCCTGTATGATAGTCACAATGTTACAAGAGAAAGTCGATTTATCTACATCATGTTCTTTAAGTAGCTGTGAAAAGGTGTCTACAACACTATTCTCCTTTCATTTTTTATATTCCACGATATAATCAAACCCAATAAACTTGGATAACCACTTCCCTTGGATGCATATGGTTAACCTTTGTGACAACAAATGCCTTAAGCTTTGATGATCGGTCTTGATAACGAATTGTCTTCCAAGTAACCTTTGTAACTACAGGGGAGGAGTATTCACTCGCGCTTGGCCTGATGATTCCTGAATTGAGCATTTCATTTACCAATTTTTCTAGTTCATTCTTGATATGATAAGAGTGACGGTATGGACGTAAACAAACTAGTTTTGAAGTTGGAATTAATGGTATTTTGTGACTGCATTCTCAGGATGGAGGTAAGCATTGTGGTGGGGAAAGTACTATGGGAAACTTGGATAGTATTTCTTGAATTTCTTTGGGGATTAGGGTTTCACCTTCTAATTTTTTGCATTGAATTTCTCGTAAACATAATAGCAGTGAGACCTGACATTGCGAGCTCTCTTTTAATAGTGTTTTTCCATCCACCACTATATTGATTGTCTTAACTCCCTGCCAAGTGTAGTGCTTGCCCTTCCAATAAAACCGGATCTGCAGATAAGCAAAATTGAAGGACACCTCGCCTAAGTCTTTCATCCACTGTGCTCCTAATACGATCTGATAGCCTTCTAGTGGTACTAGCAGTAAATCAATAGCCATAGTGCAACCCTGGCACTTGAATACGAACCCCTTGCACATTCCTCTTCCATGTAACTTCTCTCCATTCGCCACTTGTATGGTGTATTCTAGATTTTCTTGGATGTTCAACTTTAATTTCTAGGATAATTAGGTGTTGAGAAAGCTTGTGTGTTGATCCAGAGTCAAGGAGGACCTCCACTAGATGATTATTAATGTGGCCACGAACCCTAATTGTGGATAGAGTTTGGCATGCTACACATAACACTTAATGTTATTGCATAATTTTGCTCACCGGTTTCTGCGTAGGTAGCAGCGTCTATGGGTTCAGTGCCCGTTTGATCATATGCTTCGTCCGCTTCCTCCACCGATTCTTCATTGCCTTCAATTTGAATGATCATAATACCCTTGGATTTGTAGACCTGTTTAGTTTTGCATTGATGCCCTGGATGCCATTTTTCACTACAGCTGAAACATAGATTCTTCCTTCTCCTTTCTGTTATTTCTTGTGGAGTAAGTCCTTTCATTTTTTCCTTTACTTCTTTGTTCTCAGTATCATTCTTGATGGGCTTTGGGTCGCTGATCTTCTTTGCAAATTTGCTAACCTTGAACTTCTTTTTGTTTAATTTTTTGCACTCAAAAACTTTAGACAAACATATGACTTGTTTGAAGTCTACGGGATATAAAGCCATCACATCATATTTGATTTCTCCCTTAAGACCGTCCATAAATCTCTCCAGCATAAACTGGTCAGGCATGGAGTCACATAATCTTACCAAATTTTCAAATTGAAACAAGCAAGCCACCTCAGTTGTGGTTTGCTTGAGATTCGATATAGCACTAAATGTTTTCAAGAATTCCTCTGGTGCAAATCTCACCAGCAATTATTCCTTGAATACACTCCACGTTTCATAGTTTTTAACCTTTCTGGTGAGCCAGTTGTACCACTTACGAGCATCTTCTCTTAGGTGAAAGGAATAAGTAGGCACCCATTCATTTTTGGGCGTGTTGTGGTACTGGAAGAGATGTTCAACTTGGTTGGGCCATTCTACCGCTTCGGTGTAACCATTATATGTAGGGAAATCAAGCTTTATAATGGCGTTTTGTAGAAGCTTTGGGGGATTTTGAGAATTAACCGCGGCAATGGAATTATTGTGGTTAGGGTTGGAAGCATGGTTCTCGTTGTGAGGTGGAATTGAGGTAGAGGTGGAGTTCGAATCTTGATGGAGTCTGGAAGGATTTCGTTGCACTGGAGGAACATATGGATTTATTTGATTGTTTTGCTAGATCCTTATCTCCTTAAAATCTTTGGCTATGTTATTTAGGGTTTCCTGCATGTGATCCTCCTTGCAACTCAACCCTGGGTGAGATTCCTGCAATTCTCGTATGTGCACCGCAATTTGAGTATTGATGCGTTCTTGTCTTGATTCTTCCATGTACTCCTTATCTGTATCGTTAGCATCTTCCTTCCTATCTTCGTTGGAGCGCTAGTGTACATTTGAGCCTTCTGGCTTTGATACTAATGTGTTAGGCCCAAGTTTCTTCGACTGATTTCTAGTGATTCTCGATTCCATTAACAGTCAATTTAACCGAATAAACAACAGGATTTTCTTGCTAAAGTGAATAATTAAAAATTGAAAACAACAATTGAGGGAAGGTAATGAATAAGGAAGAAGGATATTCTTTATTACTTAATTCAGCAAATGTTTGAGGAAATACAGATTTGAGAAATTATGAGGGAAAATCTCCCAAATAAACTCCATACCGAATCATTGAAAGATACACTCTATTTATACAAGCAAATACTCATCAGTTGGACCTAGACTATGAAGCCCACAATACCCATTACATGATTTAATAAGAAAAATGCATCTCCTACATGGTCTTGTGTACATGCACAATAATTTTTTACCTTGTTCAAAGATCTTTCCCCCTGGATTTGATGAGAGGATTTTCCTTTCCATCTTTGTGCTGCCAGCTGTTCGCACTAATGAATGCTAACGTGTCCCTTCTAGCTTGAGTATATGATCCTGAAGTGTTTGACGAAATGCCCATGTCAACATTACATGCCTGCACACCTTCTGTCATTACTGCCTGAGTCGCCATTGCTTCAGATCTTGGAGGAGATCGACTTTGGGGCATAACATAGCCCACATGCTAAACAAATGAAAAACACTGATTTGCTGAACTCATTGCAAGAGCTATTATATGAAGTTAGAAGCTTTGATAAGCAGGAAATTAATTATGGAAATCCCTTACCCAATCTTGATGTTGAATTCAATGAACTAATGGGAGGGTATGAGCATGCAGAAGGTAGAATAAACAATGTTACTATGTCCCTGAATTCTGATTCTAACCTTACTGAACAGAATCTTGACAACTTCTTGAAACATAATTTCAATATTTTGGTCGAGATAACTCAGGAAATTAAGATCCCACCTGAAAAAGAAAAAAAAAAGATTGTGCAAAGTGATAAAACGGTCTCAGGGACGATCGAATGTCTACGTGATGAAATAGAGAGTGGTACGCTCAATACTGAAATTTGTAATATTAAGCGGCAAGTCATGGAGACAATTACCAAGAATCACAGTGTTGATAAAAAATTTTACTAATCCTTGTGCAAGCATTCCACCTCCATCTGGACACAAAGAACCACCATATACAGCTGTTGGTGACATGACTGCTACCTTAGCATCCGCCTCATCTGCGTACAAAGCCTCTCCGGTAACTCGAAGTAAGATAAGTGCGACAAAAAATTCGCAGTTTGACAATGGCTAATTGCTGATGCAATGCTCGGTGCTCTTTGATTGGCACATGAGAATAAATGTTTTTTTTATCATGGAACTTGTTATGCATATACTATTTTGTGTGTATGTACATCTCTCCCCTACGTGGGAAGATCTTTCTTTTATTCAGTGGATAGTCCAATTCAAAACCAATTTGTTGATATGTATACCACATATCACCTATACTTCATTGTATTTTATTTTTTTAATAAATAAAAAGTGTTACGGATCACTTTAAAAACTACTCGGTTTTGCCAAAAATAATAATATAACCAATAGATTGATTTTCCATGTTAATGATTTATATTTTTTGTAAATTACTTCAATAAATTACTCTTAGTCAATTAATAAATGTTGTGACTGTGTGACTCTTAATTTGATTCGACCCTTGATAATATTTAAACATTTAATATTACTACTTATAAGAATTTGCTGAAGCATATTTGGATATAAGTTCAGCTGCCTATCAAAAAAATTATCTTTTAAAGTGACATCCTTAAGCAGATATATTATGCATGTTTTCTCCTCTTTTTCACTATATCATTTAAATATTTAGAGCTTGGTAAATTGTCAAGCTCTAATAATATTTGAATTTAATTATGAGGATCAACATAGAATCCACGGTACAATCCAATAACAAATATCGATAACTTACTTTGTCTAGTGTTTTTCTTTTAGGTTTAGGGTTCGTATTGTTAACGGGAAAAGGTTTTGCAGATGTCGGCTATAGTTAAAAACCTGATATTTGCATGATATGTTATTTCCTTCAGTCACATTGCAAATTCTTGTAAGAATGTTCGTGTGGGTTCCTTCTTGGCTACTCTAATGAAGATGTCGGTAACAATCCTTTTTTTAGGCGATTACCCGTTATAGCGATACAAGAATTATAATGGAAATTATGATTTGTTGATCGAGATTTGAATGCAACAAAAGAGAAAGTTGGACTTAATTATTTAAGTTGAGATTTAAATTTGAGTTTTGGAATCTTATTTAGGAAATTTGGAGAAGAGTTTATTTTATCATTCTAAAGGATTAAATAAGAAGTATGGTGGTAATAAATTGTAATTATGGTAAAATAGGAAGACAATGCAATTAGATGATGATTTTGTATAAATTTGAGGAAGACTGGGTAAAACTATAATATGATGGGTTTTAAGAAAATGAATATGTCACTGGAAGTTAAATTTGTTCCCCAAGGTTGATTTTTCCTGACATTGATGGAGTTTGTGCCTCATTATTGTAAGATATTTTTCGTGCCAATGATCACTCCTTGCCTATGCTTTATAAGGTTCACGGTTATAGTTTAGGTTATGGACTGCGTTTTGTACTAGCTATCCCATTGTTATGGACCGTGTCCCCCAAGGAGAAAAGCTTTCAGTGCCGATCGATCTCCTTATTTGGTCTTTCCTGCCTTCTGGTTTCTAGGATTAGTATTAGTTACTTCGGTTTGATGTACCAATTTTGAAGCATTGACAATTTTTGAGAGGGAGTTCGATTGCATATTAGAAAGGTCATTTTAGGATCTTGTTTTATGCTTGATAACTTCCAAATTTTCTTTGGCGCTTGAAGTATGTGTTGTATTGAAGTGTCTGAATACCTTCTTTTAATGTGTTGCAACTATAAAACTTCGCTTCTCTTTTTTCTGATTGATTTGATCAGGGGCATCGAGTAGTGGTTGATCATTCTTATCGATTTTGCAAGTAAGAGCTAGTTAGTAGTTTTCGGACAATGTTGTCTCTACGCAGTGATAATAGTCTTTGGATAACATTGACTTTTTCATAATGTTTAGACAGAGATCATCAACCTCATAGGTTTGGTGGGGAATCTTAGCATTGAAGTGCCTTGTCGCCCTTCAATGATGGGCTGTTACTATCAATTTTCTTCTTTATTGGGTATGAAAGGACTTGATTGATCTGAATGTCCCTTTTGTCTGGTGGCTCCTTCACCCTTTAACACATCTTTGACCACTTACCAAGCTTTCTCTATAATATTCATCCTGCCTCATTGCTTTGGTTCCGAAGCTCATATTATTTGATGTGATATGGTTTTGCATTTCTACCTTTGGATATTCAATATCGGGCATGTTTCAATTTGCCCATAGCAAATAGTTTTTCCAATCTTGAAAAATTCTTGAGGTCTTTGCATTAGACTGTAGTAATTGTCATTGCTTTGCCCATGGTCCTGCTATACTAACACAAAGGAAACTGTTATAGATTAGTTGAGTAACTTAGGAAGGAACTGCTAGCATAATTGAATACCACGTTTTTAGATTTTATTAGTGAATGGAAGTCAAGGTTGCATGAATCTCATTCTTCATCCCTCCTTTTCTTTTTTTCCTTGATCTTTTTCATGACTCTTATGACGTCAGTCAAGGTATCTGTTTCACCCATTCATGTTCTTTTGAGCTCATTCCCTCCTTCGTCTTTAGCTAGTAATTTATTTATGTAGTTCTTCGATCATAGTCTCACTCTACATAGACGTGTTCAAGGCTAGGTTTCTCAATTCCATAGAGGGGAGATTTCCCTTGTTTTCTTAGCCTACTATTGTAGAATACTTCCTATCTCTCCTTCAACTGATTATGTCCCTCTTCGAACGACCCAAACGGTGGGCAGTGCCCTGGTTTGGGGGCTGAGGGGTGCAACATGGCCCCAAAACTTGTGGTGCGCGTCAAGGAGCATAAAGGAGGGTTGAAGCTGAGAAGAATCACTATGAGCCAATTTGATGGACCGATGTCGATGGACTGGTACCAGTCCATGGAGATAGAATATATTTGCATTACCTTTTTCTGGAAACAATGCATTGAAGGGGAAGAGACAAGCCATGAGGTCGAAATTGTCAATTCCCTTATCTCCATGGATCAATACCGATCCATAGGGCATGGACAGGTACCAATACTTTTACATAGAGGGTTTTTGAACTTTTTCCTTCAAAGCAATACTTCAGTTTTGGGTAGTCGACTCAAGAAGTTGGATCTGATGACAGGAAAATCAATATAGGATGGTGCCGATCCATAAGGGATGGGCTGGAGCTGGTCCATAAAGGATGGATCGATGTCGGTCCATCTAGTTAGCAACTTAGCATATTTTTCGTCCTAATTTTGCTAGTCTTCTTTTCACGCTGCTCTATGTGCATATGTGAATTTTACTGTTAATTCGACGTCATCTGGTCCTTGGAAAGTGTTATCTCCTACAAGAAAGATTTTCATCCGATTTGGAAGCAAAAATCAACCTTCTCCCGGCTTGAGTTGTAGATCCAACTTACAACCTTTTCACAATTTTAACAATGGATTAGTTTTCTAGAACGTGAGGATCTATCGTAGATGGTCCAGATCTTCTCCTTTATTCGGTTCTCAATTAAAGCACAAAATGTTAATGTGAAAAACGATATAATGCCTGAGTTTAGTGAAAGCACCATCCCTTTATAGGAAAAAAAACAAAACAGATAAAAATAAATGAAAAATAAAAGAAACGGAAAGTAAAGAGAGAAGACAAGTTTTATATTAGTTTACCAATTAATAAGGCCTACATCCACTTAGAATATCTTTATTATCAAATTTTCCATCCTAGATGCAATGCTTTTGATTACAATAATTACGAATATGAGTACAATTATCCCTAAAGTAAGTAAACAAGTGTCACAATTTATCGGAGTAGGTCTCAATGATTGGTTTAAGTGAATAGTGCTTGCAGTCCTTGGAGTGTAGAAGCGTTCGAGGATGGATTTTGGTAGGTTCCAATAAACAGAGATTGAATCCTTATTCTATAGAAGGGAAGGGGTGTTTATACTAGTTATGGGGGGTATTGGGCTAAACCTGCTAGCTAGAAAGCCCAACGCAACATCATAAGACCACACACAAAGTTGTAGTGCTAGCAAATCAAGTCTGATGGACCGGTGCTGGTTCATGGCCTATGGATCGATGTCGGTCATAGACTTAGGCTGCAAGATTGCAGTTTTAACATCTTATCTCACTTTCTTGAGTTCTCTTGATCCTTTATGTAAAGTTTGACTCAACTTAGTCTTCATTAGCTTGTACTTGTAGGTCCTTCATCCCAATATGTGTAGTTTTCGTTTAGTCAATCGAGTTACAGTAGCTAAGTGAATCCAATTGACTTGAAAATTCATCACTAGGATAGTTGAGCCATATGAATCGCGATGGTATGGGCCTTGAAGGGCCACAATACATGTCTATGGACCGGTGTCGGTCCATGTACTTAGTTCAATCTAGCATTAAATTTCATGTTTCTTGCCTTTTCTCCCTCTTGAGCCTCTGTGTGAAGTTTGGATTGAGTCTGAGGTTATGTCATCTTCATTTATTATGAGTTTCTTCTTGGGGTTCAAAACTTGGTTAATAGAAGGAAAATTTAATATATTTTTGAAAATTTTAAAGGATGTTTCATGAAACTTTTAAAGGATGTTTCATGAAAATTTAATATATCTTTGGTAGTGTTGTAATATTCAATTTGTTACTAACTTTCCGTTGCTATAAACAATAAGATATCAAAAGTCTAGAGTTCGATCATGAATTCGACAGAGTTTAGGCATAAGAATCAAATAATAAAGTTTAATCTGATAGCATCGTTATCCTTTTTTGTTGCATCTAGCTCAATATTGTCGATGAAATCTATTGTTAAAGCCAGTAGAAATTGCTCAACCATGTTTCTTATGTTAGGTCCTGAGTTCTCGACAAGAGAATGAGGTAAAAGGGATCAGTATCGATCGTTATGCGATGTGCAGCGACACCAAATAACTCATTTTGCCATCACTGTTGCCACCTTCCATATATTCTTGGGAAGCGAATTAAGATAATAGAATCATAAGGAAATATATTCATGGGAAGATAGTCCAATGTTTTTATGTTGTCTTAACATTGTCTAGGTCATATGAAAAATGTTTGAGTTTGATGTTTCTTCACTCTATCTGTCTCAATCTTTTATACAACCACATTAGAAAAGTTTCCGCTAAAACGGAAAATCAGAAGCTCCGTTTAGAGTCGTGTATTACAAATTTTAATGCAAGCCCTTTCTCGAACCATGTTGATAGTTATGCACAAGTTAAGTCAATAATTCAGTTAGTTCCCTATGATACTTTGTTTAAGTCTTGTTTTTTAGGTTTGAACTGTGATGCTCTCTACCTCTCTTTTTTGGGTTGCAATTTCAATGGAGATGTCCATAATACAACACCGCTTATCTCAGCAAAGTATAGACAAATCAAGGTTACTAATGCTAATAAGGTGGATCAACAGTGCATATCTTGGTTGCAAGACAACAAACTCACCATCTTAATCACTAATGCTAACAACGTGGATCAACGGTGCAGGTCTTGGTTGTAAGAATATGAATTCCCCATCTTAATACATGTACAGATGCCAGCTTTGGCTATACATTCTCGATTTAGAACCGAAGCAATTATTCTTAGAAGGGTTACAGCCTTTATCGTTATCTATCCCGATTCAAGATAAATTTGAATATTAGTTGTAACTATCCCGATTCAAGATAGATTGAATATTAGTTGTCCACAACAATTAAAGGTCATCATTATTATCTATCCCGATTCAAGATAGACTTGAATATTAGTTGTCCGCAATAATAAATACGCAAGTGTATTAATTATTTGTCTGCCAATTTGCTTGTATATAGACTTTTATGGATTTTTCTTTCTTCCGTAATTTATTGCATTACCATTTTTTGTTTTTAAACTTTGATCATATACAACAATTGAAAATTTTCAAAAAAAAAAGCATATCTTTTTTCATAGATATTAGGAATCATGTGCATATCCCTAGGGTTTGAAAACCTGGATGAGCATAGGTCTATATAAAGTTTGAAACATCCAACAACCTCATGTCCGGCATGAGTTATGATTACATAATAAACAAACAATAATCTTTGCTTCAAGCTATCAAGATCAAGCCCGATTTATTAACATGTCAATTACAAACGGTACTGTTTCCACGATAAGATACAAATGGTACATATTCCATATATGAAAGCTGGAATAATTGGTATAAACCATGTAAATTGTCATATAAGTTGAATTTAAATGTGAAGCAAAACACTAAAAAATAAAACATACAGAGAGCATATAACAACTGCACTAAAATTGTAAAAAAAAAAGATACATGCTCGTCATTCAGGTTGGGACCCATGACCTATTTATATACCTAGTTCCCCAGTAGATATTAAATTTCTTCACCAACTTCGGAATCACTGAGTTCTAAGCCTTTGATTACAAATATTAAGTGGTTTGGAGGGATATCACTGCCTGATGAGATAATTGGGACAATGAATATTCATGGTTTTCCGTTCATTCTACCAAAGAAATATTTTTGTCCCAACAAAAGAAAGTAATTTTAGTATGGTTAAGGTATAGTGGTGGAACATCCCTAACTTTAATTGATCATTATTCAGAAAATTTAATTGGATAAATTAAATACAATAATGTAGTAGGATAATGTAGCACACCACAATTTAAACAAAAAAATTATCACAAAAATTATATAATAATGAGCATGAGAAATTCGAAAACCAGCGCATGTGATAAAAGGAATTAAATAAAGAAAAAATAGAAAGTAATTATCGTTAAATTGCAATGTTCCTTTAATTAACAATGCACATCCTCAATGACATAAAAAGAGACATAAATGGAAATAACGTTAAAGTTAAAAGTAGTGAATTAATTCTAGAACGGTAACACGCATGTAAACTATTGGCTAGCTTTTCAACCAAGCCACCTAAGACTTAGGCATTTACAATTAGATAAACTATAATTTATACACACAAACTTAAGGAAAATGCACTCTGACTCGTGAAGCTCAGAAATTGGTTCATGACTCACTTTGCAGGCCCGCTCGTGACCAACCTTACAGACCTGCTCGTGGCCCTCACTCACGATCCGACTCATGATACAAGACCACGACCCGACTGTGCCATCAGGGGAGAATGGTCAGGACTTGGTAAAGCCCCATGTCTCTCATGAACCACCAACCAAGGATCAAGTGACACATGTCTAAATGACCATGCTGACCATTTCTCCACCCACTCATGAACGACTCCAAGATCCTTAGGATTGGTGCCACGTGTCTTCACGAACCGCCTGTATAAATCACCTATAAATAGCCCAATACTTGGCATTTTTCAGGATCTTTTGGCAATTGAGAGTTCTGATTCCACCATTATCAAACTTCTACCATTTTTAGTCAGAATTATCTTTAATTTACTTAGTGAATCATTATTGTAAAAGTGAGATTGAGAGAATATTGTGATTGTACTGGGATTCAAACGTATAATCAAAATCATATAAAGTAGGCGTAGGCTCTTTAATGCCGAACCACTATAAATTTGGTGTGTTTGTTACATTTTCTTTCATTTTTAGCTTTAATTCTCTACGAATAAATATAATTTGGGTGTTAGTACCGTTTTTTGGTCTAATATTTTGGTGCTTTCACTGAGAATCGAATTCTCAGCCTGTCAGATTATTGCTCTACTATTTGGATTTTCAAGTCAGAAGAAAATAGTCGGCATTCCCACTGTTTTGCTTTTGAAGATTTCAGAAGAGTTAAGGCATTATGGTTCATAAGAAATCCAACGATTCGCGAACTTCACGGGAAATTGAAGCTGCTAATGAAGAGAATGTTCAAGAACAGGCTGAGGTGGTCTCCCCGATTCACGGCTCTCAGGGAGCGATCCGGCCCCAGGAGAGGGTCACGACCCGCTCTCAAACAGGGATCATGAGCCGCCCTAACGACGGAGCCACGAACCGCTCACCAGATGGAGCCACGAACCATTCACCAGATGGAGCCACAAACCGCTCACCAGAGGGGGTTACGAACTACCCCAACCATGTGACCATGACCCGACCCAGAAAGAAATTATGGCTCGTTCCACCCACGCTGAAGCCTCTACTCGACCTGGCTCAAGTGCTCTGAATCCAACTGTGAATGTTAATGACCATCCACCTGCTTCTGCTCCAGTAACAGAAGGAAATATGTCCCGTGTTCTTGACATGTTGGAAAGGACAAATGATACTTTGGAGGCTCAAAGACGTGAGTGTATCTTAATGCGAGAGAATATGGCTACGATGAGAAGACAAATAGACAAACTTCGAAGGCAGAGAATGCCTTTGCCAACTCACGGCTTTACCGCAGACTATTCATCTTCATCATGGGAGCCTCCAAGACCCCAGCGATGACAATTGGAGAGGCCTAAAAATGTGGAACAGCTACAGTTTGGATGTCTTCCCTCTCGAGAAGAAGCAACACTCAATCTAGGACCAAATAATCGCAATCTGAATGATCCTACTCTGCTTCCAGGGGAAGGATCCCGGGCACTACCTAGGGACAGAAATGTTGGTGACCCTATACAGAATCAACCATCACGTCGTGCGTCTAACCATGGCCATAGGGGGCAAGGAAGTTCTGCTCAAGTCTTAGATCGGCAGCGATTCACCGAAGGGACGTAGGAGATTTTCGTAGAGCGAGAAGTGCAGACCACGAGTCCACATTGACTAATGCCGACATTGAAGTGATGGTGAAGCAGATCATGGCAGATAGCCGAGGACAAAAAAATGAGGACTGGGGTGTGGAATGAAGTCTCACACCTTTCACTGACGACATACTAGATGTTCAATTTCCAAGGAGATTTACTCTACCAACCATGTACCGTTATGCGGGCAAGACGAATTCAGTTCAGCACTTGATGAGATACTTGTGGTATATGAATGCCGCCACAGCTCTAGACGTAGCGAAATGCAAGCATTCCCAATCTTCCTAGAGGACGTGGCATTGATGTGGTTTACCCGGTCACCGCCGCGATCAATCGCCAATTTCAAAGAATTGAGCGAAAGATTTATAAACCAATTCCGACTACATGCTCAGAGGTCCAAGAACGTCGTTGAATTGTCACTCATTAAGCAATGCCCTGACGAAACTTTGAGGTCATACTTGGATCGATTTAATTTGGCAGTCATCGAGGTAAGAGATCCCTACGAACAGTCTGTACTGATGGCATTGTTTGACGGAGTAGACAAAGATACTGAGCTTGGTACATATTTAGTCAGAAAACCACCACTGACTAGAGAGATATTTTATGAGAAAGCCAATATCCGCCTGCATTAGGAAGAGATTTATGCTAATAGAAAGAGGAAAGTTGCTGATAAGGAAGATATTCAGAGTAATGTGGCCATTAAACAGTCCAGTGATAGTTCTGGAAAGATGGAAGTCAACGTCGGTAATAAGAACCAAGGCAACGGTCGCCAAGCAAGAAATGGCAACAAGAGAAAGAATCATGGAAATGACTAACAGAAGAGATCTCGGTTCAGAACTTTTGAAAACCTCACACCTTTGAACGACACGTAAGAGAATATCTACTTGGACACCTATACAAAAAGCCCCAACCAAAGGATTCAACAGAAAAGGAGCATGAGACAGGGAAATTTTGTCTTTTCCACGAGACCTGTGGGCACTCAACAAATGAATGTCATCATTTAAGAGACTTGGTGGGGAAGCTTCTCAGAGAAGGAAAGTTGGATGAATATAAGGCCGCCCCAAGGAACAGTGGGTAAGGTAGCCTAGATCGAAACAAAGGGAAACTACTTCAAAAGGCTACTACGCAGCAGAAAGCTAAAGGCATCATTATCAACACTATAGTTGGAGGACCTCATCTGGCTGGACACAGGTGTAGGGCAATGGATCAATATGTAAATGCGGCCAAGCACCTCGAAGTAGGGGAATGTAGTAGTCCTGAAGATACCCCCCGAGTAAAACAGCAGAAAACGATGTTTGATAACATCATATTTCGTGATAGAGATAGTATCGGAGTACATTCCCCTACCGAAGATCCCTTAGTGATGACATCCACTATTGGTCTTGCTCTAGTCCACAAGGTCTTAGTGGATAATGGAAGTTCAGTTAACATTCTATTTAAGAAAGCGTTTGATCAGATGAAGCTTGAAGAAAAGGATTTGAAGCCCTATGATGGATGGATATGCGGCTTCAACGGAGCCTCAACATCTCTAATTGGATTTGTAGAATTGTCAGTAACTCTGGGAGAACGAGATCATCGGAGAGTGAGAATTCTCCCATTCATAATTTTGGATATTGAATCACCTTATAATGCCTTTTTGGGCCGACCGGCCCTAGCGGAATTCAGGGATTGCATCACGCCCTGGTGTCTATTATTGAAATTCCCAACGGATGCAGAAGTGGGAGTAATCAGGGTTGACCAAGTCATTGGACGCGTCTGCTATATAACAGAGTTAAAATTGTTACACAAAGGAAAAGATGTAGAAACTAAGAGTCCTTCCTCCTCCCCAAGGGGGGACTCGTCATAGCAATTAAAGAGGGCGACCCTGAAGGATTTTCCCAGAGAGCTGCCCGAGAATAAAGATCCCAGAGAGGATGAAGAACCTAGGGGAACAATGGAGACACCTAATGAAACAACTATGGGTATCCCGATCGATGATAATGACCCAGCGAAGGTTTTAAGGATCGGATCCCAGCTAGACCCGCTTCGAGCAAACGAATTGACTGACTTTTTAAAGGAAAACTTAGATGTGTTTGCCTGGACCCATGCTGACATGTGTGGGATATCCCCACTCAATCATGAGACACTCGTTGAGCATCAAGCCAAAGCATCCGTCCGTTAAGCAGAAAAGGCGAAAGCTTGGCCCGGAGAGGTTGACTACTTTAAAGGAAGAAGTTGAGAAGTTAAGAAACAACAGATTCATTAGAGATTCTACTTACCCAGAATGGATCTCGAATCCCGTTTTGGTAAAGAAGGCCAATGGAAAATGGTGCACATGCATTGATTTCTCATATTTAAACAAGGCTTGCCCGAAGGACAGTTTTCCGCTCCCTAGAATTGACCAATTGGTGGATTCAACGGCGGGTCACGAACTTCTCTTCTTTATGAATACATACTAAGGATATAACCAAAATCCCATGCATGTTTCGGAATAGGAGCATAACAACTTTATCATAGATTTGGGACTGTACTGCTATGTGGTGATGCCCTTCGGTTTGAAGAACGTCGGGGAAACATGCCAACGGTTAGTGAATCGGACGTTCTACAATCAGATCGGGAAGACAATGGAAGTGTATGTTGACGATATTCTTGTGAAATCCAGACGGTCATCCAATCATACCGCTGACCTAGTAGAAATGTTTGATATCCTCCGACGATACGTAATGAAGCTCAACCCCCTGAAGTGTTCATTTGAAGTAGCTTCCAGAAAATTCTTGGCCTTTACCTTTAGCTCACATTGAATTGAAATTAATCCAGATCAGATCGAGGAAATCAGGAATATCCAAGAACCCAGACAAATTAAAGATGTGCATAGTCTCGCTGGAAAAGTTGCCGCATTAAGTAGGTTTGTCTCTAAAGCTACAGATAAGTTCATTCCGTTCTTCAACCTGATAAAGCGAGGTAAACGCAACTTCCAATGGACTCTTAATTGCGTTGAGGCATTTCAGAACCTGCTCACCCATCTGGAAAGACCTCCAATATTGTCCAAACCAGTTGGCCACGAAGATTTGTTAGTATACTTGCCAGTGTCATCCCATGTAACAAGCTCGGCTTTGGAAAGGGCAGAAGATAAAGTCCAGAGGCCTATGTATTATGTGAGTAAGAAGCTAGCGGCAGCAGAGCGAAATTACCAGAGGATAGAAAAATTCGCATTTAGTCTGTTGATCGCATCCAGAAAGCTTCGCCACTATTTCCAAGCTCATCCCATCATCGTATATATTGACCATCTGCTCCGAAAAGTCTTGCAAAGGCCAGAGGCATCCGGGAGGCTACTCAAATGGAATATAGAGTTAAGTCGGTATGATTTGAACTTCCAACCCCAAAGATCGATAAGGGGGCAAGTATTGGATAACTTCATAGCGGAATTTACTATTCCTGAAGAAGATGTAGCGAGTGAAGATGTTGATCCCTCAAAACAAACATTCGACACCAATACCTGGAAGCTATATACAGACGGTATTAAGAATGATAGATGGTCTGGCGCTGGAGTTGTACTGGTCACTCCCGTAAACCAACCGATATACTATGCTCTAAGATTAGAGTTCCATGCCACGAACAATGATTCGGAGTACGAAGCCCTGATTGCCGGGTTAAAGCTCGAAAAGGAGTTGGGGATAGTGAAGTTAGATGTTTTCTGCAACTCCAAGATAGTCGTAAATTAGGTCAATAAGGAGTTTCAGGTCAAGGGGCCAAGACTAATCTCGTATTTGAAAGAAGTGAGAAAATTGCTGGACGGTTTTGAACACTACTATATTACCCATATTCCCAGATCAGAGAATCAAAAGGAAGATAAGTTAGCCAAGCTGGCTAGTTTTGAAATTACTGAGGGCACAGAGATGGCCCCGATTGAAATATTGGAGGCTCCAAGTATCAATCTGATGGAAGTTGATCCTGTACTGGAAACTAAGACGGGAAGGTAGTCGTGGATGGCACCCCTAAAGAATTTCCTGATGAATGGAACGCTTCCAACTAAGAAAAGCGAAAGGCGTGTTGTTATTCGTAAGTCCTCTAGTTATGTCATGCAAGGCAAAGTCCTCTACAGACAGGGATTCTCGATGCCACTCCTCCGGAGATCAAACATTAGCTAAGAAAATATTGCAATATGGATATTTCTGGCCCACTGTGAATAAAGATGCGGCTAAATATGCGTGACGTTGCGACAGATGCCATAGATTCACTAAGATCCCCAGGGCACCTCCCGGTCAATTAAAGACGATGATGAGCCCGTGGCCATTCGGCGTCTGGGGAACTTATATTATTGGGAACTTACCAATCGCAAAAGGCGGAGTAACATTCGCAATCGTGGCTGTAGACTACTTTACAAAATGGGTCGAAGCAGATCCATTGACCACAATCACCACTAAGCGAGTGATAAACTTCATTGTTAGAAATATTATATGTCTATTCGTGATACCGAAGATTACCATAACAGATAACAGAACCCAACTTGATAGCACTGGCTTTCGAGACTTCTGCCAGAAATATCATATAGGGAAAAGGTAAACTGCTGTAGTGCATTCGCAGTCAGATGGACAACTAGAAGCGGCAAACAAAGTTATTAAGTCCATTTTGAAGAAACGACTGAAGTGGGCCAGAGCCATGTGGGTCGACGAGTTGCCTTTGGCGTTGTGGGCCTACAGAACAACTTATAAATCAGCCACTGGGCACACCCCCTTCTCCCTCGCTTTCAGTTCAGAGGCGGTCATCCCGGTTGAATTAGAAGTACCGTTCCATTGAACCACTTACTATGACCTGATGACTAATAATAAACTGTTCCTCGAATCCCTGGATATGGTTGAAGAAAAAAGGGACGAACCAGATATACGTCCCTTGAGTCATAAACAACAGGTCGCCTGATATTACAATAATAAAGTCCGGAGTCGAACTTTTGAACCTGGCGACCTAGTTTTAAAGTGTATCTTCCCAGGCTCTGCCTTCTTGGGTCCGAAATGCGAAGGACCATATACCGTCCTACGGAAGCTTGATAACGGATCCATCAAGCTAGCGACCGTGGACGGAGATGAAATCCCCAGAGTGTGGAACGCCCAGCATCTGCGGCATTACTTGACATAAAATTGTCATTGTCATTCTTTTGTTTTTAGAACCATGTAAAAAGGCTCGACTTGCCTAAAACAATCTGATTGCACAAATAAAAGATTATTAAGTGGACGTAGGTCATGATTCGACCGAACCACTATAAAATATCATATGTCCTTTTCTTTACCGTACCATTTTTTTTATTAGTCTTTCATTTTTATTCATATGAGCTATTATGATTGTGATATTTATCATAAGTCCCTCGATGACTCCGATACACGCAATTCAAAAAATCTTTCAAATTTGAAAGTCAACCATGTACAGAGCGTCAAGGACGCAATGAAGTAAATGACACAACCTCAAATACTCTAACTCTCATGACTTGAGAAGAGTATGCAGGACAAGAAAACGAATTGTCCATGAGGCGTGAAGGTGCACCGTGATTAAAAGGCCGCCTCGACTCCACTCTACCCTTGGCATCCGACGGGAGAGTATAAAGGCAATAGGGATGGCGTTGCAAATGAACTCTTACCCCGCTGAAGGATCGGAGAGTAGACTGAAAGCTGAGTTCGAATTCTATTCTGGGCATACGACAGGAGAGTTTGAAGGCATGTTGATTAAATGCCATAAGAAGGGCTTCTACCCCGCTGTAGGATCGGGGGCAAGATGAAAGCTGAGCCCGAACCCTCCATGTCTGGACATGGGGGGGTACTAATCCTAATCAATCCTCAACCGGCCCTAGCCAGGCATCATGTCAATGATTGATTAGGGGCATATACACATCATAACAAAAACAATATGATATGCTACAGAATTTTTATGTTTAGTTTCATTTATAACTTGGTTATGATCTGAATATTTACATGCGTGACTAAGTATGAGATATTTGCAGATACACAACAATGCGAAAGAAATGGAATTTCATTTACTAAGTGCAGGTTTACAAAACAAAGCTAGACAAAATGTGAGGCCCGCACTCGTAACAACTACAAAGGGCCAGTGGAAGATCTAAAAACAAAACATAAACAAACAAGCTCTATTTGGGCTTTGGGGATGACTTCGGCTTCTTCTCATTCTTTTGTTTTTCTGGAACCTCCTTGCTAGCATCAGGAGAATCATGCTTCTTCCTTTTCTTCTCCCCTGAAGGAGGATCCTGCGGAGCGCCAGTGAACTGGGATGCAAGCTGTGTAGTAATGGGCCTAGATAGTTTTATGATCATCCCAGATCCGGGGGTAGCTGCAATGAGAGGCGGCACATTTAAAGGCAGTTCCTCGACTTTAGCCTTCAATAGTTCATTGTTCTTAGCCTTTATCTCAGCTAAAGTCATGCCTTGGTCTCTCCCGTAATGGTGACATCATCTTCTCCATCCCATTATCACCCTCATTGTCCTTCAAGGTATCGATGATCTCAACATCTTTAGGAACGTCGGCACTCGACGGGATTATTGCTTTCTCGGCCACTTCAGGTTCCATGTGCTTTTTCCCAATTCCTTCGGTGGGCTTGGCACCTGCATCATAAGAAGGAATATGTATTAATTTAGGAGAAAATGCGCTCCTCACAACTGTTTGCTCCATAATGCGACGATAGATTACAATCGCTTTGACAAACTGTAGAGAGAATATGGAGATACCTTCCGTCGATTGCTCATCTAGAGCCACAGTAGAAGCCTCAGCAGGTGGAGGAACGAGAATTTCATAAATCAATGGGTCACCAGGGTTGTATTCCTCGACCCCGGTAGACCCAGGTTCCGCAACTGAGCTCGAACCTTCGTCAATCTTG
Organism: Allium sativum; assembly: GCA_030737875.1. Taxonomy (NCBI): domain Eukaryota; kingdom Viridiplantae; phylum Streptophyta; class Magnoliopsida; order Asparagales; family Amaryllidaceae; genus Allium; species Allium sativum. The sequence goes on from CM060925.1 coordinate 116,267,325, forward strand.
GTTTTTCCTTTGAGCTTAAGCCTCTTCTCCTCCATAGACTCTCTGCTCAGACGTCTCCTCCGTCAGTACTTCAAGTTCCTCACCTCTAAGAAAAGTCTTCATAAGTTGATCCTTATCGATGGTTTTGACCTTTAAACGCTGCTTTTCACTCTCGACGATTTGATCCCATAACCCGACCAAAGTGGTAGGATAATCTTTAATCCATGAAATGTCTGATCAGAGCAAAAAAGTCCATCAACAATTCATCAAATCCTTCTATTTCTTACTCAGACGCGGCGAGTTTGGCGGTAGCATTGGAGGCGGATTCGAGAGCCTCATTAGCATGTCCCTCAGCAAGAGCTGCTCTCTCCTCAGCATGAGCAAGTTTGTCCTTTAAGCTGGCCATTTCCTTCTCCCAAGCAGCTTTTTCCACGACAAAGCGGTCTTGTGATGATTTCAACTCGGTATTAACCAACTTGAGATCTTCTATCTCCTTTTTCATAGTTGTACGCTCTTGGTTGTTCGAGTCAAGCTCAAAATGGAAACTTTTCTTCGCATCTCCTCTAACTGCGTTTTGTAGCTTTCAACATCCCTTTGAGCTAAGACAATAAGAGCTTGAGTATCTTCAAGTTGCTTCTCAGCCTTATCCCTGGCCTTGATATAGTATTTAGCCTTTTCTTTAATTTTGGCCATATTTATTTCCAAATGGCGGATGTAACAACCCTGAATTTCGGGGCAAAATTTAAAATTGATTTTGATAAATTTTGATGAAAAATTGCATGAATAGATAATTAATTATTGTTAGTGTGTAATGGTTGCCAAGATAAATGCATTTAAGGCGCGTTAGTGTATAACGCGAATTTGAATTTATTAGTTGATTACATGTAGGAATTGTTAGTGTGTGAGGGTTAATATAAAAAAAGGCATTTGGCACGCGTTAGTATATAATGCGTATTCGTTTATTAATTGTTGTGCGCAATAAAAAGAAAGCAATAAACTGATGTAATTGATAATTAAAATTAAACCTTAATTATTAAGTTATATTTTGATATAAATGAATTTGATTAGTTTCTGGAATTTAATTAAAGATAATGATATAAATAGGGGATTTATGGTGAATTACTAATGAATTGAAAAAAAATTAAGTCATTTAAATAGATTTTTTTGTAGTTTTGTTTAAATGAGTAAACGTGGAAAGTTAGAATTCAAATTGGTATATTTAATAAAATTTAATGGTGCATTTATTTAATTAACCTTTGAAATCCTTTCCTAAAACTCTTGCTTAAATCAACCCTTCATTTATTCACTTTCTTTGCCAAAATAATCTATTAACTTATTAATTTCTTTCCTTAACTCATTGACATGATTAAATCAAACCATATTCAGTGGAATTATATATATATATATATACTTGATAAAATTTAATTACAATTGAAACTAAACACTGTAAATCGTTGTAATAACTAACTTGAATTTTATTTTATTTTATTTTTTGTGTGAATTTGTTTTATAAAATATAGTAAATGCTTGGCAATTATTTAAGTAACCAAAGCTATATATATAGAGTGTAGCATACTAAAATAATGAAACATAAAATACTATAACATAAATACCCCATTCTCTCTCTTCCTTTCATATGCAAATATTCCATTATAGAATGTAATCAAAGGGGATTTAAGGGGGAAAAAGGGAAAAATAAATTCGCCACCTCAGCCATAATATTATTAATACCCTAATATTCTAAACTCTCCACTACATACTATCCTTTCCTCTCCTCAAATCCTCATTTCTCTTTTTCCTCAAAATTTAACCGCATCCCTCTTTCTCTCTCTCCCTCTCTCTCTCAAAACTCTGCATGAAAGCCCCTCAAAATTAAATAATTTATATCTTCCAAACCATAAGGAGTTAGGCTATGAAATTTTGTGAGCACCTAGAGAATGAAGAATACTGTCACGCCTAAAATAAGGTGAAGAATTGGAAAGCATAACTGTGAGATTCTTATTTTAATAATTAATTTAATTTAACTATTTTTCTGGTGATGTGAAATCGATGTTTGTTTGGAAATAAAGTTAGGTCTGCGATGATCGAGTGCTATGCTTGTGTTTTTAGATTTTGTTGTTTTGTGAATTCTAATGTTATGTGATATTCAAGTATGTTAGATCCATAAATTTTGATGAAATCTTCATACGAGTTCTCATCTTTATTTTTGTTTCTTGAAAGTTTAGATCTTTATTTTTATATAAATAAAATTTAGATCTTTTATTTTGAAATAAATTAAATAAATTTGGATCTTTATTTTTAATAAAAGAAAGAAGAAAATTTGGACCTTTGTTTTAATTGAAGGAAAGAATGAAAGTTTGATCTGTATCTCTTAATTAAGGAAATAATAAAGTTGAAATTAAAGAATTATTCTTTTATTTAGATTTACCAAATAAATAAAGATTTATTTTGTTTATTTTGATTTACTAAATAAATAATGATTTTTTTAATCAAGTAAATAAAGTTTAGATCTTTGTTTTGAAATAAAAGAAGATAATAAAGTTAGATCTTTATTTTGAAATGAATAAAATTAATAAAAGTTTAGATCTTTTTAATTTACAAAATTAATAAAAGTTTACATCTTTTTGGTTTACAAAACAAATAAAGTTTAGATTTTTATTTTTGAATAAAAGAATGAAATAAAGTTTGACTTTTATTTTGAAATAAAAGAAGTGAAATAAAAATTGGATCTTCATTCTGATTCACAAAATATGATTAAGTTGCACCTTTTATTTTGATTCATGAAAGCTATACACCATTTAATATGTTGTTATTGTATTGCGTTGACATGAAAACTATACACACTTTAATATGTTTTTATTGTATTGCGTTGACATGTTAGTGAATAAAGGTTGGGTTATTTCATGTGTTATAAGTTGACATGTTGGTAACAAAAGTTGGGCTATTTCATGTATTATAAATTTACATGTTAATTGAAACAATAGTTAGCGTCATCTACCTTTATGAAATAATGAAAAATATGTAATGTAGTTATAAAATTAGCAAAAATAAAAATATGTAATGTAGTTATAATATTAGCAATAATGAAAAATATGTGATGTAGTTATAAAATTAGCAATAATGAAAACTATGTAATGTAGTTATAAAATTAGCAATAATAAAAATATGTAATGTAGTTATAAAATTAGCAATAATGAAAAATATGTAATGTAGTTATAAAATCAGCAATAATGAATAATATGTAATGCAGTTATATAATTAGCATCAATGAAAAATATGAAATGTAGATATAGAATTAACGTTAATGAGAAACATGAAATATTATCATATTTTTAACGTTAATGGAAAAAGTGAATAATTAAGATTATTTTCACTGTTTATGTTAAAATATGAAATTAAGATTATTTTCACTATTTATGTTAAAATATGAAATTAAGATTATTTTCATGTTTATGTTAAAATATGAAATTAAGATTATTTTCACTATTTATGTTAAAATATGAATAATTAAGATTATTTTCACTGTTTATGTTAAAATATGAAGTTAAGATTATTTTCACTGTTTATGTTAAAATATGAAGTTAAGATTATTTTCACTGTTTATGTTAAAATATGAAATTAAGATTATTTTCACTGTTTATGTGTTAAGTTAGAAATTGACATTATTTTCACACCGTTATGTGATAATTTGGAAATGAACATTTTGCACCGTCATGTGTTAATAATGGAATGAATATTTTCGCCGTCATGTTTGTTACAAAATAAACATTTTTGATGTGAATAAGATTAAAGAAATGAAAGTTACATTTTTAATGTAAATAGATTTAAAAGTAAAAGTTACATTTTTCATGTATGTGAATAGAAAAGGATTACATTTACATGTGAATGAAAGAATGAATAGAAAAAGATTACATTTATATGTAATCAAAGAAAAGAATAAGAAGATTACATTTTTAATGTAATCAAAGAAAAGATTAGGAATGTTCATTTATTTGAAATGAAAATGCGTTAACAATAATATTCACATTTTTATCGTACATGTAGAAAAGATGAAAAATGATCATTTGTTTGAAATAAAATATTGAAACATTAAAAATCATATTTTTAATGTAAGAATGAAATGAGATATTCATTGTATTGAGTAAAATGTGAAAACACTAAAAGTTATATTTTAATGTAAAGTATGTTTCAACGTATAGATAAGATTTATGAAATATTCATGGTTGAGGTATAAATGTTGAAAACATAAAATTTACATTTTTAATGTACCGAATGAATATATATAAAATATTCATTATATGACTCTAAATGTTGAAACATTAAAATTTTAACATATGAATGCAACATATAGAATTGACATGTTATGGTTGATTGATTTAATGGATTATGCTCGATCAGTTTATGAGCAAAATATGTTTTTACATTTAACATTGGGTGGGTAGAAATATATGTATGCTAACACCTTGTGAAACACTTCACGATTTGGCTATAGGGTGTTTAGCAATTGATTATTTCAAAATTAATGAATGATTTTGAAAATTGATTTCCTAAGTAAAAAGAAATATTATTCCCGATTTTGGACAGGGAATGTTTTATATAAATGTTTTATAAAACAGAAAGAACCTCAAGGGCTAAACCCGATGATTTCGAAATGTATTATATAAAGTACTATAGATTTGAAAGTACTTATGATTATTATGTTGTGAAATGATTTTCCCTACTTCGGGAAAATGATTTAGTATGTGGCTAAAGGTTCTGGTAACCCGGACGACTAAAAGTATGGGTTGAGTGAAAGACCCTGACCTTGAGAATTGGTCAGTGGTTAGTGTAGCCTTCTCCATGGTGGGAGGTGCACATATATATATATCGAGTTGCTTAGGTGCGTGCCCTTTGCCTTGTCTAAGGGAAAACCGATATTTGGTTGCATACTTGTTTTTATGCATTATTATGTTTTTGGAATTCATATTTCCAAATGTTTTGTTTTCCAATCCCGAAGTGAAATCTACTTTGATATAAAAAAAATAGATATGTATTTAATAATGATTTTAAATAAGAAATCGGGAAATAAAGTCCAAAGGAATAATTTCTACAAAGAGAATTGGATTTGAAAATCTAAGTTAGGGATTAAGCTTAAATGGGTAGATTTAGGAATTGCATGTTGATTGATGCATTATAGATCCATAGCTTTATTTATGGTAGTAGTATATGCACTGGCGATCCAATAGAGTAAACCTATTCCGCGTTAGCGACGTGGTCCTGTGATTGACCTTATTGTAAGATAGGTTAAGTAAGAGTTCTCATACCAGTCCCATGATTGACCTGTAGATTGTTTCACTGGCAAACCCAGGTGCCCTCTTTTCCACACGGGCAGTCGAGTAGCTTTTTGCAGATATTTATCTCTTTAGCAGGATCCTGGATTGAAGCTCAAAGATGTGTCTAGAGCAAATGAAAGTCTTCCGCTGTGTTAAGTTTCTTTGTTTCCGCTGCACTGTATTATATTTAATGTAAAATTTATTTTCCACTGTATTAATCGATGTACTCTGTACTCTGATGTAACATTATTATGATGTTTATAAAAGTCTTTTGTTATTTGTTCTAATGTATTGTATTCCCAAAGTTAAGGTATGCGGGTTTTGAACGATATTGATCGATTTAGCAATCGATTAAGGTCGGGAAAAATCCATGTCATTACAATTGGTATTAGAGCCAGGTTAGCTCAAATCTTTGGGGTACAACTCGTTGGAACTGAACAAAAGACCCATCAGAGATTGAATTAGTAGTATCCAATAAGAATACTCATTAGAGATAGGATCAGCAGTATCCTAGAATGAGGAAGCTCATTAGAGATAGGGTCAATAATGCCCTAGAATGAGTTGAGAGTGACAAGTTTATAATTAACGTATTTTTAATTATATATAAACCAATTTTAGAAAATATGATTTTTGAATAAATAAAAGTTATATATATTTGGAAAGCTAATCAACTAATTGATTGATGATTGTGTAGTGTATTTATTAGTTCAATTAATAAAATTATAGAAACCAATTAAGAAAAAATAAAAGACGAGTTAGTTAAAACAACTTTAGCTTCGTTCCTTTTCGTGGACGAAAAGTTTTTAAGTGGGGGAGACTATAACAACGCTGAATTTCGGGGCAAAATTTAAAATTGATTTTGATAAATTTTGAAGAAAAATTGCATGAATAGCTAATTAATTATTGTTAGTGTGTAATGGTTGCTAAGATAAATGCATTTAAGGCGCGTTAGTGTATAACGCCAATTGAAATTTATTAGTTGATTACATGTAGGAATTGTTAGTGTGTGAGGGTTAATAAAAAAAATAAACAAATTTGGCACGTGTTGGTATATAATGCGTATTCGTTTATTAATTGTTGTGCGCAATAAAAAGAAAGCAATAAACTGATGTAATTGATAATTAAAATTAAACCCTATTAATTAAGTTCTATTTTGATATAAATGAAGTTGATTAGTTTCTGAATTTAATTAAAGATAATGATATAAATAGGGGATTTATGGCGAATTATTAATGAATTGAAAAAAAAATAAGTCATTCAAAAAGATTTTTTTTTTGTAGTTTTGTTTAAATGAGTAAACGTGGAAAGTTAGAATTCAAATTGGTATATTTAATAAAATATAATGGTGCATTTATTTAATTAACCTTTGAAATCCTTTCCTAAAACTCTTGCTTAAATCAACCCTTCATCTATTCACTTTCTTTGCTAAAATAATGTATTAATTTATTAATTTCTTTCCCTAACTCATTGACATAATTAAATCAAACCAAATTCAGTGGAATTAAATATATATACATATACATATATACTTGATAAAATTTAATTACAATTGAAACCAAACACTGTAAATCGTTGTAATAACTAACTTGGATTTTATTTTATTTTATTTTTTGTGTGAATTTGTTTTTAAAAATATAGTAAATGCTTGGCAATTATTTAAGTAATCAAAGCCATATATGTAACACCCCACCTCCGCTAGCGTCACTCGCAAAGGGAATGCACTAGCTTTGGTGGAGCATTATCTAGGTAAACATACACAGAAATATTACAAGACAGAACATATAAAACAGTGGAAGAAGAACCAAATTTTATTGCTTCAAAAATCTAGAAAGGTCTAAAGCCTTTTTACATCAAAATGCCATTAAATCCATTACATCGAAATTTGTCTTGCAATAGTAAAGAAGCATAAAACCATGGTCATAAATCATTCCCCAATTAAACAGTAAAGCAGTTATAGACAGGAAAGGTCCAAGCCATAAATGATGATCTTGAAGCAGAAAGAAGTCCAAACTAAATCGTAGTGTTTCCTCCCTGAGAACCTGGGGGGGGAACGGAAGAAAAAGAGGCGAAACAAAACGGGTCAGTCATACAGACTGGTAAGTCCTAGTGACTTTCAGCATAGAAACAAGTAAAGGTAACATGACATGTATAAACTGAAAGTAAACATAAGGATGATGACAAGATATGCAGGTTAAACTAAGATAACAAGATAAACTATGGTAACAAGATAAACTACGGTAACAAGATAAACTATGCAAACCAGATAAACTACGTATAGCATCGCATGTTTAACATTCTCTGCACCAACTGTACTAGTACCCCAACCCGTATCATCCTTTCTATGTATAAGTACAGTCCCTTGCCGTATATCGTACGGGTTTCATCACGTGTTTCTATACTACTTCAACGTAGTGCCACCATTCTTGAAATCGTTTGGACTGCCACCCTTGTTCTGGCTAGATTTCCTTATCATGAACCATCGCGTGTTCAACTAGGATTTATGCCACCAAGGACCATTAGGGATTATGCTACCTATTGAACGTTTTCTAGATTCGATTAGGGTTTATGCCACCTAGGACCACTAGGGATTATGCTACCTAACGAACAACACCCTTTTTCCACGTAACGATCTATATCGATCGGCTCCCTACAAGTCCTAGCTCGTTCATGTGTCTGTGTTATACGGTCCAATCATGAAATGTAGTCACCTGTGCTAGGTCCACCATAGGGTGTATCAAGCCCTAGGGTGCCAACCACCGACACGAATCAAGCACGCACAGTTTAACCTACCGGTGCCCAATGCCTGCTTTTTCAACTTCGAACTACGTGCACGACCATAGTCCGCCTGAACCTACAATGGCGCACCAACTCAGCCGTCGTTCTGGTCGCTTACAATCAGCCCAGTAATCGTGCCCTACCCTGCCTAGTTCCAGGGTACCGTGATACATCTAGTGGGTTACTGCGGAAAAGGACAGCGTAACTAGGGTTTCCGCCCAGCAGGTTAAGTGTTGTCATTTAAATTCGAGACTTAACCCCATCAGTCTAGCATGTCAAGTTGGTTAAGTGTGGTCATTCAAGTTCGTGACTTAACCCGTCTACGTGTCATGTCAAATTGGCTAAGTGTTGTCATTTAAGTTCATGACTTAGCCCTACGAATCGTGCGTCAAGTTGGTTAAGTATATTCAAGCGGTTCATGACTTAACCCTATCAAATCATCGTGTCAAATTGGTTAAGTATATTCAAGCGGTTCATGACTTAACCCTATCAGATCATCGTGTCAAATTGGTTAAGTATATTCAAGCGGTTCATGACTTAACCCTATCAGATCATCGTGTCAAATTGGTTTAAGTATATTCAGGCGGTTCATGACTTAACCCTATTAAATCATCGTGTCAAATTGGTTAAGTATATTCAAGCGGTTCATGACTTAACCCTATCAGATCATCGTGTCAAATTGGTTAAGTATATTCAAGCGGTTCATGAATTAACCCTATCAAATCATCGTGTCAAATTGGTTAAGTATATTCAAGCGGTTCATGACTTAACCCTATCATGTGGTATTAATTCATTAATGCACCCCAACCTCTCACATCAGACCTGTTGTTGTGGTCACTGGATATGCCGGTCGGTTCCGGGCAGAATTACACCACAACTCAGTCTGACCTCGGGTTTTCAAGTGCGATATGACCAACTACCCACATTGGATCCTATTGTTTGCAGTAACTGGATTTGCCAGGCGGTTCCGGGCAGAATTACACTGCAAACTCAACCCAACCTCGAGTTGGCCATTTTCAAGTTCATTCTCATGTCAAGTTCGTGTCAAGTTTCATGGCGAGTTTCATGTCCATATCCAGGTTCAGGTTATAGCAGCGTTCATGTTTCAAGTTTTGCCTAAGTTCATAATTCATGTTCATAACCAATTCATGTTTTGCCTATTCTACCCAAATCGTATTCCCATCGCACGCAAACGTGAATCGATCCATACTACAAATAAATTCAAATCTTAGAATAAAGGGAATAAAACTATGATAGGCAAAAGGGACGAGCATAAAGCAATAGGAGGGGTTACAAGACTAGCATGACATAACTTGAGATAATTGGTTACAACATTACTGGCATATAGAAATTCAAATCTAGCAAGATAAGGCGATAGTCATGGTAAACGCTGACATAAAAGAATAGGAATGCAAAAGCAAGCCAAATACAAGGATAATGGATCCAATGGTTTTGGTGTACATAATAGCGAATAAACTAAGCAAGTCACACCCTAGGTATGCGATCCAACAAAATGCCAATTCGATGCACAACATGGTTTTCAATTATAGTTTTATGGGCATGAACAATCAACTATAATAGTCTTAGACAATTAACCCTAGTAGTCATAGGTAGAAATCTCATAGTTATGAATCATAAGCGACCAGTCACAATAATCATGGATAATTATCAAAAATAGTTCTAGGCAAATAGTCATAGGCAATTAACAGTAATAGTTTCAAAGTCATGGTCATAGATAATAGCCTTATGTTCATAATCATATGTAATAATTCTCATAGTCAAGAGTCATAGGTGATTAGCCACAATTGTCCTCGTCATAGTCATAGGCAAAGTCTTATGTTCATAGTCATAGGCATAGGCATAGTCTTATGTTCATAGTCATAGGCATAGTCTTATGTTCTTAGTCATAGGCCTAGGCATAGTCTTATGTTCATCGTCATAGTCATAGGCATAGTCTTATGTTCATCGTCATAGTCATAGGCATAGGCAAAACCTTATGTCCACAAGTCAAGATCCAAGAATTAATGTTACAATCTAGCGTTTGAATAATAAACTTGGTCCAACAACATGAATGGGCATGATTCAATCGATAAGAAATAACCCAAAATGATAGATTCAAGAAGAGACAAGAACAGATCTAAATAGATAATCAAGCTTAGGTCCAATTTCATTTCATTCCATGTCCATATTAAATTTAACAAGTTTAAATCTCAAAGTAACTAGAACTTATAGGTCGTGGTCTAAGAAATTGAGATGCAGAAGTTGAATCTAGAAACTAGTCGTCGATTAGTTGATTCGATGGATTCTGATTTGATAGCAGAAGCAAGCCCCCAATATGCAATTCCTAGCCGTAGTCTTCAAGAATTTATCTTCGTGTTTTCTTTGATTTATTTATTTGTTTTTCTCAGGGGCAGCATAAGGACAGAAAGAATTGGTGTAGAGAGAATGAGGCTAGAAGGCTGTTTATATAGGTTTAGAGTCACGAATCTAGTCAGAAAATTGGTCCAAATACATCAGAATGAACCCAGGTTGAAAACCAGGTTTTGGCACCAGGTTGACCATAGGGTCGACCTGGTCATGGGGAGGTCGACACCCCAGTCGCCCATTCGAGTTTTGTGCGCCCAAACAATACACACTAACTTGTGCGTTTGGTTTATAACACTAAACTCTAGTGGATAAGGTTACCTAGTCCTATTTCGCCAATAAATGGCGTTTAAAACAAAGCTAAGAAAACAACAACCATGCAACCAATAATCCTAAAGTTAACTAAAATAGCATGAAAACGTCCATTATAGCATTCATAACATAAGTAGAACCTATCTAAAATAATTGTTGTGAATTTGGTGTTAAAATAGTTCAGTCTTAGTAATAATATCAAAATAGCGCGTAATAGCGCACAAATAGATAAAAATGTTTTATTTGGATCTAAACTAAACAAATTAATTTTCAGTTTATCTATTTATTAATTACTAGGTCCAACAATTTATATTTTCAGATTACAAGTCAACTTAAAGTGTCAAATTCTCACCATATAAATAAATACAGTTCAGTGAAAGATAATATCATTCACCTTAGCCAAATCAGCTCAAACTAACGTCGAAACGTAGAGCTCACCAATACGAGTCTAATGCAAAAAACCACGCCCAAATCCGATGTCGTATGCAAAAGTTACCGCATATATAAGTTTGCGGATTATTTAAATAACAAAATGTCATTAACACTTATGCTAATTAATTAATTACCTTAACCTCCATTCTCATAATTACATTTTCCCCAAACTAATACTTGTACATGCACATCAAAGAAACCCATTCTCATAATTACATCTTTTCTCCCGTGTTTCTCAACGAAATTTAGAACCGTTTTCACCAACGAACTTCTCTACGAACGAGCTTTGCAACCATCACCACCTTGTAAAACACGCACCACCATAGAAAAACACGTCCTCCAACATGCCACACGCATGTCATCGCCATCTTAGGAGGTAATTTATGTTTCTCTATGGAATCGCGCCAGATTTTGAAGGTAGGTCCTATTTTTCAATGATAAATAAAATGGTAGTCTTGAATCCACCAATCATTGCATATAGCTTCGGAAATCTCGAGCCTAAAGTCTTATAAAATACACGGTCTTGACTGAGATGGTGATCGTGCACTTTGAATTTGGTATAAGCTTGAAAAGGAAGAAAATCTAATAAATTAGAAACTTATTTCGTGATTTTTAGTGGCCTAGATCAATGGGAATTAATTTTTGAAGATGGATGTAGAATAGGCCATGAAGATACGAAGGAGTTGGTGACAATAGTATGTGGATAATGAAGAGATTAGGGTTAATGAGTGATTAGAGGGGTATTTATAATCACATAAGGCCCAATTGATAAAAATTGGGTGTTCAAAACACACACTTTTAAAAATGTGCTGCCAAACAGTACATCTGTTTGATACGAAACTTGACAGTGTGAAACCACTTTTTATGAAGATTCCAAAATTATAAATTTCGTCAAAATCCAACCCTGAGCCTGAAACAACATTTTTTCGTGTGTATTTCAAAACTATTTTGCCCTTGGTGCATTAAATGTCGAAATATAATGATCCATACACTTTTCTTCAAGTAACAAACTATCTAAATATAATGGAAATGGTCTTAAGTCCTGATTCAGCCATTTATGAGAAATATCACTTTGGAGCTATCAGATGATTGACGATTAATATTCAAATAAAAATTATTTAAATAACCAATCATCAAAATGTGGGTTGTTACATTCTTCCCTCCTTAAAGGATTTTGTCCCTGAAATCCTCAAGAATTGAACAACACAACCTCACACTCTCGCATAAGTGACAACCAACGTCGCCCATGGCTTTCACGCATAGATGACGACCTAAGACTAACCGTCACTTATTGCTTTTAAAAAAAATAACTACCAGTAGCAGTCACTACATGGGAATAGACTCGGAATTTGGCACAAAGTCATAATTCCCATGTACAACTACCTTCAAAGTTCGAGATTGATCTAACTAAGCCACAACATCCACATTGTTCACTTATTTCCAAACGAACAAGCAATGGAAGATATAAGTGATGAGATCTTAGTTGCGAGACAACTCAACTAAGAGATTCCTCTCCTAACTTTGGCTTAGTTCACCAAAAAATACTCTAACAACATCTCATCTGCGTGGTTCGATCTGAGAAACTATAACTAGCCAAATATGGCTCAATCCAGCAAAGGAGAATAAAAGCCCTAAAGCGACCTCTCATATCTAGGACATTAAATCCCTAAAAATGCACCTAGAGCGGAACCTGAACTCAAAACAACCCAAGTTGCCAAGTCATGTATGGAAACAAAGAGAAAAAAAGACAAGGCTACTTTGCATGCCTAACAACCATAGAAGTATAAGTAAACATGTGAACATTAACAATTAGACAAACATATAAAAACAATCATGAAAACACAATCAATCAAACATACATGGAAAAATAGCTGCAATCAACAAAATAATACTAAAGCCTATCCTAACTTGAAGGATACTATCCTACCTAGGAATACATTGAATATGGCATCTAATCTATAAATGACTCAACAAACATGGTTGTCATCCCATCGAGAATAACAATATAACTTCTCGCATCGACGAATCAGATAAGACTCAAGTCTTAACGTGCTAATCTCAACTTCTTGGCGACCTATAGATGGAAAAATCGACGATTGTTCCCGCATCCTTTCCTAATTTTCGAGTATTTACAAAGAACTACTCGACGCTTCCTACTTAACATTAACCAACTGATCGTTCATCCATCTTGATACGAATGGTCAATCATTCTCTCTTAATGATGCCGGGAACAACAATGCCTCTTCAATACAGAATCAACCCTCATGGAAAAATCTGTATTACAATAATTTAAAACCCAAAGCCATGACCAGCAGTAAAAGTGAGCAATACCACCAGTGGTATACTACTCCTAAACTGGTACATCTTTGGCACAACAATAACACTTGGAGGCGAGGAATCGAACAATCAACCCTGAAGGTTAAGATTGCACTCGAAGAGAGAACTCCACTAGTAACACTATCAATAACTCAAACTTCATTCCAATAAATAGTGCCTCCACAACTCCAAAGCGAATTTCCATCTCCATCGCGAACTCTATCGCCATATTAACTCAGTTGTCATCAACTCTGAACCAAGAGTCGAATATTCAATAACAAACAACTTCAATCATCGACTAGCATACAACGATCTAACCTCTTGGTACTACAACCATAGCCTTTATAGGATCGATAACAACTCCCTGCCCCAGGCAATGTGACCTAAGTACCTCGCTTCACCCAAACTGAAGAAAAACTCTAACAAGCCAACTACAACAGGAGATCATTGAACATGATCCATGAAATTCACAAAATATGCCAACTCGTTAACCATCCCAAACAACATAACCAAACATTTGTACTTGAAGCAGCATAAGATGTTGAAATCAGCATACAACAACAAACCAATTGTTAGCAAAATCCCCATGGGAAATCCAGCTGAGAAAACCTCTTCTCACACCTTAGAGATAACCCTTCCAGACGTCTCAAAATGGAAACAGATAATGGTTTATCTCATGCTCTTAAGGTGCACATGCCCTAGAGGCATAGCCATCGATCCATTATCATTGGCTAGATCAATACAGAACTCAACTTAAACATAGTGGTAGTCTGGTCACTTCATCGAATGTGCCCAGAAACTCTCAAGCTACCAGCTCCAATGATGACTCACTACTAGAGTCCCGATATCTCAGCCCGCTATTGTCCAACCATAAGCGGCTCGTTTCCCACTATCGCTTGATCTAGGATGACTCACTTCTGCATCACAAAATGTCCAAGCCCTGTATTGTCATCAACAACCTCTTTCTACCACTGGTTTTCTATATCAATCCCAACAAAAAAAATCCTAGACTCGGGTACTTGGTCTAATAAAAAACAAGCAACTTAACAAACAAGCAAACATAACTCGATGAGCTTAAGGTTTTGACGAACCATGTGTACTGCCAAAATAAAAAGTATTTTGTGACAATACCCCACCTTGAGGCCCAAATCTAATCCTATGAATGTTTCACTCATCTATAGTATTTCCCCTTGGTCACCAAACATCGGATGTCATTATTGTGAGTAGTGTGTAGCTTGGTTCTTGAGTTCATTTCTGTTGAGTATGTGTTTGTAAATATATGTGTCGATGTACATATTTTTTTTACTTTGGTTTCGTAGTTGAGCCTAATTTGCTCGGCATATTAACTATGTATATATGTTGCTAGTCTAAATAGAAAAGAAGTATTTTCCCTCTTCTTAATATTTCATGTTAATTGTCAATAATAACATAGTATCAGAGCCATGATGATTCAAAATACAGATCTAATTCGAGATTCAGATCAAATCGTTGAGAAATGGGAAAAAGCAAGATCGCAATGGATGTGATGTAATTGAAGCCTAAAATCGCTGATCATAAGATGAATAATCTAAACTATTTGAATAGGAGTAAGACTACTTGGCTATATATTCGAAGTATAAATAAGAATGGACATCTGATTGAAGATCCACCCATGGCGGAATCAAAAGAAGATAAGGATCGAATATGGTTAGGAGAGGGTGCTTGATTGTTTTTGCAAATCATAAATTCGATTGACAATGAAGTGACTGGCATGCTTAAGCATTGTGAATATGTTAAAGAGATGATGGAGTATCTAGAATTTCTAAATTCTAGATAAGGGGATCCAACAAGGATGTACGATGTGTGCAAGTCATTTTACAGAGCTTAAAAGCAAGAACAAATGCTCATGAATTATTTCATGAATTTCAAGAAGACATATGAGTAGTTTAATCTGCTTCTTCCAATTAGTTTAGATGTGAAAACTCAACAACAACGAGAACAAATGGTGACTATGATTTTTTAGCTAATTAACACCAGAATTTTAATCTGCAAAGTCACAAATCCTATCAGGACCAGACATTCCTTCATTGTAAGAGGTGTTTAGCAGAATTCTTCGCATTAAGATTTCTCATGCACAAGTATCAAATAGAGGAGACGAAAGTGCATTGGTTAGTAGTAATAGAAATTATGTGCAAAGTAAATAGGGAATTAATTTGAATCCAGCTCACCTTTGAATAATTCGCCAAGGCCAAATGTTCAAAAGAATAGTTCATCAAGTCAGGGAAAATTGGGTACATACTGTAAGAAGCAAGAACATATGAAGTTTGAAAGCAGGAAACTTCAATATAAGAATTTACAGAAAAATAATGATATGAATACAATTCTTATATCAACAGAAGATTATGATAGGTATGTGAAGTTTTAAGAGTCAATGAAAAATGGATCAACAAATCAGGGATCTACATCATCTATTACAAATATTGCAAATTCTAGAAGTCAATAAAAATGGATCCTAGATTCGGAAGCAACTGATCATATGACATTTAATAGTAGTTTGAATTCAAATCTACAATATAAACAATCAACTCATGTTGTTACACTAGCTTATGGGTCTTAAGCATATGTGCAAGGAACTGGACAAGTGAACTTATACTCGAATTTACCATTAAACTCGGTGCTATATTTGCTAAATTTGTCATTCAATTTGATATTTATTAGTCAGATCACTGAAAATCCGAATTATAGCATATCATTTTTTTCCTGATCTTCGTGTGTCTCAAGATCTAATGACGAGGCAGATTATTGGTAGAGGAGAAGATTCTTGAGGTTTATACATGTTTACTATTGTGCCATCCAAGTCTACATGTTGTTCAACTATAAATTCTGCATTTTAAACTCACTGTCAACTAGGATATCCATCACTTTTCTTGTTCAAGAAATTATGTCAACAATTTAATTCATTATCTGCACTACATTGTAGGTCTTGCCAATATGCAAAACATCATCGTGTCAGTTTATGTCCAAGAGTTAATAAAAGGTCTAATTCATTCTTTGAAATTGTACATTCTGATATATGGGGACCATCATCGGTTGTATCCAAACAAGGGTATATCTTTTTTGTTATATTTATTGATGATTACTTACGTGTAACTTGGTTGTTTCTGATGAAGAATGGATCTGAATTATTTTCTATATTTTTATATTTTCTATGCTGAGATAACGAACCAATTTAATACATCAATTAGAATCCTAAGGAGTGATAATGCAAAGGAGTATACAAGAAGTTAGTTTCACTCATATACGGCACAACGTGGAATCATACACGAAGCATCATGTGTTGATGCAACAACCTAGAATGGGGTAGTTGAAATTAGACACTTACTTGAAACTACTAGAGCTCTTCTTTCTCAGATGAATGTTCCAAAGAGTTTCTAGGAAGATGCAGTATGTACTTCCTATTTTTTAATTAATAGAATGCCTTTGACTGTGTTGGATTATAAGATACCATATCAAGTTCAATGTTCGAATAAGCAAATTTACCTAATGAAACCAAGAGTGTTTGGATGTACTTGTTTTGCTAGAGATGTTAATGCACAACTGACCAAGTTAGATCCAAAGCCATTGAGATGTACATTTGTGGGTCATTCGGGACTTCAAAAAGGATATAAGTGTTTCTGTCCAAGTTCTTCGTAAGTATATCATATTAGTTGATGTTACTTATGTTGAAGATGGAACTTTCTATCCATCATCGGTTTCTCCTATTCAAGAAAATAGAGATAGTGATGAAAATTAGACATAGAAAGATGATCAGTTCCTTGCATATCCTAAAGTAGCGACACAGATCAATGATCATAATGGAAATAATTAGGTGAATTTAGTTGATCCAACTATGTTTGTTTCTGATTAAGAAGATACTCCTGTGCCAAACTCAAGTCTTGATTTACCCATTGCACTACGTAAGGGGAAAAGAAAATGTAATTATCCTATTTTATCTGTTGTGACATACAACAACCTATCACAATAATCATACACTTGCATCTCAATGCTAGATTCCATTTCAATTCTAAAGACTATTTAGGAAGCCTTATCAAAGAGAGGGTGGTATAATGCAATGATAGAGGAGATAAATGCATTGATTCGAAATGACACTTGGGACTTAGTTCACTTACTAGAAAACAGAAAAGTGATAGGCTGTAAATGGGTGTTTACGGTAAAGCTGAATTCAGATGGGGTCTCCTGAAAGGTTGAAAGCTCGATTGATTGCAAAGGGGTATGCACAAACATATGGGATTGATTACTTTGAAACATTCTAATCGGTAGCTAAGATGACTTCAATAAGAATATTTATATCTTTGGCAGCTTGGTACAAGTGGAAATTACATCAACTAGAAATTAAAAAAGCCTTTCTTCATGGTTATTTAGCTGAGGAAGTGTTTATGGAGCAACCACCTGGGTTTTTTGCTCAAGGGGAGCAAGGGAAATTATGAAACTAAAGAAGAGTCTGTATGGTTTGAAGCAAAGCCCCAGAGCATGGTTCGGTAAATTTAGCTAGGCAATGGAAAAAATTGGTTTATCATGGAGAAAAGCTGGCCATTCAGTGTTCTAAAGGAATGAAAAAGGTACTTTGATCTTATTAATTGTATATATGGATGATATTGTTATCACTTGCAATGGTGATGTTGGAATTCTTGCACTCAAAATGTTTATTCATTCACAGTTTTGTGCTAAAGAACTAGGTAAGTTGATATATTTTATAGGAATTAAAGTTGTTAAGAGTAGTGATAAGACATGGTTGTAACAGAGGAAATGTATACTTGATTTGTTGAAAGATACTGGAAAATTGGGTGCCAAGCCGGGTAATACACATGTCTCACAAAAGAAAGGGAGCTATTTGAAGATCTTAGCAAGTACAAAAGACTGGTTAGGAAATTGAATTATTTGACAGTAACTAGGCCTGATATTGCACATCCAGTTAGTGTGATTAGTCAATTCATGAGCTCATCTACAGTTGATCATTGTAATGCCTTAAAGCAAATTTTATGCTATCTAAAAGGTAATGTTGGATTATGTATAGTGCATACCAATCAGGAATACAACAATATTGAGAGTTTTGTTATTGCTGACTGGACTGGATCAAAGTCAGATAGGAGTTGATCAACCATAGGCTTTGTGTGTTTGTTGGTGTAATATAGTCTCATCGAAGAGCAAGAAGTAGTGTAACGACCCGCTTTTACGTATCGGAGGATCGTAACGTATTTTTATTTAACTCCCTGAGGATCAAATCATTCTCATATTTTGATATGTTTATGGGGATGTGAGACATGTCCGTAATTTTTACCAATTTTATTTGTAATCATTTTGCCCCTATCAATCTGTATAGGGAATAACTTTTGATTAGGATCAAATCAGGTGTGAAATCAGTTTCATTGGAAAGGAAATCGTCTTGCCAATTCCGTAGAGTGGTCACATTAAAGATTTCGTTCAGTGATTTGGGACAAATCGCTGTTTTAGTGCTACACAATTTTTGGATAGACTAATTATTCATTAGTGGGCTGATTAGTGAGGCCCATTAGTGGGTTGATGGCTTGGCTATAAACAGGGAGGTAAAGGCAAAGGGAAGAGGTTACTTTCTTCATTTCCCATTTGGTTAAGCTCATAATCCTCCTTGCTTAATCAAATACATCTCTCCTCCATTAAAATCTTAAATCTACATTAGAAGATTGAAGATCTACATCAAGAAAGGCTATATCTACATCAAGTGAGAATGGATCTCATCAAATTGAGTTTGTTTGATGATCATTCTTCGCTGTCCGGATGAGCGATTAGTTGTTTTCAAGCTAGTTCGAAGATTTGGTGGGTGATAAGCATCTCTCACACGGATTCAGTCAAGTATACAGGTTGTTTGATCTTATGTTCATCATTTAAAGTTGTTTTCACATAGATCTAATCGATGTATGTATGATTTCAGTTCCAAACACCATAGGATCTAATCTAACAACTTATAAACGGTAATTTCATATGCAAATTCTATGCTTAGATCCATTTATTGATTTGGTCATTTGTTGAATCGTTGTTTTAATGTTTGTTGAGTGATTGATTAAAAATTGCGTGATTTCGTTGCTAAAATGGTTGGTTGAATCATCATGAGTTTGAATCGGGTTGGTTTTGAGTTTGGATCAATGGTGATTTCGATGGATCGACCAAAGTATGGATCAGGCGTGATTGCTAATAATTTTAGGAAGTGGAAAAAGTATGAATCGCCTAGAGAAAATGAGTGGATCGGGCATATTTCCGTGGATCGGGCAAAAATTTAGTTCGACTGGATTGACAGCGTTTGGAAAACGATATGGAAAGGTCCTGGATCGGCCATGATCCATGGATGGATTGGGCGCGTTAAATTGATGGTCTACCTAGCATTTTCCTATAGATTCGTGAGAAATTTGGCGGCTTGGCCAGGTGATGGATCGCAGTCGATCCATCAAGATTGACAGCGTTTGGCAAAACGCTGTGGAAAACAATGGATCGGGCATGATACATAAGTGGAGAAGATCAATAATTTTTAATGGATCAGCATGGTAAAAACTGGGCTTGGCACGAGATATGGCAGGCGGATCGAAACTGATCCATGATGGATCCAAGGGAGGAAATCACAACGGTTTAGAAACATTGTTAAAAGGATTCAGAAACGTTGTGGTATAAAAATGGAGCCAATGGGTTTGGAACTATCCAAGGGGTATGGTAGCATTTCTGAAACGCTGTAAAAGGAGAAATGCGGCATATGGTTTTGGATCGACGATGATCGTGGCTTTGACATGAATTCAAGATGGAATGTTCAAAGTATTATGAAGTGTTCGTTGATCGATGCAATGCAACAAATGTGAAGACAACTCAAAGATGTTGAGTTTGTGGATAATGGTTGCTCGAGAAGGCGCTTGAGCTATGGATAATCGCCGGTGATGACGACTAGAGTTATGAAGGTCGAGGAATTTTCGTTGTCGTTGGTTTTAGCAGACTCAAAGAAGGGGTATAATAGGTATGCCTAAAAGACTGGTTGAATAGTCAAGTACCATGGGAAGTCATGATGGGCCTAGAGATATAAGTCACGATGGCGTATGGAGTTTTGCTGGAACTAGAGTTTATCATTATCCCTTGACGGACAGCATGATGTTAAGTCAATCATACGATCAACGATGATTTCAAAGCAGGATTGGCGGTGATAGTCGAGTCATCGGTGATGATTGTTTTGCTTGTATCGTCTTGTGTAGATCATTCGAAGGAGATATCTATCGAGGGCTTGTTTGATGTTGGTTTAGGCCTTTGGGGCTTGTTCTTGGTGATGTCAATATCGATTGGGATGATCTACGCTTGATAACTGATTTCCATGAATGTACTGTTTGTTTCTATCTGATTGTTGTAAAGGCTATCACTGTCAGATGTGGGGAAGACAGGTTTGGAAGTTCTTCTCTGTTGATATGTTAGTAGATTCGTTGATTGATCTTCCTATTCTCATATACTTTATTGATGATGTTAGATAGTTGTTTTATTACTTATTAATACTGTTGACTTACTCAAGGTTTTATGTTTCCTCTTATTACCTTGGGTTGTTCATTCATGTGTTGGATGGGCAGACCGAGTAACAGGTGACAGGTAGTTGATCTTGATGAGAATGACGTTGTTGAGCGATGACGAGCTGGAGGCTTATGTATTAGTTTCCTATTACCTATTATATGTTGTTTTTTGTTGCCACATTGATGTATTATCTGAGTGACTTGTAGTGAGGCACTTTGTACAGACTCTTATAGTGTTATCCAATGTTATATGGATATTTCATGGTGATATGAAAAGGTTTAAGATTTTGCTCAATTCTGTGCACTAATATTACCTGTTGTATATGTTATATTATGTATTATCATTGCGATGCAAGTTATACTAAAGGTTCTGCTTGTGTGATTCTACCCTGATTAACGTCCATTGCTACCTGGCACGTCTTTCAGCGCATTATTTCCTTTGTTAAGTGCAGGAGTTATGGGCGATCGTCACATTTGGTATCAGAACTCTGGTTAATCGATTTTAGCCAAAGTTCAAAGACATAATTACGCATGAAAGACGTATTTGTGGACTTCGCAATGCTATGCAAAGAATTCAATACTCTAGGAGGGAAGCCGTTTAATGGGACGAAGCTGGTTGTAGAGATTCAAGGGTCGCTTGACACTTGCATTCAGATTTTCGGAGACTTGGGTATTGACGATGCGACTAAGAGAAAGCTTGCATCAAGACAGCTACAGGGCAGAGCTATAGATTGGTCGAACTTTGTCACTCTAGAGACTCCAGAATATGAGATTTCATAGGAGCAATTCCAAGTCAAGTTTGAGACGAAGTTTATTTCTACCATTCAGAAGTCAATTCTGTTTAAGAGGTTTGTCGAGCTTAAGAAGAATGGCCGACTAGTGCAAGAGTATGTTACTGATTTTGAAGCCTTGTCAAGGTATATCAGCTCATATGTCTAGACTCCTTATTAGAAGAACGAGAAGTTTGTCATGGTCTTGGACAAGTACCTTGGGAATCAGCTGGTTGATCACTTAGATGACGCATCCGAGAAGATTATGGAAAAAGCTCCGAGGCATGAGAGTTTGTTTCCCAAGGAAGAGACTGTTGTTGCAGCTAAAGAGGAACCGAAACTAAAGTAGGGTGGTAATAACAAAAAGAGGAAGCAGCAATTACAGAAAGGAAAGGTGGTCAGAAAAGCAGAAAGGCGAAGTGACTTGCTAAAACTGCCATCAGAAGGACCATTATTCCAAGGATTGCAGGAATCCAAAAGCCAAGAGGAAGTGTCACAACTGTGGCAAGCCTGGGCATCTCAAGAAGGACTATCCAGAACCAGCTAAGGGAAAGCAGATTGTGAAGGCGTATGCTTTGGAAACTATGCCATCGTCTTCAAGGGCTTCTACGGCGGAGGAGAAAGGGAAGGGTGTCGTCGTTCAAGGTGTTCTTTCCATTAGAGATTTTCAGTTCGTGTGTTGTTTGATACTGGAGCATCACATTCATTCATTTGTAATGAGCTTGTTTGTCGCTTGGGTTTGGAACCTGAGATTTGTGATAGACCATTGATCGTGACTAATCCAGTTGGGGGTTCGTCCAATTTGTATATAATTTGTCGTGGTTTAGTGTTATCGAGTCGTGGTTGCTCCTTTCTGTGTGATTGCTTTATTTTGAACTTCGCTGGGTTTGGGATTATTTGGGTATGGACTGGCTCAAGAGGTATGCAGAAAAAGTGGATTACGAGGAGCTGGAGGTAACAGTTGGGAATGTGGAAGGGTGAATGGTAGCGATTCGATGTAAGCCCGAAGATGGTGTCTTCGTAATCTATTTATATTCGCTTGTGATTCCACGGGAAAACTTGTCATCGGTGTTGATCGTAAGTGATGATGTCTTTGACGAGATCAAAGGGTTGCCGCCACATCGCAAGATTGAGTTCAGAATCAATTTGGTCGAAGGTGCTAGACCAATCGTCATGCCTTTTAGGCGGATAGCGCCTTAGGAGTAGCGAGAGTTAGAGGTACAAATATGTGACCTTTTTGGAAAAGGATTTATTCGGAGAAGTGTATCTGAAAGGGGTGCACCAATTATGTTTGCAACCAAGGCTGATGGATCGTTGAGATTGTGTGTCGACTATCGTGAGCTGAACAAGTAACCAAGAAGAACAAGTATATGTTGCCAAGGATAGACGACTTGTTCGATCAGCTTCACGGGTCCAAGGTGTTTTCTCAAGTGGATTTGACAATGGGATTCAAGCAGTTGAGGGTGGAAAATGATAGTGTGCTGAAGATGGCTTTTAGGACACCATCCAGTTTCTTCGAATGGTTGGTGATACCATTCGGATTGACTAATGCGACAACATATTTTGTGGATCTTATGAATAGGGTTTTAAGAGATCAGTTGAACAAGTTTGTGCTTGTGCTCGTGGATGATATTCTGGTTTTCTCTCGAAATGAGGAAAAGGATAAGACACACTTGAGAGTTGTTTTGGAAATCTTGTGCAAGTATCAACTGAGAGCTAAGTTTTCAAAGTGTCTCTTTCTGTAAGAGTGAAGTCAGGTTCTTAGGCCATGTTGTTTTTGGAAATGGAATAGAGATTGACCCTGCTAAGGTGGCAACAATCCAGGACTGGGATAAACCTAAGAATGCGACGGACGTGAGGAGTTTCCTCGGGTTGGCCGGATATTATCTTCATTTTATCAAGGATTTCTCCAAGATAGTTGCACTATTAACAGGATTGAAAAAGAAAAATCAATTGTTCACATGGGATGCGAAGTATGAGCAAACTTTCGGAATCCTGAGAGAGTGACGAGTGCTCCTGCTTTACCATTCCAAGCAGGAATGAAGATATGGTGGTATACACTGATGCATGTGGTACTGGATTTGGAGCAGTACTGATGCATAAGGATAGAGTTATGGCTTACCCGAGTCGATAGCTGAAGGCGCACAAAACGAATTATCCGACTCATGATTTGGAGTTGGTACCGATCATGATTGCTCTGAAGATGTAGAGACATTACCTGTTGGGAGTTCGATTCGAGTTGTTTACAGATCACAAGTCGTTGAAGTATCTCTTCTTGCAAAAGGATTTGATTCTTCGGCAGAAACAGTGGTTAGAGTTTCTGGCATCATACGATTTTGGTATAGCCTATACTCCTGGTAAAGGGAACGCATTTATAGATGCATTGAGTCGAAGACATGTAGGATTGGGAGCTATGTTTTCGGAATGGAAGCACTTTAAGTACTTGGCAGGATTTGATTTCAATCGACGGTGTGATTTGGAACTTGAAATATTAGCAAACTTATCGATAAGACCTACTCTCATCGAAAGGATTGGCTGGAGCTAGAAGCATGATGCAAAGCTTGTCGAGATTATCCAGAAGTTAGAACCATAGGATAAGGAATTCGAGCTCGACCAAAAAGGTTGGCTTCGAAAGAAACGACAGCTGGTTGTTCCTGATATAAACGGATTGAGAGATGAGGTTTTGAGGGAATGTGATCACTCGGAGCTGACGATTCATCCCGGTGGTAACAGGATGTATCAAGACATGAAGCGAGCCTACTAGTGGGAAGGGATGAAAAGGGATGTTGGAAAGTTTGTCTCCAAGTGTATTAATTGTCAACTGGTGAAAACTGGACAGAAAAATCCACGTGGATTGCTTTAGCCATTGGAAGTTCGTACGTGGAAGTAGGAGCAGATATCGATGTATTTCATTGATGGACTACCTAGAACCAGGGCAGGAAATGAAGGGAATTGGGTCATAGTGGATCGCTTGACCAAGAGTGCAGGGTTTATTCCTGTTAGATCGACTAGGATGACATTGAAGTTGGATAAGATTTATATTAAATGGATAGTTCGATTCCATGGTATCCCAAAGAGCATAGTGAGTGATCGAGATCCATTGTTCACGAGCAGGTTTTGTAAGAATTTACAAGAGACTTTGGGAACCGAATTTGTTTGAGTACGGCTTATCATCCTCAAACCGATGGTCAAACCGAGAGGGTTAACCGAGTTTTGGAAAATCTCCTGAGGACTTGTGTATTGGACTTCGGAGGATCATTAGAAGACCATCTACATTTAGTTGTGTTTGTGTATAACAACAGCTATCAGTCGAGCATTGGTATGGCACCGTATGAGGCGTTGTATGGTAGACCGTGTAATTCTCTGGCATGTTGGTTAGAAAATAGAGATAAATTGGTACTTGGGCCATAAATTATAAGAGAGACCTCAAATTGTATCGAGATCATTCGGCAATGAATGAAGGCAGCAAAGACTGTCAGAAGAGTTACGTTGATAAGCGTCGGAAGGATTTGGAATCTGACATTGGCAATATGGTTTTCATAAAGATTTCTCCGTTAAAGCATGTTGTTCGGTTCAGAAGTAAAGGAAAGTTAGCTCAAGGATTCGTTGGACCGTTTCCGATAGTCGAGCGGATTAGGAAGCTCGTGTATATATTGGATTTACCCAAGAAGATGTCGAGTGTGCGCAATATTTTCCTTGTGTCGTTTCTACGGAAGTGTGTGCATGATTCAAATGTAGTGGTATCTCCGTAATAGTACGAAGACCTAGAAGTCGAGTTCATAGTTACAAAACCTCATAAGCAGTCTCGCGTTGTGCGGAATAACATGAAACAGCTTAGGAGGAAGACAGTTAAGCTAGTCAAGGTGCAATGGAATGCGGATGATGACAATTGTACGTAGAAGGAAGAAGAGAGTATGATGACGACCTACCAAGAACTCTTCGTCAGTACGACCCATTAATGTTATGTCACCTTACACCATTGTAACTTGTACGATTTCATCATAATTCCACGTGCGAGGATAAGGCTATGGATGTATGGCTTGATGGATGCTAGTGCGGATGGTAAATTGGCAGCTTGTGGAAGATAGGCATGCTGAATGGTTTTGGTTGTTTGTGTTTGCTTGGAATTTCAGGGGGAGAAATTCCTTAAAAGGGGAGAATGTAACGACCCGCATTTTAGGTATCGTAGGATCGTAAAATATTTTTATTTATTTCCCTAAGGGTCGGATCATTCTCATATTTTGATTTGTTGTTTATAGCAATGTGAGACATGTCTATAATTTTTACCAATTTTATCTATGACCATTTTACTCTATCGGTTTTGTACATGGCATAACTATTGACTGGGATCGAATCGTGTGTTAAGATTGGTTTCATTAGGAAGGAAATAGTGTTGCCAATTCCGTAGATTGGTCACATAAAAGATTTGGTTCAACGGTTTGGGAGGAATCGTTGTTTTAGTGCTGCACAATTTCTGGACAGACTAATTAGTCATTAGTGGGTTGATGGTTTGGCTATAAATATGGAGGTAGAGGCAAGGGGAAGGAGTTACTTTCTTCATTTCTCATTTGGTTGAGCTCGTGGTCCACCTTGCTCAATCAAATACATCTCTCCTCCATTAAAATCTTAGATCTACATTAGAAGATTAAAGATCTACATCAAGTAAGGCTAGATTTACATCAAGTGAGAGTGGATCTCATCAAATTGAGAGGTTTGAAGATCGTTCCTCGTTGTCTGGATTAGAGATTAGTTGTTTTCAAGCTACTTCAAAGATTTGGTGAGTGATAAGCACTCTCACACGGATTCAATTAAGTATATGAGTTGTTTGATCCTATGTACATCATTTTAAGTTGTTTTCACATAGATCTAATCAATGTAAGTATAGTTTCAATTCCAAACACCATAGGATCTAATCTAGCAACTTACAAATGGTAATTCCATATGATAATTATATGTTTAGATCCATTTATTGATTTGATTATTTGTTGAAAAGCTATTTTAATGTTTGTTGACTGATTGATTGATGATTGCATGGTTTTGTTGTTAAAATGGTTGGTTGAATCATCATAAGTTTGAATTGGGTTGGTTTTAAGTTTGGATTGACGATGATTTCGATGGATCGACCAAAGTACGTAGCTGGCGTGATTGGCAATATTTTTGGCAAGTGGAAAAAGTATGGATCGCCAAGAGAAAATGAGTAGATCGGGAAAATTTTCATGGATCGGACACAGATTTAGTTTAGGTGGATTGATAGCATTTGGAAAATGCAATGGAAAGATCCTGGATCAGCCAAGATCCATAGATGGATTGGGCGCGTTAAACAAATGGATTGGTCCAGCATTTTCCTACGGATCAGTGAGAAATTCGGCGGCTTGGAAAGGTGGTGGATCGCAGCCGATCCATCAGGATTAACAATGTTTGGCAAAACAATGTGGAAAGCGATGGATCGGGCACGATCCATAAGTGGAGCGGATCAGAGATTTTTGATGGATCAACGTGGTAAAAATTGGGCTTGGCGTGAGGTCTAGTAGGTGGATTGAAACTGGTCCATGATGGATCGAAGGGAGGAAACCATAGCGATTCATGAACATTGTGAAAAGGGTTCTGAAATGTTGTGGTATAAAAATGGAGCCAATGGGTCTGGATTGATCTAGGGGATATGATAGCATTTCTGAAACGCTGTAAAAGGCTAAATGAAACATTGTGAATTGAATATCGACCAAATGACATATGTTTTTGGATCGACGATATCGTGGCTTTGACGTGAATTCAAGATGGAATGTTCAAAGTGTTTGTTGATCGACGCAATGCAAAGAATGTGAAGACGACTCAAAGATGTTGAGTTCGTGGATAATGATTGCTCGAGAAGGCGCTTGAGCTATAGATAGTCACCGGTGATGACGACTAGAGTAATGGAGGCCGACAAAATTAACATTGTCGCAGGTTCTAGTAGACTCAAAGCAGAGGTATAATAGGGGCGCCTAAAAGACCGGTTGAATGGTCGAGTACCCTGGGCAGTCATGATGGGCCTAGAGATATGAGTCACGATGGCATATGGAGTTTTTCTAGAACCGTGGTTTACTATTAACCCTGGACGGACGACATGATGTTGAGTTGGTTATACGATCACGATGGTTTCAAAGAAGGATTGGCGGTAATATTCAGAGTCATGAATGATGATTGTTTTGCTTATATCATCTTGTGTTGATCATTT
Organism: Allium sativum; assembly: GCA_030737875.1. Classification (NCBI taxonomy): domain Eukaryota; kingdom Viridiplantae; phylum Streptophyta; class Magnoliopsida; order Asparagales; family Amaryllidaceae; genus Allium; species Allium sativum. The sequence goes on from CM060925.1 coordinate 116,295,346, forward strand.
GGCATTGAAGGAGATATCTCTCGAGTGCTTGTCTAATGTTGGTTTAGGCTTTCGAGGATTATGCTTAGGTGATGTCAATATTGATTGGGATGATCTAAACTTGATAACTAATTGCCATGAATGTACTATTTGTTTCTATCTGATTGTTGTAAAGACTATTGTTGTCGGATGTGGGGAGACGGGTTTGGAAGTTCTTCTCTATTGATGTGTTGGTAGATTAGTTGAATGATCTGCCTATTCTCGTATACTTTATTAATGATGTTAGATAGCTATTTTATCGCTCATTAAGACTGTTGTCTGGCATAAGGTTTTATGTTTCCTCTTATTTTCTTAGGCTATTCATCCATGTGTTGGATGGGCAGACTAAGTAGCAGGTGACAAGTAGTTGATCATGATGAAGACGATGCAGCTAAGCGATGATGAGCTGGAGGCTTATGTATTAGTTTCCTATTACCCGTTATTTGTTGTTTTCTACTGCCATATTGATGTATTCTCTAGGTGACTTGTAGTGAGGCACTTTGTACAGACTCTTATAGTGCTATCCAATGTTGTATGGATATTTCATGGTGGAATGAAAAAGTTTAAGATTCTACTCAATTATGCTTTACTATTATTGCCTGATGTACGTTCTTTTATATTTTATCCTTATGCTGTGAGTTATAAGACAGTTTCCGCTTATGTTATCCTACCTTGATGATCGTCCATAGCTGCCCGGCACGTCTTTCAGTGCATTATTTCATTTGTTAAGTGCAGAAGTTATGGACAGCCATCACAAGCAGAGTGTAGTATCGCAATCAAGTACAGAGTCAGAGTATCGGGCAATGGCAAATACAGTTGTGAGTTGATGTGGATGAAGCATTATATGAGTGAAATAGGATTGCAGTTTGACATGCTAGTGAGATTGTGGTGTGACAATCAAGCAGCACCTCATATAACATCTAATTTGGTCTTTCATGAGAGAACGAAGCACATTGAAGTGGATTGCCACTTTATTCGAGAAAAGGTACAACAGAGGATGGTGAGTTGAGCTATTTAAAAACTGAGGAGCAGCTTGCTGACCTGTTCACCAAAGTTTTGCATGGAAGCCGAATCAGTTTTTTATGCAAAAAGTTGGACATTAGCAATTTGTATGCTCCAACCTGACGGGGGAGTGTTGTGAGTAGTGTGTTTTTTGGTTCTTGAGTTCATTGTTGTTGAGTATGTATTTGTAAATATAGGTTCCGATGTTCATGTTTTGTTTTACTTTGGTTTTGTAGTTGGGCCAAATTGGCTTCATTTTTTAACTATGTATATATTTTGCTGGGCTGAATAGAAAAGAACCTTTTTCCCTTTTTTCGATATTTCATGCTATTTGTCTGCGATAAACAGTTGTAAACAAACGGTCTAACCAAACCCTCAACATAGTAAGTCACAGTCAACAAAGACAGATCAATATTCCCAAGTCCCAAACTCACTCCATCTATCACCTACTAGATAAGATGGAATAGTGAAATTCTGACATCAGAATAAAACACGTATGGAAACACCATTGGTGGAGAGCATATCTTAAGTGGCGACTCATTTCCCATTTCTCCTTACAAAGGAGCACTCGACGAAACTGAAACGAAGATCAACACATACATCTCCACGAATCATCCCTGCACAGAGTACAACCACCGACATTGGGCATGGGCTAAAGCATCAAGAGCCCACCGACCAACCTTCTATGTGAAGTATTCTCGGGAGAATGAACCATAGTTCAATTAATATATCAAATTTGGTCATACACTCCAACAAAGACACGTCACCTAAACCAGTGAACCTCCACAAGACACAGACTTCTAAGAAGCCAAAAACAAACTCCCTCGAAGCGGATCACGAGCTGGTCCTGAGGTAATCGATTTATAGGAAATTGAAACAAGAACTCCCGACCAATTCAGATTCATATTTGGATTTTCCAAAAGGTGTCCCCTAACCTTACAACATTACCCAACTCCAAGTTCACTGAAGAATGACAAATAAGAGGCTAAACCATATAGCTCTGGCACCACAATAGTCGACTACGTTCCAGAGAACGATTTGACAATATGGATACACAAATATCCATAAAGCACAATATAATCAACCTCTGCACTTGAGTACCAAAAGCAACCATACAAATTTGGACACCCCAACGGTGACTCCCACCACTACTAGGAACACATTTTCGTAGATTGAAGACAACCGTCTTGATCTGCCCAACTTCCAATTCCATAGACAGAGTAAATGGTAGTATTCCTCGTTTGCTAGATCATCATAAATAAAGGAACGATATATCGCTAATAAAGGAAATGACACAACGGTACTCTTGCAAAGAACAAACCACACTATATGTATACACTACTAATATATAGTTCAAAAACCAAAAATATAACATAAATACATACTCCCTCGTATATAATAACTCACGGTTCCGATACATCTTAGGTTAAATTACGCAACCCAAGCTCTGATACCACTTCTAACTACCACCATATACAATCTGTGCTTGTACAACCAAATACTAGCGGCACCTGATCGATGTAAAGCGGTTTTAATGGATAAGAAATCAAAAGAAAGAAGGGAATAGGAAAGGAAGAGAAGAAGTGAAGAGAAGAGAAAGAAATACAAGACTAAATATGGATACAATCGTACATCTCACAACACATCAGATAAAATATAATAGAAACCATATGCATAAAACAGGAAAGTCATGGCTCCACAATGTCGCACAATAGAATAACCAATAATACAAATATTATATGAGAAGGCGCCACCTCCTGCTAATCCACCTGCACAGCTCAAGATAAAGTCTACACCAGCTACCAGGCCTACTCATCGATGTGTTTGATTAACTCCTAAGGTAATAAGAGGGAACATAAAACCTTGAGTCAAACAACAGTCTGGTGCGAGCGATAAATGAATATTAAAAACTGTAAAACTCGCAATAGTATATGGTATAAATGGTATAAAGAGTCATACCTGATCGTCCCTGCACCCACAAAGTCAACATATATAATAAGATAATATATGCTATACAAACAATAATAATAAAAATAGATATTGCTCAGAATAGGATTCCCAATTCCCCCACTTATCTTTAGTATCCTGAGGTGATAGCCTACCTAGAGAAAATAGAAAAGAACGCACAAGCAACCATAGCATCCATAGCAAGAAATAACCTAGTTGTCACCGACTAAAGCCTTGAATACATTGATATCAAATGACTGGTCGTTGCCATCCATCAAAGGCTAATGGAGAACCTCAGTTCTAGTCAGACTGTCGTATGACCCAAGTACATTTGCCTCCTCGAGACAACTAGATTACTTTCCGATTAAACCATGGTACTCGATCTCTTAGATCAAGCCCACCATAATACCTTTGCTTTGAGTCTGCTAGCACCTTCATCTCTCGACGATTCCCTAGTGCTTCCAACTTCGTAAGTCATCCTCGATGACTCCGCCCTTTAATTCGAGTCTCAATCGAATTAATCCAATACCTTTCACATTCGAGTCCCTCCCGAGTCAATATATCATATTACGAGCATGAGTCCCACTCAAGTCGATCCATCATCTTAATGTTTCATCTCACGATCAGCTACCTATCAATTCCACTTCGACCACTCCCTCCTCGAGTTCATAGTCGAAGGATATACACTGCTTTAGTGTACTACTTCGGCCCATATGGAAATGATATACGAACCACAACCTTCAATATCACCTTCGAGATCTCGTCATGTCATTCTGTGGATGACCGTACCCATATCTATCTTTTCTTGAAACATTAGTTTTTTCTTGCACTGAAGTCACCTTAAATAAAGAGCCATCGTCTTGGAATCGCCATTGAACGAATCCCCATATCATGCTCCTTGAAAGGACAACGCCATAAGCATCAAAATGACCAATCAACAATAGTTGTCAATATCGATCACTTTATAGCAATTGTTAGTGACCACTCAGTTGTGTGTTCAACCAAAATTGGTTAAATACACATCCAACAGAAACGTCTAACATCCGTTTAGAGATCCAAACTCGCCATCGAATCGATTCTTCGTCTTCAGATTCGCCACCAAATTCCAATATTGTTCCATACTCCAGTCAGTCACCGTGCTCTGACGCACATCCTTTAACAAGTTGGTCTACATGTTCCGATATTACTTCGTGAATATATCTCACTCTTTCGAGTCTTGCGCGCCCAATCAATACGCACTGACTTGTGCATTCGATTGATACACTAAGCTCTATTGGGTAAGGTTTCCAAGTCATATTTCACCAATAAATGGTGTTTTCAACCAAACTATGCAAACAACAATGATGCAACCAATAATCCTAAAATTGACTAAAATAGTATAAAACGTCCATAATGGCATTTAGAACATAAGTAGAATCTATCTAAAATAATTGGTGTGAATTTGGTGTCAAAATAGTTCAGTCTCGATAATAATGTCAGAATAGCGCATAATTGTTGGTAAATGGGTAAAAATGCGTTGTTTGGGTCAAACTAACCAGATTAATTTTTAGTTTACCTAGTTATTAATTACTAGGTTCAACTATCCTACAATTTATATTTTCAGCTTGTAAGCCAGTTTAAAGTGTCAAATTTCCACCGTATAAATAAATACAGTTAAGTGAGAAACAATATCACTCACCTTAGCCAAATAAGCCCAAACTATTGTCAAAAGGTATAGCTTGTCAATACGAGTCCAATGAAAGAAACTGCATCCAAAACTGATGTCATATTCAAAAGTTATCGCATATATAAGTTTGTAGATTACTTAGATAAAAAAAATGTCATTAATTGCCTTCTGCCATTCTCATAATTACATCTTCCCTAAACCAATACATGTACAAGCACAACAAATAAACCCACTTCCTCCAATCCCCTCTCTCCTCTATTCTCCCTCGTTTCTCAATGAAATCTGGAACCGTTTTCACCAACAAACTTCTCTACGAATGAACTCAGCGACATCACCACCTCGTAAAAATCACACCACCAAGCAAAGCCTATCCTCTACCATGCCACATCCAGGTCACGACCTCCGTAAGATGAATTTTGTGTTTCTCATTGGAAATGCGCCATATTCTGAAGGTAGGTATTATTTTTGATGAGAAATTTAATGGAAATATCGAATCCACCAATCATTGCCTGTAGCTTTGGAAATTTCCAGCCTTTGGTCTCATGAAATACACGGTCATGACTGAGATAGTGATCATTCACCTTGAATTTGGTATAGGATTTAAGAGGAAGAGAATCTAGTAATTTAGAAACTGATTTCATGATTTTAGTGGTTTATCTCAACGGGAATTACGTTTTGAAGACGGATGTATAAGAGACCATGTAGATACAAAGGAGATGGAGGCTACAGTAGGTGGATAATGAAGACATTAGGGTTAATAAGTGATTAGAGGGGTATTTATAACCACATAAGGCCAAATTGTCAAAAATTGTGAGTTCAAACACATACACGTTTAAAGAGCGCATGACCAAATGGTACATCCGTTTGATATAAAACTTGATAGCATAAAACAACTTTATGTGATGATTCAAAAATAAGTTTCATCAAAATCTAATATTGTGCCCAAAAAGATATTTTTTTCGTGCGTATTTCGAGACTATTTCCCCCTGGAGCGTCAAATTTTGAAATATAACAATCCGTACACTTTTTCTCCATATAACGAACTATCTGAGTTCAATGGAAATGGTATCGAGTCCTAATTCGATCATTTATGAAAAATACCACTTTGGAACCGTTAGGTGGTTGGCGATTAATATTTAAATTAAATTATTTAAATAACCAATCGTCAAAATACAGGATGTTACAGCCACCTCAAAGCCCTTGGATTCTTCTCCTACTTGTTTTTTTGTATCCCATGATACGAAATTGCTTGTACTGATCCTAACATACTATCTGGGATTTGATTTTTCTCTGTAAACTTTGGGATACGAAATTTGGAGAGGAAATTGGGGGTATGGAATTGGGATGTGTGGAACCAGAATACGAGCTTCTCTCTACTGATCCCTAGGTACTTGAACAAATTCTAGATGGAAGCTGAGTCTTGCGCAAATACAGATCTGATCTTGGGATATGAAATCGTGAATACCGATCCCAGGAGTGTTGGAAAAACAGTGGAGTTGCTTTGGTCTTGGGGATACATACTGAACCCAATGGTCAGTGATTACCTATCCCCAAACACTTAGCCATTTGAGAGCATTTTTGACGAGCCAAGACGACCATACTTTTGCGACTCTACCTCGGATTGATTCCTGTGTGCTTGGACTATAGTTTTAGATCATTTAACCGCGCGATGAGCCGAGTCGTGCGGGACTCGACTGCTTTTAGTAGTTGGGCCAAAAGGCCAGGTAACAGTATATATAATCATTTAATTCCTATTATAGTTAGTTAAATCGAACATAGTTTAGTCATAATTATTTACAGTAATTTCATTTCTGTTATAATTAGGATGAGTTTAATCATAGTTATTTACAGTATTTTAATTCCTACTGCATTTAGTAAAATTTGACATGGTTTAATTAGAATTATTTGCTATAGTTATTAACTGTATGTAATGTTGTTAATTAAGAAGAATGCATACTTATATGAAAGGAAGTAATTGTTGGAAATCAGAATTAAGCAAATGCAATTATAATTAAAAGTAAAGAAATTTCAAAAATAAAGATAGGTTCAATTAGGTAAATTTACAGCAGCCATGTCAGAAATTGGGAAATGAAATATAATGGGAATTGAATTATACCAAATAAGTTGGAAATTAAAATATATCTTAATTTGGTTGATCAATAAAAAGGAATTTATTTCCATAATTTGAATTTTAGAACGATGGGAAAAGTAATTACAAGGGTAAATGCAACGGAAATCGGATTAGTGTAAAATTGGGACTTAACCAAATTTTGCACTATGTAATGATGTCAGAGATAAATAAAAGAAATACTTTGCAATAAGGAATTACTATTTGTAGTATCATGTCAAATTATGGAAATAAATTTTAGCATAGTTTCCATAACAAACCAAACTGAATACATATAACTTACAAAATTTAGATTTACCACGACAATAAATAAAAAGGGTAATGTAACTAAAAGAAGATATAAGAAAAGAAAAGATTAAGAAATCAAGGTAGATACATGATAGCCCATAAAAGAACAAGTAAAATATAAGATCTGCTATTTTAGTGCAGAAAATAGGAAACGATAATATTGTTATGATGTATATAATTTCTTACACAATCTAGACTGACATAAGGAGAAACTAAGAAAAAGCAAGAGCAATTTCATAATAATAAGATAAAAGCAGAGTAAGAAAGATAAGGGTAAGTGAACACGTAAGAAGAAGATTAAACATAGGTCTAATAAGAAATTTGAGATGCATTTAGAGGAGTCCTAAAGCAAATCTGAAGGTATGCCTAGCGATGCAGACCACAGCAAATTCAATAGAGTATGTTGTCTTACGAGGTGAGTTTATAGCAGCATTCCTAAACAGTCGAGAATTGATGATCTCAAGAAGATCAGGACCAGCCACGCTGAAGATAGGAAGTGTAGTCTTCAAAGCGTGGAAACCTCGAGGATAGCTCTCTAATATAGGCAATAGTTTAGGCTTTTTATTGGAGACAGGTCTGATAAGTTTCCATCAAGAGGGTATGCCTTAACTGCATTCATGTTGAGGGAAGTCATAAGGCTGATGGGTGACTTTAGGATATGGCGGTCTTAGCGGTTAGGACCAATAGAAGGTAGTAACCATCGGATGACTGTTATCGTCAGCCAATAGTGAGTACAGGGAGATGTGGGTTAAGATGACCGCAAAGTGGTCTCTTTCTATCGAGAAACTATATGATGTAGCAACGCCAATTATTTGCATAGTTTTTTATTTTAGGGAAAGACCTTAACCCACTAGAGTGTCTTCCACTAGCAGAGGGGTGGATACGTTGGACCATAGCCGCAATAGAAGAGACAGACTTAGTTTAACATCTATGGACCCTAGTAGTGCCTCTTTGCATATAGTAGAAATAACTTATTGAGTCCTGTAGTGAGCCCAATCATTCCATTTAGCAGCGAACACAGAGTATAGGAAAACGATTACTGTACACCCTTAACGTATGCACTGGGCAGTACATTGTGGATGTCTGAGTATTAATGTAGTATAATATGGACACAATTTCATATTTTCTAAGTAAACGATGAAACATCTGAATTATAGGCATCATGGAGGAATCCATTACACAGGTAGTGGCAACACTCTTTCGTAAAGAGACGATGAAGAACTGTTGAAGAGGGTACTATAGGTGGTACCAAGATACATTGGATACATAGCTACATATATATTATTAGGTTGGATCTACTGGAGAGTAGATGGGCACGATTTACGCACAAAGGCGAAAGTATTATGAACCTTAATAAACTAATAAAAAATTAAAGGTAGAATGATATGTATAGTGTAATTCTAAAAAAGTATAAATTATTTGTTCACTAGAACTTTATGTTTGGCTCCCTCTCATAACAAATCCGTAGGTTAGATAGATTACAGTGATTTTCCACCTTAGAGACACTTGCTTGGTGAATGTCATTATGATGGTAAGTATTTAGTTATTATCATATTTCATTCAGTTCCGTGGTGGGATGTTTATCTTAGCTCTGATATATTTATTAAGCCTTTATACAGGATTCCAGACAACCAACTCAGATTTCAGTGGACTTGGATTTTTAGTGTTTAGCGAAAAAACCCGGACCCGTTGGAATTTGGATTGTTACAAAAACTGTCATGATATCGCCTAACCAGACTTAATAACCCTTTATATCACCCATGAAGTGGACAATCCTGAGTTTACTTTTCTTAGCCTTTCCTCCCTGTTGAGCCCTCTTTCCCTTGAAGAACTTCCTCTTTGTGCCCTAATAACTCTGGGTTTCCACCTACTTCTCACTTCCATACAAAGAAAGCGTGTCTTCATTTCTGATGGTCATTTCAACCATAATGTTACAAGGGTCTCTCAAACGTGGCATAATCGCTCTAGCAATCTCTTACCTCATTCCTCGGATGTACTTTTCATTCCTCTTGATAAGAGTGCCAAGAACAGAATAACCAAACAGGGAAAGTTCATTAAACTTTGTGGCATGCTCAGTCACAAACATATCGCCTTGCTTTAACCCGTAAAACTTCCCCCACAACATAGACTTAACAAACTTAAGCCTATCTCTTATTTTCCTTTGAAAATTATCCTAGATCAACTCTTCCTAGGTCATTCCCATGGTCAGGCCATTCCATTTGCTCAAATTAGCACCCTGCAACATCCTAGAAGCTAATCTTCTCTTCTTCTTGTCCGTCTAAACTAAATCGATGAAGAACCTTTCATGGTGCAAGAGCCAATTATTTACCTCAATGGCATCCTCCAGTCCAAGAAAAGGCTTTCCTCTAAGTCTGGCATAATCCCGACTAAGCTTGGCATAGTTTTTACCAACTTTCCACATGATTAACTCCTTCAACATTAGCAGCGTTACCTCTAGTCGAAACCAGTAGCTGCCACAGTTCGCATCAGATTGAAAAATACCTGATATATAACCCTATGTCTATTGGTGGGGTCACATCAACTTCATTCACCCTTTGGTGTTATATTGAGAATCTCCATTAGTCGTGGTGCTTCCTCCACTTAGATTCACTCTTCCGCTTCATATCATACTTCCTTTAAATCTACATATGAGCCTTTTGTAAGAATATTGAAGGATGGTTCAAGAGGGTGAGTAATATACATACTTACATATGAAAAATGCAAGTACGTTACTATAGCATTAACACTACTACAATCCTATTCTCTGATCCTTATGATTTTACTTTCTAAACACTTCTAAGTTTGAAAGTCTTTTAAGTAAAACAAACATTAGCTAGAATTTCATCCAGCATATTTTTGAAGGCATCTAACCTGGATATTTAGGAAATCCATTTACTCAGTCTACTCAAATGAGTACCCAAGAGTTTAAGGCGAGAGACAAAAACTTCGAATCATACAAAAGTTCGCTATGAGTAATAATCTACCATTTAAAACCAAATAAGTATCTAACGAGACCACACCACTCAGCGAAATAGTTTTCCCCTCACTAGTACTTTGATAACAGAATAACCAATCATATGCTTCGGCACTCACAATGGTTAGAGTAGTAGTAAATCATGTGCATGCGTGTAATACATAATGGATAACTCATCCCCATTAACTCTGACTACCCATGTCACCGTAATTATGATTATTCATCATATTTAAGTAACAGTCTTCTTAATATATTTATGATTACGATTCATATTCAAGTGACTATCTGGCTTAACATATTTATTATTACCCATCATAATAAAGTAACCATCCGTCTTATTATCATATGATTACCCATCATATTCAGGTGATTACTTATCTAAACATTTATATGATTAGTCATCATGTTCAAGTGATTATTCATCTATATGTTTATATGATTACCCATCACTCTTTAAATTATTACCCTATCAAAAGTCATGGAGATCACTCTTTCCCTACCATTTGGATTACCTATTTCCTTGGTTTATTCATTTGAAGTACATGAACTACCCACCCATTAGATATGGACTATCCATCACACACCTCATAGTTCTCCGAGAATGATTATATACCCATAACTTGCCAAATTTCGGAGACCATCAATCGTCGACTTTATGTGGATTTCCCATCTCGTAGTCTATTAGAAACTATAAACTGATAAGTTACATTTTTCAGTTGTATACCCTAAGAATGTAATCACTATATATTAGTGTCATCAATAATTTATCTCCCATATGTTTTCCAGTTAACAAGTGTTTAATAGCAAAAACCATATAACGTGTGCTAAAACAATGGTATCTCCACTGAGCCAAAACACAATATAGCCCATGTGTATGGCTTCATCCATTCAAAGCAAAATTAAGCTGATTATTTATATAGACTAGCAATGCGAAGCAAACTTGTGTGGTAATATACTATAAAATTTTATAACATTGATTCGAAACAAAGTGCTTTGGTTATCTACCATTTTAATAAAATAACTATGGTATGAATCAAAGCCCATCTTTCCATAAACCATGTCGGTTTACTAAGGCATAACAGCAAAATAATGCTTCTTGTGAAGCAAACACATTAGCTTTAAAGCAAACAGCTTCAAAGCAATAGCCTTCAAAACAGTGATGCACTTCCGCTTACCCAGCGTAGTGCGAATCAAAATAAAAAAAGTGATGAGTGCTTCACATCCTCTTATCTTGCCTATGGATAGAAAAGCAATGCTTTGATCCCTACATATCTGATTTAGTTCAAAGTGAAACAATAAAGAAAGGAGTTTTCTACATCCTCTTATCCAGCTTATGCGAAGCGGTGCTTCAAGCCTTGCCTATCCAACTAACTTTAAAGTAAAGAAATACAGGGCTTTGCACCTATTCATCATACTTAGTGCAAAGCGAGTCAAAAAAGGGTTTTCTTAATTCTTGACTACCTGCCTAGCTGGCTTTGAAGCAAATTGATGCTACATTAACCCAATCGAAACCTAGTTAAAAAGAATATGGAAACACATTTTTGCTGCCATGTTATTTTTTGGCTATGAAGTAAAGTGATTTGAAACAAAATGCTTCAAAATAAAGTGTTTCGTAAAAAAACAAAGATAAGAGTTGGCATCAAATTAAAAACAAACGACTCCCTAATTTGAAGCAAAACAAGCTTTGCATTATCCTACGTCGCATTCAGCTTCTTAATGAACCACTTCATACCAAAAGAATGGCATCTGAAACTTTATCTTCTTCTTGGAATAGATCTCGTCCAAATCTACTGTTTTCCCGATCTTCTTCGGGAAAAATTAATCAGATTGAAAAGGGGAATAGGGCGAATCTATCTTTTTGTCCAGATTTGACTCTTAATCAGAATTCTTTACCTTATGGTTGTATTCCTAAGAGATCAGGCACTGTTGTTTCTCGTCACTCTACTCCGTTTTCTTATGCTGACATGGTTAGAAAGTCTCCTATTATCTCGGATTGGAATTCTATTACGGTAAAAAATCCTCTTCTTAGTAAAAAGATTAGTGATCAATGTTGTTTCAAATGTGGAGAATCTTCCCACTTAGTGAAGGATTGCCGAAATGGTATCCGATGCTTCAATTGTGGAGGCTTGGGTCGTTGAAAGTTTAATTATTGGGTGAGGTTTAGAGGGAAATCTGTTTTAGACTTATTGCACTTCAACTGCTCGAGAATATGCCAGAACATAATTTTGTTATCGGACCTTTATGTTTTGGATTTTTCTGAAAAGGAGAATGATGGGGCTTATATGTTATTGTTGTTGGGGTGGCATTTAGAGGGTCTTGTTGATGGAATCTTGTGGTGTAAGAGTTTTGATAGTAATGTTGTGTTTCCTCTGTTGCCTCGCCCGTTAGAAAGGAAGGATCATGCTCTTTACTTTTGTCTAAATCTTTTGAAGTTCTGCAGGATATATGTTGAATCGACTTCAAGTAATAAAAGGAAAGCTAGCTTGTTATTGAATGAGATTTTGAAGCACTTTGATGTTATTAACACTGTCATTAATTGTGATAGAAGAATTGTTACTTTTCAGAATCTTTCAGATTGGGATGACCCTCTTCATTCGGCTTCTGTTTTACATACAGTACAAACGGTTGATAAGACACTGTTGGAGAATGTTCAGGCTGAGTATTGGTTTTTGGACGAAGATGAAGGGAGATTCATTGATGAAATTCTGGTGGGTGATGCAGGGTATGTTCAGGATTTGCGGCATGTTGATCCTTTGCTCTTTGATCTTGAAGTGTTGTATTGTATGGGTCTTGTTGAAGACTCTCGGTTTTCTGACTGTTTGGCCAGCAAGGGAGTGAGGGTAAGAGACATGATGACAGGAGATGACTTGATAGACATGAATGGATATGTTGTTGTAGATGATGCCGGGGATTCTCTTTCCAGTTCAGTTTTTGTGGAGAGGGTTGATTGGAGTGTGGCTGATGATATTTTTATCTCGAATAACTTTGAATTATTGGAGAACTATGAGGATGAGGTTGATTCTTATCAGGAAGTTTCTGTTGGAGACCCATTAGCAGTGTCGGTTTCAGTAATTAATAATGAGACTTCACATAATTTTTTTTCCTTAAAGAGGAAAGGTTTCAGTGTTGGGCGAGTTAAAGTTGGGAGGCAAGTTAATAGGAAAGTCAATTGTTGTGATAGCATTGAGGCTCGTACCACTGAGAGTACGGAAACGATGAGCTTTTCCCTTGCTGATATGGTTAGTAAAGATATGAATAGGGTGGACATTCAGACATCTGATTGTTGCGTTGAGCAAATGATTGTTAGGAGTAGAGTGATTGGTCGACTGGGAGGTATGGATGAAACAGAGACTTTTATTAATTGTGTAGTGAATGTAGATGGAGGTTGGACAGTCATAGAATTGACGGTAGCTGGTTCTGTCTTGCGTGGCTTATCGTTATCGTGGGATAGGGATGTTGGTTCAGTGATTATTAGTAAGTTGGGTGTGAGAATTCGATCTATATTTTTGAGGTCGTGCTATGGTGTGACTCCTTTGGGGTTTGATATGCCTAGATCTGAGCTTGTCTCTGATGTTGGTTCCAGTATTGAAGTTAGTAATGGGTTGCGAGTGTCTAATGATGGTCATTCCCAGAGTAGTGATGTATTCACTTCTTCGTCGAAGAGGAGGAGACGTAGGAGAGAGTTTCCCAGTTCTGGGTTGATTCGGCGTAGTGCTAGGATCAGATATGGTTCCTCTTCATCCCGAGGTAAGTTCCCGAATCCAAATGCTAGTGGTAGCAGTTTGGATTTGGGATCAGGTATGTCTCCGGTTTTTGGTAGTGATTATACTCCTTTTGCATTGGGTAGCCTTTCGACTAGTCAGTTATTTCAGCTTGCTAATGAGACTGCCTTTATTTTTTCTGATATTGAGGTTGATGCGGAGTACATTAGGAGTAGGGAATTAGAGAGAGTTTCTTCTTTGAGTAGATGAGGATTGTTAGCTGGAATGTTAGGGGTCTTAATGATCCTAAAAAATGTGCTAATGTTAGGACTTTTTTTAGAGATTATCACATTGATATTGTTTTGCTTCAAGAGACTAAAATTGAGTGCCCAGATTTTAGTTTTTATGCTAGGTTAGGTGGGTACCTTTTCCGTAATTGGGCTTGTCTACCGGCAAATGGTACTGCCGGGGGACTTATGATTGGTTGGAAAGATAATCAATATAGACTTGTGCAGGAGTTTCCTAAGTTACATTCTTTACACATTATTTAGCATCCCTTATTGATAATTCTTTCTCGGGCATCACTAATGTGTATGGCCCTCACACAAAGGTTGAGAGGGGATTCTTGTGGGATGAATGTTCTAATTTTAGAAATTTTTGCCCCAATCTCTGGATTGTGGGGGGATTTCAATGTCACTAGGTTTTTTGGGGAGAGAGCACCTCGGGAAGGTGATTTCTCTGATATGGAGGAATTCAACGATTTCATTTTAGATAATAATTTAATAGAGATTCCTCTTGATAATAGATCGTTCACTTTGTCGAATGGCCGTGATAGTCCTTCTTTTGCTTTATTAGACAGATTTTTTTATTAGCTCTGAGGTAGATGATAGATTTTCGATTTGTAGAGTTAAGGGCTTACCTTTTTACATTCTGATCATTGTCCTATCATCCTTACGTGTGATTCGAATATTTCTATTATTAGCAGTTTTAAATTTGAGAAAATGTGGTTGCTTGATCCTAGTTTCACGAACCTTGTTTCTGTTAAATGGTAGTCCCTGTTTTATTTTAGTAATGTGTATAGGGGTACTTCTGCTTAGATTTTTGTTGCGAAGTTAGGTAAGTTGAGATTTTTCCTTAAGCGTTGGAATAAATTTATTTTTGGCAGTGCAAGAATTAGAAAGAAAATAAGATCATGTGTGGGTTGTTAGACTTAGATAAAATTAGCGAGTCCAGGGTCCTTAATTCCACTGAGAAGGACAGATATTGTAATCTTAGACTAGATCTCAAGAAGATTTTAGAAAAAGAAGAGATTATGTGGAGGCAAAGGTCTCGTATTCAATGGATTAAGGAAGTGGATAATAACACGAAGTTCTTTCATAGTGTTGCTAATAAGAGGAGACGTGAAAATATGATTTATTCTATTATTGTCAATGATGTAGAATTGACTTTGCAGAAGGATTTAAATGAAGCTTTCACTAGATATTACAAGCAGATTTTTGGTTCTAAGATTAAGAAAAGAATTAATGTCAGATGGAAAGACTTATATCCTCCCGACACTAAGATTAACCTTGTTGATTTAGATAAACCTTTCTCTGAGCAGGAGATTTGGAAGGCTATTAGTGATATGCCTAATGACAAAGCTCCTGGGCCTGATGGCTTCTCTGTTAATTTTTACAAGCAGTTTTGGGAAGTTTTGAAGTTCAATAGTATTGACTTATTTAATGAATTCTATAGTGGCGATTTGCGTTTAGGCAGTTTCAACTTTGCCAATGTCATCCTTATTCATAAGAGAGAGGGAGCTAACTCTCTTAAGGATTTTAGGACTATTTCTCTAATTAATGTTTCTATTAAGATTATTTTAAAAGTCCTAGCGAATAGGCTTAGTACCAAGATGAACGATCTTATTGATTGTTCCCAAACTGCCATTATCAAAGGTAGAAATATAGTGGATGGAGTGGCAGCGGTACAGGAATACATTAATGTCTGTTGTAAGAATAATATTTCATGTGCCATTTTGAAGTTAGACTTTGAGAAGGCGTTTAATTCAATTGATTGGGATTTTATATGAGAATTATGTCTTGCTAGAGGTTTTAGCGTCAGATGGACTAACTAGATTTTGTTATTACTTAGGTCTGGTTGTTCCAACATTGTTGTTAATGGGGTAGTGGGCAAGAAGATACAACCCAAGAGGGGACTTAGACAAGGCGATCCCTTATCGCCTTTTCTGTTTAATTTAGCGGTTGATGTCTTCTCTAGAATTATTAAGAGAGCTGGAAGATTAGGCGTCCTAGGTAGTGTTGTCAATGAGGAATTTAATAATGAATTATCTATCCTTCAATTTGCAGATGATACATTATTATTTTCTTCCCATTTGCCTAAGCATATTATTGATCTTAAGTTTATTCTCTACTGTTTTGATATGTTATCTGGACTTAGGATTAATTTTGACAAGAGTGTCGTTATGGTCCTTAATGATTTCAACAATGTTGAGACTTTGGTTGCTAGCACCTTGAACTGTTCTACTATGAAATTTCCTTTGGATTACTTAGGTTTTAAGATTAGACCTTCGAAGCTTAAGAAGGAAGATTGGTTAGTCATCATTGATAAGATAAATAATAGATTATCAAGATGGAATAATAGATTTTTGTCTAGAGCAGGAAGATTAGTTCTTGTCAATTCGGTCCTATCGGCTATTTCTTCTTATTGGATGGTCATTCATCGCTTTCCTCAATAGGTTATTGAGAAGATTGATAGGATCAGGCGTAATTACCTTTGGAGTGGTGTACCTGTTTGTAGTGGTTATAAATGTTTAGTCAACCGGGACATGTGTTGTAAGCCAAAGAAAGATGGGGGTCTGGGGATCATTAATTTATATAATTTTAATTCTTCCCTGCTCGCCAAATGGTTATGGAAATTTAGATGTCCTGACGTGAAGGCTTCTTGGAAGTTTACCATTTCCAAATCTTATTATTTTAGAGGAGAGTTTATTGTTGGGAATAGTGGCGGTTGGGTTAATAGACTTTCTCACTTTTAGAAGTCTGTTTTGAATTGTTTTGACTTTTTTAATTTAGGTTGCAAAGTGATTGCTTATTCAGGTAACCTTACTTATTTTTGGCACGATGCTTGGATTTCTAGTGTGCCCCTAAAAATTGTATTTAGTAAGCTTTTTAATAATAGTAGATTTAAGAATGATTTAATTATATATGTTTACAGAGTAGATTTAGATCCTCCGTGGGAGTTTTCCTTTGATAATATTTTAGAAGAGGACTTATTAAGACAATTGGCCTTACTTAAGGCTAAGTTAGCTTTGTACCATTTGGATGAGAATGGCGATTCTATTTGTTGGAGTTTAGATAAGAGTTTAGTCTAAACTGTTAATTCTATGTATAATTTTATTAATTTTTCTGGTGTTTCCTTACATCCTTTTAAATTTCTATGGAAGTCTAATTCTAGCCCCAAAGCTAAGTTTCTTATGTGGTTGATCATTCATAAGAAGCTTAATACGGTTGAGCTTTTGAAAAGGAAGAATATTATTTTTGATGTTAAATGTTGTTTTTGCAATATTGGGGAAGAGGATGTTGATCATTTATTTTTCTCTTGTTATTTTACCTTTTCTATTTTTAATATGATTTTAAGGATTTTTACTTTTGATTGTTTTAACTCATTTAGTAGCTGTGTTGATTATTGGAATTGTTATAGGTGGCGTTACAATCCCAGGCAGAGATACGTATTGGATTCTTTAGTTACAATCACAAGTTGGTTCATTTGGTTAGAGAGGAATCAGAGATTTTTTTCATTCTATTTCTATATCTGTTGATAATTTAATCATCAGTATAGTTAATTTCTGTCTGAGTTGGATGTCTAATTCACACTATAAGTTTTTTGGTGATTTGTGATTTGGGTGTTTTTTGTCTAAGGTTAGTTTTAATCTGGTTTTATTTATTAGAATTAATAGTTATTTTAGATGTAATAGACCTTGGCTTTGTTGCTGACTTCTTTTTCTTGGCGTTGGCTCTTTTTTCTTGTTTTATTTCTTATGTTCTTCTTTTTGCTCATGTATATATGGTCATATGCCTATATATACATACATATACATATATATATATATATATATATATGTATATTTGTTTATAAATATATATATATATATATATATATGCATATACTCATATATATATATATATATGAAAGTTACTGATTGTTTTTGTTTTAGTTTTTCAGATTACAGGTTGTTGATGTGGCTGAGGAGCTCTTGGGATTGCTGTCTGGATAGACCATTTTTTGATTGCTTTGGATATTTTTGTGTATGTGGAGTTGGAGTGTTTTTTTTTGGGTGATTTGTTACCCTCTTTGTTTTTGTACTTTGATAGTTATATGTATTGGAATAGATATACTTCTATATCGGGTGGTGGCCTTGCTGGAATTCGATATTGAAGTATGATGGATGGTGGCTTGCCGGAACTCATCTATCTACTATCCTCTACATTCTTTTTTGTGATTATTGTTTGGGTCTGTATTCGGATTTTGTATCACTTTATCTTTATTATATATGTGTGCTCTCTTCTTCTTGGAAGATCACACATCATTTGTTTTCAAAAAATGAACCACTTCATACCAACTGTTTGATATCCTATGTTTCACTCATTCGAAACGAAACAGGAATATGTGAAACAAATCAAATGTCTTGGTCGAAATTGTAATTTAACATAAAACTGATATCTTTCTAAATAAGATGTAATTATTTTACTAACTCTTCATATTTATCAAAATCTTAACGTTGGATCTAAATGTTTACATTTTCTTTTCAAAAATCATGTGAAGAAAATTATCTAAAGGCTGAGATATAAGAGACTAACTAATTACCAGTCTTAATTAATTATTTCTCATAAGCTTTGTGAAATAAACATTTCATAATAAATCATTTATAACGAGGAAAAATCCGTCCGCAACAGTAGCCCAGTGGTTAAGGACTTGCACCATGGTAACAGTGGTGCGGGTTCAAAACCCGGAACGACATGCTAAGAGCTTACCATGTGCATACACTAAGATCAGCCACTTATGTGGTGCTTGCGGACCGGGCTAGGTGCATTAGGGAGGGTTTTACGACTCCGATTGGTTTCCCTTCTGAACAAATTGGAAAAAAAAACAGGGAAAAATCCCCAAAAATCAAAGAAATTCCAATTAACATTCTCTTCATTCTATAAAAATTTAAAGGTGAAATTATTTGCTTAATCATTTTAGTATCTAAAATCCAAATTTAATCACATTTCCTCCTTAGGAATTTCAGAAATGTTCAGAAAATTATAAACTTAGGATTCACCTCTAAAATCATATTAAGCAAGTCATATTAAATTTTCAAAATATTTTAAGATGTAAAACATTGGTTTATATCCAAAACCTAAGAATTTGACCAAAATCAAAATTATCTTTGTACAAAACAAATTAAATATGTTATTGTTTTGTCCAAACAACAACAAATCACTCAAAACTACAAACATAATTAAAGTATTGGCTATGACTGAATCAAAATAAGCAAACTATGTGTGTGTGAATATGCCATTCTCCTTAAAACAGACAAACAAGTTGATATTTGATGTAGCTTAATTTCCTAAGCGTTTTCTCTCTAATTTTCCCTTAGTTTCCCTTCTCTTTGATGATGTTAATGCTATTCAGTTAATGCCCCGCTGTTACCCCGACATATCCCCACTATATCGTGTAGCGGATTTCTATCGCAACGCTATTTCTAGATAGACTTTCTGTTTTAATCCCCGATATTCTCAATATATCCCATTATTTTTGTTATTCTCACTTTATCTTCTGTAAAAGAAAGTAATTTAAAAATGATGTCTATACATTATAAAAGTAATTTTTCAACATAATTTTTTAACATGTATTTTTCAAAAAATAAATAATATAATATTCTATTGAATTTAATTGATTTGAATAAAACTTAACATTTATTCAAAAATATTTACTAAAGCTTGTATTTAAAATTAAGAATGTATTGACTATAATTAAGTTGAATGTTAATTTTCCATTTATTTATCATTTATATATTTGTAAAAGTATTATGTACGAGTTTTATATGCTATTTTAGACTCTTCTATTTCCTCGCTTTATCTCTACTGCAACTTTTTGCACCTCCGCCGCATTAAATCCGTCAAGCGCTTTAACTGCACGTTATTAATGGTCAGCGTCCTAGGTAGCTAGACTTAGGGTTAGTCGTAAAATAAAAGAAAAAATGTGAAGGAGAAAAATTATGGCATTGGATTATTTCATTTTTGCCTCTCCGGTAAGTCCTCTTTTAGGTTCGTTCAATTGATTAATTATTAAGACCAAACCAATTTACTTATCAAATCACAACTTATTATCCCACAAAGTTATTTTATATATCCTATACCATTTAAATTCCTTAACAATGTCCTACTAAAAATTAGGGGTGTTGCACCACTATAATCTAACCATACTAAAAAAAATTAGGACAAAATATTCTCCTGGTCAAATGAACAGAAAGCCATGAATACACCTTGTCCTAATTGCCTCATCAGGTACCGATATCCATCAAAGCCATTTAATATTTTTAAGAAAAAGTTTACAAGTCCATGATTCCAAAATTGGTGCATAAATCCATGTAAAAATTCAATATCTATTAGGGAGTTAGCATATAAATTGGTCATGGTTCCTAGCAATGACGAGGAGCAAGTATCATTGAGTTAAATTGTGCACTTCATTTGAGCATTTCACTTGAGTTGATTTATTATTGAGAATGTTAATCCTGACTCTAGTGTTTTTTTTAGACTTGATGCTTGAGTCCAACCGAGGAGCTCATCTTTGGCGATTCATCCTTTGAGAGCAGGAGATCTATTGAAGATTCAGCTTATTATCTATCTATTATTGCTACCTTGGTGATTCGATAATTCCATTTCTGTCATTTGCTTATGTACTACAAAATTATGTATTTGATGTTTTTCTGATGTGTTAAATTACGGCACTGATATTATGTATTATATTTGAGATTTTGAGATTAGTAGCTTCATGAACTACTAAGTTATTATTTCGCTGTGAGTTATTCCGCTATATTGTATATGTGATCTATCTATATTTTGTGTTTCGGTATTTTTTCAAAACCCATAGTTAAAACAATGTATTGTTTCGTACGATTTGAGTTGGTTTTATTATCGACTTAACTGGTACGTAAAGGCAAGTCGTTAAACCATGTCTTCCTATCATGTCCACCTTTTATCTTATCTTTAAATTATTATATACTATTTGCTCCGAAAATAATTAAACACATTGTAAAGAATAGATCAGGACAAAAGTATATCATCTACGCCAAAACATAGATGGTAAGTTGTGCACGACCATTGAATGTATGACACATCATCATTTGTCTTAACCAATCATCAAACAAAATCATATTTAATTTAATTTCATAGAATTTCAAACACTGTGAATAGACGGATGTACTTATGCTAAAACATCAAACTTTAGATCCTAATAATTACCTCCACAATATGACAGAAATGTTTGTATATTTAAATAATTAGGATTTATGCATCAAATCAAAAAATAAAAATAAATGACAAAAAATGATTATTATAAAAGACACAAATGAAAAAAACAGAAAATTTTACATAGGTTGACCCAATAAGTGTATATATCAATTGTTTCTCATTTCTTGGATTTTATAAATCTCGAGTACAAGAATACAATGATTTGTTTGTATAAAAATCTAGAATAAAGTTTATGCAAATTAGTTCGATGATAATCCTAATGTTCTATTCATTGGTTTTATAAGTAGAAATCTAGTCCTAAGTACAATGTGCATTTAGCATTTATAGCTCCCATATAAGTTGAATATATATTTTTTATATAAAATAGCTAGTTCCCATAAATATAGGTATACGAATGCATCGAACGTGAATTTAATTGGAACATTCTGGTTAGTAATTTAAACATATGCCCTGATACCAAACTATAACATCCCTCATTCTAAGGCACACAAAAATAAGAATTACTGATGTTGCAATCATCGATACTATTATCCTCTAGCATGAAAATAGGATTTAGATGAAAATATCAGAATACACAGGAAAATGAAAAAAAAACTCATTTCATTAACTAATATTTTCCATTACATATTCGCATGTACAAATCCATGCTCAAAGAAATATAACAATTGCAAAATATCCCCAAGAGTAACATATGAAGATGCCTCCTAGTTGATCGGAATATAAATATTAGGTAGTAATACAACTTTGCCCTTACATCAACAATAGAAGCACAACGAAAATTCATAAATTAGCTGTAATTCCATCCAGCATATTTCTGAAAGCATCTAAGTTGGATATTTGAGAAATCCATTTGCACATTCTAACGTAGACAAGTACCCAAGAGTTTAAGGGGAGAAATTAAAACTTCGTGTCATATACAAGTTTGCTATGAATAATAATCTACCATATCAAAACAAATTGACATCTAAGGAGAACACACCCCTCGGTGAAACGGATTTCCTCTGACTAGTACTTTGATAACACAACAACCAATCATGTGTTGGGCACTCACAATGGTTACAATAGTAGTAAATCATGTGCACGTGTGAAACATATAATGGATAACTCATCTAACTCATCACCATTAACTTTTACTATCCATCTCACCATAGTTATGATTATTCATCATATTTAGGTGACAGTCTTCTTAATGTATTTATGATTAAAGTTCATATTCAAGTGACTATCTACCTTAACATATTTATTATTACCCATCATAATAAAGTAACCATTCATCTTAGTATCATATGATTACCCATCATATTCAAGTTATTACCTATCTTAACATTTATATGATTAGTCATCACGTTCAAGTGATTATTCATCATAATGTTTATATGATTACCCATCATATTCTAAATGATTACCCTATCATAAAGTCATGGAATTACCAATCTCCTACCATCTAGATTACCCATCTCCTTGGTTTATCTCTCATATTTGTCCCCGTTTAACATGTATTTAACAACAAAAATCATACAATGTGTGCTAAAGTAATGATATCTCCACTGAATGGGAAAACCATATAGCCCATGTGCATGGCTTCGTCCAGTCCAAGAAAATTAGGCATGATTAATTACTATAGCCTAGCAATGCGAAGCAAACTTGTATCTACCATTTTAATAAAACAACTTTGGTACGAAGCGATCCCCGTTTGGCTATAAACCATGTCGGGTTACCAAGGAAAAACAGCAAAATAATGCTTTGTGTGAAGCAAATCATTTAGCTTTAAAACAAATAACATCAAAACAACAGCCTTCAAAAAGTGATTCACTTTCGCTATGCGCGAATAAAAATAACAAAAGTGAGGAGTGCTTCGCATCCTCTTATCTATCCTACGGAAAGAAAAACAATGCTTCGAGCCCTACCTATCTGACTTATTTCAAAGTGAAACAACAAAGAAAAGAGTGTTCCACACCTTCTTATCCAGCTTATGCGAAGTGGTGCTTCAAGCTTTGCATATCCAGCTTAGTTTGAAGTAAAACAAAACAGGGCTTAACACCTACCTTTCATACTTAATGCAAAGCAAATCAAAAAAAGGAGTTGCTCCGTTCCTAACCTCTTGCCTAGCTAGCATCGATGCAAAATGATGCGACATCAACCCAATCGAAACCTGATTAAAGAGAGATATGCAAGTATGTTTGTGCCACTATGCTATTTTTGGCTATGAAATAAAGTGCTTTAGAACAAGTGCTTCAAAATAAAATGTTTATATTTTGGCTATGGAAAGATGGACAGTGTGGGCTGATTCGGCTCGGACCCCAGAGCTATGGCAGTATGGACTGGGCAGACCTATTGGGTATAAACCAGAGCAGTTGGTCATAGCAAGAGTTGGGTGGATACCAGGGCAGTTGGTCCCGCTGTGGCCCCAAATGGATTGGATGACTAAGGTAATGAATAGCATACACTCGACGCACTGAGTGAGAGAATGTGAGGATGTTTGCTATGACTGAATGGTTGTTATCACTATGACACACACACACACACTTCCATTTACCCTCAGTATTGTGATTACCACAGAGTAGAGTACATGACAATATGTGCTAACTCTTTGGATGCCGGACAAGGTCAGGTATGATTCTTCATACCTATTGTATTACCCGATATATTGGTTGATATTACTATCGCTCAATACAGACTTTGTCTGACTTAGGGTTTTATGCATTACTTCTTATTACTCTAGGTGCTCTTAAATGAGCAGACTGGAGACAGTTGGTGTGCTCGAGTAGCTGATTGGGGACGAGCAGGAGGCTTCCACTTATTATATAAATACTTTTATCCCTGTTTATTTCTGTGTATCACTACTTTGGGGATAGCAGTGTATTTTATGATGAGACAATATTTTGTAATGTGACTGTATTTGACTATTTGGTACTTTTGCTACGATATGGATCTGCCACTCTGATATTATGATTCATTTAGCTTACATGGTCTCGCCTGTTTGTATCGTGTCTTATGTTATCATTATACTTTATTCCATGCGTTGTGGGGTGTTGGCTAGTACCGGGCGGTCGTCATAGAGAGCCTTGTTCCTCACCATAGGCGGTCGGAGAATATGGATCCAAAAGTCGTGAATATATAAAGTGAGAGATGCGATTGGGCATAGGAAGACCCTAAGCTACTATCCAGCCATCATTTTTGTTGTTATGTTTCCTTTTTCCCTATTTCCTTTATGTTATTTTTATTTATCAGAAGGACTACTTTTGGATTCGAAATAAAGTGCTTCGAAACAAAGTGTTTCCAGATAAAATGTTTTGGAACAAAGCAAAAATAAGAGTTGGCATTGAATTTAAAGCAAATGGCTCCCCAGTTCGAAGCGAAACAATAGCTTCATACTATCCGACTTCGCACTCAACTTTACGGTGATCCACTCCACACCAACTATTTGATATCCTATGTTTCACCCATACAAAACGAAATAGGACTATGTGAAACAAATCAAATGACGTGGACGAAACGATAATTCAAGATAAAACTGATTTCTATCTAAATAAGATGTAATTATTTTACTAGTTCATTATATATGTCAAAACATTAGTGTCTATCCAAAAGATAAGGCTTTTGATCAAGTCTTTAATTATATTTATACGAAACAAATGAGATATGTTGTTATTCTATCCAAACAACAGCATATCACCCAAAACTACAAGGATAATTAAAATATTGCCCATAACCGAATCAAAATAAGTAAAACATGTGTCGGTGGTTATGTTATTCTTGTTAAACATGTGAACAAGTTGATATTTGATGTAGCTTGATTTCTTAAGCAAAACAAGTATATAAATAAGTCGTGGGTCCCAACCTGGACGAGAAGCAAGTATCTTTGTTTTTTGTTTATTAATCTACAACTTCAGTGGTATTGTTATATGCTCTTTGTATGTTATTTTCAGCGTTTTGCTTTACATTTAAATTCAACTTATTTGACGATTTACACAGTTTGCACCAATTATTCCAGCTTTCGTATATGGAATGTGTACCATTTTTTGTGTTCTATCTTGGGAATGGTATCGTTAGTAATATTCAGATCTATCTTGAATCGGGATAGAAAATGATTAGACCGTAACCAGTTCTAAGAATAATTGGTTCTGGCCCGGATCGAGAATGCACAGCCAAAGCTAACATCTGTACATGTATTAAAATATATAAAAACAAAACGTCGTACAGCAAGTACGACACCAGAACAGGCAGCTTCAAAAGATGGAATAAAATCAAGGTAAATCATCCGTAAACCCCTGGCCTGGCAAGGAAATACGATCCAGAGAAACCCAGGTATTGAAACGTCTCAAATTAAATTTGTTGGGGGTCCTTTTTATAAAAGAACACCCTCCAAAAAGTGGCGTATGCTGGTTGATGTGGAAAGCACACCGTATTCTTTAGTAAAAGGCGAAAGAATAGTTCGCTCTGTGCTCACCACGCAGCTGCGTTGACTTTAAAAATGGTTGCTTCAGTTATTCAGTCATCATTGCCAATGTTTTGTTGTAGCCGTAATAGCATTGGGTAACCTAGATGTACAATAATGAAATTGAAGCGGCTTTGCTGCTTTATTAATGTAGTTTCTGCGAACAGCTTTCAGATTGATGGCACTACACATCTAATACAACCATTTTGACGGCATCTATAAATGTTTACGATACTGATCAGCTAGTGCATGTATTTTTACGATACTGATCAGCTAAAAGAACTGAGGCAATTGATCTGCCCTAACTCTCCAGTCGAAATGAACCAAAAAATGGAGCATTCAACTTCAGTCCCTAACTCCTTTCAATGACGCAAACTAATTATAACTGCCCTTTGTTTTTAGCAGTCAATTCCCTCCAAAGTAATTTATTACCCAAGCAGGCACCAGACGCTAGCAAGCAGACACCATTCCGGTAGCGGCTCCACAGCATTTGGTTCCAAAGTGGCCTCTGGTCTGAATCTCAAACACATATTCTCATACTCACTGTTTTTGAATGTTCACGTTTTCAACTTGAAGTAGTGATCTGGCACAGAGGTACAAGATTTTGTTCTTTTGCAGAATATTTGTTGTTGTGTCTTATCGTTGATACCTCGAGCTCATTTGCAGTTCACTCCCTTCCAACATTGTCTTTTACTGAGCTAAATTGGATGGAGTTGTTGAAGTATGCGATACTATTGTAGAGAATATTTTAGATCTGGAGAATATTTTGGATCTGGAGGATATTTTGGATCTAGAGGATATTTTGGATCTGGAGAATATTTTGGATCTAGAGGATATTTTGGGAATTTCCATATAGTTCTCTATGCCTATATAAGCTACATCAAATCCAAAAGGAGATATGACAAAATCAAGAAATTATATCAAGATTTATTCTAATTAGGGTTTTGGCAATCCTAATCTTCTTCAATTCTTTTCTCCACAAAATCAAATTTTTCTAGTAAATTTGATCATTGTAATCAATCTCTTGTACTCTTCTATTGATATTAATAAAGGTTTCTCTCTCAAAGTGGACGTACACTGACAAGACGTCGGTGGAACCACTATAAATCCCTGTGTGATTTAGTTTCTCGTTATTGCTCTATTATTTCCATTATTTGGTGATTGTGATTGGCTTGGATAAGATTGAGATTGTTCGATTGGTTGTTTTTGCACTATTACCACGATCTCGTTTTCCGCGGCGTTGGGATTTTTGATTTGAGCGGTCTTGAATCAAAATTCCTCCACTACATTTGGTATCAGAGCATTGGTGTTGGTAGATAGTTGTAGAAATGCCAGAATCAGTTTCAAATAACTCATCAACAGTTGGTCTAAGTGGTGTAGCTCCTTATGTACGTGGGTCGTATGCAGCTGCTGGTTCACAATTGGTTATCGACAAGTGGAATGGCGATAATGATTTCGAAAAGTGGCAGTGGAAGATGAAAGCGGTTCTTAGGCGGAATCGGGTACATCGCGTAGTGTTTGATATACATTTATTGCCAGAGGACATCTCAGATATGGAGAGAGAAGAAATGGAAGAGTGGGCATTCACTACACTTCAACTTGCCATGGGAGAGAATGTTATTTCCGAAATTAGTAGTGAGACGACTGCTAAAGGTATTTAGAACAAGTTGGAGGAGTTGTATATGAAGAAATCACTCACAAATCGACTGATCTTGTTGCGGACTTTCTTTACCTACAAGATGAAGGAAGGAACTTCGCTAAAGGCGCACTTAAATGTGTTTGATGATTTGCTAATGAAGATGAAGGCGGTAGATTTGAAGATTGAGAAGGAGCAGAAGGCGATGATATTGCTATGTTCGTTGCCTGAGCGCTATACTGGGTTCTCAAACAGTTTGATCTATGGCCGGGATACATTGACTCTAAATGATGTCAAGGCGGGTCTTCTTAGTGAGGAATTGCGAGATCAGATGAAGGAGC
This sequence comes from Allium sativum, assembly GCA_030737875.1. NCBI lineage: Eukaryota > Viridiplantae > Streptophyta > Magnoliopsida > Asparagales > Amaryllidaceae > Allium > Allium sativum. The sequence continues at coordinate 116,322,999 of CM060925.1, forward strand.
TGAGTGATGGTAGTAGTGGTGCTGGTAATGGTCAAGGTTTATTTGCGGAGAAAGAAAAGTCAGAGAAGAAGGGAAACCGGGGGCGTTCTAAGTCTAAGAAGCCCGGTGGAAGAGGAAAGTCAAAGGAAAGAAATGGCAAGTGCTTTATATGTAAGAAACCTGGTCACTGGAAGAATGATTGTCCAGAGAAGGGGAAGAAGGAAGTAGCATCTTCATCAATTGCGGTGGACAGAGATGTTGGTGAGGGAGACGTAGATGTTTTGTCGGCAGTAGCATCAGATGTTTCGGGCAGCGATTGGGTGCTTGATTCGGGGGCTTCATATCACATGATGCCTAACAGGAATTGTTTTTCTTCTTATGTTGAACGGGAAGGAAAATCAATTTTTATGGGAAATGGTGCAGTTTGCAAGTCGAAGGGCATTGGATCCGTGCAAATTCGAATGTTTGACGGAGTGGTTTGTACTCTCACTAATGTGCGCTATGTTCCGGGACTACGGAAGTCACTTATCTCTTTGGGACAGTTGGATTCTCTAGGTTGCAAGATCACCATTGAGAGTGATAGCTTGAGGGTTTCGAAGGGTGTGCTTGTGATTATGAGGGGTGCTAGAACTCATGGTATTTATTTGCTTCAAGGAGTGACCGTGCAAGGCGAAACTTGTGTCAGTGTTGATAGTTCTCGTGGCTTAGATGCTACACGGCTGTGGCATTTGAGATTGGGTCATGTCTCGGAGAAGAGTTTAGATGTTCTTCGTCGAAGGGAGATGATTGATGGTGAGAGATTCAGCAAGTTGGAGTTTTGCGAGTAATGTGTCATGGGGAAGCAAACTAGAGTATCATTCGGTGAAGGAAAGCATGATTCAAGAGGGATTCTTGAGTATGTGCACACGGATGTTTGGGGACCAGCGCCTGTAGCTTCTTTGGGAGGAGCAAGATATTATATTTCTTTCATTGATGATTTTTCTCGGAAGGTTTGGGTGTATGTAATGAAGGCCAAGTCGGAGGCATTTGCAAGATTCAAAGAATGGAAGGCTCTTGTTGAGAATGAGAGTGGAAAATCTTTGAAGGTTCTTAGGTCCGATAATGGCGGCGAGTATGTTTCCGGAGAGTTTCTGAATTTTTGCAAGCATCATGGTATCCGGAGGCATTTTACTACACTAGGAGATCCGCAATCTAATGGAGTGGCGGAGAGAATGAACTGAACTCTACTAGAGAAAGCTCGATGCTTGAGATTGACATCGGGTTTGTCTATGGAATTTTGGGCCGAAGCTTTGTCAACCGCGGTGCATATTATTAATCGAATTCCATGCTCGGCTATTGATAACAAAATTCCGGAGGAAGTGTGGAAAGGGAAGAGCATTGACTTGAGTTATCTTCGTGTATTTGGCAGTCCTGTTTATGTGCATGATCCGGGGAATGATAAGCTCTCGCCTAGAGCTTTCAAAGGGATTTTTCTCGGATATATGGATGGCGTCAAAGGCTATCGGATTTGGAATCCGGAAACGAAGAAGGCTATGGTTTCTCGTCATGTTACTTTTGATGAGTCGGCTATGTTCAAGGAGAACGAAGGCTCATCGGATGTTCCGGATTTGGTTCATGGTGAATCAAAGGAGAAGGAAGTTATTCCCACTTTCAGACCTAGAGAGAGTAGAGTTGTTGGAGGTACTTGCGAGGTGAATGTGGTTGATGTTACATCACATAGTCCACAGGATTCCTCTAGTAGTGTTGGTGATGTGCACGAGCCTAGAGAAGATTCAGTTCAAGGTGGAGCTGAAGGAAGACCGGGTGATGGTATTGCTACTCAGGTTGGTCGGCATGCTATAAGGCCACCCGAAAGATATGGTGATTGGAACTATCTTAGCTTTTGTGAGAATTTGGACTATGCTCTTCATGTAGTCCAAAATGAGTCGATGGACCTTGATGACGTCATGGGTTCGAGTGATAGCTCGAAGTGGATTTGCGCCATGGAGGAAGAGATGCAATAGTTGATGAAGAACCAGACTTGGGAGTTGGTTCCACTTCCTCAAGGAAACCGTGCTACTGGGTGCAAATGGATAAATAAGGTGAAGGACGATGGAAGATACAAAGCTAGGCTAGTGGCTAAGGGGTTTGCACAGAGGAAAGGAAAGGAGTATGATGAGATCTTCGCACCGGTTGTGAGGCATACTTCTATCCGGATACTACTTGCATTAGTTGCTATTTACGTCTTCGAGCTGGAGCAACTAGATGTGAAAACCGTCTTCTTACATGGAGACTTGGATGAAGACATCTACATGGAGCAACCGGAAGGGTTTGTTGTAGAAGGTAAGTCAGAACTAGTTTGCAAGTTGAAGAAATCACTATATGGTTTGAAGCAATCACCTAGGCAATGGAACAAGAGATTTGATCATTTCATGCTTGAAAGTGGCTTCCATCGAAGCATCAAGGATGCTTGCGTTTACTTCAAGAGGTTAGGAAATGATTGTTGGGTGTATTTACTCTTGTATGTGGACTATATGCTCATTGCTTCTAAGGACAAGGCAGAAATCAACAAGTTGAAAGAGAAATTAAAGGCGGAGTTCGAGATGAAAGACCTTGGAGAAGCAAAGAAAATCTTGGGCATGGAGATTGTAAGGGACCGAAAGCGTTTTGAGTTGAGATTGACTCAAAAGGAGTACATTAAGAAGGTGCTTTGCCGGTTTAACATGGAGAATGCAAAGGCGTTAAATACACCTTTACATTTACATATGAAGCTTTCGGATAAGGGATCACCTATCGGAGAGAAAGACAAGGCTTATATGGCAAAGGTGCCATATGCAAGTGCGGTTGGTAGCTTAATGTATGTCATGGTGTGTACAAGGCCCGATACTGCAAATACCGTCGGGGTGGTTAGTCGGTATATGGCTAATCCGGGGAAATCGCATTGGGAAGCCGTGAAGGCTATATTGAGATACTTGAAAGGCACAACATCTCATGGTCTTGTTTTTTGTGGTAGTGATGGATTGAGTTGCAAGTTAGTTGGTTATTGTGACTCGGACTACGCCGGTGATAGGGATCGGAGGAAATCAACTTCCGGATATGTCTTCATACTTGGTGGTACGGCCATTAGTTGGAGATCGAGATTGCAGACCGTAGTTGCTTTATCCACTACGGAGGCGGAGTTGATAGCCGCTGTGGAAGCGGCAAAGGAGGCACTCTATTTGAAGCGACTATTGTGTGACTTGGGTTTCGAACATGAGAGTATTGATGTTCGATGTGATAGCCAAAGTGCTATACATTTGGCGGAGAATTTGGCGTTTAGCTCACGAACGAAGCATATTGAAGTGAGAGAGTCATTTCTAGTAGCCATGGACGAAGACAAGCAAGTATGCCTTCGGAAAGTGCACACAAAGGATAATGCGGCGGACATGTTCACTAAGACATTGCCGGTTGGGAAGTTCGAGCATTGCTCGAACTTAATTCGCTTGGAGAGATGCTAGGTGCCACGAGGTGGCACAGTTGAGAGAGAAACTTGGGTGTAGAAGAGTATCGGTGAGAGGTGGTTGTTCTATCTTCATGGTAAGTACTCGTTTTCACTCCCGAGTACATTGTCTTTCGGTGGGACTGGTTTAGGAGTTGGATGTTTCAACACTTTATTGACGGGTGGGGGCTATGCCTGAACTCGTTAGTGAAGTGCAATGGGCGGTGGCTATGCCGGAGTTCATTGGGGAAACATTCAAGCTTTCTTGATTGAAGATAGAAGGAAATGCTTGGGTGCATTGAAGGTTGTGATGTAGATAGATATAGTATCGAGGTGGAGTGTTGAAGTATGCGATACTATTGTAGAGAATATTTTGGATCTGGAGAATATTTTGGATCTGGAGGATATTTTGGATCTAGAGAATATTTTGGATCTAGAGGATATTTTGGATCTAGAGAATATTTTGGATCTGGAGAATATTTTGGATCTAGAGGATATTTTGGAGGAAATTTTGGGAATTTCCATATACTTCTCTATGCCTATATAAGCTACATCAAATCCAAAAGGAGATATGACAAAATCAAGAGATTAGATCAAGATTTATTCTAATTAGGGTTTTGGCAATCCTAATCTTCTTCAATTCTTTTCTCTACAAAATCAAATTTTTCTAGTAAATTTGATCATTGTAATCAATCTCTTGTACTCTTCTATTGATATTAATAAAGGTTTCTCTCTCAAAGTGGACGTACACTGACAAGACGTCGGTGGAACCACTATAAATCCCTGTGTGATTTAGTTTCTCATTATTGCTCTATTATTTCCATTATTTGGTGATTTTGATTGGCTTGGATAAGATTGAGATTGTTCGATTGGTTGTTTTTGCACTATTACCACGATCTCGTTTTCCGCGGCGTTGGGATTTTTGATTTGAGCGGTCTTGAATCAAAATTCCTCAACTACAGAATTCTACTAAAATCTCTTCACTGGTTAACAAACCACCCTATATATTGTTTCAGTGGGTACAAACGGCTATTGACATTTTTTGAGCAACCTGTAATCTTTTAAAGTATGTATTATGTTCTATCCATAGCTTTATATCCTTCTCTCCTATAAAGTGTCTCTATTTCACTCGATATGCTCTTGTATGATAGTTAATTAGTCATGATATGTACTAGATTTATTACCCATTTATGTGAGAATCAAATAAAACCATAGCTCTTAAATTGCAAATCCTTGTACTAGTAGTAGTGCTATGATGATATTGAATCTCTGGCCAATCTTTCTAAACAAAAAATTGGCTGTATTCTTTAACCTTTTCCTTACCAGCTTCCGCACGTGCTTAGTAATTGATGTAAAACGTATGTACTCATGAATGAAACATGAGAAACTCAATTGTCTTACAATATATTAAGAAGAAAAATCTAATGATTTGTATTTTGTAATTACTTTCAAAACACTTTCGAAACGTATAAACAAATAGAATCTAACTGTAAGAACTATTGTGTTCCACGTGTACGAGATTAAAAATAACAAAATTATTAACTAATTTCAATTTGAGGCAGAAAAGAAATGGAAAATAATGTCCATCTCCGTATTTACTAAAAAATTACAAACTAGGAGACTAGCCTAGGTATAAACATGTTTCCATGTTGTCAATCTGATGCTCTAAGGAAAAGAAAACACATTTTAAACATAGTTTATCCCAAAATAAACGCCTCAGATATAAATGTATAGATATTTTAATGACCAATAAGCAACCCCCTCTCGAATGCCATTTGAACTGTTAATGGTCTGTTTCATCTGAGTCATTTTTGGTTCGAGGTGGGTGGTTATTTGTATTGTGACTGCCGTGGCAATTAAGGTGTACGGTTACACTTACTGACTTTGATATTATTGTTTTTAGGACTTAAAACTACTGCAAGGCTTGGTTTGATTTAAAAGCTTTGACATGAAATGAAAACTTTGCTTACTGGAGTTATGAGCTTATAAAGGTGAGGAACATCAAATGGTTCTTTTCTTATGTTCTAGAATAAATTACTAAAATTTGGATGATGTTAGCCCCAACTCAATTACCAGTCGCAACGAAAACTGTGCTATAATTAGTAAATCACCGAGTGGTATATGCGTTCTGTCTGAGACCAAGTGTTTTAAAATAAATCAAACATTCCTCTACCATTTAGAATTTTGTTGAATATAACAGGTAAAATAAATGAATATTAGTCACAATGAGATGAAAGCCTAGGTCTATTTTTTGTGCAATTGTCAGCACCTAAATGAGCAGTAAGAACAAGCCTTTAGTCACAGTGAGATCAATGAACCCATCATTAAGCCTTTACTGTTCGCAAAACCACGTTGGCAACACATGAGATAGAGAATACACAAGCAATGCTAAGTATATTGGCTCCAAACATGATAGATTTTATTTTATGTTTGTATATGGTTTACATGTGCATTAAAGGTTTTAGAGAATGCCATTTTCTTGAAGATGGAAGGAGTTGCGTCTCAAATGTCAGACTAGTACAGCGTTCCAATCTCCAAAGGTTTACGAGATTGCATTGAACCCATACAATCAATGCGGCAATATCACTGTGTCGACTACATAAATGCTGATAAGGAGCAGCATGGTTCATGACAACGACGCACTCTCTAATACTCGCTTCACCAATCTTAAAGCTCACATCGAAGTTGTCTTGAACTTAATGTGTATTTTGTAACTTTGATTATGTGTTTTATCCAATCAGTCTTCTGCTTTAGGATATAAAATAAATTTGGGATAAATATACTTCATTATACAATCGCTATTACCTAGTTTTTGTTTTACATACGTGTATTCTTCTATATACTTCGTAGTAGCCTGGGTTTTCCTACAGATCGACACAACGTGATCGACCAAGTGCATTGGATTTCGATGTCGTATTATCATAGATGTCTCATTAATATTTGTATTTGCAATATGTTGTATTAATCAGTTGTATATTGCAGATCTATAATAGCACGATGGTTTTTCTTTATTTTTTAAAGTTTATAACAATATCTGTATTAGGATGCATCTAGCTTAACTCTAAAATAAATTTGTAGATTTTTATCGAGACCGACCAGTTAAAAAATATTATTCTAATGTGACCCCACAAGACAAGCTTTTATTTGAATGCTCATAATAATAGGAAAGTTTCATGAAATATCCTTTAAAAGTTTCAAAAATATATTGAATTTTCCTTCTATTAACATGGTTTCGAACCCGAAGAAGAAACTCATAAGGAATGAAGATGACGCAACCTTGGGCTCAATAGGACGGAGAAAAGGCAAGATACAGGAAATTTAGTGCTAGATTGAACTAAGTACATTGACTGGCACCGGTCTATATAGATATGATTCATATGGCTTAACTATCCTAGTGATGAAGTTTCAAGTCAATTAGATTCACTTAGCTATCTTAACTCGACTGACTAAACGAAAATCCCACATATTGGGATGAATGACCTACAAGTACAAGCTAATGAAGACTAAGTTGAGTCAAACTTTACATAAAGGATCACGAGAACTCAAGGAAGTGAGATAAGATGTTGGAACTGCAATCTTTCCTAAGTCCATGACCGACATCGGTTCATAGGCCATGGACCAGCACCGCTCCATCAAACTTGATTCGCTAGCACTAAATCTTGGTGCGTGGTCTTATGATGTTGTGTTGGGCCTTCTAGCAAACGGGTTTGGCCCAATACCCTCCATAACTAGTATAAACACTCCTTCCCTTCTATAGAATAGGGATTCAATCTCTGTTTATTGGAACCTGCCAAAATCCATCCTCGATCACTATTCACCTAAACTAATTATCGAGATCTACTCCATAAATTGTGACACTTGTTTACTTACTTTAGAGATAACTATACTCATATTCATAATGATTGTAATCAAAGCATAGCATCTGACGTGGAAAATATGATAATAAAGATATTCATAGTGGATGTAGGTCTTAATAATTGGTAAACCAATATAAAACTTGTGTCTTCTCTCTTTACTTTCCGTTTCTTTTATTTTTCATTTATTTCTATCAGCTTTGTTTTGTTTTTCCCCATGGTGCTTTCACTAAACTCAGCCATTAGTATCATTTTTTACTTTAACATTTTGCGCTTTAACTGAGAACTGAATAAAGGAGAAGATCTGGACCATCTACTACAGATCCTCATGATCTAGAAGACAGATCTATTGTTAAAACGGTGAAAAGGTTGTAAATTGGATTTACAACTCAAGCCGGGAGAACGTTGATTTCTACTTCCAAATTGAGTAGAAACTCTTGCCTATAGAAGATAACACTTTCCAGGGACCATATAACGTCGGATTATCAGGAAAATTCACATATGCACTTAGAGCAACATGAAAAGGAAACCACCAAAATATGGAAAACATGCTAAGTAGATGTACTGACAACGATCCATCCCCTATGGACTGACACGGGTCCATCCCCTAAGGATTGACACCGGTACATATAGGTCTACTGGATGTCACATCCAACTTCTTGAGTCAACTAACCAAAACTGCAATATTGCTTTGAAGTGGAAAAAGTTAAAAAAATCTCTTAAGTAGAAGAATGGGTACCAGTCCATATTTCTATGGATCAGTACCGATCCATATCCTATGAACCGGTACCGATCCATAAAGACAAAGGAAATGCCAATTTCAACTTCATGGATTGGCTCTCCCACTTCACTGCATTGCTTTCAGAAAAAAGTAATGCAAAAATATTCTAATTTTATGGACCAGTACCGATCCGTAGGTGATGAATTGACACTCCTCCATCAAATTAGCTCATATTGACATGCATCTCTCCATGTTGATTCTGCCCAACTTTAGCCTTCTTTTATGCTCCGTGACATGTGCCATAAGCTTGGGGCCACGTTGCTCTCCTAAGCCCCCAAACCAGGGCTCTGTCCATCGTTTAGGTCGTTCGAAGTGGGACATAATCAGTTCAAGGAACATTCGAGCAAAGACATAGGAAGTACTCTACAATTGTAGGCTAAGAAAAGAAGGGAAATCTTCCCTTCAAGGAATTGAGCAACCTAGCCCTGAACTCCTCTACGTAGAGTAAGACTGCCATCGAATAACTACATAAATAAATGACTAGATAAAGACGAAGGAGAGAATGAGCTTAAAAACCCATGAATGGGTGAAACAGATACCTTAACTAATGTCCTTAGAGATGAAAAGAAGGGATGAAGAATGAGATTAATGCCACCCTGGCTTCCGTTCACTAATAAAATCTGAAAACATGATATTCAACTATGTTATCAGTTCCTTCCTATAGTAATATAGCTAATCTAAAACTGTTTCCTTTGTGTCGATATAGCAGGACCATGGCCAAAGCAATGACAGTTACTTCAGTCCAATGCAAGATCCTCATGAATCATTCAAGATTGGAAAGACCAATTGCCATGGACAAGTTAAAACGTACCCGACACTGAATAACCAAGGGAGGAAATGCAAAACCATATCACATCAAATACGATGAGCTTCGATACCAATGCAACGAGGTAGGACCAACGTTCTAGAGAAACTTTGGTTAATGGTCGAAGATGTGCTAAAGGATAAAGCAACACCATACCAAAGGGACCTTCAGCTCAATCAAGCCCTCCCATACCCAACAATGAAGCAAACTGATAGTAATAACGCATCACTAAAGGGAGACAAGGCAATTCAATGCTAAGATTCACCACCAGACCTCCAAGATCGATGATCTCCATCTCATGCGAGTCATAACGAATATCACAACATTCAGATTGATATGGGAAATGCCTCGTGCATTTGATTGAAACCTATGTGATTTACTTGAGTCTTCAGGACACAAGGTGAGTGAAACAGAACATGTTCTCAGTATTCTAAATGGGTTGAGTGATGATTTTGAAGCCATAGTAGCTGTGATTACTTCAAAAGAGTCAACTCCATTTGTGCAGTATGTCAGCTCAGTATTACTTGGGCATGAAGGAAGATTGGAGCAGAAGGCAACCAACTCGACGCGAGAATTCTCTATTAACTATGCTGTAAAATCAAAGAGTAAGGGCACACTGAATCATCCCATACCTGATCAGTTAAACAACAATCACGAAATACAAGCTGCAAGAGGAAGTCAGATGTATGGAAGAGGTGGATCATATGGTAGAGGAAGAGAAAGGTTCTCAAACAACCGTCCAAAATGTCAAGTATGCGAAAAGATCGGTCATACCGCAGTTAGATGTTATTTCAGGTTTGATTCAAATTTCTCTAGCAATCAGCAGAATTCTCCAACTCAAAACATGCCGAGATCTTATCCGTATAATGTCAATCCGAGTCAAGTTCAAGGCTGTATCAGACAGAATCCGAGAAGCCAGACATCACCTATTGAACAGCAAGAAATTATAGCCAAAGATGTAGATATTCAAGATGATGCTTGGTTTCTCGACTCTGGGGCAACTCGTCGTGTGGCAAGAGATCTTCAAAATCTGAATCTAGGAGGAACAACATATCGAGGTAAAAATTCAATTTACATGGGAAATGGTACGTCATTAAACATAACACATGTTGGACATGCCTAATTTCATCTACTGATCGAAATAAAACACTACTGCTAAGAAACTTTTTGAGAGTGCCTCAAATAAAAAAGAATTTAATCAGTGTCTCGCAGTTTGCAAAAGATAACCGAGTATACTTTGAATTTCATTCTAATATATGTTTGGTTAAAGATGATTTGAGTGGAGAAATCTTGTAACAGGAGGCTCTGCATGACGGTCTATACAGGTTCAATCTCAAATCTAATGAGAAAGTTGAAGGTAAAATGGTATGTTGCAATTTAGTTAATAATATAGAGGATGAATACAGTGTATGGCACATAAAACTTGGTCACCTGAATGTAAGTGTATTGAAAACCGTGTTGAGTAAAGAGAATTTGTTGCATTTGAAAAATATAGTATCACATGTTTGTACTCGATGTCAACTAGGCAAGAGTCATAAATTGTCTTTTGATCCGTCTAAAACCAAGTACAGTCATCTGTTAGAATTGGTTATATGTGATTTATGGGGTCCAGCACCTCTGAATTCTGACCACAATTACAAATATTACATGGCCTTTGTTGATGCACATACGAGGTATACTTGGATCTATTTTCTAAAACTCAAATCTGAAACTACTGAAGCTGTGAAGCGGTTCATTTTGCAAGTTGAAAGACAGTTTGAACGAAAGCTAAAGATATTTCAAACAGATGGAGGAGCCGAGTTTAAGCCTTTGAGACATTTCTTCAATGAAAAGGGAATAATTCATAGATACACCTGTCCACATATACGTCACAACAAAATGGAATGGTAGAAAGAAAATACCGACATGTGGTGTAAATGGGATTAACACTACTGGCTCAAGGATCGATGCCCTTAAAGTTCTGGCCGGAGGCTTTTTCGACTGCAGTATACTTAATCAATTGCTTACCTACCAAAGTGTTGAGGGACATCAGTCCACATGAAGCTGCATACGGAATAAAACCGGACTATAAGAGATTAAGGGTGTTCGGTTGTCTATGTTTCCCACTGTTAAGACCATATAATCGTCATAAGATTAAATTCAGATCATCCCCCTGCACCTTCATTGGATATGAAACAAGGCAGAAAGGGTATAAATGTTTGACAAGTGAAGGAAAGGTCATAGTATCGAGAAATGTCATGTTCAATGAGAGAGTTTTTCCCTTCGCTAATGATGAAGTAAAGGTTACAAACAAGACAGTGGAGACACGGAGACCAATAGCTTCCATACCGCTACATACAATTCATGACCACTCTTCTAGTTCACTAGGAGTGAGGGCAGAAGATCAGGAATCATTCAGGTCTCGTACATCAGAAACAAGTAGTAATGAGAGTGATTACAATATCGAAGGTCGGGCAGAAGAGAATGATGGATGCCTTAACAGCGGGCATGATTTATCTTCATCAAGAAGCATAACAAATGGTGAAAGGAATCGTACACAGACTGGGACGTCGTTGACCAGAGTTGAAGAGAAGCATCAACAGCATCACATGGTAACAAGAGCAAAGGATGGAATTTTTAAACCAAAGATATATATGGCTAAGTGTGCATTGGAAGAACCTTCAAACTATGAACAAGCAGTGAAGTGTATTGAGTGGAGGAGAGCTATGGAAGAAGAATATAGAGCTCTAATGAATAATAAGACATGGAGCTTGACGACGTTGCCCAGGAACAAAACAACAATAGGGTGTAAGTGGACTTACAAATTGAAATACAATGCTGACGGGACAGTAGCTAAGCACAAGGCTCGGCTTGTAGCAAAAGGGTACAGGCAGCAGCCTGGATTTGACTTCAAAGAAACGTTCTAGCCGGTAGTAAAACCCACCACAATTAGAGTAATACTCTCCATAGCCCTGCATAATCGATGGTCAGTGAAACAATTAGATGTACATAATGCTTTCTTGAATGGAGAACTAGAAGAGGAGGTTTATATGGATCAACCTCAGGGGTTCGAGGATAATGGCAGGTGTCAGATGATATGTAGGTTGAACAAGGCGATATATGGCTTAAAACAAGCGCCGAGGGTATGGTTTGAAAAGTTGAAGGGAACGCTGACAAAACTTGGCTTTACTCCTACTAAGTCGGATAACTCGCTATTCATTAGGAAGAGTAACACTCGCAATATATGTCCTCGTATACGTGGACAATTTTATCATAACTGGGAATTGTAATGCAGAGATTGATCAACTAATAGGGACCTGAATGGATAGTTCAAACTTAAAGATCTGGGCAGACTTAATTTCTCCTTAGGAATAGAAGTGAAGTGGATATAAGATAGGGCACTTCATCTTAGTCAAACCAATTACATCCAAAGTGTACTGAAGAAGGCTGGCATGGACAAGGCAAAAGCTTCAATTACACCGATGGTTACTAACCTGCAGCTATCCAAAAGCTCTGGAGAACCAATAGACAACCCGCAACATTATAGGAGCATTGTTGGAGCTTTGCAATACATCACCATCACGAGGCCAGAAATATCTTTTTGTGTGAACAAGATATGTCAGTTCATGCAAAGTCCTTTGAGCGAGCATTGGAAGGCGGTGAAGAGGGTGTTGAGGTACCTGGAAGGAACATTGAGTCATGGACTTAAAGTTTATCCCACTAAAACACTAAAAATCAGTGCATTTGCTGATGCAGAATGGGCTGTGGATAGAGATGACAGATGATCTGTCAGCGGGCACTACGTTTACCTTGGAAGGAATTTGGTGTCTTGGTGCTCCAAGAAGCAGCCTACGGTGTCGCGATCAAGTGCTGAAGCGGAGTATCATAGTGTGGCAGGAGTTGTGTCAGAGATTATATGGCTTAAATCCTTGCTATCTGAGGTGCTCAGCTGTGACAGTGAATCAGCGACGGTATGGTGTGATAATTCCAGCACAGTTCAACTTGCAGCAAATCATGTATTGCACTCGAGAACAAAACACATTGAGCTTGATCTTTACTTTGAGAGGGAGCAAGTAGCAAAGGGGAATGTTTGTATTAACCATATACCAGCTTTATATCAACGAGCTGATGTTCTGACAAAATCACTCTCTTCGACCGGATTTCTGAAATTAAGGGAAGGCTTGAACCTGCACCAAACTTAAATGCTAAATCTACATCAGAATTAAAGCTCAAAGAGGGGTTAAAGGTAGAGAAGCAGCAGATGAAGAAGGGAAGCCCAGATTGAAGGGGAGAGTTAGTTGTATTGGAGTAACCTCTGCTAACAGATTGTATTTTGCACTTTACTGTTTTATCGTAATGTCCATGTGCATATTATATATGTACCTATGACCGTAATAACATGTGTGGTTGTTTCATTTTATTTCTGACTATGTGAGCTCAAACAAGCAGCACCAGACCAAAGGGACCTTCAGCTCAATCAAGTCCTCCCATACCCAAAAGTGAGGCAAACTGATAGTAATAGCGCATCACTGAAGGGAGACAAGGCAATTCAATGCTAAGATTCACCACCAAACCTCCAAGGTCGATGATCTCCATCTCATGCGAGTCATAACAAATATCACAACATTCAGATCGATATGGGAAATGCCTCGTGCATTTGATTGAAACCTCTTAGGTGAAACCGTCAAGCTTACAACAGTTGATTGAACCCTTATTATCCTAGATATTGGTGTAGCAATCAGAAATGTTGTCCTATGACTGTCAACATTATGATAAAGTCATTGTTATCTAAAGGTTACGGTCATCGCATAGAGACAACATTGTCCGAAGGATGTCAACGAGCTCTCACTTGCCAATCAATAAGAATGATTAACCACTACTGGAAGCCCTTGATCAAATCGATGAGAAAAGAAGAGAAGTGAAGTTTTAGAGTTGCAACACATTAAAAGAAGGTAGCCAGACACTTCAATACAACACAGACTCCAAACGCCAAAGCAAATTTGGAAGTTATCAAGCACAAAACAAGATCCCAAAATGACCTTTCTAAAGTGCCATCGAACTCACCGATGCTTGGAAATTCGTACATCGAAGGGTGCAGTCCGAGGCAACTACTACTAATCCTAGAAACAAAAATGCAGGAAAGACTAAATAAGGAGAACGATCGGCACTAAAAGCATCTTGCCTTGGGGGGCACAGTGCATAACACTGAGACAGCCCAGTATAAAAGCATATTCCATTGCCAAAATGGTAACTGTGAAACTTAGAAAGAATGAACAAGGAGCGATCAGTGGCACGAAAAAGATCTTACCTCGATGAGGCACAAACTCGATCAATGTCGAAAAAATCCAACCTTGGGGAACATATTTCACTTTCAGTCACATTTTCATTTTCTTAAAACCCATCATATTATAGTTTTACTCAATCTTTCTCAAATTTGCACAAAATCATCATTTAATTTCATTGTCTTCCTATTTTACCATAATTATATTTTATTACCACCAAGCTTCTTATTTAATCATTTAGAATGATTTAATAACCTCTTCCCCAAATTTTCCAAAATAAGGATTCAAAAACTCACATTTAAATCTCAACTTAAATAGTTAAGTCCAACTATCTCTTTTATTGGCATTTAAATCTCGATCAATAAATTATAATTCATTGATCGCTGTAATAGGTAATCGTCTATAACAAGTGTTGTTACACGGATCTTCATTACAGCAGGCAAGAGGGAACCCACAGGAACATGCTTACAAGAATTTGCAATGTGACTAAAGGAATAACAGATCATGCAAATATCAGGTTTCCAAGTATGGTCAGCATATACAAAACCTCTTCCCCTCAGCAATACAAACCCTAAAAGGAAATTGCTAAACAAACTAAGTTATCGATAATAGTTATTAGATTGAATTGTGGACTTTATGCTGGACTTCACAATTAAATACAAATATTATTAGAGTTTGACCATTGACTGAGGTCTAAATATTTAAGTGATATAGTGAAAAGGAGGAGAAAACATGCACAATACATCAGCTTTATGATGTCACTTTAAAAGATAAGAAATTTGATAAGCAGCTGAACTCATATCCACTAATATGCTTCAGCAAATTGTTATAGGTATTAATATAATATGTTTAAATATTACAAGGGGTCGAACTCACAGCTAAGGTCACATAATCACAACTCTTAGTAATTGACTAAGAATAATTTACTAAAATAATTTACAAAAACCATAAATCATTAACAAGAAAAATTAATTTAACGGTTATATTAATTCATCATTATTTTTAATATTATCATCGAGCATATAAAACTTATAATTATTATATATTTCTTTAAATTTTATATAAGAAAAATTTATATTCATTGAATAATAAATATTTTATGCTAGCTAGAAATATTAATATTGACTGATAGTCAGAGGGATAGCCATATTAATAACAGCTCAATGGTTTATTATTAATTGATTCACCTTATTAGCAGTAGTAATCTTGCTTTATACTTGATAATTTGAGAGGTGTTGTACATGTCATTTGAAATGAAATGCAGCTCAGAGGAGAAGGGTGGAGAGACGGACAGCATCACAGTTAAAATATAGAAACAAAAGGACGTACAGCAAGCATGACACCAGATCAGGCAGCTTCAAAAAACCGAACAAAACATTGATAGATGATCCCTAAACCGCTGGCCTGGCAAGGAAATACGATCCAGAGAAACCCAGGTAATGAAACGTTTCAAATTAAATTTGCTGGGGGTCCTTTATATAAAAGAACACCGTCCAAAAAGTGGCGTATGCTGCTTGATGTGGAGAGCACACGGTATTCTTTAGTAAAAGGCGAAAGAATGGTTCGCTCTGTGCTCACCACGCAGCTGCGTTGCTTTCTCATTCCATTGCCCGTGCTTGTTTATAACTCAGCTCAACAATCCTATTGATATTTATGCCGATGTGGGACTAAAACGAACGAACTTCACTCCTCACCATCTCATAAATTATCCCTCATTCCTCTTTTTGCTTCTCTAAGGCTCCTGTCCAACTTTTATAACTGTGATTATTTCTCTGCTCTGTTACTTCAGTTTCCCTGCATTTTCAGTTTATTTTGTTGCTCCTAAACATCATATGGCGCTGCATCAAATACCCCCAAAATTCATCATAACACATATGCCAAATTTCCTCCCCGACTTTATCTTTGTTTTGATGCTTTATGTTGATTGTTCCTATGTAAGTCTGCATTTCTGTTTTTACTTTAAAAATGGTTGCTTCAGTTATTCAGTCATCATTGCCAATGTTTTGTTCCAACGTTGTCTTTTACTGAGCTCAATTGGATGGAGTTTTGTCGACATGCAGAAGAAATCAAGAATTCTACTAAAATCTCTTCACTGGTTAACAGACCACCCTATATATTGTTTCAGTGGGTACAAAGGGCTATTGACATTTCTTTGAGCAACCTGTAATCTTTTAAAGTATGTATTCTGTTCTATCCATAGCTTTATATCCTTCTCTCCTATAAAGTGTCTCTATTTCACTCGATATGCTCTTGTATGATAGTTAATTAGTCAAGATATGTACTAGATTTATTACCCATTTATGTGAGAATCAAATAAAACGATAGCTCTTAAATTGCAAATCCTTGTACTAGTAGTAGTGCTATGATGATATTGAATCTCTGGCCAATCTTTCTAAACAAAAAATTGGCTGTATACTTTAACCTTTTCCTTACCAGCTTCCGCACATGCTTATAAATTGTTGTAAAACGTATGTACTCATGAATGAAACACGAGAAACTCAATTGTTGTACAATATATTAAGAAAAAAATCTAATGATTTGTATTTTGTAATTACTTTCAAAGCAATTTCGAAACATATAAACAAATAGAATCTAACTGTAAGAACTACTATGTTCTGCGTACGAGATTAAAAATAACAAAATTTGAGGCAGAAAAGAAATGGAAAATAATGTCGATCTCCGTATTTACTAATAAAACTACAAACTAGGAGACTAGCCTGGGTATAAACATGTTTCCATGTTGTCAGTCTGATGCTCTAAGGAAAAGAAAACACATTTTAAACATAGTTTATCTCAAAATAAACGCCTCAGATATAGATGTATAGATATTTTAATGACCAATAAGTAACCCCCTGTCGAATGCCATTTGAACTGTTAATGGTCTGTTTCATCTGAGTCATTTTTTGTTCGAGGTGGGTGGTTATTTGTATTGTGACTGTCGTGGCAATTACGGTGTATGGTTACACTTACTGACTTTGATATTATTGTTTTTAGGACTTAAACTACTGGAAGGCTTGCTTCGATTTAAAAGCTTTGACATGAAATGAAAACTTTGCTTACTGGAGTTATGAGCTTATAAAGGTGAGGAACATCAAATGGTTCTTTTCTTATGTTCTAGAATAAATTACTAAAATTTGGATGATGTTAGCCCCAACTCAATTACCAGTCACAGCAAAAACTGTGCTATACTTAGTAAACCACCGAGTGGTATATGTGTTCTGTCCGAGACCAAGTGTTTTAAAATTTATCAAATAGTCACCGCCATTGTCCATTTAAAATAAGGAACTCGATGTTAGAATACAACAGTGAACAAATATCGCATTTCTGGCTGTGTTGATTAGAAAATATGAACAAATTAATGGTTATTCTAATAGCTTAAAAAACAAGTAGAATGCAGAACCATCAAATTATATATATTTGTAAGGAAAACGTACGTTTTAAAGGACTTTCCTCTACCATTTCGAATTTCATTGAATATAACAGGTAAAATAAATGAATATTAGTCACAATGAGATGAAAGCCTAGGTCTTTTTTTTGTGCAATTGTCAGCAGCTAAATGAGCAGTAAGAACAAGCCTTTAGTCACAATGAGATCGATGAACCCATCACTAAGCCTTTGCTGTTCGCCAAACCACGTTGGCAACACATGAGATGGAGAATACACAAGCAATGCTAAGTATATTGGCTCCAAATTATTTTATGTTTGTGTATGGTTTACATGTGCATTAAAGGTTTTAGAGAATGTCGTTTTCTTGAAGATGAAGGAGTTGCGTCTCAAATGTAAGACTAGTACAGCGTTCCAATCTCCAAAGGTTTACGAGATTGCATTGAACCCATACAATCAATGCAGCAATATCACTGTGTCAACTACATAAATGCTGATAAGGAGCAGCATGGTACATGACAACGACGCACTCTCTAATGCTCGCTTCACCAATCTTAAAGCTCACGTCGAAGTTGTGTGTATTTTGTAACTTTGGTTATATGTTTTATCCAATCAGTCTTCTACTTTAGGATATAAAATAAATTTGTGATAAATATACATGATTATATAATCACTATTACCTAGTTTTCGTGTTACATATGTGTATTCTTCTATTTACTTCGTAGTAGCCTGGGTTTTCCTACAGATCGACACAATGTGATCGACCAAGTGCATTGGATTTCGATGTCATATTATCATAGATGTCTCGTTAATATTTGTATCTGCAATGTGCTGTATTAATCAGTTGTATATTGCAGATCTATAATAGAACGATGGTTTTTCTTTATTTTTTTTAAGTTTATAGCAATATCCGTGTTAGGATGCATCTAGCTTAACTCTAAAATAACTTTGTAGATTTTTTCCGAGGCCGGCCGGTTAAAAAATATTATTCTAATGTGACCCCACAAGGCAAGCTTTCATGAAATATCCTTTAAAAGTTTCAAAAATATATTGAATTTTCCTTCTATCAACCTGGTTTTGAACCCCATGAAGAAACTCATAAGATGACGCAACCTCGGACTCAATAGGACGGAGAAAAGGCAAGATACAGGATATTTAGTGCTAGATTGATACTCTCTTCACCAATCTTAAAGCTTACAGCTCGAAGTTGTTTTGAACCTAATGTGTTTTGTAACTTTGGTTATGGGTTATATCCAATCAATCTTCTTCTTTAAGCAAATAAAATAAAATTAGTGATAAATGTACTTCATTATACAATTTATATCACTTAGTCTTCGTTTTTACCATGTGTATTCTTATATTTACTTCGTAGCTGCCAGGGATTTCCTACAGATTGACACAATGTGGTCGACCACAATGTGGTCAACCAAGTGCATTCGATTTCAAAGTCATATTATCATAGATGTTACATTAACATTTTTATTAGCTGCAATGTTGTATTAATCAGTTGTATATTGCAAATCCATAGTAGCACGATGGTTTATCTTTATTTATTTTAAGGTTATAACAATATCCGGGTTAGGATGCATCTAGCTTAACTTTAAAATAATTTTGTATATTTCTACCGAGGTCGACCAATATAAAATATTATTCTAATGTGACCCTACAAAATGAGCTTTTAGGATGCATCTAGCTTAACTTTAAAATAATTTTGTAGATTTCTACGAGGAGGCCGACCAATTAAAAATATTATTCTAATGTGACCCTACAAAACGAGCTTTTATTTGAATGCTCATAATAACAGGAAAGTTTCGTGAAACATCCTTTAAAAGTTTCAAAAATATATTAAATTTTCCTTCTGTTAACTCGGTTTTGAACCCCAATAAGAAACTTATAAGGAATGAAGATGACGCAACCTCAGACTCAATTCAAACTTCACACAGAGGCTCAACATGGCGAAAAGGCAAGGTACGGGAAATTTAGTGATAGATGGAACTAGGTACATGGATCAGTACTGTTTCATATCCTATTGACCGACACTAGTCCATAGATATGTATTGCAGTCCATCAAGGCCCATACCACCGTGATTCATATGGCCTAACCTAGCATGAAGTTTCAAGTCAATCGAATTCACCTAACTATCGTAACTCGATTGACTAAACTAAAACTTGACATATTGGGATGATGGACCTACAAGTACAAGCTAATGACGAATAAGTCGAGTCAAACTTTACATAAAGGATCACAAGAACTCAAGAAAGTGAGATAAGATGGTCGAACTGTTATCTTGCCTAAGTCTTTGACCGACACGGCTCCATCAGGCTTGATCAATTGGCACTACAACTTATTGGGTGGTCTTAGGATGTTCGGTTGGGCCTTCTAGCAAACAGGTTTGGATCAATACCCTACAGAACTCCTATAAATACCCCTTTCCCTTCTATAGAATAGGGATCCAATCTCTGTCTATTGGAACTCTATACAAATCCATCCTCAACCACTTCTAGACTCTAAGGATAGTAAGTACTATTTACCTAAATCAATTACCGACATCTACTCCGATAAATAGTGACACTTGTTTACTTACTTTGGAGATAATTGGACTCATATTTAGAGATGGAAAAAAAATCCATATCCATGGATAAAATCTGTCATGGGCATGAAACAGATAGCAAAATGTGTACCCGTGGGTAAAATAAATTGGTTTTTTAATAACCGTTAATTAATGGGTAGAATATAGATATTACGATATCTATGTCCATGGGTACCCGTACCCATATTTAGTGTGATTTATTACCAATGCAAAAATCATTGTTGTTGGTTGTTCGGTATTTGTACGCATGCTTGTATTTAACAATTTATAAGCGGTTGTTGGTATTTGTAATAACTGTGCACGTTGCTAATTAAAACCCTATATATACCTAGTTAGAAATTCTCATATTTGTCATTAATTGTTTCATATTCCAATCCAGCAAGCAACGCGTCTTTTCTTCTCTTCAAACTTTCTGCTCTCTCTACTAAATTCAACACATCCTGCCAAAGTTCTAGCTTCGCTCCTCCTCACTGGTTTATATCAATATATTGCCAAAGTTCATGCCTGGTCTAATTTATTCTTTTACCAAATGTATGTATTTTTAAACAATTTCAATAGGTAGTTTGAATAAAATATCATGGATACCCACGAATAGCCGTGAATACCTACAACTTGTTTAAAATCCATTTAATGGATACCCTTGCGGGTATGGGGCGGGCTCAGGGCAAAAAATTACTTAACTGGGTGGGTGATGCAAGGTTACAACCTGTGCCTGCCCTGCCCCATTGACATATCTACTCATATTCCTATTGACTGTAATCAAAAGCTTGATATCTGGCATGGAAAATACGATAATAAAGCTATTCAAAGTGAATGTAGGCCTTATTTATGGGTAAACCACTATAAAACTAATGTCTCCTCTCTTTACTTTCTATTTCTTTCATTTTTCATTTATTTCTATCTGTTTTGTATTGTTTTTTCATAAAAGGGTCATGCATTTACTAAATTCAGACATTAGTGTCATTTTTTACGTTAACATTTCGTGTTTTCACTAAGAACCAAACAAAGAGGAAGATCTGTACTATCTATTATAGGTCCTCCTGATAAAGAAGACAGATCTACTGCTAAAGTTGTGAAAAGGTTGTAAGTTGAATGTACAACTCAAGACGTGAGAAGGTTGATTTTACTTCCAAATCGGATAGAAAGTCTTACCTATAGAGGATAATACTTTGCAAGGATAAAATGACATCAGATTAACAGGAAAATTCACTTATGCACTTAGAGCAGCATGAAAAGAAGACCAACAAAATTTAGACGAAAAATATGCTTAGTTGTTAAGCAGATGGACTAACATCGATCAACCCCCTATGGTTTGGCACCGGTCCGACCCCAATGGATCGACATCGGTCCATATAGGTCTACCTAATATTACATCCAACTTCTTGGGTTGACTACCTGAAGTGCAGTATTGCTTTGAAGTGGGAAAAGTTAAAAAATCTTCCAAGTAAAAGGATCGTTACCAGTCCATGCCATATGGACCAGTATCGATCCATAAATACAAAGGAAACGACAATTTCGACCTTATGGCTTATCTCTCTCACTTCACTACGATGCTTCTGAAAAAAGTAATGCAAAAATATTCTCTCTCAATGGACCGGTACTAGTCCAAAGGTGATGGATCGGCACCAGTCCATCAAATTGGCTCATATTGACGTGCATCTCTCCGTGGTGATTCTTCCTAGCTTTAGACTTCCTTTATGCTCCTTGATATGTGTTATAAGCTTCGGGGCCATGTTGCACCCCTGAGCCCCCTAACTAGGGCGCTGCCCACCATTTGGTTCGTTCGAAGGGGACCTAATCAGTTCAAGGAACATTCGGACAAAGAGATAGGAAGTACTCTACAACGGTAGGCTAAGAAAACGAGGAGGCTAAGTACTTTACTGGCTTGAAGACGCATGATGTCTCTATGGGTATTCGGTTGCAGCCTTTGCATCAAGCCAATATTCTGCTCAATTTGGTTGTTAAGTGGTTGTTAGGTCTCCTCAAACTTCTTGGTCACTTCGAAGTATTGAGCTTGGGTGACCGGATCTTTGGGTTTGGAGGAAGTGGCCATATCCATGGCGGTTGGACCTCTGAAGGTTGATGTTGAGGTGAGTTTTCTAGGTCGTCGGTAAAAGGCTCAACCAATGCAGCTTTTCCTTTCTTCGCCATTTCGATAAACTTGGTAGTTAAGTCTAAGGGGATCTAAGTATCACTCCAAGTTTCGGAAGAAGAACGGTAGGAAAGACGAAGTCTTTAGTTCTCAGTGAGAGCACTGGAATCCTGACGTCCAAAAGTTGGAACAACACCCAACGAGTTCCAAGACAATGAAGTTTAATGTTCGATACGGAAAATTACATAGGAAAAAATCACACGGTGTTAATAGTGGTTCAGTCAATGAGAACCTAAGTCTACTTTGAAGGTTTTGCTTTTTTATTCACTTTAATATCAAAAGTACAATGGTGAAAACAATGGTTCCAAGTAACTACAATGACAATGGTGGAAAGCAAGTCTAAAATGAGCCAAAAAAGAGGTTCTCTTCTTCTCAATATGGCAAGGCAGCCCAAAAAGCCTAGTGTCTGAAAAGAGGTAGATTTCTTCTTCCAGGAGTGATGGAGCAAGCTTTAGAGTCAAATATGCGGTATCTTCTTCTCAAAGTATCAAGAGAGCAAAAATCCAACCCTTTTCTTATAGCAGAATGAAAGGTTTGTATGGAAGAGTGGGCACATGGCCTACGTTTTTCTTCTTTTGGGATCGGTATCGGTCTTGCGGTAATTTGTCGTTCTTGTGCCACTTTAACGACCGCACTACAGTACTGATGCTCATACAACTAAATACAGGCACCCGATCAATGTAAAACGGTTGTTAGGGGAAATAAATGGAAAGAAAGAAGGGAAGGGGAAAGGAAGAGAAGAAAACAGAAGATAAGAGAAAGAAAGAAATATAAGACTAAACATGGATGAAGTCGTACATATCACAACGCATCAGATAAAATATAGTAGAAACCTTATGTATAAAACAGGCAAGACGGTAATAACTATATAATCAGAGTATACTAAAGATAATATACTCATCGGTAAACTGTCCCAAGACAAGTAGCCAACACTCTCACGGCTCCATAATGTCGCACAACGGAATAATCAATAATACAAATAGAATATGAGAAGGTGCCACCTCCTGTTAATCTACCTGCGTAGCTCCAGATAAAGCCTACACCTGCTACCAAACCTACTCATCGATGTGTTTGATAATAACCTAAGGTAATAAGAGAGAATCTAAAACCTTAAGCAACACAACAGTCTGGTATGAGAGATAAACAAATCCCAAAAACTATAAAACTCGCAATAGTATATGGTGCAAATGGCAAGAAGAGTCAAACTTAACCATCTTGCACCCACAGAGTTAGCACATATAATATGATAATATATTCTACTCAGACAATAACAACAGAATAGATACTGCTCAGAATAGGATTCCCAGTTCCCCCACTTCTCTTTCAGATGCTAAGGTGATAGTTTACCCAAAGAAAATAGCATAGAACACATAAGCAATCATAGCAAGCAATAACCTAGTTATCACCAACTAAATCCTCGAATACATTGACATTGAATGACTAGCTCTTACTATCCGCCAAGGGCTAATGGAAAACCCAGGTTCTAGTCAGCTTACCGCACGACCCGCGTATGTTTACCTCCTCGCGACAACTATATAACTCCTCGAGCAATCCAAGGTACTCGATCTCTCATATCCTTATAGGCGTCCCTCGCGATACATCTGCTTTGAATCTGCTAGAACCTTCAACTCTTGATGATTCCTTAGCGCTTCCAACTTCATAAGCCATCCTCGACGACTCCACCCTTTAGTTTGAGTCTCACTCGAATTTATCCATTACCTTTCATGATCGAGTCCCTCCCGAGTCAATCAATCATATTATGAGCTCAAGTCGCACTCAAGTCGATCCATCATCTTGTTGCTTCGTCCCACGATTGGCTACCTATCAACTCCACTCCGGCCTGGAGTTCACTGTCAAAGGATATACACTTCCTAAGTGTACTACTTTCGCCCCATGTAAGTGATATACGAACCACGGCCTCTAAGATCACCTTGGAGATCTCGTCATGTCATTTCGTGGATGACCGCATCTGTCTCTGCCTTTTCATGAAACATTTGTTTGGTCTCGCAGTAAAGTCACCACAACGAAGAGCCAACGTCTTGAAATCGCCATTGAACGAATCCTCATATCATGCACCTCGAAACGAAATCGTCATCAACCTTGAATTGTCCAAAATGGAAAATCAACAATAGTAGTCAATATCGATCACTTCATAGCAATCATTAATGACCACACAGATCATGTGTTCAACCAAGAGTGGTTAAATACACATCCAACGAAAACGTATAGCATCCGTTTGGAGATCCAAGCTTGTACGTCGAATTGATTCTTTGCCTTCGGATTAGCAGCCAAATTCCAATACAGCTCTATACTCCGGTCGATCACCATGCTCTGATGCACATCCACTAACCGATCGGTCTACACATTCCAATACTTTTTCATGAATCTATATCACCCATTCGAGTGTTGTGCGCCCAAACAATACACACTAACTTGTGCATTCGATTTATAACACTAAACTCTAGTGGATAAGGTTTCCTAGTCCTATTTCGCCAATAAATGACGTTTAAAACCAAGCTAAGCAAACAACAACCATGCAACCAATAATCCTAAAATTAACTAAAATAGCATGAAAATATCCATTATAGCATTCATAACATAAGTAGAACCTATCTAAAATAATTTTTGTGAATTTTGCGTTAAAATAGTTCAGTCTTGGTAATAATATCAAAATAGCACATAATAGTTCACAAATAGATAAAAATGTTTTATTTGGATCTAAACTAAACAAATTAATTTTCAGTTTATCTATTTATTAATTACTAGGTCCAACAATTTATATTTTCAGGTTACAAGTCAATTTAAAGTGTCGAATTCTCATCGTATAAATAAATACAGTTCAGTGAAAGATAATATCATTCACCTTAGCCAAATCAGCTCAAACTAATGTCGAAACGTAGAGCTCACCAATACAAGTCCAATGCAAGAAACCACGCCTAAATCCGATGTTGTATGCAAAAGTTATCGCATATATAAGTTTGCGATTATTTAAATAACAAAATGTCATTAACACTTATGCCAATTGATTAATTAATTACCTTAACCTCCATTCTCATAATTACATCTTCCCCAAACTAATACTTGTACATGCACATCAAAGAAACCCATTCTCATAATTACATCTTTTCTCCCGTGTTTCTCAACGAAATCTGGAACCGTTTTCACCATTCTCTACGAATGAGCTTTGCAACCATCACCACCTTGTAAAACACGCACCACCAAAGAAAAACACATCCTCCAACATGCCACGCGCAGGTCATCGCCATCTTAGGATGCAATTTACGTTTCTCTATGGAATCGCGCCAGATTTTGAAGGAAGGTCCTATTTTTCAATGAGAAATAAAATGGTAATCTCGAATCCACCAATCATTGCATATAGCTTCGGAAATCTCGAGCCCAAAGTCTCATGAAATAAACGATCATGACTGAGACGGCGACCGTGCACTTTGAATTTGGTATAAGCTTGAAAAGGAAGAAAATCTAATAAATTAGAAACTGATTTATTGATTTTTAGTGGTCTAGATCAACGGGAATTAATTTTTGAAGACGGATGGAGAATAGGCCATGAAGATACGAAGGAGTTGGTGGCAATAGTATGTGGATAATGAAGAGATTAGGGTTAATGAGTGATTAGAGGGGTATTTATAACCACATAAGGCCCAATTGGTAATAATTATGTGTTTAAAACACACACTTTTAAAGATGTGTTGCCAAACAGTACATCTGTTTGATACGAAACTTGACAGTGTGAAACCACTTTTTATGAAGATTCCAAAATTATAAATTTCATCAAAATCCAACCCTGAGCATGAAATGACATTTTTCTCGTGCGTATTTCAAGACTATTTTGCCCTTGGTGCATTAAATGTCGAAATATAATGATCCATACACTTTTCTTCATGTAACAAACTATCTAAATATAATGGAAATGGTCTTGAGTCCTGATTCAGCCATTTATGAGAAATATCACTTTGGAGCTATCAGATGATTGACGATTAATATTTAAATAAAAATTATTTAAATAATCAATCGTCAGAATGTGGGTTGTTACATTCTTCCCTTCTTAAAGGATTTTGTCCCTGAAATCCTCAAGAATTTAACAACACAACCTCACACTCTCGCATAAGTGACAACCCAACACAAATCGTCGCTCGTGGCTTTCACGCATAGATGACGACCTAAGACCAACCGTCACTCATTGCTTTTAAAAAAAATAACTACCAATAGCAGTCACTATATGGGAATAGACTCGGAATGCGGCACAAAGCCATAATTCCCATGTACAACTACCTTCAAAGTTCGAGATCGATCTAACTAAGCCACAACATCCACATTGTTCACTTATTTCCAAACAAACAAGCAATGGAAGATATAAGTGACGAGATCTTAGTTGCGAGACAACTCAACTAAGAAATTCCTCTCCTAACTTTGGCTTAGTTCACCAAAAAATACTCTAACAACATCTTATCTGCGTGGTTCGATCTAAGAAACTATAACTAGCCAAGTCTGGCTCAATCCAACAAAGGAGAATAAAAGCCCAAAAGCGACCTCTCATATCTAGGATATTAAATCACTAAAAAGGCACCTAGAGCGGAATCCGAACTCAAAACAACCCATGTTGCCAAGTCATGTATGGAAACAAAGAGACAAAAAGACAAGGCTACCCCGCATGCCTAACAACCATAGAAGTATAAGTAACCATGTGAACATTAACAATTAGACAAACATATAAAAACAATCATGAAAGCACAATCAATCAAACATACATGGAAAAACAACTGCAATCAACAAGATAATACTAAAGCCTATCCTAACTTGAAGGATACTATCCTACCTAGGAATACATTGAATATGCATCTAATCAACAAATGACTCAACAAACATGGTTGTCATCCCATCGAGAATAACAATCTAACTTCTCGCATCGACGAATCAGATATGACTCAAGTCTTAACGTGCTAATCTCAACTTCTTGGCGACCTATAGATGGAAAAATCGACGATTGTTCCCGCATCCTTTCCTAATTTTTGAGTATTTATAAAGAACTACTAGACGCTTCTTACTTAACATTAACCAACTGATCGTTCATCCATCTTGATACGAATGGTCAATCATTCTCTTTCAATGATGTCGGGAACAACAACGCCTCTTCAATACGGAATCAACCCTCATGGAAAAATCTATACTACAATAATTTAAA
Source organism: Allium sativum (assembly GCA_030737875.1). NCBI lineage: Eukaryota > Viridiplantae > Streptophyta > Magnoliopsida > Asparagales > Amaryllidaceae > Allium > Allium sativum. The sequence goes on from CM060925.1 coordinate 116,350,463, forward strand.
ACCCGAAGCCATGACCAGCAATAAAAGTGAGTAATACCACCAGTGGTATACTGCTCCTAAACTGGTACATCTTTGGCACAACAATAACACTTGGAGGCGAGGAATCGAACCATCAACCCTGAAGGTTAAGATTGCACTCGAAGAGAGAACTCCACTAGTAACACCATCGATAACTCAAACTTCATTCCAATAAATAGTGCCTCCACAACTCCAAAGCGAATTTCCATCTCTATCGCGAACTCTATCACCATAATGACTCAATTGTCATCAACTCTGAGCCAAGAGTCGAATATTCCATAGCGAACAACTTCAATCGTCGACTAGCATACAACGATCTAACCTCCTGGTACTACCATTATAGCCTTTATAGGATCGATAATGACTCTCTGCTATAGGCAATGTGACCTAAGTACCTTGCTTCACCCAAACTGAAGTAAAATTCTAACAAGCCAACTACAACAGGAGATCATTGAACATGATCCATGAAATTCACAAATATGCCGACTCGTTAACCATCCCAAATAGCATAACCAAACATCTGTACTTGAAGCAGCATAAGATGTTGAAATCAGCATACAACAACTAACCACCTGTTAGCAAAATCCCCATGGGAAATTCAGCTGAGAAAACCTCTTCTCGCACCTTAGAGCTAACCCTTCTGAACGTCTCAAAATGGAAACAGATACTGGTTTATCTCATGCTCTTAAGGTGCACATGCCCTAGAGGCATAGCCATCGATCCATTATCATTGGCTAGATCAATACAGAACTCAACTTAAACATAGTGGTAGTCTGGTCACTTCATCGAATGTGCCCAGATACTCTCAAGCTACCAGCTCCAATGATGACTCACTACTAGAGACCCGATATCTCAGCCCGCTATTGTCTAACCATAAGCGACTGGTTTCCCACTATCACTTAATCTAGGATGACTCACTTCTACATCACAAAATGTCCAAGCCCAGCATCGTCATCAACAACCTCTTTCTACCACTGGTTTTCTATATCAATCCCAACAAGAAAATCCTAGACTCGGGTACTTGGTCTAATCAAATCTAGGTAAGCAATAAACAAGCAACTTAACAAACAAGCAAATATAACTCGATGAGCTTAAGGTTTTGACGAACTATGTGTACTACCAAAATAAATAGTATGCTATGACAATACCCCACCTTGAGGCCCAAACTAATCCTATGAATGTTGCACTCATCTATAGTATTACCCCTTGGTGACCAAACATCGGATGTCATTATTGTGAGTAGTGTGTAGTTTGGTTCTTGAGTTCATTTCTGTTGAGTATGTGTTTGTAAATATATGTGCCGATGTACATATTTTGTTTTACTTTGGTTTTGTAGTTGAGCCTAATTTGCTCGGCATGTTAACTATGTATTATATGCTGCTAGGCTAAATTGAAAAGAAGTATTTTCCCTCTTCTCAATATTTCATGTTATTTGTCAATAATAACATAGTATCAGAGCCATAATGATTCAAATTTCAGATCTAACTCGAGATTCAGATCAAATCGTTGAGAAATGAGAAAAAGAAAGATCGCAGCGGATGCGATGTAATTGAAGCCTAAAATCACTGATCATAAGATGAATAATCTAAACTATTTGAATTGGAGTAAGACTACTTGGCTATATCTTCGAAGTATAGATAAGGATGGACATCTGGTTGAAGATCCACCCATGGCGGAATCAAAAGAAGATACGGATCGAATATGGTTAGGAGAGGGTGCTAGATTGTTTTTGCAAATCATAAATACGATTGACAATGAAGTGACTGGCATGCTTAAGAATTGTGAATATGTTAAAGAGATGATGGAGTATATAGAATTTCTTAATTCTGGATAAGGGGATCCAACAAGGATGTACGATGTGTGTAAGTCATTTTACAGAGCTGAAAAGCAAGAACAAACGCTCATGAATTATTTCATGAATTTCACGAAGACATATGAGTAGTTTAATCTACTTCTTCCAATTAGTCTAGATGTGAAAACTCAACAACAACAACAACAACTAGAACAAATGGTGGCTATGATTTTTTAGCTAGTTAACACCAGAATTTGAATCTGCAAAGTCACAAATCCTATCAGGACCAGACATTCCTTCATTGTAAGAGGTGTTTAGCAGAATTCTTCGCACCAAGATTGCTCATGCACAAGTATTAAATATAGGATTCGAGAGTGCATTGGTTAGTAGTAACAGAAATTATATGCAAAGTAAATAGGGAATTAATTTAATCCATCTCACCTTTGATTAATTCACCAAGGCCAAATGTTCAAATGAATAGTTCATCAAGTCAGGGAAAATTGGGTACATACTGTAAGAAGCAAGGACATATGAAGTTCGAATGCAGGAAACTTCAATATAAGAATTCATAGACAAATAATGATATGAAGACAATTCTTATATCAACAGAAGATTATGATAAGTATGTGAAGTTTTAAGAGTCAGTGAAAAATAGATCAACAAATCAGGGACCTACATCATCTATTACAAATATTGCAAATTCTGAAGTCAATAAAAATGGATCCTAGATTCGGAAGCAACTGATCATATGACAGTTAATAATAGTTTGATTTCAAATCTACAATATAAACAATCAACTCATGTTGTTACACTAGCTTATGGATCTTAAACATATGTGCAAGGAACTGGACAAGTGAACTTATACTCAAATTTGCCATTAAACTCGGTGCTATATTTGCCAAATTTGTCATTCAATCTGATATTTATAAGTCAGATCACTGAAAATCCGAATTGTAGCATATCATTTTTTTTCCTGATCTTCGTGTGTCTCAAGATCTAATGACGAGGCAGATTATTGGTAGAGGAGAATATTCTTGAGGTTTATACATGTTTACTATTGTGCCATCCAAGTCTACATGTTGTTCAACTATAAATTTTGCATTTTAAACTCACTGTCAACTAGGATATCCATCACTTTTCTTGTTCAAGAAATTATGTCAACAAATTAATTCATTATCTGCACTACATTGTAAGTCTTGCAAATATGCAAAACATCATCATGTCAGTTTATGTCCAAGAGTTAATAAAAGGTCTAATTCATTCTTTGAAATTGTACATTCTGATATATGGGGACCATCATCGGTTGTATCCAAACAAGGGTATATCTTTTTTTTTGTTATATTTATTGATTATTACTTACGTGTAACTTGGTTGTTTCTAATGAAGAATGGATCTGAACTATTCTCTATATTTTTATATTTTTTTGTGTTGAGATAACGAACCAATTTAATACATCAATTAGAATTCTAAGGAGTGATAATGCAAAGAACTATACAAGAAGTCAGTTTCACTCATATATGGCACAACGTGGAATCATACACGAAGCATCATGTGTTGATGCAATAACCTAGAATGGGGTAGTTGAAATTAGACACTTACTTGAAACTACTAGAGCACTTCTTTCTCAGATGAATGTTCCAAAGAGTTTCTCGGAAGATGCAGTATGTACTTCCAATTTTTTAATTAATAGAATGCCTTTGACTGTGTTGGATTATAAGATACCATATCAAGTTCAATGTTCGAATAAGCAAATTTACCTAATGAAACCAAGAGTGTTTGGATGTACTTGTTTTGATAGAGATGTTAATGCACAACTGACCAAGTTAGATCCAAAGCCATTGAAATGTATATTTGTGGGTCATTCGGGACTTCAAAAAGGATATAAGTGTTTCTGTCCAAGTTCTTCGTAAGTATATCGTATTAGTTGATGTTACTTATGTTGGAGATGAACCTTTCTATCCATCATCGGTTTCTCCTATTCAAGAAAATAGAGATAGTGATGAAAATTAGACACATAAAGATGATCAGTTCCTTGCATATCCTAAAGTAGCGACAAAGATCAATGATCATAATGGAAATAATTAGGTGAATTTAACTGATCCAACTATGTTTGTTTCTGATTAAGAAGATACTCCTGTGCCAAACTCAAGTCTTGATTTACCCATTGCACTACATGAGGGGAAAAGAAAATTTGCTTATCCTATTTTATCTATTGTGACATACAACAAACTATCACAAGAATCATGCGCTTGCATCTCAACACTAGATTCCATTTCAATTCTAAAGACTATTTAGGAAGCCTTATCAAAGAGAGGGTGGTATAATGCAATGATAGAGGAGATAAATGCATTGAATCAAAGTGATACTTGGGACTTAGTTCATTTACTAGAAAACAGAAAAGTGATTGGCTATAAATGGGTGTTTACAGTAAAGTTGAATTCATATGGGTCTCCTAAAAGGTTGAGAGCTCGATTGATTGCAAAGGGGTATGCACAAACATATGGGATTGATTACTTTGAAACATTCTCATCGGTAGCTAAGATGACTTCAATAAGAATGTTTATATCTTTGGCAACTAGGTACAAGTGGAAATTACTTCAATTGGAAATTAAAAAAAGCCTTTCTTCATGGTTATTTAGATGAGGAAGTGTATATGGAGCAACCACCTGGTTTCGTTGTTCAAGGGGAGCAAGGGAAAGTATGAAACTGAAGAAGAGTCTGTATGGTTTGAAGCAAAGCCCCAGAGCATGGTTCGGTAAATTTAGCCAGACAATGGAAAAAATTGGTTTATCATGGAGAAAAGCTGACCATTTAGTGTTCTAAAGGAATGAAAAAGGTACTTTGATCTTATTAATTGTATATATGCATGATATTGTTATCACTTGCAATGGTGATGTAGGAATTCTTGCACTCAAAATGTTTATTCATTCATAGTTTTGTACTAAAGAACAGGGTAAGTTGAAATATTTTATAGGAATTAAGGTTGTTAAGAGTAATGATAAGACATGGTTGTAACAGAGGAAATATATACTTGATTTGTTGAAAGATACTGGAAAATTGGGTGCCAAGCCGTGTAATACACATATGTAGTGAATACATGTGTCACAAAAGAAAGGGAGTTATTTAAAGATCTTGGCATGTATAAAAGACTGGCTGGGAAATTGAATTATTTGACAGTAACTAGGCCTGATATTGCACATCCAATTAGTGTGATTAGTCAATTCATGAGCTCATCTACAGTTGATCATTGTAATGCCTTAAAGCAAATTTTATGCTATCTAAAGGTAATGTTGGATTATGTATAGTGCATACCAATCAGGAATACAACAATATTGAGAGTTCTGTTAATGCTGACTGGACTGGATCAAAGTCAGATAGGAGCTGATCAACCACAGGCTTTGCGTGTTTGTTGGTGTAATATAGTCTCATCGAAGAGCAAGAAGTAGTGCAACGACCCGCATTTTACGTATCGGAGGATCGTAACATATTTTTATTTAATTCCCTGAGGATCAAATCATTCTCATATTTTGATATGTTTATGAGGATGTGAGACATGTCCGTAATTTTTACCAATTTTATTTGTAATCATTTTTCCCCTGTCTGTTTTGTATAGGGAATAACTTTTGAGTGGGATCGAATCAGGTGCTGAAATCAGTTTCATTGGAAAGGAAATGGTCTTGCCAATTCCGTAGAGTGGTCACATTAAAGATTTGGTTCAGTGATTTGGGAGAAATCATTGTTTTACTGCTACACACTTTTTGGATAGACTAATTAGTCATTAGTGGGCTGATTAGTGAGGCCCACTAGTGGGTTGATGGCTTGGCTATAAATAGGGAGGTAAAGGCAAGGGGAAGAGGTTACTTTCTTCATTTCCCATTTGGTTAAGCTCATAATCCTCCTTGCTTAATCAAATACATCTCTCCTCCATTAAAATCTTAAATCTACATTAGAAGATTGAAGATCTACATCAAGGAAGGCTATATCTACAACAAGTGAGAGTGGATCTCATCAAATTGAATGGTTTGAAGATCATTCTTCGCTGTTCGGATGAGAGATTAGTTGTTTTCAAGCTACTTCGAAGATTTGGTGAGTGATAAGCATCTTTCACACGGATTCAGTCAAGTATACAGGTTGTTTGATCTTATGTTCATCATTTAAAGTTGTTTTCACATAGATTTAATCGATGTATGTATGATTTCAGTTCCAAACACCATAGGATCTAATCAAGCAACTTATAAACGGTATGTTCATATGCAAATTCTATGTTTAGATCCATTTATTGATTTGATCATTTGTTGAATCGTTGTTTTAATGTTTGTTGAGTGATTGATTAGTGATTGCGTGATTTCATTCTTAAAATGGTTGGTTGAATCATCATAAGTTTGAATCGGGATGGTTTTGAGTTTGGATCAATGGTGATTTCGATGGATCGACCAAAGTACGGATCTGGCGTGATTGCCAACAATTTTAGCAAGTGGAAAAAGTATGAATTGCCAAGAGAAAATGAGTGGATCGGGAATATTTCCGTGGATCGGGCAAAAATTTAGTTCGAGCAGATTGACAGCGTTTGGAAAACGATGTGGAAAGGTCCTGGATCGTCCATGATCCATGGATGGATTGGGCGCGTTAAATTGATGGTCGACCTAGCATTTTCCTATAGATTAATGAAAAATTTGGTGGCTTGACAAGGTGATGGATCGCAGTCGATCCATCAAGATTGACAGCGCTGTGGAATGCGATGGATCGGGCCCGATACATAGGTGGAGCAGATCAGTAATTTTTAATGGATCACCATGGTAAAAACTGGGCTTGGCACGAGATCTGGCAGGTGGATTGAAACCGATCCATGATGGATCGAAGGGAGGAAATCACAGCGATTTAGAAACGTTGTTAAAAGCGTTCAGAAACATTGTAGTGTAAAAATGGAGCCAATGGGTTTGGAATGATCCAAGGGATATGATAGCATTTCTGAAACGCTGTAAAAGGCTGAATGCGACATATGGTTTTGGATCGACGATGACCGTGGCTTTGACGTGAATTCAATATGGAATGTCCAAAGTGTTATGAAGTGTTCGTTGATCGATGCAATGTAACAAATGTGAAGACGACTCAAAGATATTGAGTTTGTGGATAATGGTTGCTAGAGAAGGCGCTTGAGCTATGGATAGTTGCCGGAGATGACGACTAGAGGTATAAAGGCCGAGGAATTATCATTGTCGTTGGCTTTAGCGGACTCAAAGAAGGGGTATAATAGGTACGCCTAAATGACCGGTTGAATGGTCAAGTACCATGGGTTGTCATGATGGGCCTAGAGATACAAGTCATGATGGCGTATGGAGTTTTCCTAGAACCAGAGTTTACCATTATCCCTTAATGGACGGCATGATATTAAGTCGACCATACGATCAACGATGGTTTCAAAGCAGGATTGGCGGTGATAGTCGAGTCATGGGTGATGATTGTTTTGCTTGCATCGTCTTGTGTAGATCATTCGAAGGAGATATCTCTCGAGGGCTTGTTTGATGTTGGTTTAGACCTTTAGGGCTTATGCTTGGGTGATGTCAATATCGATTGGGATGATATACGCTTGATAACTGATTGCCATGAATATATTGTTTGTTTCTATCTGATTGTTGTAAAGGCTATCACGGTCGGATGTAGGGAAGACGAGTTTGGAAGTTCTTCTCTATTGATATGTTGGTAGATTCGTTGATTGATCTTCCTATTCTCATATGCTTTATTGATGATGTTAGATAGTTGTTTTATTACTTATTAATACTGTTGACTTACTCAAGGTTTTATGTTCCCTCTTATTACTTTGGGTTGTTCATCCATGTGTTGGATGGGCAGACCGAGTAACAGGTGACAGGTAGTTGATCTTGATGAGAATAATGTTGCTTAGCGATGACGAGCTGGAGGCTTATGTATTAGTTTCCTATTACCTATTATTTGTTGTTTTTTGCTGCCATATTGATGTATTCCCTAAGTGACTTGTAATGAGGCACTTTGTACAGACTCTTGTAGTGTTATCCAATGTTGTATGGATATTTCATGGTGATATGAAAAGGTTTAAGATTTTGCTCAATTCTCCTGCACTAATATTGCCTATTGTATATGTTATATTATATTTTATCATTGTAATGCGAGTTATATGACATGTTCCGCTTGTGTGATTCTACTCTGGTTATCATCCATTGCAACCTGGCATGTCTTTCAACGCATTATTTACTTTGTTAAGTGTGGGAGTTATGGGCGATCGTCACATTTGGTATCAGAACTCTGGTTAATCGATTTTAGCCAAAGTTCGAAGACATAATACGTATGAGAGACGTATTTTTAGATTTCTGATGGATGTAAACTATATATTCAGGTATAGTATAATAGCGTTTGAACTCCATTTGCAGCTTTTCTCGTGTGTGGACTAATCATTCAATTATACGATTTTAGAATGAGTCGTTGAACGTCGAGACACACTGTTAGAGAGGAGACTGTTCATGTATGGGTTATGGCAGTATACCAAATTACCCAGCGATGTTCGAGGCCATGATGGTAGCAATCATGAGGAGGGTACCCGCACAGGAGACAGTCGTGGTAGATGTAGGAGTTCAAGTGCAAGTGCCTAGGGCCGTGGACTTCGCAATGCTATGCGAAGAATTCAATACTCTATGAGGGAAGCCATTTAATGGGACGAAGCTAGTTGTAGGGATTAAAGGGTCGCTTGACACTTGCATTCAGATTTTTGGAGACTTGGATATTGACGATGCGACTAAGAGAAAGCTTGCATTAGGACAGCTACAAGGCAGAGCTATAGATTGGTGGAACTCTGTCACTTTAGAGACTCCGGAAGATGAGATTTCATGGGAGCAATTCCAAGTCAAGTTTGAGATGAAGTTTATTTCTACCATTCAAAAGTCAATTCTGTTTAAGAGGTTTGTCGAGCTTAAGCAGAATGGTCGACCAGTGCTGGAGTATTTTACTGATTTTGAAGCCTTGTCAAAGTACGCCCGCTCATATGTCGAGACTCCTTATCAGAAGAACAAGAAGTTTGTCATGGGCTTGGACAAGTACCTTGGGAATCAACTAGTTGATCACTTAGATGACTCATACGAGAAGATCGTGGAAAAAGCTCCGAGGCATGAGAGTTTGTTTCCCAAGTAAAATACTGTTGTTGCAGCCAAAGAGGAACCGAAACTAAAGTAGGGTGGTAATAACAAAAAGAGGAAGCAGCAATTGCAGAAAGGAAAGGATGGTCAGAAAAACAGAAAGGCGAAGTGACTTGCTACAACTGCCATTAGAAGGACCATTATTCCAAGGATTGCAAGAATCCAAAAGCCAAGACGAAGTGTCAAAACTGTGGCAAGCCTGGGCATCTCAAGAAGGACTATCCAGAACCAGCTAAGGGAAAGCAAGTTGTGAAGGCGTATGCATTGGAAACTGTGTCATCGTCTTCAAGGGTTCCTACGGAGGAGGAGAAAGGGAAAAGTGTCGTCGTTCAAGGGTTCTTTCCATTAGAGATTTTCAGTTCGTGTGTTGTTTGATACTGGAGCATCGCATTCATTCATTTGTAATGAGCTTGTTTGTCGCTTGGGTTTGGAAGCTGAGATTTGTGATAGACCATTGATCGTGACTAATCCAGTTGGGGGTTCGTCTAGCTTGTGTATAATTTGTCGTAGTCTAGTGTTATCGAGTCGTGATTGCTCCTTTCTGTGTGATTGCTTTATTTTGAACTTCGCTGGGTTTGGGATTATTTGGGTATGGACTGGCTCAAGGGCTATGCAGAAAAGGTGGATTACGAGGAGCAGGAGGTGATAGTTGGGAATGTGGAAGGGTGAATGGTTGTGATTCGATATAAGCCCGAAGATGGTGTCTTTGTAATCTATTTATATTCGCTTGTGATTCTATGGGAAAACTTGTCATCGGTGTTGATCGTAAGTGAGTTTAATGATGTATTTGACGAGATCAAAGGGTTGCCGCCATATCGCGAGATTGAGTTCAGAATCGATTTGGTCGAAGGTGCTAGACCAATCGTCATGCCTTTTAGGTGGATAACGCATAAGGAATAGCGAGAGGTAGAGGTACAAGCATGTGACCTTTTGGGAAAAGGATTTATTTGGAGAAGTGTATCTGAATGGGTGCATCAGTTATGTTTGCAACAAGGGCTGATGGATCGTTGAGATTGCGTGTCGACTATCGTGAGCTGAGCAAGGTAACCAAGAAGAACAAGTATATGTTGCCAAGGATAGACGACTTGTTCGATCAACTTCACGGGTCCAAGGTGTTTTCTCAAATGGATTTGGCAATGGGATTCAACCAGTTGAGGGTGGAAAATGATAGTGTGTTGAAGATGGCTTTTAGGACATCATCCAGTTTCTTCAAATGGTTGGTGATGTCATTCGGATTGACTAGTGTGCCAGCATATTTTGCGGATCTTATTAATAGGGTTTTAACAGATCAGTTGAACAAGTTTGTGCTTGTGCTCGTGGATGATTTTCTGGTTACTCCCGGAATGAGGAAGAGCATAAGACACACTTGAGAGTTGTTTTGGAAATCTTGCGAAAGTATCAACTGAGAGCTAAGTTTTCGAAGTGTCGCTTTCTGGAAGAGTGAAGTTAGGTTCTTAGGCCATGTTGTTTTTGGAAATGGAATAGAGGTTGACCCCGCTAAGGTGGCAACAATCCAGGACTGGGATAAACCTAATAATGCGATGGACGTGAGGAGTTTCCTCGGGTTGGCCGGATATTATCATCGTTTTATCAAGAATTTCTCCAAGATAGCTACACCATTAATAGGATTGAAAAAGAAGAATCAATTGTTCACATGGGATGCGAAGTGTGAGCAAACTTTTGGAATCCTGAGAGAGTGACGAGTGCTCTTGTTTGGACCATTCCAAGCAGGAATGAAGAGAAGGTGGTATGCACTGATGCATGTGGTACTGGATTTGGAGCAGTACTGATGCATAAGGATAGAGTTATGGCCAACACGAGTCGATAGCTGAAGACGCACGAAACGAATTATCCAACTCATGATTTGGAGTTGGTGCCGATCGTGTTTACTCTGAAGATGTGGAAACATTACCTGTTGGGAGTTCGATTCGAGTTGTTTACAGATCACAAGTCGTTGAAGTATCTCTTCTTGCAAAAGGATTTGAATCTTCGGCAGCAATAGTGGTTAAAGTATCTAGCATTGTACGATTTTGGTATAGCCTATACTCCTAGTAAAGGGAACGCAGTTGCGGTTGCATTGAGTCGAAGACATGTAGGATTGGGAGCTATGTTTTCGGAATGGAAGCACCTTAAGTACTTGGCAGGATTTGATTTCAAACGACGGTGTGCGTTTGGAACTTGAAATATTAGCAAACTTATTTATAAGACCTACTCTCATCGAAAGGATTGGCGGGAGCTAGAAGCATGATGCAAAGCTTGTCGAGATTATCCAGAAGTTAGAACCATAGGATAAGGAATTCGAGGTCGAACAAAAAGGTTGGCTTCGAAAGAAATGACGGCTAGTTGTTCCTGATATTGACGGATTGAGAGATGAGGTTTTGAGGGAATGTCATACTCGAAGCTGACGATTCATCCTGGTGGTAACAAGATGTATCAGGACATGAGGCGAGCCTATTAGTGGGAAGGGATGAAAAGGGATGTTGGAAAGTTTGTCTCCAAGTATATTAATTGTCAGTTGGTGAAAACTGAACAGAGAAAGCTGAATGAATTGATTTAGCCATTTGAAGTTCCTACGTGGAAGTGGGAGCAGATATCGATGGATTTCATCGATGAACTACCTAGAACAGGGCAGGAAACGAAGGGATTTGGGTCATAGTGGATCGCTTGACCAAGAGTGCAAGTTTTATTCCTGTGAGATCGACTAGGACGGCATCGAAGTTGGATAAGGTTTATATTAAATGGATAGTTCGATTTCATGGTATCCCAAAGAGCATAGTGAGTGATCGAGATCCATTGTTCACCAACGGGTTTTGGAAGAGTTTACAAGAGACTTTGGGAACCAAATTTTGTTTGAGTACGGCTTATCATCCTCAAACCGATGGTCAAACCGAGAGGGTTAACCGAGTTTTGGAAAATCTTCTGAGGACTTGTGTATTGGACTTCGGAGGATCATTAGAAGACCATCTACATCTAGTTGTGTTTGTGTATAACAACAGCCACCAGTCGAGCATCGATATGGCACCGTATAAGGCGTTGTATGGTAGACCATGTAATTCTCCGGCATGTTGGTTAGAAACTAGAGATAAATTGGTACTTGGGCCATAAATGATATGAGAGACCTTAAATTGTATGGAGATCATTCGGCAACGAATGAAGGCGGCCAAAGACTGTCAGAAGAGTTACGTTGATAAGCGTCGGAAGGATTTGGAATCTGACGTTAGCAATATGGTTTTCATAAAGATTTCGCCGTTAAAACATGTTGTTCGGTTCGGAAGTAAAGGAAAGTTAGCTCCAAGATTCGTTGGACCATTTCCGATGGTCGAGCAGATTGGGAAGCTCGTGTATAGATTGGATTTACCCAAGAAGATGCCGAGTGTGCACAATATTTTCCTTGTGTCATTTCTGCGGAAGTGTGTGCATGATTCAAATGTAGTGGTATCTCCAAAATAGTACGAAGACCTAGAAGTCGAGTTCGTAGTAACAAAACCTCGTAAGCCGTTTCGCGTTGTGGGGAATGATACGAAATAGCATAGGAGGAAGACAGTTAAGCTAGTCAAGGTGCAACGGAATGTGGATGATGACAATTGTACGTATAAGGCAGAAGAAAGTATGGTGACAACCTACCAAGAACTCTTCGTCAGTATGACCCATTAATGTTGTGTTACCTTACACCATTGTAACTTGTACGATTTCATTAGAATTCCACGTGCGAGGATAAGGCTTTGGATGTATGGCTTGATGGATGCTAGTTCGGATGGTAAATTGGCAGCTTGTGGAAGATAGGCATGCTGAATTGTTTTGGTTGTTTGTGTTTGCTTGGAATTTCGGGGGGAGAAATTCCTTAAAAGGGAAGAATGTAACGACCCGCATTTTAGGTATCAGAGGATCGTAAAATATTTTTATTTATTTCCTTGAGGGTCGGATCATTCTCATATTTTGATATGTTGTTTATAGCAATATGAGACATGTCTATAATTTTTACCAATTTTATCCGTGACCATTTTACACTATCAGTTTTGTACATGGCATAACTTTAAGTTGGGATTGAATCGTGTGTTGAGATTGTTTCATTAGGAATGAAATGGTGTTGCCAATTCCATAGAGTGGTCACATAAAAGATTTGGTTCAACGGTTTGGGAGGAATCATTGTTTTAGTGCTACACAATTTCTGGACAGACTAATTAGTCATTTGTGGGTTGATGGTTTGGCTATAAATATGGAGGTAGAGGCAAGGGGAAGAAGTTACTTTCTTCATTTCTCATTTGGTTGAGCTCCGGATCCTCCTTGCTCAATCAAATACATCTCCTCCATTAAAATCTTAGATCTACATTAGAAGATTGAAGATCTACATCAAGTACGACTAGATTTACATCAAGTGAGAGTGGATCTCATCAAATTGAGAGGTTGGAAGATCGTTCCTCGTTGTCTGGATTAGAGATTAGTTGTTTTCAAGCTACTTTAAAGATTTGGTGAGTGATAAGCATCTCTCACACGGATTCAATTAAGTATATGAGTTGTTTGATCCTATGTTCATCATTTTAAGTTGTTTTCACATAGATCTAATCAATGTAAGTATAGTTTCAATTCCAAACACCATAGGATCTAATCTAGCAACTTACAAATGGTAATTCCATATGATAATTATATGTTTAGATTCATTTATTGATTTGATTATTTGTTGAAAAGCTGTTTTAATGTTTGTTGAGTGATTGATTGATGATTGAATGGTTTCGTTATTAAAATGGTTGGTTGAATCATCATAAGTTTGAATTGGGTTGGTTTTGAGTTTGGATTGTTGATGATTTTGATGGATCGACCAAAGTACGTAGCTGGCGTGATTGGCAATAGTTTTGGCAAGTGGAAAAAGATGGATCGCCAAGAGAAAATGAGTAGATCGGGAAAATTTTCATGGATCGGACAGAAATTTAGTTTAGGCGGATTGATAGCATTTGGAAAATGCTATGGAAAGATCTAGGACCAGCCAAGATCCATGGATGGATTGGGCGCGTTAAACAAATGGATTGGTCCAGCATTTTCCTACGGATCAGTGAGAAATTCGACGACTTGGGAAGGTGATGGATCGCAGCCAATCCATCAGGATTAATAGTGTTTGGAAAAACAATGTGGAAAGCGATGGATCAGGAAAGATCCATAAGTGGAGCGGATTAGAAATTTTTGATGGACCAACATGGTAAAAATTGGGCTTGGCCCGAGGTCTGGTAGGTGGATTGAAACTGATCCATGATGGATCGAAGGGAGGAAACCACAGCGGTTCAGAAACATTGTGAAAAGGGTTCTGAAATGCTGTGGAATAAAAATGGAGCCAATGGGTCTGGATTGATCCGGGGGATATGATAGCATTTCTGAAACGCTGTAAAAGGCTGAATAAAACATTGTGAATTAAATATCGACCAAATGACGTAATTTTTTGGATCGACGATATCGTGCTTTGACGTGAATTCAAGACGGAATGTTCGAAGTGTTCGTTGATCGACGCAATGCGACGAATGTGAAGACGACTCAAAGATGTTGAGTTTGTGGATAATGATTGCTCGAGAAGGCGCTTGAGCTATAGATAGTCACCAGTGATGACGACTAGAGTAATCGAGTCCGAGAAATCATCATTGTCGTAGGTTCTAGTAGACTCAAAACAGAGGTATAATAGGGGCGCCTAAAAGACCGGTTGAATGGTCGAGTACCCTGGGCATCAAGATGGGCCTAGAAATATGAGTCACGATGGCATATGGACTTTTTCTAGAACCATGGTTTACCATTAGCCCTTGACGGACGACATGATGTTGAGTCGATCACGATGGCTTCAAAGAAGGATCGGCGGTAATATTCAGAGTCATGAATGATGATTGTTTTGCTTGTATCATCTTGTGTAGATCATTCGACATCGAAGGAGATATCTCTCAAGTGCTTGTCTGATGTTGGTTTAGGCTTTCGAGGATTATGCTTAGGTGATGTCAATATTGATTGGGATGATCTAAACTTGATAACTGATTGCCATGAATGTACTATTTGTTTCTATTTGATTGTTGTAAAGACTATTGTTGTCGGATGTGGGGAGACGGGTTTGGAAGTTCTTCTCTGTTGATGTGTTGGTAGATTAGTTGAATGATCTGCCTATTCTCGTATACTTTATTGATGACGTTAGATAGTTGTTTTATCGCTCATTAAGACTATTGTCTAGCTTAAGGTTTTATGTTTCCTCTTATTATCTTGGGTTATTCATCCATGTGTTGGATGGGCAGACTAAGTAGCAGGTGATAAGTAGTTGATCATGATGAGTACGATGCGGCTAAGCGATGACGAGCTGGAGGCTTACGTATTAGTTTCCTATTACCCACTATTTGTTGTTTTCTGCTGCCATATTGATGTATTCTCTGAGTGAATTCTGGTGAGGCGCTTTGTACAGACTCTTATAGCGTTATCCAATGTTATATGGACATTTCATGGTGGTATGAAAAAGTTTAAGATTCTTCTCAATTCTGCTTCACTATTATTGCCTGTTGTATATGTTCTTTTATATTTTATCCTTGCACTGTGATTTATAAGACTGGTTCCGCTTATGTTATCCTACATTGATGATCGTCCATAGCTGCCTGGCACGTCTTTCCGTGCATTATTTCATTTGTTAAATGCAGGAGTTATAGATAGTTGTCACAAGCAGAGTGTAGTATTGCGATCAAGTACAGAGTCTGATTATAGGGCAATGGAAAATACAGTTGTGAGTTGATGTGGATCAAGCATTGTATGAGTGAAATAGGACTGCAATTTGAAATGCTAGTTGAGCTTTCATGGTGTGACAATCAAGCAGCACTTCATATAACATCTAATTTGGTCTTTCATGAGAGAACGAAGCACGTTGAAGTGGATTGCCACTTTATTCGAGAAAAGGTACAACAGAGGATGGTGAGTTGAGCTATTTAAAAACTGAGGAGCAGCTTGCTGACCTGTTCACCAAAGCTTTGAATGGAAGCCGAATCAGTTTTTTATGCAAAAAGTTGGACATTAGCAATTTGTATGCTCCAACCCGATGGGGGAATGTTGTGAGTAGTGTGTTATTTGGCTTTTTGAGTTCATTGTTGTTGCGTATGTATTTGTAAATATAGGTGCTGATGTTCATGTTTTGTTTTACTTTGGTTTCGCAGTTGGGCCTAATTTGCTTCGTTTGTTAACTATGTATATATGTTGTTGGGCTGAATAGAAAAGAACTCTTTTCCCTTTTCTCGATATTTCATGCTATTTGTCTGCGATAAACAATTATAAACATACGGTCTAACTAAACCCTCAACATAGTGTAATGACCCGTTTAAATATATAAATATATTTAAATATAATTAAATAAATTATTAATAAATTAATATTATCGTATATATCCACAGTGGAATACCATACAGCTCTAGAATATTCCTATATGAATTTCTAACTTGATATTTCAAATCTGGGTCAACCCGATATTCGATTTATATTGAAATTTCTTTTTAAATTATAAATAATTCCTTTATAAATTATAAAGGAATTCCACAGCGACTTTTCTAAAATTTGATTTGGACGTAAATCAAAATCTACCCGACGAAATCCAGATTTTTCTCTTCCACTAGAAAGATATACTCCATCAACTCCACACGTTTCTTGTTTCACAGAAATCCAGCTTCAAACGAATCATGTACATTCAGTTGAAGTTCGAATCACCAATTTACGAACTGCAGCGCCATTTCGAGCTTGATTTTAATTATAATATAATTATACGTTCAAACTGTCGTTCAAATAATACATTCGTTATTCAATTTCAATTCTAAAATGAATTAAATATCACAGATGATCCAGTTCACATCATATCGTCATTTCAGCCAATTCTGATTATTTCAGAATTAAATATATTATTTAATTATTATTTTAATTAAATATTCCCAGCTATTTAATTTAACCATCATTTAATTCACTATATCACTATTTATATAATTAAATAAATTAATTATAATACCTCTGCAAATGCGGGTCATTACAATCTTCCCCACTTAAAAAAATTTCGTCCTCGAAATTGCTAAGGTAGAGAACGACCCTATCAACTAGTTAGAACATATTTGTTCACTTCTTAACTTCAGTTTCAACTGAACCAATTTAATTCCAATTAAAAATTTATTTAATTCTTATCAACGAAAATTTTCAAAAATCCTAAAAATTTTCTAACACCTTAACTTTTCGAAAATTTCGCCAGCACCTCCTTTGTACTGGTCAATCGGTAAAACCACAACTCGCCTCTCTGGGCCATCTCCATCCCAAAAGAAAATCAAACAGCCAAGCGGCTTGCCAATTCGGCTCATAAATCTTATATCCAATAGAAATATAAACTTGTACCTTTTTGTCGGGCATATCAACTCCATCACTTCCATATGCTATCAACTCAGCATATACCAATATTAATCAAATCAAACTTTGATCAATTTATCCTCAACACAACCATTCGCTTATATCCGAGCCAAATATCATTTCAACTCGAGTTCCTTCTCGATTCCCAACTCTTAACTTGATTATCACATTACACTTCAAATTTGAATCTCACAATCCAATTTGTATGGATATCATTCTAATTCAATCTCAGTTACCACTTTACTAGCTTTACTTTAATTCAAATTTGTTTTCACAAATTTCTGTTAAATTTGTTTTTAATTCAAACAGTCTTTCCCTGGGAGTTTTTAAACAGTTTACTCGTTTCAAAAATCAGATTTTCCTTTTTTTGAAATTCAACACAACTTGTCTTTCCCAAAACAAATTCAAAACAGTATCTCTAGTAGTAATTCGTCACTTACAACTCGAAAATGAATACTGATGATGCAGCTTTCATCATCAGAATCTATTTTTCCAGCGATCGAAGTGAGTTCAATACTATAAAACCATTTCTAAATATTTCCACTTTGAAATTCATTTCAAAATATAATTCACACTACTTGTAAAAAAAATTAAAATCTCCCAGGATCTTAAATTTACCTTATTTTTAATCTAAATCCATTTACAAATACTTATCCAATTTTCCAGAATTTTAATTCAATTTCTAGTTTAAATTCAGATTTAATTCATCTCGTAACACTTATACGAATTCTACT
This sequence comes from Allium sativum, assembly GCA_030737875.1. NCBI lineage: Eukaryota > Viridiplantae > Streptophyta > Magnoliopsida > Asparagales > Amaryllidaceae > Allium > Allium sativum. The sequence continues at coordinate 116,368,549 of CM060925.1, forward strand.
TGGTTATATATATAACCATCTCCATTATAATCTTACTCGATTATAATAACAAATATACTTTGGGTAAAATTATTTCATTTACCCTCTTTTCAAAACATATCGTGTCGACCCATCGTATTCGAGTGTTTAGTAACTCCTATCGATACAGTGGATCCAACAGATTGACCAGAAATTCATAAGCCCCTCAATCAATAAATTACCACAATATAAAACAATTTTTATATCAATAACAAATACGCTCACTCGTATATATACACTCAACTCAATCTAGGGTATTACTAACCCTATCTCTACTGAGTCACACCACAGAGCCAAGGTAAAACTTAACTTAAGCTCTGATACCAACTGTAATGACCCGTTTAAATATATAAATATATTAAAATATAATTAAATAAATTATTAATAAATTAATATCATCGTATATATCCATAGTGGAATACCATACAGCTCTAGAATATTCCTATATGAATTTCTAACTTGATATTTCAAATCTGGGTCAACCCGATATTCGATTTATATTGAAATTTCTTTTTAAAATATAAATAATTCCTTTATAAATTATAAAGGAATTCCACAGCGACTTTTCTAAAATTTGATTTGGACGTAAATCAAAATCTACCCGACGAAATCCTGATTTTTCTCCTCCACTAGAAAGATATACTCCACCAGCTCCACACGTTTCTTGTTTCACAGAAATCCGACTTAAAACGAATCCTATACGTTCAGTTGAAGTTCGAATCGCCAATTTACGAACTGCAGCGCCATTTCGAGCTCGATTTTAATTATAATATAATTATACGTTCAAACTGTCGTTCAAATAATATATTCGTTATTCAATTTCAATTCTAAACTGAATTAAATATCACAATGATCCAGTTCACACCATATCGCCATTTCAGCCAATTCTGATTATTTCAGAATTAAATATATTATTTAATTATTATTTTAATTAAATATTCCCAGCTATTTAATTAAACCACCATTTAATTCACTATATCACTATTTATATAATTAAATAAATTAATTATAATACCTCTGCAAATGCGGGTCATTACACATAATAAGTCACAGCCAACAAAGACAGATCAATATTCCCAAGTCCCAAACTCACTCCATCTATCACCTACTAGATAAGATGGAATAGTAAAATCTTGACATCAAAATAAAACACGCATGAAAACACCATTGGTGGAGAGCATATCTTAAGTGGCGAGTCATTTCCCATTTCTCTTTACAAAGGAGCACTCGACGAAACTGAAACGAAGATCAATGCAAACATCTCCACGAATCATCCATGCACAGAGGACAACCACCGACGTTGGACATGGGCTAAAGTATCAAGAGCCCACCGACCAACCTTCTATGTGAAGTATTCTCAGAAGAATGAACCATAGTTCAATTAATATATCAAATTTGGTCACACACTCCAACACAGACACGTCGACTAAACCAGCAAACCTCCACAAGACACAGACTTCTAAGAAGCCGAAAACAAACTCCCTCGAAGCGGATCATGAGTTGGTCCTGAGGTAATCGATTTATAGGAAACTGAAACAAGAACTTCTGACCAATTCGGATTCATATTTTCATTTTCCAAAAGGTGGCCCCTAACCATACAATATTACCCAACTCCAAGTTCACCGAAGAATGCCAAATAAGAGGCTAAACCATATAGCTCTGGCACCACAACAGCCGACTACGTTCCAGAGAACGATTTGACCCTACGGATACACAAATATCCATAAAGCACAATATAATCGACCTCTGCACTTGAGTACCAAAACCAACCATACAAATTTGGACACCCCAATAGTGACTCCCACCACTACTAGGAACACATTTCCGTAGATCGAAGACAACCATCTTGATCTGCCCAACTTCCAATTCCATAGACAGAGTAAATGGTATTATTCCTCGTTTGCTAGATCGTCATAAATAAAAGAACGATATATCGCTAATAAAGGAAATGACACAACGGTGCTCTTGCAAAGAACAAACCACACTATACGTATACACTACTAATACATAGTTCAAAAACCAAAAATATAACATAAATACATACTACCTCATGTATAACAACTCATGGTTCCGATACATCTTAGGTTAAACTACGTAACCCAAGCTCTGATACCACTTCTAACTACCACCATATACATTTGGTGCTTGTACAACCAAATACTGGCGGCACCTGATCGATGTAAAGCGGTTTTTAGGGAAAAGAAATCAAAAGAAATAAGGGAAGAAGAAAGGAACAGAAGAGAAAGAAATACAAGACTAAATATGGATACAATCGTACATCTCACAACACATCAGATAAAATATAATACAAACCATATGTATAAAACAGGCGAGCTAGTAATAACTATATAATCAGAGTATACTAAAGATAATATATTCACCTACAAACTGTCTCAAGAAAAGTAGCCAACACTGTCATGGCTCCACAATGCGCACAACAGAATAACCAATAATACAAATATAATATGAGAAGGCGCCACCTCCTGCTAATCCACCTGCGCAGCTTAAGATAAAGTCTACACTATCTACCAGGCCTACTCATCGATGTGTTTGATTAACTCCTAAGGTAATAAGAGGGAACATAAAACCTTGAGTCAAACAACAGTCTGGTGTGAGCGATAAAATGAATATTAAATACTGTAAAACTCGCAATAATATATGGTACAAATGGTATGAAGAGTCATACCTGATCGTCCCTGCACCCACAAAGTCAACATATATAATAAGATAACATATGCTATACAAACAATAAAAACAAAAATAGATATTGCTCAGAATAGGATTCCCAATTCCCCCACTTATCTTAAGTATCCTAAGGTGATAGCTTACCCACAGAAAATAGAAAAGAACGCACAAGCAACCATAGCATCCATAGCAAGAAATAACCTAGTTGTCACCGACTAAAGCCTTGAATACACTGATATCAAATGACTGGTCGTTGCCATCCATAAAAGGCTAATGGAGAACCTCAGTTCTAGTCAGACTATCGTACGACCCAAGTACATTTTCCTCCTCGAGACAACTAGATTACTTTCCGATCAAACCATGGTACTCGATCTCTTAGATCAAGCCCACTATAATACCTTTGCTTTGAGTCTGCTAGCACCTTCATCTCTCGACGATTCCCTAGCGCTTCCAACTTCATAAGTCATCCTCGATGACTTCGCCCTTTAATTCGAGTCTCACTCGTATTAATCCATTACCTTTCACACTCGAGTCCCTCCCGAGTCAAAATATCATATTACGAGCTCGAGTCCCACTCAAGTCGATACATCATCTTACTGTTTCATCCCACGATCAGCTACCTATCAATTCCACTTCGACCACTCACTCCTTTGGTTCATAGTCGAAGGATATACACTTCTCTAGTGTACTACTTCCACCCCTATGGAAATGATATACGAACCACAACCTTTAATATCACCTTAGAGATCTCATCATGTCATTCCGTGGATGACTGTATCCGTCTCTATCTTTTCTTGAAACATTCATTTTGTCTTGCACCGAAATTACCCCCAATAAAGAGCCATCGTCTTGGAATCCCCATGGAATGAATCCCCATATCATGCTCTTTGAAAGGACAACATCATAAACATCAAAATGGCCAATCAACAATAGTAGTCAATATCGATCACTTCACAGCAATTGTTAGTGACCACTCAAAATGTGTGTTCAACCAAAATTGGTTAAATACACATCCATCGAAAACGTCTGACATCCGTTTGGAGATCCAAGCTCGCCGTCGAATCAATTCTTCGTCTTTAGATTCGCCACCAAATTCCAATATTGTTCCATACTCCAGTCAGTCACCATGCTCTGATGCACATCCTTTAACAAGTTGGTTTACATGTTCCGATATTACTTCATGAATCTATCTCGCTCTTTCGAGTCTTGTGCGCCCAATCAATATGCACTAACTTGTACGTTCGATTGATTACACTAAGCTCTAACGGGTAAGGTTTCCAAGTCCTATTTCGCCAATAAATGGTGTTTACAACCAAACTACGCAAACAACAACGATGCAACCAATAATCCTAAAATTGACTAAAATAGTATAAAACGTCCATAATGGCATTTAGAACTTAAGTAGAATCTATCTAAAATAATTGGTGTGAAGTTGGTGTCAAAATAGTTCAGTCCCGGTAATAATGTCAGAATAGCGCATAAAAGCGGGTAAATGGGTAAAAATGTGTTGTTTGGGTCTAAACTAACCCAATTACTTTTTAGTTTACCTAGTTATTAATTACTAGGTTCAACTATCCTACATTTTATACATTCAGCTTGTAAGTCAATTTAAAGTGTCAAATTTTCACCATATAAATAAATATGGTTCAGTGAGAAACAATATCACTCACCTTAGCCAAATAAGCCCAAATTAATGTCAAAAGGTATAGCTTGTCAATACGAGTCCAATGAAGAAACTGCATCCAAAACTGATGTCGTATGCAGAAGTTATCGCATATATAAGTTTGTGGATTATTTAAATAAAAAAATGTCATTACTTAAGCTAATTACTTAATTGCCTTCTGCTATTCTCATAAATACATCTTCCCCAAACCAATACATGTATAAGCACAACAAATAAACCCACTTCCTCCAATCCACTCTCTCCTCTATTCTCCCTTGTTTCTTAACGGAATATGGAACCATTTTCACCAATAAACTTCTCTACGAACGAACTCAGCGACATCACCACCTCGTAAAACTCACACCACCGTAGCAAAGCCTATCCTCTACCATGCCACATGCAGGTCACGACCTCCGTAAGATGAGTTTTGTGTTTCTCATTGGAAATGCGCCATATTTTGAAGGTAGGTACTATTTTCGATGAGAAATATAACAGAAATATCGAATCCAACAATCATTGCCTATAGCTTTGGAAATTTCTAGCCTTTGGTCTCATGAAATACACGGTCATAACTGAGATGGTGATTGTTCACTTTGAATTTGGTATAGGATTGAAGAGGAAGAAAATCTAGTAATTTAGAAACTGATTTTGTGGTTTACCTCAACGGGAATTACATTTTGAAGATGGATGTGTAAGAGACCATGAAGATACAAAGGAGATGGAGGATACAGTAGGTGGATAATAAAGACATTATGGTTAATAACTGATTAGAGGGGTAGTTATAACCACATAAGGCCTAATTGTCAAAAATTGGGAGTTCAAACACATACACGTTTAAAGAGCGCACGACCAAATGGTACGTCCGTTTGATACAAAACTTGATAGCGTAAAATAACTTTATGTGACGATTCAAAAATAAATTTCATCAGAATCTAATATTGTGCCCAAAAAGACAATTTTTCTTGCGTATTTCGAGACTATTTCCCCCCCTGGAGCGTCAAATCTTGAAATATAACGATCCATACACTTTTTCTCCATATAACGAACTATCTGAGTTCAATGGAAATGGTATCGAGTCCTGATTCGATAATTTATGAAAAATACCACTTTAGAACCGTTAGGTGGTTGACGATTAATATTTAAATAAAATTATTTAAATAACCAATCATCAACATACAGGATGTTACAACCACCTCAAAGCCCTTGGATTCTTCTCCTACTTGTTGTTTCATATTCCATGATACGAAATTGCTTGTACCGATCCTAACATACTATCTGGGATTTGAATTTTATCTGTAAACTTTGGGATACGAAATTTGGAGAGGAATTTGGGGATATGGAATTTGGGTGTGTGGAACCAGAATACGAGCTTCTCTCTACTGATCTCTAGGTACTTGAACAAATTCTAGATGGAAGCTGAGTCATGCGCAAATACAGATCTGATCTAGGGATATGAAATCGTGAATTCCGATCCCAGGAGTGTTGGAAAAATTGTGGAGTTGCTTTGGTCTTGGGGATACATACTGAACCCAATGGTCAGTGAATATCTATCCCCAAACACTTAGCCATTTGAGAGCATTTTGGACGAGCCGAAACGACCATACTTTTGCGACTCTTTCTCGGATTGATTCATGTGTACTTGGACTATGCTTTTAGAACATTTAACGGCGCGATGAGCCGAGTTGTGCGGGACTTGACTGCTTTTGGTAGTTGGGCCAAAAGGCCAGGTAACAGTATATATAATCATTTAATTCCTATTATAGTCATTTAAATCTAACATAGTTTAGTCAGAATTATTTATAATAATTTCATTTCTGTTATAATTAGGCATAGTTTAATTATAGTTATTTACAGTATTTTAATTCCTACTGTAATTAGTTAAATTTGACACAGTTTAATTAGAATTATTTGCTATATTTATTAACTGTATGTAAAGCTTTGAATTAAGAAGAATGTATACTTATATATAAGGAATTAAATTGTTGGAAATCAGAATTAAGCAAATACAAGTATAATTGGAAATAAAGAAATTTCAAAATTAAAGATAGGTTCAATTTGGTAAATTTACAGTAACCATGTCAGAAATTGGGAAATGAAATAGAATGGGAATTGAAATATACCAAATAAATTGGAAATTAAAATATAGCTTATTTTGGTTGATCAATAAAAAGGAATTTATTTCCATAATTTGAATTTTAGAATGATGGAAAAAGTAATTACAAGGGTAAAGGCAAAGGAAATCAGATTAGTGTAAAATTGGGACTCAACCAAATTTTGCACTATGTAATGAAGTCAGAGGTAAATAGAAGAAATACTTTGCAATAAGGAATTACTATTTGTAGTATCATGTCAAATTATGGAAATAAATTTTAGCACAGTTTCCGTAACAAACCAAATTGAATACATATAACTTACAAAATTCAGATTTACCACGACAATAAATAAAAAGGGTAATGTAACTAAAAGAAGATATAAGAAAAGAAAAGATTAAGAAATCAAGGTAGATACATGATAGCACATAAAAGAAAAGTAAAATATAAGATCAGCTATTTTAGTGCAGAAAATAGGAAATGGTAATATTGTTATGATGTATACAATTCCTTACACAATCGAGACTGACATAAGGAGAAATTAAGAAAAAGCAAGAGCAATTTCATAATAATAAGATAAAAGCAGAGTAAGAAAGATAAGGGTAAGTGAACACGTAAGAAGAAGATTAGACATAGGTCTAATAAGAAAATTGAGATGCATTTGGAGGAGTCCTGAAGCAAATTTGAAGGCATGCCTAGCGATGCAGACCAAAACAGATTCATTAGAGTATGTTGATATCACGAGGTGAGTTTATAGCAGCATTCCTAAACAGTCGAGAATTGATGAACTCAATAAGATCAGGACCAGCCACGCTGAAGATAGAAGTGTAGTCTTCAAAGCGTGAAAACCTCGTGGATAGCTCTCTAATGTAGGCAATAGTTTAGGCTTTTTATTGGAGGCAGGTCTGATTTGTTTCCATCAAGAGGGTATGCCTTAACCGCATTCATGTTGAAGGTAGTCAAAAGGCTGATGGGTGACTTTAGGATACGGCGGTCTTAGCGGTTAGGACCAATAGAAGGTAGTAACCATCGGATGACTGTTATTGTCAGCCAATAGTTGAGTATAGGGAGATGTGGGTTAAGATGACCGAAAAGTGGTCTCTTTCTATCGGGGCACTATATGATGTAGCAACGCCAATTATTTGCTTAGTTTTTTATTTTAGGGCAAGGCCTTAACCCACTAGAGTGTCTTCCACTAGCAGAAGGGTGGATACGTTGGACCATAGCTGCAATAGAAGAGACAGACTTAGTTTAACATCTATGGACCCTAGTAGTGCCTCTTTGCAGATAGTAGAAATAACTTATTGAGTCCCGTAGTGAGCCCCAATCATTCCATTTAGCAGCGAAAATCAGAGTATAGGCAAAACGATTACGTGTACAACCTCAGTGTATGCACTGGGCAGTACATTGTGGATGTCTGAGTATTAATGTAGTATAATATGGACATAGTTTCATATTTTCTAAGTAAACGACGAAACATCTGAATTATAGGCATCACGGAGGAATCCATTACACATGTAGTGGCAACACTCTTTCGTAAAGAGATGATGAAGAACTATTAAGAGGGTACTATAGGTAGTACCAAGATACATTGGATACATAGCTACATATATATTATTAGGTTGGATCTACTGAAGAGTAGATGGGCACGATTTACGCACAGAGGCGAAAGTATTATGAACCTTAATAAACTAATAAAAAAAATTAAAGCTAGAATGATATATATAGTGTAATTCTAAAAAAGTATAATTTATCTGTTCACCAGAACTTTATATTTGGCCCCCTCTCATAACAAATCCGTAGGTTAGATAAATTACAGTGATTTTCCACCTTAGAGACATTTGCTTGGTCAATGTCATTATTATGATAAGTATTTACTTATTATCATATTTTATTCAGTTCCATGGTGGGATGTTTATCTTAGCTCTGATATATTTATTAAGCCTTTATACAGGATTCCAGACAACTAGCTCAGATTTCAGTGGACTTGGATTTTTAGCGTTTTGCGAAAAAAATCCGGACCCGTAGGAATTTGGATTGTTACAAAAACTGTCATGGTATCACCTAACCAGACGTAGTAACCCTATATATCACCCATGAAGTGGGCAATCTTGAGTTTACTTTTCTTAGCCTTTCCTCCCTGTTGAGCCCTCTTTCCCTTGAAGAACTTCCTCTTTGTGCCCTAGTAACTCTGGGTATCCACCTACTTCTCACTTCCATACAATGAAAGCATATCTTTATTCCTGGTAGTCATTTCAACCATAATGTTACAAGGGTCTCTCAAACGTGGCATAATCACTCTAGCAGTCTCTTACCTCATTCCTTGGATGTACTTTTCATTCCTCTTGATAATAGTGTCAAGAATAGAATAGCCAAACAGGGAAAGTTCATCAAACTTTGTGGCATGCTCTATCACAAATATATCTCCTTGCTTAAACCCGTAAAACTTCCCCCACAACATAGACTTAACAAACTTAGACAAAAGCCTATCTCTGATTTTCCTTTGAAAATTAGCCTAGATCAATTCTTCCTAGATCATTCCCATGGTCAGGCAATTCCATTTGCTCAAATTAGTTTTGCATTCAACATCCTAGAAGCTAATCTTCTCTTCTTCTTGTCCGTCTAAACTAAATTGATGAAGAACCTTTCATGGTGCAAAGCCAATTCTCTACCTCAATGGCATCCTCCAGTCCAAGAAAAGGCTTTCCTCTAAGTCTGGCATAATCCCGACTAAGCTTGGCATAGTTTTTACCAACTATCCACATTATTAAATCCTTCAACATTAGTAGCGTTACCTTTATTCGAAACCAGTAGCTGCTCCAGTTCGCATCAGATTGAAAAATACCTAACATATAACCGCATGTCTATTGGTGGGGTCACATCAACTTCGTTCACCCTTTGGTGTTATATTGAGCATCTCCATTAGTCGTGGTGCATCCTCCACTTAGATTCACTCTTCCTCTTCATATCATACTTTCTTTAAATCTAAATATAAGCCTTTCGTATGAATATTGAAGGACGATTCAAGAGGGTGAGTAATATACATACTTATATATGAAAAATGCAAGTACGTTACTATAGCATTAACACTACACCAATCCTATTGTCAGATCCTTATGATTTTACTTTCAGAACACTTTTAAGTTTGAAAATCTTTTAAGTTAAAACAAACATTAGCTAGAATTTCATCCAGCGAATTTTTGAAGGTATCTAACCTGGATATTTAAGAAATCCATTTACTCAATCTACTCAAATGAGTACCCAAGAGTTTAAGGCGAGAAACAAAAACTTTGAATCATACAAAAGTTCGCTATGAGTAATAATCTACCATTTAAAACCGAATAAGTATCTAATGAGACCACGTCACTCAGCGAAATAGTTTTCCCCTCACTAGTACTTTGATAGCAGAATAACCAATCATATGCTTCAACACTCACAATGGTTAGAGTAGTAGTAAATCATGTGCATGCGTGCCAAACATAATGGAAAACTCATCCCCATTGACTCTGACTTCCCATGTCACCATAATTATGATTATTCATCATATTTAAGTGACAGTCTTCTTAATATATTTATGATTACGATTCATATTCAAGTGACTATCTACCTTAACATATTTATTATTACCCATCATAATAAAGTAACCATCCGTCTTATTATCATATGATTACCCATCATATTCATATGATTACTTATCTAAACATTTATATGATTAGTCATCATGTTCAAGTGATTATTCATCATAATGTTTATATGATTACCCATCACTCTTTAAATTATTACCGTATTATAAGTCATGGAGATCACCCTTTCCCTACCATTTGGATTACCTATTTCCTTGGTTTATTCATTTGAAGTACATGAACTACCCATCCATTAGATATGGACTATCCATCACACACCTCATATTTCTCCGAGAATGACTATGTACCCATAACTTGCCAAATTTCGGAGACCATCAATCCTCAGCTTTATGTGGATTTCCCATCTCGCAGTCTATTAGAAACTACAAACTGATAAGTTACATTTTTCAGTCGTATACCACAAGAATGTAATCATTATATATTGGTGTCATCAATAATTTATCTCCCATATGTTTTCTAGTTAACAAGTGTTTAATAGCAAAAACCATATAATGTGTGCTAAAATAATGGTTTCTCCACTGAGCCAAAACACCATATAGCCCATGTGCATGGCTTCGTCCATTCAAAGGAAAATTAGGCTGATTATTTATCATAGACTAGCAATGCGAAGCAAACTTGTGTGGTAATATACTACATAATTTTATAACATTGATTCAAAACAAAGTGCTTTGGTTATCTACCATTTTAATAAAATAACTTTGGTATGAATCAAAGCCAATCTTTCCATAAACCATGTCTGTTTACTAAGGCATAACAGCAGAATAATGCTTCTTGTGAAGCAAACACATTAGCTTTAAAGCAAACAGCTTCAAAGCAATAGCCTTCAAAACAGTGATGCACTTTCTCTTACCCAGTGTAGTGCGAATCAAAATAAAAAAAGTGATGAGTGCTTCGCATACTCCTATATAGCCTATGGATAGAAAAGCAATGCTTTGATCCTTGCATATCTGATTAGTTCGAAGTGAAACAATAAAGAGAGGAGTTTTCTGCATCTGCTTATCCAGCTTATGCGAAGCGGTGCTTCAAGCCTTGCCTATCCAACTAACTTTGAAGTAAAGAAATACAGGGCTTTGCACCTACCCATCATACTTAGTGCGAAGCGTGTCAAAAAAGGGTTTGCTTCGTTCTTGACTACCTGCCTAGCTGGCTTCAAAGCAAATTGATGCTACATTAACCCAATCGAAACCTAGTGAAAAAGAATATGGAAACACGTTTTTGCTGCCATGCTATTTTTTGACTATGAAGTAAAGTGATTTGAAACAAAATGCTTCAAAATAAAGTGTTTTGTAAAAAAACAAAGATAAGAGTTGGCATTGAATTAAAAACAAACGGCTCCCTAATTTAAAGCAAAACACTAGCTTTGCATTATCCTACTTCACATTCAGCTTCTTAATGAACCACTTCATAGTTCATACCAACTATTTGATATCCTATGTTTCACCCATTCGAAATGAAACAGAAATATGTGAAACAAATCAAATGTCTTGGGCAAAATTGTAATTTAACATAAAAATGATATTTTTCTAAATAAGATGTAATTATTTTACTAACTCTTCATATTTATCAAAATCTTAACGTCGGATCTAAATGTTTACATATTCTTTACAAAAATCATGTGAAGAAATTTATCTAAAGGCTGAGATATAAGAGACTGACTAATTACCAGTCTTAATTAATTATTTCTCATAAGCTTTGTGAAACAAACATTTCATAATAAATCATTTATAACAAGGAAAAATCCGTCGGCATCAGTAGCCCAGTGGTTAAGGACTTGCACCATGGTAACAGTGATGCGGGTTCAAACCCGGAACGATATGCTAAGAGCTTACCATGTGCATACGCTAAGATCAACCACTTATATGGTGCTCACGGATAGGGCTAGGTGCACTAAGGAGGGTTTTACGACTCCGATCGGTTTCCCTTCTGAACAAATTGAAAAAAAAACAGGGAAAAATACCAAAAAATCATAGAAATTCCAATTACCATTCTCTTCATTCCATAAAAATTTAAAGTTGAAATTATTCGCTTGATCATTTTAGTACTTTAAAACCCAAATTTAATCGAATTTCCACCTTAGGAATTTCAGAAATGTTCAAAAAATTATAAACTTAGAATTCACCTCTAAAATCATATTAAGCAAGTCATATTAAATTTTCAAAATATTTTAAGATGTAAAACATTGGTTTATATCCAAAACCTAAGAATTTGACCAAAATCAAAATTATCTTTATAGAAAACAAATTAAATATGTTATTGTTTTATCCAAACAACAACAAATCACTCAAAACTACAAAGATAATTAAAGTACTGGCTATGACTGAATCAAAATAAGCAAACTATGTGTGTGTGAATATGCCATTCTCCTTAAAACAGACAAACAAGTTGATATTTGATGTAGCATAATTTCCTCTAATTTTCCCTTAGTTTCCCTTCTCTTTGATGTTGTTAATGCTATGCAGTTAATGTCCCGTTGTTACCCTGACATATTCCCACTATATCGTGTAACAGATTTCTACCGCAACACTATTTCCAAATAGACTTTACGTTTTAATCCCCGATATTCTCAATATATCCCATTATTTTTGTTATTCTCGCTTTATCTTCTGTAAAAGAAAGTAATTTAAAAATGATATTTATACATTATAAAATTAGTTTTTCAATATAATTTTTTAACATCTATTTTTTAAAATATAAATAATATAATATTCTATTGAATTTAATCGAGTTGAATAAAAGTTAACCTTTATTCAATAATATTTACTAGTGCTTGTATTTAAAATTAAGAATGTACTGACTATGATTAAGTTAAATGTTAATTTTCCATTTATTTATCATTTTTTTATTTGTAAAAATATTATGTACGAGTTTTATATGCTACGAGTGGAAACCCGTGCGATGCACGGGAGCGTAGACTGTTAAATGTCCATCTTTCTCTTATAGCATCAAATGTCCATCCTTCTCTTATAGCATTGTCATTTACGTTAAATTGGTAGTAAATGAATTTAATGCATACTAACATGAAAACAGGGTATTTAAAATTGCTGATGTGATATTTCGAGTTGACAAATTCTTTCCGTCGTAACTGCATGGAAAGATAAAGCTCATTCATTATCAGTTCATGTTAAACCAATTCATGAAGTTGATAGATTTGTAGGTAAGCATATACCTGCAATTATTGCTTTACAAATTCAAACATATATAAAACTTTCCTTATGCAGACTACAGGAAAAAAAATCACTTTCGAAGTCGAGTCACGACTGAAGATCACTTTCAATCATTTAGACAATGAGAGCATTAAATTAATCCTATAAAACATATATTTTGGTCATACTTTAATTAACGCTAATCTATACATGTGAAGTTATGCAAACGCAAACCTACAGCTCTTAAAAGTCTTTACATATGAAATATAAACTTGAAGTTGTATTATTAAAGTCACATTTTCTTAGTTGAATGTCAGTTTCATATTGTAGTAAAATAGTTTATAAAATGTATACCATAAAGGTTTTCATAATCCAATTGTTAATAATTACATAATTAGCCCAACACATAAAGTACGCACCGAATAAGTAAAAGCAAATCGTAATGCATACGTATACTAATTACATAGCAATAACAACACATGGTCAAGAAAAAAAGCTCAATTTTCATGAAATGCATAAACATTTCAGCAATTAAACATTTGTTTGAGTACACGTAAAAATGTGTAGTTCTCGATGACCACGTTCGCACTCCAATGCGCCGAATGCAACTTAAGCTGCAAGTACGAATAAGTATTGCAGTTAAATACATAAACTTTTACACATTAAAAATACATATGAAAGATCAAGAATAAAAGGGCAAGATGTAACTCTCCAACTAAAATATTTCTAAAATAATTTAGTTGAGCTCCACAGATTTGTCGATTTTCGAAAATTACAACACTTAAAAAGGTAGTAGCAAGGAATATGTGAAAGATGATTGAAATAAGAAAAACTTAAACTTGAGTTTTGTTACTATGAAAAAAATATTTTTTTGCCAAAATACCATAGGAAGTTGGAGTAATTCAGATGGGTAATACGATAATTTGAACTGTGGTCTCTTCTAAAACAATGTCTCTATGGTAGGACGTAACATAAAAATATTATAATAATAGCATATTTATTATAATTTTTACATCCATGTGTCTATAAAATAGGAAAGAATCAATGTTGATTTATGAAGAAATTATGATGCTAGTAACTGTCATATATCGACCTATTAGTCATCCTTATATTACACTAAGATAGAGTATTACTGACTCATGCTTTTTAATATGGACAACAGCAAATTTATTTATATAACTTTTGTGGTATCATTCATTCCCTATATTAATGGCTAAAATAGCAGTATTCTTCAAGGGTTAAAATTAAGAAAGACATAATTTGAGAAGATTCCATTTATTACTTAATTTCATTAACATGATACTACTCCAAGAGGTTATGGTAAAAAGAAATTAGCAATGCTCTCACTAAAACAAAAGGGAAAACGTAATATATGCCCTAAAAGAACATATTAGAATCCAAATAGTCTTTTAACTTTCCTTTTTTATGTTGTGGAACATAATACGTATATAAGGTAACTTCTTTTGTCTTTTAGTTAATAAATATGATGGTTGACATTTATGCTTACCGCAAAGAGTAACAATGCCCATAACAGGCATTTAATTTAATTAGTCAGGGTAAATCAATGCTATGATGGAATTCATATTAACCCACACATGGCTCTATTAGATGGTATAATCAATGATATTTGTTGATATATAACACTTGTATGTAGAATAAAACATTTGTACAATTCGAAAAATTACATATTTCATACATATGAAACATAACAAATAATATATCTAACAATGTATAACGTATCATATTACTCCTATATATTCCACTATAGTGGAAAGGATAACTATGTCAAAAGGTTATACCGGTGGATGCAGACTTTTGATGAGTTAACAAACATGCTATGTTATATTATATGATTAGTATCCTAGAGCACGAAAGAAATGTCAGACTGTAAATAAGTTTCTTACTACCCCACCTTTTGCTCTTTAGCCAATAAATACAATATGAAATATATTTTTGCCTCTTACCATCATAAATAAGTTCCCACACATATACCTTAATTATAAATATTGTATTTCTATTTTATAATCCGCATGCTACAGTAACAATTGCTAGTGAGGTTTTCTCCCATAAATGTTATCATGTAACCATATCTGGTGAAAACCCAAATCTAAGCATCATCTTTCCTGCCACTATATGAAAAATAAATAGTACATCATATGGTATTAATTTCCATCATATGAATGATGTGTCGACCTGTAACATTAATCAAGAACTGAACATAAAAAATTACTATTACTTAGTCAAAACAGGAAAAAATCAAGTTGAAGATACCAGCCACAAAATAAAAAAATTTACAGCAACAATGTTAGTTTTAATCATGTCTAACAAATGCATTTACATCAAGTAATTTTTACAAATATTCATATTGCATAATTATTCTACTTTTATATATAGCACCATTTCTATTCTATGAAGACTTATCTTTTGTATTTATCATGACCGCAAACAACATCTGGACACAATATAGATTGAGGTTAAATGGAACCTTAACCTACAAATCATTTCTGAAATACCTTGAAAACAAACATAATAATTGGAGATCACTTATGCTTCCTGCATAGCTAAAGCATTTACAATGATATAATCACAGAAAGGTAGCAGTAAACAAAGCAGGCGAATTACATGTATAACCAAAAAATAAACAAACCATCGCTATCTGATGTCCTAAAACTAATCTTTGCCAGTTTCGGTCAAAATGAAGAACCAAATTCTCAACAAACTTACATAGGTACATAAAAAATGGAAAGAAACCAAAACGAATCAAAATATTCAAACGCATAAAAATAGAGCCGACCTTATATAAGTCATTCGCTAATTTCTTAAACAAAAAATGCATAATTTTTTTGAATGATTGCCTTTCTTCGAAAAGAAAACCCGTCGAAAAACACCTGCTGCCAATGGCCTCCATATTACGAAGAGTTGATCTTAACCCAAATAAAAATTGTGCATTCTCTGCAAGATTAAAAAATATACAAACTGTAATCAACGAACCCAAATCTTCTATTAGCAATTTTAAATCTCCTATTCAAACTTGATGCAATTTTCAAGATGGGTTCTAATTTATGAGTGCAAAGAACTAAAAGCAGAAAATAGAGAGAGAATCGGTTGAGAGATAGAGAAGTCGATGCAGGGAGATGAAACAAACAGCATAAAAAACTGACCTGATTAGCGGAAATGATTTTGCGAGGAGTAGAAAATTTCAATCCGAAGGAGATGTTGGCAGACGAAGAAACGAAGAGAGATATGAGGGAAAGTGGAGGAAGCGTACGTGGAAACGTGGAAAACAATATGGAATGTAACGGAAATTTTATTCAGGTGTAATCAGAGCAGATGTGGCAAAATTCTGTCGGTCGGATGTCTGATGTACAATTGAATCACGGCCACTCTTTGTCTCCTCTTTGTCTAACCAAGGTATTTTATTATATAGATAATGAATTTTAACAAAACATTCAATATTTCAAATCTGAAATAAGCATATATGAAAAAATTAATTGTATATACTATATACAATTAATTTTACTTGGCTGTAATTAACAATTATACATAAGTCATTCCTTATATATTTAGCGATTAAATAGATTTACTTATAAAAGGGATGATGTGCGCTGATTTTGGTAAGCTAAGAATAAATGAAACGATGTGTGTACAAATCCAGGTCGTCCTTTGTCCAAACTAAGAATAAATCTCAGCCGCTCTTTGTCTCCATGTTTGTCTCCTGGTTTGTCTTAGGGGGCAATTTTATTATATAGATTTTAGACTCTTCCGCTATTTCCTCACTTTATCTCCACTACAACTTTTTGCACCTTCGCCGCATTGGATCTGTTGAGCGCTTTAGTTGCACATTATTAATGGTCAGCGTCCTAGGTAGCTAGATTTAGGTTTACTCGTAAAATGAAAGAAAAAACATGAAGGAGAAAAATTATGGTGTTGGATTATTTCATTTTTGCCTCTCCTGTAAGTCCTCTTTTAGGTTCGTTCAATTGATTAATTATTAAGACCAAACCACTTTACTTATCAAATCACAGCTTATTATCCCACAACGTTATTTTATATAACCTATCCCATTTAATTTCCTTAACATTGTCCTACTAAAAATTAGGGGTGTTGCACCACTATAATCTAACCATACTAAAAAAAATTATTGGGACAAAATATTCTCCTGGTCGAATGAACAGAAAACCATGAATACGCATTGTCCTAATTGCCTCATCATGTACCCATATCCTTCGAAGCCACTTAATATTTGTAAGAAAAAGTTTACAAGTCCATGATTCCAAAATTGGTGCATAAATCCATGTAGAAATTCAATATTTATTAGGGAATTAGCATATAAATCGGTCATGGTTCCCAGCCATGGCGAGGAGCATGTATCATTGAGTTAAATTGTGCACTTCATTTGAGCATTTCACTTGAGTTGATTTATTACTGAGAATGTTAATCCTGACTCAAGTGTTTTTCTTGGACTTGATGCTTGAGTCCAACCGAGGAGCTCATCTGTGGCGATTCATCCTTTGAGAGTTGGAGATCTATTGAAGATTCAGCTTATTATCTATCTGTTATTGCTACCTTGGCGATTCAATAATTCCATTTCTGTCATTTTCTTATGTACTAAAAAATTATGTATTTGATGTTTTTCTGATGTGTTAAATTACGGCTCTGATATTATGTATTATATTTGAGATTTTGAGATTAGTAGCTTCATGAGCTACTAAGTTATTATTTCTCTATGAGTTATTCCGCTATATTGTATATGTGATCTATCTATATTTTGTGATCCGATATTTTTTAAAACCCATAGTTAAAACAATGTACTATTACGTGCGATTTGAGTTGGTTTTATTATCGACTTAACTGGTACGTACAGGCAAGTTGTTAAACCATGTCTTCCTATCATGTCCACCTTTTATCTTATCTTTAAATTATTACATACTATTTGCTCTGAAAATAATTAAACACATCGTAGAGAATAGATTAAGACAAAAGTAGATCATCTACGCCAAAACATAGATGGTAAGTTGTGCACGACCATTGAATGTATGACACATCATCAGTTGTCTTAATCAATCATCAAACAAACCATACTTAATTTCATTTCATAGAATTTCAAACACTACGAATAGACGGATGTACTTATGTTAAAACATCAAACTTTAGATCCTAATAACTACCTCCACAATATGACGGAAATGTTTGTATATTTAAATAATTAGAATTTATGCATCAAATCAAAAAATAAAAATAAATGACAAAAAATGATTAGTATAAAAGAAACAAATGAAAAGAACAGAAAATTTTACATAGGTTGACCCAATAAGTGTATATATCAATTGTTTCTCATTTCTTGGTTTTTATAAATCTCGAGTTCAAGAATACAATGATTTGTTTGTATAAAAATCTAGAATAAAGTTTATGCAAATCAGTTCGATGATAATCCTAATGTTCTATTCATTGGTTTTATAAGTAGAAATCTAGTCCTAGATACAATATGCATGTAGCATTTATAGCTACCATATAAGTTGAATATTTTTTTTATAAAATAGCTACTTCCCATAAATACAGGTATACGAATGCATCGAACGTGAATTTAATCGGAACATTCTGGTTAGTAATTTAAACATATGCTCTGATACCAAACTATAACATCCCTCATTCTAAGGCACACAAAAATAAGAATTACTGTTGTTGCAATCATTGATAGTATTATCCTCTAGCATGAAAATATGATTTAGATGAAAATACCAAAATACACAGGAAAATGAAATAAAAACTCATTTCATTGACTAATATTTTCCATTACATATTCGCATGTGCAAATCCATGCTCAAAGAAATATAACAATTGCAAAATATCCCTAAGAGTAACATATGAAGATGCCTCCTGGTTGATCGGAGTATAAATATTAGGTAGTAATACAACTTTGCCTTTACATCAACAATAGAAGCACAACGAAATTCATAAATTAACTGGAATTTCATCCAGCATATTTCTGAAAGCATCTAACTTGGATATTTGAGAAATCCATTTGCACATTCTAACGTAGATGAGTACCCAAGAGTTTAAGGGGAGAAATAAAAACATCGGGTCATATACAAGTTTGCTATGAATAATAATCTACCATATCAAAACAAATTGACATCTAAGGAGAACACACCCCTCGGCGAAACGGTTTTCCTCTGACTAATACTTTGATAACACAACAACCAATCATGTGTTGGGCACTCACAATGGTTACAATAGTAGTAAATCATGTGCATGCGTGAAACATATAATGGATAACTCATCACCATTAACTTTTACTATCCATCTCACCATAATTATGATTATTCATCATATTTAAGTGACAGTCTTCTTAATGTATTTATGATTACAGTTCATATTCAAGTGACTATCTACCTTAACATATTTATGATTACCCATCATAATAAAGTAACCATCCATCTTAATATCATATGATTACCCATCATATTCAAGTTATTACCCATTTTAACATTTATATGATTAGTAATCATGTTCAAGTGATTATTCATCATAACGTTTATATGATTACCCATCATATACTAAATGATTACCCTATCATAAAGTCATGGAATTACCAATCTCCTACCATCTAGATTACCCATCTCCTTGGTTTATCTCTTATATTTGTCCCCATTTAACATGTATTTAACAACAAAAATCATACAATGTGTGCTAAAGTAATGGTATCTCCACTGAATGGAAATACCATATAGCCCATGTGCACGGCTTCGTCCACTCCAAGAAAATTAGGCATGATTATTTACTATAGCCTAGCAATGCAAAGCAAACTTGTATCTACCATTTTAATAAAAACAACTCTGGTACGAAGTGATCCCCGTTTGGCCATAAACCATGTCGGGTTACCAAGGCAAACTTGTATCTACCATTTTAATAAAAACAACTCTGGTACGAAGTGGCGTATGCTACTTGATGTGGAGAGCACACGGTATTCTTTAGTAAAAGGCGAAAGAATAGTTCGCTCTGTGCTCACCACGCAGCTGCGTTGCTTTCTCATTCCATGGCCCGTGCTTGTTTATAACTCAGCTCAACAATCCTATTGATATTTATGCCGATGTGGGACTAAAACGAACGAACTTCACTCCTCACCATCTCATAAATTATCCCCCATTCCTCTTTTTGCTTCTCTAAGGCTCCTGCCCAACTTTTATAACTGTGATTATTTCTCTACTCTGTTACTTCAGTTTCCCTGCATTTTCAGTTTATTTTGTTGCTCCTAAACATCATATGGCGCTGCATCAAATACCCCCAAAATTCATCATAACACATATGCCAAATTTCCTCCCCGACTTCATCCTTGTTTTGATGCTTTATGTTGATTGTTCCTATGTAAGTCTGCATTTCTGTTTTTACTTTAAAAATGGTTGCTTCAGTTATTCAGTCATCATTGCCAATGTTTTGTTGCAGCCGTAATAGCATTGGGTAACCTAGATGTACAATAATGAAATTGAAGCGGCTTTGTTGCTTTATTAATGTAGTTTCTGCGTACAGCTTTCAGATTGATGGCACTACACATCTAATACAACCATTTTGAACTAGGCCCTGTCAATCACTTCAACTAGTGCATTTATTTTTACGATACTGATCAGCTAAAAGAACTGAGGCAATTGATCTACACTAACTCTCCAGTCGAAACGAACCAAAAAATGGAGCATTCAACTTCAGTCCCTAACTCCTTTCAATGACGCAAACTAATTATAACTGCCCTTTGTTTTTAGCAGTCAATTCCCTCCAAAGTAATTTGGCTTGCAGCACCAGACGCTAGCAAGCAGACACCATTCCGGTAGCGGCTCCACAGCATTTGGTTCCAAAGTGGCCTCTGGTCTGAATCTCAAACACATATTCTCATACTTACTGTTTTTGAATGTTCACGTTTTCAACTTGAAGTAGTGATCTGACACAGAGCCACAAGGTTTTGTTCTTTTACAGAATATTTGTTGTTGTGTGATCTTATCGTTGATACCTCGAGCTCCTTTGCAGTTCACTCCCTTCCAACATTGTCTTTTACTGAGCTCAATTGGATGGATTTTTGTCGACATGCAGAAGAAATCAAGAATTCTACTAAAATCTCTTCACTGGTTAACAAACCACCCTATATATTGTTTCAGTGGGTACAAAGGGCTATTGACATTTCTTTGAGCAGCCTGTAATCTTTTAAAGTATGTATTCTGTTCTATCCATAGCTTTATATCCTTCTCTCCTATAAAGTGTCTCTATTTCACTCGATATGCTCTTGTATGATAGTTAATTAGTCAAGATATGTACTAGATTTATTACCCATTTATGTGAGAATCAAATAAAACCATAGCTCTTAAATTGCAAATCCTTGTACTAGTAGTAGTTCTATGATGATATTGAATCTCTGGCCAATCTTTCTAAACAAAAAATTGGCTGTATACTTTAACCTTTTCCTTACCAGCTTCCGCACATGCTTATAAATTGTTGTAAAACGTATGTACTCATGAATGAATCACGAGAAACTGATCAATTTTTGTACAATATATTAAGAAAAAATATATAATGATTTGTATTTTGTAATTACTTTCAAAACACTTTCGAAACATATAAACAAATAGAATCTAACTGTAAGAACTATTGTGTTCTGCGCGTACGAGATTAAAAATAACAAAATTATTAACTAATTTCAATTTGAGGCAGAAAAGAAATGGAAAATAATGTCGATCTCCGTATTTACTAAAAAACTACAAACTAGGAGACTAGCCTTGGTATAAACATGTTTCCATGTTGTCAGTCTGATGCTCTAAGGAAAAGAAAACACATTTTAAACATAGTTTATCCCAAAATAAACGCCTCAGATATAGATGTATAGATATTTTAATGACCAATAAGCAACCCCCTCTCGAATGCCATTTGAACTGTTAATGGTCTGCTTCATCTGAGTCATTTTTGGTTCGAGTTGGGTGGTTATTTGTATTGTGACTGCCATGGCAATTAAGGTGTACGGTTACACTTACTGACTTTGATATTATTGTTTTTAGGACTTAAACTACTGGAAGGCTTGCTTTGATTTAAAAGCTTTGACATGAAATAAAAACTTTGCTTACTGGAGTTAGGAGCTTATAAAGGTGAGGAGCATCAAATGGTTCTTTTCTTACCGAGTGGTATATGCGTTCTGTCCGAGACAAAGTATATTGGTTTCAAACATGATAAATTTTATTTTATGTTAAGTGTATGGTTTACCTGTGCATTACAGGTTTTGGAGAAGGCCATTTTCTTGAAGTGGGATGGAGTTGCGTCTCAAATATCAGACTGGTACACCGTTCCAATCAACAAAGGTTTATGAGATTACACTGAAGCCATACAATCATTACAGCATTATCACTGCTTCGATTGATACTCGCTTCACCAATCTTAAAGCTTACAGCTCGAAGTTGTTTTGAACCTAATGTGTTTTGTAACTTTGGTTATGGGTTATATCCAATCAATCTTCTTCTTTAAGCAAATAAAATAAAATTAGTGATAAATGTACTTCATTATATAATTTCTATTACCTAGTTTTCGTTTTTACCATGTGTATTCTTATATTTACTTCGTAGCAGCCAGGGATTTCCTACAGATCGACACAATGTGGTCGACCACAAGTGCATTCGATTTCGAAGTCATATTATCATAGATGTTTCATTAATATTTTTATTAGTTGCAATGTTGTATTAATCAATTGTATTTTGCATATCCATAGTAGCACGGTGGTTTTTCTTTATTTCTTTTAAGGTTATAACAATATCCGGGTTAGGATGCATCTGGCTTAACTTTAAAATAATTTTGTAGATTTCTACCGAGGCCAACCAATATAAAATATTATTCTAATATGACCCTACAAAATGAGCTTTTATTTGAATGCTCATAATAACAGGAAAGTTTCGTGAAACATCCTTTGAAAGTTTCAAAAATATATTAAATTTTCCTTCTGTTAACTCGGTTTTGAACCCCAAGAAGAAACTTATAAGGAATGAAGATGACGCAACCTCGGACTCAATCCAAACTTCACGCAGAGGCTCAAGACGGCGAAAAGGCAAGGTACAGGAAATTTAGTGCTAGATTGAACTAGGTACATGGATCAGTACCGTTTCATATCCTATGGACCGACACTAGTCCATAGATATGTATTGTGGTCCATCAAGACCCATACCACCGTGATTCATATGGCCTAACTAACCTAGCATGAAGGTTTAAGTCAATCGAATTCACCTAGCTATCGTAACTCGATTGACTAAACTAAAACTTGACATATTGAGATGATGGACCTACAAGTACAAGCTAATGACGAATAAGTCGAGTCAAACTTTACATAAAGGATCACAAGAACTCAAGAAAGTGAGATAAGATGGTCGAACTGCTATCTTGCCTAAGTCTTTGACCGACACGACTCCATCAGGCTTGATCAATTGGCACTACAACTTATTGGGTGGTCTTATGATGTTCGGTTGGGCCTTCTAGCAAACAGGTTTGGATCAATACCTTAAAGAACTCCTATAAATACCCCTTCCCTTCTATAGAATAGGGATTCAATCTCTGTCTATTGGAACTCTATACAAATCCATCCTCAACCACTTCTAGACTCTAAGGATAGTAAGTACTATTCACCTAAATCAATTACCGACATCTACTCTGATAAATTGACACTTGTTTACTTACTTTGGAGATAATTGTACTCATATTTAGAGATGGAAAAAAAATCCATACCCATGGATAAAATCCGTCATAGGCATGAAACAGATAGCTAAATGTGTACCCGTGGGTAAAATAAATTGGTTTTTTAATAACCGTTAATTAATGGGGAGAATATAGATATTATGATTTCTATGTCCGTGGGTACCCGTACCCATATTTAGTGTGATTTATTACCAATGCAAAAATCATTGTTGTTGGTTGTTCGGTATTTGTATGCATGCTTTTATTTAACAATTTATATGCGGTTATTGGTATTTGTAATAACTGTGCACGTTGCTAATTAAAGCCCTATATATACCTAGTTAGAAATTCTCATATTTGTCATTAATTGTTTCATATTCAAATCCAGCAAGCAATGCGTCTTTTTTTTTCTCTTCAAACTTTCTACTCTCTCTACTAAATTCAACACATCCTGCCAAAGTTCTAGCTTCACTCCTCCACACTGCTTTATATCAATATGTTGCCAAATCTAAGCAACGCGTTGCTAAAGTTCACGCCTGGTCTAATTTATTCTTTTACCAAATGTATGTATTTTTAAACAATTTCAATAGGTGGTTTGAATAAAACGTCATGGATACCCACGAATAGCCGTGAATACCTACAACTTGTTTAAAATCCATTTAATGGGTACCCTTGCGGGTATGGGGCGGGCTCAGGGCAAAAAATTACTTAACTGGGTGGGTGATGCGGGGTTACAACCTGTGCCCGCCCTGCTCCATTGACATATCTACTCATATTCCTATTAACTGTAATCAAAAACATGATATCTGGTATGGAAAATATGATAATAAAGCTATTCAAAGTGAATGTAGGCCATATTATTAGGTAAACCACTATAAAACTAATGTCTTCCCTCTTTACTTTCTGTATCTTTCATTTTTCATTTATTTCTATCTGTTTTGTATTGTTTTTTCGTAAAAGGGTCGTGCATTTACTAAATTCAGACATTAGTGTCATTTTTTACGTTAACATTTCGTGTTTTCACTAAGAACCAAACAAAGAGGAAGATCTGTACTATCTATTATAGATCCTTCTGGTCTAGAAGACAGATCTACTGCTAAAGTTGTGAAAAGGTTGTAAGCTGTATGTACAACTCAAGACGTGAGAAGGTTGATTTCTACTTCCAAATCGGATAGAAAGTCTTACCTATAGAAGATAATACTTTGTAAGGACAAGATGCCATCAGATTAACAGGAAAATTCACTTATGCACTTAGAGCAGCATGAAAAGAAGACCAACAAAATTTAGACGGAAAATATGCTTAGTTGTTAAGCAGATGGACTAACATCGATCAACCCCCTATGGTTTGGCACTGGTCCGACCCCAATGGATCGACATCGGTCCATATAGGTCTACCTGATATTACATCCAACTTCTTGGGTTGACTACCTAAAGTGCAGTATTGCTTTGAAGTGGGAAAAGTTAAAAAATCTTCCAAGTAAAAGGATCATTATCGGTCCATGCCATATGGACCAGTATCGATCCATAAAGACAAAGGAAACGACAATTTCGACCTTATGGCTTATCTCTCTCACTTCACTACAATGCTTCCGAAAAAAGTAATGCAAAAATATTCTATCTCCATGGACCGGTAATGGTCCAAAGGTGATAGATCGGCACCAGTCCATCAAATTGCCTCATATTGACATGCATCTCTCCGTGGTGATTCTGTCCAGCTTTAGACTTCCTTTATGCTCCTTGACATGTGTTATAAGTTTCGGGGCCATGCTGCACCCCTTAGCCCCCTAACTAGGGTGCTGCCCACCATTTGGGTCGTTCGAACGGGGACCTAATCAGTTCAAGGAACATTCAGACAAAGAGATAGGAAGTACTCTACAATGGTAGGCTAAGAAAATGAGGACGAAAAGTACTTTACTGGCTTGAAGACGCATGATGTCTCTATGGGTATTCGGTTGCAGCCTTTGCATCAAGCCAATATTCTGCTCAATTTGGTTGTTAAGTGGTTATTGAGTCTCCTCAAACTTCTTGGCCACTTTGAAGTATTGAGCTTGGGTGACCGGATCTTTGGGTTTGGAGGAAGTGGCCATATCCATGGCGGTTGGACCTCTGAAGGTTGATGCTGAGGAGAGTTTTCTAGGTCGTCGGTAAAAGGCCTCATCAATGCAGCTTTTCCTTTCTTCGCCATTTCGATAAGCTTGGTAGTTAAGTCTAAGGGGATCTAAGTCTCACTCCAAGTTTCGGAAGAAGAACGGTAGGAAAGATGAAGTCTTTAGTTCTCAATGAGAGCACTGGAATCCTGACGTCTAAAAGTTGAAACATCACCCAACAAGTTCCAAGACAATGAAATTTAACGTTCGGTACGGAAAATTACATAGGAAAAAATCACACGGTGTTTATAGTGGTTTAGTCAATGAGAACCTAAGTCTACTTTGAAGGTTTTGCTTTTTTATTCACTTAATATCAAAAGTACAATGGTGAAAACAATGGTTCCAAGTAACTACAATGACAATGGTGGAAAGCAAGTCTAAAAAGGGCCAAAAAAGAGGTTCTCTTCTTCTCAATATGGCAAGGTAGCCCAAAAAGCCTAGTGTCTGAAAGGAGGTAGATTTCTTCTTCCAAGAGTGATGGAGCAAGCTTTAGAGTCAAATATGCGGTATCTTCTTCTCAAAGTATCAAGAGAGCAAAAATCCAACCCTTTTCTTATAGCAGAATGAAAGGTTTGTATGGGAGAGTGGGCACATGGCCTACGTTTTTCGTCTTTTGGGATCGGTATCGGTCTTGCGGTAATTTTTCGTTCTTGTGCCACTGTAACGACTGCCCTACACTACCGATGCTCATACAACCAAATACAAGCACCCGATCAATGTAAAACGGTTGTTAGGGGAAAGAAATGGAAAGAAAGAAGGGAAGAGGAAAGGAAGAGAAGAAAATAGAAGATAAGAGAAAGAAAGAAATCTAAGACTAAACATGGATGAAGTCGTACATATCACAACGCATTAGATAAAATATAGTAGAAACCTTATGTATAAAACAGGCAAGACAGTAATAACTATATAATCAGAGTATACTAAAGATAATATACTCACCGATAAACTGTCCCAAGACAAGTAGCCAACACTCTCACGGCTCCGTAATGTCGCACAGCGGAATAATCAATAATACAAATAGAATACGAGAAGGCGCCACCTCCTGTTAATCTACCTGCGCAGCTCCAGATAAAGCCTACACCTGCTACCAAACCTACTCATCGATGTGTTTGATAATAACCTAAGGTAATAAGAGAGAACCTAAAACCTTAAGCAAGACAACAGTCTAGTGTGAGCGATAAACAAATCCCAAAAACTGTAAAACTAGCAATAGTATATGGTGCAAATGGCAAGAAGAGTCAAACTTAACCATCTTGCACCCACAGACTTTGCACATATAATATGATAATATATGCTACTCAGACAATAATAACAGAATAGATACTGCTCAGAATAGGATTCCCAGTTCCCCCACTTCTCTTTCAGATGCTAAGGTGATAGTTTACCCAAAGAAAATAGCAGAGAACACATAAGCAACCATAGCAAGCAATAACCTAGTTATCACCAACTAAATCCTTGAATACATTGGCATTGAATGACTAGCTCTTACTATCCGCCAAGGGCTAATGGAAAGCCCAGGTTCTAGTCAGCTTACCGCACGACCCGCGTATGTTTACCTCCTTGCGACAACTATATAACTCCTCGAGTAATCCAAGGTACTCGATCTCTCATATCCTTATAGGCGTCCCTCGCGATACCTCTGCTTTGAATCTACTAGAACCTTCAACTCTCGATGATTCCTTAGCGCTTCCAACTTCATAAGCCATCCTCGATGACTCCACCCTTTAGTTCGAGTCTTACTCGAATAGGGATGGCAAAAAATCTGTACCCTCGGTTATCCATGGGTAAAATCCGTCATGGATATGAAACTGATAGTTAAATGGGTAACTGTGGGTAAAATAAACAGGTATTTTTAATATCCGTTAATTAATGGGGCAGGTACGTATAGTAAGATATCCATGTCCGTGGGTACCCGTGCCCGTATTAAATGTGATTTATTACCAATAGTCAATACAAAAAACATTGTTCTTGGTTGTTCGGTATTTGTGTGCATGCTTTTAGTCAACAATTTATAACTGGCTGTTGATATTTTGATGGATACTTCTGTTGTTGTCTTTTCTTTTCTGGATGTTGGTTTAAACATGTATTGGTATTTTAAGGTCATGAGCATTGGTCTAAATTTTTTTTTCTTACCAAATGTACTTTTGAATAATTTCAATAAATGGTTAAAAAATAAATTGAATAAATATAATGGATACCCATGAATACCCGCCATTACCCGCAACCTGTTTAAAACCCGTTTAATGGGTACCCGTGCGGGTATGGGGCGGGCACGGGGAAAAACATCACCCGACGGGGCGGGTGATGGGGTGGTACTTCCAGCGCCCGCCCCGCCCCATTGCTATCCCTACACTCGAATTTATCCATTACCTTTCATGATCGAGTCCCTCCTGAGTCAATCAATTATATTATGAGCTCAAGTCTCACTCAAGTCGATCCATCATCTTGTTGCTTCGTCCCACGATTGGCTACGTATCAACTCCACTCCGGCCTGGAGTTCACTGTCAAAGGATATACACTTCTCAAGTGTACGACTTTCACCCCCATGTAAGTGATATACGAACCACGGCCTCTAAGATCACCTTGGAGATCTCGTCATGTCATTTCGTGGATGACCGCATCTGTCTCTGTCTTTTCATAAAACATTCGTTTGGTCTCGCAGCAAAGTCACCACAACGAAGAGCCAACGTCTTGAAATCGCCATTGAACGAATCCCCATATCATTCTCCTCGAAACGAAATCGTCATCAACCTCGAATTGTCCAAAATGGAAAATCAACAATAGTAGTCAATATCGATCACTTTATATCAATCATTAATGACCACACAGATCATGTGTTTAACCAAAAGTGGTTAAATACACATCCAACGAAAACGTATAGCATCCGTTTGGAGATTCAAGCATGTTCGTCGAATTGATTCTTTGCCTTCGGATTAGCAGCCAAATTCCAATACTGCTCTATACTCCGGTCGATCACCATGCTCAAATACACATCCACTAACCGATCGGTCTACACATTCCAATACTTTTTCGTGTATCTATATCACCCATTCAAGTTTCATTCGCCCAGACAATACACACTAACTTGTGCATTCGATTTATCACTAAACTCTAGTGGATAAGGTTTCCTAGCTATAGTTCTATTTCGCCAATAAATGGCATTTAAAACCAAGCTAAGCAAACAACAACCATACAACCACTAATCCTAAAATTAACTAAAATAGCATGAAAATCTCCATTATAGCATTCATAACATAAGTAGAACCTATCTAAAATAATTTTTGTGAATTTGGCGTTAAAATAGTTCAATCTTGGTAATAATATCAAAATAGCACATAATAGTGCACAAATAGATAAAAATGTTTTATTTGGATCTAAACTAAACAAATTAATTTTCAGTTTATCTATTTATTAATTACTAGGTCCAACAATTTATATTTTCAGGTAACAAGTCAATTTAAAGTGTCGAATTCTCACCATATAAATAAATAGAGTTCAGTGAAAGATAATATCATTCACCTTAGCCAAACCAACTCAAACTAATGTCAAAACGTAGAGCTCACCAATACGAGTCCAATGCAAGAAACCACGCCCAAATTCGATGTCGTATGCAAAAGTTATCGCATATATAAGTTTGCGGATTATTTAAATAACAAAATGTCATTAGCGCTTATGCTAATTAATTAATTAATTACCTTAACCTCCATTCTCATAATTACATCTTCCCCAAACTAATACTTGTACATGCATATCCAAGAAACCGATTCTCATAATTACATCTTTTCTCCCATGTTTCTTAACGAAATCGGGAACCGTTTTCACCAACGAACTTCCCTACGAACAAGCTTTGCAACCATCACCACCTTGTAAAACACGCACTACCAAAGAAAAACACCTCCTCCAACATGCCACGCGCAGGTCATCACCATCTTAGGATGCAATTTACGTTTCTCTATGGAATCGCGCCAGATTTTGAAGGTAGGTCCTATTTTTCAATGAGAAATAAAATGGTAATCTCGAATCCACCAATCATTGCATATAGCTTCGGAAATCTCGAGCCCAAAGTCTCATGAAATACACGGTCTTGGCTGAGATGGCGATCGTGCACTTTGAATTTGGTATAAGCTTGAAAAGGAAGAAAATCTAATAAATTAGAAACTGATTTATTGATTTTTAGTGGTCTAGATCAACGGGAATTAATTTTTGAAGATGGATGTAGAATAGGCCATGAAGATACGAAGGAGTTGGTGGAAAGAGTATGTGGATAATGAAGAGATTAGGGTTAATGAGTGATTAGAGGGGTATTTATAACCACATAAGGCCCAATTGATAAAAATTGTGTGTTCAAAACACACACTTTTAAAGATGTGCTCCCAAACAGTACATCTGTTTGATACGAAACTTGACAGTGTGAAACCACTTTTTATGAAGATTCCAAAATTATAAATTTCGTCAAAATCCAACCCTGAGCATGAAATGACATTTTTTCGTGCGTATTTCAAGACTATTTTGCCCTTGGTGCATTAAATGTCGAAATATAATGATCCATACGCTTTTCTTCATGTAACAAGCAATCTAAATATAATGTAAATGGTCTTGAGTCCTGATTCAGCCATTTATGAGAAATATCACTTTGGCGCTATCAGATGATTGACGATTAATATTTAAATAAAAATTATTTAAATAATCAATTTTTCAGAATGTGGGTTATTACATTCTTCCCTCCTTAAAGGATTTTGTCCCCGAAATCCTCAAGAATTGAACAACACAACCTCACACTCTCGCATAAGTGACAACCCAACACAAATCGTCGCCCGTGGCTTTCACGCATAGATGACGACCTAAGACCAACCGTCACTCATTGCTTTTAAAGAAAATATAACTACCAATAGCAGTCACTACATGGGAATAGACTCGGAATGCGGCACAAAGCCATAATTCCCATGTACAACTACCTTCAAAGTTCGAGATCGATCTAACTAAGCAACAAAATCCACATTGTTCACTTATTTCCAAACGAACAAGCAATGGAAGATATAAGTGATGAGATCTTAGTTGCGAGACAGCTCAACTAAGAAATTCCTCTCCTAGCTTTGGCTTAGTTCACTAAAAAATACTCTAACAACATCTCATCTGCGTGGTTCGATCTGAGAAATTATAACTAGCCAAATCTGGCTCAATCCAACAAAGGAGAATAAAAGCCCTAAAGCGACCTCTCATATCTAGGACATTAAATCACTAAAAATGCACCTAGAGCAGAATCTGAACTCCAAACAACCCATGTTGCCAAGTCATGTATGGAAACAAAGAGACAAAAAGACAAGGCTACCTAGCATGCCTAACAACCATAGAAGTATAAGTAACCATGTGAACATTAACAATTAGACAAACATATAAAAACAATCATGAAAGCACAATCAATCAAACATACATGGAAAAACAACTGCAATCAACAAGATAATACTAAAGCCTATCCTAACTTGCAGGATACTATCCTACCTAGGAATACGTTGAATATGCATCTAATCTATAAATGACTCAACAAACGTGGTTGTCATCCCATCGAGAATAAAAATCTAACTTCTCGCATCAACGAATCAGATATGACTCAAGTCTTAACGTGCTAATCTCAACTTCTTGGCGACCTATAGATGGAAAAATCGACGATTGTTCCCGCATCCTATCCTAATTTTCGAGTATTTACAAAGAACTACTCGACGCTTCCTACTTAATAACCAACTGATCGTTCATCCATCTTGATACGAATGGTCAATCATTCTCTTTCAATGATGTCGGGAACAACAACGCCTCTTCAATACGGAATCAACCCTCATGGAAAAATCTGTACTACAATAATTTAAAACCCGAAGCCATGACCAGCAATAAAAGTGAGTAATACCACCAGTGGTATACTGCTCTTAAACTGGTACATCTTTGGCACAACAATAACACTTGGAGGCGAGGAATCGAACCATCAACCCTGAAGGTTAAGATTGCACTCGAAGAGAGAACTCCACTAGTAACACCATCGATAACTCAAACTTCATTCCAATAAATAGTGCCTCCACAACTCCAAAGCGAATTTCCATCTCTATCGCGAACTCTATCGCCATAATGACTCAATTGTCATCAACTCTGAACCAAGAGTCAAATATTCAATAACGAACAACCTTAATCGTCGACTAGCATACAACGATCTAACCTCTTGGTACTACCACCATAGCCTTTATAGGATCGATAACGACTCCCTGCTCTAGGCAATGTGACTTAAGTACCTCGCTTCACCCAAACTGAAGCAGAACTCTAACAATCCAACTACAACATGAGATCATTGAACATGATCCATGAAATTCACAAAATATGCCGACTCGTTAGCAAAATCCTCATGGGAAATTCTGTTAGCAAAATCAGCATACAACAACCAACCACCTGTTAGCAAAATCCCCATGGGAAATTTTGTTGAGAAAACCTCTTCTCGCACCTTAGATTTAACCCTTCCGAACGTCTCAAAATGGAAATAGATACTGGTTTATTTCATGCTCTTAAGGTGCACATGCCCTAGAGGCATAGCCGTCGATCCATTATCATTGGCTAGATCAACACAGAACTCAACTTAAACATAGTGGTAGTCTGATCACTTCATCGAATGTGCCTAGATATTGACAAGCTACCAGCTCCAATGATGACTCACTACTAGAGACCCGATATCTCAGCCCGCTATTGTCTAACCATAAGCGACTTGTTTCCCACTATCGCTTAATCTAGGATGACTCACTTCTGCATCACAAAATGTCCAAGCCCATCATCGTCATCAACAACCTCTTTCTACCACTGGTTTTCTATATCAATCCCAACAAGAAAATCCTAGACTCGGGTACTTGGTCTAATCAAATCTAAGTAAGCAATAAACAAGCAACTTAACAAACAAGCAAACATAACTCGATGAGCTTGAGGTTTTGAAAAACTATGTAACTGCCAAAATAAACAGTATGCTATGACAATACCCCACCTTGAGGCCCAAACTAATCCTGTGAATGTTGCACTCATCTATAGTATTAACCCTTGGTGACCAAACATCGGATGTCATTATTGTGAGTAGTGTGTAGTTTGGTTCTTGAGTTCATTTCTGTTGAGTATGTGTTTGTAAATATGTGTGCCGATGTACATATTTTGTTTTACTTTGGTTTCATAGTTGAGCCTAATTTGCTTGGCATGTTAACTATGTATTATATGCTGCAACGCTAAAAAGAAAAGAAGTATTTTCCCTCTTCTCAAAATTTCATGTTATTTGTCAATAATAACATAGTATTAGAGCCATGATGATTCAAAATTCAGATCTAACTCGAGATTCAGATCAAATCATTGAGAAATAGGAAAAAGCAAGATCGCAGCGGATGCGATGTAATTGAAGCCTAAAATCACTGATCATAAGATGAATAATTTGAATTGGAGTAAGACTACTTGGTTATATCTTCGAAGTATAGATAAGGATGGACATCTGGTTGAAGATCCACCCATGGCGGAATCAAAAGAAGATAAGGATTAAATATGGTTAGGAGAGGGTGCTCGATTGTTTTTGCAAATCATAAATTCGATTGATAATGAAGTGACTGACATGCTTAAGCATTGTGAATATGTTAAAGAGATGATGGAGTATCTAGAATTTCTAAATTCTGGATAAGGGGATCCAACAAGGATGTACGATGTGTGTAAGTCATTTTACAGAGCTGAAAAGCAAGAACAAACGCTCATGAATTATTTCATGAATTTCACACGAAGACATATGAGTAGTTTAATCTGCTTCTTCCAATTACACTAGATGTGAAAACTCAACAACAACAACAACAACGAGAACAAATGGTGGCTATGATTTTTTAGCTAGTTAACACCATAATTTGAATCTGCAAAGTCACAAATCCTATCAGGACCAGACATTCCTTCATTGTAAGAGGTGTTTAGCAGAATTCTTCGCACCAAGATTGCTCATGCACAAGTATAAAATACAGGAGTCGAGTGTGCATTGGTTAGTAGTAACAGAAATTATGTGCAAAGTAAATAAGGAATTAATTTGAATCCAGCTCACCCTTGAATAATTCACCAAGGCCAAATGTTTAAATGAATAGTTCATCAAGTCAGGAAAAATTGGGTACATACTGTAAGAAGAAAGGACATATGAAGTTTGAATGCAGGAAACTTCAACACAAGATTTCACAGACAAATAATGATATGAAGACAATTCTTATATCAACAGAAGATTATGATAAGTATATGAAGTTTTAAGAGTCAGTGAAAAATGGATCAACAAATCAGGGATCTACATCATCTATTACAAATATTGCAAATTCTGAAGTCAATAAAAATGGATCCTAAATTCGGAAGCAACTGATCATAAAACAGTTAATAATAGTTTGATTTCAAATCTACAATATAAATAATCAACCTATGTTCTTACACTAGTTTATGGATCTTAAACATATGTGCAAGGAACTGGACAAGTGAACTTATACTCAAATTTACCATTAAACTCGGTGCTATATTTGCCAAAATTGTCATTCAATCTGATATTTATAAATCAAATAACTGAAAATCCGAATTGTAGCATATCATTTTTTCCTGATCTTCGTGTGTCTCAAGATCTAATGACGAGGCAGATTATTGGTAGAGGAGAAGATTCTTGAGGTTTATACATGTTTACTATTGTGCCATCCAAGTCTACATGTTGTTCAACTATAAATTCTGCATTTTAAACTCACTGTCAACTAGGATATCCACCACTTTTCTTGTTCAAGAAATTATGTCAACAATTTAACTCATTATCTGCACTACATTGTAAGTCTTGCCAATATGCAAAACATCATCGTGTCAGTTTATGTCCAAGAGTTAATAAAAGGTCTAATTCATTCTTTGAAATTGTACATTCTGATATATGTGGACCATCATCGGTTGTATCCAAACAAGGGTATATCTTTTTTTTGTTATATTTATTGATTATTACTTACGTGTAACTTGGTTTTTTCTAATGAAGAATGGATATGAACTATTCTTTATATTTTTATATTTTTTGTGCTGAGATAACGAACCAATTTAATACATCAATTAGAATTCTAAGGAGTGATAATGCAAAGGAGTATACAAGAAGTCAGTTTCACTCATATATTACATAACGTGGAATCATACACGAAGCATCATGTGTTGATGCAACAACCTAGAATGGGGTAGTTGAAATTAGACACTTACTTGAAACTACTAGAGCACTTCTTTCTCAGATGAATGTTCCAAAGAGTTTCTCGAAAGATGTAGTATGTACTTCCTATTTTTTAATTAATAGAATGCCTTTGACTGTGTTGGATTATGAGATACCATATCAAGTTCAATGTTCGAATAAGCAAATTTACCTAATGAAACCAAGAGTGTTTGGATGTACTTGTTTTGCTAGAGATGTTAATGCACAACTGACCAAGTTAGATCCAAAGCCATTGAAATGTATATTTGTGGGTCATTCGGGACTTCAAAAAGGATATAAGTGTTTCTGTCCAAGTTCTTCGTAAGTATATCGTAGTAGTTGATGTTACTTATGTTGAAGATGGACCTTTCTATCCATCCTCGGTTTCTCCTATTCAAGAAAATAGAGATAGTGATGAAAATTAGACACAGAAAGATGATCAGTTCCTTGCATATCCTAAAGTAGGGACACAGATCAATGATCATAATGGAAATAATTAGGTGAATTTAGCTGATCCAACTATGTTTGTTTCTGATTAAGAAGATACTCCTGTGCCAAACTCAAGTCTTGATTTACCCATTGCACTACGTAAGGGGAAAAGAAAATGTACTTATCCTATTTTATCTGTTGTGACATACAATAACCTATCACAAGAATCATACGCTTGCATCTCAACACTAGTTTCCATTTCAATTCTAAAGACTATTTAGGAAGCCTTATCAAAGAGAGGGTGGTATAATGCAATGATAGAGGAGATAAATGCATTAAATCGAAATGACACTTGGGACTTAGTTCATTTACTAGAAAACAGAAAAGTGATAGGCTATAAATGGGTGTTTACAGTAAAGTTGAATTCAGATGGGTCTCCTGAAAGGTTGAAAGCTCGGTTGATTACAAAGGGGTATGCACAAACATATGGGATTGATTACTTTGAAACATTCTCATCGGTAGCTAAGATGACTTCAATAAGAATGTTTATATCTTTGGCAGCTAGGTACAAGTGGAAATTACATCAATCGGAAATTAAAAAAGCCTTTCTTCATGGTTATTTAGTTGAGGAAGTGTATATGGAGCAACCACCTGGTTTCGTTGCTCAAGGGGAGCAAGGGAAAGTATGAAACTAAAGAAGAGTCTGTATTGTTTGAAGCAAAGCCCCAAAGCATGGTTCGGTAAGTTTAGGCAGGCAACGGAAAAAATTGGTTTATCATGGAGAAAAGCTGACCATTCAATGTTCTAAAGGAATGAAAAAGGTATTTGATCTTATTAATTGTATATATGGATGATATTGTTATCGCTTGTAATGGTGATGTAGGAATTCTTGCACTCAAAATGTTTATTCATTCACAGTTTTGTACTAAAGAACTGGGTAAGTTGAAATATTTTATAGGAATTAAGGTTGTTAAGAGTAGTGATAAGACATGGTAGTAACAGAGGAAATATATACATGATTTATTGAAAGATACTAGAAAATTGGGTGCTAGGCCGTGTAATACACATATGTAGTGAATACATGTCTCACAAATGAAAGGGAGTTATTTAAAGATCTTGGCATGTATAAAAGACTGGTTGGGAAATTGAATTATTTGACAATAACTAGGCCTGATATTGCACATCCAGTTAGTGTAATTAGTCAATTCATTAGCTCATCTACAGTTGATCATTGTAATGCCTTAAAGCAAATTTTATGCTATCTAAAAGGTAATGTTGGATTATGTATAGTGCATACCAGTCAGGAATACAACAATATTGAGAGTTTTGTTGATGCTGACCGGACTGGATCAAAGTCATATAGGAGCTGATCAACCACAGGCTTTGCGTGTTTATTGGTGTAATATAGTCTCATCGAAGAGCAAGAAGTAGTGTAACGACCTGCATTTTACGTATCAGAGGATCATAACATATTTTTATTTAATTCCCTGAGAATCAAATCATTCTCATATTTTGATATGTTTATGAGGATGTGAGACATGTCCGTAATTTTTACCAATTTTATTTGTAATCATTTTGCCCCTATCAGTTTTGTATAGGGAATAACTTTTGATTGGGATCGAATCAGGTGCTGAAATCAGTTTCATTGGAAAGGAAATGGTCTTGCCAATGAGTGGTCACATTAAAGATTTGGTTCAGTGATTTGGGAGAAATCGCTGTTTTAGTGCTACATACTTTTTGGATAGACTAATTAGTCATTAGTGGGCTGATTAGTGAGGCCCATTAGTGGGTTGATGGCTTGGCTATAAATAGGGAGGTAAAGGCAAGGGGAAGAGGTTACTTTCTTCATTTCCCATTTAGTTAAGCTCATAATCCTCCTTACTTAATCAGATACATCTCTCCTTCATTAAAATCTTAAATCTACATTAGAAGATTGTAGATCTACATCAAGGAAGGCTATATCTATATCAAGTGAGAGTGGATCTCGTCAAATTATGTGGTTTGAAGATCATTCTTCGCTGTTCGGATGAGAGATTAACTGTTTTCAAGCTACTTCGAAGATTTGGTGAGTGATAAGCATCTCTCACACGGATTCAGTCAAGTATACGGGTTGTTTGATCTTATATTCATCATTTAAAGTTGTTTTCACATAGATCTAATCGATGTATGTATGATTTCAGTTCCAAACACCATAGGATCTAATCAAGCAACTTATAGACGGTAAGTTCATTTGCAAATTCTATATTTTGATCCATTTATTGATTTGATCATTTGTTGAATCATTGTTTTAATGTTTGTTGAGTGATTGATTAGTGATTGTGTGATTTCGTTGTTAAAATGGTTGGTTGAATCATCATAAGTTTGAATCGGGCTGGTTTTGAGTTTGGATCAATGGTAATTTCAATGGATCTACCAAACTACGGATCTGGCATGATTGCCAACAATTTTAGCAAGTGGCAAAAGTATGAATCGCCAAGAGAAAATGAGTGGACCGGGAATATTTCCGTCGATCGGGAAAAAATTTAGTTCGAGCGGATTGACACCGTTTGGAAAACGATGTGGAAAGGTCCTGGATCGTCCATGATCCATGGATGGATTGGGTGCGTTAAATTGATGGACGACCTAACATTTTCCTATAGATTCGTGAAAAATTTGGTGGCTTAGCAAGGTGATGGATCGCAGTCGATCCATCAAGATTGACAGCGTTTGGAAAAATGCAGTGGAAAGCGATGGATCGGGCCCGATACATAGGTGGAGCGGATCAGTAATTTTTAACGGATCAGCATGGTAAAAACTGGGCTTGGCATGAGATCTGGCAGGTGGATCGAAACTAATCCATGATGGATCGAAGGGAGGAAATCACAGTGGTTTAGAAACGTTGTTAAAAGCATTCAGAAACGTTGTGGTATAAAAATCGAGCCAATGGGTTTGGAACGATCTGAGGGATATGATAACATTTCTGAAACACTGTAAAAGGCTGAATGCGGCATATGGTTTTGGATCGACGATGATAGTGGCTTTGACGTGAATTCAAGATAGAATGTTCAAAGTGTTATGAAGTGTTCATTGATCGATGCAATGCAACGAATGTGAAGACGACTCAAAGATGCTGAGTTTGTGAATAATGGTTGCTAGAGAAGGCACTTAAGCTATGGATAGTCGCTAGGGATGACGAATAGAGTTATGAAAGCCGTATAATAGGTACGCCTAAATGACCGGTTGAATTATCAAGTACCATGGGTTGTCATGATGGGCCTAGAGATACAAGTCATGATGGCATATGGAGTTTTGCTAGAACCGGAGTTTACCATTATCCCTTAACGGACGTCATGATATTAAGTCGATCATACGATCAACAATGGTTTCAAAGCAGGATTGGCGGTGATAGTCGAGTCATGGGTGATGATTGTTTTGCTTGTATCGTCTTGTGTAGATCATTCGAAGGAGATATCTCTCGAGGGCTTGTTTGATGTTGGTTTAGACCTTTGGGGCTTGTGCTTGGGTGATGTCAATATCGATTGGGATGATCTACGCTTGGTAACTGATTTCCATGAATGTACTGTTTGTTTCTATCTGATTGTTGTAAAGGCTATCACGGTCGGATGTAGGGAAGACAAGTTTGGAAGTTCTTCTCTATTGATATGTTGGTAGATTCATTGATTGATCTTCCTATTCTCATATACTTTATTGACGATGTTAGATAGTTGTTTTATTACTTATTAATACTGTTGGCTTACTCAAGGTTTTATGTTCCCTCTTATTACGTTGGGTTGTTCATCCATGTGTTGGATGGGCAGACTGAGTAACAGGTGACAGGTAGTTGATCTTGATGAGAATGATGTTGCTGAGCGATGACGAGCTGGAGGCTTATGTATTAGTTTCCTATTACCTATTATTTGTTGTTTTTTGCTGCCATATTGATGTTTTCTCTGAGTGACTTGTAGTGAGGCACTTTGTACAGACTCTTATAGTGTTATCCAATGTTGTATGGATATTCCATGGTGATATGATAAGGTTTAAGATTTTGCTCAATTCTCCTTTACTAATATTGCCTATTGTATATGTTATATTATATTTTATCATTGCGATGCGAGTTATACGACAGGTTCCGCTTGTGTGATTCTACCCCGGTTATCGTCCACTGCAACCTGGCATGTCTTTCAGCGCATTATTTCCTTTGTTAAGTGCAGAAGTTATGGGCGATCGTCACATTTGGTATCAGAACTCTGGTTAATCGATTTTAGCCAAAGTTCGAAGACATAATACGTATGAGAGACGTATTTGTAGATTTCTGATGGATGTATACTATATATTCAGGTATAGTATAATAGCGTTTGAACTCCATTTGCAGCTTTTCTCGTGTGTGGACTAATCATTCGATTATTCAAATTTAGAATGAGTCGTCGAACGTCGAGACACACTGTTAGATAGGAGGCTGTTCATGTATGGGTGATGGCAGTATACCAAATTATCCAGCTATGTTCGAGGCCATGATGGTAGCAATCACGAGGAGGGTACCCGCACAGGAGACAGTCGTAGTAGATGTAGGAGTTCAAGTGCAAGTGCCTAGGGCCGTGGACTTCGCAATGCTATGTAAAGAATTCAATACTCTATGAGGGAAGCAATTTAATGGGACGAAGCTGGTTGTAGAGATTCAAGGGTCACTTGACACTTGCATTTAGATTTTTGGAGACTTCGGTATTGACGATGCGACTAAGAAAAAGCTTGCATCAAGATAGCTACAGGGCAGAGCTATAGATTGGTGGAACTCTGTCACTCTAGAGACTCTGGAAGATGAGATTTCACGGGAGCAATTCCAAGTCAAGTTTGAGACGAAGTTTATTCCTACCATTCAGAAGTCAATTCTGTTTAAGAGGTTTGTCGAGCTTAAGCAAAATGGTCGACCAGTGTTGGAGTATGTTACTGATTTTGAAGCCTTGTCAAAGTACGCCCGCTCATATATCGAGAAGTTTGTCATGGGCTTGGACAAGTACCTTGGGAATCAGCTGGTTGATCACTTAGATGACTCATACGAGAAGATCGTGGAAAAAGCTCTGAGGCATGAGAGTTTGTTTCCCAAGTAAAAGACTGTTGTTGCAGCAAAAGAGGAACCGAAACTAAAGTAGGGTGGTAATAACAAAAAGAGGAAGCAACAATTGCAGAAAGGAAAGGATGGTCAGAAAACCAGAAAGGTGAAGTGACTTGCTACAACTGCCATTAGAAGGACCATTATTCCAAGGATTGCAAGAACCCAAAAGCCAACAGGAAGTGTCACAACTGTGGCAAGCCTGGGCATCTCAAGAAGGACTATCTAGAACCAGCTAAGGGAAAGCAGATTGTTAAGGCGTATGCTTTGGAAACTGTGCCATCATCTTCAAGGGCTCCTACGGCGGAGGAGAAAGGGAAGAGTGTCGTCGTTTAAGGTGTTCTTTCCATTAGAGATTTTCAGTACGTGTGTTGTTTGATACCGGAGCATCACATTTATTCATTTGTAATGAGCTTGTTTGTCGCTTGGGTTTGGAACCTGAGATTTGTGATAGACCATTGATCGTGACTAATCCAGTTGGGGGTTCGTCCAGTTTGTGTATAATTTTTCGTGGTCTAGTGTTATCGAGTCGTGGTTGCTCCTTTCTATGTGATTGCTTTATTTTGAACATCGCTAGCTTTGAGATTATTTGGGTATGGACTGGCTCAAGAGGTATGCAGAAAAAGTGGATTACGAGGAGCTGGAGGTGACAGTTGGGAATGTGGAAGGGTGAATGGTTGTTATTCGATATAAGCCCACAGATGGTGTCTTCATAATCTATTTATATTCGCTTGTGATTCTACGGGAAAACTTGTCATCGGTGTTGATCGTAAGTGAGTTTAATGATGTATTTGATGAGATCAAAGGGTTGCTGCCACATCGCGAGATTGAGTTCAGAATCGATTTGGTCGAAGGTGCTAGACCAATCGTCATGCCTTTTAGGCGGATAGCGCCTAAGGAATAGCGAGAGTTAGAGGTACAAGTATGTGACCTTTTGGGAAAAGGATTTATTCGGAGAAGTGTATCTGAATGGGGTGCACCAGTTATGTTTGCAACCAAGGCTGATGGATCGTTGAAATTGCATATTGACTATCGTGAGCTGAACAAGGTAACCAAGAAGAACAAGTATATGTTGCCAAGGATAGACGACTTATTCGATCAGCTTCACGGGTCCAAGGTGTTTTCTCAAATGGATTTGGCAACGGGACTCAACCAGTTGAGGATGGAAAATGATAGTGTGCTGAAGACGGCTTTTAGGACACCATCCAGTTTCTTCAAATGGTTGGTGATGCCATTCGGATTGACTAATGCGCCATCTTATTTTGTGGATCTTATGAATAGGGTTTTAAGAGATCAGCTGAACAAGTTTGTGCTTGTGCTCGTGGATGATATTTTGGTTACTCCCGGAATGAGGAAGAGCATAAGACACACTTGAGAGTTATTTTGGAAATCTTGCGAAAGTATCAACTGAGAGCTAAGTTTTCGAAGTGTCGCTTTTTAGAAGAGTGAAGTCAGGTTCTTAGGCCATGTTGTTTTTGGAAATGGAATAGAGGTTGACCCCGCTAAGGTGGCAACAATCCAGGACTGGGATAAACCTAATAATGCGACGGACGTGAGGAGTTTCCTCAGGTTGGCCGGATATTATCATCGTTTTATCAAGGATTTCTCCAAGATAGCTGCACTATTAACAGGATTGAAAAAGAAGAATCAATTGTTCATATGGGATGCGAAGTGTGAGCAAACTTTTGGAATCCTGAGAGAGTGACGAGTGCTCCTGTTTTGACCATTCCAAGCAGGAATGAAGAGAAGGTGGTATGCACTGATGCATGTGGTACTAGATTTGGAGCAGTACAGATGCATAAGAATGGAGTTATGGCCAACACGAGTCGATAGCTGAAGACGCACAAAAAGAATTATCCGACTCATGATTTGGAGTTGGTGCCGATCGTGTTTGCTCTTAAGATGCGGAGACATTACCTGTTGGGAGTTCGATTCGAGTTGTTTATAGATTACAAGTCGTTGAAGTATCTCTTCTTGCAAAAGGATTTGAATCATCGGCAGCAATAGTGGTTAGAGTATCTGGCATTGTACGATTTTGGTATAGCCTATACTCCTGGTAAAGGGAACATAGTTGCAGATGCATTGAGTCGAAGACATGTAGGATTGGGAGCTATGTTTTCGGAATGGAAGCACCTTAAGTACTTGGTAGGATTTGATTTCAAACGACGGTGTGAGTTGGAACTTGAAATATTAGCAAACTTATCTATAAGACCTACTCTCATCAAAAGGATTGGCGGGAGCTAGAAGCGTGATGCAAAGCTTGTCGAGATTATCCATAAGTTAGAACCATAGGATAAGGAAATCGAGGTCGACCAAAAAGGTTGGCTTCGAAAGAAATGACGGCTGGTTGTTCCTGATATTGACGGATTGAGAGATGAGGTTTTGAGGGAATGTCATCACTCGAAGCTGACGATTCATCCCGGTGGTAACAAGATGTATCAGGACATGAGACGAGCCTACTAGTGGGAAGGGATGAAAAGGGATGTTGGAAAGTTTGTCTCCAAGTGTATTAATTGTCAGTTGGTTAAAACTGAACAGAAAAAGCTGAGTGGATTGATTTAGCCATTTGAAGTTCCTACGTGGAAGTGGGAGCAGATATTGATGGATTTCATCTATGGACTACCTAGAACCAGGGCAGGAAACGAAGGGATTTGGATCATAGTGGATCGCTTGACCAAGAGTGCAAGGTTTATTCCTGTGAGATCGACTAGGACGGCATCGAAGTTGGGTAAGATTTATATTAAATGGAAAACTCGATTCCATGGTATCCCGAAGAGCATAGTGAGTGATCGAGATCCATTGTTCACGAGCAGGTTTTGGAAGAGTTTA
The DNA here is from genome assembly GCA_030737875.1 of Allium sativum. NCBI lineage: Eukaryota > Viridiplantae > Streptophyta > Magnoliopsida > Asparagales > Amaryllidaceae > Allium > Allium sativum. Next base: position 116,412,195 of record CM060925.1, read on the forward strand.
CAAGAGACTTTGGGAACCAAATTTTGTTTGAGTACGGCTTATCATCCTCAAACCGATGGTCAAACCGAGAGGGTTAACAGAGTTTTGGAAAATCTTCTGAGGACTTGTGTATTGGACTTCGGAGGGTCATTAGAAGACCATCTACATTTAGTTGTGTTTGTGTATAACAACAGCCACCAGTCGAGCATTGGTATGGCACCGTATGAGGCGTTGTATGGTAGACTGTGTAATTTTCTGGCATGTTGGTTAGAAACTAGAGATAAATTGGTACTTGGACCATAAATGATAAGAGAGACCTTAAATTGTATCGAGATCATTCGGCAACGAATGAAGGTAGCCAAAGACTGTCAGTAGAGTTACGTTGATAAGCGTCGGAAGGATTTGGAATCTGACATTAGCAATATGGTTTTCATAAAGATTTCACCGTTAAAACATATTGTTCGGTTCGGAAATAAAGGAAAGTTAGCTCCAAGATTCATTGGACCATTTCCGATAGTCGAGCAGATTGGGAAGCTCGTGTATAGATTGGATTTACCCAAGAAGATGCCGAGTGTGCGCAATATTTTCTTTGTGTCGTTTCTGTGGAAGTGTGTGGATGATTCAAATGTAGTGGTATCTCCGGAATAGTACGAAGACCTAGAAGTCGAGTTCGTAGTAACAAAACCTCGTAAGTTGTTTCGCGTTGTGGGGAATGATACGAAACAGCTTAGGAGGAAATCAGTTAAGCTAGTCAAGGTGCAACGGAATGCGGATGATGGCAATTGTACGTAAAAGGCAGAAGAGAGTATGATGACGACCTACCAAGAACTCTTCGCCAGTATGACCCATTAATGTTGTGTTACCTTACACCATTGTAACTTGTACAATTTCATTAGAATTCCACGTGCGAGGATAAGGCTATGGATATATGGCTTGATGGATGCTAGTTCCGATGGTAAATTGGCAGCTTGTGGAAGATAGGCATGCTGAATTGTTTTGGTTGTTTGTGTTTGCTTGGAATTTCGGTGGGAGAAATTCCTTAAAAGGGGAGAATGTAACGACTCGCATTTTAGGTATTGGAGGATCTTAAAATATTTTTATTTATTTCCTTGAGGGTCGGATCATTCTCATATTTTGATATGTTGTTTATAGCAATGTGAGACATGTCTATAATTTTTACCAATTTTATCTGTGACCATTTTACACTGTCAGTTTTGTACATGGCATAACTTTCGACTGGGATCGAATCATGTGTTGAGATTGGTTTCATTAGGAAGGAAATGGTGTTGCCAACTCCGTAGAGTTGTCACATAAAAGATTTGGTTCAACGGTTTGGGAGGAATCGTTGTTTTAATGCTACATAATTTCTGGACAGACTAATTAGTCACTAGTGGGTTGATGGTTTGGCTATAAACATGGAGGTAGAGGCACGGGGAAGGAGTTACTTTCTTCATTTCTCGTTTGGTTGAGCTCATGATCCTCCTTATTCAATCAAATACAACTCCTCTATTAAAATCTTAGATCTACATTAGAAGATTGAAGATCTGCATCAAGTAAGGCTAAATTTACATCAAGTGAGAGTGCATCTCATCAAATCGAGAGGTTTAAAGATCGTTCCTCGTTATCTGGATTAGAGATTAGTTGTTTTCAAGCTACTTCAAAGATTTGGTGAGTGATAAGCATCTCTCACACGGATTCAATTAAGTATATGAGTTGTTTGATCCTATGTTCATCATTTTAAGTTGTTTTCATAATCAATGTAAGTATAGTTTCAATTCCAAACACCATAGGATCTAATCTAGCAACTTACAAACAGTAATTCCATATGATAATTATATGTTTAGATCCATTTTTTGATTTGATTATTTGTTGAAAAGCTGTTTTAACGTTTATTGAGTGATTGATTGATGATTGCGTGGTTTCGTTATTAAAATGGTTGGTTGAATCATCATAAGTTTGAACTGGGTTGGTTTTGAGTTTGGATTGATGATGATTTTGATGGATCGACCAAAGTAGGAAATAGTTTTGGCAAGTGGAAAAAGTATGGATCGCCAAGAGAAAATGAGTAGATCGGGAAAATTTTCATGGATCGGACACAAATTTAGTTTAGGCAGATGAATAGAATTTGGAAAATGCTATGGAAAGATCCTGGACCAGCCAAGATCCATGGATGAATTGGGCGCGTTAAACAGATGGATTGGTCCAGCATTTTCATACGGATCAGTGAGAAATTCGGCGGCTTGGAAAGGTGATGGATCGCAGCCGATCCATCAGGATTAACAGTGTTTGCAAAACAATGTGGAAAGCGATGGATCGGGCACGATCCATAAGTGGAGCGGATTAGAAATTTTTGATGGATCAAAGTGGTAAAAATTGGGCTTGGCACGAGGTCTGGTAGGTGGATTGAAACTGATCCATGATGGATCGAAGGGAGGAAACCACAGCGGTTCAGAAACATTGTGAAAAGGGTTCTGAAATGCTGTGGTATCAAAATGGAGCCAATGGGTCTGGATTGATCCAGGGGATATGATAGCATTTCTGAAACGCTGTAAAAGGCTGAATGAAACATTGTGAATTAGATATCGACCAAATGACGTATGTTTTTGGATCGACGATATCGTGCTTTGACGTGAATTCAAGGCGGAATGTTCGAAGTGTTCGTTGATCGACGCAATGCGACGAATGTGAAGACGACTCAAAGATGTTGAGTTTGTGGATAATGATTGCTCGAGAAGGCACTTAAGCTATAGATAGTCACCAGTGATGACGACTAGAGTAACAGAGGCCGAGAAATTATCATTGTCACAGGTTCTAGTAGACTCAAAGCAAGAGGTATAATAAGGGGCGACTAAAGACCGGTTGAATGGTCAAGTACCCTGGGCAGTCATGATGGGCCTAGAGATAAGAATCACAATGGCATATGGAGTTTTTTTTAGAACCGTGGTTTACCATTAGCCCTTGACGGACGACATGATGTTGAGTCGGTCATACGATCACGATGGTTTCAAAGAAGGATTGGCGGTAATATTCAGAGTCATGAATGATGATTGTTTTGCTTGTATCATCTTGTGTAGATCATTCGACATCGAAGGAGATATCTCTCGAGTGCTTGTCTGATGTTGGTTTAGGCTTTCGCGGATTATGCTTAGGTGATGTCAATATTGATTGGGATGATCTAAACTTGATAACTGATTGCCAAGAATGTACTATTTGTTTCTATCTGATTGTTGTAAAGACTATTGTTGTCGAATGTGGGGAGACGGGTTTGGAAGTTCTTCTTTGTTGATGTGTTGGTAGATTAGTTGAATGATCTGCCTATTCTCGTATACTTTATTGATGACGTTAGATAGTTGTTTTATAGCTCATTAAGACTATTGTCTAGCTTAAGGTTTTATGTTTCCTCTTATTATCTTGGGCTATTCATCCATGTGTTGGATGGGCAGACTAAGTAGCAGGTGATAAGTAGTTGATCATGATGAGGACGATGCGGCTAAGCGATGATGAGCTGGAGGCTTACGTATTAGTTCCCTATTACCCACCATTTGTTCTTTTCTGCTGCTATATTGATGTATTCTCTGAGTGACTTCTGGTGAGGCACTTTGTACAGACTCTTATAGCGTTATCCAATGTTGTATGGACATTTCATGGTGGTATGAAAAAGTTTAAGATTCTTCTCAATTCTGCTTCACTATTATTGCCTGTTGTATATGTTCTTTTATATTTTATCCTTGCACTGTGAGTTATAAGACAGGTTCAGCTTATGTTATCCTACATTGATGATCGTCCATAGCTGCCTGGCACATCTTTCAGTGCATTATTTCATTTGTTAAATGCAGGAGTTATGGACAGTTGTCACAAGCAGAGTGTAGTATCGCGATCAAGTACAGAGTCAGAGTATAGGGCAATGGCAAATACAATTTTGAGTTGATGTGGATCAAGCATTGTATGAGTGAAATAGGACTGCAATTTGAAATGCTAGTGAGAATGTGGTGTGACAATCAAGCAGCACTTCATATAACATCTAATTTGGTCTTTCATGAGAGAACGAAGCACGTTGAAGTGGATTGCCACTTTATTCGAGAAAAGGTACAATAGAGGATGGTGAGTTGAGCTATTTAAAAACAAAGGAGCAGCTTGCTGACCTGTTCACCAAAGCTCTGCATGGAAGCCGAATCGGTTTTTTATACAAAAAAATGGACATTAACAATTTGTATGCTCCAACCCGATGGGAGAGTGTTGTGAGGAGTGTGTTATTTGGTTTTTTGAGTTCATTGTTGTTGAGTATGTATTTGTAAATATAGGTGCTGATGTTCATGTTTTGTTTTACTTTGGTTTTGCAGTTGGGCCTAATCTGCTTCGTTTGTTAACTATGTATATATGTTGTTGGGCTGAATAGAAAAGAACTTTTTTCCCCTTTTCTCGATATTTCATGCTATCTGTCTGCGATAAACAGTTATAAACATACGGTCTAACTAAACCCTCAACATAGTAAGCCACAGCCAACAAAGACAGATCAATATTCCCAAGTCCCAAACTCACTCCATCTATCACCTACTAGATAAGATGGAATAGTGAAATCTTGACATCAAAATAAAACACGTATGTAAACACCATTTGTGGAGAGCATATCTTAAGTGGTGAGTCGTTTCCCATTTCTCTTTACAAAGGAGCACTCGACGAAACCGAAACGAAGATCAATGCATACATCTCGACGAATCATCCCTGCACAGAGGACAACCACCGACATTGGGCATGGGCTAAAGTATCAAGAGCCCACCGACCAACCTTCTATGTGAAGTATTCTCGGAAGAATGAACCATAGTTCAATTAATATATCAAATTTGGTCATACACTCCAACACAGACACGTTGACTAAACCAGCGAACCTCCACAAGACACATACTTCTAAGAAGCCAAAAACAAATCCCTCGAAGCGGATCACGAGCTGGTCTTGAGGTAATCGATTTATAGGAAATTGAAACAAGAACTCTTGACCAATTCGGATTCATATTTTCATTTTCCAAAAGGTCGCCCCTAACCTTACAATATTACCCAACTCCAAGGTCACCGAAGAATGCCAAATAAGTGGCTAAACCATATAGCTCTGGCACCACAACAACCGACTACGTTCCAGAGAACGATTTGACCCTATGGATACACAAATATCCATAAAGCACAATATAATCGACCTCTGCACTTGAGTACCAAAACCAAACATACAAATTTGGACACCCCAATAGTGACTCTCACCACTACTAGGAACACACTTCCATAGATCGAAGACAACCGTCTTGATCTACCCAACTTCCAATTCCATAGACAGAGTAAATGGTAGTATTCCTCGTTTGCTAATATATCGCTAATAAAGGAAATGACGCAACAGTACTCTTGCAAAGAACAAACCATACTATACGTATACACTACTAATACATAGTTCAAAAACCAAAAATATAACATAAATACATACTCCCTCGTATATAACAACTCACGGTTCCAATACATCTTAGGTTAAACTACGCAACCCAAGCTCTGATACCACTTCTAACTACCACCATATACAATCGGTGCTTGTACAACCAAATACTGGTGGCACCTGATCGATGTAAATCGGTTTTTATGGAAAAGAAATCAAAAGAAAGAAGGGAAGAGGAAAGGAAGAGAAGAAGAGAAGTGAAAGAAAAACAAGACTAAATATGGATACAATCGTACATCTCCAACACATCAGATAAAATATAATAGAAACCATACGTATAAAACAGGCGAGCTAGTAATAACTATGTAATCAGAGTATACTAAAGATAATATATTTACCTACAAACTGTCTCAAGAAAAGCAGCCAACACTGTCATGGCTCCACAATGTTGCACAACAGAATAACCAATAATACAAATATAATATGAGAAGGCGCCACCTCTTGCTAATCCACCTGCGCAGCTCAAGATAAAGTCTACACCAGCTACCAGGCCTACTCATCATTGTGTTTGATTAACTCCTAAGGTAATAAGAGGGAACATAAAACCTTGAGTCAAGCAACAGTCTGGTGTGAGCGATAAATGAATATTAAAACTGTAAAACTCGCAATAGTATATGGTACAAATGGTATGAAGAGTCATACCTGATCGTCCCTGCACCCACAAAGTCAGCATATATAATAAGATAACATATGCTATACAAACAATAACAACAAAAATAGATATTTCTCAGAATAGGATTCCCAATTCCCCCACTTATCTTAAGTATCCTAAGGTGATAGCCTACCCATAGAAAATAGAAAAGAACGCACAAGCAACCATAGCATCCATAGCAAGAAATAGCCTAGTTGTCACCGACTAAATCCTTTAATACATTGATATCAAATGACTGGTCATTGCCATCCACAAAAGGCTAATGGAGAACCTCAGTTCTAGTCAGACTGTCGTAGGACCCAAGTACATTTTCCTCCTCGAGACAACTAGATTACTTCCCGATCAATCCATGGTACTCGATCTCTTAGATCAAGCCCACTATAATACCTTTGCTTTGAGTCTGCTAGCACCTTCATCTCTCGACGATTCCCTAGCGCTTACAACTTCATAAGTCATCCTCGACGACTCCACCCTTTATTTCGAGTCTCACTCGAATTAATCCATTACCTTCCACACTCGAGTCCCTCCCGAGTCAATATATCGTATTATGAGCACGAGTCCCACTCAAGTCGATACATCATCTTACTGTTTCATCCCACGATCAGCTACCTATCAATTCCACTTCGACCACTCCATCCTTGAGTTCATAGTCGAAGGATATACACTTCTCTAGTGTACTACTTACACCCCAATGGAAATGATATATGAACCACAACCTTCAATATCACCTTCGAGATCTCGTCATGTCATTCCGTGGATGACCGTATTCGTCTCTATCTTTTCTTGAAACATTCGTTACGTCTTGCACCGAAATCACCCTCAATAAATAGCCATCGTCTTGGAATCGCCATTGAACGAATCCCCATATCATGCTCCTTGAAAGGACAACATCATAAACATCAAAATGGCCAATCAACAATAGTAGTCAATATCGATCACTTCACAGCAATTGTTAGTGACCACTCAGATTGTGTGTTCAACCAAAATTGGTTAAAAAAAATCCAACGAAAATGTCTGACATCCGTTTGGAGATCCAATATCGCCATCGAATCGATTCTTCGTCTTCAGATTCGCCACCAAATTCCAATATTGTTCCATACTCCAGTCAGTCGCCATGCTCTGACGCACATCCTTTAACAAGTTGATTTACATGTTCCGATATTACTTCATGAATCTATCTCGCTCTTTCGAGTCTTGTGCGCCCAATCAATACGCACTGACTTGTGCATTCGATTGATTACACTAAGCTCTAACGGGTAAGGTTTCCAAGTCCTATTTCGCCAATAAATGGTGTTTACAACCAAACTACGCAAGCAACAACGATGCAACCAATAATCCTAAAATTTACTAAAATAGTATAAAACGTCCATAATGGCATTTAGAACTTAAGTAGAATCTATCTAAAATAATTGGTGTGAAGTTGGTGTCAAAATAGTTCAGTCCCGGTAATAATGTCAGAATAGCGCATAATAGCGGGTAAATGGGTAAAAATGTGTTGTTTGGGTCCAAACTAACCAAATTACTTTTTAGTTTACCTAGTTATTAATTACTAGGTTCAACTATCCTATAATTTATATTTTCAGCTTGTGAGTCAATTTAAAGTGTAAAATTTTCACCATATAAATAAATAAAGTTCAGTGAGAAACAATATCACTTACCTGAGCCAAACTAGCTCAAACTAATCTCAAAAGGTATAGCTTGTCAATACGGGTCCAATGAAAGAAACTGCATCCAAAACTGATGTCGTATGCAAAAGTAATCGCATATATAAGTTTGTGGATTATTTAGATAAAAAATGTCATTAACACTTAAGCTAATTACTTAATTGCCTTCTGCCATTCTCATAATTACATCTTCCCCAAACCAATACATGTATAAGCACAACAAATAAACCCACTTCCTCCAATCCCCTCTCTCCTCTATTCTCCCTCGTTTCTCAACGAAATATGGAACCATTTTCATCAACAAACTTCTCTACGAACGAACTCAGCGACATCACCACCTCGTAAAACTCACACCACCCTAGCAAAGCCTATCCTCTACCATGCCACATATAGGTCACGACCTCCGTAAGATGAATTTTGTGTTTCTCATTGGAAATGCGCCATAATTTGAAGGTAGGTACTTATTTTCGATGGGAAATATAACGGAAATATCGAATCCACCAATCATTGCCTATAGCTTTGGAAATTTCTAGCCTTTGATCTCATGAAATACACGGTCATGACTGAGATGGTGATCGTTCACTTTGAATTTGGTATAGGATTGAAGAGGAAGAAAATCTAGTAATTTAGAAACTGATTTCATGATTTTGTGGTTTATCTCAACGGGAATTACATTTTGAAGATGGATGTGTAAGAGACCCTGAAGATACAAAGGAGATGGAGGCTACAGTAGGTGGATAATGAAGACATTAGGGTTAATAAGTGATTAGAGGGGTATTTATAACCACATAAGGCCTAATTGTCAAAAATTGTGAGTTCAAACACATACACGTTTAAAGAGCACACGACCAAATGGTATGTCCGTTTGATACAAAACTTGATAGCATAAAACAATTTCATGTGACGATTCAAAAATAAATTTCGTCAAAATCTAATATTGTGCCTGAAAAGACATTTTTTCGTGCATATTTCGAGACTATTTTTCCCCTGGAGCGTCAAATCTTGAAATATAGCGATCCATACACTTTTTCTCTATATAACGAACTATCTGAGTTCAATGGAAATGGTATCGAGTCCTGATTCGATCATTTATGAAAAATACCACTTTGGAACTGTCAGGTGGTTGACGATTAGTATTTAAATAAAATTATTTAAATAACCAATCATCAACATACAGGATGTTACAGCCACCTCAAAGCCCTTGGATTCTTCTCCTACTTGTTGTTTCATATCCCATGATACGAAATTGCTTGTACCGATCCTAACATACTATCTGGGATTTGAATTTTATCTGTAAACTTTGGGATACGAAATTTGGAGAGGAAATTGGGAATATGGAATTTGGATGTGTGGAACCAGAATACGAGCTTCTCTCTACTGATCCCTAGATACTTGAACATTCTAGATGGAAGCTGAGTCTTGCGCAAATACATATCTGATTTTGGGATATGAAATCGTGAATACCGATCCCAAGAGTGTAGGAAAATTGTGGAGCTGCTTTGGTCTTGGGGATACATACTGAACCCAATGGTCAGCGATTACCTATCCCCAAACATTTAGCCATTTGAGAGCATTTTTGACGAGCCGAGACGACCATACTTTTGTGACTCTATCTCGGATTAATTCATGTGTACTTGGACTGTACTTTTAGATCATTTAACCGCGCGATGAGCCGAGTCGTGCGGGACTGGATTGCTTTTGGTAGTTGGGCCAAAAGGCCAGGTAACATTATATATAATCATTTAATTCCTATTATAGTCATTTAAGTCTAACATAGTTTAGTCAGAATTATTTATAGTAATTTCATTTCTGTTATAATTAGGCATAGTTTAATTATAGTTATTTACAATATTTTAATTCCTACTGTAATTATTTAAATTTGACATAGTTTAATTAGAATTATTTGCTATATTAATTAACTATATGTAAAGCTGTGAATTAAGAAGAATGTATGCTTATATGAAAGGAAGTAAATTGTTGGAAATCAGAATTAAGCAAATACAAGTATAATTGGAAACAAAGAAATTTCAAGAATAAAGATAGGTTTAATTTGGTAAATTTACAGTAACTATGTCAAAAATTATAATGAAATAGAATAGGAATTGAAATACCGAATAAATTAGAAATTAAAATATAGCTTATTTTGGTTGATCAATAAAAAGGAATTTATTTCCATATTTTGAATTTTAGAACGATGGAAAAAGTAATTACAAGGGTAAAGGCAAAGGAAATCAGATTAGTGTCAAATTGGGACTCAACCAAATTTTGCACTATGTAATGAAGTCAGAGAAAAATAGAAGAAATACTTTGCAATAAGGAATTACTATTTGTAGTATCATGTCAAATTATGGAAATAAATTTTAGCACAGTTTCCGTAACAAACCAAATTGAATACATATAACTTACAAAATTCAGATTTACCACGACAATAAATAAAAAGGGTAATGTAACTAAAAGAAGATATAAGAAAAGAAAAGATTAAGAAATCAAGGTAGATACATGATAGCCCATAAAAGAACAAGTAAAATATAAGATCTGCTATTTTAGTACAGAAAATAGGAAATGGTAATATTGTTATGATGTATACAATTCCTCACACACAATCGAGACTGACATAAGGAGAAATTAAGAAAAAGCAAGAACAATTTCATAATAATAAGATAAGAGCAGAGTAAGAAAGATAAGGGTAAGTGAACACGTAAGAAGAAGATTAGACATAGGTCTAATAAGAAATTTGAGATGCATTTGGAGGAGTCCTAAAGCAAATCTGAAGGTATGCCTAGCGTTGCAGACCACAACAGATTCATTGGGGTATGTTGATCTCACGAGGTGAGTTTATAGCAGCATTCCTAAACAGTCGAGAACTGATGATCTCAAGAAGATCAGGACCAGCCACGCTGAAGATAGGAAGTGTAGTCTTCAAAGCGTGAAAACCTCGAGGATAGCTGTCTAATGCAGGCAATAGTTTAGGCTTTTTATTGGAGTTAGGTCTGATACGTTTCCTTCAAGAGGGTATGCCTTAACCACATTCATGTTGAAGGCAGTCAGAAGGCTGATGGGTGACTTTAGGATACGGCGGTCTTAGCGGTTAGGACCAATAGAAGGTAGTGACCATCAGATGACTGTTATCGTCAGCCAATAGTGAGTACAGGGAGATGTAACAACCCGAATTTTTAATAACATGTTGAAACTAGAAATCAGGGTATAATTAGTTTTTAGAATAAGAATCAAGGGAAATGGGTTACGCCATTGCGTTCGTCTCGAAATTTTACATGAAATAGAGTCCGAGTTTTCGAAAATCGGAGTCCGGATGAAGAAGTTATGGCCTGTAGAAGATTCAACAGATTTTAGGCAGCACAGGACCAGGCAGGTCGACCATGTGGTCGACCCTAGGGTCGAACTACCCCCCAGGTCGACCATGTGGTCGACCTCCCCCCCTTACAGGTTGACCTGGTCGGCCTGTTTTGACCCAGAACTCATTTTTGAGGCCTGAGACGTGTTTTGATGGTCCGGATTGATTCTAGGGTTTATCTAAGGGCATAAACTAGTTTCTACACCTATAAAAACACCCTAAGTCCTAACCTAATTCACAAAAAATCTTTTTTACACTATTATGTTGCTGAACTCCCTCTTGAACCATGCCCCCCCCCCAAATTAAAGCTTAAGCATTCAAACTCAAATCAATTCGAAGAACAAAGCTTCAACAATGGTTCAAACAATAAATCAACACTACTACAATGTTCTATGACAATTTCAGTTCTTAATTTGTTAACCATGCCCTGTAAGTCCTAGTTATTTTTAGATTTAAATATTTAAATATAATACGGGCATGTGATGAAGTGAAATTGGATTTAAGTATGTTTATCGATCTATTTCCGTTGCTTCCTGGATCTTGAGTTTTGAGACTTGTCTATCTTTATTCCCATGTCTTGTTTATGATCTATTCAGCCTATTGTAAATCAGTTTTCTTGATTCATATTGATATTATTACTAAGTTGTAATCTTCATGCCCGTGATGATGTTTTTCTCTCTGATCTTATTTTTATGCAAAATTATACCTTCCCCTATTTATTTTCTTTTGATGAACCTAAGTCAATTTTGGACCTAGGCCTAAACTTCGATATACGTGCGATGGTATACGTGGGAAATATTGGAATATTGCCTAGTGGAATATGTGTGTTTGGTGGAATTGATGGCATAACATAAAAATTGGATATTTGGGTATTACTACCATCAACATGAAATTGGATATTTGGGTATTGTCAATATAATTGAAATTGCAAGTTTGGGCATACATGAATTGGCATGTAAATTAAATCACGAGTTTGGGACTACGTAAATTAAATCAAAAGATTGGGCTTATGTTAATTAGGCATATGTAGAATTGGGAATTTGAACATGAAAGCAATTGTAAACTTGGTAGTTGGCATAAACATGTATTATGAACTTGGGCAACTGATATGTACTGTAATAAAAAGATTATAGTTTGGAATAACTACATCATGAATCATGATTTGGGTTTATTGGGTATGAAACTTGATACATGTAATTTTGGCTAGAACTTGATATGGTAAAATGGCATAAAAGTTGGCATACATGTAAAACGACATGAATTGAACATACGTAAATTTGGTATGAATGGGGCATATGTAAAATTTACATGTAATATAGAACTTAGGCATATGTTAATTATGTAAAATTTGGAGTTGAAACATATATGATAATTTATGACTTAGTAGAGGTTTAATATGAACGCGCCTAAGTTGGGTTTTTGGTAATTGGCATGTATTGTAAATAAAAGGCTATAACTTGGCATAACCTTATAGTGAATTATGGTAATACGTTTTGGGGAAAAAACGTGAACCATGAACATTTCTATATGTTAAACGCATGAACAGATATTGGTGTTTTGGGGTGGAATACGACCATTAATGAACCTTTGACACGAGGTTAGACTCAATTTGTGGTGTAAATCTGCCCGGAACCGCCCGGCAAATCCAGTAGCCACAAAGTGTCAGTCTAATGTGAGAGGTCGAAGGCCAAATTGTAGGTGTAACGATTTATGTCACGAGGTTAGACCCAGTTTGTGGTGTAAATCTGCCCGGAACCGCCCGACAAATCCAGTGGCCACAAAATGCATGGTCTAATGTGAGAGGTCATGACTCATTCGTCATAATGAATGAATTAAGGAATACTAACCATAATAATACGTGGGTATGGTTAGGGGGTTAGGTGGGATGACATGGAAATTTGACATGTAAATATGGACCTTACAGGTATGATTAAGAACATGTAAAACTTATAAATGTAGGCTCAACCAACATAATTGTTAATCAGACCAATGGGTGGGTTAAGTAATATGACTGGACTAATGATACTTAACCAATATGATATGAATAGGTGGGTTAAGTAATGTGGCTAGGCTAATGACACTTAACCGTTATAACATGACTAGCGGATGGGTTGGGCTAACTTGAATAGGTTGATAACACCCAATCGATATAACCTGATGCATGATAGGGTTAAGTAAACACACGAGGGTAACACTTAACCATTATAATATGACTGGTGGATGGGGTTAAGTTAACACAAGGAACAACACTTAGCCGATATAACATGATGTGTGGTAGGGTTAAGTAAAATAAGAGAAAACACTTAACCAACTTAACGTGATGGATGGAGAGGGTTAAGTACATATCGGGTTGGTGGGTAATATCTGTATATATAGGCCCACAAACTTAACCAGTAGGAAACCCTAGTAACGGGGACCCATTTCAGCGGTAACCCAATTAGGTATTATGGTACCCAGAAACTAGACAGGGTGGGGCATGATTACTGGGCTGATTGTAAGCGGTCAAAGCGACGGCGGTGGGTGCAACAGTGTGGGTTCTAACGGAGTGCGGGCGTGCACACACTTCGGAGCAGACAAACATGGCACTGGGGGCACCAGTAGTGTAACCTATGCCTTCTAGAATTGTGTTAGGCCGCCACCATGGGTCTTGATACACCCCATGGTGGAACCAGCATAGGTATCTACAATCATTGGGGGCCGTATGACACACATAGGTAGCCTAATCTCTAGGTTGGACCTAGGTGGCATAAACCCTAAATCCGAGAAGCGTTCAATAGGTAGCATAATCCCTAGGTTGGACCTAGGTGGCATAAACTCTAAATCCAAGAAGCGTTCGATAGGTAGCATAATCCCTAGGTTGGACCTAGGTGGCAGAAACCCTAAATCCGAGAAGCGTTCAATAAGTAGCATAAACCCTAGTTGGACCTAGATCGCGAAAACCCTGGTTGAATCTAGGAAGCGCTCGATAGAAAACCCTAGATTGGATCTAGGTAATAAATAATATATGTACACCTGAAAACAACCACAATTTCTGAGATTAGGATCACGTTATCATATGATCATTTTATATAGATTACTAGTTGGGACACTAGTTAGGTGGTGCAGAGCAAATAGATATCATTTTAATGGTGAAGCAGAGAAATCTTGCGATGCTTGATAGAAATCTTGCAAAACTATACTTAGTTCGTCTTGAATGGGAACCTTGCAATGTTATACATGACAGAAATCCTATGATGTTATTCTTAGTTATCGTGCCTGTAGCCTATCTTGTCGTCATGCTTATGTTTACTTTCAGTTTATTCATGCCATGTTATCTTTACCTGTTTTTATGCTGAAAGCCACTAGGACTTACTAAGTCTTTATGACTGACCCAGTTTGTTTCGCCTCTTTTTCTTTCGTCCCCCCCCCCCCCCGGTTCGCAGGGTGGGAATACAGCTTAGTTTGGATCTTACCAAGCTCTAAGGCTCTTTCATGTACTGCTTGGGTTTCTCTTGGCTATGGCTTGCTTTACTGTTTTACTTGGGGAATGATTTATGACTATGGTTTTATGCTTCTTTAATATTGCAAGACAGATTTCGATGTAATGGATTTAACGACATTTTGATGTAAAAGGCTTTAGACCTTTCTAGATTTTAAAGCAATGAAATTTGGTTCTTCTTCCGCTGTTTTATATGTTCTGTCTTGTAACATTTCTGTGTATGCTTACCTAGATAATGCTCCACCAAAGCTAGTGCATTCCTTTGTGAGTGACCCTAGAGGAGGTGGGTGTTACATTTGGTATCAGAGCAGAAGGTTACCAGACTGGGCAAAAGCTTTTAAAAAACCTTCTAAAATTATTTTCAAAACGTTTACAAAGAAGCATTTTTCTAAGAAAAGTTTTGTTTTACAAAAGGCATATTCCCCCAAGACATATGCACTATCTTTTGATTCTCTCCTTGAGTTTCTTCTCTCTTTCTTTTTCACCATAGTTTTGTAGGTATACGACACATTTAAGAGGGCAAAGAAGTGCCCAACTTCCATATGTAGCAACAGTAGTTCCCTCGGCATCTAATCTTATTTCAAGCTTTGTATAGTTGTCGTGCGATGGAGGTAGCTTTCGGGAAACTTGTCAACAAACTATACAAGGATAGTAAGAACGAGGATAAAGAACACAAGCCTAAGGATGAGAAACTTGTTGATATGGCTTAATCCACGAAGGAGGAAAAGGAGAAAGGAAAGAAGCCAAAGTGATAGAATAATAAAACCCATGACACAAGAGAGTATCTTAAGTATGGTAAAAAGGGACATGTAGTTAAATATTATAGGACAAGGGCAAAGAACAAGATCGTCGAGAGGGAAATTGTATGCTCTCACTACTAGCATACCTAAGAGAGGTAGTAACGTTTCTGTTAAAGGTTTAGCTTTTCTTTTCTATCATCCCATTAGAACTTTGTTTTTGTACATCGCATCCCTTTAATTCTGCTTCGATAGTTGAAGTCTCTACACCTTAGTACTAGCATAGTAGAGGATCCCGTTTTTTTTCTCAAATCCTATTGGGGAATCGGCTCATTTATTCATGACTTGTTTGGATTTGAGAATGTCTATGCTAAGTGTTGAGTTTAGAAGTAATGCTTATGTTTTTGGGCTATGGGTTGTTTCTAGGGATGGAGTGGTTATCCAGAAATTATACCATTCTCGAGTATGAAAAGATGGTAGTTAGACTCTTGACTTGCCTCGGTAATACCCTCGAAGTCTACTGTAACCCTTAGGGTTCTTCCATGCTTAGTTACCTAGAATCTCTTGATACATTTATCAATCTGCTCGAGTAGTGTTCGCCACTATGGCGAATGGTTCATTTATGCATGAATTATAGGAAATCACCTTAGTAAGTACACTTGGCAACATGGTTGGCATTTGTTAATTTTCAATAGATAATTCATTTATATGGAATACCTTCTAGTAAGTGAATGAGATCCAAGACTCACTAGTGAATTTTATAGAGCTTGCATGAAACCATGAGTACGCAGTTATGTTTAAGCCGGGTATACTAGAAAAAATAATAAGTGAAAGTGGAACGAGAGGCGACAGTGAAATGAGTTCCAACTCATATTTTGGAAATAGGAATTAAGAAGCTACGAAATTGTGAAGCTAAAGACGGTCAAAGCACAATGGAGTTAAGCTCAAGGAAATGCGACTTAGAAGATTGAAGACTAGACACGCGCATCATATCTCTTTTTAAGAGTATATCCTTGATCCCTCTTTTCCTGCAGAGCTTAATTGCATGCTATCTTTTAAGTATAACCTCTCGGTCCTATTCTCCATCCTATTTCTGTTGCAAACCCCATAGGGAGTATGACTCATCTGTTAGTAATACATGTTGGGGCTTGAGGGTGTCCGTTGGGTTGACTAAACTTTTTGGGTTTTATAGGATATTGGTTGGTCAATTCTTTGGGTATCAGTCTGATATTGATTTCGGTCTTCGGGGCTGGTGCTTAGGGAGTTCTTCTCCTAATCAGTATATATGTGACATAGATTTCCAGTTTTGACGTTGCCTAGAGGGCACAAAGTTTTTACTTGCTTCTATCGTTCGACTATATCTTTAGGTAGGAACAATTGGGTGTAAGCATGTGTTTGAGACATATTATGATTGATGGTTGCAAGTTGTTGCAAGTGGTTGCTAGTGGTTGCTCGTGGATGCATGAACACACATTAGGCACTAGATCGGCTCAGTCACATCTCATATTGCATATACATGAATGTTTATATTTGTACATGGATGGAAACTTGATATGCTATCATTTGTATGTTGCATATGGATGGATGTTTGTGCACACATATAGTGTTTATATGGCTAGGACTATTCACATACATGTTGGACTCATGGCACTAAAACATATTCTGCATTAAGAAGATCAATCGGGCCTGATCATTTGCATTAGATAAGGAACATATACACACACTTTCTGAATATGTTCATACAACATTATAAATCTCTTAAGGACAATGGATGCATGTGATTGATGATTGAGTGGATGGTTGATTGGATGGTAAGACGCATTCTTCTTAACTTGAAGATTTCGGGGACGAAATCCTTTAAGGAGGGGAGAATGTAACAACCTGAATTTTTAATAACATGTTGAAACTAGAAATCAGGGTATAATTAATTTTTAAAATAAGAATCAAGGGAAACAGATTACGCCATTGCGTTCATCTCGAAATTTTACATGAAATAGAGTCCGAGTTTTCAAAAATCGGAGTCCGGATGAAGAAGTTATAGCCTGTTGAAGATTCAACAGATTTTAGGCAGCACAGGACCAACAGGTCGACCTGGGGGTCGACCTGGGGACCAGGTCGACCATGTGGTCGACCCTAGGGTCGACCTACCCCACCCTTACAGGTCGACCTACCCCACCCTTACAGGTCGACCTGTTTTGACCAAGAACTCATTTTTGAAGCCTGAGACGTGTTTTGATGGTCCGGATTGATTCTAGGGTTTATCCAAGGGCCTAAACTAGTTCCTACACCTATAAAAACACCCTAAGTCCTAACCTAATTCACAAAAAATCTTTCTTACATTATTATGCTGCGGAACTCCCTCTCGAACCATGGCCGCCGCCCCCAAATTAAAGCTTAAGCATTCAAACTCAAATCAATTCGAAGAACAAAGCTTCAATAATGGTTCAAACAATAAATCAACACTACTACAACGTTCTATGACAATTTCAGTTCTTAATTCGTTAGCCATGCCCTGTAAGTCCTAATTATTTTCAAATTAAAATATTTAAATATAATATGGGCATGTGATGAAGTGAAATTGGATTTAAGTATGTTTATCGATCTATTTCTGTTGCTTCTTGGATCTTGAGTTTTGAGACTTGTCTATCTTTATTCCCATGTCTAGTTTATGATCTATTCAGCCTGTTGTAAATCAGTTTTCTTGATTCATATTGATATTATTACTAAGTTGTAATCTTCATGCCTGTGATGATGTTTTTCTCTCTGATCTTATTTTTACGCAAAATTCTACCTTCCCCTATTTATTTTCTTTTGATGAACCTAGGTCAATTTCGGACCTAGGCCTAAACTACGATATACGTGCGATGGTATACGGGGGAAATATTAGAATATTGCCTAGTGGAATATGTGTGTTTGGTGGAATTGATGGCATAACATAAAAATTGGAAATTTGGGTATTACTGCCATCAACATGAAATTGGATATTTGGGTATTGTCAATATAATTGAAATTGCAAGTTTGGGCATACATGAATTGGCATGTAAATTAAATCACGAGTTTGGGACTACGTAAATTAAATCAAAAGATTGGGCTTATGTTAATTAGGCATATGTAGAATTGGGAATTTGAACATGAAAGCAATTGTAAACTTGATAGTTGGCATAAACATGTATTATGAACTTGGGCAACTGACATGTACTGTAATAAAAAGATTATAGTTTGGGATAACTACATCATGAATCATGATTTGGGTTTATTGGGTATGAAACTTGATACATGTAATTTTGACTAGAACTTGATACGGTAAAATGGCATAAAAATTGGCATACATGTAAAACGACATAAATTGAACATATGTAAATTTGGTACGAATGGGGCATATGTAAAATTTACATGTAATCTAGAACTTGGGCATATGTTAATTATGTAAAATTTGGAGTTGAAACATATATGATAATTTATGACTTAGTAGAGGTTTAATATGAACGCGCCTAAGTTGGGTTTTGGGTAATTGGCATGTATTGTAAATAAAAGGCTATCACTTGGCATAAACTTATAGTAAATTATGGTAATAATTTGGGAATACGTTTTGGGGCAAAAACGTGAACCATGAACATTTCTATATGTTAAACACATGAACTGATATTGCGGTTTTTGGGTGGAATACGACCATTAATGAACCTTTGACACGAGGTTAGACTCGGTTTGTGGTGTAAATCTGCCCGTAACCGCCCGGCAAATCCAGTAGCCACAAAGTGTTAGTCTTATGTGAGAGGTCGAAGGCCAAATTGTAGGCGTAACGGTTTATGACACGAGATTAGACCCAGTTTGTGGTGTAAATCTGCCCGGAACCGCCCGGCAAATCCAATGGCCACAAAATGCATGGTCTAATATGAGAGGTCATGATTTGTTCGTCATAATGAATGAATTAAGGAATACTAACCATAATAAGACGTGGGTATGGTTAGAGGGTTAGGTGGGATGACATGGAAATTTGACATGTAAATATGGACCTAACCGGTATGAGTTAAGAACATGTAAAACTTATAAATGTAGGCTCAACCGACATAATTGTTAATCAGACCAATGGGTGGGTTAAGTAATATGACTGGACTAATGACACTTAACCAATATGATATGAAAGGGTGGGTTAAGTAACGTGGCTATGCTAACGACACTTAACAGCTATAACATGACTAACGGATGGGTTGGGCTAACTTGAATAGGTTGATAACACCCAATCAATATAACCTGATGCGTGATAGGGTTAAGTAAACACACGAGGGTAACACTTAACCATTATAATATGACTGGTGGATGGGGTTAAGTTAACACAAGGAACAACACTTAGCCGATATAACATGATGTGTGGTAGGGTTAAGTAAAACAAGAGAAAACACTTAACCAACTTAACGCGATGGACGGAGAGGGTTAAGTACATATCGGGTTGGTGGGTAATATCTGTTTATATAGGCCCACAAACTTAACCAGTAGGAAACCCTAGTAACGGGGACCCATTTCAGCAATAACCCAATTAGGTATCATGGTACCCTGAAACTAGGCAGGGTGGAAAACGATTACTGGGCTGATTGTAAGCAGTCAAAGCGACGGCGGTGGGTGCAACAGTGTGGGTTCTAACGGAGTGCGGACGTGCACACACTTCGGAGCAGACAAACAGGGCACTGGGGGCACCAGTAGTATAAACTATGCCTTCTAGAATTGTGTCGGGCTGCCACCATGGGTCTTGATACACCCCATGGTGGGACCAGCATAGGTATCTACAATCATTGGGGGCCGTATGACACACATAGGTAGCCTAATCCCTAGGTTGGACCTTGGTGGCATAAACCCTAAATCCGAGAAGCGTTCAATAGGTAGCATAATCCCTAGGTTGGACCTAGGTGGCATAAACCCTAAATCCGAGTAGCGTTCAATAGGTAGCATAATCCCTAGGTTGGACCTAGGTGGCATAAACCCTAAATCGGAGAAGCGTTCAATAAGTAGCATAAACCCTAGTTGGACCTAGATCACGAAAACCCTGGTTGAATCTAGGAAGCGCTCGATAGAAAACCCTAGATTGGATCTAGGTAATAAATAATAGATGTACACCTGAAAACAACCACAATTTCGGGGATTGGGATCACGTTATCATATGATCATTTTATATAGATTACTAGTTGGGACACTAGTTAGGTGGTGCAGAGCGAATTGATATCATTTTAATGGTGAAGCAGAGAAATCTTGCGATGCTTGATAGAAATCTTGCGAAACTATACTTAGTTCATCTTGAATGGGAACCTTGCAATGTTATACATGACAGAAATCCTATGATGTTATTCTTAGTTATCGTGCCTGCAGCTTATCTTGTCGTCATGCTTATGTTTACTTTCAGTTTATTCATGCCATGTTATCTTTACCTGTTTTTATGCTGAAAACCACTAGGACTTACTCAGTCTTTATGACTGACCCAGTTTGTTTTGCCTCTTTTTCTTTCGTTTTCCCTCCCCCCCCCCCCCCCCAGGTTCATAGGGTCAGAATACAACTTAGTTCGGCTCTTACCAAGCTCCAAGGCTCTTTCATGTACTGCTTGGATTTCTCTTGGCTATGGCTTGCTTTACTGTTTTACTTGGGGAATGATTTATGACTATGGTTTTATGCTTCTTTACTATTGCAAGACAGATTTCGATGTAATGGATTTAACGGCATTTTGATGTAAAAGGCTTTAGACCTTTCTAGATTTTAAAGCAATGAAATTTGTTTCTTCTTCCGCTGTTTTATATGTTCTGTCTTGTAATATTTCTGTGTATGCTTACCTAGATAATGCTCCACCAAAGCTAGTGCATTCCCTTTATGAGTGACCCTAGCGGAGGTGGGGTGTTACAGGAGATGTGGGTTAAGATGACCGGATAGTGGTCTCTTTCTATCGGGGCACTATATGATGTAGCAACGCCAATTATTTGCATAGTTTTTTATTTTAGGGCAAGGCCTTAACCCACTAGAGTGTATTCCACTAGCAGAGGGGTGGATACGTTGGACCTTAGCCGCAATAGAAGTGACAGACTTAGTTTAACATCTATGGACCATAGTAGTGCCTCTTTGCAGATAGTAGAAATAACTTATTGAGTCCCGTAGTGAGCCCCAATCATTCCATTTAGCAGCGAAACTCAGAGTATAGGCAAAACGATTACGTGTACACCCTCAGCGTATGCACTGGGCAGTACATTGTGGATGTCTGAGTATTAATGTAGCATAATATGGGCATAGTTTCGTATTTTCTAAGTAAACGAAGAAACATCTGAATTATAGGCATCACGAAGGAATCCATTACACATGTAGTGGCAACACTCTTTCGTAAAGAGACGATGAAGAACTGTTGAAAAGGGTACTATAGGTGGTACCAAGATACATTGGATACATAGCTACATATATATTATTAGGTTGAATCTACTGAAGAGTAGATGGGCACGATTTATGCACAGAGGCGAAAGTATTATGAACCTTAATAAACTAATAAAAAATTAAAGCTAGAACGATATATATAGTGTAATTCCAAAAAATTATAATTTATCTGTTCACCAGAACTTTATATTTGGCCCCCTCTCATAACAAATCCGTAGGTTAGATAGATTTCAGTGATTTTCCGCCTTAGAGACATTTGCTTGGTCAATGTCATTATTATGGTAAGTATTTACTTATTATCATATTTTATTCAGTTCCGTGGTGGGACGTTTATCTTAGCTCTAATATATTTATTAAGCCTTTATACAGGGTTCAAGACAACCAGCTCAGATTTCAGTGGACTTGGATTTTTAGCGTTTAGCGAAAAAATCCGGACCCGTTGGAATTTGGATTGTTACAAAAACTGTCATGGTATCACCTAACCAGACTTAGTAACCCTTTATATCACCCATGAAGTGGACAATCTTGAGTTTACTTTTCTTAGCCTTTACTCCATGTTGAGCCCTCTTTCCCTTGAAGAACTTCCTCTTCGTGCCCTAGTAACTCTGGGTTTCCATATACTTTTCACTTCCATACAAAGAAAGCGTATCTTCATTCCTGATAGTCATTTCAACCATAATGTTACAAGGGTCTCTCAAACGTGGCATAATCGCTTTAGCAATCTCTTACCTCATTCCTCGGATGTACTTTTCATTCCTCTTGATAAGAGTGTCAAGAATAGAATAACCAAACAGGGAAAGTTCATCAAACTTTGTGGCATGCTCAATCACAAACATATTGCCTTGCTTTAACCCGTAAAACTTCCCCCACAACATAGACGTAACAAACTTAGACAAAAGCCTATCTCTGATTTTCCTTTGAAAATTAGCCTAGATCAATTCTTCCTAGATCATTCCCATGGTCAGGCCATTCCATTTGCTCAAATTAGCACCCTGCAACATCCTAGAAGCTAATCTTCTCTTCTTCTTGTCCATATAAACTAAATCGATGAAGAACCTTTCATGGTGCAATAGCCAATTCTCTACCTCAATGACATCCTCCAGTCCAAGAAAAGGCTTTCCTCTAAGTCTGGCATAATCCCGACTAAGATTGGCATAGTTTTTACCAACTATCCACATGATTAAATTCTTCAACATTAGTAGCGTTACCTCTAGTCGAAACCAGTAGCTGCTCCAGCTCACATCAGATTGAAAAATACCTAATATATAACCACATGTCTATTGGTGGGGTCACATCAACTTCATTCACCCTCTGGTGTTATATTGAGCATCTCCATTAGTCGTGGTGCATCCTCCACTTAGATTCACTCTTCCTCTTCATATCATACTTCCTTTAAATCTAAATATAAGCCTTACGTAAGAATATTGAAGGACGGTTCAAGAGCTGAGTAATATACATACTTATATATGAAAAATGCAAGTACGTTACTATAGCATTAACACTACTCCAATCCTATTCTCCGATCCTTATGATTTTACTTTCAAAACACTTTCAAGTTTGAAAATCTTTTAAGTTAAAACAAACATTAGCTAGAATTTCATCCAGCATATTTTTGAAGGCATCTAACCTGGATATTTAAGAAATCCATTTACTCAATCTACTCAAATGAGTACCCAAGAGTTTAAGGCGAGAAACAAAAACTTCGAATCGTACAAAAGTTCGCTATGAGTAATAGTCTACCATTTAAAACCAAATAAGTATCTAATGAGACCACGCCACTCAGGAAATAGTTTTCCCCTCACTAGTACTTTGATAACAGAATAACCAATCATATTCTTCAACACTCATAATGGTTAGAGTAGTAGTAAATCTTGTGCATGCGTGCCATACATAATGGATAACTCATCCCCATTAACTCTGACTACCCATGTCACCATAATTATGATTATTCATCATATTTAAGTGACATTCTTCTTAATATATTTATGATTACGATTCATATTCAAGTGACTATCTACCTTAACATATTTATTATTACCCATCATAATAAAGTAACCATCCGTCTTATTATCATATGATTACCCATCATATTCAGGTGATAACTTATCTAAACATTTATATGATTAGTCATCATGTTCAAGTGATTATTCACCATAATGTTTATATGATTACCCATCACTCTTTAAATTATTACCCTATCATAAGTCATGGAGATCACCCTTTCCCTACCATTTGGATTACCTATTTCCTTGGTTTATTCATTTGAAGTACATGAACTACCATCCATTAGATATGGACTATCCATCACACACCTCATATTTCTCCGAGAATGACTATGTACATATAACTTGCCAAATTTCGGAGACCATCAATCCTTGGCTTTATGTGGATTTCCCATCTCGCAGTCTATTAGAAACTATAAACTGACAAGTTACATTTTTCAGTCGTATACCACAAGAATGTAATCATTATATATTGGTGTCATCAATAATTTATCTCCCATATGTTTTCCAGTTAACAAGTGTTTAATAGCAAAAACCATATAATGTGTGCTAAAACAATGGTTTCTCCACTGAGCCAAAACACCATATAGCCCATGTGCATGGCTTCGTCCATTCAAAGCAAAAATAAGCTGATTATTTATCATAGACTAGCAATGCGAAGCAAACTTGTGTGGTAATATACTACATAATTTTATAACATTGATTCAAAACAAAGTGCTTTGGTTATCTACCATTTTAATAAAATAACTCTGGTATGAATCAAAGCCCATCTTTCCATAAACCATGTCTGTTTACTAAGGCATAACAGAAAAATAATGCTTCTTGTGAAGTAAACACATTAGCTTTAAAGCAAGCAGCTTCAAAGCAATAGCCTTCAAAACAGTGATGCACTTTCGCTTACCCAGCGTAGTGCGAATCAAAATAAAAAAGTGATGAGTACTTCGCATCCTCCTATCTAGCCTATGGATAGAAAAGCAATGCTTTGATCCCTGCATATTTGACTTAGTTCGAAGTGAAACAATAAAGAAAGGAGTTTTCTGCATTCTCTTATCCAGCTTATGCGAAGCGGTGCTTCAAGCCTTGCCTATCCAACTAACTTTGAAGTAAAGAAATACAGGGCTTTGCACCTACTCATCATACTTAGTGCGAAGCGTATCAAAAAAGGGTTTGCTTCGTTCTTGACTACCAGCCTAGCTGGCTTCAAAGCAAATTGATGCTACATTAACCCAATCGAAACCTAGTGAAAAAGAATATGGAAACACGTTTTTGCTGCCATGCTATTTTTTGGCTATGAAGTAAAGTGATTTGAAACAAAATGCTTCAAAATAAAGTGTTTTGTAAAAAAACAAAGATAAGAGTTGGCATTGAATTAAAAACAAACGGCTCCCTAATTTAAAGAAAAACACTAGCTTTGCATTACCCTACTTCACATTCAGCTTCTTAATGAACCACTTCATACCAACTATTTGATATCCTATGTTTCACCCATTCGAAATGAAACAGGAATATGTGAAACAAATCAAATGTCTTGGGCAAAATTGTAATTTAACATAAAACTGATATCTTTCTAAATAAGATGTAATTATTTTACTAACTCTTCATATTTATCAAAATCTTAACGTCGGATTTAATGTTTACATTTTCTTTACAAAAATCATGTGAAGAAAATTATCTAAAGGCTGAGATATAAGAGACTGACTAATTACCAGTCTTAATTAATTATTTCTCATAAGCTTTGTGAAACAAGCATTTCATAATAAATCATTTATAACAAGGAAAAATCCGTCGGCAACAGTAGCCCAGTGGTTAAGGACTTGCACCATGGTAACAGTGATGCGGGTTCAAAACCCGGAACGATATGCTAAGAGCTTACCATGTGCATACGCTAAGATCAACCACTTATATGGTGCTCACGGACAGGGCTAGGTGCACTAAGGAGGGTTTTACGACTGCGATCGGTTTCCCTTCTGAACAAATTAAAAAAAAAACAGGGAAAAATACCAAAAAATCATAGAAATTCCAATTACCATTCTCTTCATTCTATAAAAATTTAAAGTTGAAATTATTCGCTTAATCATTTTAGTACTTTAAAACCCAAATTTAATCACATTTCCACCTTAGGAATTTTAGAAATGTTCAAAAAATTATAAACTTAGAATTCACCTCTAAAATCAAATTAAGCAAGTCATATTAAATTTTCAAAATATTTTAAGATGTAAAACATTGATTTATATCCAAAACCTAAGAATTTGACCAAAATCAAAATTATCTTTGTAGAAAACAAATTAAATATGTTATTGTTTTATCCAAACAACAACAAATCACTCAAAACTACAAAGATAATTAAAGTACTGGCTATGACTGAATCAAAATAAGCAAACTATGTGTGTGTGAATATGCCATTCTCCTTAAAACAGACAAACAAGTTGATATTTGATGTAGCATAATTTCCTAAGTGTTTTCTCTCTAATTTTCCCTTAGTTTCCCTTCTCTTTGATGTTGTTAATGCTATGCAGTTAATGTCCCGTTGTTACCCTAACATATTCCCACTATATCGTGTAACAGATTTCTACCGCAACACTATTTCCAAATAGACTTTCCGTTTTAATCCCCGATATTCTCAATATATCCCATTATTTTTGTTATTCTCGCTTTATCTTCTGTAAAAGAAAGTAATTTGAAAATGATATTTATACATTATAAAATTAGTTTTTCAATATATTTTTTTAACATCTATTTTTCAAAATATAAATAATATAATATTCTATTGAATTTAATCAAGTTGAATAAAAGTTAACATTTATTCAATAATATTTACTAGTGCTTGTATTTAAAATTAAGAATGTACTGACTATGATTAAGTTAAATGTTAATTTTCCATTTATTTATCATTTTTATATTTGTAAAAATATTATGTATGAGTTTTATATGTTATTTTAGACTCTTCCGCTATTTCCTCACTTTATCTCCACTACAACTTTTTGCACCTCCGCTGCATTGGATCTGTTGAGCGCTTTAGCTGCACATTATTACTGGTCAGCGTCCTAGGTAGCTAGATTTAGGTTTACTCGTAAAATGAAAGAAAAAACATGAAGGAGAAAAATTACGGCGTTGGATTATTTCATTTTTGCCTCTCCTGTAAGTCCTCTTTTAGGTTCGTTCAATTGATTAATTATTAAGACCAAACCACTTTACTTATCAAATCACAGCTTATTATCCCACAACGTTATTTTATATAACCTATCCCATTTAATTTCCTTAACATTGTCCTACTAAAAATTAGGGGTGTTGCACCACTATAATCTAACCATACTAAAAAAAATTATTGGGACAAAATATTCTCCTGGTCGAATGAACAGAAAACCATGAATACGCATTGTCCTAATTGCCTCATCATGTACCCATATCCTTCTAAGCCACTTAATATTTGTAAGAAAAAGTTTACAAGTCCATGATTCCAAAATTGGTGCATAAATCCATGTAGAAATTCAATATTTATTACGGAATTAGCATATAAATCGGTCATGGTTCCCAGCCATGGCGAGGGGCATGTATCATTGAGTTAAATTGTGCACTTCATTTGAGCATTTCACTTGAGTTGATTTATTACTGAGAATGTTAATCCTGACTCAAGTGTTTTTCTTGGACTTGATGCTTGAGTCCAACCGAGGAGCTCATCCTTGGCGATTCATCCTTTGAGAGTTGGAGATCTATTGAAGATTCAGCTTATTATCTATCTGTTATTGCTACCTTGGCGATTCAATAATTCCATTTCTGTCATTTTCTTATGTACTAAAAAATTATGTATTTGATGTTTTTCTGATGTGTTAAATTACGGCTCTGATATTATGTATTATATTTGAGATTTTGAGATTAGTAGCTTCATGAACTACTAAGTTATTATTTCGCTGTGAGTTATTCCGCTATATTGTATATGTGATCTATATATATTTTGTGATCCGATATTTTTTAAAACCCATAGTTAAAACAATGTACTATTACGTGCGATTTGAGTTGGTTTTATTATCGACTTAACTGGTACGTACAGGCAAGTCGTTAAACCATGTCTTCCTATCGTGTCCACCTTTTGTCTTATCTTTAAATTATTACATACTATTTGCTCTGAAAATAATTAAACACATCGTAGAGAATAGATCAAGACAAAAGTAGATCATCTACGCCAAAACATAGATGGTAAGTTGTGCACGACCATTGAATGTATGACACATCATCATTTGTCTTAATCAATCATCAAACAAACCATACTTAATTTCATTTCATAGAATTTCAAACATTACGAATAGACGGATGTACTTATGTTAAAACATCAAACTTTAGATCCTAATAACTACCTCCACAATATGACAGAAATGTTAATTAGGATTTATGCATCAAATCAAATAATAAAAATAAATGACAAAAAATGATTAGTATAAAAGAAACAAATGAAAAGAACAGAAAATTTTACATAGGTTGACCCAATAAGTGTATATATCAACTGTTTCTCATTTCTTGGTTTTTATAAATCTCGAGTTCAAGAATACAATGATTTGTTTGTATAAAAATCTAGAATAAAGTTTGTGCAAATCAGTTCGATGATAATCCTAATGTTCTATTCATTGGTTTTATAAGTAGAAATTTTGTCCTAGATACAATATGCATGTAGCATTTATAGCTACCATATAAGTTGAATATATTTTTTTATAAAATAGCTACTTCCCATAAATACAGGTATACGAATGCATCGAACGTGAATTTAATCGGAACATTCTGGTTAGTAATTTAAACATATGCTCTGATACCAAACTATAACATCCCTCATTCTAAGGCACACAAAAATAAGAATTACTGCTGTTGCAATCATTGATAGTATTATCCTCTAGCATGAAAATAAGATTTAGATGAAAATACCAAAATACACAGGAAAATGAAAAAAAAACTCATTTCATTGACTAATATTTTCCATTACATATTCGCATGTGCAAATCCATGCTCAAAGAAATATAACAATTGCAAAATATCCCTAAGAGTAACATATGAAGATGTCTCCTGGTTGATCGAAGTATAAATATTAGGTAGTAATACAACTTTGCCCTTACATCAACAATAGAAGCACAACGAAATTCATAAATTAACTGGAATTTCATCCAGCATATTTCTGAAAGCATCTAACTTGGATATTTGAGAAATCCATTTGCACATTCTAACGTAGATGAGTACCCAAGAGTTTAAGGGGAGAAATAAAAACTTCGGGTCATATACAAGTTTGCTATGAATAATAATCTACCATATCAAAACAAATTGACATCTAAGGAGAACACACCCCTCGGCGAAACGGTTTTCCTCTGACTAATACTTTGATAACACAACAACCAATCATGTGTTGGGCACTCACAATGGTTACAATAGTAGTAAATCATGTGCATACGTGCGACATATAATGGATAACTCATCACCATTAACTTTTACTATCCATCTCACCATAATTATGATTATTCATCATATTTAAGTGACAGTCTTCTTAATGTATTTATGATTACAGTTCATATTCAAGTGACTATCTACCTTAACATATTTATGATTACCCATCATAATAAAGTAACCATCCATCTTAATATCATATGATTACCCATCATATTCAAGTTATTACCCATCTTATCATTTATATGATTAGTCATCATGTTCAAGTGATTATTCATCATAACGTTTATATGATTACCCATCATATACTAAATGATTACCCTATCATAAAGTCATGGAATTACCAATCTTCTACCATCTAGATTACCCATCTCCTTGGTTTATCTCTTATATTTGTCCCCATTTAACATGTATTTAACAACAAAAATCATACAATGTGTGCTAAAGTAATGGTATCTCCACTGAATGGAAATACCATATAGCCCATGTGCACGGCTTCGTCCACTCCAAGAAAATTAGGCATGATTATTTACTATAGCCTAGCAATGCAAAGCAAACTTGTATCTACCATTTTAATAAAAACAACTCTGGTACGAAGTGATCCCCGTTTGGCCATAAACCATGTCGGGTTACCAAGGCAAAACAACAAAATAATGCTTCGTGTGAAGCAAATCAGTAAGCTTTAAAGCAAATCACATCAAAACAACAGCCTCCAAAAAGTGATTCACTTTCGCTATGCGCGAATAAAAATAACAAAAGTGAGGAGTGCTTCGCATCCTCTTATCTAGCCTACGGAAAGAAAAACAATGCTTCGAGCCCTACCTATCTGACTTATTTCGAAGTGAAACAACAAAGAAAAGAGTGTTCCCCACCTGCTTATCTAGCTTATGCGAAGTGGTGCTTCAAGCCTTGCATATCCAGCTTAGTTTGAAGTAAAACAAAACAAGGCTTAACACATACCTATCATACTTAATGTAAAGAAAATCGAAAAAGGAGTTGCTCCGTTCCTAACCTCCTGCCTAACTGGCATCGAAGCAAAATGATGCGACATCAACCAATCGAAACCTGGTTAAAAAAGAGATATGCAAGCATGTTTTTGCTGCTGTGCTATTTTTGGCTATGAAATAAAGTGCTTCAAAATAAAATGTTTATATTTCGGCTATGGCAAGATGGACAGTGTGGGCTGATTCGGCTCGGACCCCAGAGCTATGGCAGTATGGACTGGGCAGGGCTATTGGTTATAAACCGGAGCAATTGGTCATAGTAAGAGTCGGGTGGAGACCAGGGCAGTTGGTCCCTACGTGGCCCCAAATGGATTGGATGACTAAGGTAATGAGTAGCATACACACGACGCACTGAGTGAGAGAATGGGAGGATGCTTGCTATGACTGAATGGTTGTTATCACTATGACACACACACACTTCCATTTACCCTCAGTATTGTGATTACCACAGAGTAGAGTA
Organism: Allium sativum; assembly: GCA_030737875.1. NCBI lineage: Eukaryota > Viridiplantae > Streptophyta > Magnoliopsida > Asparagales > Amaryllidaceae > Allium > Allium sativum. The sequence goes on from CM060925.1 coordinate 116,442,817, forward strand.
CATGATAATATGTGCTAACTCTTTGGATGTCGGACAAGGTCAGGTATGATTCTTCATACCTATTGTATTACCCGATATACTGGTTGATATTATTATCGCTCAAACCAGACTTTGTCTGACTTAGGGTTTTATGCATTACTTCTTATTACTCTAGGTGCCCTTAAATGAGCAGACTAGAGACAGTTGGTGTGCTCGAGTAGCTGACTGGAGATGAGCAGGAGGCTTCCACTTATTATATAAATACTTGTATCCCTGTTTATTTCTTTGTATCACTAATTTGGGGGTAACAATGTATTTTATGTAGAGACAATATTTTGGAATGTGTCTGTATTTGACTATTTGGTACTTTTTTCCTGTTTCAAAAAAAAAAAAAAAAAACCAACAGAAGGACATAGAACACCCTCCAAAAAGTAAAACAAAGGTAAATCATTCCTGAACCCCTGGCCTGGCAAGGAAATACGATCCAGAGAAACCCAGGTAATGAAACGTTTCAAATTAAATTTGCTGGGGTCCTTTTTATAAAAGAACACCCTCCAAAAAGTGGCGTATGCTGCTTGATGTGGAGAGCACACGGTATTCTTTAGTAAAAGGCGAAAGAATAGTTCGCTCTGTGCTCACCACGCAGCTGCGTTGCTTTCTCATTCCATTGCCCGTGCTTGTTTATAACTCAGCTCAACAATCCTATTGATATTTATGCCGATGTGGGACTAAAACGAACGAACTTCACTCCTCACCATCTCATAAATTATCCCCCATTCCTCTTTTTGCTTCTCTAAGGCTCCTGCCCAACTTTTATAACTGTGATTATTTCTCTACTCTGTTACTTCAGTTTCCCTGCATTTTCAGTTTATTTTGTTGCTCCTAAACATCATATGGCGCTGCATCAAATACCCCCAAAATTCATCATAACACATATGCCAAATTTCCTCCCCGACTTCATCCTTGTTTTGATGCTTTATGTTGATTGTTCCTATGTAAGTCTGCATTTCTGTTTTTACTTTAAAAATGGTTGCTTCAGTTATTCAGTCATCATTGCCAATGTTTTGTTGCAGCCGTAATAGCATTGGGTAACCTAGATGTACAATAATGAAATTGAAGCGGCTTTGTTGCTTTATTAATGTAGTTTCTGCGTACAGCTTTCAGATTGATGGCACTACACATCTAATACAACCATTTTGAACTAGGCCCTGTCAATCACTTCAACTAGTGCATTTATTTTTACGATACTGATCAGCTAAAAGAACTGAGGCAATTGATCTACACTAACTCTCCAGTCGAAACGAACCAAAAAATGGAGCATTCAACTTCAGTCCCTAACTCCTTTCAATGACGCAAACTAATTATAACTGCCCTTTGTTTTTAGCAGTCAATTCCCTCCAAAGTAATTTGGCTTGCAGCACCAGACGCTAGCAAGCAGACACCATTCCGGTAGCGGCTCCACAGCATTTGGTTCCAAAGTGGCCTCTGGTCTGAATCTCAAACACATATTCTCATACTTACTGTTTTTGAATGTTCACGTTTTCAACTTGAAGTAGTGATCTGACACAGAGCCACAAGGTTTTGTTCTTTTACAGAATATTTGTTGTTGTGTGATCTTATCGTTGATACCTCGAGCTCCTTTGCAGTTCACTTCCTTCCAACATTGTCTTTTACTGAGCTCAATTGGATGGATTTTTGTCGACATGCAGAAGAAATCAAGAATTCTACTAAAATCTCTTCACTGGTTAACAAACCACCCTATATATTGTTTCAGTGGGTACAAAGGGCTATTGACATTTCTTTGAGCAGCCTGTAATCTTTTAAAGTATGTATTCTGTTCTATCCATAGCTTTATATCCTTCTCTCCTATAAAGTGTCTCTATTTCACTCGATATGCTCTTGTATGATAGTTAATTAGTCAAGATATGTACTAGATTTATTACCCATTTATGTGAGAATCAAATAAAACCATAGCTCTTAAATTGCAAATCCTTGTACTAGTAGTAGTGCTATGATGATATTGAATCTCTGGCCAATCTTTCGAAACAAAAAATTGGCTGTATACTTTAACCTTTTCCTTACCAGCTTCCGCACATGCTTATAAATTGTTGTAAAACGTATGTACTCATGAATGAATCACGAGAAACTGATCAATTTTTGTACAATATATTAAGAAAAAATATATAATGATTTGTATTTTGTAATTACTTTCAAAACACTTTCGAAACATATAAACAAATAGAATCTAACTGTAAGAACTATTGTGTTCTGCGCGTACGAGATTAAAAATAACAAAATTATTAACTAATTTCAATTTGAGGCAGAAAAGAAATGGAAAATAATGTCGATCTCCGTATTTACTAAAAAACTACAAACTAGGAGACTAGCCTTGGTATAAACATGTTTCCATGTTGTCAGTCTGATGCTCTAAGGAAAAGAAAACACATTTTAAACATAGTTTATCCCAAAATAAACGCCTCAGATATAGATGTATAGATATTTTAATGACCAATAGCAACCCCCTCTCGAATGCCATTTGAACTGTTAATGGTCTGCTTCATCTGAGTTATTTTTGGTTCGAGTTGGGTGGTTATTTGTATTGTGACTGCCATGGCAATTAAGGTGTACGGTTACACTTACTGACTTTGATATTATTGTTTTTAGGACTTAAACTACTGGAAGGCTTGCTTTGATTTAAAAGCTTTGACATGAAATAAAAACTTTGCTTACTGGAGTTAGGAGCTTATAAAGGTGAGGAGCATCAAATGGTTCTTTTCTTACCGAGTGGTATATGCGTTCTGTCCGAGACAAAGTATATTGGTTTCAAACATGATAAATTTTATTTTATGTTAAGTGTATGGTTTACCTGTGCATTACAGGTTTTGGAGAAGGCCATTTTCTTGAAGTGGGATGGAGTTGCGTCTCAAATATCAGACTGGTACACCGTTCCAATCAACAAAGGTTTATGAGATTACACTGAAGCCATACAATCATTACAGCATTATCACTGCTTCGATTGATACTCGCTTCACCAATCTTAAAGCTTACAGCTCGAAGTTGTTTTGAACCTAATGTGTTTTGTAACTTTGGTTATGGGTTATATCCAATCAATCTTCTTCTTTAAGCAAATAAAATAAAATTAGTGATAAATGTACTTCATTATATAATTTCTATTACCTAGTTTTCGTTTTTACCATGTGTATTCTTATATTTACTTCGTAGCAGCCAGGGATTTCCTACAGATCGACACAATGTGGTCGACCACAAGTGCATTCGATTTCGAAGTCATATTATCATAGATGTTTCATTAATATTTTTATTAGTTGCAATGTTGTATTAATCAATTGTATTTTGCAAATCCATAGTAGCACGGTGGTTTTTCTTTATTTTTTTAAGGTTATAACAATATCCGGGTTAGGATGCATCTGGCTTAACTTTAAAATAATTTTGTAGATTTCTACCGAGGCCAACCAATATAAAATATTATTCTAATATGACCCTACAAAATGAGCTTTTATTTGAATGCTCATAATAACAGGAAAGTTTCGTGAAACATCCTTTGAAAGTTTCAAAAATATATTAAATTTTCCTTCTGTTAACTCGGTTTTGAACCCCAAGAAGAAACTTATAAGGAATGAAGATGACGCAACCTCGGACTCAATCCAAACTTCACGCAGAGGCTCAAGACGGCGAAAAGGCAAGGTACAGGAAATTTAGTGCTAGATTGAACTAGGTACATGGATCAGTACCGTTTCATATCCTATGGACCGACACTAGTCCATAGATATGTATTGTGGTCCATCAAGACCCATACCACCGTGATTCATATGGCCTAACTAACCTAGCATGAAGGTTTAAGTCAATCGAATTCACCTAGCTATCGTAACTCGATTGACTAAACTAAAACTTGACATATTGAGATGATGGACCTACAAGTACAAGCTAATGACGAATAAGTCGAGTCAAACTTTACATAAAGGATCACAAGAACTCAAGAAAGTGAGATAAGATGGTCGAACTGCTATCTTGCCTAAGTCTTTGACCGACACGACTCCATCAGGCTTGATCAATTGGCACTACAACTTATTGGGTGGTCTTATGATGTTCGGTTGGGCCTTCTAGCAAACAGGTTTGGATCAATACCTTAAAGAACTCCTATAAATACCCCTTCCCTTCTATAGAATAGGGATTCAATCTCTGTCTATTGGAACTCTATACAAATCCATCCTCAACCACTTCTAGACTCTAAGGATAGTAAGTACTATTCACCTAAATCAATTACCGACATCTACTCTGATAAATTGACACTTGTTTACTTACTTTGGAGATAATTGTACTCATATTTAGAGATGGAAAAAAAATCCATACCCATGGATAAAATCCGTCATAGGCATGAAACAAATAGCTAAATGTGTACCCGTGGGTAAAATAAATTGGTTTTTTAATAACCGTTAATTAATGGGGAGAATATAGATATTATGATTTCTATGTCCGTGGGTACCCGTACCCATATTTAGTGTGATTTATTACCAATGCAAAAATCATTGTTGTTGGTTGTTCGGTATTTGTATGCATGCTTTTATTTAACAATTTATATGCGGTTATTGGTATTTGTAATAACTGTGCACGTTGCTAATTAAAGCCCTATATATACCTAGTTAGAAATTCTCATATTTGTCATTAATTGTTTCATATTCAAATCCAGCAAGCAATGCGTCTTTTTTTTTCTCTTCAAACTTTCTACTCTCTCTACTAAATTCAACACATCCTGCCAAAGTTCTAGCTTCACTCCTCCACACTGCTTTATATCAATATGTTGCCAAATCTAAGCAACGCGTTGCTAAAGTTCACGCCTGGTCTAATTTATTCTTTTACCAAATGTATGTATTTTTAAACAATTTCAATAGGTGGTTTGAATAAAACATCATGGATACCCACGAATAGCCGTGAATACCTACAACTTGTTTAAAATCCATTTAATGGGTACCCTTGCGGGTATGGGGCGGGCTCAGGGCAAAAAATTACTTAACTGGGTGGGTGATGCGGGGTTACAACCTGTGCCCGCCCTGCTCCATTGACATATCTACTCATATTCCTATTAACTGTAATCAAAAACATGATATCTGGTATGGAAAATATGATAATAAAGCTATTCAAAGTGAATGTAGGCCATATTATTAGGTAAACCACTATAAAACTAATGTCTTCCCTCTTTACTTTCTGTATCTTTCATTTTTCATTTATTTCTATCTGTTTTGTATTGTTTTTTCGTAAAAGGGTCGTGCATTTACTAAATTCAGACATTAGTGTCATTTTTTACGTTAACATTTCGTGTTTTCACTAAGAACCAAACAAAGAGGAAGATCTGTACTATCTATTATAGATCCTTCTGGTCTAGAAGACAGATCTACTGCTAAAGTTGTGAAAAGGTTGTAAGCTGTATGTACAACTCAAGACGTGAGAAGGTTGATTTCTACTTCCAAATCGGATAGAAAGTCTTACCTATAGAAGATAATACTTTGTAAGGACAAGATGCCATCAGATTAACAGGAAAATTCACTTATGCACTTAGAGCAGCATGAAAAGAAGACCAACAAAATTTAGACGGAAAATATGCTTAGTTGTTAAGCAGATGGACTAACATCGATCAACCCCCTATGGTTTGGCACCGGTCCGACCCCAATGGATCGACATCGGTCCATATAGGTCTACCTGATATTACATCCAACTTCTTGGGTTGACTACCTAAAGTGCAGTATTGCTTTGAAGTGGGAAAAGTTAAAAAATCTTCCAAGTAAAAGGATCATTATCGGTCCATGCCATATGGACCAGTATCGATCCATAAAGACAAAGGAAACGACAATTTCGACCTTATGGCTTATCTCTCTCACTTCACTACAATGCTTCCGAAAAAAGTAATGCAAAAATATTCTATCTCCATGGACCGGTAATGGTCCAAAGGTGATAGATCGGCACCAGTCCATCAAATTGCCTCATATTGACATGCATCTCTCCGTGGTGATTCTGCCCAGCTTTAGACTTCCTTTATGCTCCTTGACATGTGTTATAAGTTTCGGGGCCATGTTGCACCCCTTAGCCCCCTAACTAGGGCGCTGCCCACCATTTGGGTCGTTCGAACGGGGACCTAATCAGTTCAAGGAACATTCAGACAAAGAGATAGGAAGTACTCTACAATGGTAGGCTAAGAAAATGAGGACGAAAAGTACTTTACTGGCTTGAAGACGCATGATGTCTCTATGGGTATTCGGTTGCAGCCTTTGCATCAAGCCAATATTCTGCTCAATTTGGTTGTTAAGTGGTTATTGAGTCTCCTCAAACTTCTTGGCCACTTTGAAGTATTGAGCTTGGGTGACCGGATCTTTGGGTTTGGAGGAAGTGGCCATATCCATGGCGGTTGGACCTCTGAAGGTTGATGCTGAGGAGAGTTTTCTAGGTCGTCGGTAAAAGGCTCAATCAATGCAGCTTTTCCTTTCTTCGCCATTTCGATAAGCTTGGTAGTTAAGTCTAAGGGGATCTAAGTCTCACTCAAAGTTTCGGAAGAACGGTAGGAAAGATGAAGTCTTTAGTTCTCAATGAGAGCACTGGAATCCTGACGTCTAAAAGTTGAAACATCAGCCAACAAGTTCCAAGACAATGAAATTTAACGTTCGGTACGGAAAATTACATAGGAAAAAATCACACGGTGTTTATAGTGGTTCAGTCAATGAGAACCTAAGTCTACTTTGAAGGTTTTGCTTTTTTATTCACTTAATATCAAAAGTACAATGGTGAAAACAATGGTTCCAAGTAACTACAATGACAATGGTGGAAAGCAAGTCTAAAAAGGCCCAAAAAAGAGGTTCTCTTCTTCTCAATATGGCAAGGTAGCCCAAAAAGCCTAGTGTCTGAAAGGAGGTAGATTTCTTCTTCCTAGAGTGATGGAGCAAGCTTTAGAGTCAAATATGCGGTATCTTCTTCTCAAAGTATCAAGAGAGCCAAAATCCAACCCTTTTCTTATAGCAGAATGAAAGGTTTGTATAGGAGAGTGGGCACATGGCCTACGTTTTTCGTCTTTTGGGATCAGTATCGGTCTTGCGGTAATTTGTCGTTCTTGTGCCACTGTAACGACTGCCCTACACTACCGATGCTCATACAACCAAATACAAGCACCCGATCAATGTAAAACGGTTGTTAGGGGAAAGAAATGGAAAGAAAGAAGGGAAGAGGAAAGGAAGAGAAGAAAATAGAAGATAAGAGAAAGAAAGAAATCTAAGACTAAACATGGATGAAGTCGTACATATCACAACGCATTAGATAAAATATAGTAGAAACCTTATGTATAAAACAGGCAAGACAGTAATAACTATATAATCAGAGTATACTAAAGATAATATACTCACCGATAAACTGTCCCAAGACAAGTAGCCAACACTCTCGGCTCCGTAATGTCGCACAGCGGAATAATCAATAATACAAATAGAATACGAGAAGGCGCCACCTCCTGTTAATCTACCTGCGCAGCTCCAGATAAAGCCTACACCTGCTACCAAACCTACTCATCGATGTGTTTGATAATAACCTAAGGTAATAAGAGAGAACCTAAAACCTTAAGCAAGACAACAGTCTAGTGTGAGCGATAAACAAATCCCAAAAACTGTAAAACTCGCAATAGTATATGGTGCAAATGGCAAGAAGAGTCAAACTTAACCATCTTGCACCCACAGACTTAGCACATATAATATGATAATATATGCTACTCAGACAATAATAACAGAATAGATACTGCTCAGAATAGGATTCCCAGTTCCCCCACTTCTCTTTCAGATGCTAAGGTGATAGTTTACCCAAAGAAAATAGCAGATAACACATAAGCAACCATAGCAAGCAATAATCTAGTTATCACCAACTAAATCCTTGAATACATTGGCATTGAATGACTAGCTCTTACTATCCGCCAATGGCTAATGGAAAACCCAGGTTCTAGTCAGCTTACCGCACGACCCGCGTATGTTTACCTCCTCGCGACAACTATATAACTCCTCGAGTAATCCAAGGTACTCGATCTCTCATATCCTTATAGGCGTCCCTCGCGATACCTCTGCTTTGAATCTGCTAGAACCTTCAACTCTCGATGATTCCTTAGCGCTTCCAACTTCATAAGACATCCTCGACGACTCCACCCTTTAGTTCGAGTCTCACTCGAATAGGGATGGCAAAAAATCTGTACCCTCCGTTATCCATGGGTAAAATCCGTCATGGATATGAAACTGATAGTTAAATGGGTAACTGTGGGTAAAATAAACTGGTATTTTTAATATCCGTTAATTAATGGGGCAGGTACGGATAGTAAGATATCCATGTCCGTGGGTACCCGTGCCCGTATTAAATGTGATTTATTACCAATAGTCAATACAAAAAACATTGTTCTTGGTTGTTCGGTATTTGTGTGCATGCTTTTACTCAACAATTTATAACTGGCTGTTGATATTTTGATGGATACTTCTGTTGTTGTCTTTTCTTTTCTGGATGTTGGTTTAAACATGTATTGGTATTTTAAGGTCATGTGCATGGGTCTAAAAAAAATTTCTTACCAAATGTACTTTTGAATAATTTCAATAAATGGTTAAAAAATAAATTGAATAAATATAATGGATACCCATGAATACCCGCCATTACCCGCAACCTGTTTAAAACTCGTTTAATAGGTACCCGTGCGGGTATGGGGCGGGCACGGGGCAAAACATCACCCAATGGGGCGGGTGATGGGGTGGTACTTCTAGCGCCCGCCCCGCCCCATTGCCATCCCTACACTCGAATTTATCCATTACCTTTCATGATCGAGTCCCTCCCGAGTCAATCAATCATATTATGAGCTCAAGTCTCACTCAAGTCGATCCATCATCTTGTTGCTTCGTCCCACGATTGGCTACGTATCAACTCCACTCCGGCCTGGAGTTCACTGTCAAAGGATATACACTTCTCAAGTGTACGACTTTCGCCCCATGTAAGTGATATACGAACCACGGTCTCTAAGATCACCTTGGAGATCTCGTCATGTCATTTCTTGGATGACTGCATTTGTCTCTGTCTTTTCATGAAACATTCGTTTGGTCTCGCAGCAAAGTCACCACAACGAAGAGCCAACGTCTTGAAATCGCCATTGAACGAATCTCCATATCATTCTCCTCGAAACGAAATCGTCATCAACCTCGAATTGTCCAAAATGGAAAATCAACAATAGTAGTCAATATCGATCACTTTATAGCAATCATTAATGACCACACAGATCATGTGTTTAACCAAAAGTGGTTAAATACACATTCAATGAAAACGTATAGCATCTGTTTGGAGATCCTAGCTTGTTCGTCGAATTAATTCTTTGCCTTCGGATTAGCTGCCAAATTCCAATACTGCTCTATACTCCGGTCGATCACCATGCTCAGATACACATCCACTAACCGATCGGTCTACACATTCCAATACTTTTTCATGAATCTATATCACCCATTCGAGTTTCGTGCGCCCAGACAATACACACTAACTTGTGCATTCGATTTATAACACTAAACTCTAGTGGATAAGGTTTCCTAGTTCTATTTCGCCAATAAATGGCATTTAAAACCAAGCTAAGCAAACAACAACCATGCAACCAATAATCCTAAAATTAACTAAAATAGCATGAAAATGTCCATTATAGCATTCATAACATAAGTCGAACCTATCTAAAATAATTTTTGTGAATTTGGCGTTAAAATAGTTCAATCTTGGTAATAATATCAAAATAGCACATAATAGTGCACAAATAGATAAAAATGTTTTATTTGGATCTAAACTAAACAAATTAATTTTCAGTTTATCTATTTATTAATTACTAGGTCCAACAATTTATATTTTCAGGTAACAAGTCAATTTAAAGTGTCGAATTCTCACCATATAAATAAATAGAGTTCAGTGAAAGATAATATCATTCACCTTAGCCAAACCAACTCAAACTAATGTCGAAACGTAGAGCTCACCAATATGAGTCCAATGCAAGAAACCACGCCCAAATTCGATGTCGTATGCAAAAGTTATCGCATATATAAGTTTGCGGATTATTTAAATAACAAAATGTCATTAGCGCTTATGCTAATTAATTAATTAATTACCTTAACCTCCATTCTCATAGTTACATCTTCCCCAAACTAATAATTGTACATGCACATCCAAGAAACCGATTCTCATAATTACATCTTTTCTCCCGTGTTTCTTAACGGAATCGGGAACCGTTTTCACCAACGAACTTCCCTACGAACGAGCTTTGCAACCATCACCACCTTGTAAAACACGCACTACCAATGAAAAACACCTCCTCCAACATGTCACGCGCAGGTCATCACCATCTTAGGATGCAATTTACGTTTCTCTATGGAATCGCGCCAGATTTTGAAGGTAGGTCCTATTTTTCAATGAGAAATAAAATGGTAATCTCGAATCCACCAATCATTGCATATAGCTTCGGAAATCTCGAGCCCAAAGTCTCATGAAATACACGGTCTTGGCTGAGATGGCGATCGTGCACTTTGAATTTGGTATAATCTTGAAAAGGAAGAAAATCTAATAAATTAGAAACTGATTTATTGATTTTTAGTGGTCTAAATCAACGGGAATTAATTTTTGAAGATGGATGTAGAATAGGCCATGAAGATACGAAAGAGTTGGTGGAAAGAGTATGTGGATAATGAAGAGATTAGGGTTAATGAGTGATTAGAGGGGTATTTATAACCACATAAGGCCCAATTGATAAAAAATTGTGTGTTCAAAACACACACTTTTAAAGATGTGCTCCCAAACAGTACATCTGTTTGGTACGAAACTTGACAGTGTGAAACCACTTTTTATGAAGATTCTATAAATTTCGTCAAAATCCAACCCTGAGCATGAAACGACATTTTTTTCGTGCGTATTTCAAGACTATTTTGCCCTTGGTGCATTAAATGTCGAAATATAATGATCCATACGCTTTTCTTCATGTAACGAACAATCTAAATATAATGGAAATGGTCTTGAGTCCTGATTCAGCCATTTATGAGAAATATCACTTTGGAGCTATCAGATGATTGACGATTAATATTTAAATAAAAATTATTTAAATAACCAATCGTCAGAATGTGGGTTATTACATTCTTCCCTCCTTAAAGGATTTTGTCCCCGAAATCCTCAAGAATTGAACAACACAACCTCACACTCTCGCATAAGTGACAACCCAACACAAATCATCGCCCGTGGCTTTCACACATAGATGACGACCTAAGACCAACCGTCACTCATTGCTTTTAAAGAAAATATAACTACCAATAGCAGTCACTACATGGGAATAGACTCGGAATGCGGCACAAAGCCATAATTCCCATGTACAACTACCTTCAAAGTTCGAGATCGATCTAACTAAGCCACAACATCCACATTGTTCACTTATTTCCAAACGAACAAGCAATGGAAGATATAAGTGATGAGATCTTAGTTGCGAGACAGCTCAACTAAGAAATTCCTCTCCTAGCTTTGGCTTAGTTCACCAAAAAATACTCTAACAACATCTCATCTGCGTGGTTCGATCTGAGAAACTATAACTAGCCAAATCTGGCTCAATCCAACAAAGGAGAATAAAAGCCCTAAAGCGACCTCTCATATCTAGGACATTAAATCACTAAAAATGCACCTAGAGAAGAATCTGAACTCCAAACAACCCATGTTGCCAAGTCATGTATGGAAACAAAGAGACAAAAAGACAAGGCTACCTAGCATGCCTAACAACCATAGAAGTATAAGTAACCATGTGAACATTAACAATTAGACAAACATATAAAAACAAACATGAAAGCACAATCAATCAAACATACATGGAAAAACAACTGCAATCAACAAGATAATACTAAAGCCTATCCTAACTTGCAGGATACTATCCTACCTAGGAATACATTGAATATGCATCTAATCTATAAATGACTCAACAAACGTGGTTGTCATACCATCGAGAATAAAAATCTAACTTCTCGCATCAACGAATCAGATATGACTCAAGTCTTAACGTGCTAATCTCAACTTCTTGGCGACCTATAGATGGAAAAATCGACGATTGTTCCCGCATCCTATCCTAATTTTCGAGTATTTACAAAGAACTACTCGACGCTTCCTACTTAATAACCAACTGATCGTTCATCCATCTTGATATGAATGGTCAATCATTCTCTTTCAATGATGCAGGGAACAACAGCGCCTCTTCAATATGGAATCAACCCTCATGGAAAATCTGTATTACAATAATTTAAAACCCGAAGCCATGACCAGCAATAAAAGTGAGCAATACCACCAGTGGTATACTGCTCCTAAACTGGTACATCTTTGGCACAACGATAACATTTGGAGGCGAGGAATTGAACCATCAACCATAAAGGTTAAGATTGCACTCGAAGAGAGAACTCCACTAGTAACACCATCAATAACTCAAACTTCATTCCAATAAATAGTGCCTCCACAACTCCAAAGCGAATTTCCATCTCTATCGCGAACTCTATCACCATAATGACTCAATTGTCATCAACTCTGACCCAAGAGTCGAATATTCAATAACGAACAACTTCAATCGTCGACTAGCATACAACGATCTAACCTCTTGGTACTACCACCATAGCCTTTATAGGATCGATAACGACTCCCTGCTCTAGGCAATGTGACCTAAGTACCACGCTTCACCCAAACTGAAGCAAAACTCTAACGAGCCAACTACAACATGAGATCATTAAACATGATCCATGAAATTCACAAAATATGCCGACTCGTTAACCATCCCAAATAGCATAACCAAACATATGTACTTGAAGCAGCATAAGATGTTGAAATCAGCATACAACAACCAACCACCTGTTAGCAAAATCCCCATGGGAAATTCTGTTGAGAAAACCTCTTCTCGCACCTTAGATCTAACCCTTCCGAACGTCTCAAAATGGAAATAGATACTGGTTTATCTCATGCTCTTAAGGTGCACATGCCCTAGAGGCATAGCCGTCGATCCATTATCATTGGGTAGATCAATACAGAACTCAACTTAAACATAGTGGTAGTCTGGTCACTTCATCGAATGTGCCTAGATACTGACAAGCTACTAGCTCCAATGATGACTCACTACTAGAGACCCGATATCTCAGCCCGCTATTGTCTAACCATAAGCGACTCGTTTCCCACTATCGCTTAATCTAGGATGACTCACTTCTGCATCACAAAATGTCCCAGCCCATCATCGTCATCAACAACCTCTTTCTACCACTGGTTTTCTATATCAATCCCAACAAGAAAATCCTAGACTCGGGTACTTGGTCTAATCAAATCTAAGTACGCAATAAACAAGCAACTTAACAAACAAGCAAACATAACTCGATGAGCTTGAGGTTTTGAAAAACTATGTGTACTGCCAAAATAAACAGTATGCTATGACAATACCCCACCTTGAGGCCCAAACTAATCCTATGAATGTTGCACTCATCTATAGTATTAACCCTTGGTGACCAAACATCGGATGTCATTATTGTGAGTAGTGTGTAGTTTGGTTCTTGAGTTCATTTCTGTTGAGTATGTGTTTGTAAATATATGTGCCGATGTACATATTTTGTATTACTTTGGTTTCGTAGTTGAGCCTAATTTTCTCGGCATGTTAACTATGTATTATATGCTGCAACGCTAAATAGAAAAGAAGTATTTTCCCTCTTCTCAAAATTTCATGTTATTTGTCAATAATAACATAGTATTAGAGCCATGATGATTCAAAATTCAGATCTAACTCGAGATTCAGATCAAATCATTGAGAAATGGGAAAAAGCAAGATCGCAGCGGATGCGATGTAATTGAAGCCTAAAATCACTGATCATAAGATGAATAATTTGAACTATTTGAATTGGAGTAAGACTACTTGGTTATATCTTCGAAGTATAGATACGGATGGAAATCTGGTTGAAGATCCACCCATGGCAGAATCAAAAGAAGACAAGGATTGAATATGGTTAGGAGAGGGTGCTCGATTGTTTTTGCAAATCATAAATTCGATTGACAATGAAGTGACTGGCATGCTTAAGCATTGTGAATATGTTAAAGAGATGATGGAGTATCTAGAATTTCTAAATTCTGGATAAGGGGATCCAACAAGGATGTACGATGTGTGTAAGTCATTTTACAGAGCTGAAAAGCAAGAACAAACGCTCATGAATTATTTCATGAATTTCACACGAAGACATATGAGTAGTTTAATCTGCTTCTTCCAATTACACTAGATGTGAAAACTCAACAACAACAACAACGAGAACAAATGGTGGCTATGATTTTTTAGCTAGTTAACACCAGAATTTGAATCTGCAAAGTCACAAATCCTATCAGGACCAGACATTCCTTCATTGTAAGAGGTGTTTAGCAGAATTCTTCGCACCAAGATTGCTCATGCACAAGTATCAAATACAGGAGTCGAGAGTGCATTGGTTAGTAGTAACAGAAATTATGTGCAAAGTAAATAGGGAATTAATTTGAATCCAGCTCACCTTTGAATAATTCACCAAGGCCAAATGTTTAAATGAATAGTTCATCAAGTCAGGGAAAATTGGGTACATACTATAAGAAGAAAGGACATATGAAGCTTGAATGCAGGAAACTTCAATATAAGAATTCACAAACAAATAATGATATGAAGACAATTCTTATATCAACAGAAGATTATGATAAGTATATGAAGTTTTAAGAGTCAGTGAAAAATGGATCAACAAATCAGGGATCTACATCATCTATTGCAAATATTGCAAATTCTGAAGTCAATAAAAATGGATCCTAAATTCGGAAGCAACTGATCATATAACAGTTAATAATAGTTTGATTTCAAATCTACAATATAAATAATCAACTTATGTTCTTACACTAGTTTATGGATCTTAAACATATGTGCAAGGAACTGGACAAGTGAACTTATACTCAAATTTACCATTAAACTCGGTGCTATATTTGCCAAAATTGTCATTCAATCTGATATTTACAAATCAAATCACTGAAAATCCGAATTGTAGCATATCATTTTTTCCTGATCTTCGTGTGTCTCAAGATCTAATGACGAGGCAGATTATTGGTAGAGGAGAAGATTCTTGAGGTTTATACATGTTTACTATTGTGCCATCCAAGTCTACATGTTGTTCAACTATAAATTCTGCATTTTAAACTCACTATCAACTAGGATATCCATCACTTTTCTTGTTCAAGAAATTATGTCAACAATTTAACTCATTATCTGCACTACATTGTAAGTCTTGCCAATATGCAAAACATCATCATGTCAGTTTATGTCCAAGAGTTAATAAAAGGTCTAATTCATTCTTTGAAATTGTACATTCTGATATATGTGGACCATCATCGGTTGTATCCAAACAAGGGTATATCTTTTTTTCGTTATATTTATTGATTATTACTTACGTGTAACTTGGTTGTTTCTAATGAAGAATGGATCTGAACTATTCTCTATATTTTTATATTTTTTGTGCTGAGATAACGAACCAATTTAATACATCAATTAGAATTCTAAGGAGTGATAATGCAAAGGAGTATACAAGAAGTCAGTTTCACTCATATATTGCACAACGTGGAATCATACACGAAGCATCATGTGTTGATGCAACAACCTAGAATGGGGTAGTTGAAATTAGACACTTACTTGAAACTACTAGAGCACTTCTTTCTCAGATGAATGTTCCAAAGAGTTTCTCGAAAGATGTAGTATGTACTTCCTATTTTTTAATTAATAGAATGCCTTTGACTGTGTTGGATTATAAGATACCATATCAAGTTCAATGTTCGAATAAGCAAATTTACCTAATGAAACCAAGAGTGTTTGGATGTACTTGTTTTGCTAGAGATGTTAATGCACAACTGACCAAATTAGATCCAAAGCCATTGAAATGAATATTTGTGGGTCATTCGGGACTTCAAAAAGGATATAAGTGTTTCTGTCCAAGTTCTTCGTAAGTATATCGTATTAGTTGATGTTACTTATGTTGAAGATGGACCTTTCTATCCATCATCGGTTTCTCCTATTCAAGAAAATAGAGATAGTGATGAAAATTAGACACAGAAAGATGATCAGTTCCTTGCATATCCTAAAGTAGGGACACAGATCAATGATCATAATGGAAATAATTAGGTGAATTTAGCTGATCCAACTATGTTTGTTTCTGATTAAGAAGATACTCCTGTGCCAAACTCAAGTCTTGATTTACCCATTGCACTACGTAAGGGGAAAAGAAAATGTACTTATCCTATTTTATCTGTTGTGACATACAATAACCTATCACAAGAATCATACGCTTGCATCTCAACACTAGTTTCCATTTCAATTCTAAAGACTATTTAGGAAGCCTTATCAAAGAGAGGGTGGTATAATGCAATGATAGAGGAGATAAATGCATTAAATCGAAATGACACTTGGGACTTAGTTCATTTACTAGAAAACAGAAAAGTGATAGGCTATAAATGGGTGTTTACAGTAAAGTTAAATTCAGATGGGTCTCCTGAAAGGTTGAAAGCTCGGCTAATTACAAAGGGGTATGCACAAACATATGGGATTGATTCCTTTGAAACATTCTCATCGGTAGCTAAGATGACTTCAATAAGAATGTTTATATCTTTGGCAGCTAGGTACAAGTGGAAATTACATCAATTGGAAATTAAAAAAAGCCTTTCTTCATGGTTATTTAGCTGAGGAAGTGTATATGGAGCAACCACCTGGTTTCGTTGCTCAAGGGGAGCAAGGGAAAGTATGAAACTAAAGAAGAGTCTGTATGGTTTGAAGCAAAGCCCCAAAGCATGGTTCGGTAAGTTTAGGCAGGCAACGGAAAAAATTGGTTTATCATGGAGAAAAGCTGACCATTCTGTGTTCTAAAGGAATGAAAAAGGTACTTTGATCTTATGAATTGCATATATGGATGATATTGTTATCGCTTGCAATGGTGATGTAGGAATTCTTGCACTCAAAATGTTTATTCATTCACAGTTTTGTACTAAAGAACTGGGTAAGTTGAAATATTTTATAGGAATTAAGGTTGTTAAGAGTAGTGATAAGACATGGTTGTAACAGAGGAAATATATACATGATTTATTGAAAGATACTAGAAAATTGGGTGCTAGGCCGTGTAATACACATATGTAGTGAATACATGTCTCACAAATGAAATGGAGTTATTTAAAGATCTTGGCATGTATAAAAGACTGGTTGGGAAATTGAATTATTTGACAATAACTAGGCCTGATATTGCACATCCAGTTAGTGTGATTAGTCAATTCATGAGCTCATCTACAGTTGATCATTGTAATGCCTTAAAGCAAATTTTATGCTATCTAAAAGGTAATGTTGGATTATGTATAGTGCATACCAGTCAGGAATACAACAATATTGAGAGTTTTGTTGATGCTGACCGGACTGGATCAAAGTCAAATAGGAGCTGATCAACCACAGGCTTTGCGTGTTTATTGTTGTAATATAGTCTCATCGAAGAGCAAGAAGTAGTGTAACGACCTGCATTTTACGTATCAGAGGATCGTAACATATTTTTATTTAATTCCCTGAGAATCAAATCATTCTCATATTTTGATATGTTTATGAGGATGTGAGACATGTCCGTAATTTTTACCAATTTTATTTGTAATCATTTTGCCCCTGTCAGTTTTGTATAGGGAATAACTTTTGATTGGGATCGAATCAGGTGCTGAAATCAGTTTCATTGGAAAGGAAATGGTCTTGCCAATGAGTGGTCACATTAAAGATTTGGTTCAGTGATTTGGGAGAAATCGCTGTTTTAGTGCTACACACTTTTTGGATAGACTAATTTATCATTAGTGGGCTGATTAGTGAGGCCCATTAGTGGGTTGATGGCTTGGCTATAAATAGGGAGGTAAAGGCAAGGGGAAGAGGCTACTTTCTTCATTTCCCATTTAGTTAAGCTCATAATCCTCCTTACTTAATCAGATACATTTCTCCTTCATTAAAATCTTAAATCTACATTAGAAGATTGTAGATCTACATCAAGGAAGGCTATATCTATATCAAGTGAGAGTGGATCTCGTCAAATTAAGTGGTTTGAAGATCATTCTTCGCTGTCCGGATGAGAGATTAGCTGTTTTCAAGCTACTTCGAAGATTTGGTGAGTGATAAGCATCTCTCACACGGATTCAGTCAAGTATACGGGTTGTTTGATCTTATATTCATCATTTAAAGTTGTTTTCACATATATCTAATCGATGTATGTATGATTTCAGTTCCAAACACCATAGGATCTAATCAAGCAACTTATAGACGGTAAGTTCATTTGCAAATTCTATGTTTTGATCCATTTATTGATTTGATCATTTGTTGAATCATTGTTTTAATGTTTGTTGAGTGATTGATTAGTGATTGTGTGATTTCGTTGTTAAAATGGTTGGTTGAATCATCATAAGTTTGAATCGGGTTGGTTTTGAGTTTGGATCAATGGTGATTTCAATGGATCGACCAAACTACGGATCTGGCATGATTGCCAACAATTTTAGCAAGTGGCAAAAATATGAATCGCCAAGAGAAAATGAGTGGATCTGGAATATTTCCGTTAATCGGGCAAAAATTTAGTTCGAGCGGATTGACACCGATTGGAAAACGATGTGGAAAGGTCCTGGATCATCCATGATCCATGGATGGATTGGGCGCGTTAAATTGATGGTCGACCTAACATTTTCCTATAGATTCGTGAAAATTTTGGTGACTTGGCAAGGTGATGGATCGTAGTCGATCCATCAAGATTGACAGCGTCTGGAAAAATGCTATGGAAAGCGATGGATCGGGCCCGATACATAGGTGGAGCGGATCGGTAATTTTTAACGGATCAGCATGGTAAAAACTGGGCTTGGCACGAGATCTGGCAGGTGGATCGAAACTAATCCATGATGGATCGAAGGGATGAAATCACAGTGGTTTAGAAACGTTGTTAAAAGCATTCAGAAACGTTGTGGTATAAAAATCGAGCCAATGGGTTTGGAACGATCCGAGGGATATGATAACATTTCTGAAACGCTGTAAAAGGATGAATGCGGCATATGGTTTTGGATCGACGATGATAGTGACTTTGACGTGAATTCAAGATAGAATGTTCAAAGTGTTATGAAGTGTTCATTGATCGATGCAATGCAACGAATGTGAAGACGACTCAAAGATGCTGAGTTTGTGAATAATGGTTGCTAGAGAAGGCGCTTAAGCTATGGATAGTCGCTAGGGATGACGACTAGAGTTATGAAAGCCGAGGAATTATCATTGTCGTTGGTTTTAGCGGACTCAAAGAAGGGGTATAATAGGTACGCCTAAATGACCGGTTGAATTGTCAAGTACCATGGGTTGTCATGATGGGCCTAGAGATACAAGTCATGATGGCATATGGAGTTTTGCTAGAACCGGAGTTTACCATTATCCCTTAACGAACGTCATGATATTAAGTCGATCATACGATCAACAATGGTTTCAAAGCAGGATTGGCGGTGATAGTCGAGTCATGGGTGATGATTGTTTTGCTTGTATCGTCTTGTGTAGATCATTCGAAGGAGATATCTCTCGAGGGCTTGTTTGATGTTGGTTTAGACCTTTGCGGCTTGTGCTTGGGTGATGTCAATATCGATTTGGATGATCTACGCTTGATAACTGATTTCCATGAATGTACTGTTTGTTTCTATCTGATTGTTGTAAAGGCTATCACGGTCGGATGTAGGGAAGACGAGTTTGGAAGTTCTTCTCTATTGATATGTTGGTAGATTCATCGATTGATCTTCCTATTCTCATATACTTTATTGATGATGTTAGATAGTTGTTTTATTACTTATTAATACTGTTGGCTTACTCAAGGTTTTATGTTCCCTCTTATTACCTTGGGTTGTTCATCCATGTGTTGGATGGGAAGACAGAGTAACAGGTGACAGGTAGTTGATCTTGATGAGAATGATGTTGCTGAGCGATGACGAGCTGGAGGCTTATGTATTAGTTTCCTATTACCAATTATTTATTGTTTTTTGCTACCATATTGATGTTTTCTCTGAGTGACTTGTAGTGAGGCACTTTTTACAGACTCTTATAGTGTTATCCAATGTTGTATGGATATTTCATGGTGATATGATAAGGTTTAAGATTTTGCTCAATTCTCCTGCACTAATATTTCCTATTGTATATGTTATATTATATTTTATCATTGCGATGCGAGTTATGCGACAGGTTCCGCTTGTGTGATTCTACCCCGGTTATCGCCCATTGCAACCTGGCATGTCTTTCAGCGCATTATTTCCTTTGTTAAGTGCAGAAGTTATGGGCGATCGTCACATTTGGTATCAGAACTCTGGTTAATCGATTTTAGCCAAAGTTCGAACACATAATACGTATGAGAGACGTATTTGTAGATTTCTGATGGATGTATACTATATATTCAGGTATAGTATAATAGCGTTTGAACTCCATTTGCAGCTTTTCTCGTGTGTGGACTAATCATTCGATTATTCAAATTTAGAATGAGTCGTCGAACGTCGAGACACACAGTTAGAGAGGAGGCTGTTCATGTATGGGTGATGGCAGTATACCAAATTATCCAGCGATGTTCGAGGCCATGATGGTAGCAATCATGAGGAGGGTACCCGCACATGAGACAGTCGTAGTAGATGTAGGAGTTCAAGTGCAAGTGCCTAGGGCCGTGGACTTCGCAATGCTATGTAAAGAATTCAATACTCTATGAGGGAAGCCATTTAATGGGACGAAGCTGGTTGTAGAGATTCAAGGGTCGCTTGACACTTGCATTTAGATTTTTGGAGACTTGGGTATTGACGATGCGACTAAGAAAAAGCTTGCATCAAGATAGCTACAGGGCAGAGCTATAGATTGGTGGAACTCTGTCACTCTAGAGACTCCGGAAGATGAGATTTCATGGGAGCAATTCCAAGTCAAGTTTGAGACGAAGTTTATTTCTACCATTCAGAAGTCAATTCTGTTTAAGAGGTTTGTCGAGCTTAAGCAAAATGGTCGACCAGTGCTGGAATATGTTATTGATTTTGAAGCCTTGTCAAAGTACGACCGCTCATATATCGAGAAGTTTGTCATGGGCTTGGACAAGTACCTTGAGAATCAGCTGGTTGATCACTTAGATGACTCATACGAGAAGATCGTGGAAAAAGCTCCGAGGCATGAGAGTTTGTTTCCCAAGTAAAAGACTGTTGTTGCAGCAAAAGAGGAACCGAAACTGAAGTAGGGTGGTAATAACAAAAAGAGGAAGCAGCAATTGCAGAAAGGAAAGGATGGTCAGAAAACCAGAAAGGTGAAGTGACTTGCTACAACTGCCATTAGAAGGACCATTATTCCAAGGATTGCAAGAACCCAAAAGCCAATAGGAAGTGTCACAACTGTGGCAAGCCTGGGCATCTCAAGAAGGACTATCCAGAACCAGCTAAGGGAAAGCAGATTGTGAAGGCGTATGCTTTGGAAACTGTGCCATCATCTTCAAGGGCTCCTACAGCGGAGGAGAAAGGGAAGAGTGTCGTCGTTTAAGGTGTTCTTTCCATTAGAGATTTTCAGTACGTGTGTTGTTTGATACTGGAGCATCGCATTCATTCATTTGTAATGAGCTTGTTTGTCGCTTGGGTTTGGAATCTGAGATTTGTGATAGACCATTGATCGTGACTAATCCAGTTGGGGGTTCGTCCAGTTTGTGTATAATTTGTCATGGTCTAGTGTTATCGACTCGTGGTTGCTCCTTTCTATGTGATTGCTTTATTTTGAACTTCGCTAGGTTTGAGATTATTTGGGTATGGACTGGCTCAAGAGGTATGCAGAAAAAGTGGATTACGAGGAGCTGGAGGTGACAGTTGGGAATGTGGAAGGGTGAATGATTGTGATTCGATGTAAGCCCAAAGATGGTGTCTTCATAATCTATTTATATTCGCTTGTGATTCTACGGGAAAACTTATCATCGGTGTTGATCGTAAGTGAGTTTAATGATGTATTTGACGAGATCAAAGGGTTGCTGCCACATCGCGAGATTGAGTTCAGAATCGATTTGGTCGAAGGTGCTAGACCAATCGTCATGCCTTTTAGGCGGATAGCGCCTAAGGAATAGCGAGAGTTAGAGGTACAAGTATGTGACCTTTTGGGAAAAGGATTTATTCGGAGAAGTGTATCTGAATGGGGTGCACCAGTTATGTTTGCAACCAAGGCTGATGGATCATTGAGATTGCATATTGACTATCGTGAGCTGAACATGGTAACCAAGAAGAACAAGTATATGTTGCCAAGGATAGACGACTTGTTCGATCAGCTTCACGGGTCCAAGGTGTTTTCTCAAATGGATTTGGCAACGGGACTCAACCAGTTGAGGATGGAAAATGATAGTGTGCTGAAGACGGCTTTTAGGACACCATCCAGTTTCTTCAAATGGTTGGTGATGCCATTCGGATTGACTAATGCGCCAGCTTATTTTGTGGATCTTATGAATAGGGTTTTAAGAGATCAGTTGAACAAGTTTGTGCTTGTGCTCGTGGATGATATTTTGGTTACTCCCGGAATGAGGAAGAGCATAAGACACACTTGAGAGTTGTTTGGAAATCTTGCGAAAGTATCAACTGAGAGCTAAGTTTTTGAAGTGTCGCTTTCTAGAAGAGTGAAGTCAGGTTCTTAGGCCATGTTGTTTTTGGAAATGGAATAGAGGTTGACCCCGCTAAGGTGGCAACAATCCAGGACTGGGATAAACCTAATAATGCGACGGACGTGAGGAGTTTCCTCAGGTTGGCCGGATATTATCATCGTTTTATCAAGGATTTCTCCAAGATAGCTGCACTATTAACAGGATTGAAAAAGAAGAATCAATTGTTCACATGGGATGCGAAGTGTGAGCAAACTTTTGGAATCCTGAGAGAGTGACGAGTGCTCCTGTTTTGACCATTCCAAGCAGGAATGAAGAGAAGGTGGTATGCACTGATGCATGTGGTACTAGATTTGGAGCAGTACAGATGCATAAGAATGGAGTTATGGCCAACACGAGTCGATAGCTGAAGACGCACGAAAAGAATTATCCGACTCATGATTTGGAGTTGGTGTCGATCGTGTTTGCTCTGAAGATGTGGAGACATTACCTGTTGGGAGTTCGATTCGAGTTGTTTATAGATTACAAGTCGTTGAAGTATCTCTTCTTGCAAAAGGATTTGAATCATCGGCAGCAATAGTGGTTAGAGTATCTGGCATTGTACGATTTTGGTATAGCCTATACTCCTGGTAAAGGGAACATAGTTGCAGATGCATTGAGTCGAAGACATGTAGGATTGGGAGCTATGTTTTCGGAA
The DNA here is from genome assembly GCA_030737875.1 of Allium sativum. NCBI lineage: Eukaryota > Viridiplantae > Streptophyta > Magnoliopsida > Asparagales > Amaryllidaceae > Allium > Allium sativum. Next base: position 116,466,181 of record CM060925.1, read on the forward strand.
TGGAAGCACCTTAAGTACTTGGCAGGATTTGATTTCAAACGACGGTGTGAGTTGGAACTTGAAATATTAGCAAACTTATCTATAAGACCTACTCTCATCGAAAGGATTGGCGGGAGCTAGAAGCACGATGCAAAGCTTGTCGAGATTGTCCATAAGTTAGAACCATAGGATAAGGAATTCGAGGTCGACCAAAAAGGTTGGCTTCGAAAGAAATGACGGCTGGTTGTTCCTGATATTGACGGATTGAGAGATGAGGTTTTGAGGGAATGTCATCACTCGAAGCTGACGATTCATCCCGGTGGTAACAAGATGTATCAGGACATGAGGCGAGCCTACTAGTGGGAAGGGATGAAAAAGGATGTTGGAAAGTTTGTCTCTAAGTGTATTAATTGCCAGTTGGTTAAAACTGAATAGAAAAAGCCGAGTGGATTGATTTAGCCATTTGAAGTTCCTACGTGGAAGTGGGAGCAGATATCGATGGATTTCATCTATGGACTACCTAGAACCAGGGCAGGAAACGAAGGGATTTGGGTCATAGTGGACCGCTTGACCAAAAGTGCAAGGTTTATTTCTGTGAGATCGACCAGGACGGCATCAAAGTTGGGTAAGATTTATATTAAATGGATAGCTCGATTCCATGGTATCCCGAAGAGCATAGTGAGTGATCGAGATCCATTGTTCACGAGCAGGTTTTGGAAGAGTTTACAAGAGACTTTGGGAACCAAATTTTGTTTGAGTACGGCTTATCATCCTCAAACCGATGGTCAAACCGAGAGGGTTAACAGAGTTTTGTAAAATCTTCTCAGGACTTGTGCATTGGACTTCGGAGGATCATTAGAAGACCATCTACATTTAGTTGTGTTTGTGTATAACAACAGCCACCAGTCGAGCATTGGTATGGCACCGTATGAGGCGTTGTATGGTAGACTGTGTAATTTTCTGGCATGTTGGTTAGAAACTAGAGATAAATTGGTACTTGGACCATAAATGATAAGAGAGACCTTAAATTGTATCGAGATCATTCGGCAACGAATGAAGGTAGCCAAAGACTGTCAGTAGAGTTACTTGATAAGCGTCGGAAGGATTTGGAATCTGACATTAGTAATATGGTTTTCATAAAGATTTCGCCGTTAAATCATATTGTTCAGTTCGGAAATAAAGGAAAGTTAGCTCCAAGATTCGTTGGACCATTTCCGATAGTCGAGCAGATTGGGAAGCTCGTGTATAGATTGGATTTACCCAAGAATATGCCGAGTGTGCGCAATATTTTCCTTGTGTCGTTTCTGCGGAAGTGTGTGCATGATTCAAATGTAGTGGTATCTCCGGAATAGTACGGAGACCTAGAAGTCGAGTTCGTAGTAACAAAACCTCGTAAGTTGTTTCGCGTTGTGGGGAATGATACGAAACAGCTTAGGAGGAAGTCAGTTAAGCTAGTCAAGGTGCAATGGAATGCAGATGATGGCAATTGTACGTAAAAGGCAGAAGAGAGTATGATGACGACCTACCAAGAACTCTTCGCCAGTATGACCCATTAATGTTGTGTTACCTTACACCATTGTAACTTGTACGATTTCATTAGAATTCCATGTGCGAGGATAAGGCTATGGATGTATGGCTTGATGGATGCTAGTTCCGATGGTAAATTGGCAGCTTGTGGAAGATAGGCATGCTGAATTGTTTTGGTTGTTTGTGTTTGCTTGGAATTTCGGGGGGAGAAATTCCTTAAAAGGGGAGAATGTAACGACCCACATTTTAGGTATCGGAGGATCGTAAAATATTTTTATTTATTTCCTTGAGGGTCGGATCATTCTCATATTTTGATATGTTGTTTATAGCAATGTGAGACATGTCTATAATTTTTACCAATTTTATCTGTGACCATTTTACACTGTCAGTTTTGTACATGGCATAACTTTCGACTGGGATCGAATCGTGTGTTGTGATTGGTTTCATTAGGAAGGAAATGGTGTTGCCAATTCCGTAGAGTTGTCACATAAAAGATTTGGTTCAACGGTTTGGGAGGAATCGTTGTTTTAGTGCTACATAATTTATGGACAGACTAATTAGTCACTAGTGGGTTGATGGTTTGGCTATAAACATGGAGGTAGAGGCAGGGGGAAGGAGTTACTTTCTTCATTTCTCATTTGGTTGAGCTCGTGATCCTCCTTGTTCAATCAAATACATCTCCTCTATTAAAATCTTAGATCTACATTAGAAGATTGAAGATCTACATCAAGTAAGGCTAGATCTACATCAAGTGAGAGTGGATCTCATCAAATCGAGAGGTTTAGAGATCGTTCCTCATTATCTGGATTAGAGATTAGTTGTTTTCAAGCTACTTCAAAGATTTGGTGAGTGATAAGCATCTCTCACACGGATTCAATTAAGTATATGAGTTGTTTGATCCTATGTTCATCATTTTAAGTTGTTTTCACATAGATCTAATCAATGTAAGTATAGTTTCAATTCCAAACACCATAGGATCTAATCTAGCAACTTACAAACGGTAATTCCATATGATAATTATATGTTTAGATCCATTTTTTGATTTGATTATTTGTTGAAAAGCTGTTTTAACGTTTATTGAGTGATTGATTGATGATTGCGTGGTTTCGTTATTAAAACGGTTGATTGAATCATCATAAGTTTGAACTGGGTTGGTTTTGAGTTTGGATTGATGATGATTTTGATGGATCGACCAAAGTAGGCAATAGTTTTGGCAAGTGGAAAAAGTATGGATCGCCAAGAGAAAATGAGTAGATCGGGAAAATTTTCATGGATCGGACACAAATTTAGTTTAGGCGGATTGATAGAATTTGGAAAATGCAATGGAAAGATCCTGTACCAGCCAAGATCTGTGGATGAATTGTGCGCGTTAAACAGACGGATTGGTCCAGCATTTTCCTACGGATCAGTGGGAAATTCGGCGGCTTGGAAAGGTGATGGATCGCAGCCGATCCATCAGGATTAACAGTGTTTGCAAAACAATGTGGAAAGCGATGGATCGGGCACGATCCATAAGTGGAGCGGATTAGAAATTTTTGATGGATCAAAGTGGTAAAAATTGGGCTTGGCACGAGGTCTGGTAGGTGGATTGAAACTGATCCATGATGGATCGAAGGGAGGAAACCACAGCGGTTCAGAAACATTGTGGAAAGGGTTCTGAAATGCTGTGGTATAAAAATGGAGCCAATGGGTCTGGATTGATCCAGGGGATATGATAGCATTTCTGAAACGCTGTAAAAGGCTGAATGAAACATTGTGAATTTGATATCGACCAAATAACGTATGTTTTTGGATCGACGATATCGTGCTTTGACGTGAATTCAAGGCGGAATGTTCGAAGTGTTCGTTGATCGACGCAATGCGACGAATGTGAAGACGACTCAAAGATGTTGAGTTTGTGGATAATGATTGCTCGAGAAGGCACTTAAGCTATAGATAGTCACCAGTGATGACGACTAGAGTAACGAAGGCCGAGAAATTATCATTGTCGTAGGTTCTAGTAGACTCAAAGCAAGAGGTATAATACGGGGCGACTAAAAGACCGGTTGAATGGTCGAGTACCCTGGGCAGTCATGATGGGCCTAGAGATATGAGTCACGATGGCATATGGAGTTTTTTTAGAACCGTGGTTTACCATTAGCCCTTGACGGACGACATGATGTTGACCCGGTCATACGATCACGATGGTTTCAAAGAAGGATTGGCGGTAATATTCAGAGTCATGAATGATGATTGTTTTGCTTGTATCATCTTGTGTAGATCATTCGACATCGAAGGAGATATCTCTCGAGTGCTTGTCTGATGTTGGTTTAGGCTTTCGAGGATTATGCTTAGGTAATGTCAATATTGATTGGGATGATATAAACTTGATAACTGATTGCCATGAATGTACTATTTTTTTCTATCTGATTGTTGTAAAGACTATTTTTGTCGGATGTGGGGAGACGGGTTTGGAAGTTCTTCTTTGTTGATGTGTTGGTAGATTAGTTGAATGATCTGCCTATTCTCGTATACTTTATTGATGACGTTAGATAGCTGTTTTATCGCTCATTAAGACTATTGTCTAGCTTAAGGTTTTATGTTTCCTCTTATTATTTTGGGCTATTCATCCATGTGTTGGATGGGCAGACTAAGTAGCATGTGATAAGTAGTTGATCATGATGAGGACGATGCGGCTAAGCGATGATGAGCTGGAGGCTTACGTATTAGTTTCCTATTACCCACCATTTTTTCTTTTCTGCTGCTATATTGATGTATTCTCTGAGTGACTTCTGGTGAGGCACTTTGTACAGACTCTTATAGCGTTATCCAATGTTGTATGGACATTTCATGGTGGTATGAAAAAGTTTAAGATTCTTCTCAATTCTGCTTCACTATTATTGCCTGTTGTATATGTTCTTTTATATTTTATCCTTGCACTGTGAGTTATAAGACAGGTTCAGCTTATGTTATCCTACATTGATGATCGTCCATAGCTGCGTAGCACGTCTTTCAGTGCATTATTTCATTTGTTAAATGCAGGAGTTATGGACAGTTGTCACAAGCAGAGTGTAGTATCGCGATCAAGTACAGAGTCAGAGTATAGGGCAATGGCAAATACAATTGTGAGTTGATGTGGATCAAGCATTGTATGAGTGAAATAGGACTTCAATTTGAAATACTAGTGAGAATGTGGTGTGACAATCAAGCAGCACTTCATATAACATCTAATTTGGTCTTTCATGAGAGAACGAAGCACGTTGAAGTGGATTGCCACTTTATTCAAGAAAAGGTACAATAGAGGATGGTGAGTTGAGCTATTTAAAAACAAAGGACCAGCTTGCTGACCTGTTCACCAAAGCTCTACATGGAAGCCGAATTGGTTTTTTATACAAAAAATTGGACATTAACAATTTGTATGCTCCAACCCGATGGGAGAGTGTTGTGAATAGTGTGTTATTTGGTTTTTTGAGTTCATTGTTGTTGAGTATGTATTTGTAAATATAGGTGCTGATGTTCATGTTTAGTTTTACTTTGGTTTTGCAGTTGGGCCTAATTTGCTTCGTTTGTTAACTATGTATATATGTTGTTGGGCTGAATAGAAAAGAACTTTTTTCCCCTTTTCTCGATATTTCATGCTATCTGTCTGCGATAAACAGTTATAAACATACGGTCTAACTAAACCCTCAACATAGTAAGCCACAGCCAACAAAGACAGATCAATATTCCCAAGTCCCAAACTCACTCCATCTATCACATACTAGATAAGATGGAATAGTGAAATCTTGACATCAAAATAAAACACGTATGGAAACACCATTGGTGGAGAGCATATCTTAAGTGGCGAGTCGTTTCCCATTTCTCTTTACAAAGGAGCACTCGACGAAACCGAAACGAAGATCAATGCATACATCTCGACGAATCATCCCTGCACAGAGGACAACCACCGACATTGGGCATGGGCTAAAGTATCAAGAGCCCAACGACCAACCTTCTATGTGAAGTATTCTCGGAAGAATGAACCAAAGTTCAATTAATATATCAAATTTGGTCATACACTCCAACACAGACACGTTGACTAAACCAGCGAACCTCCACAAGACACATACTTCTAAGAAGCCAAAAACAAACTCCCTCGAAGCGGATCACGAGCTGGTCCCGAGGTAATTGATTTATAGGAAATTGAAACAGGAACTCCCGACCAATTCGGATTCATATTTTCATTTTCCAAAAGGTGGCCCCTAACCTTACAATATTACCCAGCACCAAGTTCACCGAAGAATGCCAAATAAGAGGCTAAACCATATAGCTCTGGCACCACAACAACCGACTACGTTCCAGAGAACGATTTGACCCTATGGATACACAAATATCCATAAAGCACAATATAATCGACCTCTGCACTTGAGTACCAAAACCAAACATACAAATTTGGACACCCCAATAGGGACTCCCACCACTACTAGGAACACATTTCCATAGATCGAAGACAACCGTCTTGATCTAACCAACTTCCAATTCCATAGACAGAGTAAATGGTAGTATTCCTCGTTTGCTAGATCGTCATAAATAAAAGAACGATATATCGCTAATAAAGGAAATGTCGCAACAGTACTCTTGCAAAGAACAAACCACACTATACGTATACACTACTAATACATAGTTCAAAAACCAAAAATATAACATAAATACATACTCCCTCGTATATAATAACTCACGGTTCCAATACATCTTAGGTTAAACTACGCAACCCAAGCTCTGATACCACTTCTAACTACCACCATATACAATCGGTGCTTGTACAACCAAATACTGGTGGCACCTGGTCGATGTAAATCGGATTTTAGGGAAAAAAAATCAAAAGAAAGAAGGGAAGAGGAAAGGAAGAGAAGAAGAGAAGAGAAAGAAATACAAGACTAAATATGGATACAATCGTACATCTCCAACACATCAGATAAAATATAATAGAAACCATATGTATAAAACAGGCGAGCTAATAATAACTATGTAATCAGAGTATACTAAAGATAATATATTTACCTACAAACTGTCTCAAGAAAAGCAGCCAACACTGTCATGGCTCCACAATGTCGCACAACAGAATAACCAATAATACAAATATAATATGAGAAGGCGCCACCTCCTGCTAATCCACCTGCGCAGCTCAAGATAAAGTCTACACCAGCTACCAGGCCTACTCATCAATGTGTTTGATTAACTCCTAAGGTAATAAGAGGGAACATAAAACCTTGAGTCAAACAACAGTCTGGTGTGAGCGATAAATGAATATTAAAAACTGTAAAACTCGCAATAGTATATGGTACAAATGGTATGAAGAGTCATACCTGATCGTCCCTACACCCACAAAGTCAGCATATATAATAAGATAACATATGCTATACAAACAATAACAACAAAAATAGATATTTCTCAGAATAAAATTCCAAATTCCCCCACTTATCTTAAGTATCCTAAGGTGATAGCCTACCCATAGAAAATAGAAAAGAACGCACAAGCAACCATAGCAAGAAATAGCCTAGTTGTCACCGACTAAAGCCTTGAATACATTGATATCAAATGACTGGTCGTTGCCATCCACAAAAGGCTAATGGAGAACCTCAGTTCTAGTCAGACTGTCGTAGGACCCAAGTACATTTTCCTCCTCGAGACAACTAGATTACTTCCCGATCAAACCATGGTACTCGATCTCTTAGATCAAGCCCACTATAGTACCTTTGCTTTGAGTCTGCTAGCACCTTCATCTCTCGACGATTCCCTAGCGCTTCCAACTTTATAAGTCATCCTCAACGACTCCGCCCTTTATTTCGAGTCTCACTCGAATTAATCCATTACCTTCCACACTCGAGTCCCTCCCGAGTCAATATATCATATTACGAGCTCGAGCCCCACTCAAGTCGATACATCATCTTACTGTTTCATCCCACGATCAGCTACCTATCAATTCCACTTCGACCACTCCGTCCTTGAGTTCATAGTCGAAGGATATACACTTCTCTAGTGTACTACTTCCACCCCATTGGAAATGATATATGAACCACAACCTTCAAAATCACCTTCGAGATCTCGTCATGTCATTCCGTGGATGACCGTATCCATCTCTATCTTTTCTTGAAACATTCGTTACGTCTTGCACCGAAATCACCCCCAATAAATAACCATCTTCTTGGAATCGCCATTGAACGAATCCCCATATCATGCTCCTTGAAAGGACAACATCATAAACATCAAAATGGCCAATCAACAATAGTAGTCAATATCGATCACTTCACAGCAATTGTTAGTGACCACTCAGATTGTGTGTTCAACCAAAATTGGTTAAATACACATCCAACGAAAATGTCTGACATCCGTTTGGAGATCCATGCTCGCCATCGAATCGATTCTTCGTCTTCAGATTCACCACCAAATTTCAATATTGTTCCATAATCCAGTCAGTCGCCATGCTCTGACGCGCATCCTTTAACAAGTTCATTTACATGTTCTGATATTACTTCATGAATCTATCTCGCTCTTTCGAGTCTTGTGCGCCCAATCAATACGCACTGACTTGTGCGTTCGATTGATTACACTAAGCTCAAACGGGTAAGGTTTCCAAGTCCTATTTTGCCAATAAATGGTGTTTACAACCAAACTACGCAAGAAACAACGATGCAACCAATAATCCTAAAATTTACTAAAATAGTATAAAACGTCCATAATGGCATTTAGAACTTAAGTAGAATCTATCTAAAATAATTGGTGTGAAGTTGGTGTCAAAATAGTTCAGTCCCGGTAATAATGTCAGAATAGCGCATAATAGCGGGTAAATGGGTAAAAATGTGTTGTTTGGGTCCAAACTAACCAAATTACTTTTTAGTTTACCTAGTTATTAATTACTAGGTTCAACTATCCTATAATTTGTATTTTCAGCTTGTGAGTCAATTTAAAGTGTAAAATTTTCACCATATAAATAAATACAGTTCAGTGAGAAACAATATCACTCACCTGAGCCAAATTAGCCCAAACTAATCTCAAAAGGTATAGCTTGTCAATACGGGTCCAATGAAAGAAACTGCATCCAAAACTGATGTCGTATGCAAAAGTAATCGCATATATAAGTTTGTGGATTATTTAGATAAAAAATGTCATTAACACTTAAGCTAATTACTTAATTGCCTTCTGCCATTCTCATAATTACATCTTCCCCAAACCAATACATGTATAAGCACAACAAATAAACCCACTTCCTCCAATCCCCTCTCTCCTCTATTCTCCCTCGTTTCTCAACGAAATATGGAACCATTTTCATCAACAAACTTCTCTACGAACGAACTCAGCGACATCACCACCTCGTAAAACTCACACCACCCTAGCAAAGCCTATCCTCTACCATGCCACATACAGGTCACGACCTCCGTAAGATGAATTTTGTGTTTCTCATTGGAAATGCGCCATAATTTGAAGGTAGGTACTTATTTTCGATGGGAAATATAACGGAAATATCGAATCCACCAATCATTGCCTATAGCTTTGGAAATTTCTAGCCTTTGATCTCATGAAATACACGGTCATGACTGAGATGGTGATCGTTCACTTTGAATTTGGTATAGGATTGAAGAGGAAGAAAATCTAGTAATTTAGAAACTGATTTCATGATTTTGTGGTTTACCTCAACGGGAATTACGTTTTGAAGATGGATGTGTAAGAGACCATGAAGATACAAAGGAGATGGAGGCTACAGTAGGTGGATAATGAAGACATTAGGGTTAATAAGTGATTAGAGGGGTATTTATAACCACATAAGGCCTAATTGTCAAAAATTGTGAGTTCAAACACATACACGTTTAAAGAGCACATGACCAAATGGTATGTCCGTTTGATACAAAAATTGATAGCATAAAACAATTTCATGTGACGATTCAAAAATAAATTTCGTCAAAATCTAATATTGTGCCTGAAAAGACAATTTTTCGTGCATATTTCGAGACTATTTTTCCCCTAGAGCGTCAAATCTTGAAATATAACGATCCATACACTTTTTCTCTATATAACGAACTATCTAAGCTCAATGGAAATGGTATCGAGTCCTAATTCGATCATTTATGAATAATACCACTTTGGAACCGTCAGGTGGTTGATGATTAATATTTAAATAAAATTATTTAAATAACCAATCATCAACATACAAGATGTTACAGCCACCTTAAACCCCTTGGATTCTTCTCCTACTTGTTGTTTCGTATCCCATGATACGAAATTGCTTGTACCGATCCTAACATACTATCTGGGATTTGAATTTTATCTGTAAACTTTGGGATACGAAATTTGGAGAGGAAATTGGGAATATGGAATTTGGATGTGTGGAACCAGAATACGAGCTTCTCTCTACCGATCCCTAGATACTTGAACATTCTAGATGGAAGCTGAGTCTTGCGCAAATACATATCTGATTTTGGGATATGAAATCGTGAATACCGATCCCAGGAGTGTAGGAAAATTGTGGAGCTGCTTTGGTCTTGGGGATACATACTGAACCCAATGGTCAGCGATTACCTATCCCCAAACACTTAGCCATTTGAGAGCATTTTTGACTAGCCGAGACGACCATACTTTTGCGACTCTATCTCGGATTGATTCATGTGTACTTGGACTGTACTTTTAGATCATTTAACCGCGCGATGAGCCGAGTCGTGCGGGACTGGACTGCTTTTGGTAGTTGGGCCAAAAGGCCAGGTAACATTATATATAATCATTTAATTCCTATTATAGTCATTTAAGTCTAACATAGTTTAGTCAAAATTATTAATAGTAATTTCATTTCTGTTATAATTAGGCATAGTTTAATTATAGTTATTTACAATATTTTAATTCCTACTGTAATTATTTAAATTTGACATAGTTTAATTAGAATTATTTGCTATATTTATTAACTGTATGTAAAGCTGTGAATTAAGAAGAATGTATACTTATATGAAAGGAAGTAAATTGTTGGAAATCAGAATTAAGCAAATACAAGTATAATTGGAAACAAAGAAATTTCAAGAATAAAGATAGGTTCAATTTGGTAAATTTACAGTAACCATGTCAAAAATTGGGAAATGAAATAGAATAGGAATTGAAATATACCAAATAAATTGGAAATTAAAATATAGCTTATTTTGGTTGATCAATAAAATGGAATTTCTTTCCATATTTTGAATTTTAGAACGATGGAAAAAGTAATTACAAGGGTAAAGGCAAAGGAAATCAGATTAGTGTAAAATTGGGACTCAACCAAATTTTGCACTATGTAATGAAGTCAGAGATAAATAGAAGAAATACTTTGCAATAAGGAATTACTATTTGTAGTATCATGTCAAATTATGGAAATAAATTTTAGCACAGTTTCCGTAACAAACCAAATTAAATACATATAACTTACAAAATTCAGATTTACCACGACAATAAATAAAAAGGGTAATGTAACTAAAAGAAGATATAAGAAAAGAAAAGATTAAGAAATCAAGGTAGATACATGATAGCCCATAAAAGAACAAGTAAAATATAAGATCTGCTATTTTAGTGCAGAAAATAGGAAATGCTAATATTGTTATGATGTATACAATTCCTCACACACAATCGAGACTGACATAAGGAGAAATTAAGAAAAAGCAAGAGCAATTTCATAATAATAAGATAAAAGCAGAGTAAGAAAGATAAGGGTAAGTGAACACGTAAGAAGAAAATTAGACATAGGTCTAATAAGAAATTTGAGATGCATTTGGAGGAGTCCTAAAGCAAATCTAAAGGTATGCCTAGCGATGCAGACCACAACAGATTCATTAGAGTATGTTGATCTCACGAGGTGAGTTTATAGCAGCATTCCTAAACAGTCGAGAACTGATGATCTCAAGAAGATCAGGACCAGCCACGCTGAAGATAGGAAGTGTAATCTTCAAAGCGTGAAAACCTCGAGGATAGCTCTCTAATGTAGGCAATAGTTTAGGCTTTTTATTGGAGGTAGGTCTGATACGTTTCCTTCAAGAGGGTATGCCTTAACCGCATTCATGTTGAAGGCAGTCAGAAGGCTGATGGGTGACTTTAGGATAAGGCGGTCTTAGCGGTTAGGACCAATAGAAGGTAGTGACCATCGGATGACTGTTATCGTCAGCCAATAGTGAGTACAGGGAGATGTAACAACCCGAATTTTTAATAACATGTTGAAACTAGAAATCAGGGTATAATTAATTTTTAAAATAAGAATCAAGGGAAACGGGTTACGCCATTGCATTCGTCTCGAAATTTTACATGAAATAGAGTCCGAGTTTTCGAAAATCGGAGTCCGGATGAAGAAGTTATGGCCTGTAGAAGATTCAGCAGATTTTAGGCAGCACAGGACCAGGCAGGTCGACCTGGGGGTCGACCTGGGGGTCGACCTGGGGACCAGGTCGACCATGTGGTCGACCCTAGGGTCGACCTACCCCCCAGGTTGACCATGTGGTCGACCTCTCCCCCTTACAGGTCGACCTGGTCGGCCTGTTTTGACCCAGAACTCATTTTTGAAGCCTGAGACGTGTTTTGATGGTCCGGATTAATTCTAGGGTTTATCTAAGGGCATAAACTAGTTCCTACACCTATAAAAACACCCTAAGTCCTAACCTAAGTCACAACAAATCTTTCTTACACTATTATGCTGCTGAACTCCCTCTTGAACCATGCTCCCCCCCAAATTAAAGCTTAAGCATTCAAACTCAAATCAATTCGAAGAACAAAGCTTCAACAATGGTTCAAACAATAAATCAACACTACTACAATGTTCTATGACAATTTCAGTTCTTAATTCGTTAGCCATGCCCTGTAAGTCCTAGTTATTTTCAGATTAAAATATTTAAATATAATATGGGCATGTGATGAAGTGAAATTGGATTTAAGTATGTTTATCGATCTATTTCTATTGCTTCCTGGATCTTGAGTTTTGAGACTTATCTATCTTTATTCCCATGTCTTGTTTATGATCTATTCAGCCTATTGTAAATCAGTTTTCTTGATTCATATTGATATTATTACTAAGTTGTAATCTTCATGCCCGTGATGATGTTTTTCTCTCTGATCTTATTTTCATGCAAAATTCTACCTTCCCCTATTTATTTTCATTTGATGAACCTAAGTCAATTTTGGACCTAGACCTAAACTACGATATACGTGCGATGATATACATGGGAAATATTGGAATATTGCCTAGTGGAATATGTGTGTTTGGTGGAATTGATGGCATAACATAAAAATTGGATATTTGGGTATTACTACCATCAACATGAAATTGGATATTTGGGTATTGTCAATATAATTGAAATTGCAAGTTTGGGCATACATGAATTGGCATGTAAATTAAATCACGAGTTTGGGACTACGTAAATTAAATCAAAAGATTGGGCTTATGTTAATTAGGCATATGTAGAATTGGGAATTTGAACATGAAAGCAATTGTAAACTTGATAGTTGGCATAAACATGTATTATGAACTTGGGCAACTGACATGTACTGTAATAAAAAGATTATAGTTTGGGATAACTACATCATGAATCATGATTTGGGTTTATTGGGTATGAAACTTGATACATGTAATTTTGGCTAGAACTTGATATGGTAAAATGGCATAAAAATTGGCATACATGTAAAACGACATGAATTGAACATACGTAAATTTGGTATGAATGGGGCATATGTAAAATTTACATGTAATCTAGAACTTGGGCATATGTTAATTATGTAAAATTTGGAGTTGAAACATATATGATAATTTATGACTTAGTAGAGGTTTAATATGAACGCGCCTAAGTTGGGTTTTGGGTAATTGGCATGTATTGTAAATAAAAGGCTATAACTTGGCATAACCTTATAGTGAATTATGGTAATACGTTTTGGGGCAAAAACGTGAACCATGAACATTTCTATATGTTAAACGCATGAACTGATATTGGGGTTTTGGGGTGGAATACGACCATTAATGAACCTTTGACACGAGGTTAGACTCAATTTGTGGTGTAAATCTGCCCGGAACCGCCCGACAAATCCAGTAGCCACAAAGTGTCAGTCTAATGTGAGAGGTCGAAGGCCAAATTGTAGGCGTAACGATTTATGTCACGAGGTTAGTCCCAGTTTGTGGTGTAAATCTGCCCGGAACCGCCCGACAAATCCAGTGGCCACAAAACGCACGGTCTAATGTGAGAGGTCATGACTCGTTCGTCATAATGAATGAATTAAGGAATACTAACCATAATAAGACGTGGGTATGGTTAGAGGGTTAGGTGGGATGACATGGAAATTTGACATGTAAATATGGACCTAACCGGTATGAGTTAAGAACATGTAAAACTTATAAATGTAGGCTCAACCAACATAATTGTTAATCAGACCAATGGGTGGGTTAAGTAATATGACTGGACTAATGACACTTAACCAATATGATATGAATAGGTGGGTTAAGTAACGTGGCTAGGCTAATGACACTTAACCGTTATAACATGACTAGCGGATGGGTTGGGCTAACTTGAATAGGTTGATAACACCCAATCGATATAACCTGATGCGTGATAGGGTTAAGTAAACACATGAGGGTAACACTTAACCATTATAATATGACTGGCGGATGGGGTTAAGTTAACACAAGGAATAACACTTAGCCGATATAACATGATGTGTGGTAGGGTTAAGTAAAATAAGAGAAAACACTTAACCAACTTAACATGATGGACGGAGAGGGTTAAGTACATATCGGGTTGGTGGGTAATATCTGTATATATAGGCCCACAAACTTAACCAGTAGGAAACCCTAGTAACGGGGACCCATTTCAGCAGTAACCCAATTAGGTATTATGGTACCCTGAAACTAGACAGGGTGGGGCACGATTACTGGGCTGATTGTAAGCGGTCAAAGCGACGACGGTGGGTGCAACAGTGTGGGTTCTAACGGAGTGCGGGCGTGCACACACTTCGGAGCAGACAAACAGGGCACTAGGGGCACCAGTAGTGTAACCTATGCCTTCTAGAATTGTGTCGGGCCGCCACCATGGGTCTTGATACACCCCATGGTGGGACCAGCATAGGTATCTACAATCATTGGGGGCCGTATGACACACATTGGTAGCATAATCCCTAGGTTGGACCTAGGTGGCATAAACCCTAAATCCGAGAAGCGTTCAATAGGTAGCATAATCCCTAGGTTGGACCTAGGTGGCATAAACCCTAAATCTGAGAAGCGTTCGATAGGTAGCATAATCCCTAGGTTGGACCTAGGTGGCATAAACCCTAAATCCGAGAAGCGTTCAATAAGTAGCATAAACCCTAGTTGGACCTAGATCGCGAAAACCCTGGTTGAATCTAGGAAGCGCTCGATAGAAAACCCTAGATTGGATCTAGGTAATAAATAATATATGTACACCTGAAAACAACCACAATTTCGGGGATTAGGATCACGTTATCATATGATCATTTTATATAGATTACTAGTTGGGACACTAGTTAGGTGGTGCAGAGCAAATAGATATCATTTTAATGGTGAAGCAGAGAAATCTTGCGATGCTTGATAGAAATCTTGCGAAACTATACTTTGTTCATCTTGAATGGGAACCTTGCAATGTTATACATGACAGAAATCCTATGATGTTATTCTTAGTTATCGTGCCTGTAGCTTATCTTGTCGTCATGCTTATGTTTACTTTCAGTTTATTCATGCCATGTTATCTTTACCTGTTTTTATGCGGAAAGCCACTAGGACTTACTCAGTCTTTATGACTGACCCAGTTTGTTTCGCCTCTTTTTCTTTCGTCCCCCCCCGGTTCGCAGGGTGGGAATACAACTTAGTTCGGATCTTACCAAGCTCTAAGGCTCTTTCATGTACTGCTTGGATTTCTCTTGGCTATGGCTTGCTTTACTGTTTTACTTGGGGAATGATATATGACTATGGTTTTATGCTTCTTTACTATTGCAAGACAGATTTCAATGTAGTGGATTTAACGACATTTTGATGTAAAAGGCTTTAGACCTTTCTAGATTTTAAAGCAATGAAATTTGGTTCTTCTTCCGCTGTTTTATATGTTCTGTCCTGTAATATTTCTATGTATGCTTACCTAGATAATGCTCCACCAAAGCTAGTGCATTCCTTTGTGAGTGACCCTAGCGGAGGTGGGGTGTTACATTTGGTATCAGAGCAGAAGGTTACCAGACTGGGCAAAAGCTTTTAAAAAAACCTTCTAAAATTATTTTCAAAACGTTTACAAAGAAGCATTTTTCTAACAAAAGTTTTGTTTTACAAAAGGCATATTTCCCCAAGCCATATGCACTATCTTTTGATTCTCTCCTTGAGTTTCTTCTCTCTTTCTTTTTCACCATAGTTTTGTAGGTATACGACACATGTAAGAGGGAAAAGAAGTGCCCAACTTCCATCTGTAGCCGCAGTAGTTCCCTCGGCATCTAATATTATTTCATGCTTTGTAGAGTTGTCGTGCGATGGAGGTAGCTTTCGAGAAACTTGTCAACAAACTATACAAGGATAGTAAGAACGAGGATAAAGAACACAAGCCTAAGGATGAGAAACTTGTTGATATGGCTTAATCCACGAAGGAGGAAAAGGTGAAAGGAAAGAAGCCAAAGTGAAAGAATAATAAAACCCATGACACGAGAGAGTATCTTTAGTGTGGTAAAAAGGGACATGTAGTTAAATATTATAGGACAAGGACAAGGGCAAAGAACAAGACCGTCGAGAGGGCAATTGTATGCTCTCACTACTAGCATACCTAAGAGAGGTAGTAACGTTTCTGTTAAAGGTTTAGCTTTTCTTTTCTATCATCCCATTAGAACTTTGTTTTTGTACATCGCATCCCTTTAATTCTGCTTCGATAGTTGAAGTCTCTGCACCTTAGTATTAGCGTAGTAGAGGATCCCCTTTTTTTCTCAAATCCTATTGGGGAATCGGCTCATTTATTCATGACTTGTTTGGATTTGAGAATGTCTATGCTAAGTGTTGAGTTTAGAAGTAATGCTTATGTTTTTGGGCTATGGGTTGTTTCTAGGGATGGAGTGGTTATCCAGAAATGATACCATTCTCGAGTATGAAAAGATGGTAGTTAGACTCTTGACTTGCCTCGGTAATACCCTCGAAGTCTAGTGTAACCCTTAGGGTTCTGCCATGCTTAGTTACCTAGAATCTCTTGATACATTTATCAATCCGCTCGAGTAGTGCTCGCCACTATGGCGAATGGTTCATTTATGCATGAATTATAGAAAATCACCTTAGTAAGTACACTTGGCAACATGGTTGGCATTTGTTTATTTTCAAGAGATAATTCATTTATATGGAATACCTTCTAGTAAGTGAATGAGATCCAAGACTCACTAGTGAATTTTAGAGAGCCTGCATGAAACCATGAGTACGCAGTTATGTTTAAGGCGAGTATACTAGAAAAAATAATAAGTGAAAGTGGAACGAGAGGCGACAGTGAAATGAGTTCAAACTCATATTTTGGAAATAGGAATTAAGAAGCTACGAAATTGTGAAGCTAAAGACGGTCAAAGCACAATGGAGTTAAGGTCAAGGAAATGCGACTTAGAAGATTGAAGACTAGACACGCGCATCATATCTCTTTTTAAGAGTATATCCTTGATCCCTCTTTTCCTGCATAGCTTAATTGCATGCTATCTTTTAAGTATAACCTCTTGGTCCTATTCTCCATCCTATTTCTGTTGCAAACCCCATAGGGAGTATGACTCATCTGTTAGTAATACATGTTGGGGCTTGAGGGTGTCCGTTGGGTTACTAACAGATACTGGTCCCCATAGGGAGTATGACTCATCCGAAATCAATATCGGTCTTCGGGGCTGGTGTTTAGGGAGGTCTTCTCCTAATCAGTATAAATGTGACACAGATTTCCAGTTTTGACGTTGCCTAATGGGCACAAAGTTTTTACTTGCTTCTATCGTTCGACTATATCTTTAGGTAGGAACAACTGGGTGTAAACATGTGTTTGAGACATATTTTGATTGATGGTTGCAAGTTGTTGCAAGTGGTTGCTAGTGGTTGCTCGTGGATGCATGAACACACATTAGGCACTAGATCAGCTCAGTCACATCTCATATTGCATATGCATGAATGTTTATATTTGTACATGGATGGAAACTTGATATGCTATCATTTGTATGTTGCATATGGATGGATGTTTGTGCACACATATAGTGTTTATATGGCTAGGACTATTCACATACATGTTGGACTCATGGCACTAAAACATATTTTGCATTAAGAAGATCAATCAGGCCTGATCATTTGCATTAGATAAGGAACATATACACACACTTTCTGAATATGTTCATACAGCATTAGAAATCTCTTAAGGATAATGGATGCCTGTGATTGATGATTGAGTAGATGGATGATTGGATGGTAAGACGCATTCTTCTTAACTTGAAGATTTCGGGGACGAAATCCTTTAAGGAGGGGAGAATGTAACAACCTGAATTTTTAATAACATGTTGAAACTAGAAATCAGGGTATTATTAATTTTTAAAATAAGAATCAAGGGAAACAGGTTATGCCATTGCGTTCATCTCGAAATTTTACATGAAATAGAGTCCGAGTTTTCGAAAATCGGAGTCCGGATGAAGAAGTTATAGCCTGTAGAAGATTCAACAGATTTTAGGCAGCACAGGACCAACAGGTCGACCTGGGGACCAAGTCGACCATGTGGTCGACCCTAAGGTCGACCTACCCCCCAGGTCGACCATGTGGTCGACCTCCCAACCTTACAGGTCGACCTGGTCGGCCTGTTTTGACCCAAAACTCATTTTTGAAGCCTGAGACGTGTTTTGATGGTCCGGATTGATTCTAGGGTTTATCCAAGGGCCTAAACTAGTTCCTACACCTATAAAAACACCCTAAGTCCTAATTTAATTCACAACAAATCTTTCTTACACTATTATGCTGCTGAACTCCCTCTTGAACCATGGCCGCCACCCCCAAATTAAAGCTTAAGCATTCAAACTCAAATCAATTCGAAGAACAAAGCTTCAACACTGGTTCAAACAATAAATCAACACTACTACAACGTTCTATGACAATTTCAGTTCTTAATTCGTTAGCCATGACCTGTAAGTCCTAGTTATTTTCAGATTAAAATATTTAAATATAATATGGGCATGTGATGAAGTGAAATTGGATTTAAGTATGTTTATCGATCTATTTCTGTTGCTTCTTGGATCTTGAGTTTTGAGACTTGTCTATCTTTATTCCCATGTCTAGTTTATGATCTATTCAGCCTGTTGTAAATCAGTTTTCTTAATTCATATTGATATTATTACTAAGTTGTAATCTTCATGTCTGTGATGATGTTTTTCTCTTTGATCTTATTTTTATGCAAAATTCTACCTTCCCCTATTTATTTTCTTTTGATGAACCTAGGTCAATTTCGGACCTAGGCCTAAACTACGATATACGAGCGATGGTATACGGGGGAAATATTAGAATATTGCCTAGTGGAATATGTGTGTTTGGTGGAATTGATGGCATAACATAAAAATTGGATATTTGGGTATTACTACCATCAACATGAAATTGGATATTTGGGTATTGTCAATATTATTGAAATTGCAAGTTTGGGCATACATGAATTGGCATGTAAATTAAATCACGAGTTTGGGACTACGTAAATTAAATCAAAAGATTGGGCTTATGTTAATTAGGCATATGTAGAATTGGGAATTTGAACATGAAAGCAATCGTAAACTTGATAGTTGGCATAAACATGTATTATGAACTTGGGCAACTGACATGTACTATAATAAAAAGATTATAATTTGGGATAACTACATCATGAATCATGATTTGGGTTTATTGGGTATGAAACTTGATACATGTAATTTTGGCTAGAACTTGATACGGTAAAATGGCATAAAAATTGGCATACATGTAAAACGACATAAATTGAACATATGTAAATTTGGTACGAATGGGGCATATGTAAAATTTACATGTAATCTAGAACTTGGGCATATGTTAATTATGTAAAATTTGGAGTTGAAACATATATGATAATTTATGACTTAGTAGAGGTTTAATATAAACGTGCCTAAGTTGGGTTTTGGGTAATTGGCATGTATTGTAAATAAAAGGCTATAACTTGGCATAACCTTATAGTAAATTATGGTAATATTTTGGGAATATGTTTTGGGGGCAAAAACGTGAACCATGAACATTTCTATATGTTAAACACATGAACTGATATTGGGGTTTTTGGGTGGAATACGACCATTAACGAACCTTTGACACGAGGTTAGGCTCAGTTTGTGGTGTAAATCTGTCCGGAACCGCCCGTCAAATCCAGTAGCCACAAAGTGTTAGTCTTATGTGAGAGGTTGAAGGCCAAATTGTAGGCGTAACGGTTTATGACACGAGGTTAGACCCAGTTTGTGGTGTAAATCTGCCCGGAACCGCCCGGCAAATCCAATGGCCACAAAATGCATGGTCTAATATGAGCGGTCATGACTCGTTCGTCATAATGAATGAATTAAGGAATACTAACCATAATAAGACGTGGGTATGGTTAGAGGGTTAGGTGGGATGACATGGAAATTTGACATGTAAATATGGACCTAACCGGTATGAGTTAAGAACATGTAAAACTTATAAATGTAGGCTCAACCAACATAATTGTTAATCAGACCAATGGGTGGGTTAAGTAATATGACTGGACTAATGACACTTAACCAATATGATATGAATGGGTGGGTTAAGTAACGTGGCTATGCTAATGACACTTAACCGCTATAACATGACTAGCGGATGGGTTGGGCTAACTTGAATAGGTTGATAACACCCAATCAATATAACCTGATGCGTGATAGGGTTAAGTAAACACACGAGGGTAACACTAAACCATTATAATATGACTGGTGGATGGGGTTAAGTTAACACAAGGAACAACACTTAGCCGATATAACATGATGTGTGGTAGGGTTAAGTAAAACAAGAGAAAACACTTAACCAACTTAACGTGATGGACAGAGAGGGTTAAGTACATATCGGGTTGGTGGGTAATATTTGTTTATATAGGCCCACAAACTTAACCAGTAGGAAACCCTAGTAACGGGGACCAATTTCAGCAGTAACCCAATTAGGTATCATGGTACCCTGAAACTAGGCATGGTGGAAAACGATTACTGGGCTGATTGTAAGCGGTCAAAGCGACGACGGTGGGTGCAACAGTGTGGGCTCTAACGGAGTGCAGACGTGCACACACTTCGGAGCAGACAAACAGGGCACTGGGGGCACCAGTAGTATAAACTATGCCTTCTTGAATTGTGTCAGGCCGCCACCATGGGTCTTGATACACCCCATGGTGGGACCAGCATAGGTATCTACAATCATTGGGGGCCGTATGACACACATAGGTAGCCTAATCCCTAGGTTGGACCTTGGTGGCATAAACCCTAAATCCGAGAAGCGTTCAATAGGTAGCATAATCCCTAGGTTGGACCTAGGTGGCATAAACCCTAAATCCGAGAAGCGTTCAATAGGTAGCATAATCCCTAGGTTGGACCTAGGTGGCATAAACCCTAAATCGGAGAAGCGTTCAATAAGTAGCATAAACCCTAGTTGGACCTAGATCACGAAAACCCTGGTTGAATCTAGGAAGCGCTCGATAGAAAACCCTAGATTGGATCTAGGTAATAAATAATAGATGTACACCTGAAAACAACCACAATTTCGGGGATTGGGATCACGTTATCATATGATCATTTTATATAGATTACTAGTTGGGACACTAGTTAGGTGGTGCAGAGCAAATTGATATCATTTTAATAGTGAAGCAGAGAAATCTTGCGATGCTTGATAGAAATCTTGCGAAACTATACTTAGTTCATCTTGAATGGGAACCTTGCAATGTTATACATGACAGAAATCCTATGATGTTATTCTTAGTTATCGTGCCTGCAGCTTATCTAGTCGTCATGCTTATGTTTACTTTCAGTTTATTCATGCCATGTTTTCTTTACCTGTTTTTATGCTGAAAACCACTAGGACTTACTCAGTCTTTATGACTGACCCAGTTTGTTTTGCCAGTTTTCTTTCGTTCCCCCCTAAGTTCGTAGGGTCGGAATACAGCTTAGTTCGGATCTTACCAAGCTCCAAGGCTCTTTCATGTATTGCTTGGATTTCTCTTGGCTATGGCTTGATTTACTGTTTTACTTGGGGAATGATTTATGACTATGGTTTTATGCTTCTTTACTATTGCAAGACAGATTTCGATGTAATGGATTTAACGGCATTTTGATGTAAAAGGCTTTAGACCTTTCTAGATTTTAAAGCAATGAAATTTGTTTCTTCTTCCGCTGTTTTATATGTTCTGTCTTGTAATATTTCTATGTATGCTTACCTAGATAATGCTCCACCAAAGCTAGTGCATTCCCTTTGTGAGTGACCCTAGCGGAGGTGGGGTGTTACAGGAGATGTGGGTTAAGATGACCGGAAAGTGGTCTCTTTCTATCGGGGCACTATATGATGTAGCAACGCCAATTATTTGCATTGTTTTTTATTTTAGGGCAAGGCCTTAACCCACTAGAGTGTCTTCCACTAGCAGAGGGGTGGATACGTTGGACCATAGCTGCAATAGAAGTGACAGACTTAGTTTAACATCTATGGACCCTAGTAGTGCCTCTTTGCAGATAGTATAAATAACTTATTGAGTCCCGTAGTGAGCCCCAATCATTCCATTTAGCAGCGAAACTCAGAGTATAGGCAAAACGATTACGTGTACACCCTCAGCGTATGCACTGGGCAGTACATTGTGGATGTCTGAATATTAATGTAGCATAATATGGACATAGTTTCGTATTTTCTAAGTAAACGATGAAACATCTGAATTATAGGCATCACGGAGGAATCCATTACACATGTAGTGGCAACACTCTTTCGTAAAGAGACGATGAAGAACTGTTGAAAAGGGTACTATAGGTGGTACCAAGATACATTGGATACATAGCTACATATATATTATTAGGTTGAATCTACTGAAGAGTAGATGGGCACGATTTATGCACAGAGGCGAAATTATTATGAACCTTAATAAACTAATAAAAAATTAAAGCTAGAACGATATATATAGTGTACTTCTAAAAAAGTATAATTTATCTGTTCACCAGAACTTTATATTTGGCCCCCTCTCATAACAAATCCGTAGGTTAGATAGATTACAGTGATTTTCCACCTTAGAGACATTTGCTTGGTCAATGTCATTATTATGGTAAGTATTTACTTATTATCATATTTTATTCAGTTCCGTGGTGGGATGTTTATCTTAGCTCTGATATATTTATTAAGCCTTTATACAGGATTCCAGACAACCAGCTCAGATTTCAGTGGACTTGGATTTTTAGCGTTTAGCGAAAAAATCCGGACCCGTTGGAATTTGGATTGTTACAAAAACTGTCATGGTATCACCTAACTAGGCTTAGTAACCCTTTATATCACCCATGAAGTGGACAATCTTGAGTTTACTTTTCTTAGCCTTTACTCCATATTGAGCCCTCTTTCCCTTGAAGAACTTCCTCTTCGTGCCCTAGTAACTCTGGGTTTCCATATACTTTTCACTTCCATACAAAGAAAGCGTATCTTCATTCCTGATAGTCATTTCAACCATAATGTTACAAGGGTCTCTCAAACGTGGCATAATCGCTTTAGCAATCTCTTACCTCATTCCTCTGATGTACTTTTCATTCCTCTTGATAAGAGTGTCAAGAATAGAATAACCAAACAGGGAAAGTTCATCAAACTTTGTGGCATGCTCAATCACAAACATATTGCCTTGCTTTAACCCGTAAAACTCCCCCCACAACATAGACGTAACAAACTTAGACAAAAGCCTATCTCTGATTTTCCTTTGAAAATTAGCCTAGATCAATTCTTCCTAGATCATTCCCATGGTCAGGCCATTCCATTTGCTCAAATTAGCACCCTGCAACATCCTAGAAGCTAATCTTCTCTTCTTCTTGTCCATCTAAACTAAATCGATGAAGAACCTTTCATGGTGCAAGAGCCAATTTTCTACCTCAATGACATCCTCCAGTCCAAGAAAAGGCTTTCCTCTAAGTCTGGCATAATCCCGACTAAGCTTGGCATAGTTTTTACCAACTATCCACATGATTAAATTCTTCAACATTAGTACCGTTACCTCTAGTCGAAACCAGTAGCTGCTCTAGTTCACATCAGATTGAAAAATACCTAATATATAACCCCATGTCTATTGGTGGGGTCACATCAACTTCATTCACCCTCTGGTGTTATATTGAGCATCTCCATTAGTCGTGGTGCTTCCTCCACTTAGATTCACTCTTCCTCTTCATATCATACTTCCTTTAAATCTAAATATAAGCCTTACGTAAGAATATTGAAGGACGGTTCAAGAGGGTGAGTAATATACATACTTATATATGAAAAATGCAAGTACGTTACTATAGCATTAACACTACTCCAATCCTATTCTCCGATCCTTATGATTTTACTTTCAAAACACTTTCAAGTTTGAAAATCTTTTAAGTTAAAACAAACATTAGCTAGAATTTCATCCAGCGTATTTTTGAAGGCATCTAACCTGGATATTTAAGAAATCCATTTACTCAATCTACTCAAATGAGTACCCAAGAGTTTAAGGCGAGAAATAAAAACTTCGAATCATACAAAAGTTCGCTATGAGTAATAATCTACCATTTAAAACCAAATAAGTATCTAATGAGACCACGCCACTCAGCGAAATAGTTTTCCCCTCACTAGTTCTTTGATAACAGAATAACCAATCATATGCTTCAACACTCATAATGGTTAGAGTAGTAGTAAATCTTGTGCATGCGTGCTATACATAATGGATAACTCATCCCCATTAACTCTGACTACCCATGTCACCATAATTATGATTATTCATCATATTTAAGTGACATTCTTCTTAATATATTTATGATTACGATTCATATTCAAGTGACTATCTACCTTAACATATTTATTATTACCCATCATAATAAAGTAACCATCCATCTTATTATCATATGATTACCCATCATATTCAGGTGATTACTTATCTAAACATTTATATGATTAGTCATCATGTTCAAGTGATTATTCACCATAATGTTTATATGATTACCCATCTGTCTTTAAATTATTACCCTATCATAAGTCATGGAGATCACCCTTTCCCTACCATTTGGATTACCTATTTCCTTGGTTTATTCATTTGAAGTACATGAACTACCCATCCATTAGATATGGACTATCCATCACACACCTCATATTTCTCTGAGAATGACTATGTACATATAACTTGCCAAATTTCGGAGACCATCAATCCTCGGCTTTATGTGGATTTCCCATCTCGCAGTCTATTAGAAACTATAAACTGACAAGTTACATTTTTCAGTCGTATACCACAAGAATGTAATCATTATATATTGGCGTCATCAATAATTTATCTCCCATATGTTTTCCAGTTAACAAGTGTTTAATAGCAAAAACCATATAATGTGTGCTAAAACAATGGTTTCTCCACTGAGCCAAAACACCATATAGCCCATGTGCATGGCTTTGTCCATTCGAAGCAAAAATAGGCTGATTATTTATCATAGACTAGCAATGCGAAGCAAACTTGTGTGGTAATATACTACATAATTTTATAACATTGATTCAAAATAAAGTGCTTTGGTTATCTACCATTTTAATAAAATAACTCTGGTCTGAATCAAAGCCCATCTTTCCATAAACCATGTCTGTTTACTAAGGGATAACAGAAAAATAATGCTTCTTGTGAAGCAAACACATTAGCTTTATAGCAAGCAGCTTCAAAGCAATAGCCTTCAAAACAGTGACGCACTTTCGCTTACCCAGCGTAGTGCGAATCAAAATAAAAAAGTGATGAGTGCTTCGCATCCTCCTATCTAGCCTATGGATAGAAAAGCAATGCTTTGATCCCTGCATATCTGACTTAGTTCGAGGTGAAACAATAAAGAAAGGAGTTTTCTGCATTCTCTTATCCAGCTTATGCGAAGCGGTGCTTCAAGCCTTGCCTATCCAACGAACTTTGAAGTAAAGAAATACAGGGCTTTGCACCTACTCATCATACTTAGTGCGAAGCGTGTCAAAAAAGGGTTTGCTTCGTTCTTGACTACCAGCCTAGCTGGCTTCAAAGCAAATTGATGCTACATTAACCCAATCGAAACCTAGTTAAAAAGAATATGGAAACACGTTTTTGCTGCCATGCTATTTTTTGGCTATGAAGTAAAGTGATTTGAAACAAAATGCTTCAAAATAAAGTGTTTCGTAAAAGAACAAAGATAAGAGTAGGCATTGAATTAAAAACAAACGGCTCCCTAATTTGAAGCAAAACACTAGCTTTGCATTATCCTATTTCACATTCAGCTTCTTAATAAACCACTTCATACCAACTATTTGGTATCCTATGTTTCACCCATTCGAAACGAAACAGGAATATGTGAAACAAATCAAATGTCTTGGGCAAAATTGTAATTTAACATAAATTTGATATCTTTCTAAATAAGATGTAATTATTTTACTAACTCTTCATATTTATCAAAATATTAACGTCGGATCTAAATGTTTACATTTTCTTTTCAAAAATCATGTGAAGAAAATTATCTAAAGGCTGAGATATAAGAGACTGACTAATTACAAGTCTTAATTAATTATTTCTCATAATCTTTGTGAAACAAACATTTCATAATAAATCATTTATAACAAGGAAAAATCCGTCCGCAACTGTAGCCCAGTGGTTAAGGACTTGCACCATGTTAACAGTGGTGCGGGTTCAAAACCCGGAACGATATGTTATGAGTTACCATGTGCATACGCTAAGATCAAATACTTATATGGTGCTCACGGACTGGGCTAGGTGCACTAGGGAGGGTTTTATGACTCCGATCGGTTTCCCTTCTGAACAAATTGAAAAAAGGGAAAAATACCCAAAAATCATAGAAATTCCAATTAACATTCTCTTCATTCTATAAAATTTGAAGTTGAAATTATTCGCTTAATCATTTTAGTACTTTAAAACCCAAATTTAATCACATTTCCTCCTTAGGAATTTCAGAAATGTTCAAAAAATTATAAACTTAGGATTCACCTCTAAAATAATATTAAGCAAGTCATATTAAATTTTCAAAATATTTTAAGATGTAAAACATTGGTTTATATCCAAAACCTAAGAATTTGACCAAAATCAAAATTATCTTTGTAGAAAACAAATTAAATATGTTATTGTTTTATCCAAACAACAACAAATCACTCAAAACTACAAAGATAATTAAAGTACTGGCTACGATTGAATCAAAATAAGCAAACTATGTATGTGTGAATATGCCATTCTCCTTAAAACAGACAAACAAGTTGATATTTGATGTAGCTTAATTTCCTAAGTGTTTTCTCTCTAATTTTCCCTTAGTTTCCCTTCTCTTTGATGTTGTTAATGCTATGCAGTTAATGCCCCGTTGTTACCCCGACATATCCCCACTATATCGTGTAACGGATTTCTACCACAACACTATTTCCAAATAGACTTTCCGTTTTAATCCCCGATATTCTCAATATATCCCATTATTTTTGTTATTCTCGCTTTATCTTATGTAAAAGAAAGTAATTTAAAAATGATATTTATACATTATAAAATAAGTTTTTCAATAAAAAAATTAAGATGTATTTTTCAAAATATAAATAATATAATATTCTATTGAATTTCGTCAAGTTGAATAAAAGTTAACATTTATTCAATAATATATACTAATGCTTGTATTTAAAATTAAGAATGTACTGACTATGATTAAGTTAAATGTTAATTTTCCATTTACTTATCATTTTTATATTTGTAAAAGTATTATGTACGAGTTTTATATGCTATTTTAGAATCTTCCGCCATTTCCTTACTTTATCTCCACTACAACTTTTTGCACCTCCGCTGCATTGGATATGTCGAGCGCTTTAGCTGCACATTATTAGTGGTCAGCGTCCTAGGTAGCTATATTTAGGTTTACTCGTAAAATGAAATAAAAAACATGAAGGAGAAAAATTATGGCATTGGATTATTTCATTTTTGCCTCTCCCGTAAGTCCTCTTTTAGGTTCGTTCAATTGATTAATTATTAAGACCAAACCACTTTACTTATCAAATCACAGCTTATTATCCCACAACGTTATTTTATGTAACCTATCCCATTTAATTTCCTTAACATTGTCCTACTAAAAATTAGGGGTGTTGCACCACTATAATCTAACTAAAAAAAAATTATTGGGACAAAATATTCTCCTGGTCGAATGAACAGAAAACCATGAATACGCATTGTCCTAATTGCCTCATCAGGTACCCATATCCTTCGAAGCCACTTAATATTTGTAAGAAAAAGTTTACAAGTCCATGATTCCAAAATTGGTGCATAAATCCATGTAGAAATTCAATATTTACTAGGGAAATAGCATATAAATCGGTCATGGTTCCCAGCCATGGCGAGGAGCATGTATCATTGAGTTAATTTGTGCACATCATTTGAGCATTTCACTTAAGTTGATTTATTACTGAGAATGTTAATCCTGACTCAAGTGTTTTTCTTGGACTTGATGCTTGAGTCCAACCGAGGAGCTCATCTTTGGTGATTCATCCTTTGAGAGTTGGAGTTTTATTGAAGATTCAACTTATTATCTATCTGTTATTGCTACCTTGGTGATTCGATAATTCCATTTCTGTCATTTGCTTATGTACTAGAAAATTATGTATTTGATGTTTTTCTGATGCGTTAAATTACGGCTCTGATATTATGTATTATATTTGAGATTTTGATATTAGTAGCTTCATGAACTACTAAGTTATTATTTCGCTGTGAGTTATTCCGCTATATTGTATATGTGATCTATCTATATTTTGTGATTCGATTTTTTTTAAAACCCATAGTTAAAACAATGTACTGTTTCGTACGATTTGAGTTGGTTTTATTATCGACTTAAATGGTACGTAAAGGCAAGTCGTTAAACCATGTCTTCCTATCATGTCCACCTTTTATCTTGTCTTAAATTATTACATACTATTTGCTCTGAAAATAATTAAACACATCATAGAGAATAGATCAGGACAAAAGAAGATCATCTACGCCAAAACATAGATGGTAAGTTGTGCACGACCATTGAATGTATGACACATCATCAATTGTCTTAATCAATCATCAAACAAACCATACTTAATTTCATTTCATAGAATTTCAAACATTACGAATAGACGGATGTACTTATGTTAAAACATCAAACATTAGATCCTAATAATTACTTCCATAATATGACAGAAATGTTTGTATATTTAAATAATTAGGATTTATGCATCAAATCAAAAAATAAAAATAAATGACAAAAAATGATTAGTATAAAAGAAACAAATGAAAAGAACAGAAAATTTTACATAGGTTGACCCAATAAGTGTATATATCAATTGTCTCCCATTTCTTGGTTTTTATAAATCTTGAGTTCAAGAATACAATGATTTGTTTGTATAAAAATCTAGAATAAAGTTTATGCAAATCAGTTCGATGATAATCCTAACGTTCTATTCATTGGTTTTATAAGTAGAAATCTAGTCCTAGATACAATATGCATGTAGCATTTATAGCTACCATATAAGTTGAACAATTTTTTTTATAAAATAGCTTGTTCCCATAAATACAGGTATATGAATGCATCGAACGTGAATTTAATCGGAACATTCTGGTTAGTAATTTAAACATATGCTCTGATACCAAACTATAACATCCCTCGTTCTAAGGCACACAAAAATAAGAATTACTGTTGTTGCAATCATTGATAGTATTATCCTCTAGCATGAAAATAGGATTTAGATGAAAATATCAAAATACACAGGAAAAAAAAACTCATTTCATTGACTAATATTTTCCATTACATATTCGCGTGTGCAAATCCATGCTCAAAGAAATATAACAATTGCAAAATATTCCTAAGAGTAACATATGAAAATGCCTCCTGGTTGATCGGAGTATAAATATTAGGTAGTAATACAACTTTGCCCTTAAATCAACAATAGAAGCACAACGAAATTCATAAATTAGCTAGAATTTCATCCAACATATTTCTGAAAGCATCTAACTTGGATATTTGAGAAATCCATTTGCACATTCTAACGTAGACGATTACCCAAGAGTTTAAGGGGAGAAATAAAAACTTCGGGTCATATACAAGTTTCCTGTGAATAATAATCTACCATATCAAAACAAATTGACATCTAAGGAGAACTTACCCCTCGGCGAAACGGTTTTCCTCTGACTAATACTTTGATAACACAACAACCAATCATGTGTTGGGCACTCACAATGGTTACAATAGTAGTAAATCGTGTGCATGCGTGCAACATATAATGGATAACTCATCACCATTAACTTTTACTATCCATCTCACCATAATTATGATTATTCATCATATTTAAGTGACAGTCTTCTTAATGTATTTATGAATACAGTTCATATTCAAGTGACTATCTACCTTAACATATTTATGATTACCCATCATAATAAAGTAACCATCCATCTTAATATCATATGATTACCCATCATATTCAAGTTATTACCCATCTTAACATTTATATGATTAGTCATCATGTTCAAGGGTGGAGAGACGGACAACATCATAGTTAAAAAATAGAAACAAAGGGACGTACAACAAGTATGACACCAGAACATGCAGCTTCAAAAAACGGAATAAAACAAAGATAAATCATCCCTTAACCCCTGGCCTGGCAAGGAAATACGATCCAGAGAAACCCAGGTAATGAAACGTTTCAAATTAAATTTGCTGGGGGTCCTTTTTATAAAAGAACACCCTCCAAAAAGTGGCGTATGCTGCTTGATCTGGAGAGCACACGGTATTCTTTAGTAAAAGGCGAAAGAATAGTTCGCTCTGTGCTCACCATGTAGCTTCGTTGCTTTCTCATTCATTGCCTGCGCTTGTTTATAGCTCAGCTTTGCAAACCTAATAATATTTAGGCTGATGTGGGACTAAAACAAGCGAACTTCACTCCTCGCCATCTCATATAAACGAGCCCCATTCTCTAGATGTACTTACTTGAAACTACTAGAGCACTTCTTTCTCAGATGAATGTTCCAAAGAGTTTCTCGGAAGATGCAGTATGTACTTCCTATTTTTTAATTAATAGAATGCCTTTGGCTGTGTTGGATTATAAGATACCATATCAAGTTCAATGTTCGAATAAGCAAATTTACCTAATGAAACCAAGAGTGTTTGGATGTACTTGTTTTGCTAGAGATGTTAATGCACAACTGACCAAGTTAGATCCAAAGCCATTGAAATGTATATTTGTGGGTCATTCGGGACTTCAAAAAGGATATAAGTGTTTCTGTCCAAGTTCTTCGTAAGTATATCGTATTAGTTGATGTTACTTATGTTGAAGATGGACCTTTCTATCCATCATCGGTTTCTCCTATTCAAGAAAATAGAGATAGTGATGAAAATTAGTCACAGGAAGATGATCAGTTCCTTGCATATCCTAAAGTAGCGACAAAGATCAATGATCATAATGGAAATAATTAGGTGAATTTAGCTGATCCAACTATGTTTGTTTCTGATTAAGAAGATACTCCTGTGCCAAACTCAAGTCTTGATTTACCCATTGCACTACATGAGGGGAAAAGAAAATGTACTTATCCTATTTTATCTATTGTGACATACAACAAACTATCACAAGAATCATACGCTTGCATCTCAACACTAGATTCCATTTCAATTCTAAAGACTATTTAGGAAGCCTTATCAAAGAGAGGGTGGTATAATGCAATGATAGAGGAGATAAATGCATTGAATCGAAGTGACACTTGGGACATAGTTCATTTACTAGAAAACAGAAAAGTGATAGGCTATAAATGGGTGTTTACAGTAAAGTTGAATTCATATGGGTCTCCTGAAAGGTTGAGAGCTCGATTGATTGCAAAGGGGTATGCACAAACATATGGGATTGATTACTTTGAAACATTCTCATCGGTATCTAAGATGACTTCAATAAGAAAGTTTATGTCTTGGGCAACTAGGTACAAGTGGAAATTACATCAATTGGAAATTAAGAAAGCCTTTCTTCATGGTTATTTGGCTGAGGAATTGTATATGGAGCAACCACCTGGTTTCGTTGCTCAAACGGAGCAAGGGAAAGTATGAAACTGAAGAAGAGTCTGTATGGTTTGAAGCAAAGCCCCAAAGCATGGTTCGGTAAGTTTAGGCAGGCAACAGAAAAAATTGGTTTATCATGGAGAAAAGCTGACCATTTAGTGTTCTAAAGGAATGAAAAAGGTACTTTGATCTTATTAATTGTATATATGCATGATATTGTTATCACTTGCAATGGTGATGTAGGAATTCTTGCACTCAAAATGTTTATTCATTCATAGTTTTGTACTAAAGAACAGGGTAAGTTGAAATATTTTATAGGAATTAAGGTTGTTAAGAGTAGTGATAAGACAAGGTTGTAACAGAGGAAATATATACTTGATTTGTTGAAAGATACTGGAAAATTGGGTGCCAAGCCGTGTAATACACATATGTAGTGAATACATGTGTCACAAAAGAAAGGGAGTTATTTAAAGATCTTGGCATGTATAAAAGACTGGTTGGGAAATTGAATTATTTGACAGTAACTAGGCCTGATATTGCACATCCAGTTAGTGTGATTAGTCAATTCATGAGCTCATCTACAGCTGATCATTGTAATGCCTTAAAGCATATTTTATGCTATCTGAAGGTAATGTTGGATTATGTATAGTGCATACCAATCAGGAATACAACAATATTGAGAGTTCTGTTAATGCTGACTGGAATGGATCAAAGTCAGATAGGAGCTGATCAACTACAGGCTTTGCGTGTTTGTTGGTGTAATATAGTCTCATCGAAGAGCAAGAAGTAGTGCAACGACCCGCATTTTACGTATCGGAGGATCGTAACATATGTTATTTTATTCCCTGAGGATCAAATCATTCTCATATTTTGATATGTTTATGAGGATGTGAGACATATCCGTAATTTTTACCAATCTTATTTGTAATCATTTTTCCCCTGTCAGTTTTGTATAGGGAATAACTTTTGAGTGGGATCGAATCAGGTGCTGAAATCAGTTTCATTGGAAAGGAAATGGTCTTGCCAATTCCGTAGAGTGGACACATTAAAGATTTGGTTCAGTTATTTGGGTGAAATCGCTATTTTAGTTCTACACACTTTTTGGATAGACTAATTAGTCATTAATGGGCTGATTAGTGAGGCCCACTAGTGGGTTGATGGCTTGGCTATAAATAGGGAGGTAAAGGCAAGGGGAAGAGGTTACTTTCTTCATTTCCCATTTGGTTAAGCTCATAATCCTCCTTGCTTAATCAAATACATCTCTCCTCCATTAAAATCTTAAATCTACATTAGAAGATTGAAGATCTACATCAAGGAAGGCTATATCTACATCAAGTGAGAGTGGATCTCATCAAATTGAGTGGTTTGAAGATCATTCTTCGCTGTTCGGATGAGAGATTAGTTGTTTTCAAGCTACTTCGAAGATTTGGTGAGTGATAAGCATCTCTCACACGGATTCAGTCAAGTATACAGGTTGTTTGATCTTATATTCATCATTTAAAGTTGTTTTCACATAGATTTAATCGATGTATGTATGATTTCAGTTCCAAACACCATAGGATCTAATCAAGCAACTTATAAACGGTAAGTTCATATGCAAATTCTATGTTTAGATCCATTTATTGATTTGATCATTTGTTGAATCGTTGTTTTAATGTTTGTTGAGTGATTGATTAGTGATTGCGTGATTTCATTGTTAAAATGGTTGGTTGAATCATCATAAGTTTGAATCGGGTGGGTTTTGAGTTTGGATCAATGGTGATTTCGATGGATCGACCAAAGTACGGATCTGGCGTGATTGCCAACAATTCTAGCAAGTGGAAAAGTATGAATTGCCAAGAGAAAATGAGTGGATCGGGAATATTTTCGTGGATCGGGCAAAAATTTAGTTCGAGCGGATTGATAGCGTTTGGAAAACGATGTGGAAAGGTCCTGGATCGTCCATGATCCATGGATGGATTGGGCGCATTAAATTGATGGTCGACCTAGCATTTTCCTATAGATTAATGAAAAATTTGGTGGCTTGACAAGGTGATGGATCGCAGTCGATCCATCAAGATTGACAGCGTTTGGAAAAACGCTGTGGAAAGCGATGGATGGGGCCTGATACATAGGTGGAGCAGATCAGTAATATTTAATGGATCAGCATGGTAAAAACTGGGCTTGGCACGAGATTTGGCAGGTGGATCGAAACCGATCCATGATGGATCAAAGGGAGGAAATCACAGCGGTTTAGAAATGTTGTTAAAAGCATTCAGAAACATTGTGGTATAAAAATGGAGCCAATGGGTTTGGAATGATCCAAGGGATATGATAGCATTTCTGAAACGCTGTAAAAGGCTGAATGCGACATATGGTTTTGGATCGACGATTACCGTGGCTTTGACGTGAATTCAATATGGAATGTCCAAAGTGTTATGAAGTGTTCGTTGATCGATGCAATGCAACAAATGTGAAGACGACTCAAAGATATTGAGTTTGTGGATAATGGTTGCTAGAGAAGGCGCTTGAGCTATGGATAGTTGCCGGTGATGAAGACTAGAGGTATAAAGGCCGAGGAATTATCATTGTCGTTGGGTTTAGCAGACTCAAAGAAGGGGTATAATAGGTACGCCTAAATGACCGGTTGAATGGTCAAGTACCATGGGTTGTCATGATGGGCCTAGAGATACAAGTCATGATGGCATATGGAGTTTTCCTAGAAATAGAGTTTACCATTATCCCTTAACGGACGACATGATATTAAGTCGACCATACGATCAACGATGGTTTCAAAGCAGGATTGGCGGTGATAGTCGAGTCATGGGTGATGATTGTTTTGCTTGCATCGTCTTGTGTAGATCATTCGAAGGAGATATCTCTCGAGGGCTTGTTTGATGTTGGTTTAGACCTTTGGGGATTATTCTTGGGTGATGTCAATATCGATTGGGATGATATACGCTTGATAACTGATTGCCATGAATATACTGTTTGTTTCTATCTGATTATTGTAAAGGCTATCACGGTCGGATGTAGGGAAGACGAGTTTGGAAGTTCTTCTCTGTTGATATGTTGGTAGATTCGTTGATTGATCTTCCTATTCTCATATACTTTATTGATGATGTTAGATAGTTGTTTTATTACTTATTAATACTGATGACTTACTCAAGGTTTTATGTTCCCTCTTATTACCTTGGGTTGTTCATCCATGTGTTGGATGGGCAGACTGAGTAACATGTGACAGGTAGTTGATCTTGATGAGAATGATGTTGCTGAGCGATGATGAGCTGGAGGATTATGTATTAGTTTCCTATTACCTATTATTTGTTGTTTTTTGCTGCCATATTGATGTATTCCCTGAGTGACTTGTAATGAGGCACTATGTACAGACTCTTGTAGTGTTATCCAATGTTGTATGGATATTTCATGGTGATATGAAAAGGTTTAAGATTTTGCTCAATTCTCCTGCACTAATATTGCCTATTGTATATGTTATATTATATTTTATCATTGTGATGCGAGTTATATGACATGTTCCGCTTGTGTGATTCTACCCTGGTTATCATCCATTGCAACCTGGCATGTCTTTCAACGCATTATTTACTTTGTTAAGTGTAGGAGTTATGGCGATCGTCACATTTGGTATCAGAACTCTGGTTAATCGATTTTAGCCAAAGTTCGAAGACATAATACATATGAGAGATGTATTTGTAGATTTTTGATAGATGTAAACTATATATTCAGGTATAGTATAATAGCGTTTGAACTCCATTTGCAGCTTTTCTCGTGTGTGGACTAATCATTCGATTATACGATTTTAGAATGAGTCGTTGAACGTCGAGACACACTGTTAGAGAGGAGACTGTTCATGTATGGGTTATGGCAGTATACCAAATTACCCTGCGATGTTCGAGGCAATGATGGTAGCAATCATGAGGAGGGTACCCGCACAGGAGATAGCCGTGGTAGATGTAGGAGTTCAAGTGCAAGTGCCTAGGGACGTGGACTTCTCAATGCTATGCGAAGAATTCAATACTCTATGAGGGAAGCCGTTTAATGGGATGAAGCTAGTTGTAGAGATTCAAAGGTCGCTTTTACTTGCATTCAGATTTTTGGAGACTTGGGTATTGACGATGCAACTAAGAGAAAGCTTGCATCACGATAGCTACAGGGCAGAGCTATAGATTGGTGGAACTCTGTCACTCTAGAGACTCCGGAAGATGAGATTTCATGGGAGCAATTCCAAGTCAAGTTTGAGACGAAGTTTATTTCTACCATTCAGAAGTCAATTCTGTTTAAGAGTTTTGTCGAGCTTAAGCAAAATGGTCGACCAGTGCTGGAGTATGTTACTGATTTTGAAGCCTTGTCAAAGTACGCCCGCTCATATGTCGAGACTCCTTATCAGAAGAACAAGAAGTTTGTCATGGGCTTGGACAAGTACCTTGGGAATCAACTAGTTGATCACTTAGATGACTCATACGAGAAGATCGTGGAAAAAGCTCCGAGGCATGAGAGTTTGTTCCCCAAGTAAAAGACTGTTGTTGCAGCTAAAGAGGAACCGAAACTAAAGTAGGGTGGTAATAACAAAAAGAGGCAGCAATTGCAGAAAGGAAAGGATGGTCAGAAAAACAGAAAGGCGAAGTGACTTGCTACAACTGCCATTAGAAGAACCATTATTCCAAGGATTGCAAGAATCCAAAAGCCAAGAGGAAGTGTCAAAACTGTGGCAAGCCTTGGCATCTCAAGAAGGACTATCCAGAACCAGCTAAGGGAAAGCAAGTTGTGAAGGCGTATGCTTTGGAAACTATGCCATCATCTTCAAGGGCTCCTACGGTGGAGGAGAAAGGGAAGAGTGTCGTCGTTCAAGGTGTTCTTTCCATTAGAGATTTTCAGTTCGTGTGTTGGTTGATACTGGAGCATCGCACTCACTCATTTGTAATGAGCTTGTTTGTCGCTTGGGTTTGGAAGCTGAGATTTGTGATAGACCATTGATCGTGACTAATCCAGTTGGGGGTTCGTCCAACTTGTGTATAATTTGTCGTGGTCTAGTGTTATCGAGTCGGGGTTGCTCCTTTCTGTGTGATTGCTTTATTTTGAACTTCGCTAGGTTTAGGATTATTTGGGTATGGACTAGCTCAAGAGCTATGCAGAAAAAGTGGATTACGAGGAGCTGGAGGTGACAGTTGGGAATGTGGAAGGGTGAATGGTTGTGATTCGATATAAGCCCGAAGATGGTGTCTTTGTAATCTATTTATATTCGCTTGTGATTCTATGGGAAAACTTGTCATCGGTGTTGATCGTAAGTGAGTTTAATGATGTATTTGACGAGATCAAAGGGTTGCCGCCATATCGCGAGATTGAGTTCAGAATCGATTTGGTCGAAGGTGCTAGACCAATCGTCATGCCTTTTAGGCGGATAACACCTAAGGAATAGCTAGAGGTAGAGGTACAAGTATGTGACCTTTTGGGAAAAGGATTTATTTGGAGAAGTGTATCTGAATGGGTGCATCAGTTATGTTTGCAACAAGGGCTGATGGATCGTAGAGATTGCGTATCGAACATCGTGAGCTGAGCAAGGTAACCAAGAAGAACAAGTATATGTTGCCAAGGATAGACGACTTGTTCGATCAACTTCACGGGTCCAAGGTGTTTTCCCAAATGGATTTGGCAATGGGATTCAACCAGTTGAGGGTGGAAAATGATAGTGTGCTGAAGATGGCTTTTGGGACATCATCCAGTTTCTTCAAATGGTTGGTGATGTCATTCGGATTGACTAGTGCGCCAGCATATTTTGCAGATATTATGAATAGGGTTTTAAGAGATCAGTTGAACAAGTTTGTGCTTGTGCTCGTGGATGATATTTTGGTTACTCCCGGAATGAGGAAGAGCATAAGACACACTTGAGAGTTGTTTTGGAAATCTTGCGAAAGTATCAACTGAGAGATAAGTTTTCGAAGTGTCTCTTTCTGGAAGAGTGAAGTCAGGTTCTTAGGCCATGTTTTTGGAAATGGAATAGAGGTTGACCCCGCTAAGGTGGCAACAATCCAGGACTGGGATAAACCTAATAATGCGACGGACGTGAGGAGTTTCCTCGGGTTGGCCGGATATTATCATCGTTTTATCAAGGATTTCTCTAAGATAGTTACACCATTAACAGGATTGAAAAAGAAGAATCAATTGTTCACATGGGATGCGAAGTGTGAGCAAACTTTTGGAATCCTGAGAGAGTGACGAGTGCTCTTGTTTGGACCATTCCAAGCAGGAATGAAGAGAAGGTGGTATGCACTGATTCATGTGGTACTGGATTTGGAGCAGTACTGATGCATAAGGATAGAGTTATGGCCAACACGAGTCGATAGCTGAAGACGCATAAAACGAATTATCCAACTCATGATTTGGAGTTGGTGCCGATCGTGTTTGCTCTGAAGATGTGGAGACATTACCTGTTGGGAGTTCGATTCGAGTTGTTTACAGATCACAAGTCGTTGAAGTATCTCTTATTGCAAAAGGATTTGAATCTTCGGCAGCAATAGTGGTTAAAGTATCTGGCATTATACGATTTTGGTATAGCCTATACTCCTGGTAAAGTGAACGCAGTTGCAGATGCATTGAGTCGAAGACATGTAGGATTGGGAGCTATGTTTTCAGAATGGAAGCACCTTAAGTACTTGGCAGGATTTGATTCCAAACGACGGTGTGAGTTTGGAACTTGAAATATTAGCAAACTTATCTATAAGACCTACTCTCATCAAAAGGATTGGCGGGAGGTAGAAGCATGATGCAAAGCTTGTCGAGATTATCTAGAAGTTAGAACCATAGGATAAGGAATTCGAGGTCGACCAAAAAGGTTGGCTTCGAAAGATATGACAGCTGGTTGTTCCTGATATTGACGGATTGAGAGATGAGGTTTTGAGGGAATGTCATACTCGAAGCTGACGATTCATCCCGGTGGTAACAAGATGTATCAGGACATGAGGCAAGCCTATTAGTGGGAAGGGATGAAAAGGGATGTTGGAAAGTTTGTCTCCAAGTGTATTAATTGTCAATTGGTGAAAACTGAACAGAAAAATCCGAGTGGATTGATTTAGCCATTTGAAGTTCGTACGTGGAAGTGGGAGCAGATATCGATGGATTTCATCGATGGAATACCTAGAACCAGGGCAGGAAACGAAGGGATTTGGGTCATAGTGGATCGCTTGACCAAGAATGCAAGTTTTATTCCTGTGAGATCGACGAGGACGGCAT
Organism: Allium sativum; assembly: GCA_030737875.1. Classification (NCBI taxonomy): domain Eukaryota; kingdom Viridiplantae; phylum Streptophyta; class Magnoliopsida; order Asparagales; family Amaryllidaceae; genus Allium; species Allium sativum. The sequence continues at coordinate 116,505,082 of CM060925.1, forward strand.
CGAAGTTGGATAAGGTTTATATTAAATGGATAGTTCGATTCCATGGTATCCCGAAGAGCATAGTGAGTGATCGAGATCCATTGTTCACCAGCGGGTTTTGGAAGAGTTTACAAGAGACTTTGGGAACCAAATTTTGTTTGAGTACGGCTTATCATCCTCAAACCGATGGTCAAACCGAGAGGGTTAACCGAGTTTTGGAAAATCTTTTGAGGACTTGGGTATTGGACTTCGGAGGATCATTAGAAGACCATCTACATTTGGTTGTGTTTGTGTATAACAACGGCCACCAGTCGAGCATCGGTATGTCACCGTATAAGGCGTTGTATGGTAGACCATGTAATTCTCTGGCATATTGGTTAGAAACTAGAGATAAATTGGTACTTGGGCCATAAATGATATGAGAGACCTTAAATTGTATGGAGATCATTTGGCAGTGAATGAAGGCGGCCAAAGACTGTCAGAAGAGTTACGTTGATAAGCGTCGGAAGGATTTGGAATCTGACGTTAGCAATATGGTTTTTATAAAGATTTCGCCGTTAAAACATGTTGTTTGGTTCGGAAGTAAAGGAAAGTTAGCTCCAAGATTTGTTGGACCATTTCCGATGGTCAAGCAGATTGGGAAGCTCGTGTATAGATTGAATTTACCCAAGAAGATGCCGAGTGTGCGCAATATTTTCCTTGTGTCGTTTCTGCGGAAGTGTGTGCATGATTCAAATGTAGTGGTATTTCCAAAATAGTACGAAGACCTAGAAGTCGAGTTCGTAGCAACAAAACCTCGTAAGTCGTTTCGCGTTGTGGGGAATGATACGAAACAACTTTGGAGGAAGACAGTTAAGATAGTCAAGGTGCAACGGAATGTGGATGATGACAATTGTACGTAGAAGGCAGAAGAGAGTATGGTGACAACCTACCAAGAACTCTTCGTCAGTATGACCCATTAATGTTGTGTTACCATACACCATTGTAACTTGTACGATTTCATTAGAATTCCACGTGTGAGGATAAGGCTATTGTTGGCTAGCTTTTTGACCAAGCCGCCCAGGTTTACTCACAAGAGGAAGGTATGAAACTATATTCCCCAAGTGCATGAATGAACGGATCACATCCTCGACTCGCCCGTCGTCGGATCGCACACTATCGACTCGCCCACCATCGGATCGCATCTCGACGGATCGCCCCCATTTCATCGGCAAAACGAAACCTCTATGCGACTCGATCCGAACTTATATTGTTGCCCAGCGTAGACCGATCCGATCCCCTGATGCATGGCGAACCCTCTGACCCTCTGACACGTGGCCCCAACCGTCATTTTGACAGATTCTCCTTATTCGTTCGATCCGATTTTCAAGGGGATCACGACACCTGTCCGCAACGGCTAATTTGACTATTTCTTCAACGGTAGCGATGCGATCCGATGTTCTCGGGATTCGTGCCACGTGTTACCACGACCCGCCTGACAAAATCAGCTATAAATAGCCCGGAGCTTGGCATTTTTTGGGATCTTTTTTGGCAATATTGAGTACTGAATCCGCCATTATTGTCAAAGTACTAGAATATTGAGAGAAATCATTGACTGTATTAGCTTTCAAAGTATAATCAATAATATATAAAGTGGACGTAGGCTCGTTAACGCCGAACCACTATAAATTCTATGTGTTATTTTCTTTTTCCTCATTCTGCAGTTGAAACTCTATAAGATTCAGAACAATTTGGGTGTTAGGTCCAAATTTTGATCTAACATTTTGGTGCTTTCACTGAGAAAACAGTCCTAAAGTTTCACTATTCAGTCGTTTGAAGATTCCAGCGATTCGGATATCATGGCTGGAAAGAGATCTAAGGAAGCGCGAGCTTCACGAACCAATGAAACAATCGAAGAAAGTGTGCACGAGCTAGGCAATGAGGAAACTCTGGATCGCGGAGCGCGGGGGGCGAACCGATCCGATGAAGACGCCACGCTTCGAGTCGACGAGAACGAGGCGATCCAGACTGCTGAAGGGGTTGTTACTCGATCCCGAGATAACGCCTCGAATCCTCCGCGCATCGTGACCACGAACCGATCCCAGGGGGGCGTTGCGAGCCACCATCCTCGATCCACAGCGATCCGAATTGATGACCAGACTACAACTCGACCTGGAAAGGAGCCTATGGCTCGCTCCTACCGTCCTGGCCCCTCCGCTCGACCTGGCTCAAGCTCTTTGCGCATAAGAGAAAGTGATGATGACCAATATGACCCTGTTGCTCCTGTTACTGAGGGGGATCTCTCTCGCTTTTCCGAAATGTGGGAGAGATTGTTTGATGAATTGGCTGCCCAAAGGCAGGAAAGCTCCGTCCTGCGACAAAATTTGACTGCTACGGATAAAAGGCTTGATGAACTCGCAAGGCAAAGGACGCCACCAGCTCGTCCGCTCACTCCAGAATATTCTTCTTCGTCAGAGGAATCGCCGAGACCTCCGCGGCGACCATATGAGAGAGCCGAAAACATAGAGCAGCTTCGGTTCGGAACCCTGCCATCACGGGAAGAAGAAGCGCTGGAGGCGGGGCCCTCAAACCGTAATGTGAACGATCACGCCGCGACTCCCAGAGCTCGAGATGTGGACAATCCTGTACAGAACAGACTACCTCAGCCCTGTCGTCGCGCACATGCTCATGGTAACAGGAGGCAACGAAGCCCTATCCGAGCCCCAGATTTTGTGACTGCTCCCGGAAGAGAGACTAGAGAACCCCGCCGAGCCAGAAGCACTGACCCTGAACCTCCGCTGACCAGTGCAAATGTGGCAGCCATGATCCATCAAATTCTGGCAGATAGCCGTGGGCAACGGAATGAAGATTGGGGAATTGACCACAGTCACACCCCTTTCACTGATGATATTTTGGATGCGACTTTCCCAAGGCGTTTCAACATGCCACAGATGAACCGATACGCGGGTAGGTCTGATCCTGTCCAGCATCTGATGAGATACTCTTGGTCAATGACCGCTGCCGCAGCTTCTGACGCTGTCAAGTGCAAAGCATTTCCCATATTCTTGGAAGATGTAGCATTGTTATGGTTTACTCGCTTGCCAGCAAGATCGATTTCTAGCTTCAGGGAGTTGAGTGAGAAGTTCGTAGAACAATTCCGTATCTATGCACAAAAGACAAAGAGTGTGATTGATTTGTTCCTTGTCAAGCAGCGACCAGGCGAGAGTTTGAGGGCGTACCTAGATCGTTTCAACTTGGCCGCTACTGAAGTTAAAGATCCCCATGAACCAACCGTTGTCGTAGCACTGATTGATGGAGTAGATAAAGACACTGAATTCGGGAGATACCTGGCAGGCAAGCCACCCCATACTAGAGAGTTATTCTACGAAAAAGCTAACGTACATTTACGCCGGGAAGAAGTATATGCTAACCGAAAGGCAAAAACAGCTGATAAGGAGGAAATCCAAAGCAATGTCGCCATTAAACAGGCAGGAGACAGCTCGGGAAAAGTCGAGGTTAATTTCGGAAATCGAAATCAGGGTGGTCGTCAGTCAGGGAACAACAATAATAACGGTAACGGCAACAACCGGAAGAGGAACCGAGGGAGCGACTCCCAGAGAAGGACTCGTCCCAGGGCCTTTGAAAGTTATACACCAATAAATGATACTCTGGAAAATATCTTCATGGATGCGTATGAAGTCCTCCAGAATAAGAGGCCACCTCCCAGAGAGTCGACGGAGAAAGAACGTGAAACGAGGAAGTTTTGTCTCTTTCATCAAATTCACGGCCATTCGACAAATGAATGTCGTCACCTAAGAGATGTAGTCGAAAGGCTGCTTCGAGAAGGAAAATTAGATGAATACAGAGTAACGCCCAGAGACAGGGGGCAAGCAATACAGGCTCCAAATCAGAACCAGAATCAACTTGCTGCTAGGCCAACTGCCCAGCAAAAGGGAAAGAACATTGTTATCAATACCGTAATCGGAGGACTTTATCTTGCCGGGCATAGTTCCAAGGCATTGGATCAATATGTCAATGCAGCCAAGCAACACCTCGAGGTAGGGGAGTGTAGCAACCCTGAGGACAATATCCCGGTAAAGCGACAAAAGATGATGACCGACGATGTCGTTTTCCGAGAACGAGAAAGCATTGGAGTCCATGCTCCGACTGAAGATCCATTTGTAATTACAGTACCTATTGGACCAGCCACTGTTCATAAGGTTTTAGTGGACAACGGGAGTTCCATCAACATTCTTTTCAAAAGGACATTTGACCAGATGAACCTCGAAATAAAAGACTTGAAGCCCTGTCAAGGATGGATCCGTGGATTTAACGGAGCATCCACCGCTCCAATGGGTTATGTAGAGTTACCGGTTACGCTTGGGGAAGGAGAACGCCAGAGAGTGAGAATCCTTCCCTTCGTGGTTTTGGACGTTGAATCGCCCTACAATGCTTTCTTGGGCCGACCGACCCTCGCAAAGTTTAGAGCCTGTATAGCCCCCTGGTGCCTATTATTGAAATTCCCCACAGAAGCTGGCATTGGTATTGTCAGAGGAGATCAGGTTGCTGCGCGAACATGTTATGTTGCCGAGCTAAAGTTACTTCGCAATGGAGGGGACATAGAAACCAAAGGCGCTTCTCCCCCTACGAGGGCGGAGACCTTATAGCAACTAAAGAGGATAACCGTTGGAGAGTCGCCCAGAGAGTTGCCCGAGGATATAGATCCCAGAGAGGATCAAGAACCTGGGGGCAGAATGGCGACTCCCAACGAGACAACTGTGGATGTACCGATCGATGATAGTGACCCAGAGAAGGTCCTTAAGATTGGATCCCAGTTAAATCCGAACCTCGCTAAAGAATTGACGGATTTCTTAAAAAACAACTTGGATGTATTTGCTTGGACCCACGCGGACATGTGCGGGATATCCCCATCAATCATGAGCCATTCATTAAGCATTAACCCTAAACATCCTCCGGTGAAGCAAAAAAGGCGAATGTTGGGCCCAGAGAGGTCCGCTGCCTTGAAAGAAGAGGTTGGAAAGCTAAAGAGTAATGGATTTATCAGAGACTCGACCTACCCAGACTGGATTTCGAATCCAGTCCTGGTAAAGAACGCCAACGGGAAGTGGTGAACGTGTATCGACTTCTCGGATTTGAACAAAGCCTGTCCAAAAGATAGTTTCCTGTTACCCCGGATTGACCAGTTGGTGGACTCGACGGCGGGTCATGAGCTTCTCTCATTTATGGATGCTTATTCAGGATATAACCAGATTCCGATGCATGTTCCAGATCAAGAACACACTAGTTTTATCACGGATCTGGGATTATATTGTTATGTGGTGATGCCCTTTGGCTTGAAGAATGCGGGCGCTACATATCAACGTTTAGTCAACAGAATGTTTTATAACCAGATCGGGAAAACAATGGAAGTATACGTCGACGATATGTTGGTTAAGTCCAAGCAATCTTCCCAACACACTACTGACTTGGCAGAGATGTTCGGCATTCTTCGAAGGTACGGAATGAAACTCAACCCAACCAAATGTTCATTCGGTGTTGCCTCTGGAAAATTCTTGGGGTTCATCGTCAGTTCCCGTGGGATTGAGATTAATCCAGATCAGATCGCGGCAATCAGATACATTCAGGAACCTAGGCAAATTAGGGATGTGCAAAGCCTTGCAGGAAAAGTGGCCGCACTAAGCAGATTTATCTCCAGGGCTACGGATAAGTGCATCCCATTCTTCGAATTAATAAAGTGGGGAAAACGCCACTTCAAATGGACGCCCGACTGCGTAGAAGCATTTCAGAACTTACTAAGGCACCTGGAGAAACCTCCGATATTATCTAAGCTAATGGATCACGAGGACTTATTCGTGTATCTGGCAGTGTCATCCCATGCGATCAGCTCAGCGTTGGTAAGAGAAGAGGATAAGGTCCAAAGACCTGTGTATTACGTGAGCAAAAAATTAACGGCAGCAGAGCGTAATTATCCGAGGATAGAAAAGTTGGCGTATAGTTTACTGATCGCCTCTAGAAAGCTTCGATATTATTTTCAGGCGCATCCCATTACCGTCTACACCGATCACCCACTCAAGCAAGTTTTACAGAGACCAGAGGCGTCTGGAAGATTACTCAAATGGAACATTGAGTTAAGTCAATTTGATCTGAACTTTCAGCCCAGGCGGTCAATTCGGGGGCAAGTGATAGCCGACTTCATAGCAGAGTTTACCGTACCGGAGGAAGATATAGCCAACGAAGAGGTCAATCCTTCAAAATTACTTTTCGACCCCAATACCTGGAGATTGTATACTGATGGCGCTAGGAACGACGAAAGATCCGGCGCTGGAATAGTGCTTGAAACTCCCGAGAAACGATTGATAACCTATGCAATCCTGATGGAGTTTCACGCCACTAACAACGATTTCGAATATGAAGCTCTGATAGCCGGATTAAGGATCGCAAAGGAATTAGAGGTCACAAAGCTGAACATCTTCTGCGACTCCAAGTTAGTTGTGAACCAAGTTACTGGAAAATTCCAGGCTAAAAGTGCAAGATTGATTTTATACTTAAAGAAAGTGAAAGAGTTGCTGAACGATTTTGATCACTACAGCATATCTCATATTCCGCGATCAGAGAATCAGCAGGCGGATAAGCTGGCAAAGATGGCTAGTTCCGACGATCCTGAAGTGACCGGGCTAGCCCCCGTTGAAGTACTTCGGTCCCCTAGCATAGATCAAATGGAAATCGACCTAATACTAGAGACGGAACCAGAAAGGGAGTCCTGGATGACCCCTCTGAAGAATTTCCTGATGAATGGAGCGCTTCCAACCAAGAAAAGCGAGAGGCGTAAAGTAATTCGTAAAGCCGCCCGATACGTTCTGCAAGGCGGAGTTCTTTACAGACAAGGATTTTCGATGCCCCTCCTCTGGTGTATAGCTCACGATGACATCAAGCGTGTGCTGCGAGAGGTTCACGAAGGCGAATGCGGCGACCACACTGGAGGGCAAACTTTGGCAAAAAAGGTGTTGCGGCATGGTTATTTCTGGCCTACCATAAACAAGGATGCGGCAAGATACGCACGACGGTGTGATGCGTGCCAGAGATTTTCAAAAATACCTAGAGCACCTCCTAATCAGTTAAAAACAATGATGAGCCCATGGCCTTTTGCTATGTGGGGAATTGATATCATTGGAAGTCTCCCCATAGCAAGGGGCAGAGCAAAGTTCGCTATTGTGGCCGTGGATTATTTCACTAAGTGGGTCGTGGCTGAACCACTAACTACAATCACTACCAAACGAGTGATCAACTTTATCGTTAGAAACATCATCTGCCGATTTGGGATTCCAAAGATTGTGATAACGGATAACGAAACTCAGTTCGATAGCGCTGAATTCAGAAATTTCTGCCAAAAATACCACATTGAGAATCGGTACACCTCTGTGGCGCACCCGCAATCGAACGGACAAGTCGAAGCGGCAAATAAAGTAATTAAGTCCATTCTGAAAAGAAGACTGAAGCGGGCTAGAGCCATGTGGGCTGATGAATTGCCCTTGGCACTATGGGCCTATAGGACAACATATAAATCGGCAACAGGGCATACCCCTTTCTCCCTTGCTTTTGGAACGGAAGCAGTTATCCCGGTTGAGATAAAGGTACCTTCGCACCGGGTGACTTATTATGACCCGATGACCAATAATGAATTGCTCCTTGAGTCCCTGGATATGATCGAAGAAAAAAGGGATGAAGCAGACCTGCGTGCCTTGAGATGCAAACAACAGGTCGCTCGATATTATAACAAAAAGGTTCGAGCCCGAACATGGGAACCCGGAGACTTGGTTCTGAAACGTGTCTTTCTACCCCCAACTCATATGGGAGCGAAGTGGGAAGGACCGTACTCCATTCTGAGCAAGCTTGATAATGGAACCTTCAAGCTGGCAACCGTAGATGGAAAGGAAATCCCCAGAGTGTGGAATGCCCAACATTTACGACCATATTTAACATAAAAGTTTCAAATCTATTCTTTTGCTTTGTTGAAAACCATGTACAAGGCACGACTTGCCTAGAATATTCTGATTCCTTAAAGCAAAAAATTATAAAGTGGACGTAGGTCATGATTCGACCGAACCACTATAAAAATATTGTGTGTCATTTACCTTTATTGCACCTTTATTTATCTTCCTGTTTATCTGTTATAAAAATCGTTGTGAATAATCCAACGATCCCAGAAGCATATAATCATAAATGCCTTCCATCAGAATGGAATGTAATCACAAGTCAAAATTTTGAGGATACAATAAAGTAAATTATATCGTTGATAGTGCTCTAACTCTCCAGAGCAGAGAGGGAACATAACAGACATGAAGTCGATGTCCATAAGTCATGGCGGTGTACCATGATCGGAACCGCCTCGACGAAACTCTAACTCTCCAGAGAGAGAGAGAGAGTATAAAAGCGTCTCCGATTGAGCGCTGAGAAAAAGCTCCTTCCCCGCTGAAGGATCGGGGAGCGAATGAATCACTGAGCTCAAACTCTAACTCTCCAGAGAGAGAGAGTATAAAAGCGTCTCCGATTGAGCGCTGAGAAAAAGCTCCTTCCCCGCTGAAGGATCGGGGAGCGAATGAATCGCTGAGCTCAAACTCTAACTCTCCAGAGAGAGAGAGAGTATAAAAGCGTCTCCGATTGAGCGTTGAGAAAGAACTCTTACCCCGCTGAAGGATCGGGGAGCGACAGAACAGCTGAGTTCGAACTCTAACCTTGGCGACTGCCAGGAGAGTATAAAAGTGTCTATGATTAAGCGCTGAGAAAGGTGCTGGAGACTCAGCACCCTCATAATTCCTGCTCCGCTGAAGGATCGTTGAGCATATCATGAAATAAGCTAGAACTCCTTCCCTGTTGAAGGAACAGGGACCAACTGAACTATTGAATTTGAACTCTAACCCTGGCAACCGCCAGGAGAGTATAAAGGAGTCTATGATTAGGCACTGAGAAAGGTGTCAGAAGTTCAGTACCGCAAGAACAGTTATCTTATGAAATTTTCTAAGCCCCCCATACTCAGAAATAGGGGGCAACGTGCGAATAATGCTAATCGATCTTTAATAAGCCCTAGTTAAGCGTTATACCAATGACTGATTACGAGCCATATGCATATACACGTGAATTTTAATGCAGCAATGCAGCATGAAAGTTTTCTCTGTTATTTGATTGACTTGTAGTTATAATTAGATGGTCTATAACTAACCATGGAAAGTTTATTTGAATACAGGTACACAATGATGCAAAAAGAGATAAAACTTTCCTTTATATACTGCAAGCCTACAAAGTGAGAAATAACCTAGAAAACAAAAGTGAGGGCCAGTCTCACAATTACACTTCCTGGCCAGTGAAAAACCTAAAGACAAAATATAAACCAGAAACAGTATCCTATTTACGCTTTGGCCTCTTCTCCTGCTTCTGCTTCTCCAGCTTCGCCTTGTCGGCGTCGGATTGATCCCCTTTCTTCCTCTTCCTTTTGTCTATGAGAGGAACATCCGACTCTTCTGAAGATTCCTCTTCCACCTCTTTTCTCTTCCTCCTATCAGAAAGGGAAGCCGGGAAGTCATTAGGATTTGCAAAATGAAGCTGTCTGCTGATGGATTTGGGCTGGATTTTCAAAATTATCCCGGTTTTGGGATCAAATTCTGCAAGAGGGACTACGTCCAAAGCCTCATCTGCCACCTTCTTCGAAGCCATCTCTTTTTCCTGCCTAGCCTTTCTGCTGGCCAAAGTTTCGTCGTCGTCATCGTAGGCCTTTTTGGCGCCAATGATATCTTCCTCATCCTCTACATGGCGCCCATCCATGTCTTTTAAGGCCTCAATGGTCTCAGCATCCTTGGGAACATCAGTACTAGGTGCTGGGATGCTTTTCTCTCCTGTTGTGTCCTCAGCCTGCTTTGATATATCAACACTGGCACCTGGCGAGACAGCCTCCTTCTCCGTCTCTTTTTCTTTTTCAACACCCTTGTCGGCGGGCTCGCCACCTGTATTATGAGGAACACACGTTACTAATTCAATTGGTTGTTCTACCAGACGACGACAATTCACAATTGCTTTGACGAATTGTGGAGAAAAAAGGGAGATACCTTCCGCAGATCCTCCTTCTTGGGTAGCTGTAGGAGCCCCAACAACCACAGGAGTTAAGCCCAAAGGGATTAGTGGATCATCAGGATGGTACTCCTCAACTCCGGAGGTTTTGGGTTCCACAGCTGAACTCGAACCTTCATCAGCTTTGCCTTTACCCTTAGCCAGGGCCCTCTCCTTTTCCATCTCCGCTTGAATCAGACGACGACCCTCTGCCAGGTCCTTAGGCTCATTATCCCTCAAGATGCTCTTCATCAACTCATCTTCATCAATTTCTTCGACTTCCAATCTCTGCTTTTCACCCTCAACAATGGCATCCCATAAATTGGCTAAAGTAACGTGATAATCCGGGATCCACGAGATGTTGCGAGTTTTGAGAACTTGGCCAAGGAAGTCAAAAATCATCTCTTCAAACCCCTTGATATCCTTCTCTCTTTCGAGGAGTTTGTTGTTAGAAGCAGTGGCCATTTCGATGGCGCTTTCAACATTCGTTTCGGCGAGAGCTGCCCGTCTCTCCGCATCCGCAACTTGGTCATTCAAAATCACCTTTTCCGCTTTAGCCAGAGCCAGGCTTTCTTTCAAACTTGCTTTCTCTGCCTCCCAAGCAGCTCTCTCAGCTTCAAAATGGTCTTGTGTTGTCTTCAACTCAATGTTGGCCATTTTGAGATCTTCAACCTCCTTCTTTAAGGCCATTTTCTCTTGGCTATTGGAGTCAAGTTCCGAATGGAAGCGTTTCTTAGCGTTCTCCAACTCGGTCTTATAATTTTCGGCATCTCTCCGCGCTAAGGCGAGTTGGGATTGAGCATCTTCCAGGTCCTTCTCCATCTTGGTCCTGGCCCTTTCGTTGTTTTCAAGTTTCGCCTTGGATCTATGTGCTTCTATTTCAAGTGTTCGGATGACTTCTGAAAGGTTAACTGCATGTTTCTTCATCATCTCATATTGCCTGGCTACGTGGCGGATGTGCCCGACAACTTCATTATCCCAGTTCTTGGGGACCGGTTTCAAGGCTGGAACAAATGTCATCCTGTCAAAGAATATGTCTGGGAATTGTTCCCGCAGCTTTTCCAGTCTACCTTGAATCTCGGGACCATGCATGTAATCCCGTGACCCGGGGGGAGCCAACTCTGGCTGGCTGGAAGGGACGATGTCACTCCTCTCTTTTTCAGATTCTCTGATTGGATCCTTGCCTTTATCTTTAGATTCGTGATGCCTTTTTGACGACTTGCTGTGAGAGGGTGCACTTTTTGGAGGAGTTAATTCTTTAGGAAGTTTCTTTCCCCCTGTAGGAACTGCCGGATGACTGGGAATCTTGACAGATGTCGATTTTGGTGGAGACCGGGGTTGCGAGGAAGTCGACTTGTGAGAAGGGCCACGAGGACGCTCAGTACCTAGATGAAGACTGGGTGTGCCCTCACGAAGAGAACGATAAGAATAAGATCGCCTGCATGACATCTTTCCTGCAAAAGAGAAGAGAGCATATTAAAACTTTGAATATTGACGATATAAGTGTGCGGGGTCAAACAGTGTGTGTGATTTGTGCATCCCATATGATTCCCCCTAACGGACCCGGGCCTGAAGACAGGCTCATCTGACCAGTTTCTTGTTCTCTAGTTGGAGCGATGGTCTCTTCAGAAGCAGGGAAGAATGGATCCCCTTCGAAGTCCCTCTCTGTGTATACATCATCGGGTAGAGGAATTTTGTTCAGCTCGTCGAATAACTGCTCTTCTGTCAAATCGTCGGGAGCAGCGATTTCGATTGAAGTAGAAATTGGGATTTCCCTGGACTTGTCACCGCGGACCTCGTCCCCTCTGTATATGTTCAGGTCCTCATCGTCTTGGATGACTATCGAGGAAGGACTCTTGCGAAACTTAGTTGTTTCTACCGCTTGCGAAGTTCCCTCTCCCTCCGTTGGGGGCACGTACTTATAGGGTTTGCCGCCAGCGCCAAGTCCAAATCTTCTATCCAGAAGATGATGCTTATGAAGATTTTCATCAGTAATGCATTTTTTGATCCTTAGAAAGTCGGATCTACTTTGTAGAAGAATAGACAATCGGTTGTTGTATAACGGACCCTCCGTTTTCGGGAAGACGTGATCTATTTAAGACAAAGAAAAAGGGGGAGAATGTTAACGCCTCGACTTCTTGAACAAGATATTCAATTAAAAGCTTAAAGTTTACTTGATTTAAGCCATCTTCTTGAGCATCCGGCCTGTTTCTTTATATAAAACCAATCAGACTTAAGATTGTTGTATATAACAGTGTTGTATACACAATTATATGATTTTTGTTTGATGATAACAAACAAGTATATATTATTTTGAATGTGTTTGTTATTGTACTGTTATATCACATTACAGACTGGAATATAATATTTATATTTAAATAAAATACGACTGTACAGAAATTTAAATATTCACAGTATTTTATTTGAATATAAAATTTTATTTCAATATCAAACAGTACAAATTTTATACTCCACTATTTGTTCATCTCTGTATTACACTTCATGCCATATCAAATTTCATATATACAGCTCCTCATTACAGATTAAGTCAGTTTTTTTTACATACTTTCAGTCTCAACACTCATATTTACATACATACACTTTGACACATTCACTGACACTACACACTGTCTTCTTATATTCAGTCTTCAGTCTTCATAGCTTTCTGCATCCAGTCTCATCTTCTCTCCTGTCACATGAAACAGAAACACACAGTACACTGCAATAAAAAAAAAACAGAATACATGCAGATTTGAATTTTATTTTTGAAATTATTTGCCTCAGCTTTCTGGTGTGTTTCTCATCATTTTTCTGACTCGATCTGATTTATAAAACTATCATTCTGTGTCTAGACAGCTTGTGATATTCACAGTGATACACTGTAGATACCACAAGGCAGACAACATATATATATATATATCAATGCAGGGACAGGAAATCTCTTCTGATGGCTGCATATACACACGTGTATAAATATATACGTGTGCACTGCCTCGCCAATCAGCGAGCAACTAAGGAGTAGCCACATGGACCTGCTCAACTCAGTGCAACTGACAAGTCATACATGGACAAAGCTCGACATAGTGCAAATGTCAAAGTCAACAAAGCATGATTCAAGCCAACAAAGAGTAAAAATTAGTCGAGCTCAAGACTGTATGCAAATCAATCCAAATCATGACAGGTCATATGGCAGAGGCTACAAGGTGCAATACAAATGGAAATACAAAGCAAGTGTATCTCAGCATGGATCAATTCAAAGAAAATGGACCAGCACTAATGTATACAACAATTATGGAGCATATGCAAAATTCAAGTGGTTCATAATGGTGCAATCTCAAGTGTACAGCAATACACATACGGCAAGGCAAAATGGAAACTGGTGCACAATGGTCTGGTCGAGCCAGTGGGATACAAATATATGTATGAGCAACAAAACAGCATGACGGTCTAGCAAAGTCAAGCAGCATGTTTACATGCTTCAGGTTAAGGCAGATCAGCTTGTATTTTCATATTTGCACAACACAGTAATGATAACATGGCACAGTGGCAAGTAAGAAGACAATTCCACAAACACTAAATGTTCAAGTCAGGTGTACACAAAGCAAAGCAGTCAAGCCAAGTAAAAAATGTGCTTTCAGAATTGTGCACATGACAGCATACATGTATAATACAAGTGTGCAATGACTGAATAAAGTGATACAAGAAAATAGGGAGCAGCAGTTTTCAAGTGCAACAAGACTACACAAGATTATGGTGGACATGCAACTTAAGCAGGTGTAACAAGAGGTGTCGAGACATGATTATGCAAGCACAAGTCAAGAAAGAAGTTTCAAATGCAGTGGTGCAAATGTTTCACAAATCATGCAGGGACAAAAGTCTTTGGGAAGAATTCATTTTATTTGTAATACATTTGGTTATGTCCTGAGATTACAGCCTACTCAAGTTAAGAGAAAATAAAGTGAATGCTCAAGAAATCATCTTTCCAGTTTTCTCAATGTACAAGAAATCTGCATATCAAAAATCATGGGAGCCGAGGATCAAAAAGGGAAAAGCATTATCTTGTTTCCTGTTTTTAATCAATCAATCTCGAGAAGATTTTTTTGGCAAGTATATAATATGCTTTCCAGAAATTACAATTTTTTTAAGGCAAGAAACATTTTTTTTGGCAGGTTTTAAATGTCCAGAAATGGAGAATCATATTTGGCAAGTGTTTAACAATTTTCAGAATCTCACAATCAACATTTGGCAAGAAGAAGTCAGTGTGAAAACAGGGGTAAATGAATTCGAGCATGACAACAAGAAACTTCCAGGCTCGATTCAATCAAACAATTCAAACAAGGCATCAAAGCCAAAGGCATGTATCATTTCAGAAATGATAATACTTTTCAATCATGGGTATCAATATCAGGAAACTAATGTGTACAATCAATCACGCAAAGGAGAATGCAAAGGGGCCACAATTTCTATTAGATTGTTTCTGGAAAAATAACAATTTTATGTTTGGAAAGAACAAAGAATCATTCACGCGAGGATTCATTCATGGCAACAATAATACAGCAATTCAAAAGGGGACCATGAATATATATTTTTCTCAAAATTTCCTCAATCAATCTCGTCAAGAATTAAATTTTCCAGAATCTGTTTTGAAGGACAAAATATATGTCCAGGTTCATTTGAAGATTTAAATCACAAGGATCACGCAAGTACAATAAAAACCGAGAATTCAAAGCAGGGAAAGAAACCGCAAAATCAGCCAAGTCATTCTTGCGAAATCAGAGTGTGATTTAGGATTTTATAATCCTATATTTACACCAATTACATCATTAGCTAAAAAGCATCGAAAACCAACAACAAAATCAAGAGTAATCAGAGAAACTAAATTCGAATAACTCACAATTTTCACAAGAGTTTCAATCGCCTGAAAGCCACAAATCAGTGAGCAAGAAAGCATCAGAAAGCCACGACAACTCGACGGCACAGAGATTCAGTTCCAAGAAGCAAGCGATTCGATTTGGGAAGAAACCCTAGTTTGATATCGGCCGCCATTTTTATTCTTAGAGGATAAGAGACATCGAGCTAAATAAAAAAGGAAAGGGGCCGGCCTAATGGGGTTAAACCTAGCCAAGTGTTTTAATAAGGGGATGACCCTTTGTTTTTAATTCCTAGGGTTTTAATTTTGATTCTACTTTGTGTCATTTTAAATTGTGTTGTGAAATCGATCAAACAGTTTCTAGAAGTCTGTAAAATTCTAGGATTCAGTTAAGGGTAACTGACAGTTTCAGAGTCTGTAAAATCTGGGTTACTGATTACGGGGTTGTAATCAGGGGAAATCTGATCGAGTGGATATTGGTCAGTCTAGGGATTTGAGCGTAGGGTTAGAATAGGAGCAGGGTTTGCGAGTGTACATGGTCTTGTATGCGGGATCTGTTCTATCACCTAGTAGAAACCTTAGAAATGCAGCAGTAGGCAGGGTTTTGCCGAAGCTGGGTATATCTGTGTGTGATTTATTTTCTGCATTTCTGTTTCTGCTATAATCTGTGATCTATTTATTATTTTAATATCTCGTTAGAATTTTAATTCAGTTAAAAACTGTGATAAACCCTATTCACCCCCCCTCTAGGGTTAATCTAGATCCATCAAGTGGTATCAGGGCCGGTATTTTTTTAACTCTAGAGTCATGGGTAACCCTAGTTGTCTGTCTAGCGAGAGTCAGTCCAGTTCAGCTCCAACTATTTTCACTGGAACAGATTTTTTAAACTGGAAATCCAAAATGGAATTTTATTTAAAATCTGTTAATATTAAATGTTGGGATGTTGTTATCAATGGGTACGATATGGTAGATAAAGCTTTTAATTCTCGTGCTACACATATTCTTTATTCTCATCTTGATGATAATCAATACAGTCTGATTTCCCATTGTTTAACTGCACAGGAAATTTGGACAGCTCTCAATACGAAGTATGGTCAAATTGACAACTCCAGCTCAAAACCCCAGATTGTCAACTCAGATTCAGAATTCTGTTTAACAGGATTTACAAATGAGAATTCAGAAGGATCAGATGATGGAGAATCAACGGATGCTGAAGTTGAAAATTTCTCATACGAAGATTTGGTTTATATGTGTGTTGATTTAACTAAATCTATTGATAAACTCAAATCTAAAAACAAAACTCTAAAATCTAGGAATTCTGAGTTGACCAGCAAAATTGATGATTTGGAATCACAGCTTGAATATTTTAAAAACCTTTCAGATTCAGATTGTAAAAATTGTTTGAAATTGAAAACCAATCTTGTTCATCTCAATAAAAATATTCAAAAGTTTGAAGATGAAATTTTGATCTTAAAAGCAAACAAGATTGAGTTATCAAATTTGAACAATCATCTGCAAAAGGAATTTGAAATTTTTAAAACTAATATTCATTCCAAACTTGGAATTGCAGAAAAGGAAAATTTGTTGAAATCGAATTCGATTTTGAAAGAACTTGAAAACGAGATTGAAAATTTCAAGAAATTTGAGTCTGAAAGTCGAAAACATTTTGAGTCTGAGATTGCTGAGTCCCAAACCAAAATAAAGTTACTCAATGCTGAAAATTTGGTTTTGAAATCTGATTTTGAAAGATGTGAGATCACTAAAAATCGTTGTTCAGATTTATTGAAAGAAAATGGTGATCTTAAAACTGAAATTCAACAACTTGAAACAATCTTGTCTAATTTTTCAAACGGTGAAAAATCTTTGAATATGTTGTTGAAAAACCAATTTTCTGTTCAAAATAAACGTGGACTTGGGTTTGAGAAAAATAATGTTTTTGAAAGACGAATTTCGAATGATTTGAAAAATCCTTCAAACAACCTTGAAAAGAATCAATTTGAAAATTTGAACTCTTATAATTTCAAAGGTTTTTTGAGTCAAAATCAAAATGAGAAATTGTTTTATAATAATCCTTCTAAACAATCCTGGATCCCAAAAAGAAATAAACCAAACGTCGTGAAATTCAAACAGTTTTGGGTTCCTAAGGGTACAAAGGTTTATTCTGATGGTTTGTTATATAAACAAGTTTGGGTACCAAAACGAACAAATACAACTGTGAGTGGTTTTACTGCCTTTGTTAGACCACTCAATCCTCTAAACAGTTAGCTACCAAAGGAGGCTGAGGAACAACTGTGCTGAAAAGAGAAACTGATTCAAACTGCTTCACATCATTGAATCATCTACTGTTCCTTAGCAAAGTCTGATGAGTTAGAGATCCACAACGTTTTCTGTGAATCAGGTATGATTTCTGACCTCAACCTTGTAAATATTTTTTATTGTTTATTCCTGCTTCTTCTACCCCTTTCTATTTTATTTTCTTCTATTTGTCTTTATTTGATTTGTCACTTCCATATCTCTTTGTTTATTCTGTGCTTCTTAAACTTCCAGTTGCAGAATTAATGATTTTCTGGAAATTTGCCTTACTTGTATAAAATCATCATGTGTTAATTATTTCCATATCCTGAATTTGAACTTGTATATATCTGCAATTGTTTTGAAGTTTATTTTCTGATTTTTGAATTCATAACAGTGTTGATGCATTCATATCATATCTTGAACACTGTTAACTAGAATTCTAAATTTTTGAAGATCTGAATAATTAATGAAATTTCACACACTTATACGGTTTTGAGTCCCTTCCAATTCATTTTGGAAACGCTTAAAGTATTATACTCATTACAGCACTGTTACTTCTCAGTTGTGATAATCTCATTAATTTTTAGATTGGCTTGATTATTTCTGACTTGAAAAATATTTGGGTTAAATCAGTGATACATCTAGAATTTCATCCTTATTCATGATTATTATGGTTGAAATTAGTTTAGTTTGAAATCATCTGAAATTCCTGATATTTTGAATCTCACACACCACTTAAATCTGAAATTATTAACCTTGTGTGACTGATTCATTATATCTCAAAATTTGACATTGATTCAAATGATTTCAAATAAATTATTTTTATTCTTTGGATCATGAATATCTCACAAAATTGATGTAGATGATCTGAAATTTCTTGAGGACTTGTCACAAAATTCTTGTGAAAATTCTTTGAAAATCCGGTCTTGAATTTCTCTGTTATTTCATGGTTATATGATTTAAGTATTTGTTTGTTTAAAATCATTTGAAATTATTGATTTATTGAATCACACGCATATTCTGAATATGAAAATAATAATTTGGTGTGATCGATTCATTGAATCTAGAGATTTTTCATATTCCTCAAATGATTTCAAATAAACGGTAGTTCTAATCTTGGATCATGAAAGTTCTTATGTGACCATCCCCAGACAAGTCTGATGTGATATTGTGTTCTGCACTGCTCTGATACTGTTCTTAGATAATCGCTTATTGTTTGATTTGTCTGCTTGGGCTTTAAATTTCTGTTGTCTGTGATATCATAGTTTGTTTCCATTGTCTTGGTAAAATCGTCGAGAAAGCGAGAACAAGTGGTATCAGAAGTGCTTATATTTGTTTCACCCATCTGTACTGAGATTCAAATTTTCACCTTGTATAGATCCATACATTTTTCTTTTTTGCCTTATACAAATAAATGTGCAAAATTTGTCTGGCTGGGTTTGTGTTTAAATTTCTTTGGTCTGAGATGTCCATGATGGTCCATCAGGGTGTAATTAAAATCCTCGAGAGGGAGACTACAATTGGTATCAGATGTGCTGAATTTTTTTTTATATTTTTTAATCACTCTTGTCCTGTATAGCTCTTTATATTCCTCTTGTAATTAATTTTCAATTTTAAGATTTTTTATTTTTTATTCATTCAGAAATTGAAATCAATATCCAAATTGTTCTGTATTTATAATTCATCAAAATATATCAGAATCTGAAATTGTGATGAATTGTGACTGCAGTGTATTTCACAACAAAAGGAGATTTTATTTGGATTTTCATGATGGTTGAATATTAATTATAATATCTTTGAACTGGCAAATATTTCACGACCATCTCCTTTATCTATCACCCGTCTGCCATCCATCATGATTCTATATTAATATGAGAGTTTATTTTTTTTAAGAAAAATCATCTTGTTATAAACAGTGGAAATATTTGTGATAGAAATTGGACTATGTTATTTTTTTAGAATAGTGACGATTGAAAATTTTCAATCATCTCGGTACAGTTGATCATATTTCATAATATTATTAAATTAGAAATTTATTTCACAGTCCATTTCTGTACCTACCACATTTCTATCACTCACTTTAGTTTTATACACCGAGGAGTGTTTCCTTTATAAAGCTGAAAATGATAAAAATGTAATTAATACATAAGTTTTGTCTCTAATTTCATTTAAAAATCCAAGCCCTGGTCATGCATGGTTATGAGACGACTTATAATTTAAGTTGCAACTGACCCCATTTAAAAATCCAAGCTCTGGTAATGTGTGGTCAGTGTGCTCTTAAATAAATAAATAAATAAATAAGGGAAATAATGTGCTATAAATTAATATGAAATTCTCCTTGGTGTTTAAAAAACCAGCCTATCAATCCATCTTTCTAATTTGTGAAATGTGTTGAAATCTTATGACGTATTATGATTTGTTGATTGATAGATATTGAGATTTGAGATTATTCGATTTTGTCACTTTAAATTGAATTATTAACTATAGTCCAAATCCATCACTGTTTTTTTTTTATAAAAATAAAGCAAAAAAAAAATCTTATTGGAAAATAATTGAAAATCATTATTTTGACTCTCTCTATTTTATATAAAATTCATCATATATCCGTCGTTCTCTAAAATGTAAAATATGCCTCCAGTTCTTAGAATATTATGATTTTTGTTTGACTGATTGAAATTTATGATGACCGTTCTTCCTCTTAAGCTGGAATTATATTTTTAGTCAATTTTCATCTGTATTTTAAAATCTGTATCCTTTTGATGATAACAAAAGGGGGAGAATGGATTAGATTTTGATTTATGAGTGAATATTTTATAAATATTTTTAAATTTTTGAAAATTTAATTATTCATACATTTCACTCATGCATAGTTATAGGGGGAGTTTCTGTTGTAGTGGGAGCATTTAAATAGGGGGAGTTCAAATATTCACGAACAAACACATTTATTATATTCAAAATCTTTTATTTGTTTGTCATCATCAAAAGGGGGAGATTGTTGTATATAACAGTGTTGTATACACAATTATATGATTTTTGTTTGATGATAACAAACAAGTATATATTATTTTGAATGTGTTTGTTATTGTACTGTTATATCACATTACAGACTGGAATATAATATTTATATTTAAATAAAATACGACTGTACAGAAATTTAAATATTCACAGTATTTTATTTGAATATAAAATTTTATTTCAATATCAAACAGTACAAATTTTATACTCCACTATTTGTTCATCTCTGTATTACACTTCATGCCATATCAAATTTCATATATACAGCTCCTCATTACAGATTAAGTCAGTTTTTTTACATACTTTCAGTCTCAACACTCATATTTACATACATACACTTTGACACATTCACTGACACTACACACTGTCTTCTTATATTCAGTCTTCAGTCTTCATAGCTTTCTGCATCCAGTCTCATCTTCTCTCCTGTCACATGAAACAGAAACACACAGTACACTGCAATAAAAAAAAACAGAATACATGCAGATTTGATTTTTATTTTTGAAATTATTTGCCTCAGCTTTCTGGTGTGTTTCTCATCATTTTTCTGACTCGATCTGATTTATAAAACTATCATTCTGTGTCTAGACAGCTTGTGATATTCACAGTGATACACTGTAGATACCACAAGGCAGACAACATATATATATATATCAATGCAGGGACAGGAAATCTCTTCTGATGGCTGCATATACACACGTGTATAAATATATACGTGTGCACTGCCTCGCCAATCAGCGAGCAACTAAGGAGTAGCCACATGGACCTGCTCAACTCAGTGCAACTGACAAGTCATACATGGACAAAGCTCGACATAGTGCAAATGTCAAAGTCAACAAAGCATGATTCAAGCCAACAAAGAGTAAAAATTAGTCGAGCTCAAGACTGTATGCAAATCAATCCAAATCATGACAGGTCATATGGCAGAGGCTACAAGGTGCAATACAAATGGAAATACAAAGCAAGTGTATCTCAGCATGGATCAATTCAAAGAAAATGGACCAACACTAATGTATACAACAATTATGGAGCATATGCAAAATTCAAGTGGTTCATAATGGTGCAATCTCAAGTGTACAGCAATACACATACGGCAAGGCAAAATGGAAACTGGTGCACTATGGTCTGGTCCTGCCAGTGGGATACAAATATATGTATGAGCAACAAAACAGCATGACGGTCTAGCAAAGTCAAGCAGCATGTTTACATGCTTCAGGTTTAGGCAGATCAGCTTGTATTTTCATATTTGCACAACACAGTAATGATAACATGGCACAGTGGCAAGTAAGAAGACAATGCCACAAACACTAAATGTTCAAGTCAGGTGTACACAAAGCAAAGCAGTCAAGCCAAGTAAAAAATGTGCTTTCAGAATTGTGCACATGACAGCATACATGTATAATACAAGTGTGCAATGACTGAATAAAGTGATACAAGAAAATAGGGAGCATCAGTTTTCAAGTGCAACAAGACTACACAAGATTATGGTGGACATGCAACTTAAGCAGGTGTAACAAGAGGTGTCGAGACATGATTATGCAAGCACAAGTCAAGAAAGAAGTTTCAAATGCAGTGGTGCAAATGTTTCACAAATCATGCAGGGACAAAAGTATTTGGGAAGAATTCATTTTATTTGTAATACATTTGGTTATGTCCTGAGATTACAGCCTACTCAAGTTAAGAGAAAATAAAGTGAATGCTCAAGAAATCATCTTTCCAGTTTTCTCAATGTACAAGAAATCTGCATATCAAAAATCATGGGAGCCGAGGATCAAAAAGGGAAAAGCATTATCTTGTTTCCTGTTTTTAATCAATCAATCTCGAGAAGATTTTTTTTGGCAAGTATATAATATGCTTTCCAGAAATTACAATTTTTTTAAGGCAAGAAACATTTTATTTGGCAGGTTTTAAATGTCCAGAAATGGAGAATCATATTTGGCAAGTGTTTAACAATTTTCAGAATCTCACAATCAACATTTGGCAAGAAGAAGTCAGTGTGAAAACAGGGGTAAATGAATTCGAGCATGACAACAAGAAACTTCCAGGCTCGATTCAATCAAACAATTCAAACAAGGCATCAAAGCCAAAGGCATGTATCATTTCAGAAATGATAATACTTTTCAATCATGGGTATCAATATCAGGAAACTAATGTGTACAATCAATCACGCAAAGGAGAATGCAAAGGGGCCACAATTTCTATTAGATTGTTTCTGGAAAAATAACAATTTTATGTTTGGAAAGAACAAAGAATCATTCACGCGAGGATTCATTCATGGCAACAATAATACAGCAATTCAAAAGGGGACCATGAATATATATTTTTCTCAAAATTTCCTCAATCAATCTCGGTAAGAATTAAATTTTCCAGAATCTGTTTTGAAGGACAAAATATATGTCCAGGTTCATTTGAAGATTTAAACCACAAGGATCACGCAAGTACAATAAAAACCGAGAATTCAAAGCAGGGAAAGAAACCGCAAAATCAGCCAAGTCATTCTTGCGAAATCAGAGTGTGATTTAGGATTTTATAATCCTATATTTACACCAATTACATCATCGGCTAAAAAGCATCGAAAACCAACAACAAAATCAAGAGCAATCAGAGAAACTAAATTCGAATAACTCACAATTTTCACAAGAGTTTCAATCGCCTGAAAGCCACAAATCAGTGAGCAAGAAAGCATCAGAAAGCCACGACAACTCGACGGCACAGAGATTCAGTTCCAAGAAGCAAGCGATTCGATTTGGGAAGAAACCCTAGTTTGATATCGGCCGCCATTTTTATTCTCAGAGGATAAGAGACATCGAGCTAAATAAAAAAGGAAAGGGGCCGGCCTAATGGGGTTAAACCTAGCCAAGTGTTTTAATAAGGGGATGACCCTTTGTTTTTAATTCCTAGGGTTTTAATTTTGATTCTACTTTGTGTCATTTTAAATTGTGTTGTGAAATCGATCAAACAGTTTCTAGAAGTCTGTAAAATTCTAGGATTCAGTTAAGGGTAACTGACAGTTTCAGAGTCTGTAAAATCTGGGTTACTGATTACGGGGTTGTAATCAGGGGAAATCTGATCGAGTGGATATTGGTCAGTCTAGGGATTTGAGCGTAGGGTTAGAATAGGAGCAGGGTTTGCGAGTGTACATGGTCTTGTATGCGGGATCTGTTCTATCACCTAGTAGAAACCTTAGAAATGCAGCAGTAGGCAGGGTTTTGCCGAAGCTGGGTATATCTGTGTGTGATTTATTTTCTGCATTTCTGTTTCTGCTATAATCTGTGATCTATTTATTATTTTAATATCTCGTTAGAATTTTAATTCAGTTAAAAACTGTGATAAACCCTATTCACCCCCCCCCCCCCCCCTCTAGGGTTAATCTAGATCCATCAAGGATCCCCTATATTGCTATATCCATCGTACAGAACTTTCCTATTCGCCACCGATTCAAAGAAAGAGAAATTTGGAGTTGCCGAAGAACGATGCTTGAAAAGAAAGAAGAATGTCAAATCTCTGAATTTAAGTTCGGTGTGTAGGATCTCCGCGTATGCAACATATAGGGTGTATAGAGATGCGTAGGCGTTAAGATGAAGCTGCATCGGAGCAATACCCAGTCGTTTTAAAGTCTCGATGGCGATCGGAGGAATTGGAGGAATAGCTCCTACCAAGCACATGGTTCGACTGATTGCCATATATCCTTCCGGAGCTAAGTGGGGTCTATCTTCGCTACCGGGGGTCATGACATCATCCCAAGGAATCCCATGTCTCAAGCAGATTCTTTTGAGCTTTATATCATCGAGTTTAGATGCTAAAGAATCAGAAAATTTGTCTATTCCGAGCGCGCCAGGAATCTCGTCGGGAGCTCGCCTGTCTATCTCAAACTCTTCGCTAGATGAAGTACTTTCAGACGGGTTTGATTCCGTTGCCTCGTATTCAGAGCCAGAATCTTCACCTCCTGGGTTAACTGGAGGGACCTCAGGGTTGTATCGCTCAGGAACCTCGGACTTCGTTTCTGTAGCGGATCTTGAAGAAGATTGATTATTCGACATTACTGCTAGGACGACAAAACATGAATAATGAGATTAAAACTACCCGTTCCCCGTGTGTGCAAGTGCCGGTGTGTGTGCTTGTGTGTGCATTAAAGATAAAGCGTGAAAGCTATCAAGATCATCAAAATATTAGTCGTCATATGCAGTCAAATTATGTGGTCATTTAGTCCAGAAAGTCCGACATCAAGGCCCTAGCCTAACTATTCAGAATTTTATGGTGACAAGGCATCGTTTAAAGTTCGAAATTTGTTTGGATCGTGAACTACGAGTCGGATCGCAAGGTAGAGGGATCGCCCTCCTTCGGATCGCAGGGTAGAGGGATCGCCCTCCTTCGAATCGCAGGGCAAAGGGATCGCCCCTTCACGGATCGTGAAATTAAGTGATCGGGGTTTTTCTCGAATCGTTGCAGCCCCCCACGATACGCGCCTCTGCCGTCACCACGACCCTCCGTCTCGCCACTCGCCTTCATCTTCTTCCTCTCCTCTCCTTGCCCCCGATCCGAACCGGCCTTCTCTCTTCTCCTTCCTCCTCCGTTTTTTCTCCTCTCCTTCTCATCTCCGAACTCCAACCTCTGAACCCATCAGCCATGGCGCCTCGATGGTTCCCCCAAAAATCACGATATTCCATTGTTTCTTCCCTCAAACTAGTCGAAAAAATTCATAAACAACAGCGATTACGAATAAGGGTGCTTTCGGTGGAATTACCTTTCTAAAAATTGGGAAAGTAATCGGATTTTTGAAGGTTTGAAAAACTAGGGTTTTTTCCTCAACGATGCAGGCGAAACGATACGGAAGAAAGAGGAAGGAAGAAAGTGGAGAGGGGGGTCGACTTATATAGGCAAAAGGGCGACCGTTTGTCTCCCCTTCTTTGTCCTATTCGATCCACGAAAATAGGCGGGCCGCGAACCAAAAGCCCACCACGTCTCGAGGAGGAGCTCGTTTCGTTCCGTTCCACGAAGAGGCCCAAGTGCACACCAAAGAACGAAACGAATGGCTTGCTAATGGACCGCGACTCGAGCACGCGATCCGAATCGATAAATTCAGTAATGAAGACTCTGAAAAATCCCAGAAAAGGAATTGTTCACTGATTCGCGACTCGCTGTGGAAAGACGATTCTATAGCTTCGAAGCATGTTCCATCATCGATAAAACATACTTCGAGGGGGCAAAATGTTGGCTAGCTTTTTGACCAAGCCGCCCAGGTTCACTCACAAGAGGAAGGTATGAAACTATATTCCCCAAGTGCATGAATGAACGGATCGCATCCTCGACTCGCCCGTCGTCGGATCGCACACTATCGACTCGCCCACCATCGGATCGCATCTCGACGGATCGCCCCCATTTCATCAGCGAAACGAAACCTCTATGCGACTCGATCCGAACTTATATTGTTGCCCAGCGTAGACCGATCCGATCCCCTGATGCATGGCGAACCCTCTGACCCGTTCAAGCGTGAGCTAGTCTTCAGCGATCCGAGTTGTACGGATCCAGCGACACGTGGCCCCAACCGTCATTTTGACAGATTCTCCCTATTCGTTCGATCCGATTTTCAAGGGGATCACGACACCTGTCCGCAACGGCTAATTTGACTATTTCTTCAACGGTAGCGATGCGATCCGATGTTCTCGGGATTCGTGCCACGTGTTACCACGACCCGCCTGACAAAATCAGCTATAAATAGCCCGGAGCTTGGCATTTTTTGGGATCTTTTTTGGCAATATTGAGTACTGAATCCGCCATTATTGTCAAAGTACTAGAATATTGAGAGAAATCATTGATTGTATTAGCTTTCAAAGTATAATCAATAATATATAAAGTGGACGTAGGCTTGTTAACGCCGAACCACTATAAATTCTGTGTGTTATTTTCTTTTTCCTCATTCTGCAGTTGAAACTCTATAAGATTCAGAACAATTTGGGTGTTAGGTCCAAATTTTGATCTAACGGCTATGGATGTATGGCTTGATGGATGCTAGTTCGGATGGTAAATTGGCAGCTTGTGGAAGATAGGCATGCTGAATTGTTTTGGTTGTTTGTGTTTGCTTGGAATTTCGGGGGGAGAAATTCCTTAAAAGGGAAGAATGTAACGACCCGCATTTTAGGTATCGGAGGATCGTAAAATATTTTTATTTATTTCCCTGAGGGTCGGATCATTCTCATATTTTGATATGTTGTTTATAGCAATGTGAGACATGTCTATAATTTTTACCAATTTTATCTGTGACCATTTTACACTATCAGTTTTGTACATGGCATAACTTTAGATTGGGATCGAATCGTGCGTTGAGATTGTTTCATTAGGAATGACATGGTGTTGCCAATTCCATAGAGTGGTCACATAAAAGATTTGGTTCAACGGTTTGGGAGGAATCGTTGTTTTAGTGCTACGCAATTTCTGGACAGACGAATTAGTCATTTGTGGGTTGATGGTTTGGCTATAAATATGGAGGTAGAGGCAATGGGAAGGAGTTACTTTCTTCATTTCTCATTTGGTTGAGATCGGGATCCTCCTTGCTCAATCAAATGCATCTCCTCTATTAAAATCTTAGATCTACATTAGAAGATTGAATATCTACATCAAGTACGACTAGATTTACATCAAGTGAGAGTGGATCTCATCAAATTGAGAGGTTGGAAGATCGTTCCTCATTGTCTGGATTAGAGATTAGTTGTTTTCAATCTACTTTAAAGATTTGGTGAGTGATAAGCATCTCTCACACGGATTCAATTAAGTATATGAGTTGTTTGATCCTATGTTCATCATTTTAAGTTGTTTTCACATAGATCTAATCAATGTAAGTATAGTTTCAATTCCAAACACCATAGGATCTAATCTAGCAACTTACAAATGGTAATTACATATGAAAATTATATGTTTAGATCCATTTATTGATTTGATTATTTGTTGAAAAGCTGTTTTAATGTTTGTTGAGTGATTGATTGATGATTGAATGGTTTCGTTATTAAAATGGTTAGTTGAATCATCATAAGTTTGAATTGGGTTGGTTTTGAGTTTGGATTGATGATGATTTTGATGGATCGACCAAAGTACGTAGCTGGCGTGATTGGCAATAGTTTTGGCAAGTGGAAAAAGTATGGATCGCCAAGAGAAAATGAGTAGATCGGGAAAATTTTCATGGACCGGACAGAAATTTAGTTTAGGCGGATTGATAGCATTTGGAAAATGCTATGGAAAGATCCTGGACCAGCCAAGATCCATGGATGGATTGGGCGCGTTAAACAAATGGATTGGTCCAGCATTTTCCTACGGATCAGTGAGAAATTCGGAGACTTGGGAAGGTGATGGATCGCAGCCAATCCATCAGGATTAACAGTGTTTGGCAAAACAATGTGGAAAGCGATGGATCAGGCAAGATCCATAAGTGGAGCGGATTAGAAATTTTTGATGGATCAACGTGGTAAAAATTGGGCTTGGCACGAGGTCTGGTAGGTGGATTGAAACTGATCCATGATGGATCGAAGGGAGGAAACCACAGCGGTTCAGAAACATTGTGAAAAGGGTTCTGAAATGCTGTGGAATAAAAATGGAGCCAATGGGTCTGGATTTATCCAGGGGATATGATAGCATTTCTGAAACGCTGTAAACGGCTGAATGAAACATTATGAATTAAATATCGACCAAATGACGTATGTTTTTGGATCGACGATATCGTGCTTTGACGTGAATTCAAGACGGAATGTTCGAAGTGTTCGTTGATCGACGCAATACGACGAATGTGAAGACGACTCAAAGATGTTGAGTTTGTGGGTAATGATTGCTCGAGAAGGCGCTTGAGCTATAGATAGTCACCAGTGATGATGACTAGAGTAATCGAGGCCGAGAAATTATCATTGTCGTATGTTCTAGTAGACTCAAAACAGAGGTATAATCGGGGTGCCTAAAAGACCGGTTGAATGGTCGAGTACCCTGGGCATCATGATGGGCCTAGAAATATGAGTCACGATGGCATATGGACTTTTTCTAGAACCATGGTTTACCATTAGCCCTTGACGGACGACATGATGTTGAGCCGGTCATACGATCACGATGGCTTCAAAGAAGGATTGGCGGTAATATTCGGAGTCATGAATGATGATTGTTTTGCTTGTATCATCTTGTGTAGATCATTCGACATCGAAGGAGATATCTCTCAAGTGCTTGTCTGATGTTGGTTTAGGCTTTCGAGGATTATGCTTAGGTGATGTCAATATTGATTGGGATGATCTAAACTTGATAACTGATTGCCATGAATGTACTATTTGTTTCTATCTGATTGTTGTAAAGACTATTGTTGTCGGATGTGGGGAGACGGGTTTGGAAGTTCTTCTCTGTTGATGTGTTGGTAGATTAGTTGAATGATCTGCCTATTCTTGTATACTTTATTGATGACATTAGATAGTTGTTTTATCGCTCATTAAGACTGTTGTCTAGCTTAAGGTTTTATGTTTCCTCTTATTATCTTGGGCTATTCATCCATGTGTTGGATGGGCAGACTAAGTAGCAGGTGATAAGTAGTTGATCATGATGAGGACGATGCGGCTAAGCGATGACAAGCTGGAGGCTTACGTATTAGTTTCCTATTACCCACCATTTGTTGTTTTCTGCTGCCATATTGATGTATTCTCTGAGTGACTTCTGGTGAGGCACTTTATACAGACTCTTATAGCATTATCCAATGTTGTATGGACATTTCATGGTGGTATGAAAAAGTTTAAGATTCTTCTCAATTCTGCTTCACTATTATTGCCTGTTGTATATGTTCTTTTATATTTTATCCTTGCACTGTGAGTTATAAGACAGGTTCCGCTTATGTTATCCTACATTGATGATCGTCCACAGCTACCTGGCACGTCTTTCCGTGCATTATTTCATTTGTTAAATGCAGGAGTTATAGATAGTTGTCACAAGCAGAGTGTAGTATTGCGATCAAGTACAGAGTCTGAGTATAGGGCAATGGAAAATACAGTTGTGAGTTGATGTGGATCAAGCATTGTATGAGTGAAATAGGACTGCAATTTGAAATGCTAGTTGAGCTTTCATGGTGTGACAATTAAGCAGCACTTCATATAACATCTAATTTGGTCTTTCATGAGAGAACGAAGCACGTTGAAGTGGATTGCCACTTTATTCGAGAAAAGGTACAACAGAGGATGGTGAGTTGAGCTATTTAAAAACTGAGGAGCAGCTTGCTGACCTGTTCACCAAAGCTTTGAATGGAAGCCGAATAAGTTTTTATGCAAAAAGTTGGACATTAGCAATTTGTATGCTCCAACCCGATGGGGGAATGTTGTGAGTAGTGTGTTATTTGGTTTTTTGAGTTCATTGTAGTTGCGTATGTATTTGTAAATATAGGTGCTGATGTTCATGTTTTGTTTTACTTTGGTTTCTCCGTTGGGCCTAATTTGCTTTGTTTGTTAACTATGTATATATGTTGTTGGGCTGAATAGAAAAGAACTCTTTTCCCTTTTCTCGATATTTCATGCTATTTGTCTGCGATAAACAATTATAAACATACGGTCTAACTAAACCCTCAACATAGTGTAATGACCCGTTTAAATATATAAATATATTTAAATATAATTAAATAAATTATTAATAAATTAATATTATCGTATATATCCACAGTGGAATACCATACAGCTCTAGAATATTCCTATATGAATTTCTAACTTGATATTTCAAATCCGAGTCAACCCGATATTCGATTTATATTGAAATTTCTTTTTAAAATATAAACAATTCCTTTATAAATTATAAAGGAATTCCACAACGACTTTTCTAAAATTTGATTTGGACATAAATCAAAATCTACCCGACGAAATCCAGATTTTTCTCTTCCACTAGAAAGATATACTCCACCAGCTCCACACGTTTCTTGTTTCACAGAAATCCAGCTTCAAACGAATCCTGTACATTCAGTTGAAGTTCGAATCGCCAATTTACGAACTGCAGCGCCATTTCGAGCTCGATTTTAATTATAATATAATTATACGTTCAAACTGTCGTTCAAATAATATATTCGTTATTCAATTTCAATTCTAAACTGAATTAAATATCATAGATGATCCAGTTCACACCATATCGCCATTTCAGCCAATTCTGATTATTTCAGAATTAAATATATTATTTAATTATTATTTTAATTAAATATTCCCAGCTATTTAATTAAACCACCATTTAATTCACTATATCACTATTTATATAATTAAATTAATTAATTATAATACCTCTGCAAATGCGGGTCATTACACATAGTAAGTCACAGCCAACAAAGACAGATCAATATTCCCAAGTCCCAAACTCACTCCATCTATCACCTACTAGATAAGATGGAATAGTAAAATCTTGACATCAAAATAAAAAACGCATGAAGACACCATTGGTGGAGAGCATATCTTAAGTGGCGAGTCATTTCCCATTTCTCTTTACAAAGGAGCACTCGACGAAACTGAAACGAAGATCAATGCATACATCTCCACGAATCATCCCTGCACAGAGGACAACCACCGACATTGGACATGTGCTAAAGTATCAAGAGCCTACCGACCAACCTTCTATGTGAAGTATTCTCGGAAGAATGAACCATAGTTCAATTAATAGATCAAATTTGGTCACACACTCCAACACAGACACGTCGACTAAACCAGCAAACCTCCACAAGACACGGACTTCTAAGAAGCCGAAAACAAACTCCCTCGAAGCGGATCATGAGCTGGTCCTGAGGTAATCGATTTATAGGAAATTGAAACAAGAACTCCCGACCAATTCGGATTCATATTTTCATTTTCCAAAAGGTGGCCCCTAACCATACAATATTACCCAACTCCAAGTTCACCGAAGAATGCCAAATAAGAGGCTAAACCATATAGCTCTGGCACCACAACAGCCGACTACATTCCAGAGAACGATTTGACCCTACGGATACACAAATATCCATAAAGCACAATATAATCGACCTCTGCACTTGAGTACCAAAACCAACCATACAAATTTGGACACCCCAATAGTGACTCCCACCACTACTAGGAACACATTTCCGTAGATCGAAGACAACCGTCTTGATCTGCCCAACTTCCAATTCCATAGACAGAGTAAATGGTATTATTCCTCGTTTGCTAGATCGTCATAAATAAAAGAACGATATATCGCTAATAAAGGAAATGACACAACCGTACTCTTGCAAAGAACAAACCACACTATACGTATACACTACTAATACATAGTTCAAAAACCAAAAATATAACATAAATACATACTACCTCGTGTATAACAACACATGGTTCTGATACATCTTAGGTTAAACAACGTAACCCAAGCTCTGATACCACTTCTAACTACCACCATATACAATTGGTGCTTGTACAACCAAATACTGGTGGCACCTGATCGATGTGAAGCGGTT
This sequence comes from Allium sativum, assembly GCA_030737875.1. Lineage (NCBI taxonomy): Eukaryota > Viridiplantae > Streptophyta > Magnoliopsida > Asparagales > Amaryllidaceae > Allium > Allium sativum. The sequence continues at coordinate 116,536,779 of CM060925.1, forward strand.
TTTAGGGAAAAGAAATCAAAAGAAAGAAGGGAAGAAGAAAGGAACAGAAGAAGAGAACAGAAGAGAAAGAAATACAAGACTAAATATGGATACAATCGTACATCTCACAACACATCAGATAAAATATAATAGAAACCATATGTTTAAAACAGGCGAGCTAGTAATAACTATATAATCAGAGTATACTAAAGATAATATATTCACCTACAAACTGTCTCAAGAAAAGTAGCCTATACTGTCATGGCTCCACAATGCGCACAACAGAATAACCAATAATACAAATATAATATGAGAAGGCGCCACCTCCTGCAAATCCACCTGCGCAGCTTAAGATAAAGTCTACACCAGCTACCAGGCCTACTCATCGATGTGTTTGATTAACTCCTAAGGTAATAAGAGGGAATATAAAACCTTGAGTCAAACAACAGTCTGGTGTGAGCGATAAAATGAATATTAAATACTGTAAAACTCGCAATAATATATGGTACAAATGGTATGAAGAGTCATACCTGATCGTCCCTGCACCCACAAAGTCAGCATATATAATAAGATAACATATGATATACAAACAATAACAACAAAAATAGATATTGCTCAGAATAGGATTCCCAATTCCCCCACTTATCTTAAGTATCCTAAGGTGATAGCCTACCCATAGAAAATAGAAAAGAATGCACAAGCAACCATAGCAAGAAATAACCTAGTTGTCACCGACTAAAGCCTTGAATACATTGATATCAAATGACTGGTCGTTGCCATCTATAAAAGGCTAATGGAGAACCTTTGCTCTGATCAAACCATGGTACTCGATCTCTTAGATCAAGCCCACTATAATACCTTTTCTTTGAGTCTGCTAGCACCTTCATCTCTCGACAATTCCCTAGCGCTTCCAACTTCATAAGTCATCCTCGACGACTTCGCCCTTTAATTCGAGTCTCAGTCGAATTAATCCATTACCTTTCACACTCGAGTCCCTCCCGAGTCAAAATATCATATTACGAGCTCGAGTCCCACTCAAGTCGATACATCATCTTACTGTTTCATCCCACGATCAGCTACCTATCAATTCCAATTCGACCACTCCCTCCTTGAGTTCATAGTCGAAGGATATACACTTCTCTAGTGTACTACTTCCACCCCTATGGAAATGATATACGAACCACAACCTTTAGTATCACCTTAGAGATCTCGTCATGTCATTCCATGGATGACTGTATCCGTCTCTATCTTTTCTTGAAACATTCGTTTTGTCTTGCACCGAAATCACCCCTAATAAAGAGCCATCGTCTTGGAATCCCCATGCAATGAATCCCCATATCATGCTCCTTAAAAGGACAACGTCATAAACATCAAAATGGCCAATCAACAATAGTAGTCAATATCGATCACTTCACAACAATTGTTAGTGACCACTCAGATTGTGTGTTCAACCAAAATTGGTTAAATACACATCCAACGAAAACCTCTGACATCCGTTTGGAGATCCAAGCTCGCCATCGAATCAATTCTTCGTCTTTAGATTCGCCACCAAATTCCAATATTGTTCCATACTCCAGTCAGTCACCATGCTCTGACGCATATCCTTTACAAGTTGGTTTACATGTTCCGATATTACTTCATGAATCTATCTCGCTCTTTCGAGTCCTGTGTGCCCAATCAATATGCACTGACTTGTGCGTTCGATTGACTACACTAAGCACTAACGGGTAAGGTTTCCAAGTCCTATTTCGCCAATAAATGGTGTTTACAACCAAACTACGCAAACAACAACGATGCAACCAATAATCCTAAAATTGACTAAAATAGTATAAAACGTCCATAATGGCATTTAGAACTTAAGTAGAATCTATCTAAAATAATTGGTGTGAAGTTGGTGTCAAAATAGTTCAGTCCCGGTAATAATGTCAGAATAGCGCATAAAAGCGGGTAAATGGGTAAAAATGTGTTGTTTGGGTCTAAACTAACCAAATTACTTTTTACTTTCAGCTTGTAAGTCAATTTAAAGTGTCAAATTTTCACCATATAAATAAATACGGTTCAGTGAGAAACAATATCACTCACCTTAGCCAAATAAGCCCAAATTAATGTCAAAAGGTATAGCTTGTCAATACGAGTCCAATGAATAAACTGCATCCAAAACTGATGTCGTATGCAGAAGTTATCTCATATATAAGTTTGTGGATTATTTAAATAAAAAAATGTCATTAACACTAAAGCTAATTACTTAATTGCCTTCTGCTATTCTCATAAATACATCTTCCCTAAACCAATACATGTATAAGCACAACAAATAAACCCACTTCCTCCAATCCCCTCTCTCCTCTATTCTCCCTTGTTTCTCAACGAAATATGGAACCATTTTCACCAACAAACTTCTCTACGAACGAACTCAGCGACATCACCACCTCGTAAAACTCACACCACCGTAGCAAATCCTATCCTCTACCATGCCACATGCAGGTCACGACCTCCGTAAGATGAATTTTGTGTTTCTCATTGGAAATGCGCCATATTTTGAAGGTAGGTACTATTTTCGATGAGAAATATAACAGAAATATCGAATCCAACAATCATTGCCTATAGCTTTGGAAATTTCTAGCCTTTGGTCTCTTGAAATACACGGTCATGACTGAGATGGTGATTGTTCACTTTGAATTTGGTATAGGATTGAAGAGGAAGAAAATCTAGTAATTTAGAAACTGATTTTGTGGTTTACCTCAACGGGAATTACATTTTGAAGATGGATGTGTAAGAGACCATGAAGATACAAAGGAGATGGAGGATACAGTAGGTGGATAATGAAGACATTATGGTTAATAAGTGATTAGAGGGGTAGTTATAACCACATAAGGCCTAATTGTCAAAAATTGTGAGTTCAAACACACACGTTTAAAGAGCGCACGACCAAATGGTACATCCGTTTGATACAAAACTTGATAGCGTAAAATAACTTTATGTGACGATTCAAAAATAAATTTCATCAAAATCTAATATTGTGCCCGAAAAGACAATTTTTCGTACGTATTTCGAGACTATTTTCCCCCTGAAGCGTCAAATCTTGAAATATAACGATCCATACACTTTTTCTCCATATAACGAATTATCTGAGTTCAATGGAAATGGTATCGAGTCCTGATTCGATCATTTATGAAAAATACCACTTTGGAACCATTAGGTGGTTGACGATTAATATTTAAATAAAATTATTTAAATAACCAATCATCAACATACAGGATGTTACAACCACCTCAAAGCCCTTGGATTCTTCTCCTACTTGTTGTTTCGTATCCCATGATACGAAATTGCTTGTACCGATCCTAACATACTATCTGGGATTTGAATTTTATCTGTAAACTTTGGGATACGAAATTTGGAGAGGAAATTAGGGATATGGAATTTGGATGTGTGGAACCAGAATACGAGCTTCTCTCTACTGATCTCTAGGTACTTGAACAGATTCTAGATGGAAGCTGAGTCTTGCGCAAATACAGATCTGATCTTGGGATATGAAATCGTGAATACCGATCCCAGGAGTGTTGGAAAAATTGTGGAGTTGCTTTGGTCTTGGGGATACATACTGAACCCAATGGTCAGTGATTATCTATCCCCAAACACTTAGCCATTTGAGAGCATTTTTGACGAGCCGAAACGACCATACTTTTGCGACTCTATCTTGGATTGATTCATGTGTACTTGGACTATGCTTTTAGAACATTTAACCGCGCGATGAGCCGAGTCATGCGGGACTGGACTGCTTTTAGTAGTTGGGCCAAAAGGCCAGGTAACAGTATATATAATCATTTAATTCCTATTATAGTCATTTAAATCTAACATAGTTTAGTCATAATTATTTATAATAATTTCATTTCTGTTATAATTAGGCATAGTTTAATTATAGTTATTTACAGTATTTTAATTCCTACTGTAATTAGTTAAATTTGACATAGTTTAATTAGAATTATTTTCTATATTTCTTAACTGTATGTAAAGCTGTGAATTAAGAAGAATGTATACTTATATATAAGGAATTAAATTGTTGGAAATCAGAATTAAGCAAATACAAGTATAATTGGAAATAAAGAAATTTTAAAATTAAAGATAGGTTCAATTTAGTAAATTTACAGTAACCATGTCAGAAATTGGGAAATGAAATAGAATGGGAATTGAAATATACCAAATAAATTGGAAATTAAAATATAGCTTATTTTGGTTGATCAATAAAAAGGAATTTATTTCCATAATTTGAATTTTAGAACGATGGAAAAAGTAATTACAAGGGTAAAGGCAAAGGAAATCAGATTAGTGTAAAATTGGGACTCAACCAAATTTTGCACTACGTAATGAAGTCAGAGATAAATAGAAGAAATACTTTGCAATAAGGAATTACTATTTGTAGTACCATGTAAAATTATGGAAATAAATTTTAGCACAGTTTCCGTAACAAACCAAATTGAATACATATAACTTACAAAATTCAGATTTACCACGACAATAAATAAAAAGGGTAATGTAACTAAAATAAGATATGAGAAAAGAAAAGATTAAGAAATCAAGGTAGATACATGATAGCCCATAAAAGAAAAGTAAAATATAAGATCTGCTATTTTAGTGCAGAAAATTGGAAATGGTAATATTGTTATGATGTATACAATTCCTTACACAATCGAGACTGACATAAGGAGAAATTAAGAAAAAGCAAGAGCAATTTCATAATAATAAGATAAAAGCAGAGTAAGAAAGATAAGGGTAAGTGAACACGTAAGAAGAAGATTAGACATAGGTCTAATAAGAAAATTGAGATGCATTTGGAGGAGTCCTAAAGCAAATCTGAAGGTATGCCTAGCGATGCAGACCACAACAGATTCATTAGAGTATGTTGATATCACGAGGTGAGTTCATAGCATCATTCCTAAACAGTCGAGAATTGATGATTTCAATAAGATCAGGACCAGCCACGCTGAAGATAGAAGTGTAGTCTTCAAAGCGTGAAAACCTCGTGGATAGCTCTCTAATGTAGGCAATAGTTTAGGCTTTTTATTGGAGGCAGGTCTGATATGTTTCCATCAAGAGGGTATGCCTTAACCGCGTTCATGTTGAAGGCAGTAGAAGGCTGATGGGTGACTTTAGGATACGGCGGTCTTAGCGGTTAGGACCAATAGAAGGTAGTAACCATCGGATGACTGTTATCGTCAGCAAATAGTTGAGTACAGGGAGATGTGGGTTAAGATGACCTTCTATCGGGGCACTATATGATGTAGCAACGCCAATTATTTGCTTAGTTTTTTATTTTAGGGCAAGGCCTTAACCCACTAGAGTGTCTTCCACTAGCAGAGGGGTGGATACGTTGGACCATAACTGCAATAGAAGAGACAGAGTTAGTTTAACATCTATGGACCCTAGTAGTGCCTCTTTGCAGATAGCAGAAATAATTTATTGAGTCCCGTAGTGAGCCCCAATCATTCCATTTAGCAGCGAAACTCAGAGTATAGGAAAAACGATTACGTGTACAACCTCAGTGTATGCACTGGGCAGTACATTGTGGATGTCTGAGTATTAATGTAGTATAATATGGACATAGTTTCATATTTTCTAAGTAAACGACGAAACATCTGAATTATAGGCATCACGGAGGAATCCATTACACATGTAGTGGCAACACTCTTTCGTAAAGAGATGATGATGAACTATTGAAGAGGGTACTAGAGGTGGTACCAAGATACATTGGATACATAGCTACATATATATTATTAGGTTGGATCTACTGAAGAGTAGATGGGCACGATTTACGCACAGAGGCGAAAGTATTATGAACCTTAATAAACTAATAAAAAAATTAAAGCTAGAATGATATATATAGTGTAATTCTAAAAAAGTATAATTTATCTGTTCACCCGAACTTTATATTTGGCCCCCTCTCATAACAAATCCGTAGGTTAGATAGATTACATTGATTTTCCACCTTAGAGACATTTGCTTGGTCAATGTCATTATTATGGTAAGTATTTACTTATTATCATATTTTATTCAGTTCCATGGCGGGATGTTTATCTTAGCTCTGATATATTTATTAAGCCTTTATACAGGATTCCAGACAACTAGCTCAGATTTCAGTGGACTTGGATTTTTAGTGTTTAGCGAAAAAAATCAGGACCCGTTGGAATTTGGATTGTTACAAAAACTGTCATGGTATCACCTAACCAGACTTAGTAACCCTTTATATCACCCATGAAGTGGACAATCTTGAGTTTACTTTTCTTAGCCTTTCCTCCCTGTTGAGCCCTCTTTCCCTTGAAGAACTTCCTCTTCGTGCCCTAGTAACTCTGGGTTTCCACCTACTTCTCACTTCCATACAATGAAAGCATATCTTTATTCCTGATAGTCATTTCAACCATAACTTTACAAGGGTCTCTCAAACGTGGCATAATCGCTCTAGCAATCTCTTACCTCATTCCTTGGATGTACTTTTCATTCCTCTTGATAAGAGTGTCAAGAATAGAACAGCCAAACAGGGAAAGTTCATCAAACTTTGTGGCATGCTCAATCACAAACATATCTCCTTGCTTTAACCCGTAAAACTTCCCCCACAACATAGACTTAACAAACTTAGACAAAAGCCTATCTCTGATTTTCCTTTGAAAATTAGCCTAGATCAGTTCTTCCTAGATCATTCCCATGGTCAGGCCATTCCATTTGCTCAAATTAGTTTTGCATTCAACATCCTAGAAGCTAATCTTCTCTTCTTCTTGTCCGTCTAAACTAAATCGATGAAGAACCTTTCATGGTGCAAAGCCAATTCTCTACCTCAATGGCATCCTCTAGTCCAAGAAAAGGCTTTCCTCTAAGTCTGGCATAATCCCGACTAAGCTTGGGATAGTTTTTACCAACTATCCACATTATTAAATCCTTCAACATTAGTAGCGTTACCTTTAGTCGAAACCAGTAGCTGCTCTAGTTCGCATTAGATTGAAAAATACCTAACATATAACCGCATGTCTATTGGTGGGGTCACATCAACTTCGTTCACCCTCTGGTGTTATATTGAGCATCTCCATTAGTCGTGGTGCTTCCTCCACTTAGATTCACTCTTCCTCTTCATATCATACTTCCTTTAAATCTAAATATAAGCCTTTCGTATGAATATTGAAGGACGATTCAAGAGGGTGAGTAATATACATACTTATATATGAAAAATGCAAGTACGTTACTATAGCATTAACACTACTCCAATCCTATTCTCAGATCCTTATGATTTTACTTTCAGAACACTTTTAAGTTTGAAAATCTTTTAAGGTAAAACAAACATTAGCTAGAATTTCATCCAGCGAATTTTTGAAGGCATCTAACCTGGATATTTAAGAAATCCATTTACTCAATCTACTCAAATGAGTACCCAAGAGTTTAAGGCGAGAAACAAAAACTTCGAATCATACAAAAGTTCACTATGAGTAATAATCTACCATTTAAAACCAAATAAGTATCTAATGAGACCACGTCACTCAGCGAAATAGTTTTCCCCTCACTAGTACTTTGATAACAGAATAACCAATCATATGCTTCAGCACTCACAATGGTTAGAGTAGTAGTAAATCATGTGCATGCGTGCCAAACATAACGGAAAACTCATCCCCATTGACTCTGACTTCCCATGTCACCATAATTATGATTATTCATCATATTTAAGTGACAGTCTTCTTAATATATTTATGATTACGATTCATATTCAAGTGACTATCTACCTTAACATATTTATTATTACCCATCATAATAAAGTAACCATCCGTCTTATGATCATATGATTACCCATCATATTCAGATGATTACTTATCTAAACATTTATATGATTAGTCATCATGTTCAAGTGATTATTCATCATAATGTTTATATGATTACCCATCACTCTTTAAATAATTACCGTATCATAAGTCATGGAGATCACCCTTTCCCTACCATTTGGATTACCTATTTCCTTGGTTTATTCATTTGAAGTACATGAACTATCCATCCATTAGATATGGACTATCCATCACACACCTCATATTTCTCCGAGAATGACTATGTACCCATAACTTGCCAAATTTCGGAGACCATCAATCCTCGGCTTTATGAGGATTTCCCATCTCGCAGTCTATTAGAAACTATAAACTGATAAGTTACATTTTTTAGTCGTATACCACAAGAATGTAATCATTATATATTGGTGTCATCAATAATTTATCTCCCATATGTTTTCCAGTTAACAAGTGTTTAATAGCAAAAACCATATAATGTGTGCTAAAACAATGGTTTCTCCACTGAGCCAAAACACCATATAGCCCATGTGCATGGCTTCGTCCATTCAAAGCAAAATTAGGCTGATTATTTATCATAGACTAGCAATGCGAAGCAAACTTGTGTGGTAATATACTACATAATTTTATAACATTGATTCAAAACAAAGTGCTTTGGTTATCTACCATTTTAATAAAATAACTTTGGTATGAATCAAAGCCAATCTTTCCATAAACCATGTCTGTTTACTAAGGCATAACAGCAGAATAATGCTTCTTGTGAAGCAAACACATTAGCTTTAAAGCAAACAGCTTCAAAGCAATAGCCTTCAAAACAGTGATGCACTTTCGCTTACCCAGTGTAGTGCGAATCAAAATAAAAAAGTGATGAGTGCTTCGCATACTCCTATATAGCCTATGGATAGAAAAGAAATGCTTTGATCCTTGCATATCTGATTTTATGCAAATCTAGAATAAAGTTTATGCAAATCAGTTCGATGATAATCCTAATGTTCTATTCATTGGTTTTATAAGTAGAAATCTAGTCCTAGATACAATATGCATGTAGCATTTATAGCTACCATATAAGTTGAATATATTTTTTATAAAATAGCTACTTCCCATAAATACAGGTATACGAATGCATCGAACGTGAATTTAATCGGAACATTCTGGTTAGTAATTTAAACATATGCTCTGATACCAAACTATAACATCCCTCATTCTAAGGCACACAAAAATAAGAATTACTGCTATTGCAATCATTGATAGTATTATCCTCTAGCATGAAAATAGGATTTAGATGAAAATACCAAAATACACAGGAAAATGAAAAAAAAACTCATTTCGTTGACTAATATTTTCCATTACATATTCGCATGTGCAAATCCATGCTCAAAGAAATATAACAATTGCAAAATATCCATAAGTATAACATATGAAGATGCCTCCTGGTTGATCAGAGTATAAATATTAGGTAGTAATACAACTTTGCCCTTACATCAACAATAGAAGCACAACGAAATTCATAAATTAACTGGAATTTCATCCAGCATATTTCTGAAAGCATCTAACTTGGATATTTGAGAAATCCATTTGCACATTCTAACGTAGATGAGTACCCAAGAGTTTAAGGGGAGAAATAAAAACTTCGGGTCATATACAAGTTTGCTATGAATAATAATCTACCATATCAAAACAAATTGACATCTAAGGAGAACACACCCCTCGGCGAAACGGTTTTCCTCTGACTAATACTTTGATAACACAACAACCAATCATGTGTTGGGCACTCACAATGGTTACAATAGTAGTAAATCATGTGCATACGTGCGACATATAATGGATAACTCATCACCATTAACTTTTACTATCCATCTCACCATAATTATGATTATTCATCATATTTAAGTAACAGTCTTCTTAATGTATTTATGATTACAGTTCATATTCAAGTGACTATCAACCTTAACATATTTATGATTACCCATCATAATAAAGTAACCATCCATCTTAATATCATATGATTACCCGTCATATTCAAGTTATTACCCATCTTAACATTTATATGATTAGTCATCATGTTCAAGTGATTATTCATCATAACGTTTATATGATTACCCATCATATACTAAATGATTACCCTATCATAAAGTCATGGAATTACCAATCTCCTACCATCTAGATTACCCATCTCCTTGGTTTATCTCTTATATTTGTCCCCGTTTAACATGTATTTAACAACAAAAATCATACAATGTGTGCTAAAGTAATGGTATCTCCACTGAATGGAAATACCATATAGCCCATGTGCACGGCTTCGTCCACTCCAAGAAAATTAGGCATGATTATTTACTATAGCCTAGCAATGCGAAACAAACTTGTATCTACCATTTTAATAAAACAACTCTGGTACGAAGTGATCCCCGTTTGGCCATAAACCATGTCGGGTTACCAAGGCAAAACAACAAAATAATGCTTCGTGTGAAGCAAATCATTTAGCTTTAAAGCAAATAACATCAAAACAACAACCTCCAAAAAGTGATTCACTTTCGCTATGCGCGAATAAAAATAACAAAAGTGAGGAGTGCTTCGCATCCTCTTATCTAGCCTACGGAAAGAAAAACAATGCTTCGAGCCCTACCTATCTGACTTATTTCGAAGTGAAACAACAAAGAAAAGAGTGTTCCCCACCTGCTTATCTAGCTTATGCGAAGTGGTGCTTCAAGCCTTGCATATCCATCTTAGTTTGAAGAAAAACAAAACAAGGCTTAACACCTACCTATCATACTTAATGTAAAGCAAATTGAAAAAGGAGTTGCTCTATTCCTAACCTCCTGCCTAACTGGCATCGAAGCAAAATGATGCGACATCAACCCAATCGAAACCTGGTTAAAAAGAGATATGCAAGCATGATTTTGCTACTGTGCTATTTTTGGCTATGAAATAAAGTGCTTCAAAATAAATTGTTTATATTTTGGCTATGGCAAGATGGACAGTGTGGGCTGATTCGGCTCGGACCCCAGAGCTATGGCAGTATGGACTGGGCATGGCTATTGGTTATAAACCAGAGCAATTGGTCATAGCAAGAGTCGGGTGGAGACCAGGGCAGTTGGTCCCGGCGTGGCCCCAAATGGATTGGATGACTAAGGTAATGAATAGCATACACACGACGCACTGAGTGAGAGAATGGGAGGATGCTTGCTATGACTGAATGGTTGTTATCACTATGACACACACACACTTCCATCTACCCTCAGTATTGTGATTACCACAGAGTAGAGTACATGATAATATGTGCTAACTCTTTGGATGTCGGACAAGGTCAGGTATGATTCTTCATACCTATTGTATTACCCGATATACTGGTTGATATTATTATCGCTCAAACCAGACTTTGTCTGACTTAGGGTTTTATGCATTACTTCTTATTACTCTAAGTGCCCTTAAATGAGCAGACTAGAGACAGTTGGTGTGCTCAAGTAGCTGACTGGAGACGAGCAGGAGGCTTCCACTTATTATATAAATACTTGTATCCCTGTTTATTTCTTTGTATCACTACTTTGGGGGTAACGGTGTATTTTATGTAGAGACAATATTTTGGAATGTGTCTGTGTTTGACTATTTGGTACTTTTGCTACGATATGGATCTGCCACTCTGATATTATGATTCATTTAGCTTATATGGTCTCTCCTGTTTATATCGTGTCTTATGTTATTATTATACTTTATTCCATGCGTTGTGGGGCGTTGGCTAGTACCGGGCGGTCGTCACTGAGAGCCTTGTGCCTCACCATAGGCGGTCGGAGAATATGGATCCAAAAGTCGTGAATATAAAAAGTGAGAGATGCGATTGGGCATAGGGAGACCCTAAGCTACTATCCAGCCGTCATTTTTGTTGTTATGTTTCCTTTTTTCCTCTTTTCTTTATGTTATTTTTATTTATCAAAAGGATTACTTTTGGCTTCGAAATAAAGTGCTTCGAAACAAAGTGTTTCCAGATAAAATGTTTTGGAACAAAGCAAAAATTAGAGTTGGCATTGAATTTAAAGAAAATGGCTCTCCAGTTTGAAGCGAAACAATGGCTTCATACTATCCGACTTCGCACTCAACTTTACGGTGATCCACTCCACACCAACTATTTAATATCCTATGTTTCACCATACAAAACGAAATAGGAGTATGTGAAACAAATCCAGTGATGTGGACGGAACCATAATTCAAGATAAAACCGATTTCTATCTTTAGATGTAATTATTTTACTAGTTCATTATATATGTCAAAATCTTAATGCTAGATCTAAAAGTTTGCATTTTAAGATTTAAAACATTAGTGTCTATCCAAAAGATAAGGCTTTTGATCAAGACTTTAATTATATTTATACGAAACAAATTAGATATGCTGTTATTCTATCCAAACAACAGCAGATCACCCAAAACTACAAGGATAATTAAAATATTGCCCATAACCGAATCAAAATAAGCAAAGCATGTGTCGGTGGTTATGTTATTCTCGTTAAACATGTGAACAAGTTGATATTTGACGTAGCTTGATTTCTTAAGCAAAACAAGTATATAAATAAGTCGTGGGTCCCAACCTGGGCGAGAAGCAAGTATCTTTGTTTTATGTTTATTAATCTACAACTTCAGTGGTATTGTTATATGCTCTTTGTATGTTTTATTTTCATCGTTTTGCTTTACATTTAAATTCAACTTATTTGACGATTTACACAGTTTGCACCAATTATTCCAGCTTTCGTATATGGAATGTGTACCATTTTTTGTGTTCTATCTTAGGAACGGTATCGTTAGTAATATTCAAATCTATCTTGAATCAGGATAGAAAATGATTAGACCGTAACCAGTTCTAAGAATAATTGGTTCTGGTTCATACCGGGGTGTGAGGCTCGCGAATTCACGTTATATACAAAGCCACGCCACACAGGCGGTGCTTTGATCATCACCACAAGACTTTGCTTTTCAACAGAAGCCCTGATCACTGCATCTTAGCATGCCACATAGGCAATTCACACCGTGCAACTGATGGCTATCAATCACACAGAATAAATTCCAATGTCAGACACACGGTCCATTTGCAAGTCCGTTCTGGGTCTGAACGAAATTGGAGGCACTATATACCTCGCAAACCCATCGATCACCACGTACGTCTGGACGATCACCACTCATTATCCATATTTCGGGATGCCTCCCAATCAGGACCTCGGTTATCATCCAAACGAGGTGAAGATCTCCAGTCTTCGACCACCGTCTTTATCTTCGATTTCTTATCGTCGATTCAGTTATTCAGAATGGGATAAACCCGGTCTTTCTGAGCAACTCGTGTATATAATAAACAAGTGCAACACTAACATACACACGCATCATCTCAATTCATTAGTCACTAACCGTCAATCGGTAAGAGAACGATTTTCCAAATATTAACCCCGAAGGCCGAAACCAACATCAGATCAACACCCAGGAAACCATTCGACTTAGCCAACCTTCAGTTACTTTCTAAATTTCACATCCATATCGTTTATAATATTTTATAACGATTTATCGCTATTTTTATTTATTTTAAAATAGCCAATTTATTCAAAACGACGCATCGGGCCATAACGCGACTGTGGCGCTGTTTTTCTTCAGATTTGATTTACACATATCTGAAAATCTAACGGTTGGATCTTCACAAAGTTTACATTATTAGAAAGATCTTTTCAAAACGAATCCAACGGTTCCAGTTTTGGGAAAATCCGACGGTCGGATCTCCCGGTATAATCGTTTGAAGTTTCGATTTCGAAATACGAACTGCAGCGTCGTTATTCGATTAAATATAATTATATTTATATTTATATATATAAATATAATCGATTCTGACACTGTTTTTCTTCAGATTTGAATTAAACATTCCAGACAATCCAACCGTTGGATTTTTACAAAGTTGGTGCCGTTGGAAAGATATTTCCAAAGCGAACCCAACGGTTGCGATTTCGGGAAAATCCGATGGTCGGATCTCCCGTACTAATCGTTTGAAATCACGGTTTCAAAATACGAACTGCAGCGTCGTTATTCGATATATTTCAATTTCATTTATATATATATATATATATATATATATCGATTCTTCGATTTCAAAACTATATGAATTTCATATATTTGATAAAAATGATATTTTTATCTAACTGTCTTTTATTTCAACACTTCACTATTTTTAACAATTCATGTATATAATAAAAATGTGATTTTTAATGTAAAACAATTTATTTCAAAAACACGACTATTTTATGTAGTTCATATAGATGATAAAAATACGATTTTTAATGTAAAACAATTTATTTCAAAAACACGATTATTTTATATAGTTCATATAGATAATAAAAATATGATTTTTATTATAAAACAATTTATTTCAAAATATGAATACCATTCAACACATGAATTTCAATTCAACGAATGAATTTCGATTCAACACATGAAGGTTTTCTATAGTTTATATATACAGAAGAAAATGTGTTTTTTATATTTAAAACACGAACACCATTCAACACATGAATTTCCATCCAACGAATGAATATCGACTCAACACATGAAGGTTTTCTATTCAACGAATAAATATAGTTTCAACAAATGAAAATAATTCAAACACATGAATATTATTCAAAATTTCGGCAGCATAACGGCAGGAAAGTTAAAACCGGGACCGTCCCTAGTACGGCTCCTCGCTCTACCTTAAAACCTCGCAGTTTTTGACAATGGGGAATCATGCATCTAGTTCGCACGCAGGCGGCATGTATATATTTATTTCATTTCCACAAACAAATTCTATGTGGTTTCAACCAAAAATTTCTCAACCAGAAACAGGTATTTTTCAACCACAATCAATCAATATCAACCACAAACAATTCCAATCAACCATTCGCTATCAATCAATTTTCACACCAATCACAACCAATAAATATCGTCCATGGTTTGTGGACGAGGGGCGTATATATATATATATATATATATATATATATATATATATATATATATATATATAAATTCACTTCTATTTCAACACATATATAATTATTATTTTTACAACGCATATACAACTTATACATCGAACGTACGACTTATACAACGCTTATACAAGAGGTGTACAACGCTTATATAACTCATGCATCGACTATATAATTTATACGTCGTCGTTTTCCACATCGTTTATAAATTAGAAATCTCACATTGGGTTCCACTCCACCAAAAATAGCAGAAGGCTCAGAAAAATACGCGGTCTCTTCTAGAAAGTAGAAGGCGTCCACACGGTCACGATGTTTCCTGTTTCATCGAATTTCGTCAACACACGAAAAAGATATGATTTTTTAAAGTTTGCAACACTTTAAAACTGTTGAAATCAGTTTTAAATATACAAGGCCGTACCTTCAATAAAAACGTTCAAAACTAGGTTTGCAATTTTAGATCAGACCGTGAATCGATGGGAGGATCGGCCGGTGCAGTGACGAAGAGGGGGGAGGCGCGCGCCTGCGCGTGGTGGTGGGGGGCCACTCGGTGGTGCCAGGCGGTCGGGGCGGCGGGTTGAAGTCGCCAACTTTGGCGAGGTGATTCTTCCAAAATACTGCACGATAAATTCTCCAGCTGGTATGGATTTGAAGAGCTCAGGAAGATCTACAAAAAGCTTAACTGGAGCATTTGCTATTATTGCGTGGAGGAGGAGAAAACGAGGAGAGAAGGTGGCGATCCTCTTCCGTCATGCGTCTGGGCTAAATGTCGGGGAGAGAGAGAACGCGCGGACCAATAGTTTTTTTTATATATATTTTAAAAATCCGAAAATACCCCTTGTCACACACGAACACCAATTCAAACCCAACGACTGTCATCCCTAGCGTTTTACCCCCATTCCGAACACAATGAGATATGTTTCGTAGGCCCATTCGACTGTTTCAGTCAGTTTCCATTCAAATTAAAATATAAAACATTCAATATTCGATTTGAACGTACATTTCAATTTTCCAGGGCCACAAACTGATTCGAAAAATTCCAGAAAAATAAATCTGGCTATGTTTTGACGATACGGTCCCAACAAAACTAGTTTCATCGAATTCTGAGACCGTTTGCAAAAAGGCCCATTTCTGGTCGATCCAATTTAACTGTAATTGACCAAAACACGTTTTCTTTTGTCACGCTCACATACTAGCTTCAAAAATTATGAAATTTGAAACCCAGCAATAACTTCACATCCCGGATCCAACAAAAGTGCTTTCTTCGTATTCTGATGTCGTATGCAAAATGGCCGTTTTCACGGGCTATATAAATTCCATAGCGACCTTTCTGAAAATTCATTTGACCATAACTTTTGCTTTCCGCTATGAAACTTCAAATTTTTAGATTCTTTAGAAAGGTATTCACTAACAGATTTAAATATTTTTGGTTTCACTCAAATCCGTTTTGTTTTGCACCCAGTACAGTCCGACAAAGTTTGAATTCAATTTTTGAAACTACAGCGCCATTTCAGGCCTTGTTTATAATTAGAATTAATTATATTCGTTTTCAAACGTCGATTCAAACTCACTTTTCATCGTTATTATTTAAAATATTTATTTTAAATATTTAAAATCCCTTATTTTAGCCAATTTAATTTTTTTTAAATTGGTTCAGATTTTCGGGGTCGTTACAATCTCCCCCACTTAAAACTTTTCGTCCCCGAAAAGGAACAAAGTTGAAAGTGGTTTGATTAATCAACTCTACGTTCGATCTGACTTCCATTCTCCAACTTTTCAGTTTCTGAGAATTTTTAAATTCTTCAAAAATTTGGCTAACACCCGAAATTTTCGAAAAATTTCGCCATAACCTCCTTTGTACGGGGAGAGGTTTGGAAATTTATTGGGCCGTATTAGGTACCTAATAAATCCTAATAAGCATATACATATTTATAGTGATATATTCTGGTGTTTACAGGGGAGCATGTATTGATAATAACTCCAGAGAATAAATTCTCGTCACCCTGTCAAAGCCTGAGGGAGTGTGTATTTTAAATGCTCCAGAGGATAAATCCTCGTCACCTCGTCCCGTGTGGGAAATAAATAGTCCATGTGCCGTATCTAATAACTAGAGAGACGTGTTTATTGTCAACTCCAGACCCGTGTGGGTTTTTTATTAATCTGGCAATTTTATCGTTACAATTTAAATAGTCCATATCAGTCATCAGTTCAACCTGTAAAATATAGTCATCGCCATACAAGCCTCTCGCTCGTATGGTAAATCTTCCACCTCGTCACACAAGCTCCAAATGCTTATGTGGTATATGATGAAGTATGCCTATCTTCAGAAGTATGCCATGCAGTGTAGTTCGAAATTAATTGTTACTATCCTATGGCGATATTTATTATTTCACACAGAATAACCAGCACTCCGCATCCAATGGCATTCACAGGAGTTGATATAATAATATTTCGCATCCAACTCATTAAGGTTTACCTATTTGCCGGGCACGGAAATAAAATCTTTACTCAACAGCTATCCATTTACCTGTTCAAACATATATAATACACATGTATATATTTCTATTTATTTTCTAATCAGTTCAATGTGTGATCTAAATGAATAAATTCTACCATTCATTCTATTATTGATTAAATTAACTATCATTTTAATAATTTTAATTAATCCAATCTACTATCACACAACACAAACAACAATCAAATTGTTTTTAACTTTTCAAAAACATACTAATCAGTTTCTATACTCTTTTAAAATCATTTAGACTATAGAATTAAAAGTGCACATCCATGAAAAGAAAATAACAACAGAATAGAGAACTAATTGGTAATGCAAAGTATGGTAAATGTACCTTGCACCGGAGTCAATCAGAGATATCCACTCGGCATCTAGGATAGGCTTTCTGAATGCTCTCCTCAGTTTCCCGAGTACAATCTCGCGGATCTCCACTCCATTGCACTTTGACTAAGTGAATCTTCTTGTTCCTCAGCTCTTTGGTTTCTTTGCCGATGATCTTTAGCGGCTCTCTTCTCACAGCTAATTCTGGAGTAATTTCAATATCATGCTGAGCTGCTTCTTCCACGATCAAGTCTGGATCATGAACGTGCTTTCGAAGTTAAGATATGTGAAATACATCATGAACTCCAAGCAACCAATCTGGCAATTTAACCCTATAAGCGAGAGTTCCGATCCGTTCCAGAATAGGAAACAGACCAATGAATTTGGGCGCCAACTTCCCAGTTTTACCGAACCGGATAACTCCTCTCATCGGTGATACTTTCAAATATACATAGTTGCCAACAGCAAACGATATATCTCTTCTTCTTCTATCGGCATAGCTCTTTTGTCGGCTTTGAGCGGCCAGTAATCGTTTCTTAGTAAAATTGACTTTGTCGGCAGCTTCTCGAATCATATCTGGCCCCAACACAAGTCTATTACCGGGTTCGACCCAACAAGCAGGAGATCGGCATAGTTTACCATATAATGCTTCGAATGGCGACATTGACAGGCTCTCCTGGTAGCTGTTATTATATGAGAATTCAGCCAAATGCAGATGGTCTTCCCATGATCCACCGAAATCTAGAACACAAGCCCGCAATAGATCTTCTAATATACGATTCACCCTCTCAGTCTGATCGTCTGTCTGAGGATGATAAGCGATGCTTAGATTCAGCTTCGTTCCCAGCTCTACTTGAAATGCCTCCCAGAATTTGCTAGTAAATATTGTATCTCTATCACTGACTATACTGAGCGGCACTCCATGTAGTCTAACTATTTCCTTTGCAGGCCATGAATAAATCTCAGATTTTTCCTCTTTGAATCTTGAATCAGATGAGGGGCAAAGTGAGAAAGTTCATTGAATTTCTTATGATATTCAGGAATGGTCATATCACCTTGTATCAGATAAGAAAATTCATCACATAATCGCTCCGTCACCTCAGGAGGAGTAAATCTTCCTAGGAAAATCTCTTTGAATCTATCCCAGGTGATATCACCTTCTGGATTATCTTTGATGATTGTTTCCCACCAGATTAAAGCTTCTCCATTGAGCACCCAAGATGCTACTAATCTTTTCTGGTCATCTCTCAGCTGGAAACGCTCAAATATTCTTTCTGCAGAGCTCACCCAAGCTTGAGTTTGAATAATAGATTCATTGCCCGAGAATTGCGCTCCACCCAGATTTCGATATCTCTTAAATAGAGCCCCTAGATCTGGTTCTGTATTCCTTCTGTTTCTGACACTCATTTTTCTAGTACTTCTGCAAATAGCAGATCAAGTGTCAGATCACAGAAAAGATAATTTAAAACATAGAAACACATACTTCAAATGTAAATGTGTCTATCGAGGTGTAATTCCATTCTGCTTTACTCATACTAGGATATTGCTGATCCTATCTGTATAGAGTTACCCGTCCTAGAACACTGTTGGTTCTATTTCTGGCGAGTTCGTTAATATGTTATATTCCAGCACTAAGCTTAACCAAAGCTCTGATACCACGATGTGACGACCCCATTTCCCGTACAGACGGAGATAAGGGTAATCTTTGGAATATAACACAGAAACAGATAACAGCAGAACAGAATTAAATAAATACACCAGATAATGAACAATAGAATATACTGGATAAAAGTAATCATCAGAGTTACACAATATACAGGATCATACTTAGTACAAATACAGTTCAGCTATACATAAATGTCTACAGCGGAAACAAACAAAATATGTACAACAGGAGCTGAACAGCATAAAAAGAGATAAATGATAGAATCTATCTTCAGCTCCAGCTATCCAGAAAGAGCCAGCTAAACCTGAATACATGGTTGCCCGTGTAGAAAAAAGGGGGACCCGAGTTTGAAAGTGAAACAAACTACGAGTCAGTCATGGGACTGGTATGAGGAATCTACTCAACACATTTAATATGGCTAATCACAGGACCACGCCACTTTCGTGGAACGGGTTTACTCCATTGGATTGTCAGTGCTTTAAAAACAAATCTTTCTTTTAAACATCGCAATGCTTTTTATAAAAATGAAGTCATTATAAGACACAGTTCCATCACACAATGCAACGCAAACAGGAGGATAGAGTTTTACCTTATAATGGCCAAAATATGCTTGATACGAATAAAACAAAAGCATTTGATATTATTACTAGTGTTTATATGTTCAAAAACAATTTCAATCATAACTATTAATCATAGACGGCATGGGTACCATATATCATGTCGCCATATATGTATACAATCAAAACCGCACGATGTCGTATTTGGAAATTGGATTTCCGTCATGAATCAAGGCAAAAGATAGTCCTTACCGAATTCGAGACTGTCTAGCCCGAGTCTCAGGCACAGCCGCAACCATACCTTGGATCGTCAGGGTCGGTCCACACGAAGTGGATTATAATGCCTAAACAATGCGTTTCTTCGCCCTTTGGGGCGTAAGTGAGCCAACGAATGACTCCATCGGACCGGATCGTCCGATCTAACCGAGGCGCCTCGCAATAGTAACAACCACATAAGTCAAACTCGTCAGGGCGTGTAAAACCACTGACACCACTTCTAGCTAGAAAGAAAATCCCGGTATGAACCACTGACGCCACTATTATTAGCAGTAATAATCTTGCTTTATACTTGATAATTTGAGAGGGGTTGTACATCTCATTTGAAATGAAATGCAGCTCAGAGAAGAAGGGTGGAGAGACGGACAACATCACAGTTAAAATATAGAAACAAAAGGACGTACAGCAAGCATTACACCAGAACAGGCAGCGTCAAAAAAAGGAATAAAACAAAGATAAATCATCCCTACACCCCTGGACTGGCAAAGGAAATACGATCCAGAGAAGCCCAGGCAATGAAACGTTTCAAATTAAATTTGCTGGAGTCCTTTTTATAAAAGAACACCCTCCAAAAAGTGGCGTATGCTGCTTGATGTGGAGAGCACACGGTATTCTTTAGTAAAAGGCGAAAGAATAGTTCGCTTTGTGCTCACCACGCAGCTGCGTTTCTTTCTCATTGCATTGCCCGTGCTAGTTTATAACTCAGCTCAACAATCCTATTGATATTTATGCCGATGTGGGACTAAAACGAACGAACTTCACTCCTCACCATCTCATAAATTATCCCCCGTTCCTCTTTTTGCTTCTCTAAGGCTCCTGCCCAACTTTTATAACTGTGACTATTTCTCTGCTCTGTTACTTCAGTTTCCTTGCATTTTCAGTTTATTTTGTTGCTCCTAAACATCATACGGCGCTGGCATCGAATACCCCAAAATTCATCATAACACATGTGCCAAATTTCCTCCCCAACTTTATCTTTCTTTTGATGCTTTATGTTGATTGTTCCTATGTAAGTCTGCATTTCTGTTTTTACTTTAAAAATGGTTGCTTCAGTTATTCAGTCATCATTGCCAATGTTTTGTTACAGCCGTAATAGCATTGGGTAACCTAGATGTACAATAATGAAATTGAAGCGGCTTTGCTGCTTTATTAATGTAGTTTCTGCGTACAGCTTTCAGATTGATGGCACTACACATCTAATACAACCATTTTGACGGCATATATAAATGTTGTGATACTCAGCTAAAAGAACTGAGGCAATTGATCTGCCCTAACTCTCCAGTCGAAATGAACCAAAAAATGGAGCATTCAACTTCAGTCCCTAACTCCTTTCAATGACGCAAACTAATTATAACTGCCCTTTGTTTTTAGCAGTCAATTCCCTCCAAAGTAATTTGGCTTGCAGCACCAGACGCTAGCAAGCAGACACCATTCCGGTAGCGGCTCCACAGCATTTGGTTCCAAAGTGGCCTCTGGTCTGAATCTCAAACACATATTCTCATACTTACTGTTTTTGAATGTTCACGTTTTCAACTTGAAGTAGTGATCTGACACAGAGGTACAAGGTTTTGTTCTTTTGCAGAATATTTGTTGTTGTGTGATCTTATCGTTGATACCTCGGGCTCATTTGCAGTTCACTCCCTTCCAACATTGTCTTTTACTGAGCTCAATTGGATGGAGTTTTGTCGACATGCAGAAGAAATCAAGAATTCTACTAAAATCTCTTCACTGGTTAACAAACCACCCTATATATTGTTTCAGTGGGTACAAAGGGCTATTGACATTTCTTTGAGCAGCCTGTAATCTTTTAAAGTATGTATTCTGTTCTATCCATAGCTTTATATCCTTCTCTCCAATAAAGCGTCTCTATTTCACTCGATTTGCTCTTGTATGATAGTTAGTCATGATATGTACTAGATTTATTACCCATTTATGTGAGAATCAAATAAAACCATAGCTCTTAAATTGCAAATCCTTGTACTAGCAGTAGTACTATGATGATATTTAATCTCTGGCCAATCTTTCTAAACAAAAAATTGGCTGTATTCTTTAACCTTTTCCTTACCAGCTTCCGCACGTGCTTAGTAATTGTTGTAAAACGTATGTACTCATGAATGAAACACGAGAAACTGATCAATTTTTGTACAATATATTAAGAAAAAATATATAATGATTTGTATTTTGTAATTACTTTCAAAACACTTTCGAAACATATAAACAAATAGAATCTACCTGTAAGAACTATTGTGTTCTGCGCGTACGAGATTAAAAATAACAAAATTATTAACTAATTTCAATTTGAGGCAGAAAAGAAATGGAAAATAATGTCGATCTCCCTATTTACTAAAAAACTACAAACTAGGAGACTAGCCTAGGTATAAACATGTTTCCATGTTGTCAGTCTGATGCTCTAAGGAAAAGAAAACACATTTTAAACATAGTTTATCCCAAAATAAACGCCTCAGACATAGATGTATAGATATTTTAATGACCAATAAGTAACCCCCTCTCGAATGCCATTTGAACTGTTAATGGTCTGTTTCATCTGAGCCATTTTTGGTTCGAGGTGGGTGGTTATTTGTATTGTGACTGCCATGGCAATTAAGGTGTACGGTTACACTTACTGACTTTGATATTATTGTTTTTACGACTTAAACTACTGGAAGGCTTGCTTTGATTTAAAGGCTTTGACATGAAATAAAAACTTTGCTTACTGGAGCTAGGAGCTTATAAAGGTGAGGAGCATCAAATGGTTCTTTTCTTACCGAGACCAACCAATATAAAATATTATTCTAATATGACCCTACAAAATGAGCTTTTAGGATGCATCTAGCTTAACTTTAAAATAATTTTGTAAATTTCTACGAGGAGACCGACCAATTAAAAATATTATTCTAATGTGACCCTACAAAATGAGCTTTTATTTGAATGCTCATAATAACAGGAAACTTTCGTGAAACATCCTTTAAAAGTTTCAAAAATATATTAAATTTTCTTCTGTTAACTCGGTTTTGAACTCCAAGAAGAAACTTATAAGGAATGAAGATGACGCAACCTCGGACTCGATCCAAACTTCACACAGAGGCTCAAGACAGCAAAAAGGCAAGGTACAGGAAATTTAGTGCTAGACTGAACTAGGTACATGGATCAGTACTGTTTCATATCCTATGGACCGACACTAGTCCATAGATATGTATTGTGGTCCATCAAGGCCCATACCACCCTGATTCATATGGCCTAACTAACCTAGCATGAAGTTTTAAGTTAATCGAATTCACCTAGCTATCGTAACTCGATTAACTAAACTAAAATTTGACATATTGGGATGATGGACCTATAAGTACAAGCTAATGACGACTAAGTCGAGTCAAACTTTAAATAAAGGATCACAAGAACTCAAGAAAGCGAGATAAGATGGTCGAACTGCTACGTTGCCTAAGTCTTTGACCGACACGAGTCCATAAGGCTTGATCAATTGGCACTACAACTTATTGGGTGGTCTTAGGATGTTCGGTTGGGCCTTCTAGCAAATAGGTTTGGATCAATACCCTACAGAACTCCTATAGATACCCTTTCCCTTTTATAGAATAGGGATCCAATCTCTGTCTATTGGAACTCTATACAAATCCATCCTCAACCACTTCTAGACTCTAAGGATAGTAAGTACTATTCACCTAAATCAATTACCGACATCTACTCCGATAAATTGTGACACTTGTTTACTTACTTTGGAGATAATTGTACTCATATTTAGGGATGGAAAATAAATCCATACCCACGGATAAAATCCGTCATGGGCATGAAACAGATAGCTAAATGTGTACCCGTGGGTAAAATAAATTGGTTTTTTAATAAACGCTAATTAATGGGGAGGACATGGATATTACGATATCTATGTCCATGGATACCCGTACCCATATTTAGTGTGATTTATTACCAATGCAAAAATCGTTGTTGTTGGTTGTTCGGTATTTGTACGCATGCTTTTATTTAACAATTTATAAGCGGTTGTTGGTATTTGTAATAACTGTGCATGTTGCTAATTAAAACCCTATATATACCTAGTTAGAAATTCTCATGTTTGTCATTAATTGTTTCATATTCCAATCCAGCAAGCAACGCGTCTTTTCTTCTCTTCAAACCTTCTTCTCTCTTTACTAAATTCAAAACATCCTGTCAAAGTTCTAGCTTCACTCTTCCTCACTGGTTTATATCAATATGTTGCCAAATCCAAGCAACGTGTTGCCAAAGTTCACGCCTAGTCTAATTTATTATTTTACCAAATGTATGTATTTTAAAAAAAAAACAATAGGTGGTTTGAATAAAATATCATGGATACCCATGAATAGCCGTGAATACCTACAACTTGTTTAAAATCCATTGAATAGGTACCCTTGCAGGTATGGGGTGGGCTCAAGGCAAAAAATTACTTAACTAGGTGGGTGATGCGGGGTTACAACCTGTGCCCGCCCTGCCCCATTGACATATCTACTCATATTCCTATTGACTGTAATCAAAAGCATGATATCTGGCATGAAAGATATGATAATAAAGCTATTCAAAGTGAATGTAGGCCTTATTAATGGGTAAACCACTATAAAACTAATGTCTTCTCTCTTTACTTTCTGTTTCTTTCATTTTTCGTTTATTTCTATCTGTTTTGTATTGTTTTTTTCGTAAAAGGTCGTGCATTCACTAAATTCAGACATTAGTGTCATTTTTTACGTTGACATTTCGTGTTTTCACTAAGAACCAAACAAAGAGTAAGATCTGTACTATCTATCATAGATCCTTCTAGTCTAGAAGACATATCTACTACTAAAGTTGTGAAAAGGTTGTAAGTTGAATGTACAACTCAAGACATGAGAAGGTTGATTTCTACTTCCAGATCGAATAGAAAGTCTTGCCTATAGAAGATAATACTTTGCAAGGACAATATGACATCAGAATAACAGGAAAATTCACTTATGCACTTAGAGAAGCATGAAAAGAAGACCAACAAAATTTAGATGGAAAACATGCTTAGTTGTTAAGCAGATGGACTAACGTCGATCAACCCCCTATGGTTTGGCACTGGTTCGACCCCTATGGATCGACGTCGATCCATATAGGTCTACCTGACGTTACATCCAACTTCTTGGGTTGACTACCTAAAGTGCAGTATTGCTTTGAAGTGGGAAAAGTTAAAAAATCTTCCAAGTAAAAGGATCGTTACCGGTCCATGCCATATGGACCGGTATCGATCCATAAAGACAAAGGAAACAACAATTCCGACCTGATGGCTTATCTCTCTCACTTCACTACAATGCTTCCAAAAAAGCTAATGCAAAAATATTCTATCTCCATGGACCGATACTGGTCCAAAGGTGATGGATCGGCCCCAGTCCATCAAATTGGCTCATATTGACGTGCATCTCTCTATGGTGATTCTGCCCAGCTTCAGACTTCCTTTATGCTCCTTGACATGTGTTATAAGCTTCGGGGCCATGTTGCACCCCTGAGCCCCCTAACTAGGGCGCTGCCCACCATTTGGGTCGTTCGAAGGGGGACCTAATCAGTTCAAGGAACATTCGGACAAAGAGATAGGAAGTACTCTACAATGGTAGGCTAAGAAAACGAGGAGGCTGAGTACTTTACTAGCTTGAAGACGCATGATGTCTCTATGGGTATTTAGTTGCAGCCTTTGCATCAAGCCAAAATTCTGCTCAATTTAGTTGTTAAGTGGTTGTTGAGTCTCCTCGAACTTCTTGGTCACTTCGAAGTATTGAGCTTGGGTGACCGGATCTTTGGGTTTGGAGGAAGTGGCCATATCCATGGCGGTTGGACCTCTGAAGGTTGATGCTGAGGAAAGTTTTCTGGATCGTTGGTAAAAGGCCCAACCAATGCATCTTTTCCTTTCTTCGCCATTTCGGTAAACTTGGTAGTTAAGTCTAAGGGGATCTAAGTATCACTCCAAGTTTCGGAAGAAGAACGGTAGGAAAGACGAAGTCTTTAGTTCTCAGTGAGAGCACTGGAATCCTGACATCCAAAAGTTGGAACAACACCCAACGAGTTCCAAGACAATGAAATTTAACATTCGGTATGGAAAATTACATAGCAAAAAATCACACGGTGTTTATAGTGGTTCAGTCAATGAGAACCTAAGTCTACTTCGAAGGTTTTGCTTTTTTATTCACTTTAATATCAAAAGTACAATGGTGAAAATAATGGTTCCAAGTAACTACAATAACAATGGTGGAAAGCAAGTCTACAAAGGGCCAAAAAAGAGGTTCTCTTCTTCTCAATATGGTAAGGCAGCCCAAAAAGCCTAGTGTCTGAAAAGAGGTAGATTTCTTCTTCCAGGAGTGATGGAGCAAGCTTTAGAGTCAAATATGCGGTATCTTCTTCTCAAATATCAAAAGAGCAAAAATCCAACCCTTTTCTTATAGCAGAATCAAAGGTTTGTATGGGAGAGTGGGCACATGGCCTATGTTTTTCCTCTTTTGGGATCGGTATCGGTCTTGCGGGAATTTGTCTTTCTTGTGCCACTGTAATGACAACCCTACACTACCGATGCTCATACAACCAAATACAGGTACCCGATCAATGTAAAACGGTTGTTAGGGGAAAGAAATGGAAAGAAAAAAGGGAAGAGGAAAGGAAGAGAAGATAAGAGAAAGAAAGAAATATAAAACTAAACATGGATGAAGTCGTACATATCACAACGCATCAGATTAAATATAGTAGAAACCTTATGTATAAAACAGGCAAGACAGTAATAACTATATAATCAGAGTATACTAAAGGTAATATACTCACCGATAAATTGCCCCAAGACAAGTAGCCAACACTCTCATGGCTCCATAATGTCGCACAACGGAATAATCAATAATACAAATAGAATACGAGAAGGCGCCACCTCCTGTTAATCTACCTGCGCAGCTCCAGATAAAGCCTACACCTGCTACCAAACCTACTCATCGATGTGTTTGATAATAACCTAAAGTAATAAGAGGGAACATAAAACCTTAAGCAAGACAACAGTCTGGTGTGAGCGATAAACAAATCCCAAAAACTGTAAAACTCGCAATAATATATGGTGCAAATGGCATGAAGAGTCAAACTTAACCATTTTGCACCCACAGAGTTAGCACATATAATATGATAATATATACTACTCAGACAATAACAACAGAATAGATACCGCTCAGAATAGGATTCCCAGTTCCCCCACTTCTCTTTCAGATGCTAAGGTGATATTCTACCTAAAGAAAATAACAGAGAACACATAAGCAACCATAGCAAGCAATAACCTAGTTATCACCAACTAAATCCTCGAATACATTGACATTGAATGACTAGCTCTTACTATCCGCCAAGGGCTAATGGAAAACCCAGGTTCTAGTCAGCTTACCGCGCGACCCGTGTATGTTTGCCTCCTCAAGACAACTATATAACTCCTCGAGCAATCCAAGGTACTCAATCTCTCATATCCTTATAGGCGTCCCTCGCGATACCTCTGCTTTGAATCTGCTAGAACCTTCAACTCTTGATGATTCCTTAGCGCTTCCAACTTCATAAGCCATCCTCGACGACTCCACCCTCTAGTTTGAGTCTCACTCGAATTTATCCATTACCTTTCATGATCGAGTCCCTCTCGAGTCAGTCAATCATATTATGAGCTAAAATCTCACTCAAGTCGATCCATCATCTTGTTGCTTCGTCCCACGATCGGCTACCTATCAACTCCACTCCGGCCTGGAGTTCACAGTCAAAGGATATACACTTCTCAAGTGTACTACTTCCGCCCCATGTAAGTGATATACGAACCACAGCCTCTAAGATCACCTTGGAGATCTCATCATGTCATTCCGTGGATGACCGCATCTGTCTCTGTCTTTTCATGAAACATTCGTTTGGTCTTGCAGCGAAGTCACCACAACAAAGAGCCAATGTCTTGAAATCACCATTGAACGAATCCTCGTATCATGCTCCTCGAAACGAAATCGTCATCAACCTCGAATTGTCCAAAATGGAAAATCAACAATAGTAGTCAATATCGATCACTTCA
Source organism: Allium sativum (assembly GCA_030737875.1). Classification (NCBI taxonomy): domain Eukaryota; kingdom Viridiplantae; phylum Streptophyta; class Magnoliopsida; order Asparagales; family Amaryllidaceae; genus Allium; species Allium sativum. The sequence goes on from CM060925.1 coordinate 116,564,927, forward strand.
TAGCAATCATTAATGACCACATAGATCATGTGTTTAACCAAAAGTGGTTAAATACAAATCCAACGAAAATGTATGGCATCCGTTTGGAGATCCAAGCTTGTTCGTCGAATTGATTCTTTGCCTTCGGATTAGCAGCCAAATTCCAACACTGCTCTATACTCCGGTCGATCACCATGCTCTGACGCACATCCACTAACCGATCGGTCTACACATTCCAATACATTTTCATGAATCTATATCACCCATTCGAGTGTTGTGCGCCCAAACAATACACACTAACTTGTGCATTCGATTTATAACACTAAACTCTAGTGGATAAGGTTTCCTAGTCCTATTTCGCCAATAAATGGCGTTTAAAACCAAGCTAAGCAAACAACAACTATGCAACCAATAATCCTAAGATTAACTAAAATAGCATGAAAACGTCCATTATAACATTAATAACATAAGTAGAACCTATCTAAAATAATTGTTGTGAATTTGGCGTTAAAATAGTTCAGTCTTGGTAATAATATCAAAATAGCGCAAATAGATAAAAATATTTTATTTGGATCTAAACTAAACAAATTAATTTTAAGTTTATCTATTTATTAATTACTAGGTCCAACAATTTATATTTTCAGGTTACAAGTCAATTTAAAGTGTCGAATTCTCACCGTATAAATAAATACAGTTCAGTGAAAGATAATATCATTCACCTTAGCCAAATCAGCTCAAAGTAATTTCGAAACGTAGAGCTCACCAATACGAGTCCAATGCAAGAAACCACGCCCAAATTTGATGTCGTATGCAAAAGTTATCGCATATATAAGTTTGCAGATTATTTAAATAACAAAATGTCATTAACGCTTATGCTAATTAATTAATTACCTTAACCTCCATTCTCATAATTACGTCTTCCCCAAACTAATATTTGTACATGCACATCAAAGAAACTCATTCTCATAATTACATCTTTTCTTCCATGTTTCTCAACGAAATCTGGAACCATTTTCACCAACGGAATTCTCTACGAACGAGCTTTGCAACCATCACCACCTTGTAAAACACGCACCACCATAGGAAAAGACGTCCTCCAACATGCCATGCGCAGGTCATCGCCCTCTTAAGATGCAATTTACGTTTCTCTATGGAAACACGCCAGATTTTGAAGGTAGGTCCTATTTTTCAATGAGAAATAAAATGGTAATCTCGAATCCACCAATCATTGCATATAGCTTCAGAAACCTCGAGCCCAAAATCTCATGAAATACACGGTCATGACTAAGATGGCGATCGTGCACTTTGAATTTGGTATAAGCTTGAAAAGGAAGAAAATCTAATAAATTAGAAACTGATTTATTGATTTTTAGTGGTCTAGATCAACGAGAATTAATTTTTGAAGATGGATGTAGAATAGGCCATGAAGATACGAAGGAGTTGGTGGCAATAATATGTGGACAATGAAGAGATTAGGGTTAATGAGTGATTAAAGGGGTATTTATAACCACATAAGGCCCAATTGATAAAAATTGTGTGTTCAAAACACATACTTTTAAAGATGTGCTACCAGACAGTACATCTGTTTGATACGAAACTTGACAGTGTGAATCCACTTTTTATGAAGATTCCAAAATTATAAATTTCGTCAAAATCCAACCCTGAGCATGAAATGACATTTTTTCGTGTGTATTTCAAGACTATTTTGGCCTTGGTGCATTAAATGTCGAAATATAATGATCCATACACTTTTCTTCATGTAACAAACTATCTAAATATAATGGAAATGGTCTTGAGTCCTGGTTCAGCCATTTACGAGAAATATCACTTTGGAGCTATCAGATGATTGATGATTAATATTTAAATAAAAATTATTTAAATAATCAATCGTCAAAATGTGGGTTGTTACATTCTTTCCTCCTTAAAGGATTTTGTCCCCGAAATCCTCAAGAATTGAACAACTCAACCTCACACTCTTGCGTAAGTGACAACCCAACACAAATCGTCGCCTGTGGCTTTCACGCATAGATGACGACCTAAGACCAACCGTCACTCATTGTTTTTAAAAAAAAATAACTACCAATAGCAGTCACTACATGGGAATAGACTCGGAATGTGGCACAAAGCCATAATTCCCATGTATAACTACCTTCAAAGTTCGAGATCGATCCAACTAAGCCACAACATCCACATTGTTTACTTATTTCCAAACGAACAAGCAATGGAAGATATAAGTGATGAGATCTTAGTTGCGAGACAGCTCAACTAAGAAATTCCTCTCCTAACTTTGGCTTAGTTCACCAAAAAATACTCTAACAACATCTCATCTGCGTGGTTCGATCTAAGAAACTATAACTAGCCAAATCTGACTCAATCTAGCAAAGGAGAATAAAAGCCCTAAAGCGACCACTCATATCTAGGAGATTAAATCACTAAAAATGCACTTAGAGCGGAACCCGAACTCAAAACAACCCATGTTGCCAAGTCATGTATGGAAACAAAGAGAAAAAAAGACAAGGCTACCCCGCATGCCTAATAACCATAGAAGTATAGGTAACTATGTGAACATTAACAATTAGACAAACATATAAAAACAATCATGAAAGCACAATCAATCAAACATACATGGAAAAACAACTGCAATCAACAAGATAATACTAAAGTCTATCCTAACTTGCAGGATACTATCCTACCTAGGAATACATTGAATGTGGCATCTAATCTATAAATGACTCAACAAATGTGGTTGTCATCCCATAGAGAATAACAATCTAACTTCTCGCATCGACGAATAAGATAGGACTCAAGTCTTAACGTGCTAATCTTGACTTCTTGGCGACCTATAGATGGAAAAATCGACGATTGTTCCCGCGTCCTTTCCTAATTTTCGAGTATTTACAAAGAACTACTCGACGCTTCCTACTTAACATTAACCAACTGATCGTTCATCCATCTTGATATGAATGGTCAATCATTCTCTTTTAATGATGCCGGGAACAACAACGCCTCTTCAATACGAAATCAACCCTCATGGAAAAATCTGTATTACAATAATTTAAAACCCAAAGCTATGACCAGCAATAAAAGTGGGCAATACCACCAGTGGTATACTGCTCCTAAACTGGTACATCTTTGGCACAACAATAACATTTGGTGGCGAGGAATCGAACCATCAACCTTGAAGGTTAAGATTGCACTCGAAGAGAGAACTCCACTAGTAACACCATCGATAACTCAAACTTCATTCCAATAAATAGTGCCTCCACAACTCCAAAGCGAATTTCCATATCCATCACGAACTCTATCACCATAATGACTCAATTGTCATCAACTCTAAACCAAGAGTCGAATATTCCATAATGAACAGCTTCAATCATCGACTAGCATACAACAATCTAACCTCTTGGTACTACCACCATAGCCTTTATAAGATCGATAGCGACTCCCTGCTCCAGGAAATGTGACCTAAGTACCTCGCTTCACCTAAACTAAAGCAAAACTCTAACAATCCAACTACAACAGGAGATCATTGAACATGGTCCATGAAATTCACAAAATATGCTGACTCGTTAACCATCCCAAACAGCATAACCAAACATCTGTACTTGAAGCAGCATAAGATGTTGAAATCAGCATACAACAACCAACCACCTGTTAGCAAAATCCCCATGGGAAATCCAGCTGAGAAAACCTCTTCTCGCACCTTAGAGCTAACCCTTCTGAATGTCTCAAAATGGAAATAGATATTGGTTTATCTCATGCTCTTAAGGTGCACATGCCCTAGAGTCATAACCATCGATCCATTATCATTGGCTAGATCAATACAGAACTCAACTTAAACATAGTGGTAGTCTGGTCACTTCATCGAATGTGCCCAGATACTCTCAAAATTTCATGTTATTTGTCAATAATAACATATTATCAGAGCCATGATGATTCAAAATTCAGATCTAACTCGAGATTTAGATCAAATCGTTGAGAAATGGGAAAAAGCAAGATCGCAGCGGATGCGATGTAATTGAAGCCTAAAATCACTGATCATAAGATGAATAATCTGAACTATTTGAATTGGAGTAAGACTACTTGGCTATATCTTCGAAGTATAGATAAGGATGGACATCTGATTGAAGATCCACCAATGGCGGAATCAAAAGAAGATAAGGATCGAATATGGTTAGGAGAAGGTGCTTGATTGTTTTTGCAAATCATAAATTCGATTGACAATGAAGTGACCGGCATGCTTAAGCATTGTCAATTGTTAAAGAGATGTTTCCATGTTGTCAGTCTGATGCTCTAAGGAAAAGAAAACACATTTTAAACATAGTTTATCTCAAAATAAACGCCTCAGATATAGATGCATAGATATTTTAATGACCAATAAGTAACCCCCTCTCGAATGCCATTTGAACTATTAATGGTCTGTTTCATCTGAGTCATTTTTGGTTTGAGGTGGGTGGTTATGTGTATTATGACTGCCATGGCAATTAAGGTGTATGGTTACACTTATTGACTTTGATATTATTGTTTTTAGGACTTAAATTACTGGAAGGCTTGGTTTGATTTAAAAGCTTTGACGTGAAATGAAAACTTTGCTTACTGGAGTTGAATTGATGTTTGTGTATTTTGTGTGGTTTAAATTGATGTTTGTGTATTTTGGATTGAGGTAATGGCGGTTTAATGGCTTGCTAGTTGGTTCAAAGCTTTGTCTACTTTAGTCATGGTGGAGAAGGTGTTATAATAGTTAGGAAGGGCAAGAGGAGGTGAAGACGAGAGGGAGGAGATAAGAAAGGTAATGAAAACACCAAATGATGCGTGTAGCTACAGCCAAGAGCAAATTTAGAAAGAAAATGATAAATTGAAGAAGAAGGTGAGAGATGAAAATTCAATTTACTTTTTCCATCTCCTTCTTTGATTCATATATGTTTCTCTATATAGCCGAGCTCACATGACTTTATAGCTGCCATTCTATAACCAATTGCATACCTTTTGCGTAACAGATTTCATAAAAAAGAAAATAAAAAGGAGAAAAAATCTGCACGTTCTTGTAACAGCTTTTGTGCCTGCATTCTCTAATTCGTTGCTTCCTTATTCTAGATACTTCTTTGGTACATGAGTCTTCCTTTTGGGTCTTGATCTTGCACCCAATGTTGTCTCACCACTTGTAGATGCATCACTACCTACCCCTTGAAGATCAACCTTGTCCTCAAGGTTATTTGGTTCTATTTCAGGAGGTAAGTCGACATGTTCTTCAGTGGGTGGCGTTGGGCACAGTTTTAAGTAAAGAAACATGAAACACTAGATGTATGCGAGATTCTGGGGGTAGAAGCAGCCTATATGCTACTGCACCAATGCGCTCAATGATTTTGAATGGTCCATAGTACTTCTTTGAGAACTTGTGTGATTGTTTCGAATGGATAGCTGGCGGTAAGGTTGGAGTTTGACGAATAACCTTGATCCTACCATGAATTCCTTATCGGTTCTTTTTTGGTCTGCATGGTTCTTCATTTGCGTCTGAGCTCTCCTTAGGTTGTTCTTTATTAGCTGTAGTAGTTCATTTCGGTTTGCAGCCCAGGTGGTAAGATCAGGCATTGGGTTGAAGTGGAGAAATAGCTGGAAATTACTGGTGGCGGTCGACCATAAACAACTTGAAATGGAGACATCCCCAAGGCTGAATGTTTACTTGTGTTATACCAAAGCTCTGCCCATGGCAAGCACTACAACCATTTATTAGGTACACCGCCTATAACTGCTCTCAAATATGTTTCCAAGCAACGATTGAGTACTTCGGATTGCCCATCCGTTTGTGGATGATACGCGCTGCTCATCTTGAGCTCGGTTCTATGTAATCGAAACAATTCTTTCCAAAATTGGCTGGTGAAGAGGGGATCTCGGTCAGAAACTATTGAGTAGGGAAATCCATGTAGACGTACATATTGTTGAAGAAAATGTGATGCCAATTGTGAGGCCGAAAATAATGATGGTAATATGCAGAAGTGTGCGTGCTTCGATAACCTGTCCACTATTACCCAAATTGTAGTTTTGCCTCCGGATGGTGGCAAATGAGTGATGAAGTCTATTGCGATGTCACTCCAAACTTGGTTTGGGATTTGTAGAGGATGGAGAAGCCCTTTGTATGGTGTGTTGTCAGCTTTGTTTTGCAAGCAAATTGTGCACCGTCTAACGAAGTCTTGCACTGAGTCAGCTAATTTAGGCCAATAATAATTGTTGGCTACTCTTGCAAGTGTTGCTTTGATACCAGAGTGCCCACCAATTTTTGACGAAGGCAGCTCCGTTATCAATTTGGTGCGAATGTTGTCACTAGCTGGAATGTATTGCCTATCTCCCCAAAACAATAGTTCATTTTGCAATTGAAACTTAGGATTCTGGCATGTACCTGAGTTTAACTGTGTGATGATGGATTGTGCGTCCTGGTCGGTGTTCAGTGCTTCTCGAATAGCTGCTAGATGCGGAAAGGTCGGTCCAGAGATTGCGTTCACTGATGCTTCTGCTGTGAATCTGGAGAGCTCATCTACGACCACGTTGAACTTCCCAGGCTTGTAATGGATGGTAAAATCGAAGCCTAATAGCTTTGTTAGCTATTTTTGTTGCTCCAGAGTTTGAATGGATTGCGATACCAGTTGGCGAAGGCTCTAGTGATCTGTGAAAACCTAAAAAGAACAGCCTAACAAATAATGACGCCATTTTTTAATAGCTGAAGTAATCGCAAACATTTCGCGAGAGTAAGCAGATGATTTTTGAAGATTTGGAGGTAATTTCAAACTGAAGAAAGCAATGGGGTGCTCATCTTGAGCAAGAACTGCTCCAACGGCTGTAGTAGACGCATCGGTGGTGACTGTGAATGATCGATTGAAATAAGGAAGGGACGGGATTGGGGTTTGTGTCACTGCGGTTTTGAGGGCTTCAAATGCAGATTGGGCTGAATAGTTCCAGGCAAATTGATTTTTCTTAAGTAGGTCGGTTAGTGGATTGGCTAAATGGGCATACTGTTTTATAAATCGTCCATAATACCTTATGAGGCCCAAAAAGCCTCTAAGTGCTATAATTGTTTTCGGAGTGGGCTAATTCACCATAGCATTGATTTTAGATGGATCCACACTAAACCCCTTCATTTGAAATAAATGGCCCAAATATGAGAGAGCTATCAGCCCAAAGGAACATTTGGAAAGGTTTGCAAAAAAATGTTTTCATCCAAGATTTGCAATGTTGTTTTGAGATGGATTAAGTGTGCGCTCCACGTTTGACTATAGGCGAGTATATCGTCGAAGAACACAAGTATGAATTTCCGTAAATGAGGGCGGAATATGGCATTCATAGTGGCTTGAAAGTTGATGGAGCAGTTGTTAAACCAAAGGGCATTACGAGAAATTCGTAGTGACCCTCGTGTGTTCAAAACGCCGTTTTCGGTATGTCGGGAGGGTGAGCTCTAATTTGGAAGTAGCCACTTCGAAGGTCGAGTTTAGAGAAGAAATTAGCATCATAAAGCTCATCCAATCATTCATCTACCGTCGGTATTGGGAAATGATCCTTGATGGTTATTGTATTAAGTGCCCTATAGTCGACACAAAATCTCCATGATCCATCCTTTTTTTAACTAATAGTACCGGTGATGAAAAGGGGCTAGTCGATGGTTGAATAAGTTTTGAAGAAAGCATGCCTCGGATTTGACGCTCAATTTCATTTTTTTGAAAATAGGGATATCGGTATGGTTTGGTGTTTATTGGTTTGGCATCGGGAGAAGGTTAATATGGTGGTTAAATTGACGGTTAGGAGGCAGGGTATTGGGCTTGGTGAATAAATGATCGAATGAGGCTAATAGATTTTGTAGAAGTGGGTCGTTATTTGATTGGATTTCAGTGTTTTGAGGTGTTTGAAGCGGTTGGACGTGGAGGTATAACAAACTGGTGATGGATGAATTTGTTTCCATTCATTTCAGCTGCTGTAAGGCGATAAGAGTGGGCTTATTTGTTGGCCCAAGCCCATGTAGACAAATGAATTTATCATTAACAGTGAAGCCCATCGTAAGTGCCTTGTGATCCATGGTTACTGGGCCAAGCTTCTCCAACCATTGGATTCCACAGACAACATCTGAACCAACGATTTCCAAAAGGTGGAAATCGATAAAAAAATCATGTTCCTGAATAACCACTTTCACTTCTGAGCAGAAACCATCGGTCTGTAATTTTTCACCGTTTTTGACGGTTACAACGAAGGAATTACTCGCGGATACTTGCAGTCCTAAATATCGCGCGGTTTTTGGATGGGTATAATTGTTGGTAGATCCAGTATCAGCCAAAATTGATATTGAGTTGCCATTTATGAAGGCTGGTAATCGTAGTGCTCGAGGGTGGGAGGATCCGGTTAAGGCTTGAAAGTAAATTTCCTGAGGAGTGTTATTTTCTGTCTCAGGCTCTGATGTGGTTTGAGTGATGGTTGAAGGTTCCTCAATTTGTTGAGTATCCTCAGTTGGGGAATCAGGGAGAATCATAAGTATGTGGGTGGGTTTGCAGCGATGACCAAATTGGTACTTCTCATCACAATTAAAACATAATCCGTGTTGTTTCCTGGCATTAATTTCAGCTTGTGATAATTGGTTGATGGGTATTGAAGGTTTTGATGTTTGCGTGGTAAGTGTTTAAGGAATTGTTTGGGCTTGATTTTGTGGATTGTGCTTGATGGTTACTGGATTGTTTCTGGTGAAAGGGTATTTGGGTTGTTCAGACAGCTTACGCTCAATTAGTTTAGCAGTGTCGATAGCATCAGAGAGTGTAGTCGGTTTTATCAGCAGTAATTCATTTTGGATGTGAGGTTTAAGGCCAGAAATAAAGCATTGAAGGATTGATTCTGGATTTAAAGTGGTTATACGATTACAAAGTGTCTCAAAAGTACCTTGATAGTTCTCCACGGTGGTGAGTTATTTCAATTTGAACAGAGTTGCTTGCGGATTCAAAAACGTCGGTGGTCCGAACTTTTTTCCACTGCCTTCGACAAAGCTGGCCAAGAAGATATTTGTTTATTCCTATGCATCCGTTGAAATCAGGTGAGGGCTTGACCTTGCATGTGAAAGCTAGCGAGTTCAACTCGTTGATCTTTTGGCGTTGAATAGTACGTGAAATATCGATCTGCTTGAAAGATCCAGTCGTGTGGGTTAGACCCATCAAAGGTTATGAGGGTGATTTTTGGGGTTCTATGTTGGTTCGGCGTGGATAGTAATGGTGGTTGTCTGAGTGTTGTGGATTGATTGTTTGATGTGGAAATAATCGGTGTGCGAGATGTTGGGGATAGGTTATCAATTTTATGGGTGAGTTATGCCATGGATTGAGTATGTTGCTGGATGGCCAATTTGATATCAATGATATCTGCATTTTGTGATTCAAGGAGGGCACTATGACTATTTTGTGTGGTTTGAATTGTTGTTTGTGTATTTTGGATTGAGCTAATGGCGGTTTGATGGCTTGTTAGTTGGTTCGAAGCTTCGTCTACTTTAGTCATGGTAGAGAAGGTGTTGTAATAGTTGGGAAGGGCAAGAGGAGGTGAAGACGAGAGGAAGGAGATGAGGAAGGGAATGAAAACACCAAATGATGCGTGTAGCTACAGCCAAGAGCAGATCCAGAAAGAAAATGAAAAACTGAAGAAGAAGATGGTAAGAGATGAAAATTCAATTTACTTTTTCCATATCCTTCTTTGATTCATACATGTTTCTCTATATAGCCGAGCTCACATGACTTTACAGCTGCCATTCTATAGCCAATTGCATACCTTTTGCATAACATATTTCATAAAAAAGAAAAGAAAAAAGAGAAAAATCTGCACGTTCTTGTAACAGCTTTTGTGCCTGCATTCTCTAATTCGTTGCTTCCTTATTCTAGATACTTCTTTGGCACATGAGTCTTCCTTTTAGGTCTTGATCCTGCACCCAATGTTGTCTCACCACTTGTAGATGCATCACTACCTACCCCTTGAAGATCAACCTTGTCCTCAAGGTTATTTGGTTCTGTTTCAGGAGGTAAGTCGACCTGTTCTTCAGTGGGTGGCATTGGGCACAGTTTAAGTAAAGAAACATGAAACACTGGATGTATGCGAGATTCTGGGGGTAGAAGCAGTCTTTATGCTACTGCACCAATGCGCTCAATGATTTTGAATGGTCCATAGTACTTCTTTGAGAACTTATTGTGATTGTTTCGAATGGATAGCTGGCGGTAAGGTTGGAGTTTGATGAATAACCATAATCCTACCATGAATTCCTTATCTTATCTTTTTTGGTCTGCATGGTTCTTCATTCGCGTCTGAGCTCTCCTTAAGTTGTTCTTTATTAGCTGTAGTAGTTCATTTCGGTTTGCAGCCCAGGTGGTAAGATTAGGTAGTTGGGTTGCAGTGGAGAAATAGTTGGAAATTACTGGTGGTGGTCGACCATAAACAACTTGAAATGGAGACATCCCCAAGGATGAATGTTTACTTGTGTTATACCAGAGCTCTGCCCACGGCAAGCACTGCAACCATTTATTAGGTACATCGCCTAGAACTGCTCTCAAATATGTTTCCAAGCAACGATTGAGTACTTCGGATTGCTCATTCGTTTGTGGATGATACGCGCTGCTCATCTTGAGCTCGGTTCCATGAAATTGAAACAATTCTTTCCAAAATTGGCTGGTGAAGAGGGGATCTCGGTCAGAAACTATTGAGCGGGGAAATACATGTAGACGTACATATTGTTGAAGAAAATGCGATGCCAATTGTGAGGCTGAAAATGATAAGTAATGCGTAGAAATGTGCGTACTTCGATAACCTGTCCACTATTACCCAAATTGTAGTTTTGACTCCAGATGGTGGAAAATGAGTGATGAAGTCCGTTGCATTGTCACTCCAAACTTGGTCTGGGATTGGTAAACGACGGAGAAGCCCTTTGTATGGTGTGTTGTGAGCTTGGTTTTGCAAGCAAATTGTGCACTGTCTAACGAAGTCTTGGACTGAATCAGCTAATTTAGGCCAATAATAATTGCTGGCTACTCTTGCAAGTGTTGCTTTGATACTAGAGTGCCCACCGATTATTGACGAATGCAGCTACGTTATCAATTTGGTGCGAATGTTGTCTCTAGCTGGAATGTATAGCCTATTTCCCCAAAACAACTATTCATTTCGCAATTGAAACTTAGGGTTCTGGCAAGTACCTGAGCTTAACTGCGTGATGATTGATTATGCGTCTGAGTCAGTGTTCAGTGCTTCTCGAATAGCTGCTAGATGCGGAAAGGTCAGTCCAGAGATTGCGTTCATTGATGCTTCTGCTGTGAATCTGGAGAGCCCATCTGCGACCATGTTGAGCTTCCCAGGCTTGTAATGGATGGTAAAATCGAAGTTTTATAGCTTTGTCATCCACATTTGTTGCTCCGGAGTTTGAATGGATTGCGATACCAGTTGGCGAAGGCTCTGGTGATCTGTGAAAACTTGAAAAGAACGGCCTTACTAATAATGATGCCATTTTTTAATGGCTGGAGTATTCGCGAGAGTAAGCAGATGATTTTTGAAGATTTGGAGGTAATTTCAAACTGAAGTAAGCAATGGGGTGCTCATATTGAGCAAGAACTGCTCCAATGGCCGTAGCAGACGCATCAGCGGTGACTGTGAATGATCGATTGAAATAAGGAAGGGACTGGATTGGGGTTTGTGTCGGTTTTGAGGGCTTCAAATGTAGATTGGGCTGAATGGTTCCAGGCGAATTGATTTTTCTTAAGTAGGTCGGTTAGTGGATTGGCTAAACGGGCATAATGTTTTATAAATCGTCTATAATACCCTGTGAGGCCCAAAAAGCCTCTAAGTGCTGTAATTGTTTTCGGAGTGGGCCAATTCACCATAGCATTGATTTTAGATGGATCCACACTAACCCCTTCATTTGAAATAATATGGCCCAAATATGAGAGAGCTGTCAGCCCAAAGGAACATTTGAAAAGGTTTGCAAAAAAATTGTTTTCATCCAAGATTTGCAATGTTGTTTTGAGATGGATTAAGTGTGCGCTCCACATTTGACTATAGACGAGTATATCGTCGAAGAACACAAGTATGAATTTCCATAAATGAGGGTGGAATATGGCATTCATAGTGGCTTGGAAAGTTGACGGAGCGTTTGTTAAACCAAAGGGTATTACGAGAAATTCGTAGTGACCCTCGTGTGCTCGAAACACCGTTTTGGGTATGTCGGGAGGGTGAACTCTAATTTGGATGTAGCCACTTCGAAGGTCGAGTTTAGAGAAGAAATTAGCACCATAAAGCTCATCCAATAATGCATCTACCGTTGGTATTGGGAAACGATCCTTGATGATGATTGTATTAAGTGCCCTATAGTCGACACAAAATCTCCTTAATGATGAGGGGCTAGTCGATGGTTGAATATGTTTTGAAGAAAGCATGTCTTGGATTTGAAGCTCGATTTCGTTTTTTTTTTGAAAATAAGGATATCGGTATGGTTTGGTGTTTATTGGTTTGGCATCGGGAAGAAGGTTAATATGGTGGTTAAATTGACGGTTGGGAGGTAGGGTATTGGGCTTGGTGAATAAATGGTCGAATGAGGCTAATAGATTTTGTAGAAGTGGGTCATTATTTAGTTGGATTTCAGTGTTTTGAGGTGTTTGAAGCGGTTGGACGTGGAGGTATAACAAACTGGTGATGGATGAATTTGTTTCCATACATTTCAGCTGCTATAAGGCGATAAGAGTGGGCTTATTTGTTGGCCCAAGCCCATGTAGCCAAATGAATTTGTCATTAACATTGAAGCCCATCGTAAGTGCCTTGTGATCCATGGTTACTGGGCCAAGCTTCTCCAACCATTGGATTCCACAGACCGCATCTAAACCAATGATTTTTAAAAGGTGGAAATCAATAAAAAATTCATGTCCCTGAATAACCACTTTCACTTCTGAGCAGAAACCATTGCTCTGTAATTTTTCACCGTTTCCGATGGTTACAATGAAGGAATTACTCGGGGATACTTGTAGTCCTAAATATCGTGCAGTTTCTGGATGGATGTAATTGTGGGTAGATCCAGTATCGACCAAAATTGATATCGAGTTGCCATTTATGAAGGCTGGTAATCGTAGTGCTTGAGGGTGGGAGGATCCGGTTAAGGCTTGAAAGTAAATTTCCTAAGGAGTGTCATTTTCTATCTCAGGCTCTAGTGTGGTTTGAGTGATGGTTGAAGGTTCCTCAATTTGTTGAGTATCCTCGGTTGGGAAATCAGGTAGAATCATAAGTATGTGGGTGGGTTTACAGCGATGACCAAATTGGTACTTCTCATCACAATTAAAACATAATCCCTGTTGTTTCCTGGCATCCATTTCAGCTTGTGATAATTGTTTGATGGGTATTGAAGGTTTTGATGTTTGCATGGTAAGTGTTTGAGGAATTGTTTGGGCTTGATTTTGTGGATTGTGCTTGATGGTTACTGGATTGTTTCTGGTGAAAGGGTATTTGGGTTGTTCGGACAGCTTACGCTCAATTAGTTTAGCAGTGTCGATAGCATCAGAGAGTGTAGTCAGTTTTAACAGCAGTAATTCATTTTGGATGTGAAGTTTAAGGCCGGAAATAAAGCGTTGAAGGATTGATTCTGGATTTAAAGTGGTTATACGATTACAAAATGTCTCAAAAGTACCTTGATAGTTCTCCACGGTGGTGAGTTGTTTCAATTTGAACAGAGTTGCTTGCGGATTCAAAAACGTTGGTGGTCCGAACCTTTTTTCCACTGCCTTCAACAAGGCTAGCCAAGAAGATATTTGTTTATTCCGATGCATCCATTGAAACCAGGTGAGGGCTTGACCTTGCATGTGAAAGCTAGCGAGTTCGACTCGTTGATCTTCTGGCGTGGAATAGTACGTGAAATATCGATCTGCTTGAAAGATCCAGTCGTGTGGGTTAGACCCATCGAAGGTTATGAGGGTGATTTTTGGGGTTCTATGTTGGTTCGGCGTGGACAGTAATGGTGGTTGTCTGAGTGCTGTGGATTGATTGTTTGATGTGGAAATAATCGGTGTGGGAGATGTTGGAGATAGGTTATCAATTTTATGGGTGAGTTCTGTCATGGATTGAGTAAGTTGCTGGATGGCCGATTTGATATCAATGATATCCGCATTCTGTGATTCAAGGAGGGCACTATGACTATTTTGTGTGGTTTGAATTGATGTTTGTGTATTTTGGATTGAGGTAATGGCGGTTTGATGGATTGCTAGTTGGTTCAAAGCTTCGTCTACTTTAATCATGGTGGAGAAGGTGTTGTTATAGTTGGGAAGGGCAAGAGGAGGTGAAGACGAGAGGGAGAAGATGAGGAAGGGAATGAAAGCACCAAATGATGCGTGTAGCTACAGCCAAGAGCAGATACAGAAAGAAAATGAAAAATTGAAGAAGAAGAAGAAGAAGAAGGTGGGATATGAAAAATCAATTTACTTTTTCCATATCCTTCTTTGATTCATACATGTTTCTTTATATAGCCGAGCTACCTTTGCATAACAGATTTCATAAAAAATAAAATAAAAGGGAGAAAAAACCTACATGTTCTTGTAACAGCTTTTGTGCCTGCATTCTCTAATTCGTTGCTTCCTTATTCTATATACTTCTTTGGCACATGAGTCTTCCTTTTGGGTCTTGATCCTGCACCCAATTTTGTCTCACCACTTGCAGATGCATTATGTTCTTTCGCGGAATATACTGCAAGCTCGATCATTTGCAGTTCGTTCCCTTCCAACATTGTCTTTTACTGAGGTCAACTGAATGGATTTCTGTCGACATACAAAAGAAACCAAGAATTCTACTAAAATCTCTTCATTGGTTAACAAACTACCCTATATATTGTTTCAGTGGGTAGAAAGAGTTATGGACATTCCTTTGAGCAACCTGTAATCGTTTAATATACGTGTTATGTTCTATCCATATAGCTTTATATCCTTCTCTCCTATATATTATTTCTGTTTCACTCGATATACTCTTGTATGATAATTGGTCACGACTGTGTGTGTATATCCATATCAGATTTTGCTCCCTTGCATCTTTGTTGACAAATCTGACCTTAAATTCTATTGCATCCACATGTTGATCTGGCTTGTGTTTGGCTTTGTACTAACCTGGGTTCTCTGACCATACTATTGGCTTGCACTTGCTTCTTTAAGTCATGTATTTCTGCACACATTTGTACCATGGCCATGTCCATCCATGCTCTTGTGTTTTGATGCCAATCTGGCTCGACTGTGTGTATGTAGCCATGCAGTTACACTTGTTCACTTGAGACTTGCATCTGTATGTGTATATGTAACCATGCAGTTACACCCATATATACTTTAATGTGTGTGTTTTATGTGTATTCTGGTCTTGGTCTTGCCATGTTCAAATTTGTTCATGTTGGAGTGTTTGTTTGAGCATAATGTTTTGTCTAGTCTTATGTATATGGCATTGCATGATTGTGTCACTTGGTTCTTGTGCGATTCATGTGAGCTTGACTCTATTTGCATGCATGCTTATGAACTGCTGTACACTGATTTCTCTGAACCATGTTGCTTTGCCTCATACATTCAACTGTATATTCACTTATGCATTTGTGTGAACGCACTTGAGCTTGAATAATTCTGCCTTGACCACATGTGTATTTGAAGTTGTACACTTACTTGCTTGAACCATGCAGTTGCATCTATCATGTATGCGTGCACCCTGAATGTTTTCACTTAGCCTTGATGTCTTTATGCATTTGACTATGCTGAAAGTTTTATAAGTTCTCCCAGAAATATTTTGTGCTATGCTGAATTTGAATTTTTAATCAAATTGCCCATGTATTGTTGAAAAAAAATGTGTATAAACATACATGTATGTGTATACATGTATTGTGCACAGGCAGTTTATATATGTGAGCACTGGAGGAATTGTCTACCTTGTGGTATTTACAGTGAATCAATGTAAATATCACAAGCTAAAATCCCATGTTAACATCAAAGTATAAAGTTATCTCATCCAAATATCCAAATATACCAAGACCGTAAAAATACATTTTATGCTACAGACGGGTATTCACAAAATAACATAAGATGGATTAACACTAGGGAAAACTCAGAAACTTAGTTTCAAAACGAGTTTCCAAACTCAGTTGAATATTGAGTTTGTAAACTCAATTCCAGCTAAGTTTATAAACTTAGTTTGGTACTGAGTTCACAAACTCAGTGTGTAACTGAGTTTATAAACCCAGTTGGAACTGAGTTTATGCAATCGGTTTCATATTGAATTTATAAACTCAGTTGGAACTGAATTTATAAGCTCAATTCGAAAGCCGAGTTTACAAACTTTGTTTCTTATTGAGTTTACAAACCCAGATTCGAACTGAGTTTAAAAACTCAGTTTTACTGAGTATATAAACTCAGTTTCAGACAGAGTTTACAAACTCCGTTGGAACTGAGTTTATAAACTCGATTTCATATTGAGTTTAAACTCAATTGGAATTGAGTTTATAAACTCAATTCGTAAACTGAGTTTACAAACTCAGTTTCGAACTGAGTTTACAAACTCGATTCCAACCGAGTTTATAAATTCAATTTCGAACTGAGTTAAACACAATACCGAACTGAGTTAAACCTAGTACCAAATTGAGTTTATAAACTAGTGATTAGATTATTTCCATATCTGTATATAATAACTCAATATTCATGCTTTCGTGTATCACTATATTATGCTATAAAACTTGAAGTTCATAAGTGCACCCAATCTTATAGACTGAGAGGTGCATGCATTATGTCGCTTCTATCATTTTTATTCACAAAAGAGTATAGCGTAAAAGCAAGAACGCATGAAACACCCACTCAACTAATGAACTAGAAACTTGAATAGCAAGACGTCCTAGATATTGGAACTCTCATTAGCCATAATACCAATTTAACAATAAAAACCCTTTCAAAAAACCTCATGAACAAAAAAAGGTAAGATAGTCTGATAAAAAACCAAAATAAATCCCTTTTGAATTGCAGTGATCTTCAAGATAAATTCAAAACTTCCAAAATGAGCTTTGCAACATTTCAGTTAAATTTTGTCCATACCTTTAATTTCTAGTATAATAAAAACTGAATCAGCATACTTTTATTTTCTGTGATATATTTTATAATATATACTGTATTCACTAAGATTAAGAATTTTAGACTCTATTTTTAAGTTGAAAAACTTAATAAAGTTATGGTATAGGTACGATTGGGCACTTCAAGTGGTAATCTAATGCGATGATGCAATTCATAATGCATGTTTCATATTTCACTGCAGTTAGTGATGAAGGTGCAACATGTCCAATCAGAGAGCACTTTATATAAAGTGCGAGTATGTTGTACCTCCCTACTTTGCGCAAACTTGCTGAACTTATAATAAAGTGCAATTAAAGTGCAAATTGATTGCACTTTAAACTAATAAAATACTCCCTCTGACTCATAATATAAGAAGTTTTAGAGATTTGCACAAGAATTAAGAAAAATTATAATGATACTTTAACCCGTACTTAAATTAGTTTTGTCTTACACATTAGTTTCTTTTTTTTATGGGTTGTTAATTACTTTTCCTATTCTCGTCAATCACCTTTAACTTTTTCATGCATAAAAATACTCATAAAGTTGCCTTTAGATTCATGTCATTTATTATAGATCAGGGATAAGGTTGGAATAACAAGCTTAAACATCCTATATTTTGAAACATAGCAAACTTCTTAAATCTTCTTACATTATGAACCAGAGGGAGTAAAATTCAATCTGATTTCACTTTACAGCCGAAAATAGAATGCAAATTAATTGCAGCCAATTTAGAGGGAATTGTGCTAACCACTTGAACTTCCGAATACATCAAAAATGGTGCAACGTTATGGTGGTTTTTACCATCGGTCTTAGTGCAATCAGAGAGCAATTCAGTAAAAGAAAAAAGCAGTTAGCTTTCTTTTACATCTATAAGTGAAACCAGTTCACAATTCATTTTTTGCAGTTATGAGTGCAACCACTTCACGTGTTCTCTCTTAAGTCTAAAAGTGCAACCTACATGCATTTTAAATGATATAAAGTGCTAACTTGTTATAGATACAATTTAAATACAACGAGTTAGGAAACAAGCTTGCACTAAGGACAAATTGGTAGAGTGCAATTATGTTGCTATTTCATTTTAAAGTAAGAGGTTTAATCCGGTTGCACTTCAAGTCTTGATGCACACCACGAGAAATTTACAAAAGAAAGCACAATTAGTATGCACTTTCTTACTTATGTCAAAAAATGCAGCTGGGTTGCACTTTCACTCTTAATTCGCCCTAAATGATACAAATAATAAACCGGTTGCACCTTCATTTAAGTATAATAAGTGCAATCTCGTTACATTTTTTTAATGATTATGTACAACCTCATAATACTTCCCCTCTAAAATGAATAAGTACAATATATCTGCATATTAGAGCTGACAACAGAAAGTGCATACTGTTGGGGATTTTGCGGTTTGAAGCTATTGGATGATGATGATCGTTGTATGATTGTCGTACTTCAGACTTTAAGGATCTATAGAATAGATTCTTTCAGACAATAGTTCAACCCACCGGGTACAAACGAGTTATCGAATTATCGACTTTCAAGATTCAATAAAGCCTTGGAACAACGAAATCGGATTCAAAGTTTATACGGATTCGATCCGATCAAGAACACTCTGATTATAGTTTTCTGATGATGCAATTGAAGAAGAGAATAAAGAGGAGTAAGAACCAGATTTTGCAACGCCTTAATAATGTTGCAAAATCGAGAATTTGCAACGGTTTATGGTGTTAGCAATGGCGCTGCAATTACTGGGAGGAAGAAGAAGATAGTTGAGAAAAATGTAATTCGAAATATTTTCTAGTGTTGGTATATATAGACAGCGGAAATCCATTCGTGAAATGCTACGCCTGTTAGTAACAGTCACATTTGTTTAAAAATAAAAACTATGCATCTGCTCATTCGCAATGTTCAGTAAACGTTGCAAATAGCCGCGTCTCTGTATTACCAATGGTTCATTTTCTCTGTCACGCCATTTCTTTTGCAACATCTCTGGAACGTTGTTGTTTTGAATTTTGCACCCGCCCATATTTAAATTTAATTCTGGTCCGCAATGGGCCTAAATTCGGCCCGTTACCATTAATAAATTCTGTCCAAAAATAATCTTTATTGGATCAAGACCCGAACCCGAAATCCGTACCCGTACCTGGCCCTGTCGGATTGATGGTGGCGGCGGTGCGTGCATATGTGGTCTAAATATGCATAGTCTCCCTCCTTACATCCAAGTAAACATTTGGGTGCCCCAAGGCCCCAACACACTTGTGAGAAAGCTATTGATATAGTGTCACACCTCTCAACATTCTACAATGTGGGACTGATCCCCACACCCTCTCTTCTTCCGTTCTTGCATCCCTCTTCAAAAACAAACCCAAACCCTAAAATATTTTGAAAATTTATAACAATCTTCCCCAATTTTCAAAATAAAGAAAATAAATTAAGTGGACGGATGAATCACTAATGTGACTTCCTATACACCTAAGTGGGATCAAGCCTATGTAGTTCTAAGATCAAGTTTTGCATCATCCTGGAAACAACACATAAATAAAAGGTATCTTTTGGATTTGAACCTTTACTTAGTGTAAACCATTCATAGTTCTATCGAGATTCTATGGTGAATGAATCTTGAACTAAGTACCCCTTAATGATAAAACTGGAACAATCACGCATGTTGATTTTCTTAGTTAGAGTGTTCTGTATTGCTCAGCACGTTAATGTCCATGTGCTTTAATCCTAATTCATGAGTCTACTTTAGAAAGCAATCTTACTTTCCTAGGAAACAACCTGATTTCCATACTAATATGGGTAAGTCTCTTAAGGTGTTTCTGCGATGCACCTTTTAAGGTTTCTAGACTTATTAAGGATATTATTCATCCTTGGTTCTTGCAGAATCCAACACTAAATATTATCGGATTATCGACTTAGTGTTCCACAATCATTCTCTTAACTTGTTGGTACCCATTGAACTTTGTCTATCCTTTTCAAGACATAAGTTGGGTTTTTGTTAAGGATGATCAATCTTCATTCATAGACCTTAGTCCCACTTCTTTTGACTTTATAGAAACCATAGCCTTTGGAAGACCTTTAGTAAGTGGGTCAGCCAAGTTTTTCTTCGTTTCTATGTAGTCAACAGTTATAACTCCACTTTTGAGTAACTGTCTTACCATCAGATGTCTTAGACTCACATGTCTAGACTTCTCATTATATGTCTTGTTAGATGAGACGACCCAAACTCGCCCTCACGGGAAAGCCCGGGTTGAGTTGAGAACAAGATAAATCAGAACACAGACAGAAGAACATTTCATTGCTTATTACAACAATTTACATTAGAGTACAAGAATATAATAGAGTATGAATAAATATTACCCATTGGAAAATATCATAGATTTACAAATTACAATGAAGCGGAAAATAATACAAAACCCAATTGAAAGAAATACACGGATACAGAGCTTTTCGAATATAACTCCAGCTATAAATCCAGGATCCTGAAAAAGAAATATCTGCAAAAACCCAACTACTAGCTGCCCATGTGGAAAATAGGGGCACCCAGAGTTTAGGTTAAAACAATAAACACCATGTTAGTCATGCGACTGGTGTGATAACTAAAACAGTTATAAGCTTGATTTTAAAGTCAGGTAAATCATGGGACCATGTCGCATAAGACGGAATGGGTTTACCCCCTATGAATACCAGTGCATAAAAATAACAGCGCAATGCTAAAGAAAAAAAATGAAGCTATTATAAGACTCAGGTTCCATCACACAATGAACGCAGTCGAGGATAGAGTTTTCCCTTATAATAGCCAAAAATGCTTGATACACGAAATTTCATCTTTTATTATTACTATAAGTGAAGAAATCAACTTCAAATATAAATGTTTCAATCATAGGCGGCGTAGGTACCATTATATTACGTCGCCATATATATATTCACAACTAAAACTGAATATTACGTATTGGAAATTGGGAATCCATCTATGAAACGAGGCAAGGGATTATCCTCACCGATTTCGAGACACACTAGCAAGTGCCTCAGGACCCCCCGCAGTGAGCCCCTTGGATCTCCATGGCCGGTCATCCGTCGATGATTAGTTATACCATAAACTATATGTAAGCCGGTTCTATCGAACCTCTAAAATGGTCAGTATGTCGACCATATCCATCAGCCCCGTAGTGACTGATATAATATCCATCAGCCCCGCAGTAACGATATATCCGAGGTACCTTGTCGCGCATCAAGTAATAATAGTATGCAACATCCACATGAGTAAATAGTCTGGGCCCCATACCATGACGTTACTCGTAGTGTAATGACCCGCAAATCCGTAACATCGGAGTTGACTATATACATCATACGTCCAACCCAAATATCACGAAAATGCGAAACAAATTTTTTTTTAGAAGAAAGAGGTAGAAGAAGAACAGAACTAACAACACAGAATCTCACATCGCAGCGGAACAAAATATAATATATCACATAACATAACTTTGAAATACAAATCTGTACTTGAATATACATCAATATCAACGTACATCACTTACAACACAACGGAACCACTATAACTAGATAACGCTGAAGCCTCCTGCTCCATGCTCCTTTAGATATATCTGAAAAATCCTGAACTACTTGACTGCCCGTACAAATTTAGGCACCCAAGAGTTTAGGTAGAACAAAACAAATAAACTCCGGGTCAGTCATGGGACTGGTATGAGTAAACAGTTTAAAACAGTTTCAGAAACTAAATGATATCTCATAAGACCACGCCGTATAACACGGAACGGGTTTTTCCCTTATGAGAATCCAAACACTTGACTTATCTTTATATCAAAACTCTTTTGATATTATAATAATGTCTAAATCAAGTAGATAACAATCTAGTGGAACGTTTGCATCTCACGTTCCACATATGTAATATACAATCAAAACCGCAAGCACGTATTGGGTAATGGATTTCCAACTATGACAAGGTATGGAATCACCTTCCGCTGGTATATCTCTAGAGGAGAATACACCGAGTTCAACAAGAACATCTTGCAACTCAGCCACACATGACCGACCACTCATTTCGCTTGAGTGTATCGAATGTATATCACCAACGATTGGGATCAGCAACCGTTTCCCGAATGGGACAGCATCGACAATAGATTTTTAGAAGTAAATGAAACTCTAGATCAGGTGATTATACAGCCTAATAGGTGCGACCTACATAGCCATGCTGCTTGCCCGATTTCTGTCATTTACCGGATGATGAGGCTAGAAGCTATGTTTTATCATCACACCAGATTCACTTCGAATGTCACATCGTCAAATCCATCAAATCACCGATTGACGTCCTCAACAGTACATTACGTGTTAGCTAAAAGAAGTTTCCTTCTCCGCTTCCACTCTTGGTACGGTTAAAGAAATCAATGTACGTGACCATCCTGGAAATACTCTGTCAGACATTCATCCATACAAGTCACCCAGGAACAGGATGAACCGAAGGTACTATTTCTATTAATAGAAAAAGTCCTTGTACTCTACTCCGTCTTCGATTATCTTTATATAATCTGATTCGCACGCTACTGCCGATATGGAGTGGTTCTTCGGATAATAATCCAACCGGTCTCTCCATATTGACAACGATGGTCAAAACCTCGATAGTCTGTGATTTAACTATCGAATAAAAACAAGTGTTTCGATAGTCGATGATTTAACTATCGAATAAAACAAGGGTTCATCCAAACATCCAACAATCACTGAACCTTTAATTAATATTCCATTAATTAAATCAATTCTCTATTTCTTTACTAATATTTGTTAACCAAATATTTTCAATAACCATATTGGCCTTATACGTTCTTTGGAAAACATTTCCATATATCGCCTTCCTTTATTTTCTATACTAGGAAATATTCATTATTCTATTTCCAAGCTTTGCACATATTTGGGTTAAAACAGATGTTGTATAAAACATCGTTACGACAACCCAAATACAGTATTTAACTAATTCTTATTCCACATTGATCTTCGAGCCTGAATCTTGCTACTTATCGGTATATCATGAAATCAACCAAGTTGGGGTATAATTACCTCTCAGACCTTGACTGAATAACATTTAACGTCAAAACAGACAAGACTACTTACTCGAACAAATCAATTCCATACAACTACTGATTTACTTTTAAACACGTATACACTTCCCTTTTCTATTCTTACTAGATTTTATTCTTATACTTCCTTTTTGATTATACTATTCTATTTCTAAGTTCGTTTTCTTATCGACTTCCATATATTTTGATACGTTGATTTCTAACTATCAAATTATCTTAAAAATATTCTATCTCCTTAAATTCCCGGAAAAATTCGCCATAACCTCCTTTGTACCGGGAGCATCGGGAAATTTCAAATAGCTTTCCCGGTCCTTCTTATCTCAAAAAGAAAAAGAAAAAGCCAAGCGGCTTGCCGATACGGCGCATAAAATCTCATATGGAAATTAAATACGTACCTTTTTGTCGGGCATTCTATTTATTTCACTTCTATACTTTATTCCATACCTGTCTCCTGTATGTCTATACCTGTCCAATCTATTTTAACTATACCAATCGTTTTAACTCAATTTGTTAATTAAATCTGTTACTTAACTTTTCAGTCTATTTCACCTTCATATTTGAACATGACATGCTCAAATATATTTTTACTGCATATTAACAAATTCTAATTATACTCATACTCTCGTTTCCTTATCGACTACTCTATTCAAATTCCAATTTAATTCTATTTGAATTCTCTTTACTTAAAACTTCATTTGAATTCTATTTTCAAATTCTATAGTTTAAAGCCCATTTGAATTCTATATTCAAATTCTATAGTTAAAGTCCATTTGAATTCTATATTCAAATCGTTTAAAGTCCCTTTGAATTTCTATATTCAAATCAATAGTTTAAAGTCTATTTGAATTTCTATATTCAAATCTATAGTTTAAAGTCCATTTGAATTTCTATATTCAAATTCTATAGTTAAAGTCCATTTGAATTTCTATATTCAAATCAATAGTTAAAGTCCATTTGAATTCTATATTCAAATTCTATAGTTAAAGTCCATTTGAATTTCTATATTCAAATTCTATAGTTAAAGTCCATTTGAATTCCTATATTCAAATTCTATATTCACGTCTATTTGAATTCTCTTTTCAAATTCTATATTCACGTCTATTTGAATTCTCTTTTCAAATTCTATATTCAAAGTCTATTTGAATTCTCTTTTCAAATTCTATATTCACGTCTATTTGAATTCTCTGCATTATTTATAAACAACGTTTATAACTTCAATTCAAATCCCACCTTCATTTATAAACAAAGTTTATAAATTCGATTCCCATCCCATATTTTCATTTATAAACAACGTTTATAAATTCGATTCCCATCCCATATTTTCATTTATAAACAAAGTTTATAAATTCAATTCAAATTCCATCTTTTCATTTATAAACAACTTTATAAATTCGATTCAAATTCCATCTTTTCATTTATAAACAACTTTATAAATTCAATTCAAATTCCATCTTTTCATTTATAAACAACTTTATAAATTCAATTCAAATTCCATATTTTCATTTATAAACAACTTTATAAATTCGATTACTTGTTTTATATACCTTCGAACAAGTTAAATATTTTCTATAGTCTTATTTAAAATTCAAATTCTATTTATAAAAATAGAATTTCCTTTTTAAATATCAAATACCCTTTTCGATATTTTTATGAATCAATATTCAAGCTATAGTGGTATTTTCAACAATCAGATCAACCAATTTTCAATCATTTGATTTTTAACACATCATATATGAATATATATGAAATCAAACAAACAACAGATAATATATATTTTTGAGGAATCCAGCTGGATTCCTCCAACCTGTTTTCCTGCATCCACAGATGTTAGTCAACATAGTAATACCCATCCTGCTTCGAGGCAGGATATCGCGGTATGAAGGTCATCCACTAATCATAGCGTGGGGCGTATAGGGTAATCATCCGCTATGGTACCGCGGGCATCCGCTAATGAAACTGCGGGAATCCAACGAATCATCAACCCAATATATATATATATATAATAGTCCTAAATAACTAATATATTTAAATCAACCAAACAATATTCAAACAAGCATAGACAATTATTTTTAACTATATAAAAATAAATTCTAAATAAAAGGTGAGATTTACTCACCAAATTTTCCTTTGCTGATATTCTGTAATTTCCATATCGTCTCAGTTACGAATCGTCTCGAATTTCTTGAATAAATTATCCACCTACGATTTATTTATTTTTAACTAACGGTTAAATGATTGTTAATTTTAAATAAATAAATTTATCAATACGCCACTATTTAATTTATTAACTAGTTAAATTATTCTATGAAATTAAAATTATAAATTACCTTAATACTGCATTTCATTACTGAGTTCGAAACCACGAGTACCACTCGAATGGTCCCTTCCAAAATGCGTTGTTTCCTCCTGCTAATCCTCCATGATGTTGACAACTCCGACAGTCCTTCTAAGAGAACCCACGCTGCACCAAATCCATCACCAAAATTGATACCACCGTTGATTCCCTCGTCCTCCCAGATCTCCGTTGAACCATCGAACGCTGATAACCGATCTACCTCCTTGATGCGCGAGCGCCTTAGTCTCGATATCGAGCTAACCCTAAATCGTACTGAGCTTCGAGCGATGAATTGTTAAACCCCGAAACAGAGATCGCGGTACCCAACAAAACATCCACGTGAAGAACAGCTCCACATACGCTACTCGCGATGGTTTAAATCGAGCGTGCATCCGCCCTTGCTTCGATGTCGGTCTTCAGTTGCTACGCGATTTCTGATTCCAAGAATTGGTGGTATCAGGTTTTCGGTTTGAGGAATAAAACAGAAAGGCAGGGTTTTGTTTTCGAAAGGGGCACTCGCGATTGTTAAATGAATTGGGAGGCCACTTTATTTTGCCTGAAGTGATTTTCAGAAGAAGGAAAAATGGAATCGAAGGGAAACAGGGTGGCATCGCGTTTATATAGACGAGGAAGTGGTATCCGTGGTTTGTTTTGAGCAGGAGAAAAAGAGTGGTGAGGAAAGGAAGACGTGGTGTTTTATTCTCCTTAAAATTTCATTCAAAATTTTATTTAATTTTAATTAAAACTGGTATCCTTTAATTAAAAGACCCCATGATGTCGAACTCCTTTCTGAACCCAACAACTACCATTTCTAGCGTTATACCACTGCTCTGAACACACTGAGATATGTTTCAAAGTCTAGTTTGATCGTCTATAGAAGATATTAATTTAAATCGATATTAAATTAAATTTCAAACTATAAATTCTTTGAAAATAAATTAATATTATTATTCTGATTCAAACAGAATTTATGTATTGGTTATCTGAACTGATTTCAAATCAGTTTTCACTTCGAATTCAGTTATTCGATGATTCCTTATTTTGATAATTTAATATATACGATATTAAATCGAAATCGATATTAAAATCGATAACATAAATATAAAAATTCATTTATATTATCCATTCAATATTTAAATTAAATATTAAATATTCAAAATTACCCTATCAGAATCCGGGTCATTACATTCTTCCCCAATTAAAATAATTTCGTCCTCGAAATTGCTAAGGTAGAAAAAGTGCTACAAACCCATTAACTTTTTAAAACATATTTATGTTGATACTCAACATTTCATATTCCATTCATAACTCTCTTTCGAATAAATCCTTATTCGAAAACTCCTCCCTTCGAATAATTATATTCTATAATTTCTCTTTCGAATAACTAGATTCGGAAACCTTTCTTCGAATAAACTATATTCGATTTACTCTTATCAATTAACTCTATTGGATTTAACTCTTTTCGATTAACTCCATCAATTTACTAATAATCGATAACTTCTTCGAATAACCAATATTTTATAACTCACTTCGATTAAACCAATCGATAACTCTTTTCGATTAAACTATAATCGATAACTCCTTCCATTAACTAATATTCGATAACTCCTTCCGAATAACCAAATTCGATAATTCCTTTCGAATAAACTATATTCGATAACTCCTTCAATTCTATCTGAATAACCAATGTTCGATTAACTCCTTTTAACTTTATTCGAATAACTCCTATTGGATAACGTTTATTCATTTATAAAGATTTACTTTTAGTAACGGTTCTTCACTTTATAAATGTTCTCTTTAATAACGTTACTTCACTTATATAAGTGTTGTATACCCTTCCTATTTAAAACTATCGGTGTTAAAAACCAATATCTCTTCTCTATATAAGTTCAGACTTATATATTCCATTTATCGAATGATAAATATTCAATTTAATTTATAAACTTTGTTCATAAATTAATCTTTTCTACTTATCCGTTAAAACAGATTTCCATTTTCTATTCATCTTCTGAATATTCCTTTGATTAAATTCTATTTATTTAACAAATAAATATCTCATTTATAACATTCTATTTATTTTCTATAAATAAATATTTCCATTGAATCTATTTGTAAATGTTTTACAAATATTTCCTTCTAAATTCTATTTGTAAATGTTTTTACAAATATTTCTCCTTCTATTTGTTTGCACATAACTTTCTTTGTATTTGTGTTACAAATATATTTCCTTTTAACTCTTTTGGTTTTTCCTTTATTCACACCAAATTCATATTTCATTCACATTGATTTTACTCAATTTATTCATTTCGGTCCATTTAACTTACTTAAGTTAAATTTAAATTCAATCATTCAACTTCCCATTAACTAGTTGCTAATTAACCGTTTTGCCTACTTCACCCTTTTATTTGAATATAACTTGTCCAAATATATGTCAACCTAATTATAGACTAATCTAATTATATTTTCAACTCGAGTTATATATTCGATTTCGAATATAAATTCTCAATCTCTTTCACTTATCAAAAACCCAATTTCGATTCAAATTTGATTAACTAATTTCTCTTTTACTTAGTTAATTCTATTCAATAATCAGAAATATGATCATTGTTTCCCAAATCATTTTATCTACTTCACTTGAGTTCACATTCATTTTATAACTCAAGTCTATATTTTTCTCATGGCCATTCGGATTTTATTTACTTTAAAAATCCTTTTACTTATATATATATAAAAACCATTGTGGTTTTAAATGGTTTCTGGCGCTGCACTTTTTGAAATTTGATTTTGACCTATCTCAAAATCTATACGACGAAATCCTGATTTTTCTCTTTCACTAGAAAACTATTATTCAACCGGTCCCGACGATTCTTGTTTCAAAGAATTCCGACTTAATTTGAGTCCTGTATACTCGATTGAAGTTCGAGTCGCTAATTTACGAACTGCCGCGCTACGACGAGCTCTTTTAATTATATTTAAAAATATAAACGTTTTAACTTTGTTTATAATAAATTCAACTCCATTCTGATATATTTTTAATATATATCCAATCCATTTCAACATAATATTCCCGATCTATTTCTCTTCAAATATTCAAGTCCTCTATATCTACAATATTCAAATTCCATTTGAATTCCTTTATTCAAACTCTATATTTGAATTTCCTTCTATTCAATTTCTATTTGAATTTCTTCTATTTCAAATTCTATTCGAATTTCTTATCTTCGATTTCTATTTGAAATCCTTTATTCAAAACTCATTTCAAATCCCTTATTCAAATTCCATTTGAAATCCTTTATTCAATTTCTATTTAAATTCCTTTGTTCAATTTCTATTTGAAATCCTTTGAATTTAAATTCTATTTCAAACTCTATATTTTCCTGAATTCTAATATTCAACCTCCACTTTATATTCTCTTTGAAATTCTATTTAACCAAATTCCATTTGAATTCTAATATTCAAATCTCTATTTGACTTTTCCTTATTCAAATCCATTTGAATTCCTTTGAATTCAAATTCCATTTCAATTTTTCTTATACAATTTCTATTTGAATTTTCTTTATTCAAATTCATTTGAATTCCTTTGAATTCAAATTCTATTTCACTTCTATTTGAATTATATATATATATTCAAATTCCTTTATTTTACTTCTATTTGAAATCTATATTCCAATTCCCATTTCAAAATTCCGTTGAAGTCATATAAATATATACATATTTATATCTATCCCAAATTCAAAACATCTGAATTTTCAAACAACTTGTTTCTTTCAAACAAATTTCCATCAAAATTTCTCTAAGGCAGCAATTCGTCACTTAGAAACTCGAAAATGAACACTGGTGATGTTGCGACCATCATCAGAATTATTTCCCAGCTACTGAATGAGTTCAGTACTATATTTCTTTCAAAACCTATTTAGAAAAATATTTTCCAAACTCCCAGGATTTTAAATTCTTAATTCTGGTTGGAATTCAATTTTAATTTATCTCATTTGTATATTTGATTTCATATACAAATTTCATTGGTTATATATATAAATATTTCTGTTTTTATAATCTAATTCGATTATAATCCTAACAATCAACTTAACTATTTAAAAACAATATCATGTCCAATCTTCTGTTCAAGTGTTTATAAACTCCTATCGACATCGTGGCGTCCCACGATTCGACCAAAATTTATAATCCACTCAACAGACTAGTCAACACAATATAAAACAGTTTTTATATCAAATAACAAGTACGCCCTCTCGTATATATATACACTCAACTCATTCTAGGATACTACCGATCCTATCTCTAATGAGCACATTTTCACACAGCCTAGGTATTCGCTCAACCTAAGCTCTGATACCAAGTGTAATGACCTGCAAATCCGTAACATCGGAGTTGACTGTATACATATACGTCCAACCCAAATATCACGAAAATACGAAACAAATTTTTTTTTTAGAAGAAAGAGGTAGAAGAAGAACAGAACTAACAACACAGAATCTCACATCGCAGCGGAACAAAATATAATATATCACATAACATAACTTTGAAATACAAATCTGTACTTGAATATACATCAATATCAACGTACATCACTTACAACACAACGGAACCACTATAACTAGATAACGCTGAAGCCTCCTGCTCCATGCTCCTTTAGATATATCTGAAAAATCCTGAACTACTTGACTGCCCGTACAAATTTAGGCACCCAAGAGTTTAGGTAGAACAAAACAAATAAACTCCGGGTCAGTCATGGGACTGGTATGAGTAAACAGTTTAAAACAGTTTCAGAAACTAAATGATATCTCATAAGACCACGCCGTATAACACGGAACGGGTTTTTCCCTTATGAGAATCCAAACACTTGACTTATCTTTATATCAAAACTCTTTTGATATTATAATAATGTCTAAATCAAGTAGATAACAATCTAGTGGAACGTTTGCATCTCACGTTCCACATATGTAATATACAATCAAAACCGCAAGCACGTATTGGGTAATGGATTTCCAACTATGACAAGGTATGGAATCACCTTCCGCTGGTATATCTCTAGAGGAGAATACACCGAGTTCAACAAGAACATCTTGCAACTCAGCCACACATGACCGACCACTCATTTCGCTTGAGTGTATCGAATGTATATCACCAACGATTGGGATCAGCAACCGTTTCCCGAATGGGACAGCATCGACAATAGATTTTTAGAAGTAAATGAAACTCTAGATCAAGTGATTATATAGCCTAATAGGTGCGACCTACATAGCCATGTTGCTTGCCCGATTTCTGTCATTTACCGGATGATGAGGCTAGAAGCTATGCTTTATCATCACACCAGATTCACTTCGAATGTCACATCGTCAAATCCATCAAATCACCGATTGACGTCCTCAACTGTACATTACGTGTTAGCTAAAAGAAGTTTCCTTCTCCGCTTCCACTCTTGGTACGGTTGAAGAAATCAATGTACGTGACCATCCTGGAAATACTCTGTCAGACATTCATCCATACAAGTCACCCAGGAACAGGATGAACCGAAGGTACTATTTCTATTAATAGAAAAAGTCCTTGTACTCTACTCCGTCTTCGATTATCTTTATATAATCTGATTCGCACGCTACTGCCGATATGGAGTGGTTCTTCGGATAATAATCCAACCGGTCTCTCCATATTGACAACGATGGTCAAAACTTCGATAGTCTGTGATTTAACTATCGAATAAAAACAAGTGTTTCGATAGTCGATGATTTAACTATCGAATAAAACAAGGGTTCATCCAAACATCCAACAATCACTGAACCTTTAATTAATATTCCATTAATTAAATCAATTCTCTATTTCTTTACTAATATTTGTTAACCAAATATTTTCAATAACCATATTGGCCTTATACGTTCTTTGGAAAACATTTCCATATATCGCCTTCCTTTATTTTCTATACTAGGAAATATTCATTATTCTATTTCCAAGCTTTGCACATATTTGGGTTAAAACAGATGTTGTATAAAACATCGTTACGACAACCCAAATACAGTATTTAACTAATTCTTATTCCACATTGATCTTCGAGCCTGAATCTTGCTACTTATCGGTATATCATGAAATCAACCAAGTTGGGGTATAATTACCTCTCAGACCTTGACTGAATAACATTTAACATCAAAACAGACAAGACTACTTACTCGAACAAATCAATTCCATACAACTACTGATTTACTTTTAAACACGTATACACTTCCCTTTTCTATTCTTACTAGATTTTATTCTTATACTTCCTTTTTGATTATACTATTCTATTTCTAAGTTCGTTTTCTTATCGACTTCCATATATTTTGATACGTTGATTTCTAACTATCAAATTATCTTAAAAATATTCTATCTCCTTAAATTCCCGGAAAAATTCGCCATAACCTCCTTTGTACCGGGAGCATCGGGAAATTTCAAATAGCTTTCCCGATCCTTCTTATCTCAAAAAGAAAAAGAAAAAGCCAAGCGGCTTGCCGATACGGCGCATAAAATCTCATATGGAAATTAAATACGTACCTTTTTGTCGGGCATTCTATTTATTTCACTTCTATACTTTATTCCATACCTGTCTCCTGTATGTCTATACCTGTCCAATCTATTTTAACTATACCAATCGTTTTAACTCAATTTGTTAATTAAATCTATTACTTAACTTTTCAGTCTATTTCACCTTCATATTTGAACATGACATGTTCAAATATATTTTTACTGCATATTAACAAATTCTAATTATACTCATACTCTCGTTTCCTTATCGACTACTCTATTCAAATTCCAATTTAATTCTATTTGAATTCTCTTTACTTAAAACTTCATTTGAATTCTATTTTCAAATTCTATAGTTTAAAGTCCATTTGAATTCTATATTCAAATTCTATAGTTAAAGTCCATTTGAATTCTATATTCAAATCGTTTAAAGTCCCTTTGAATTTCTATATTCAAATCAATAGTTTAAAGTCTATTTGAATTTCTATATTCAAATCTATAGTTTAAAGTCCATTTGAATTTCTATATTCAAATTCTATAGTTAAAGTCCATTTGAATTTCTATATTCAAATCAATAGTTAAAGTCCATTTGAATTCTATATTCAAATTCTATAGTTAAAGTCCATTTGAATTTCTATATTCAAATTCTATAGTTAAAGTCCATTTGAATTCCTATATTCAAATTCTATATTCACGTCTATTTGAATTCTCTTTTCAAATTCTATATTCACGTCTATTTGAATTCTCTTTTCAAATTCTATATTCAAAGTCTATTTGAATTCTCTTTTCAAATTCTATATTCACGTCTATTTGAATTCTCTGCATTATTTATAAACAACGTTTATAACTTCAATTCAAATCCCACCTTCATTTATAAACAAAGTTTATAAATTCGATTCCCATCCCATATTTTCATTTATAAACAACGTTTATAAATTCGATTCCCATCCCATATTTTCATTTATAAACAAAGTTTATAAATTCAATTCAAATTCCATCTTTTCATTTATAAACAACTTTATAAATTTGATTCAAATTCCATCTTTTCATTTATAAACAACTTTATAAATTCAATTCAAATTCCATCTTTTCATTTATAAACAACTTTATAAATTCAATTCAAATTCCATATTTTCATTTATAAACAACTTTATAAATTCGATTACTTGTTTTATATACCTTCGAACAAGTTAAATATTTTCTATAGTCTTATTTAAAATTCAAATTCTATTTATAAAAATAGAATTTCCTTTTTAAATATCAAATACCCTTTTCGATATTTTTATGAATCAATATTCAAGCTATAGTGGTATTTTCAACAATCAGATCAACCAATTTTCAATCATTTGATTTTTAACACATCATATATGAATATATATGAAATCAAACAAACAACAGATAATATATATTTTTGAGGAATCCAGCTGGATTCCTCCAACCTGTTTTCCTGCATCCACAGATGTTAGTCAACATAGTAATACCCATCCTGCTTCGAGGCAGGATATCGCGGTATGAAGGTCATCCACTAATCATAGCGTGGGGCGTATAGGGTAATCATCCGCTATGGTACCGCGGGCATCCGCTAATGAAACCGCGGGAATCCAACCAATCATCAACCCAATATATATATATATATAATAGTCCTAAATAACTAATATATTTAAATCAACCAAACAATATTCAAACAAGCATAGACAATTATTTTTAACTATATAAAAATAAATTCTAAATAAAAGGTGAGATTTACTCACCAAATTTTCCTTTGCTGATATTCTGTAATTTCCATATCGTCTCAGTTACGAATCGTCTCGAATTTCTTGAATAAATTATCCACCTACGATTTATTTATTTTTAACTAACGGTTAAATGATTGTTAATTTTAAATAAATAAATTTATCAATACGCCACTATTTAATTTATTAACTAGTTAAATTATTCTATGAAATTAAAATTATAAATTACCTTAATACTGCATTTCATTACTGAGTTCGAAACCACGAGTACCACTCGAATGGTCCCTTCCAAAATGCGTTGTTTCCTCCTGCTAATCCTCCATGATGTTGACAACTCCGACAATCCTTCTAAGAGAACCCACGCTGCACCAAATCCATCACCAAAATTGATACCACCGTTGATTCCCCCGTCCTCCCAGATCTCCGTTGAACCATCGAACGCTGATAACCGATCTACCTCCTTGATGCGCGAGCGCCTTAGTCTCGATATCGAGCTAACCCTAAATCGTACTGAGCTTCGAGCGATGAATTGTTAAACCCCCAAACAGAGATCGCGGTACCCAACAAAACATCCACGTGAAGAACAGCTCCACATACGCTACTCGCGATGGTTTAAATCGAGCGTGCATCCGCCCTTGCTTCGATGTCGGTCTTCAGTTGCTACGCGATTTCTGATTCCAAGAATTGGTGGTATCAGGTTTTCGGTTTGAGGAATAAAACAGAAAGGCAGGGTTTTGTTTTCGAAAGGGGCACTCGCGATTGTTAAATGAATTGGGAGGCCACTTTATTTTGCCTGAAGTGATTTTCAGAAGAAGGAAAAATGGAATCGAAGGGAAACAGGGTGGCATCGCGTTTATATAGACGAGGAAGTGGTATCCGTGGTTTGTTTTGAGCAGGAGAAAAAGAGTGGTGAGGAAAGGAAGACGTGGTGTTTTATTCTCCTTAAAATTTCATTCAAAATTTTATTTAATTTTAATTAAAACTGGTATCCTTTAATTAAAAGACCCCATGATGTCGAACTCCTTTCTGAACCCAACAACTACCATTTCTAGCGTTATACCACTGCTCTGAACACACTGAGATATGTTTCAAAGTCCAGTTTGATCGTCTATAGAAGATATTAATTTAAATCGATATTAAATTAAATTTCAAACTATAAATTCTTTGAAAATAAATTAATATTATTATTCTGATTCAAACAGAATTTATGTATTGGTTATCTGAACTGATTTCAAATCAGTTTTCACTTCGAATTCAGTTATTCGATGATTCCTTATTTTGATAATTTAATATATACGATATTAAATCGAAATCGATATTAAAATCGATAACATAAATATAAAAATTCATTTATATTATCCATTCAATATTTAAATTAAATATTAAATATTCAAAATTACCCTATCAGAATCCGGGTCATTACACGTAGCTAGAACTAACATATGTCTATTTCCATGCAGTCACTATCCCGTTTTTGGTTCACATCCAGGTGCGAGGCTTGTGAATTAACGCTACACAAAGCTATGCTATTTAAAGTCGTGCTTTGATCATCAACCACAGGACTCTGCTTTTCAACAAAAGCCTTGATCCTTTGCATCTCAGCATGCCACACTGACAATTCACGTCATGCGGCTGATATCTATCGATATATAACCTCTAAGCTCGTACGTATTAGAGAAGGGTGTTAAGCAAGTGAATAAATTTTCCGCCACCAAAAAGATATATATTTAATAGAAATCAATCAACACAGAATAAAATCCAATGTCAGACACACATCCATTTATAAGTCCGTTTTGGGTCTGAACGAAATCGGAGGCACCTTATTCCTCGTCCCATTTGTCCAATACAGGAGAGAGGTCCTCGCATATCCGGTCGATCTCCAAGTACGTCTGGACGATCACCACTTATTACCTTATCTTAGGTGTACACCCAATCAAGACATCAGTAATCATCCAAACGATGTGAAGACCTCCAGTCTTCAACTACCGTCTTCATTGTCGAATCAGTTATTCAGAATGGATATAAATCCGGCCTTTTCGAATAACGCACGTATCTTATAAACAAGTGCTATAAAAACACAACATATGGCTCATTCCAATCTAGAATATTCCTTTATTCAAATATTCACAATTTTAGGGAATGGTTCTCATTAATTTTATCAAAGATAAATTCTTTAAATTTATTCTTTAATCTTCCTTTAGATATCAATTCGAACCAAATTAAGGTTTATCCAAACTAGTCGGGATTAGCGAACCTTACCGAAGAAATCATTTTTTTTATTTCCCAATCCCAACCTATTCATCCCATGGAGCAAAACTGGTTGTACTCCATATCTAACAACACGGTGTTATTTGTAAAATTAACTACCATTTTATGTTCAAATCTAATTAAAGATTTAACTATGGCCTAGAGCAAAACTGGTGATACTCCATTTTCGATCATTTCCCAAATTTGATAATTTAAATTATCACATTCGCATTTCAATCAAATTAAAGATTTTATTAAAACTCCACTTAGTTTTAATTTCCAAAAATCATTATGTAATGATTATTCGAATTTAGGAAATAAATCCTATCTTTAACTGGGTTAAAGAACCAATGTCATTTAAAACACAATTCATGATAAACCCAAAATCATATTCCATTAATTATGGAATCTGCCCAGAAATCATAACAGTATATGATCGATATAAATTCTCGTATCCGACTAATAATATAAATGGAATAACAGCCAAGCCTTTTAAATTCCATATATAGTAAAAGCCTTCCTTTACAGAAGTTCATCTCGATTATTACCAAATCGAATTCCATTCAATTCCAATTTAATATATTAAATTGGAAATCTTTACTTTGGAAACTCCTTTAATCTTATTTAAAAGATTTATAAATTCCAAATCATATCTACACTGTTAATTGGGTTAAAGAACAAATGTCGTTTAAAACATCGTTCACTATAAACCCAAAAATCCAGTTCTTTTATTTAATTCAAATTAAAAATTAATTAATTGGAAAACTTCACTAAATATTTAATTTGAAGATTTATTCTTTTATAAACTGGGTTTAAGAACAGTATTATTTAAGATACCATTCACGCCCTAAATCCAATTTGATATTAAATACAAGGCTCTGAATAGAAATTATATCGGGTTATATTCAATAACAAATTTAGAAAACAACGGATATCGTATTGGGAATAACGATATCTGTATCTTCCAAATTCCTATAACAACATCCATATAATCACAGAATCCGATACCCAAATATTCCGAAGATTATTTCCATTCCAAACCATTCCAATTTATTTATTGGAAAATTCTGGTTATTATAAAACCACTTTCAAATCCAATTTATTTATTTCTAAAAATAAATGGATTATTATTCTAGTTATTAACTAGTTCAATTTGATAAAAAAATATTTTTATCTTTACAAACGTGGAATTTTTCATCCAAATTCCTTCCAAATCTTTTATTATGATTTTACACAAATTATTAATATTTTTAATAATTTTATCAAGGCCCGTACAGTCGATTTCCATAAAAGGTCATCGAACTGCACTTACAGCGACCTTTTTCAAATTTGATTTGGACATAATTCCAAATCCAACCATTATATTTCAAATTTCTTATATTTGTTGGAAAGCTCTTATTTATACGGACCCAAAGGTTCTGGTTTTAGGAGAATCCGATGGTCGGATCTCCCGTAATGTCAATTCGAAGCCAATGGTCGAAATTTGCGAACGATCGCTGCGCGGCGCATTCTATTCAGGCCATTTAATACATATAATATATATATTATATATATTTCGTCGATTTCCATTTAAAACGTATTTTGTAAATCCACTTCAAATCGATTTCAACTTTATTTCAAATCATATTTGAATATTCCATTATAATTCATTTTAAAACGATTTCAATTTCATTTCAAATTTCAAATCAAATTTGAATACTCCTTAATAGATCTGTTTTAAATTCATTTTAAAGTGATTTCAATTTCATTTCAAATTTCAAATCAAATTTGAATGTTCCTTAATAAATCCATTTTAAATTCATTTTAAAATGATTTCAATTTCATTTGAAATTTCAAATCAAATTTGAATATTTCTTAATAAATCCGTTTTAAATCCATTTTAAAATGATTTCAATTTCATTTCAAAATTCTAATCAATTTTTAATATTCCTTAATAAATCCGATTTTAAATTCATTTTAAAAGGATTTCAATTTCATTTCAAATTTCAAATCAAATTTGAACATTCCTTAATAAGTCCGTTTTAAATTCATTTTAAAACAATTTCAATTTCATTTCAAATCAAATTCGAATATTCCTTAATAAATCCATTTTAAATTCATTTTAAAACGACTTCAATTTCATTTCATTTCAAATTTCAAATCAAATTTGAATATTCCTTAATAAATCCGTTTTAAATTCATTTAAAAATGATTTCAATTTCATTTCAAATTTCAAATCAAATTTGAATATTCCTTTATCATTATAATATTAAAATGATAATATTTTCAAAATATCTCATTTTGATTACACTGAATATAATTTAAAAATATTCGTTAATTCTGAATTGGAATCAGACACAGTCAATTAACATATAATGTTATTTATATTGATTTTATACAACACATGTATACAATAATAATGATACACAATCAACCATCAGCCAGAGTGCACTATATAACTGCATAAGCATCAAATATAAATAATTAACGCTTATAACAGTTTGTCAACCAACCGATTGGCATACAACTAAACAATTGGGATTAGTGTATGTCAAATATCATCCCAATACCCGTGTGGGATTTAAATCAACACACACATATTTTATTTGTGCAGTTGGGCAATGTGTAAAATATATCATCCCAATCAATATCAGTCAAATGAGTGTACATAAACAAATCGTCCGATTTGTAAATGAATATTTATTTTCATTTATATACACATTAAAAATTAAATTATCTTTTTAACGATAAAATATTTATTTCAACAAATGAATATTTTATACAGTTCACTTATACAAATAAAATGATATTTTTATTGTTCTAACATATTTTTGAAAATTTTGGCAGCATAACGGTGCGATACTAGAACCGGGATAAGGTTTAGCCTTATCCCTTACCTAATACTGGCTCTCGCCATACACATACCAATTCTAATCAATTCCATTTCGCATCCCAAACCAAAATCAAACAAATAAATCAATCCAAACAAACATCCATGGTTTCAATCAAAGGTGTCAGGTGATACTAAGCACCGTCTGCATCCTATTATATATTTAACTGTAACATAAGTTAGAGTGAGAAGTTCTCACCTTTGGTTTCCACTCCGTCATTCTTTATTGGACGGTGTGGATCTACCCCAGCGCATTGTATTCTTCACCGTGATTCCAATGTAATCTTTTTTACACAGTATATATTAAAAATCACATTTTTAATAACGCTTCATATTTTTGACACTTCTATTTTTATTATAAAGGTCATATTTTTATCTACAATGCTATTTTATAAAAATTATATTTTTGACACTGCTATTTTTATTATAAAGGTCATATTTTTATCTACAATGTTATTTTATAAAAAATATATTTTTGACACTGCTATTTTTATTTTAAATACAATGCTCTTTCTATTTTTTAAAACAACAATATTTATATTTCTTAAATAAAAGATATTTATATTTTAAAAACAACACCGTTTATATTTTTAAATCAAAGATATTTATATTTTAAAAACAACACCATTTATATTTTTAAATCAAAGATATTTATATTTTAAAAACAACACCATTTATATTTTTAAATCATTATATTACATATAAAAACAATGTTATTTATATACTAAAAATTGATTTTAAATAATGTTGATCTATATAATAAAAACTGATTTAAAAATAATTGAAACCTATATATATAAAAAAACTAAAACTCACTGTTAATACCTTCAGCCTCAAACACCTTGTTCATAGTAAAAACCTGTAGCCCTGTTCAAAATGGAAATCGATCGTCGCACGCCTCCTAGGGGATCGGACCCCCATCACCAGTCACGCCTCCGACCGCCTTCGCGCCCCCAACCCTCCCCCTGAATCCCGTGAAGCTCGAACCCCCCTGGCCTCACGATTTTGCAGTTGAACAGCGTCGATGTCAGGGGAAAATACGACCACAACGCTACGCCATAACGCATCTCCACCGTTGAGGAGCTCGATCTCACCCAACTGATGATTTTTGCTTTTGAATTTTTTTAATTTCATTGATTCGATTTTGATTTAATTAAAGGAAAAGAATTGAAGATTTCGTTCGTTCGAACATGAAGAGGAGCGGCGGTTTTTCCCCGTTGACCGCGCAGGAAGTAAATTGAGGGTTTTGACCCTTGTTTGACCAAGCCCTTATATATATATATATATATACATATATATTTGCAAAAATACCCCATTGTTGATACGAACTCCAAATCGAACCCAATGACCGTCGTCCCTAGCTAAATACCCCCATTCCAAACACAATAGGATATGTTTTGTAAGCCAATCCGGCTTTTTTGATCAGTTTCCGTTAAATTTAAAATATAAATCAATATATTTTAAATTCAAACGCACATTTTAATTTACGCGGCCACATACTGATTCCAAAAATTTCCATAAATAAATCTAGCTATGTTTTGACGATACGGTCCTAACAAAACTAATTTCATCAAATTTGGAGACCGTTTGAAAATGGTCATTTTTTGGTCGATCCAAATTGACTAAAATTGACAAAACATGTTTTCTTTTACTACGATCACATATTAATTCCAAAAATTATGAAAATTGGAATTTAGTAATAATTTGACATTCCGGATATAATAAATGTGGTTTCGTCAAAGACAGAAGTCGTTTGCAAAATGGCTATTTTAAGGGCTATATATTATATAAAAAATATATAAATTCCATAGCGACTATGTTCAATTTTAAACTGGACATAACCTTCAATTCCCGTTATGAAATCTGGATTTTTCACATTCGTTAGAAAGATATAATTAAACAGATTCAAATATTTTTGTTTTACTGAAATCCGATTTATTTTGAATCATGTACATTCAATTGAAATTTGAAATCGAATTTTCAAACTACCACGCCATTTTAGGCTCGTTTTATAATTAAAATAAATTTATACGTTCTAACTTCGTTTAAAATAAATTTTTCGTCGTTATTATTTAAAATAATTCATTTTAAATATTCAAAATCTGTTAAAATTGCTAAAATAAAAAATTTAAATTGGTTTTGAAAATTCGGGTTGTTACAATCTCCCCCACTTAAAATCTTTTCATCCTCGAAAAGGAACGGAGCCAAAAGTTGTTTAACTAACTAACTCAACTTTCATTCTAGCATTCATTCTTCAACTTTTCAATTTCTAAGAATTTTCTATTTTTTTCAAAAATTTGGCCAACACCCTAAACTTTTGAAATATTTCGCCATAACCTCCTTTGTACGGGGAGACATTTTAAACCGCAACTAGCTAGGCATGGCCCTCATCAATCCAAAAGAAAAAGCCAAGAGGCTAGCCAATCGACTCATAAAATCATCCAAACCCAATAAATTAGTAAACATGTACCTATTTGTCGGGCATGCAATTTTATTCCTCTTCTCTAGCCTCCTTGCTATGACCTGTTCACACATATATATGTACATGCATGCAATTTCAAACAATTTTCAATTCAGTCCAATATTTGATTTGATTTGGCTAAATTTACCTTTCGTTTACATATTGGTTTCAATAATTTTATTAGTTAAACTAATAATCAAGCAACAAGTTGATTAACTTTTCAATCATATATCTTTAATATATATACTCAAAAATCCAATTTTTATTGCCAAATCACAACAATAACCCTATCTAATTTTGGTTCTCACACCAGTAAATTGGAAATATATAGAAATCCCACTTTCGAAACTCAAACATAAATTCTGATGATGTCCGGACGATCATCAGAATCATCCCTGGGCGACTTGAGTGTGATTCTATATCTATCCAGTATATTTGAGGCTTCGTATACACGTGGATCAGACGTATATACAAAATCATTATATACTTGATTGTCCAAATCAATTTAAAATAAAATATTCAACTACGTAGAATGAGGTTTAAATCTTCAAAACAAAATTCGTCTTCATTTTCATTTTAAAAATAACACTCTTCACACTCGTTCTAGGATACTACTGATCCCATCTCTAACGAGTCGTTCTCATTGGATATTACTAATCCAATCTTTGATGAATTCTTTCGTTTGGTTCTAATGTGTCTTGTTCTCGAGCTCTGTAAACCAAAGCTCTGATACCAACAGAGACGACCCAGACTTGCCCTTACGGGAAAGCCCAGATTGAGTTGAGAACACGACAAATCAGAACACGGATAGAAGAACATTTCATTTCTTATTACAACAATTTACATCAGAGTAGAAGAATATAACAGAGTATGAATAAATATTACCCATTGGAAAATATCAGAGATTTACAAATTACAATGTAGCGGAAAATAATACAAAACCCAACTGAAAGAAATACACGGATACAGAGCTTTCCGAATATAACTCCAGCTGTAAATCCAGGATCCTGGAAAAGAAAAATCTGCAAAAACCTAACTACTAGCTACCCGTGTGGAAAATAGGGGCACCCAGAGTTGAGGTTAAAACAATAAACTCCATGTCAGTCATGTGACTGGTGTGAGAACTAAAACAGTTATTAGCTTGATTTTAAAGTCAAGTAAATCATGGAACCATGTCGTATAACACAGAACGGGTTTATCCCCCATGAATACCAGTGCATAAAAATAACAGCGCAATGCTACAGAGAAAAATGAAGCTATTATAAGACTCAGGTCCCATCACACAATGAACACAGTCGAGGATAGAGTTTTCCCTTATAATAGCCAAATATGCTTGATACACGAAATTTCATCTTTTATTATTACTATAAGTGAAGAAATCAACTTTAAATATAAATGTATCAATCATAAGCGGCGTAGGTACTATTATATTACGTCGCCATATATATATTTACAACTGAAACCGAATATCACGTAATGGAATCCATCTATGAACCGAGGCAAGGGATTATCCTCACCGATTTCGAGACACACTAGCAAGTGCCTCAGGATCCCCCGCAGTGAAACCCTTGGATCTTCATGGCCGGTCATCCACCGATGATTAGTTATACCATAAACTATATGTTAGCCGGTTCTATCGAACCTCTAAAATGGTCAGTAAGTCGACCGTATCCATCAGCCCCGTAGTGACCGATATAATATCCATCATCCCCGCAGTGACCAATATATCAGAGGTTCCTCGTCTCCCATCAAGTAATAATTGTATGCAACATCCACATGAGTAAACAGTCTGAGCTACATACCATGACGTTACTCGTAGCTAGAACTAACATATGTCCATTTCCATGCAGTCACTATCCCGTTTTTGGTTCACACCTGGGTGCGAGGCTCACGAATTAACGCTACACAAAGCTCTGTTATTTAAAGTCGTGCTTTGATCATCAACCATAAGGCTCTGGTTTTCAACAAAAGCCTTGATCCTTTGCATCTCAGCATGCCACACTGACAATTCACGCCGTGCAAATGATATCTAAGATATATAACCTCTAAGCTTGTACGTCTTAGAGAAGGGTGTTAAGCAAGAGAATAAATTCTCCACCACCAAACAGATGTATATTTATAGAAATCAATCAACATAGAATAAAATCCAATGTCAGACACACATCCATTTACAAGTCCGTTCTAGGTCTGAACGAAATCGGAGGCACCTTATTCCTCGTCCCATATGTCCAATACAGAAGAAAGATCCTCGCATATCCGGTCGATCTCCAAGTACGTTTGGACGATCACCACTTATTACCTTGTCTTAGGTGTATAGCCCAATCAAGACATCAGTAGTCATCCAAACGATGTGAAGACCTCCAGT
This sequence comes from Allium sativum, assembly GCA_030737875.1. Lineage (NCBI taxonomy): Eukaryota > Viridiplantae > Streptophyta > Magnoliopsida > Asparagales > Amaryllidaceae > Allium > Allium sativum. The sequence goes on from CM060925.1 coordinate 116,608,590, forward strand.
CTTCAACTACCGTTTTCATCGTCGAATCAGTTTTTCAGAATGGGTATAAACCCGGCCTTTCTGAATAACACACATATCTTATAAACTAGTGCTATAAAAACTCAACATACGCCTCATTCCAATCCAGAATATTCATTTATTCAAATATTCACAATTTTAAGGAATGGTTCCCATTAATTTTATCAAAGATAAATTCTTTAATTTATTCTTTAATCTTCCTTTGGATATCAATTCAAACAAATTAAGGTTTATCCAAACTAGTCGGGATTAGAGAACCTTACCGAAGAAATCATTTATTTTGTTTCCCAATCCCAACCTATTCATCCCATGGAGCAAAACTGGTAGTACTCCATATCTAACACCACTGAGTTATTGGTAAAATTAATTACCATTTTACGTTCAAATCTAGTTAAAGATTTAACTATCGCCTGGAGAAAAACTGGTGATACTCCATTTTCGATCATTTCCCAAATTTGATGATTTAAATTTTCACATTCACATTTCAGTCTAATTAAAGATTTATTAAAACTCCACTTAGTTTTAATTTCCAAAAATCATTATGTAATGATTATTCGAATTTAGGAAATAAATCTTGTCTTTAACTGGGTTGAAGAACCAATGTTATTTAAATCACAGTTCACGATAAACCCAAAATCATATTCCATTAATTATGGAATCTACCCAGAAATCATAACAGTATATGATCGATATAAATTCCTGTATCTGACTAATAATATAAATCGAATAACGGCCAAGCCTTTTAAATTCCATATATAGTAACAGCCTTCCTTTACAGAAGTTCATCTCGATTATTACCAAATCGAATCCCATTCAAATTCCAATTTAATATATTAAATTGGAAATTTTTACTTTGGAAATTCCTTTAATCTTATTTAAAAGATTTATAAATTCCAAATCATATCTTTACCGTTAATTGGGTTAAAGAACAAATGTCGTTTAAAACATCGTTCACTATAAACCCAAAAATCCAATTCTTTTATTCAATTCCAATTAAATATTAATTAATTGGAAAACTACACTAAATCTTTAATTTAAAGATTTATTCTTTTCTATACTGGTTTAAAGAACAGTATTGTTTAAGATACCATGCACGACAACCCTAAATCCAATTTGATATTAAATACAAGGCTCTGAATAGAAATTATATCGGCTTATATTCAATATCAAATTCTGAAAACAACGGATATCGTATTGGGAATAACGATATATGTATCTTCCAAATTTCCATAACAATATCCGTATAATCATAGAATCCAGTACCGAAATATTCCGAAGATTATTTCCATTTAAACCATTCCAATTTATCTATTGGAAAATTCTGTTTATTTTAAAACCACTTTCAAATCCAATTTATTTATTTCTAAAAATAAATGGATTATTATTCTAGTTATTAACTAGTTTAATTTGTTAAAAAAAAATTATCTTTACAAACATGGATTTTTCATCCAAATTCCTTCCAAATCTTTTATTATGATTTTACCTAAATTATTAATATTTTTAATAATTTTATCAAGGCCCATACAGTCGATTTCCATAAACGGTCATCGAACTACACTTACACCGACCTTTTCCAAATTTGATTTAGACATAATTCCAAATCGAACCGTTAGATTTCAAATTTCTTATATTCTTTGGAAAGCTCTTTTAGATACGGACCCAATGGTTCTGGTTTTAGGAGAATCCGATGGTCGAATCTCCCGTAATGTCAATTCGAAGCCAATGGTCGAAATTTGCGAACGGTCATTGCACGGCGCGTTCTATTCAGGCCATTTAATATATATATATATATATATTATATATTTCGTCGATTTCCATTTAAAACGTATTTTATAAATTCTTTTATAAATTCACTTCAAAACGATTTCAACTTTATTTCAAATTTCAAATCAAATTTGAATATTCCTTTATAATTCGTTTTAAAACGATTTCAATTTCATTTCAAATTTCAAATCCAATTTGAATATTCCTAAACAAATCCGTTTTAAATTCATTTTAAAACGATTTCGATTTCATTTCAAATTTCAAATCAAATTTGAATATTCCTTAATAAATCCGTTTTAAATTCATTTTAAAACGATTTCAATTTCATTTCAAATTTCAAATCAAATTTTAATCAATTCCCTTGCCTAATACTGGCTCGTGCCATACACATACCAATTCTAATCAATTCCATTCGCATCCCAAACCAAATTCAAACAAATAAATCAATCCAAACAAATAACCAAACATCCATGGTTTCAATCAAAGGTGTCGGGTGCTACTAAGCACCATCTGCATCCTAATATATATTTAACTGTAACATAAATTAGAGTGAGAAGTTCTCATCTTTGATTTCCACTCTGTCATTCTTTATTGGACGGTTTGGACTGCTCCATTGTATTCTTCACCGTGATTCCAACATAATCTGTTTTACATAGTTTATATTAAAAATCACATTTTTGATAACGCTTCATATTTTTGACACTGCTATTTTTATTATAAAGGTCATATTTTTATCTACAATGCTATTTTATAGAAATTATATTTTTGACACTACTATTTTTATTATAAAGGTCATATTTTTATCTACAATTCTATTTTATAAAAATTATATTTTTGACGCTGCTATTTTTATTTTAAATACATTGCTCTTTCTATTTTTTTAAACAACAATATTTATATTTTTAAATCAAAGATATTTATATTTTAAAAACAGCACTATTTATATTTTTAAATCAAAGATATTTATATTTCAAAAACAGCACCATTTATATTTTTAAATCAAAGATATTTATATTTAAAAAACAAAACCATTTATATTTTTAAATCATTATATTACATATAAAAATAATGCTATTTATATATTAAAATTGATTTTAAATAATGTTAATCTATATAATAAAAACCGATTTAAAAATAATTGAAATCTATAAAAAAAACTAAAACTCACTGTTGATACCTTCAGCCTCAAACTCCTTGTTCACAGTAAAAACCGGTCGCCCTGTTCAAACTGGAAATCGATCGTCACGCGCCTCCTAGGGGATCGTACCCCCATCACCAGTCACGCCTCCGACCGCCTTCGCGCCCGCAACCCTCCCCCTGATTCCCGTGAAGCTCGAACGCCCCTGGGACCACGATTTTGCAGTTGAACGGCGTCGATGTCGGGGGGGAAATACGGCCACCACGCTACGCCATAACGCATCTCCACCATTGAGGAGCTTGATCTCACCTAGTTGATGATTTTTTTCTTTTGAATTTTTTTAATTCATTGATTCGATTTTGAATTAATTAGAGGAAAAGAATTGAAGATTTCGTTCATTCGAACGTGAAGAGGAGCAGCGGTTTTTCCCTATTGACCGTGCAGGAAGTAAATTGAGGGTTTTGACCCTTGTTTGACCAAGCCCTTATATATATATATATTTCAAAAATACACCTTTGTTGATACGAACTCCAAATCGAACCTACGACTGTCGTCCCTAGTTAAATACCCTCATTCCGAACACAATGGGATATGTTTCGTAAGCCAATTCGGCTTTTTCGATAAGTTCCCGTTAAATTTAAAATATAAATCAGTATATTTTAAATTCAAACGCACATTTTTATTTACCGGGGCCACAAACCGACTCCAAAAATTCCCGTAAAATAAATCTAGCTATGCTTTGACAATACGTTCCTTACAAAACTAATTTCGTCGAGAGATCGTTTGAAAAATGGTCATTTTCTGGTCGATCCAAATTGATTGAAATTGACAAAACACGTTTTCTTTTGCCATGATCACATATTAATTCCAAAAATTATGAAAATTGGAATCCAGCGATAATTTGACATTCTAAATCCAACAAAAGTGGTTTCGTCGAAAATGGAAGTCGTTTGCAAAATGGCTATTTCTAAGGGTTATATATTATATAAAATATATATAAATTCCATAGCGAATATTTTTAATTTTAAACTGGACATAACTTTCAATTGCCGTTATGAAATCTGGATTTTCACATTCGTTAGAAAGATATAATTAAACAGGTTCAAATATTTCTTGTTTTACTGAAATCCGATTTATTTTGAATCATGTACATTCAATTGAAATTTGAAATCGAATTTTCAAACTATCACGCCATTTCAGGCTCGTTTTATAATTAAAATAAATTTATACGTTCTAACTTCATTTAAAATATATTTTTTGTCGTTATTATTTAAAATAATTCATTTTAAACATTCAAAATCTGTTAAAATTGCTAAAATAAATTTTTTAAATTGGTTCTGAAAATCCGGGTTGTTACATTAGAGACATTATATATCGTTGCTTGATTATACAAATTAATCAAGACTGCTGGAGATGGCTTCTTCCATAATGGGATTTCCATTAAAAATTCTTAAGCCATTCCGCTTTCTTATATGCATCTGTTAATGCAATTAATTCTAACAACATAGTTGAATCAGACATACAGGTTTTCTTCTTGGAAGCCCAAGACACAGCAGTGTCTCCTAATGTAAATATCCATCCAGTCGTAGACTTGGATTTTGATTCTACAATGTTCCAGGTCGCATCACTATATCCTTCTATTACAGCATGATATTTGTTATAAGTTAAACCATAGTTAATGATTCCTTTCAAACAAGCTAAAACTCTGGAAATGGCATTCCAGTGTTCGAAGACTGGGTTACTCGTAAATCGACATAATACATTTATAACATCTGCGATGTCGGGTCTAGTGCAATGCATAGCATACATAAGATTCCCAATAACACTAGAGTACTCCAGTTGAGAAATGGTACGTCCAACGTTCTTTTCTAATTTGATACTTAGATCTAAAGGAGTTGGTGCTGGTTTGTCATTATAATGAACATACTTCTTCAGGAACTTCTCGATGTAATGAGATTGGATTAGTAATAACTCCCCGCTTTCCTAATGATTTTAATTCCTAAAATTACATCAACCTCTCCTATATCTTTCATATCAAATTTAGAAGATAGAAACTTCTTAGTTTTATATACACATGATATATTGAAACCAAATATTAACATGTCATCAACGTATAAACATATTATAACATAACCGTTGTTATTTGATTTGTTATAAATACATTTATCAGCATCATTAACAATGAATCTATATGACAGTGCAACTTTATCAAACTTCTCATGCCATTGCATGGGAGCTTGCTTCAGGCCGTAAAGAGATTTGACTAATTTACAAACTTTCTTTTCTTGGCCTGGGGTTATGAAACCTTCAAGTTGTTCCATGTATATCTTTTCTTCTAAATCTCCATTTAGAAAAAGCTGTCTTTACATCCATTTGATGTATGACCAAATTATGAATTGATGCAAGTGCTATTAAACAACATATTGAAGATATGCGAGAAACTGGAGCATATGTATCAAAATAATATACTCCTTATCTTAGTTTATATCCCTTAGCAACTAATATGGCTTTAAACTTATCAATGGATCCACTTATATTCAACTTTTTCTTGAATATCCATTTACATCCTATAGGTTTAGCACCAGGAGGTAAATCTGTTAAAACCCAAGTTTGGTTTAACATTATGGAATTCATTTCGTCATTGATAGATTCTTTCCAGAAATTAGAATCTCTAGAACTCATAGCCTCAGAATAAGTTATGGGATCATAACCGACGTTTATTACATATCTTATCACACCATGGACTTCGTCCTTATTGCCTTCTACGAGATATGTAACGAAGTCAGGACCATCGTCCTTCTCTATTCCCGCTCTTTTACTTCTCCTGTGTTCAGTACTATTATATGGTACTGACACTTCCTTGCTATTTTGAGCAGGAGCACATTCACCATCATTGATATCATTAGTCTTAGTTGGTTCCGGACTAGATGATCGCAATGGATTCTCAATGGTTTGATTTTCAAAGAATTCTACATCTATAGATTCTATAACTTCTAAGTTGTCAAGTATGAGGAACCTATACGTTATACCATTAAGAGAATAACCTATGAAAACACACTTAAGTGCCCTATTTCCTAACTTTGGTCGTTTAGGGTCTGGTTTTCTAACATATGCTAAGTAACCCCAAACATTAAGTCTAGTAAGGTTGGGTTTTCTATTAAACCATAATTATAAGGGGAATATTATTCTTTTTAAGTGGCACTCTATTTAAAATGTAACACGGAGATAACATAGCGTCACCCCATATATTATAAGGTAAATTATAACTTATGAGCATGGCGTTAACCATTTCTACTAAAGTTCTATTTTTCTTTTTAGCAACACCATTTTGTTGTGGTGTATACGATACACTGGTGAATTATACCATTTTTGTTTGCAAAACAAAGTAAATTCATTTGAAAAATATTCACCACCATGATTTGAATGTAACACTTTTATTTTAACTACTAATTATATTTCGACTTTTGCTTTGTAAATTTTGAATTTATTAAAAGCCTCATCTTTCTATTTCATTAGATATACATATGCATATCTAGTATAATCATCAATAAATGTTATATAGTATTGGTTACCACCATAGGTGATATGACTTTTAAAATCACCCACATCACTATATACCATATCAAGCAAACCAGTTTTCCTTTCTACAGATTTAAAGGATTTCCAGTGTATTTTTGCTTGAATACAAATTTCACATTTAGAGATGGAATTGAAATCACAACCAGAAACTAATCCTAATTTATGCATATTTCTAAGAGATTTATAATTAACATGTCATAATCTACCATGCCGTAAATTAATAGAATCAACAATATGAGTAGAAGATGTCCTTACTAGATTCAACTTAATCATGTCGTTACAAGAATATCCATGTCCAATAAATTTGTTGTACGTGGACAGCACTAACTTATCAGAGTCATACACCATCTTGAATCCTCCTTTGTTAAGAAGGTATCCAGAAACCAAATTCTTACACATATCTGGTACATAAAATACGTTGACTAATGTAAGAACTTTCCCAGAGGTGAATGTAAGTTCAATTGTGCCTTTTCCCAAAACTTTGCTTGCAACCTTCTTTGCACCAGTAACTTCGCTGGATTCTCCATTATTCTCTTTGTAAGTCTTAAACAGATTACGGTCTTTGCAAACATGAATGGTTGCTCTAGTATCGAACCACTAATCATTATCAATTCCACTAACGGAGTTCGCCTCTTGTACAACAACCACAAGCTTTTCTTCGACCACATTCACTTTTTGTTGTTTCTTCCGAAGACGACAGTCTCGGGCATAGTGGTCGGGTTTGTTACAATAGTAACAGGCACCCTTCTTTTTGTTCTTGGAATTATTATTCTTCTCAAACTGTGTCTCATTCTTGGGCTTCAACTTATCAGTAATTTCAATATTATTTGCTTTAGACTGAGACTCAGTTTGCGGATTATCATCTGCTTCGCGTTTAATAGAATCCTCTTTAATACGAAGATGACACTGTAAACCATCTAAATTATAATCCCTTTCCGCATGTTTCAATTTTTTCTTATAATCATTCCAAGAATTTGGGAGTCTTGAAATGATAACTCTAACAACAAAAGATTCAGGGAGAACAATACTGACATCTTTAAGTTGATTCACCAACAATAGTATTTCACTTGTCCAACTATGGACTTGTTGGCGACCATTTTGAAATCTATAAAAGTACAAATAAGAAATTTTTTATTACTTGCCTTGGATATGCAATATTTGCTCTCCAATGCTGTCCAGAGGTCCTTTGCAGTTTCCAAGGTCTTGTGAGTATTGTAGACTAAAGTAGACAATGCATTTAGAATAAGCCCTCTGCACAGGAAATCATCCACTTTGCGCTTTGCTCGTTTTGCCTTCAGAGCAACAACCTCGCCAGCGGTTTCCTCCGGTATAACCTCCAATCCGTCTTCCAAGATATAGAACAATTTCACAGTGATTAAGAAGAACTTCATAGTCTCTTGCCAACGAGTCATGTTTTCACATCAAAACGCTCCAATTTCATTAAATGCTGATTCATAATCTGTAATGCGCTCAAACCATCCATGGTTGAACTATTGTCTGATTTTTTTTGGGGATTTTGCGGTTTGAGGCTATTGGATGATGATGATCGTCATATGATTGTCGTACTTCAGACTTTAAGGAACTATAGAATACATTCTTTCAGACAATAGTTCAACCCACCAGGTACAAACAGATTATCGAACTATCGACTTTCATGATTTTTATAAAGCCTTGGAACAACGAAATTGGATTCAAAGTTTGTACGGCTTTGATCCGATCAAGAACACTCTGATTATAGTTTTATGATGAGGCAATTGAAGAAGAGAATAAAGAGGAGTAAGAATCAAATTTTGGAAAGTTGCAAATTCGAGAATTTGCAACGGTTTATGGTGTTAGCAATGGCGCTGCAATTACTAGGAGAAAGAAGATGGTTGAGAAAAAAAGTAATTCAAAATACTTTTTGGCGTTGGTATATATAGACAATAGAAAGACGCACCCATTCGCGAAATGTTGCAACTGTTAGTAACAGTCATATCTGTTTCAAAATTGAAACTCTGCATCTGTTCATTTGCGACGTTCATTAAGCATTGCAAATAGCCGCGTCTTCATTACCAACTGTTCAGTTTCAACTGTCACGCCATTTTGTTTGCACAGCTCGTTACCATTAATAAATTCTGTCCACAGATAATCTTTATTGGATTAAGATCTGAACCCGAAAACCGTACCTGGCCTGGTCGGACGGACGGCAGTGCGCGTGTGTGGTCTAAAGATGCATGGTCTCCCTCCTCACAATAAGTTTGCACTAAATGACTTAAAAGAATAGCGTTATCTTGCTAAACTTGCAATAAAATGCAAAACATTTGTATTTTAGGACTAAAAGAACGAAATGCTACTATATGCACTAAAAGACTTAAACATGAGTGAAAATTGGATGCACTTTAAATTTAGAGGGAATAATGATAACGATGCATGAAATTTCATCGTGCATACATTGTATTAGTTGCAGTCTTGTTTGAAAATTGGTCTCTAACTAAAGTTGTATGGCTATTTTTATATTCGTACGTTTTTACTGATTACGAGACAAATAGATAAAGAACCATAAGTTATCACAAAACCAATTGGCAATGTGAAGGGTGGACCCTTAATGTTTATACTGTATTTATTTTATAAATTTCTTGGTGTGGGACTTGTCTCAACACAAATAGAAATAGTGTCAACTTGCAACAAAATGAACGTATAGAATTTAACTATATAATTAATAAGTTAAGCAAACTTGATATAGAGTTTGATCAAAACAAGTTCTTTTTCCTATTATATATTTTATCCTTGTACATAGTTTGCTTTGCTTCAACAATGAATTAAACAATAAAAATAAAATTATATTATCACATCTCATACTATTTACAAAAGTTCAAAATGAAATCAAAATTTTGATCACCTGAACTCAAAATCACCTGGTTGTCGAAATAACCTGAACTCGAACTCTAAACTGAGTTTCGTTTCCTTGCCTCGACTTTCACTGTCGAACTCAAAATCACCGAAGTCGAACTTGAAATCACCGAAGTCGAACTCGAAATCACTAAAGTTGAACTGGAAATCATGTTTCCCTAAATCGTCATATTCTTGCTTTGTAAATCTTTTTAGTGCGGTCTAAGTAGTAAAAAAACATTTGAGATGGAAGAGTACAGTGTTACAACAAAAAAGAGCAGGTTGAATACGTTTTTGCCCTCGAGAACTAGGTTTACTAGTGTAAATAAGTGTTAGCAATAAAAAAAATTGTATTTTTAGTAACACATTTTTAACATAGCAACACATATTATTATGACTAATCTATAATACTAATATAAGCATTGATAGTTAGATTTTTTTTATCAAATGACCATTATGATGGAATGTTGCCTTATACTTAGAAGATTATTTTTCAATAGTGGCATGTAATACACATCAATCACAACGTAGGCAAAATCATCTAAGCACAATTTTACATTTCCTTTGCCAACAACACTCATCTTCATGTTATTTACTACTTTTCACCATATGCTTAAACTTTCCATTCAGCTCACAAAGCAGGGAACGATCATCACACATGTGCTTTGAGCATCCAGAATCAAGGAACCAAACATCATTTTGTTTGGTGTTGCTCATCTGTACATATGACATCTATAATAATTCTTCATGATAATTAAACTCAACGCGGTTTGCTTCCCCCCAATCCGGGCATTCCTAAAATAGCCTAATTTATGACATTTGTAAAACTCAAAAATTGATTTGTTGAAAGCTCTACCTCTCTCCCTCGACCTCTTTCTCTAAAAAAATTCTTCCTCCACTTCCACTTTGAATCTTTTCTTCATGAGTCACTTTCAATGCTTACTCTTTCCCATTATGTCTTCGAAACTTCTATTCATGCACAACGAGCGAATTCGACAACCAGGGACGAATCTATGGCCACACAACCCTAGGCTATAGCCCGGGTCATTAGTTTGCAACATTATTATAAATTACTAACTAGACATTAAAGTTGTTTACCCTTCAGTAAAAAATCAAGCTAAAATATATTGTATAGTCATAGCTTTGACATTAAAAAAAGTAATGGCTAAACAAGCTAAAATATGTTGTACAGTCATAGCTTTGACATTGAAGAAGGTAATGGCTAAACTAGCTAAATATGTTGTATAGTCATAGCTTCGACATTGAAGAAAGTAATGGCTAAACTAGCATATAATATATATAATATGTTATCTGAAGTGAAGGTGAGCAACCTTTAAATTATAGTACAACATTAATTTATTTATTATTTTATCCTCATTTTGCCACTAATTGTTCACTTAAAGTTTGTAAATTAAAATTATTTTGTCATTAATACGTTTAGTTCTACTATTTTCTTATTCATGTTTTATTATTAGATTTTCCAATTTTCTGTTTATCTTCTAATGTTATAAAACTACCTATAGTTCTTTTGTTTATCAATTATTTTCTACAATTTGATGAAGCATCAATTTTGGCGCAATAGCCCGGATTGACCATAGTTCTTGGCTCCATCTCGGTTTCCAATCATCAATAAAAAGTGTACCAAAATCCTTTGTGTAACGACCCGGATTTTTAGCGACTGAATAATTAATTTAATTATTTTAAATAGAGGTTTATTAATTCAATTGACTTGAATTCAATATTTTTGAATATATATACATAATATTAATAATAAAATAATAATTTAAATTCCAGAAAAGTCGGAATTGGCTAAATTGGCATTAATATATGATTTGTTAATTTAAAAGGATTTAATATTATGTGGTTCTGAATTTTATTAACGATTTCGTTTATTAAACGACGATACTACGTTTAATTTACAATTCTATCATAAAACGAGCTGTAGCATCGCGGTAGTTCGTAATATAACGTTTTCAACTTCAATTGGATAGATAAGATTGATTATAAGTCAGATTTATTTAAACGTTCAAATCTATTTGATTATATTTTTCTAATGGAAGTGAAAAATTGAGGTTTCGTCTGATATATTGTAACTTATGTCCAAATCAAAATTTAAAATAGTCGCTATGAAATCGTGTATAAGCCATAATGGTTTATTTAATATAATTAAATATTGGTTTTGAATTTGGAAAATATTTTTGAGATGTAGTTATGATTTAATTTATAGAATTTTTCTGTAATTTTTATTTTGAAAAATAAGCAACTTTTTATTTGAAGTATTTTACACCCTATATCAACGTTTTGGGATGTCATAATATAATTTAACTTGTCTATATTATTATATTTTTGGCATCATTACACATCGTTTAATACGATAGTGTTTTTATTTTTGTCTATAACAGTCCGTAAGTGAATGAAATTTTATGTAACGAGTTAACGCTAATCTTTATATACTTAATAAAATAAATATTTAAGCTTCCAGTGAAAGCCAAGCCGTTCCTTCCATTGAAAGCCAAGTCGTTCCTTCTAGGCCATGGCTTAGTCTTCTGCGCTGTGCCAACCTCTCTTCATATTTATTCCCAGTTCCTCTTATTCATACATTTTGCAAAAATTGCACCTTTTAGTAAAGGAAAAAAAAATCTCCAGATCATTCCCAATCACACATCCTTAGTTCCTAAAAGCTTTCCCCATTTCTATCGCAACCTCCACAATATAAAATCCCAAGAAAAGAAAATGATCGAAAAAAAGAGAAAGGAAATTCAAATCACGACGAAATCATTGGATATTGGATTTGTGGAGATCCCCAAGTCAAGAGCCAATATTCTGTACATCTATAGAAGCATGAGATACTACTGCGCATTTGATGGTGTACAGCCGATTATAGGGTTTGGCTTTCTTCATTCTTCGATCATTTAATTGCAAATCAGAGTTAAGATTTGGGTTCATGTGAGGTTGTAGCATTTACTGTGATTAATTGGAGGGTCTTCGCGATTATGATATTCGCGCAAGTATTGTAGGGTTGGATGATTGGAAAGACGTGAATTCCAAGGTAGGGGCGAGCTGAAGATGATGGTAGTAGGAAGGTAGAGTTCAAGAAGGGGAGAAGAGTGGAGTAGTCAATTTGCAATTCAGTGGTGAAGGCTTACGGGATTGGAAATTTGCATCATGACTTATTTTGAAGGAGCAGGCTTCGAACTTTTTGAACGAGGAAAATGGAGTGTTAAGCGGCTATTATAGAATACATCATAGTTAAGGTTATTAATTAATATTATAAAATCTTAATGATGTTTAATTTATATTCAAAACTTATAACGATCATATGTTATTCATTCGTGAACAGAATCAGACGAAGCCAGTCACATTGGAATCGTGACAACGAGATCTTCTTTGTGGCACTAACATGGCTGATAATAGAGCTATTAGAATTTCATGATAAAATCAAATGCTTGTTTGATTTTGAATTAAAACAAATGCAGAATCGTCAATTACAAACCAATGTGAGTAACTCACTAACTCTACCTCGTTTATATTTTTATATAAACGAGTTTTGAATTTAATTATAGTAATCTTATACTGTGTGATGATTGTTTGGTTGAAATGGTTGATAGTTGATCGATTATTAGTTTTGTTTGCTATGATATTTATGTGAAATTAATGTTGATTAATATCTGTGGATGCAGGGAAATAGGTTGGAGGGATCCAACTCAATCCCTCAACATTTATATTATTGTTTGTTATTTACTGTGATATATACTATGTTTGAGTATGCTGTGTTGAATTACCCTGACCCAAGGATTTTGGTATTTAAGTACCGTAACATATTTTCGAATTTAGAAATGGAATTTGAGATGTAGAAAAGAAATTTTATTTAAAAAAAATAGAATTGGAATTTCAAACTGATTTGAAATAGGAATCTGTTTTAATGGATTAGATGAGTAGTTAAATATATATAGACGATATTTGTAAACGAAGTGAAATAATTATCATTGGATATTTGGAAATCGTTTAAAAAGGAAAAAATGGAAATTTTTCCGATGTTTGGAATGTGAGTGGATTTAAATAAATTCATAAGGATTATAAATGGGAATTTGCTATGGTATTCAAGACTTAACAGGATAGCTTATATCTAATTGGAAATTGATATTTTTAAATTAGAAGTAAAAATGATATAAGGTGTGTAAGTAGATTTTAAATGAAATATCTATTTTAACAAATAAAGTAAGAGAATAAATTTATAAGCAACGCTTATAAATTTAGAAAACTATTTATCGTGGGAAAAATGGGACTATAAATTCCTGTTTGAACTTATATAGTGGGAATGGTTATAGAAGACGACATTTGTAACTGAAATTTAACTTAGAAAATTGTAAAGGACGTTATAAACGAGATTTTAAACGATTGGAATAAAAAAAATGAGATTCGTATGAAAACTCCTGAATAGAAGTTATAAATAGAATTTGGGTTTAATATACTATTTATTAATATGAAATCAAACTGATTTGATTATATATAAAAGGAATACATTCACGGTTAAAGCGAATAATAGTTTAAAACAAATAATTTGCAAATAAAATATCTATAAAGGAATTTAGATTTGAAATATGATTCCAAATTAGAACGTGAATGAGAAAGGGAAATGGATAATTCTTTTTAAAGAAACGATGAGTTTTATCCCCAAATTTGGAATATAAATAATGTTTTGTAGGCTAGGAGGGTTATAAAGGGATTTGGTAATGATTTGGAAAGGATAAATTCAAAAGTGAATTTGGAATTTGAATTAACCTGAAATGGTTGATAAATTTCGAACTTCGGAATATAATCAAATATAGATTATTCGAGAGAGATTTATTTATTAGAATTCGATTATATCGAATTTAGGGAAGTAGTTATATTTTACTTTCCGTTTTGAGTCAAATCTATTTATTTATTTATTTATTAACTTACTTATTAATTGAATTAATAAGTACAAGTTATATTTTTATATACAAATTATTTGGGAACAATGATTATAACGCTATCATTATAAATCTAAACAGCGATTATAATGCTACTGTTATCATAAATGTTTTATAGATCTAAACAGCAATTTTAGCGTTGTCGTTATAATAAATGTTTTGTAAATCTAAACAGCGATTATAATGCTAATGCTATAATAAATGTTTTATAAATCTAAACAGCGATTTTAACGCTACCGCTAAAATAAATGTTTTATAAATCAAATAGTTGGAAACAACGATTATAACGCTACCATTATAATCAATTTTTTTTCTTATAAAAGAAATGGATCCTTAGATTGAATCTGAGAATCGCGTAAGCGATGTTTTGTTTGAAGTTGCGAGCTTTGACTATCTCGAAGTTGAGAATGTTGTTCAATTAAGGTTTGAGAGGTAATTATACCCTAACTTGATTGACTTCATGATTGATGGAGGAATGGTAAAGGTTTGATAGTGAAGATTGGTTAGCAATGTGGTTAGTTGATAAATGATTAATGGTTTGAGTTATAATAACGATGTTTTATAACATCGCGTTAATATAAAGGATTTTGAAATGTTTTCCCAAATAAAATGAGAGATATTTTCTATGCATATAAAATGAAATGAATTGGTCAACGAGGAATTAAGAAAAGAAATATGGAAATATTTTCCGATATTAATAAGATATATTTTCTAAATATAGAAAATAAGGATTCATGAATATTTAGAAATGTTTTCTAATTGGAATAAGAGATATTTTTCTCGAATAAAGAAACTAGGATATTGGAAATGTTTCTTTCAAGAATAGAGAGAGAAAATAGATCTTTGAAAGAATCTGGAAGAGGGAAAAAGGGATTTTAGAATCGATAATATAATAAGGAATTAATATAAAAGGGCCAGTATTGGTTGATGCTTGATCGGTAGAATTTCCTTTAGAAAATAGGACCGTTGATTGTATGGATGTTCCTTTGATAATTAAATCATCGACCATCAAAGTTTTTGTTTATTTTATGCATCGGTTGTCAATATGAAGAGGCCAGGATCAGATTTATTATCTGAAAACCACTCCGTATTGGCATAAGCGTTACGAATCAACTTATGCTAAAGATAATTGAAGACATAGTAAAGTGCAAGGGCCATTCTGTTAACCCTAGGTAGAAATTGGCCAAGATGGATTAATAGAATAGTGCATTCGGTTTGTCCAGTCCCAGGACAACGTATATGAATGAATTCCTAACGACCTGACATTCAAAGTAAATGATGACAAGATGTGCTGAGAGATAATCATGACCTCAAGCCTCATCAATCGGGAAATGATAGAAATCGGGCAGGCAGCATGGCCATGTGGGTCATTCCCATTAATGGTATTATCACCTGATCTAGAGAAATTTCATTTGCTTCTTTTTCTATTCACTGTTGTATGCTTTTGGTAACGGTTGCTGATCACAACCGATGGTGATAATATGCTCGATACACTTAAGTTAAATGAGTGGTCAGCCATGTGTGGGTCGGGTTGCAAGACGTTCTTGTTGAACCCAGTGTATTCCCCTCTAGAGATACACTATTGGAAGGTGGTTCCATACCTTGTCATGTTGAAAATCCAATCTCCCATAAGCGCCCTACGGTTTTTGATTTTATACTATGTATGTGGAGCGTGAGATGCAAACGTTCTGCTATTTGGTTATTTATTTGATTAGGCATTATTTTAATATCACCGGATTTGATGTAAAAAAAATATATTTTTGGTCATCGTAAGGTAAAAACCATATGTATTTATGTGTGGATCAGTCTTACGATTATCATTTCTTTCGAAAGGTTTTTAAAAGTTAAACCAGTGATTGAAGTTTACTCATACCAGTCCCATGACTGACCCAGAGTTTATTTTATTTGTTTTCCCTAAACTCTTGGGTGCCCAAATTTGTACGGACAGTCAAGTAGTCGGGATTTTACAGATTCACTCGGAGGAGTTTGAAGCAGGAGGCTTCACCAGTTAGCTATAGACTATCATATTTTTCCGCTGTGTATTATGTTCGTATCTGGAAACAGGTGTTTATAACTATTCCAGAAATAGCTGTTGTGCTCTAATGATGGTATGTATATACAGTTACTGATTTGTATTTCTAAAGTTATATTATATAATATATTTTATTCGTTCCGCTATGAGATTATGTTCTTCATTTTCTTCTATTCTAACTTTTCTTTCTTCCTATTTCTCATCCCCTCCTCTGATTTCTTTCTATTAATGATCCATGTTTCTGTGCAATTTGGGTTAGATGTGTGGTGTTATTAGTCGGCTCAAAGAGTACGGAAATTCGGGTCATTACACTTTGACTCTTCAATTGAACAAACGACGTGATTGAACTTATATATCAATAAACAAAGATTTTTTTTCCACAACAGTTCATCTTTCATACTTTCACTGTAAGTCCTCGTTTTATTTGCTACTGGTATGACCCTTGAAAAACAAGTATCTCAAAATCCCTCCTTAGTGCTTGAAGGGTGCATTTCTTCACTCGAGCATTTCCATCAAATTTCTTTTTCATAGAATCCCGTATATTTTTTAAGGTGTCGTTCTGCAAGATTGTTTCTAAAACAATCCTATCGGTGGCTTGAAACAAATAGTTTTATACCTTCATATCCTTTAGCCTCATCTCATAAAGTATCTTTCATTCGGCTTCAGTTATGGATGTCATAGGTTCTGAAAACCAACCTCTGCAGGGTTCCGATACTCTTTGGACCTAAGGAAGTTCTCCATCAGCATGCTCTGAATCGATGGTCATAGTGGCCATCAAAGCATGGATTTGTAGACTGAACAAAATTCCCACTGCCTAATCACTCGTCATTTCTCTTTCTTTTCTGTAAGTTGATCCAAGAATGCAGCTTCCCTGGCTCTAATACCAATTTGTTAGGCATACCCAGCAATGCTGATTTGGCGTGAAATGGGGCAGATCCCCGTTTTTATGGGTATTGTTATTGACACTCCAAGTATTGTTAAGGGGAGGATCAATTTAAAAAAGGCTAAATCTATTTATACACCAAAAATTGCTAAACATACACCAAAAATTAGAATAAACTACTATACAACATATATTACTTTACATAAACTGTTTCTTTTACCAAATTATCCACGTTCTCATCTTCTTTTTCTTTCGTCATCTTTCAGACTTAAAACACAATTACCTAAAATTAGAAATTCTTTGCATTAAATTAAGTAAAATTTAACAAAATGAAATATATTTCTTGTGCTAATACTGTAGCTTTTATAAACATTTTGGAAAAAAATCCACAAAATTACTCTAGTTTACAAAATAAATCAACACTTCGAAATTAAACCATTATTTCTGAATGTTATCTAAAATAAAATTTTAAATTTCATGATTAAATAATTCATTAACATATTTTTTTTGCATCGAGTTTCAATACTTTTAAGAATAATTTGACTATTTATGCAAAAGTTTTAAAAAAAGAAACTATGAGAAAAGGGTAATTTAGTAATAGAGTTTTATAGAAAAATAATGATGTATGTTAAGTGATTTTCGGTGTATAAATAGTATTTTCCTTTAAAAAAAGAGTTTGTTAAGGGGAGTATCAATGTAGAGAGTACCCCCATAACAAATAAAATTTATTTTACCAAATTAGCCTTATTTACAATAATCTTTTTTTTAGTTGTTAATTAAAAAAAATTATACGGTATATTAGCCGAACTGCATCAGATTTGTATACCAAAATATCAATAATCTCATTTGTCGATCGCTTTTTTAAAATAATTTCATTTCTCATCTATCGATCGCTTTTTTTTAAACAATTTCATTTCTCATATGTTAAATTATCAATAATCTCATTTGTTTCACGTTCTTCGTTTGCACCATTATTTCTTCCCAAACGATCACTATTTTTTTGTTTGCAAATAATTTAGCGATTTGTCTTTTTTGCATTTGAAATTACTGGGAATTGGGATGGTAAGTGATGTTATTACCAAGGTAAAAAGAGAACATAAAAAATTAAGTACGTGACTCCCCTTAACAATTTTTTTTTAAATTGGAGTGTTTTTAAAATTTGACCCCCCTTAACAATATTTGGAGTGTCAATAACAATACCCGTTTTTATTTTCTCCCTCGCGTTGCAGCAACGCATCTTCGAGCGTGGCCAAAGATGAAGAAAGAGGATTTGCCTCACTTTTTTTTTCGTCGTCGATCCTGATCGTCGCTAATCTATGAATTAGAAAAGCGCGATATTTGTAATAAATTCTGCAAGCATACAGGTGTGTAGCATACAGGTCGAACACAGGGAGGTGAATTAAATCAAATTATTTATCTAATCTCTTGGGCGAGTTAGACAAAACTTTGGAGGTTGATTTTGGAAATAAAACAAAACAAAATTAAAACTGTAATTTGATTCAGAACAGATCTAACTGAACCGACGATCAAATCACAATTTCAATGGAAAAGCAATGAAACTATGAATCAGATTCAAATCTAATCAAATCCAATTTAACCTATGAACGCGATTAAAATACATAAAATAAAAGTGCAGAATATAAATAACAACAGGAAATAAAATTAGGATTACCGCTGAATCTAATCAGACGGTCAATCACTAATGAAAAGAAATGCAAAATACAAATAGTGTTCTACCGAATCTAATCGTGTAGACAACACTAATTGCTAAGAAATAGAAAATTGCATAAAATAAAAAGAAAAATGAGTTTTATTAATGAAGAAGAGAACAGAATGAGATATAGGATGGTGGCTACAATGACATTACAAGGGTATTTATAGGGAATAACCAAACCCTAACCCTAATTACAATTGGGCCTAGCTATTTCAAGTGATTTTTAGGCCTTTTGTCATGTGGAACAAGTTCTAGGCCTTTTTTTCCTTTTCTCTTGCAAGCCTCCTTTAATTTGAGATGTGCAAGGCCTCTAAATCAGTCATTTTCTTGTCCAACAACAGCTAGATGTGAGATCTTCATCTACAATTCTTCAAAATGCAAATACACAGCAATTTGATCTCTATTCCTCTACTTTTCTTGTTGCATGCGGGCTGGGTTGGAATATCTGTAAAAGTGACAAAACAATACCCAAGTAATATTCATTTATATACAAAAGATAAGATGTTAGAGCATAAAATAAACACATTTCTGTGTTAATCAAATACCCCCACACTTATCTTTTACTCGTCCTCGAGTAAAACAAAAATTAAAAACTAACTAGATAGGTCGCACTTTCGTAGGAAACACGATTGCATTGAGCGTATGCAACAAGCCGTTAAACCTCTAGGTGTCCCTAGTAGGACAAGTGGTGTCTTGTGAGGGTTTTCAGCGGATACTACCCACAAAATCCAAATGCAGTATGCTATGGTTCTAATGTAACTACATGAATGCAAAAGACTTATACAAACAAAAATTTAAAACACGACTTGTTTCTGAAGTGGTACAACAAATTAAATTAACAATTTCTAATTAGTTGATTTTATTTTAGATACCTCAACTTGTCACAAATTTTCAATATAAATCAAGTTTTCAAATGTTAAATTCCGTTTGGCCAGTTAGTTCGGTCGATAACATAGTGCAGCCATGAAATAGATTCTTAGTTTGCTTGGCACAGTTTGCAAAGTGGTATTATTATTTTCTCATGTATGGCTAGTCAAATCAATAAGGTCAAGAAGTGTTTGGGCATCATCGCTTATTCTTTATTTTATAAAATTTTAAAATTTATGTTCAAGTACATACACCTAACTTAGAAGACCAAGGTTTACCACCCATGCACTGCCTCGCGGACTAACGGAGAGTAGGTAAAGAGCTTGGCGGATTGTGCAGGTCGACTTTGACTTTGTCAACAACGTGTCGGTAATCCTTAGGTGTCCAATCTCATAAAATGAGACCAAGATATTCCAACGCTGACTTTGTCAACAACATGTCGGATAGAGCTTGGCGGGTTTGCACACCAACGCTTGATATACAAGCAATGTTGGATACCCTTGGATTACTGTTATTATTATTGAAAATATAAGCACAAAAGAGAGTTACGCGAATTCAACTTAACACAACTTAGTTTTAAAGATTTGAAAAGCCAATATAAGTATTTTAAGTCCTCCACTTATTTAAACAAAGTCTACAATATAGAATAGATTTCATGGCCATCACCTAAGAATCTCCCTATGTACCGGTTACACTATTATCCCTCAAAATTAAACTTTTCATTATATTTCAAATTCGAATTTAGCTGAGAGAGAAAAATACTATCAACTGGCTAAAAATTGTAAACTTATTTTGTTGTATCAATTGAAAATGAGTCGTATTTCAAAATAAAATAAAATGGCATGTTACTACAGTCTAAAATGCATGATGGTCCTACTTAAATGGCTGAAAATATAAAGAAAACAAAGAAAAATGAAAATGAATGAAATGCAGACTCCCCCCCCCCACACTAGAACTAAACAGTGTCCACACTGTAATTTTTTTCTATAATTGAAAGATAGTACCCAAAGGTGTATCAAATGCAGAATGATTTGTAAAATGAAATGCAATTTAACCACTATATGCGAATGCCAATTATATACAAAATGAAATTTATAATGACGGTGAGTTTTATGTGAAAAATGAGATTTTTCTTTCCCTCCACACTCGCCTCTATCGAAAATGATGGATGATGATTTCGTATCTGATTTTTGAGGTACAAAAGGCATGTTAGTGAAATCTAAGATCAAAATCCTTCCTATAAAATTTTTGTCGTTCCAATGATTTAAATCATTCAACTGAAGATTATTATAGTCCCATAAGCCTGAGTTTTTAACAATGATTTCTTCTGATGCTATGGAATTACGATTATGTTTGAGACGTTCCATATATCCATCCTCGTCATTCAAAAGTTTAAGCTCATCTTCGAACAATTCCTCAAAAGACATAGTGCACACGTCAACTGAGGAAAATGAAGTTTTTAGAGGAGATAATTCAGATGTGCCATCTAAAACTGTTTCTATTATGTCAACTTCTCCTATTTCGATCTCTTTGGGTTGATGAAAAATATTCAATTCAATGGTTAAGTGCACAAACGATAGTCGAAGTTGGCCGCTCCTACAATTAATGATAGCATTTGAGGTTGCTAAGAAGGGACGACCCAAAATCAATGGAATTTGACTACCCTGACTCAAAACAGGCTCGGTTTCTAGAACTATGAAATCGACAGGGAAGTAAAATTGTTCAGTTTCAATCAAAACGTCTTCAATTATACCCAATGGTTTTTTAAAAGATCGATCAGCTAACTGAAGAGTGATGTTTGTTGGTTTAATCTCCCCTAATCCAAGTTGACGATAAACAGTGTAAGGAAGAAGATTTACACTTGCACCGAGATCAAGTAGGGCACGAGATATGTGAATGTTTCCTATTTTGCAATCAATTATAGGGCAACCGGGGTCCTTGTACTTGACTGGGGCAGGATTCGAAAGAATGGAGCTTGTATTCGCAGTTAGAAAGGCAGTTTTAGGAACATTAGTGGCTCGTTTTCGGGTGCATAGCTCTTTGAGACACTTGGAATATTGAGGAATTTGTTTGATGGTGTCTAAGAGTGGAATATTGACACGAACTTGTTTGAAGATTTCAAGAATTTTTTCAAAATTTGCATCCTTCTTCTTATTTTTAAGCCTGTGAGGATAAGGGGCTATTGGTTTATAGACTCTTTCAGAAATTTGATCGTTCGAAGAAGAAGGTTCCGATGTGGAAAGTGATTGAGGTACAGGAATAAAAGGTGAGATGCTGGGATTGCCAACATTAGAGGAGGAATTATTATCGGGGTTGCTGACATTAGAAGAAGAGATGTTGGGGTTGCCAACATTCGAAGAAGATGGGGTTTCATAAGGTTCCAAGGAGTTGGCATTGGTTGCCATCGCAAGAGTGTCAAGCTTTTCAATTGGGGTTGAAATCGAATGGTTGTCGGGATTGCCAACATTATTGTCAATCATTTTTCTAGACCTCAGGGTGGTGACAACGTTAACCGAATTATTTCCATCCTCACAAGAATTCACAGTACGAGAGTTATATTTTGGATTCACCTCGGGTTGACTAGGCAACTTTCCTCGCTCACTACTTTTCATTAGTTCCTTCATCATATTCATCATTTGTTCGAGTTTAACATCTTGATTATTTATTTGTTTTTCTAATCGAACAATATCTTGTGACGGTTGAGAAGATTGGGAGGATTGGTTTGATGATTGAAAGTTGGGGTGCCTATAAGGTTCACTCGAAGGCTCAGGTTGAGGTAAAACATGAGAAGTTTGAGGACTAGAAGAAAATGGAGCTTGGTATAATGAATTCGGTATCATGTGAGATGGATTTGCGACATTATTTGAATTAGACCATGAGAAATTTGGATGATTTCTCCAACTAGGGTCAGATGTGGATGAGTAAAGACCATTTTGAGCTATGACATTGACTTGGTCTTGGGGTAGTCCATTGAATTGAGGAGTTTGAGTCTCTAAGGGAATATGAATTGTATCCACGACATGCACTCCTTTAGTGGAAGCACGGATGGGAACACGAATGGACTCCCATTGCATGTCCTTTTCAGAAAAATCCTCTAAGAATTTCCAAGCTTCATTGGCCGTTTTAGACATAAAATCTCCCCCACACATTGATTCTAGTTGAGTTCTAGTCTGATAGTTTAGACCCTCATATACAATTTGACATAAGTAATCTTTTATGATTCCATGATGAGGACAACTATACAGTAATTGGTTGAACCTATCAAAGTATTTTGAAAAAGTTTCCCCCTCATTTTGAGAAAATTGATTTATTTCAGTTCGAATTTTCAGAGTTTTGTGAAAAGAAAAAAACTTTTTCAGGAATACGCTGACGAATTCATCCCAACTTCTTATTGACTGTCTGGGAAGAGAATTTAGCCATCTTTTAGCGCTTTCAAGTAGTGCAAATGGAATTAGCCTTAGCTTGATTGATTCATTAGATAATTGTTGCATTTGAGTTGTGGATGAATACAATTCAAATTCACTTAAAAATTCATAAGCATTTTCATAACCAGTAAATTTTGGTACCCCTTGAATAAAAGAATGTTTGAGCTCAAAATTTCCTTCAACTGGTGGAAGTACTATGACAGAAGGTTGAACGATTCTAGTTGGATAACATCGATCACGAAGAGACAAGGGTCTATCCATTATGATATTGAGATTTTGAAAATTTTGATTTATTTGATTTTGATCCCCAAAGTTTGGAAAGTTGTGATTCACTCGATTTTGATCCAATTCGGTTGGAAAATTTTGGTTGATCGAGAACCCCTAGGAGAATTTTGTTGGCTCACACTTTTTTCACTCATTGTTGTTAAATGCACGCACAAAAATTAGCTACAATGAAATTTTCTGTCCTTAATAGCTCCTAACCCAAAATTATATAGTGACACGTTTGATTACTTAGATCAAAAGATTTCTTAGCCAGTTAACGGACAGGAGTTATCGGTGCACCAGGAATCACCCTAGCAATGCAGCCGAAGGTTTAAGTACCTTCAGAGTAACAACCGATATAATATTTACGAATCACCGTAATATTTATAAACGGTTATTTCTCTGCCGTAGTCTAGACACCAAGAAATAATTCGTTCCAAATGAATCAACAATCACAATATAATTAAGCCCTAGATGAGCCCGTGACTCCCTTAAGTCCAACGTCTAACCATTATTATTAGTCAGATTCTACGATGAAATGCAATTTGTGGGCTAAGGAAAGGGTGATGAAATCCCTCACCTTATGTGAATTGGGGTATTGCCCTTAACAGAATGAATAAAAAGTGCAGAAATAACAACAATCATACAATTTAATTGCAGAAATTAAAAAATTTACATTCAAGCCGCTGCCCCTGCAGAATTTTTTTACAACAATTGTCTATATATTTTTTCTTTGCAGCAGAGCACCTGTAGAGTTAAAAGAAATTTACAGTGGGGTATGGCTGTCCATCCAGAAAAAATGAGTAGCGTCAATGATTGAAATCTCACTATTTGCAATTTCTTTTGATTTCTGAAATCTTGATTTGTTGCTTGAACTCCAGTCACCTTGTCCTTAGTTCGAAATCTTTTTTTTTTTTGAATGAATTGAATAACAAAAAAAAACACAAGAAAAAGAAACTAAGGAATTAACAAAAAAAAAAAAAGCTAACTTTTTGGAGAAGATGGTGCTGAAGTGTGGATTGAAAAAAAAAAACTGTGGTGAAATGAGATTATGTAAGAGGAAGGGGTATTTGATCAGAGGGAAGAAATGAAGCAGGGAAAAATAATTGAAAAAAAATAGAATGAATCTTTTTATGACTTTCCCTTTTTTTTATTATTGTTGAAAAAGTGGACAAATAGGAAAGAAACAAATGACAAAAAAAAAAAAAAAGGGAAGAGAGATTTCAGGAAAGAAAGAGAATTGTAAAGGAAGGAAGGAAAGTAATTGTAAAAGATTTGGAAAAGAAATTGAGAAGGGAAAACAATAAAGGAGAAGACAAAAACAGAAAGATTTTTTTTCTTTTGTTTATTATTGTAAAATTAGAAGAGGATTTTTTTTGAAAAGAAAGGGAATTTGTAAGAGAAGAAAAGAAATCAAATGTATTGAGAACAAGAAAGACAAAAGAAGAAAGGGAAAAAATTGCAAAAGAGGAATCTTTTTTTTTTTTTTTGAAATTTGTAAAAAGAAAAAGAATGTAGATGATTGGAAAGAAAGTGGAAAGATGGAAAGAATAAAGGAAAATTGAAAGTTGTTTTTTTTTTCAATGAAGGAGAGTGCCGGAAAGAAATAAATGAAAAAAATTGGAAAGAGAGATTGTAGGAGGTGAATGAGAAATGCAATTGGAAAGAAATAAAATAAAAAAAAGAATGCAAGTTTTTTTTATGAAAATTCGAACAAGAAGAAAGGGAAAGAAATGAATGGTAAAAACCCAAACAAAAAAAGAAAAAAAATTAAAAGAGGAAGGAAATAAGAGAAAAAAAGCAAGGTTTTTTGAGTAGAGAGGAAGGGTAGAAGAAATTGAGGAAAGAAATAAAAGCAGACAAAAACAAGAAAGAAATCAAAGTAGACAGAGAAGAAATTGCAAAAGTTTTTTTTTTTAGAAAGTTGTAGACAAAAGATGGAAACAAATAAAAAGAAAAGGAAAGGGAAAAGAAAAAAGTGAAAATCAGCAAGGTGGTAGAAAGATGGAAAGAAATTGAAGAAAAATTAGCAACTTTCTTTTTTTGTATATATTTTTTTTCTTCTTGAAGGAATTAGATTGGAAGAAATGCAAAATAAAAAAAAGGAAAGAAATAAATGAAAAAAAGAAGGAAAATTAAAAGAAAATTTGGCAAGATTTTTTTTTTTTACAAAATCAAACAAAAAGGAAAAAACTAACACGAATCAGAAATCAAATAAATAATAAAATTCAATTGTTACCTCCCCGACAACGGCGCCAAAAACTTGATCGTCGCTAATCTATGAATTAGAAAAGCGCGATATTTGTAATAAATTCTGCAAGCATACAGGTGTGTAGCATACAGGTCGAACACAGGGAGGTGAATTAAATCAAATTATTTATCTAATCTCTTGGGCGAGTTAGACAAAACTTTGGAGGTTGATTTTGGAAATAAAACAAAACAAAATTAAAACTGTAATTTGATTCAGAACAGATCTAACTGAACCGACGATCAAATCACAATTTCAATGGAAAAGCAATGAAACTATGAATCAGATTCAAATCTAATCAAATCCAATTTAACCTATGAACGCGATTAAAATACATAAAATAAAAGTGCAGAATATAAATAACAACAGGAAATAAAATTAGGATTACCGCTGAATCTAATCAGACGGTCAATCACTAATGAAAAGAAATGCAAAATACAAATAGTGTTCTACCGAATCTAATCGTGTAGACAACACTAATTGCTAAGAAATAGAAAATTGCATAAAATAAAATAAAAAAAATGAGTTTTATTAATGAAGAAGAGAATAGAATGAGATATAGGATGGTGGCTACAATGACATTACAAGGGTATTTATAGGGAATAACCAAACCCTAACCCTAATTACAATTGGGCCTAGCTATTTTAAGTGATTTTTAGGCCTTTTGTCATGTGGAACAAGTTCTAGGCCTTTTTTTCCTTTTCTCTTGCAAGCCTCCTTTAATTTGAGATGTGCAAGGCCTCTAAATCAGTCATTTTCTTGTCCAACAACAGCTAGATGTGAGATCTTCATCTACAATTCTTCAAAATGCAAATACACAGCAATTTGATCTCTATTCCTCTACTTTTCTGGTTGCATGCGGGCTGGGTTGGAATATCTGTAAAAGTGACAAAACAATACCCAAGTAATATTTATTTATATACAAAAGATAAGATGTTAGAGCATAAAATAAACACATTTCTGTGTTAATCAGATCCCTAAACGAGAAAGTAAATCCCATTTAAGGAGAAAACAACTAAAATTCGGCCATTAAACAGGAAATTGATTCCCATTTCATGATTTTATTTTATTTTTATTTTCTTCTTCTCCACCAGCTGATGGGGAGTGGGAATCCTTCACCATTTTTTTTCTCTGCTCCTACTTGCGTTTTTTCGGCATTCTGCTGGAAATGCTCTTAGAGTTGTTCAATAGCAGAAACACATCATCTAGAATGATACAAATTGGCGTAGTGACTTCGCTTTTTATTTATGGAAACTGCAGTAGCTATATATTAGCCTTTTATAAGATGCAAACTAAAAGATAAAACCCACGTACATAGTGGTAACGAAAGAAAGGAAACATTCAAAGACATGAAAATTGGCATCATCCTAGAGAACATGACTTTATTAGCTAAAACCTTAGTTTTCATAACCCGACCCTGCCGCGGTCCAACCTCGAATAACCCTGAATCGTGGACTATTACGGCGCGGAACTCAATCAGACCTCATTCATGCATGAACCATGGTCGGAACTTCAAACCATCGGTCCAACCTTCAATTTTACATGGTTAAACCGCAATTTTTTGTTTTTTCCTACTTCTCATTGTGTAATTCTATCTGATCATTTCATATTTTGTATTGTTTTATAAATAACAACTAAAATATTTCAAAAAATCATAACTGTTCCAACATCTAAATTGTAAACTTTATCACTTCGTTCTAAAAACATGTGTGTTTGATTGTGCCATTGCTATTTGATTATATCATGCGATATATTGATGTTAGTGAATAAATAGCTAAATGACTTTCAAACTATATTATTTATTTGTTTGAGTATACATAAAACTTGATTATCCACATTTTCACTGTTAACAAGTATGTACGGTTCTTGACGGTTTGACCGGCCAGACGTTCAAAACCTTGGACTCTGAGTTCTTACGGTTTGACTCATGGTCGGGTTATAAAAACATTGGCTAAAAGACAGGACTTCAATATGTAACATATTCCTGGTCTTAGGGTCCGTTCGCAGCATTATTTTGCCACGCTCCGTTTGGTTTTCGCGTCGGACGCCAAAAAAAGTTTCCCCGTCCAACAGGAGCGTTCGCTCGCTGCTGAAAAATGTCTCGTTGGCGTCGGACGCGTCCGACGCAAAAGCATTAATTTGTCTGATCGCACTTAGTAATGAAAGTTTATATAGCTTGGTTGGTATATGCACATAGCTTGGTGGAGAGGGACCAAGGATCAAGTCCTACCTTCAATCTATTTTTTAGTATTTTGCTCTACATAGTTTATTAATGTTATTATAATGTATTTGCATCGATTATATTGTTTTTTAAAATGATTTTAACACATTCGCTAATTAGATATTACGGTACAATTAAAAATCAGTATTTAATTAAATCATAACAATTAATTTAACAATTAAATACCACGCTCAAATACCCTGTTCGTAGCTAAAACACATTCCCCGTTCGCTACAGTACCACACTCAAATGCTTCGCTCAAACGCCCCGCTCAAATACCTCGTTTCCGTTCGCCAAGAACGCACCCTTAATGTATGCATCACTCCATTTTCCTTATTTTTATGCTGGGAAAATTCATATA
This sequence comes from Allium sativum, assembly GCA_030737875.1. Lineage (NCBI taxonomy): Eukaryota > Viridiplantae > Streptophyta > Magnoliopsida > Asparagales > Amaryllidaceae > Allium > Allium sativum. The sequence goes on from CM060925.1 coordinate 116,636,927, forward strand.
GTATGAATGTATGAGCATAAAGTTGGTGGGCCTTTGTCCGTTCTAATGCTATGCTTCTTTTAGTTTTACTGTTTATTATTTAACTAAATGGAAAAACTACTACCTGATGTTGTATTGATGATATTTCAATATTATTATTTAAAAAGAAAAAACGAAAAATCAAACCAACAAACATATGGATTGAAAGTTAGATGTTGTCTTATGATAAAAGCATGGAGGCATTAGTCGCTAAGTAAGATCAGGATCCAGACTCACGGTTTATGAACATAACACATACGGGTATTATATTCCAAATATTAAAAGAATGATAGCAAGTTCGTTCAATCAGCTGGGTTGCCCGAGAGGTTAAGGGGGAAGACTTAAGATCTTCTGCACACAAGTGCGCGTGGGTTCGAACCCCACATCCAGCATTTTTTACGACTATTTTGTGTATTTTTGAATATACCTTTTCTCCCTTCAATTCCATGGTCTAAAATAACGTTGAATTTGAAGGTTTCTGACGGGGCAAAGTTTGTATACCGTACTTTCTCCTAAATTCCCTTGCCCGCGCTACCAAACATTGAAGTCGACTTCATTGTGTTAAAATTAATTTATGTCATAATCATATGAAATGAAGTAAAGTCCAGTAAAAAATTGTTCTCCCTTTTCTGAATATTCCAGAATCTTATAAATGATTGAAGGTTTCTATATTAAAATGAATGTTCTGCTTTTTTATACTTTAGGGAGGTAAACATAATAGAAATTTAACGGTTTAACATATAAAATTAAGGCTAGCATCACTGCATAAAGAAGCTTTCAAGTTTGATGCGTAGCTTTATTCAAATTATATGCGTAATATGTATTTTGTTGTATTTTATTTAAGAATTGTAATCAAACTGATCAAAATCAAATTAGTCTATGCCAATTTATTTCGGAACTATAATCGCGCAGTCCATACTTCGTCCGTATTTTTCTTTCTCCCTCGAATCTATCCACCTCCGCTTTTCGTTCTTCCTCAAATCTACCGCTCTCTCTGACTCTTTCACATCACTGAATTCCACTTTTCATTCTTCCTCAAATCTACCAGACTCTTTCACATCACCGAATTCCACTCTAACTCTTCTCATCACGAAAATCAAATATATGTCCTAATTTCAGATTCCACCGCTAATATACGACTCTTTCTTCCCAATCTGATGCAAAGCTTCATTTTTCATTGGAAATTAAGGTACGATGAATCTATTTAGCGCTATTGGGTACAGTGAAAAGGAGATCCACGAATATTCTCCTTTTTGAAAATATATAAAACAAATTCTGATGACATTTTGCTTTTTATGATTATTCAAAATTCTTAAATTTATTTTTAATATACTTTTAGCAAATGCGATCCATGTTTATTTCTGAGATAGTTGATTTTTTTTTTTTTTAATTTCGTGATTTTTTTTTTCAAATTCTGATTCTTTTAATTTACATCATATTCTCCTTTTTGAAAATATTGACATATAAAACAAATTCGCATATTCTCCTTTTTGAAAATATTGACGTATAAAACAAATTCTGATGACATTTTGCTTTTTATGACTATTCAAAATTATGAAATTTAGTTTTAATGTACTTTTAGCAAATGAGATCCATGTTTATTTCTGAGATAGTTGGTTTTTTTTTCATGATTTTTTTTTTCAAATTCTGATTCTTTTAATTTACATCATATTCTCCTTTTTGAAAATATTGACATATAAAACAAATTCGCATATTCTCCTTTTTGAAAATATTGACGCATAAAACAAATATTCTGATGACATTTTGCTTTTTATGATTATTCAAAATTCTAAAATTTAGTTTTAATGTACTTTTAGCAGAGTCCTAACCATTAATGCTTTACACGTTTCATCTGTCCTCATTGATTTTTCTCCATTCAACTAAGAAGCCATTGTCGTGTGTATAATGCTTTGTGCTAGAATGATCTTCTTTATCTAAGTGTAATTTGGTTTAATTTTCAAAGAATGGATTATCGTAGCACATTGAGTAATGGAATACGAACAAAATGACACAGAAAATAATGTATAGAAATTTGAAAATTGTATTCATAAAGAAAACCACCTAAATTCTTGACAACCACCTCTCATTATTTGAAAAAAAACATTCTTAACTTACTTGTTAAAAAGAGGAGTGATTCCAAGTTCTTATAGTTGTCTCTTTTCATTGTTTATGATGCAGAAAATTTCCCTTTCATTGAAAAATGCTATAATGTTGATCCCCACTCTAAATGAGATGTCATGCCTATTTAATTAATAATGTGTGCATGATTTTTGGTAGGTGCAGAATAACAAGACATCTAAAATGATTCATATTGATATGAATGATACGCCTTTATTCGATAATAATGAGCAAACATTTGAGCACAATGTTGATTCTACACCGGTGTCGACATTGGAGTTAACTAATCATACGGTAATTTTCTCAAATTAACATATTCTTAAGTTTTATACTTTTATCATACACCTAATATAAATCGTATTGTTTTGGATGCATGACTTCTACCTACCAATAAATAGCAACAATATGAGAAACATGTCGGCCATATGCAAGAATCTGCAACAACAAAATCTATTAGTCAAGGTAGTCTTTCTAATCAAGCGATTACTTTTCCTCAAAATCATATTTTGTTTTCTTTCTTTCATTTTAAGTATTGCATATTCCTAAAATTTGTAAATCAAATTTATTTTGTTAATTGAAAAAAGACTTATTTTTATGTATTTTAATAATGCAGGCATCAAGTGCGCATTTGATTTAAATGTATCACTTTTATCTGACAATGTCGACCAGCCATTTGAAGTTGCTTATGTGCAATAATCATCAATATCATGTCTTTCACATACGGTACTTAATTTCCAGTCTACATTTTAGCTTACTCTTTACTTTTGTATTAAAATGAATTAAAATGATGATTGGAACATAAACTCAATAAAATAATTATTGTATACTTTCTATTTTTCCTTATTTGACAATCTTACATGATTTTGTTTTCACTTTATTTTTAGATTCCATATGAAATAATGAATGAACCAATTATGTCACAAGGGTCAAAATCATTCACAAACGTTTCATTATTACAAAAGGTTGAGCATAAAACATAGGACCCTATTCAAGGTGACTCTTTTATAAGTATCATTATATCGTTTGAGCTTTTAATAAGTTTGCATAAATATGACATCTTTCGTTCATCAAAATTGCAGGTAGGTGTAATTTTGATTTGAATGCCTTACCATCAGTTGATGACTCACAATCATTTGACGATTTAATATATTATGTACAAAGATCCTCAAAGACTATGACTGTTTCGCATAAGGTAAACGTACAAGCTTATCAATCTTAAACAAGTCTGTTCTGTTTTTATGACTTCTATGTTTTGCTTTTCCAAATTAAGGCTTGTAATGCATCCAACAATGCTACAGATAAATATATCCAAATTATTTAAAATCACTAAACATTTTTATAATGTGCATGTGTATGTAGAGGTCGTATGAAGTTATGAGTGAAACTTCTAATGCATTTAGTCTTCCGAACATTACGGGTGCACTGCCTCCACTTCATCTACCATGTTCCTCGCAGAGGTATATACAATTACATTTAATGATAATGTTTTTCTAGTTAATTATGTCTGTGTACGTTGAGTTGTTTTCGTATGTTAAAATCAATTTGTATGTATATACACACACAAATGATAGTATTTTATCAAATTCAAAATTAATTTCTTCATGATTAGCAAATATTTCCTTTAATGTAAGTGTTATTTGATGTGAATTATTAGTTTTCATTTTTTTTTACAATTTTATCAAAGGTATATATTTCATTCTATTTCGATGGCATATGCTTATTTTTGACCATTTTTAAGCATTTGTTATATTTAGGCTAAACTATGCATCACATTTATGGATAAATACCACATTTTCTCGTATTAATACTTAAAACTAAATATTCCTACTGCGTCATTTATGTAAAACTTTGTTTTTCTTATTCTGTCTCATATGTCATAATCATGAAACCATGTGTTAGGTTTTGTAATCTACCGGCGACATTGGATTGTCTTCATATGTCAGATATGTGGCTTGAATTGTTTCATGTGAATCAAGTTTTCCTATTTTAGTTTTACTGTTTATTATTTAACGAAATGAATAAATTACTACTTGATTGAAAGTTAGATATTGTCTAATGACAAAAGCATGGAGGCGTTAGTCGTTAAGTAATTAGTCATTACCAGCAGCCAAAGAAATAACAGATGCTCACCAAAAAAAAAAAAAAAACAAAGTAATTAATTACTCAAATATATGACTAGAAACAACCCGGTGGTTTTCAATAAGAGAATTAACTATGGATGAAGACACAGAGTGGAATACGTAGTTAAATGTAAAATAGAGCCAGAAATATGTATATGTATGTATGTATGTATATATATATATATATATATATATATATATATATATATATATATATAACGTCAATAATGTAGAAGAATTGACAACATAACGAACAAACATATATCTCTTGCCAAAGTAATCAAACTCATGACCATGTCTATGCAACAAATTTCTAGCATAAACTAAGATCAGGATCCAGACTTACGGTTTATGAACATATATCACATAGGGTATTATATTACAAATATTAAAAGAATGATAGTAAATCTGTTCAATTAGCTGGGTTGCCTGAGAGGTTAAGGGGGAAGACTTAAGATCTTCTGCACATAAGTGCGCGTGGGTTCGAACCCCACATCCAGCAATTTTTTTCTAACATTTTACAACCATTTTAGTCCATTTTTGAACATACATTTTCTCCCTTCAATTCCATGGTCTAAAATAACATTGAAATTGAAGGTTTCTGACGGGGCAAAATTTGTATACCGTACTTTCTCCTAAATTCTCTTGCCCGCGCTACCAAACATTGGAGTCGACTTCATTGTGTTAAAATTAATTTATGTCATAATCATATGAAATGAAGTAAAGTCCATTAAAAAGTTGTTCTCTCTTTTCTGAATATTCCAGAATCTTATAAATGATTGAAGGTTTCTATATTTATATGAATGTTCTGCTTATTTATACTTTAGGGAGGTAACATATTAGAAATTTAATGGTTTAACATAAAAAATTAAGGCTAGCATCACTGCATAAAGAAGCTTCAAGTTTGATGCGTAGCTTTATTCAAATTATATGCATAATATGTATTTAAGAATTGTAATCAAACTGATCAAAATCAAATTAGTCTGTGCCAATTTATTTCGAAATTATAATCGCACAGTCGATATTTCGTCCGTATTTTTCGTTCTTCCTCGAATCTATCCACCTCTGCTTTTCGTTCTCTCTCAAATCTACCGCTCTCTGACTCTTTCACATCATCGAATTCCACTTTTCGTTCTTCCTCAAATCTACCGACTCTTTCACATCACCGAATTCCACTCTAACTCTTCTTATCACGAAAATCAAATATATGTCCTAATTTCGGATTCCACCGCCAATCTCCGACTCTTACATCCCAATCTGATGCAAAGCTCCATTTTTCAGTTACATTGGAAATTAAGGTATGATGAATCTATTAAGTGCTATTGGGTACAGTGAAAAGGAGATCCACGAATATTCTCCTTTATGAAAACATATAAAACAAATTCTGATGAAATTTTGCTTTTTATGATTATTCAAAATTCTTAAATTTAGTTTTAATATACTTTTAGCAAATGAGATCCATGTTTATTTCTGAGATAGTTGATGTTTTTTTTTTAATTTCATGATTTTTTTTTCAATTTTTGATTCTTTTAATTCACATCATATTCTCCTTTTTGAAAATATTGACATATAAAACAAATTCGCATATTCTCCTTTTTGATAATATTGACGTATAAAACAAATTCTGATGACATTTTGCTTTTTATGATTATTCAAAATTCTTAAATTTAGTTTTATTTTATTTTTAGCAAATGAGATCCATGTTTATTTCTGAGATAGTTGATGTTTTTTTTTTCGTGATATTTTTTTTCTTCAAATTCTGATTCTTCTAATTTACATCATATTCTCCTTTTTGAAAATATTGACATATAAAACAAATTTGCATATTCTCTTTTTTGAAAATATGACGTATAAAACATATTCTGATGACATTTTGCTTTTTATGATTATTCAAAATTCTTAAATTTAGTTTTAATGTACTTTTTGCAGAGTCCTAACCATTAATGCTTTACACGTTTCATATGTCCTCATTGATTTTTCTCCATTCAACTAAGAAGCCATTGTCGTGTGTATAATGCTTTGTGCTAGAATGATCTTCTTTATCTAAGTGTAATTTGGTTTAATTTTCAAAGAATGGATTATCGTTGCACATTGAGCAATGGAATACGAATAGAAATTTGAAAATTGTATTCATAAAGAAAACCACCTAAATTCTCAACAAACACCTCTCATTATTTGAAAAAAAAACATTCTTAACTTACTTGTCAAAAAGAGTAGTGATTCCAAGTTCTCATAGTTGTCTCTTTTCATTGTTTATGATGAAGAAAATTTCCCTTTCATTGAAAAATGCTATAATGTTGATCTCCACTCTAAATGAGATGTCATGCCTATTTAATTAATAATGTGTGCATGATTTTTGGTAGGTGCAGAAAAACAAAACTTCTAAAATGATTCATATTGATTTGAATGATACACCTTTATCCGATAATGATGAGCAAACATTTGAGCATCATGTTGATTCTACACCGGTGTCGACATTGGAATTAACTAATCATACGGTAATTTTTCAAATTAACATATTCTTAACTTTTATACTTTTATCATACACCTAATACAAATCGTAGTGCTTTGGATGCATGACTTCTGTCTATGAATAAATAGCAACAATATGAGAAACATATCAGCCATATGCAAGAATTTACAACAACAAAATCTATTAGTCAAGGTAGTCTTTCTAATCAAGCGATTACTCTTCCTCAAAATCATATTTTGTTTTCTTTCTTTCATTTTAAGTATTGCATATTCCTAAAATTTGTAAATCAAATTTATTTTGTTAATTGAAAAAAGACTTATTCTTATGTATTTTAATAATGCAGGCATCAAGTGAGCATTTGATTTAAATGTATCACTTTTGTCTGACAACGTCGACCAGCCATTTGAAGTTGCTTATGTGCAACAATCACCAATATCATGTCTTTCACATACGGTACTTAATTTCCAGTCCACATTTTAACTTATTTTCAATTTTTTTTATTTAAAATGAATTAATATGATTCATTAAGATATAAATGCAATCAAATAATTATTGTATAGTTTTTAATTTTATTGATTTGATATTCTTACATGATTTTGTTTTTGCAAAATATTTAGACTCCGTGTGAAATTATGGATGAACCTATTATGTTACAACGGTCAAAATCATGTGATAACATTTCATTATTGAAGAGGCTCAAGAAAAGCACATACCCCTAATCAAGGTGACTCTTTTATAAGTATCATTATATCGATTTCTTTTTCTTAAAAATCATTTTTTGTTTTCTTTTTTCCATAATAAGTATCACATCTTTCCTAAATTTGTAAATCAACTTTTCTTTATTTAATTGAAAAGAAAGTGATATCTTATATATGTATATAATGCATGCATTAGACGCACATTCAATTTAAATGTATCACCTTTGGCTAACAGCGCCGACCAACCATTTGAAGTTGCTTATGTGCAACCATCGTCAATATCATGCTTTTCACATACGGTGATTAATTTCCAGTCTACATTTTATCTTACTCTTTAATTTTTATTAAAATGAATTAAAATGATGATTGGAACATAAACACAATAAAATAATTATTGTATACTTCCTAATTTTCTTGATTTGACAATCTTACATGATTTTGTTTTCACTTTATTTTTAGATTCCATGTGAAATAATGAATGAACCAATTATGTCACAAGGGTCAAAATCATTCACAAACGTTTCATTATTACAAAAGGTTGAGCATAAAACATAGGACCCTATTCAAGGTGACTCTTTTATAAGTATCATTATATCGTTTGAACTTTTAATAAGTTTGCATAAATATGACTTCTTTCGTTCATCAAAATTGCAGGTAGGTGTAATTTTGATTTGAATGCCTTACCATCAGTTGATGACGCACAATCGTTTGACGATTTAATATATTATGTACAAAGATCCTCAAAGACTATGACTGTTTCGCATAAGGTAAACATACAAGCTTATCAATCTTAAACAAGTCTGTTCTGTTTCTTATGACTTCTATGTTATGTTTTTCCAAAATAAGGCTTGTAATGCATCCAACAATGCTACAGATAAATATATCCAAATTATTTAAAATCACTAAACATTTTTATAGTGTGCATGTGTATGTAGAGGTCGTATGAAGTTATGAGTGAAACTTCTAATGCATTTACTCTTCAGAACATTCCGGGTGCACTGCCTCCACTTCATCTACCATGTTCCTCGCAGAGGGATATCCAATTACATTTAATGATAATGTTTTTCTAGTTAATTTTGTTTGCGTACGTTGAGTTGTTTTCGTATGTTGAAATCAATTTGTATGTATATACACACACAAATGATAGTATTTTATCAAATTCAAAATTAATTCCTTCATGATTAGCAAATATTTCCTTTAATGTAAGTGTTATTTGATGTGAATTATTAGTTTTCATTTTTCTTACAATTTTATCTAAAGTATATATTTCACTCCATTTCGATGGCATATGCTTATTTTTGACCATTCTTAAGCATTTATTATATTTAGGCGAAATTATGCATCACATTTATGGATAAATACGACAATTTTCTTGTATTAATACTTAAAACTAAATATTCCTACTGCGCCATTTATGTAAAACTTTGTTTTTCTTATTCTGTCTCGTATATTATGTTTTACTTGCTTGTAAATGATAATCATTTTCTAAACAGAGACTTCTCTACGTCGGAAGACTATGATGAAAGGACTGCTAAGTACAATAGAAATCGTGCATCTAAGCTGCGAGCTAAATGTTTGAGAGAAACTAACGAACAACAACAACGTCGAAAATCCATGGATGTTGCACGACATAGGCAAACTAGAGCTCAACGTAAAAATTCAAGCACGAAGAACTCATTCTTTCCTACTTTAGTATCATCATCTTCAGCTGTAAAAATTACCAATGCACATAAATTTAGAAAATCATGTCAAGATATGCATTGGAGATATTGTCAAGCTTGCACTCAGTATTTTCCAGATTTAATTGTTTCTTCATCTTCATGTCCTGATTGTCATAGTGATATACCACATCATGACCTTCCATCCATGTTTAATTATCAAAATTTAATGGAGCCTGGACATGTTCCACCTGAATTATCTAGCCTTACAAGATTGGAGCAGATACTTATAGCACGCATTCATCCATGATGCCAGTTTATCGCTTTAGAGGTCAACAATATAAATACAGCGGAAATGTTATTAACTTTCCACAAGACGTCAACGCAATTGCATCTTCTCTCCCTTATAAGCTAGATGATTCATCGGCGGTCCTAATTGTTAATAGAAGTGGAGTATATGAAAACAAGGAGTTTCGAGTAAGACGTGAACACGTAAGACAAGCACTACTTTGGCTTAAAACCCATAATAATTTTTATGTTGACGTACGCATTAATGAAATATCTCTCAATGAATTACCTAAAGACGGCGTACCTTCTACACTTCCACATATTCAAGATAATTCAGAAAATATTCCAATACATAGCTATAATTTGTATCCAGCAGGGCATCCGGAGTATGAAAATGAAATAACTAAGATTGAAGAATTTGAATCATCAGGTGCAATAACGAATGTGGTACAACCCAACCAACAAGCCTGTGTATTATCCATTCTAGAAAGTCAACAAAATAATGAAACGGTAGTTGAAATGCCTATTTCTTCTACTGTTATTGATGAGTTTAAAACTTCCGGGTACATCTCGATGGCTTTATCAACATTATTTCCCTTAGGGAATGCTGATTTGAGACAAGCACGACCAAGAAAAATATGACCTCTTCAATATTTTCAATACTCAATGAAATATCATGATCATAGATTTGCAAAGGATGCTAGATTTCGTTATTTTGCTTATAATTCTGTTACTAGATGGAGTGCACTGGATATTGGTAATATTTATGTGCAAAAAAATCCCGAAGATGGAAATTTGACAATCCAAGATATTTGTGAAATGTTAAAATCAGGAGATCGGCAGTTGTCTCAACGCATTTCTTATTTTGACAAAGGCATCCGTGGAAGACGTTCTTATTGGTTTGCAAGATTGAAAGAGCTTACAGCTATGGTAAAACAATTAGGAGGACCAACGATATTTTTCACATTAAGTTCAACCGATCTGCAATGGCCGGAACTTTATAAACTTCTCAATCCAGCAAATGAATTGCAAAATTTGAATTCTGTCAAAAAAAGAAAAAGAAAAGCACAATTATTAAATGAAAACCCACTTGTTGTTGCGTGGTTTTTCCAAGCGAGGGTTCATATGTTCATAAAAGATTTCTTAACACCTGAGTTTTCTATTAAAGACTATAGGTATCGATTTGAATGGCAAAATTATGGAAGTGGACATATTCATGGCTTTCTTTGGCTAGACGGTGCACCGAACTTATCTTCTGGTAATGGAAATTTACTTAATTATGATATCATTGTCGAGTATTTTGATCGTCTTGTTTGCACAACAAACCCTCATATGTTAGAACCTTTACATGAACAAGAACATCCTTGTGCAAGAGTTATTCCGCTTGATGCAAATTTAGATTTCGATGATGATGACTACGCAAACTTGATAACTTGGGTTATGCATTATTCTAGGTGTGGAAATCATTGTTTACGATTACATAAAACAACCAAACAAATGACATGCCGCTTTAAATATCCATTTTACGTGTTGCCACGGTCTCAAATTGTAGAAGATCCTCCACGTAGTAAAATTTTCCAGTTTAAATCAAAACGAAATGATCCTTTTGTGTGCTCACATAACAGAAAAGTCCTTCAAGTTTGGCGTGCGAACATTGATTGGTCTTTGGTCCTATCTGTTCATGCAGTGGTAAATTATATTGAAAAATATGCGGCAAAAGAAGAGCCAGTATCAAAGACCTTCACAGATACGTTCAGAGCAATAGTCGAAGATATTCATCGACCATGTCAAACTTCTACGTCTGCAATTAAAAAACTTTTACTTAAAAGTGTATCAGAACGAGATATTTTTGCACAAGAGGTATGTCATCTTTTGATGTCTTACCCACTTGTACATTCATCTAGAACCATAGTGCAACTTACAGTAAGTGAAAAAAGCATGTTATCAACAATTATACGACGTCGAAATGGTGCAACTGATGAAGATACAGTCGAATCGGATCCAAATTTTAATGCATGGTATATGGATCGGCCAAGCGTATTTGAAAATCTTTCACTTTTTGCTATGGCAAAAAACTATCGCTACTATAATAATGGTTGGCATAAGCTTCGAACTGGCGGTGGTTCGAATTATACCAGATCTAAGTAGTAAAATTTCTCCACTTAGCGATAAATGGGAAATTTTCTGTGAATAGCAGGTATTCATTATTTACTGCATTTATATTCTTTGTTAATTCAGCTTTTCTACTTTTTATGAATTATTCTCAAAACATCATATATTTTTACTTATATGTCACACAGTTAATCGTGTTTTATAATGCAAAATATTTACACAATTCTGGATTATTACTCTTACTAATAATTATTACATGTAGGTTTTATTGCATCATCACTATCGAAATCTAAATGAAGCAAGAGGAAGCTTCGGGAAATGGTCTTAAAGATATGTTGATTTATGTTTAATTCAACCTGATGCATTTCCAAATGATATTGAAGACGAGTTTGAAGTTGATGATGGTATTACAAATGATAATGAAGAAAACCAGCAAGAGGAATGGATGATTGCAGCATCGATGGGACCTCTATTTGTTGATGGAGGAGAGGTAGAAATTGGTTTACGAGATTTTGATACCTCACATAATTGGAATGATAGTAATTTTGTTCATTGAGCTTGGTTGTCCGAGAGGTTAAGGGGGGAAGACTTAAGATCTTCTGCGCGTGGGTTCGAACCCCACATCTAGCAATTTTTTCTAAAATTTTACGACTATTTTAGTGTATTTTTGAACATACCTTTTCTCCCTTCAATTCCATGGTCTAAAATAATGTTGAATTTGAAGATTTCTGATGAAGCAAAGTTTGTACCAAACTTTTTCCTAAATTTTCTTGCTTGCGCTACCAAACTTAGAAGTCGACTTCATTTTGTTAAAATTAATTTATGTCATAATCATATGAAATGAAGTAAAGTCCACCAAAAAGTTGTTCTCCCTTTTCTGAATATTCCAGAATCTTATAAATGATTTCTATATTTAAATGAATGTTCTGCTTATTATACTTTAGGGAGGTAACATAATAGAAATTTAATGGTTTAACATATAAAATTAAGTCTAGCATCACTGCATAAAGAAGCTTCAAGTTTGATGCGTAGCTTTATTCAAATTAGATGCATAATATGTATTATGTTGTATTTTATTTAAGAATTGTAATACTAATATATAATACCATATGTGTATATGTATGTGTGTCTATATATATATATAAAATTGAAATATGTTTGGTGTCATACTTTTTTGGTATAAGCGTAAACTATCAACAATTCCCTTTATTTGAAATTATATCCTACATTTCCTCTTTTTTGAATCAAAATTTAAATAAACACACACATTTTAATTGATCTATTTCCAGAAACAGTTAATTCCTTAAAATTCTCATAGTCGTTCATATAATATTAATTGCTCTATTTCCAAAAACATTCAATTCCTTGAAATTTTCATACTCATTCCTATAATATTAAGGGATTTTAATTTACAAGAACAATTAGCACAAAAAGTTTAACCATAAGGACAGCCGCCCAATATTTTATTAAGAAAGACAGCCCCGTCTAATTTTTTATTCAAAATTACAGAAATAACACTCGTTCAATTTTCTTACATGAAATAACGAAATCGCGAAATAAAAAATCACGATTTCATCTTTCACGAAATCATGCAATAACGCAATCAGGAAATCATCTTTCACGAATTCACGCAATTGATTCACGAATTTAAAAGTAACCGAAACCCTACACGAATGCGATGAAAAATTACAACTGAATGTGGAAACCCTATTTCGTGAAGTACAACAAAGAGAAGGAGCTTAAAATTGAACTGATGATCAAATAGTAGAAAAAATAGTTTTTGTATTTGTTATTGAAAAAAACACGGTAGTAGTTTTGAAGTAGCAGTTTTATATTTTTTAGGTATCAGTTTTACAGTTTTAAATGTGTTAACACGGCAGCAATTTTTAGGTAGTAGTTTTTTTTAGGTATCAGTTTTACAGTTTTAAATGTATTAAAAAGGCAGCAGTTTTTAGGTAGCAGTTTTATATTTTTTTAGGTATTCGTTTTACAGTTTTAAATGTGTTATGTTTTCTATTCATATGATTTTGTTGCTGTGTTAATTTTGTAGTTGTACTCTTGCATTAACTTTATAGCTCAATCGAACTTATGTCATTTTAATCAATCAAACTATGATGTAAACATTTTTTGCATTAGTTTTTCTTTAAAATATTATAGCAGTTTTTACGTATCAGTTTTATATTTCTGTAGGTATCATTTTTATTTAATTAGGTATCATTTTAATTCCTATGGGTATCAAATACAGTGTTATGTTGCTATCAGTTTTGTTTTATTTGTTTTGCTAGTTGAATTTACATAATTATGTTGGTATCAATTTTGATTGCAGGAAAATATCCTGAAGGACAAAATGAACAAAAAATTGTTCCATAAGGACAAGGGACTAAAATGTTGTCCATAAGGACAAATTTTAGTGTAAGTGGTGGAATTACAGTGGCCCCCTGAATTCCTCCCTTTACACTAAAATTTGTCCTTATGGATAAAATTTTGTCCCGTCGTCCTTATGAAACAATTTTTTGTTCAGTTTGTCCTTGAGGATAAAAACCCCTTTTGATTGTGTGTGAAATACATGCAGATCTGCATGCTGCTGGAATTTACTTGAATTCAAGACTGGATCGTGTAGGAAAACAATGTTTTTTATGTCAGTTTAATGTGTAAACAGTTCTATATTTTTTTTGCATAACAGTTCTGACTGAATTGATGTATACAATTTTAATGTTGCTCATATATATGCTGATGATTAAAATATTCATAATATTGTTGTTTTGCATGACAAATTATTGAAGCGATACCAATTTTAATGCAGTAGTGATACTGCGACATTCATGCATGACTGAATTTTCAAAAAATGATACCCAAATACTGTAAAATTGATACACATAAACTGCAGACAACAAAAAATAGAATATCGATACCTACCAAAGCATAAAACTAATACCTAAACACTGTGAAGAAATAAAATAATTAAAACTGATACCTAGAATGATTAAAAACTGATACCCAGTTCCTGCAACAATAAAATTAAAAACAAAACTGATACCTACAATGGTAAAAAACTGATACCCAACACCTGAAACCAAAAAATAATGCAGAATATTGATACCTACAAGAGAGTAAAACTGATACCCACTGAATGTTCAAAAAGCATCATACAAAAAAGAATAAAACACTGATACAAACTGCTACCTGTGATCTTTAAAACCATCGATCATATTATATCAGTTATGTATCATTGTAGGTATCATAGATACAAGTGATTAGATCATAGCAACATTATATACAACTGTTGAATTAATATCAATGGATATTATTGAGAATAAATCTCATTTTTGTGAGAATTGAATTGAATTGATTGCTATTTTTTTTAATCAGTGTGTATTATTGAGAATAAATATTATTTTTGTGAGAACTGAATTGAGTAGATGAGTGTTATTTTTTTAATCAGTGGGCATCAGTTAGAATCAATGTTGTGTATCAAAAAATTCATTCACCAAAACAAACAACTTAAAACTGATACCTAAAAAATTCTATAATATTTAAACTACAAACTAATATAGAGAAGATTTACAACGCAGTTTGATTGATCAAAATGAAATAAGTTCAATTGAGTTACAAAGTTAATGCAACAGTACAACTACAAAATTAACACAACAACAAAAACATATGAATAAAAATATAGCATAGTTAATACAGTAAAACTGATACTCAAAAAAGTATGAAATTGATACCTAAAAACTGCTGTAATGTTTTCAAAAAAAAAATACACAAAAACTATTTTCATTACGGTTTGATTGATTAAAGTAAAACAAGTTCGATTGTAATACAGAGTTAATTTACAACTGTGCAACTACACGATAAATACAACATCAAAAACACAAAAAAAAATATAAAACATAGTAAATTTAGTAAAAATGATACCTAAAAAAAATACAAAACTAATACCCAACTGCTGAATAGCCGATCATTAAAATTGGAGAACCAACAGAAACCATGAATCACCGATAGAAACAAAATAAAACCTAATCGCAAAAATTAACACTAAATTAAAACGATTATAATAGTAAAAATATTAAATCGATGCAAATAGACAATAACTGAATCTCAACAATGATTATAACATGATATGCGAGAGTTAAATCAAACTTTGATAATAAAACTGGAGATCGATATGATGTAAGGAGAAACGTGCAAGAAGATAACAAGAAATGTCAGAGCAATCGAAGACGAAGAATGAATAACGCACATGAGATTTAGGGTATTACATAAAAACAGTGTAATGCCCTTCCGATTAAATTATTAACACGTTTGTCCTTGGGATTTAAATTTTAGTAGGTTGTCCTTATGGTTAAAAAAATCCTTAAGCTTTGTCCTTGTCATTTGTTTCCTGTAATATTAATTACTCTATTTCCAAAAACAGTCAATTCCTTCAAATTTTCATACTCATTCCTTTAATAATAATTGCTCTATTTCCAGAAACAGTCAATTCCTTGAAATTCTCATACTCATTCCTATAATATTAATTGCTCTATTTCTATAAACAGTCAATTCTTAAAATTCTCGTACTCATTCCTATAATATTAATTGCTCTATTTCAGAAATCGACAATTCCTTCAAATTCTCATACTCATTCCTATAATATCAGAAATCTACTCCTTTATCCTCTATAAATAGGATACGGTATTTTCATTTTTCACACTGCAGTCATCTTCTTCTACCATAAACCTTCCTATCCACAATTGCAGTCAACTTCTTCTCCACATAATCCTTCCTATCTGTAATTGCTTTCTTACACCAGATTCATCTACTAATATATCTAGCAATTCAGGTATTTTCGCTAATTAATTCACTAATAATTATTCAATCATTTTTTATGGTTTTTAAATTTTTTATATATATGTAATTAAATTCTTCTCTCATTATTTACTTAGTAGATGGTTTATTTACAGTGCATCATTTTTCTCTTTGAAAAGTTGCTGAAAAATGTAAACCCGGTATTGTAATTTAGTTATGGAATTTTAAAAATTGTACTTGATAGCTGGCATATAAATTTTATACAAGCGTAAGACAAGAAAATAACCACGTTGTCAGTTTTAAAACATGGAAGAAGCCAATATCTTGCATGCTTTTAGAATACGGAAGAAGCCAAGTAATGAAGGAAGAAAAAACCGAATACTTTCAGACCAAACAATAAATCATTTCGCTAATATATTTTTTTCTCACTTTATTTTTTTTTAGTTTTTTTAGGACACAACTCAGTTTCAAAGCTTTGGGAATATTTTGACTGAAATGATCGGGCTAGACCATTGATTAAAAACTTGACAGGTGATATTTTAACTCGAGAAAATATGTTCACAGAAGCAGTAGGGGTGCACAACATCATAGTTGAAAAAGATTGATGAAAGAGAGAAAGCTTCAAACCACCTTCCGTTATGTTAGTATGAATTTTCAACATGAAGTTGCAGAAATACTTGTTATGTATTTAGATGTTATATCTGGATCATGGAGAATGGTTTTACCAAATATAATGACATCTGGTGCAATTACAGTTTAGTCATATTGAAGCATTCCATGTATTTTGGTGTTCAGCATGTAGCGATCTTGAACACAAATTTGATTGACAAATTCTTTATATTAAAACACTTTTGAATTTGTTTATGTTGTTAACACTTTCTGCCTTTTTTAAAATAATATTTGTAAAATACACAATATTTGACTAATAAAAATCCACGCGTGAAGCGCATGCCGTTACGCTCATAAGATATATATATATATATATATATATATAAAGAGAGAGAGAGAGAGAGGTGAGCATTACGGGGCATCTTGTTTTGCAGCACCGCTTTAGCACCTCTATCCTACCATGAGCTACACTATCTGAATCCAACAAGATTTTGTACATGTTCAATCCACATATATATTATCATCTATCAAAAATTTTAGCTCGTTCCAACATTTCAAAATCTTAGCTCAATCATTCAACATTCAGATATTTATTCCAACCGTTAAATTTAAACATCAAATATATTATTCTACGAATATCAGAACGAGCTCAATATTTGGATAGATGATAATATATACGTGGATCGAATTTCTACAAAATCTTGTTGGATTTGGATTACTGTAGCTCACGGTAGGGTAGGGGCGCTACGAAACAGGGGTGCCTCATAACGATTTTTTTTTTTGAATTTGTTCAGGAGGGAAATTGATCGGAATCATAAAACCCTCTCTAGTGCACCTAGCTCGGCCTGCGAGCACCACATAAGTGGCTGATCTTAGCATATGCGCATGGTAAGCTCTTAGCATGTCATTCCGGGTTTCGAACCCACATTACTGTTGCTATGGTACAAAGTCCTTAACCATTGGGCTATTGCTGCGGGCATATATATATATATAGTGTGTGGGGGGGGGGGAGGCTATAGGGACACAAAATTATGTACACAAAATTTGAACCATAAGATTTGTTCGTTTTTATGTGTGAGGTGGAATTCAAAGGAAGATCTAATGGCTCAGATTTTGTGTAACAACCCGAAAAATACGAGCCAATTTAAAATTTTTAATTTGGTCATTTCAAAGGAATTTGAACAATTGAAATAGAATATTTCGATAAAATAGTGAATTAGAAATAGTGAGTCAGTTTGAAAATTTGAATTCAAACTTTGACTGACTGTACAGGGTGGAAAATATAACGGATTTTAGCGAAACCAAAAATATTTAAATATGTATATCAATACCTTTCTAACGAATCTGAAAAATCGAAGTTTCATAACGGAAATCAAAAGTTATGGCCGAATGAATTTTCAGAAAGGTCGCTATATAGGATATATAGCCCTGGGAAATTGATATTTTGCAAACGACCTCGGAATTCGACGAACCCACTTTTGTTGGGTCCAGGATGCCAAGCTATTGCTAGGTTTCAAATTTCATAATTTTTGAAGCTAGTATGTGAGCGTGGCAAAAGAAAATGTGTTTGGTCAATTTCTGTTAAATTGGATCGACCAGAAAATGGCCATTTTTCAAACGATCTCAGAATTCGACGAAACTAGTTTTGTTGGGACCGTAGCGTCAAAACATAGCTAGATTTATTTTTCAGGAATTTTTCGAATCAGTTTGTGGCCCTGGCAAATTGAAATGTACGTTCAAAGTTAAAATTAAATGTTTTATACTTTAATTTGAAGAATTACTGACTGTAACAGTCGAATTGGCCAACGAAACATATCCCATTGTGTCCGGGATGGGGGTATTTAGCTAGGGGTGACAGTCGTTGGGTTTGAATTGGGGTTCGTATGGGAAAACCCTAATTTTCTGAATAATATATATATCGGCGAATCAAAAAATTTCTTTCATAAATTAAAAAAAAAAAAACCGCTTCCTTCGTTATCAACGGCGACGCGAGCTCCAACCGTCCCCTCCAAATCGCCGCTGCCTCGGCCATCTCCAGCCTCCGCCACCTCCAGCCTCCGCCACCTACCCCCGTCGACGCGCCTCCTCCTCGTCCTCTTCAAATCCGACCAACCCTCATACCCCCTCGACCACCGTATCGCCTGAATCGAGCCCAGGAAGTCGCCGACTTCCCAGCGCCGCCCCGATCGCCAGAGACTACCGAACCACCTCAGACCACCACCGATCGACTCCCCTCTCCTCCCTCTTCCACGCTGTACCCTCTGATCATCCCATCGTGCCTCGGTTTTCGCGAAAACCGCAACCCTAGTTTAGAACCATCGTGAAAGGTGAGTTCTTTTTTATGTTTGCACTTTGAAAAATTATATCTTTATGGTGTGTTGACGAAATTCGATGAAACAGGAAACATCGGGACCGCAAGGAAGCTCTCTACCACATAGAAGAGACCGCGGATTTTTCTGAGTCATCTACGATTTTTAGCACTCCGAAAACCAAAGTGAGAAATCTAAATTAAATGAATTTGAATGGAAAATGTCGTGTATAAATTATATGGGCGAAATATAAATTACACACGTGTTGTATACCACATGTACATGCGTCGTGTAAGCTATATAAGCGAAGTATGAATTATACATGCATAGAATAATTGATATATGTGTTGAAATGCAAGTGAAATATAGCAATTATATATATATATGTATATATATATATATATATATATATCTATATATACTCCCCTCGTCCACAAACCATGGACGATATTTATTGTTGTGTATTGGTGTGAAATATTGGATGAAAATGCGAATGGTTGAATAATTGTTTGTGGTTGATATTGATTGGTTGTGGTTGAAAAATACCCATTGGTGATTGAAATGAATAGGAAATAATTGTGGAAATAAAAATAAAACATGCCGCCTGCGTGCGAATTAGATGCATGAATCCCCATTGTCAAAAACCGCGAGGTTTTAAGGTAGAGCGAGGAGCCGTACTAGGGACGGTGCCGGTTTTAACTACCCTGCCGTTATGCTGCCGAAATTTCGAATAATATTCATGTGTTAGAATTATTTTCATTTGTTGAAATTATCTTCATGCGTTGAAATTAAAGTCATGTGTTGAAACTATGTCCATGTGTGGAAATGTTCATGTGTTGAAAAGTCATGTATGAAAATTAAATTCATGTGTGAATGAATGAAGTGTTTAAACGATAAAAATCACATTTTTATAATATATATGAAGTATGAAAAATATTCGCCTTATATATAAATAGTTTCAACAATAAAAATTTCATCTTTCTTATATGAACAACATATATAAAATATCCATGTGTGGAGGTGCTCATGTGTTGAGAAGTGTGTGTATTGGAAAATTTCATGTGTTGAATAAAAAGATTGAACAATAAAAATTACATTTTTATTGAAATTATAAAGTGTTGAAAACATTCATGTGTCGAATAAATAATTCAAATGATAAAAATATCATTTTTATCATATATGTGATATGCTAAGATATGCGAGCATTGAAATGAATATTTATGAAAGAAATATTATTTTTAACATGCATAGGAGCTAAATAAAATAGTCATGTGTTGAAATATATTTTAGTTAGCCAAAATTATCATCTTTGAAATATGAAGTGTTAAAAATAGCCACTTGTTCAAATAAATATGCATGAGTTGAAATATTCATTAATTAGCTAATGATATGATTTTTGCCTATGCATGCAACATTAGAATGAATGGTGTTTTTAAACCAAAGTGAATCCAATATGAAGTTAAATGGAAATTGATAAGTGATAAAAATTACATATATGTACATGCATATTCGTTGAACAGGTTATAGCAAAGAGGCTAGAGAAGAGGAATAAAATTTTGTGCCCGACAAATAGGTACACGTTTGCTGTTTTGTTTGGGTGATGATTTTATGAGCCTGTTGGCTAGCCGCTTGGCTTTTTCTTTTTCTTTTTGACATGAGACGCCTGTGTGGCTACTTGGGAATTTTCCCAGCCCCTCCCGTACAAAGGAGGTTATGGCGAAATTTTTCAAAATTTAAAGGCGTTAGTGAAATATTTGAAGTGGAAACGATATAGGAATTTTTGAATGAATTATATTTATATAAATATATAAATATAAATAAAATTAAAACGAAACGTGGCCGTGCAGTTCGTGTTTTGAAACAGTGATTTCAAACGACTAGTGCGGGAAATCCGACCATTGGATTTTCCCGAAACCGCAACCGTTGGGTTCGCCTTGGAAATATCTTTCCAACGACACCGACTTTGTGAAGATCCGACAGTTGGATTGTCTGGAATGTTTAATTCAAATCTAAAGAAAAACAGCGCCAGAAACGATTATATTTATATATATATATATATATAAATATAATTAAATTAAATCGAATAACGACGCTGCAGTTCATAAATTGAAATTGTAACTTCAAACGACTAGTGTGGAAGATCCGACCGTCGGATTTTCCCGAAACTGAAACCGTTGGATTCGCTTTGAAATGACCTTCCTAATGATATAAATTTTGTGAAGATCCAACGGTTAGATTTTCAGATATGTGTAAAACAAATTTAGTGAAAAACAGCGCCAGTGCATCGGCACGACCTGTATTATCGTTTAATTAAATATGGCCGTTTTAAATAAATAAAAATGACGATATATCGTTATTGAATACTATAAACGATATAGAGTGGAAATAAACCAATTTTGTTGTGTTTGCTTGATATGTGATGGTTGAATGTATTTAACATGAAAATTATAACTAAAGAACTGAAATGTGAATGTTGAATAGTCCAACCATGGGATAAATTGATTTGAAAATCTAAATATACATGGGTTATTTGAAAAGGCCGAGTTCATCTCATTTCAAATAATCGATCGACGTTGAGAAGTCGAAGAGTCGAAGACGGTTGAAGACCGACGATCTTCACATTGGATGGATGGGCGCTACCGATGCTCGTGATTGGAGTAGCTACCGTGAAGGAACTGAAGTAGTAGCCGTCCAGACATACGGTTGATTGTACGGATATGCGAGGAATTGGTGCCTCCGGTTTCGTTCAAACCCAGAACGGACTTGTAAATGGACTGTGTGTCTAACATTGGATTTTGTTCTGTGCTGATTGATCTCTGTTAAATATATATCTGTTTGGCGGCGGAGAATTTATTCTCTTGCTTAACGCCCTTCTCTGAGACGTACGAGCTCAGAGGTTATGTATTGATAGAAATCAGTCGCATGGAGTAGATTGCCTGTGTGGCACGTCTAAGTGGCATATGATCAAGGCTTCTGTTGCAAAGCAAAGTCTTGTGGTTGATAATCAAAGCATGGTCTGTGTGACGTAGCTTTGTGTATAACGTGAATTCGCGAGCCTCACACCTCGGTATGAGTCAAAAACGGGAGAAGGACCCAAGGAGTGCACGACGTTTCTTTCTAGCTATGGTGGTGTCAGTGACCTCCCAGCCCTGACATTTATATCTACTTTACACCTGTGTGGCTGTTGGAATACGAGGCGCCTCGATTATAGGTCTGTAAGGACCGGGAAACGTGTGTTCAGGAATTGCCAATCCTCAAAAGTAAGAGAGGACCGGCCTTGGAGGATCCAGAGATTGCTGTGTGCGGTCCCGAGGCATTTGCTAGAGTGTCTCGAACGGAGAGGAGCTTGCCCCTTGCCTCGACTCATGAAGGAATCTAATTTCCAATACGAAATATGCGGACGTGATTGTATTACTAGTACGGTGACATAGTGGTATGGGTCATTTATGTCGCCTATGATTGATATTTATGATTGAAATCGCTTTTGAAACATATATGCACTAGTAATAATATCAAACACTTTTGTTTTATTCGTATGAAGCATTTTTGGCCATTATAAGGTAAAAACTCTATCCTCCGGCTTGCGTTGCATTGTGTGATGGGACCTGAGTCTTATAATGGCTTCATTTTATAAAAAGCATTGCGATGATTTAATCATTTACTTTATTTCATGCACTAGCACTCATTGGAGTAAACCCGTTCCACGAAAGTGGCGTGGTACTTTGATTTGCCTTCTTATTGTTGTTAATAAGTTAAATAGATTTCTCATACCAGTCCCATGACTGACTCGTAGTTTGTTTTCACCTTGCAAACTCGGGTGCCCTCATTTTCACATGGGCAACCTAGTTACAGGTATCTGGCGCACTTTTGGTTCATGGCGAGGCTTGACTACACCGTGCTGACTTTGACTCTTTCCGCCATCTTAGTATATGTATTATGATTCCGCCATTGGCGATGTAGACTGATATTTATTTTGTGTACTCTTTATGTATGATTCCGCCTCTGGCGATGGTGACTGATTATGTATTATTATGCACTAAGTTGTATCCTGCACTGTGCTCTCTGATGTGATGATATCTACATGATTCCGCTGCCATATGTGTGTAAATTATTATATTTTCTGTTTATGCTATTATCTGTGATCTGCTAATGATGGTTAATGTGTTATATTCCAATGATTATCCTTAACACGTTGTCACGTGGTTTTGGGATCGTCACATTTTGTGTGTTTAATTTTTTGTCAACATTTTGTTTCCATTTGGACTTTCCTTTTATATATATAGTGTGGTGCTAAGGGCACCCAATATGTTATTCCTAATGCCGCAATTAAAAATAAAATAAAACTCCTTAAATTTTGTATGCTTCCTAATACCACATTACCTCTCCATTCTAATCTCTCACTCAATCATTATTTTCCGAACTAATCACGTACTAAGCTAATCTAAAAACCTTAGTCTCTCGTAATCGCTGTCTTCTTTGCATCTCTGACAGGAAAAATTCAAATTCGTACGGTAATCTTTCAATTGTTTGGTGATCTGAAAACCCAAATCTCTCACTTTCTCTTCTAGTTTGCTCAATTCAAACCTTATTCACGATTTTTGTATATTCCTTGGCATTGTGGCGTCGAATTCGTTGATCGGTTATAGATCTAGGATTTAACTCGTTGATTGGTTTTAGAAATGAGGACGAACGAATATCGAGCAAAATAGAAATAAGGTAAAACAGTGTGGCAGCCCCTATTTTTCGAGTGTGTCGTATTAAGAAGAATGCAATACTAATTCTTATGGTATTTTTTAGTCGCGGTATTCGGAAGAACATAATGGGATGCCCTTAGCACCACACTATATATATATATATATAAAGTGTTCTAGAGCGTCCCTGTTTTGCAGCACCCCTACCCTACCATGAGTTACGGTAATCCAAATCCAACAAAATATTTAGATGTTCAACCCACATATATATTATCATCTATCCAAAATTTGAGCTCGTTCTAACATTCATAACATTTTTGAAATCTTAGCTCAATTATTCACCATTCAGACATTTATTCGAACCGTTAAATTTAAACATCAAATATATTATTCAACGAATGTCGAAACGGGCTCAAATATTGGATAGATGATAATATATATATATATATATATATATATATGGATGGATGGAACATCTACAAAATCATTTTGGATTTGGATTAGTGTAGCTCACGATAGAGTAGGGGTGCTAAAGAAGTGCTATAAAACCGGAATGTCCCGGAATGCTCCTATATATATATATATGTGTGTGTGTGTGTGTGTGTGTGTGTATATATATATATATACAAGCGTTCAATGGTACCCGAAACAGTGCCGCACCCCAAAATGCCCCCTGATTTCCACCACATATCTCATTTCTCTCTCCCTCCATTCATTCTCTCACCTCCCACTAACTTAAACTAATATAAATGCTTGGTTTATGTAGGGGTTTTTGGGGTGCTCACTATTTAGGGTGTCATTGAACGCTATACACACACACACACACACACACACACACACACACACACATATATATATATATATATATATATATATGGGTTATACGACACCCCTATTGTACCCCAACGGTAGCCAAGTATTTATAATTAAATAAGTTAGTGGAGGGAAAGAGAATTAGTGGAAGGAGAGAGAAACGGGAATGTGTAGTGGAAATCAGAGGGCTATAAGGGTGCTGCAATATTTGGGGGTGCTCTTGATCCCATATCACACACACATATATATAATTAAAAATGTCTTTTCTTATTTTCCATATTGTATAAAATATAAAAATTTATATTCTTTATTCTTCTTGTTTCTTTTGTTGAAGTGACTAAAATTTTTGAACACCTTTAAGCCATTTGATATATGTATTGAAAAAACAAAATGCAAAACTTGTTTTTAAGCCAAGAGATACTCTTGATTTTAAAAGAGTTCGTCGGATTTGATAAGAATAGTGTTTCTTTAGTTGGAAATATAATCGAATTATAATAAGTTCTTTTACAATGGTTTAAAAGAGTCCATTACAATTCAATGTTTATTTCATTACAACAAAATAACCATTTCGCAACTGACAATGCCACTTGCAATAGACATATTTCAACTGACCATTAGCAGTCTGGATAGTCTCAGTTGCAATAGACTTGTTACATTTTGCAACTGTAACTGACAGTTGCAAGAAAGATTTATGGTAGAGACTTTTTACAACTATTAGTAGCACTTGCAATAGAATTTTTGCAAGTGGAATTGACAGTTGCAAAACGCAAAAAAAAGGAACAAAAAATCATCATTATCAGTATATATTGAAAACAAAAGTCATGCTGAATAACCAAAAACACATGTCTAAAGGTTAAGCAAGATAAAATTACGCACACAAATTTCTATCAGTTTGTCTCAGGTCCCTGTTAAGTTTCGAAACTAGGCTCACATCCCTCTCTTAAATTTTTATAAATTAGATCCTTATTTTTCGAAAAATCATAGAAAAATCAGTAAAAAATAAATAAAAAATCACGAAAATTTATAATTAAATACAACAACTAATCGTCATCAAATTCAGATGTTAAAACCACCAAAAAACAACTCATAAACCAAAATAACAAAACAAACAGCGAATCACCAGTATTATGCATCAAACGATGCACTTATTTGCAATAGTTGCGTGCATTTCTGCATATACCTCAGTTATGCATAAAACTGCAGTATAAATGCAGAAATGTATGCTGTAATACTACAATAAATGCATCGTTTTATGCATTAATTCAATCCTAGTCTGTTTTTCAAGCATACACCGTTTTTAAACATTGTTGCTTACATTTCTGCAGTTATACAAAATAAATGCATACATTTCTGCACATATTCCTAAGCCTTCATCCTTTCTAACTTTGTTGCATACATTTCAGCAGTTATACGGAATAAATGCATACATTTCTGCAACAATTCGTAACACATGCAGATTAGTTCATATTTATATGCATACATCTCAGCAAGTATTATCAATATATGCATATATGTATGCACATACTCATCAAGATTTTCAATATAAACACTGGATGAATATATGCATATACTAGTAATAATTGCATACTTTGACGAACTTTTTTAAGTTTTTTTCTACATGTTTTTGAGAATATTTGCGATTTTTTTGATTTTTTTGGTCATCATCACTTTTTTTAAAAAAAAAACATGTAAATAGGGACCCACTTTGCATTTGAAAGTTGGGTAGGATGTCGTTTTAATATCCAAACCTTTTGGGGATGTGTCCCTTATTTTCACATATTCAAATGTCTAACTTATCAAAATACATAATACATAACACATATCCATGTGATGATTTCAAAATATGGTATAATACAAAATTACAAAGCCAACACACACATAATAGTCTAAAGAAATATTGTACTATTTGCGCCAAGCAATAGACCTTGTGTACCCTTATACAAGACAAAACAATGTTTAGTTTACAATTATTTCTACCTAATTCTATATAAATAAATGATTATAAGAAGTGAGAAAAAAGAAATTTATGGATTAATAAAGAGCAGTTGCATGATTTTAATACAACTAATAAACCACTTCTAACACTAGGTTTATTTATTTATTTTATCATTGGAAAATTAGTGTCCAACTTGAATTTTCAAAGCAAAGCAACAATTTGAAATTTATACATAAAATAGAGCATATACTGGAAATCCCATGTTCAAAACAAAAATGAAGTAATTATAAAATCAAAAATAATAAAATCAGTATTGACATACTCCATCACAAATCTCCTTTCCTGAACGCCATAACTCCTTTCCCCCATTGCCAACCATGGATTTGTGGTAGCATATTCCACATTGCATCAACCTAGGCTCAAGCACACTCTTTCGCATCACATGCCACTCCAGCAAGTTATCTACAGATTTCAACTCTCCTGGAGGTTTCCCATTCCCTACGCATTCATATTAGTAAAACATGCTTTTGTTAATTGAATTGCATAAAAGAATGGAAATATTTTGTCAACAAAATCACGTAAAACAATGGAAAAGGGGAGTTACATTAAAGAAAATTTTATGAAATTTCTATATATTAAAGACATACGAATATAAATGATCAATTTTTATGAACATAATTAATCCTCCCCAACACATATCCTGAAGTATCAACACAATCAGTTTTGTTAAGTCTGAATTGTGTGACCAACAATGACACTTTACAATTTTGAATTGTGATACATTCACACAAGAAAAACATGAGTGTCAATGAAATCGCATACAGGAAAGGAAAATGGTACTTTATTAATGAAAAAGATTATAAAATCAAGAATATTGGTTATGGCTAAATGAAATTCTGAAATCATGACATATTGGTTTGGAGTTAAAATTTGCATCCATAAAAATAGAGTAAAAGGATTAAAATAACCTGAAGTAATATATATAATAAGCCATATGATATTCTGAAAACATGATCGTTGGTTATAGCCGAATGATATTCTAAAATCACTTTTCAATTCTGAAGTCATAACATTATTAGTTTGAATTTAAATCTCACATCCATAAGAGAAGAAAAAAGGCATTACAAATAACTTGAAGTATCATATACAATAACTAATCTTAATTGGATCCAGCAATTATGCATAAAAATCAAGAGAAATGAGGGAGAAGGAAAATAACCTAATGGATCGAATGTTGGAAGCAAGACCAAAAGGTATTTTGTCAAGCAAAAAATAAAACGTGCAAGAGCAAAATTACAAAAAGGAAAAAAATGGAAATGATAATTGTAATCAAAAAAAAATTGCATCTAAAAAGAAGAAGAATGAAAAAAATAACTTGAAGTATTGATTCTTAGAAGAAGCCAATTGAATGGGTGGCAGTTTTTAGCCTAGGAACCAATTGCGAAGGAGGTGACTTCATAGTGTAGGAAAGGTTTAAGATTTCAAATCTAATTGATATGGCATAGTATATTATGGCCTAAGGAAACAATTATGGATAACAAATTTAACTTGTTAGCTCAAACTCAAAAATAAAACTTGTTTCTTTTTTTTTGTCTTCATAATTGTATCAATTATGGAAACAATTCTCATCTTCATAATTGTTTTTTTTTGTTACAAGGTCCTCAAAGTAATTGATATGGCATAGTATATTATGGCTTAAGGAATCACTGAAGGAGAAAAAACCTGTTTTGTAAGAGTAGTAAAAGAGTCATCATGCTTAAAACCTTAAATATGATGATATAGTCAAATCAATAATCTTTCAATCCAATATGAAAAAAACATCAAATTGAGATAAAGGATAAAATAACAAGAAAGATGTTGATCTTAGAAAATTTATAGGGAAACAATGTGTGACTATATGACAGTTGATTGTAAATTAACAGAAGATATAATAAAAAGAAGTCTTACCCATTCTGCAGTAGCTCTAGAAACCCCCACAATTTGTACAATAGCCATTCTGAAACAAAATAATCTTATAAATGCTTTATTACTTACAGTCTATCACTAGAATTTAAATATTTCAAGACTGTGTGTTTCCTATGTTAGGATTGTCTCGCATGTTCTTAAGGAGGAATGATGGTTTGGATACAATAGTCCCATATCATAGAATATACTGAAGGAATTGTGTACAAATATGAGCTGGTAGCAGGCACGTAACATCAGGGATTCCTTTTGTTATATGAAAGTTGTGTGCCAGCTCATATACGTGCTAGGAAGGGGGCTTTGTTCCAACCGTCGTTACATAACAATGGTATCAGAGCCAAAGGTTCGGACTGGGCCATGCAGGCAAGGCAGTGCTCTCAAAAGATACTCGTACAATGCGAGTCAAAAGGGAGATTGTTAGGATTGTCTCGCACGTTCTTAAGGAGGAATGATGGTTTGGATATAATAGTCACACATCACTGAATATATTGAAGGAATTGTGTACAAATATGAGCTGGTAGGCACGTAACATCAGAGATTCCTTTTGTTATATGGGAGTTATGTGCCAGCTCATATGCGTTCTAGGAAGGGGGCTTTGTTCAGACCGTCGTTACATAACATCCTACTCCTATTTTTTTTGTAAGACTAATTGAGTTGAATATGTAATGACCCATATTTTAACAATACGGTATTTAAATATTTTATTTAAATATTGATCGTTAATTATTCGATTGACGGTTCCAAAAGGAGATTTTTTACAAATGATCAAACTGGGACTTGAGACTAGTTATGCTGAGTTCGCATGCTTCTTTACATTAATAAATAGTCTAAGGATTTCGACGAGACCATTTAGTGGTCATAATGATCTCGATATACGCAAAAAAATATTGTTTTGGGCAACAGTCTCGGATTTCGATGAATCTTGTATCATTGGAACTATATCTTTGTAATGATGCACAATGTTAAGTTTCGTAGCGTTTGGATGGGTCGTTTGATCGTACCGAGTTAAAATGTGCATTGGGTTTCAATTTGAAATCTGAGAATAAAATAATATAAAATCAATGCAATTGGACCCTACCCATTACTATTCATCTCCCTCTACTTACCCTTTTACCCTTCCATTCGATTTTATCAGCAAATGGCCGCCACTCTCTTCTTTGTTTCAAAAATCAAAAGAATTACTCAACAAAAAATCACAATGTTAGTGTCATTCTAATCGTGTGATCAAGAGGTTCAAGCCCAAGATATCCTTGCACTCGATGCCATTTCCTAGAGAATGCGTGCACCATTAGAGATCTAGTTTTCATGTTCAATGAAGCTATGATCGACAATATTTAAAACAGAGAACATCATTGTACTCTCCATTAGAAATAGCACCTTTCACTCTGACTTAGGCGTGTTCGAGCTAGGAATGAAAGATGCGACATTTTCAAGTGATCGCACGGGTTTGGGGGTTGCTTTCTTGGTTGTGGAGCCAAGCTTGGAGTGGAGGAGATGGTCTTGTAGCTTGTCTGAAGGAGAGTTCAACCCAATCGACGGATTCCTACTCCATTGAGAAACGAGATGGGGATTGAGGAAGGAAGGTTCACGATTTTTGGTTTGTTATTTACGTGTATGGGTACTGTACAAGGAGAGAAAAATGATTAAGGGATAATGAGGTGATTAGTAAACTAATTATTAATTTAGTTTGTTAATTTATTATTTTAAAACATGAAACTTATATCATTGATATCTTTTGCGTACGAGGTTGGAATTGGACACGGTTTCTTTCTGTGGACTCGTATTGACGACTTCTACGGACTCTTATTAACGACTTCTATGCTCTAGAGCTGGTTTGGATTGATTTGGCTAAGGAGAGTGATATCATCCCCCATTGGACTTTATATGTTCGTACAATATAGTTTTATCATTTCGAACAGATTGTTGATTATAAAACGTAATATTTAGGATTGTTGAACCTAGTAAGAAATAAATAAAGGGTGCATTTGGCTCGGGTCCCTAATAAGTTTCAAAATTAGGCTCACATCCCATCATAAACTTATTATAAATTACATCCCTATTTTTCGAAAATTCATCAAAAAAAATATCAGGTAAATTCGTTTTTAAATTAAACACGTAAACATTAAAAAAATCAGATGAAAAACCATCAAAAACAAAAAAGAACAAAAAACAATGAAACTGCAGTATTTTGCATCAAATGATGCATATATTCAAAATTGTCGCATACGCGTATGCAACTATTGCAGTGATGCATCTGTGTTAACTTTTATGCATACAGGTATGCATATAATACAAAACAAATGCATATATGTATGCATATATTTATGCTCAAGCATATCAGTTCATATTTATTTGCATACATGCATGCAAATATTCAGAATAAATGCATACATGTATGTAACAATCCGTAGGCATAAATTTTAGTTCATCTTTATTTGCATACATGTATGCAATAAAACAGAATAGTTGCATACTTGTGCAAATATTCATGCAGATTTTTCAACATAAAATCTTCATGAATTGTTGCATACATGTGTGCATATATTTAGAATAGTTGCATACATGTATGCAAGAATTCATGCAGATTTTCAGTGCAAACTGCTTCAAGAATAGTTGCATGCATGTATGGAACTATTGGGTTTAATTGCATACATGTATGCAAATTTTTTCTCAAAATCTTCTGGGAATATTTGCAGATTTTTTTATTTTTTATTTTTTATACTATACAACACATTTTTTCTTTTGAAAAACACGTAACTCAAATTATAGGGACCCGCTTTGAAAATGAAACTTGGGAGGGATGCCGATTGTATTTCGAACAGTTTTAAGGATGTCATACTAATTTTCATTAAATGAAAATATTAGAAAGTGATTTACGTAGTTTTGACCATTATTATCACATTTTACCTGATTGCGTCCTATTACGCTCTATTAACTCTTTCACGTGGTAGTACGCACTGTTTCGACCATATAGCTAGAAATTAATTATTTGTATATATGTTCCACTTTGATTGTTATAGATATGTTTGAATTGATTTATCATTGCTATTGTGGATGATGATATGCTAGTTTGGGAATTTGGTTGCCTATTGGATGCATGGTTGAATTGTTTTCTTAGTTTAGCTTAAAAAGTGATCTAGTGCTAGGAAAATCTCGTTCGTAAGAGTTTGGTGTTTATTGATAGAACGCACAAGTGGTGTGTACTAATTAAGCACATAAGGATGGTAAACTCGAATGAATGGGGTATAATCTCAACTTCATAGCACTTTGAAGGATCTGACACTCAGCAGGATTGGAACTCGACAACGGATTTGACGATGAAGCGGCATTGGAGCTCGACGACGGGTTTGAAGATGGAGCAATATTGAAGCTTGATGGCCAATTTGGAGATGGACGATGGACTCAACAACGAGTTGGACTTGGCGAGTTAGATTTCGCAATGAATGCCAAACATTTCCCCCAAATGCATATTTAACCAATTTTGGTTAAATAGGTAATCCGAGTAATCGTATCGATTACTATGAAGTAGTCGATGTCAACTACTATTGCTATTGACCATTTTGGTTAATTTGATATCGACGACGATGCGATTTCGAGGAGCAGAATATAATGGTTCGTTCGACAGTGGCTTTGAGACGATGGCTCTTAGATCAGTGGCTTTGGCTTGAGACGAGATGTGATTCTTCTATGTAGTGATGAATCATTCGACGGTGATGATTCCAGAATGGTGATTCTATGATGGAGACGAGGTTGCTGTGATGGATTACTCCGAGGTGTAGAAAAGATGACATTAGGTCGTATTGAGTTGACTTTCATATGAGAATGGGACGACACGTAGTTGTTATGACTTGGAGGACAGTCGATGGTGTCTCACGACAGTGAAATTTGTCAGGTATAGCCCAATTGTCGATTGACTTCAGCGAGGAGTCTTAGGACAATTTAGAGACGAATTCCACTGTGGAAATCATGTGCAAAGGAGTTATCGATATTCATGGTTTTTGTACACCTTTGAGAGAGGGGGCATGTAGATGAATCAGAGCCAGGATAGCGAGGATTGATTCACCTAAAACCCAGAGCCAAGGCAAGGTGGACTTGGTTGGGCTATTGGTTATAGACCAGGGCAATCGGTCATAGCGAGAGTTGGGTAGAAACCTGGGCAGTTGGTCCCGCGATAGCCCCGATGGATTTGGTGATTAAAGTAGTGAGTATCGTATACTTTATGCATTGAGTGAGTGACTGTGAGGATGGTTGATGGATGTTATGGTTGTTTATATATATATTTAGCATCATTTTGTACTTAGACATCTATCGCGACCTACTTATATGATGTTGTTGCAGTATAGCATGTATCAGTTATTATGAGCTAACTCTTTGGATGTAGGGGAAGGACGGGTATGATTCTCCATACATTCCGTGTCATATATACTATTACGATTTTTATAGTACTTTGAGATTTATTTATCGCTCACACTGGACTTTTGACTGACCTAAGTTTTTATTTCCCTCTTATTACCTTGGGTTCTCGTCGACGATGTTGATGAGTAGAACAGGTGATAGACACAGATATTGTTTGGAGTTGCGCAGGTGGACTCGTAGGAAGCGACGATTTACATATTTATACTTGTACTATATCTGTTATTTTTGTTGTGTCACACTGTGGACCCCTAACGGTGTTATGTGTTATGTTAGAGATAACTGATCAGTTGAGTTTATTTACCTTTTGTATAAATACAATTATTGTTGTGTATAATTATATGAGCATGTGTGCTCTAATTATATGGTTTATATAGTTATTACTGTCTCGCCTATTTCATATCTATGATTTGATTATTATATGTTACATGATGCACTATGGGATATACGACGGGTTCTGTGATCATGTTTATGTTCTCTTCTATTCATTCTCTTCTATTCCATTCTCTTCTTTCTTTTTTTCCTTCCTTTCTACTATTTTTTTCTCCTGACAAAAACTTTACATCGATCCAATGATTGTGGAACCCAAATTTTTTGTTTTGAGCACCGCTGGTGTATGACAGGCCGTCACACTTGGTATCCGAGCTTAATTTACATTGTTTAACCTACGCAGTGCTGAATCTGAGAGTTAATATATATGAAAAAAATACATATTTGTAAATATTTTGGTTTTTAAATCTATATATTATTGGTATATATAGTATGGGTTGGTTTTCACATGAGTGCCATTAGAATGATTTTCTTTATTAGCGACTGATCATCCCAACAAATTATTCAGACGATTTAGCGAACGAGGAATACTTCTAAATACTACATCTATGGAGTTGAAAGTTGGGCCGGATTGAGGGCTATTTTCTTTGATTTGCAGTTTATGTTTTTAGTAATGGTACGATCCATTATCTGGGATTCCTTTTTTAATCTCTAATTAGTTGTGGCACTCAAGTGCAGTACGTCGATTATGTCGCATTATGTGGACACTTATGTGCCTATGTGGCATATCGTTCCTCAGAAAGGAATCAACTATTGTGGTGCGAGAGTTGTTTAAGTTCTCGTAAGGGTTATCTTCGATGATTTAGAGTTAGAATTAAATGAATTAGGAGTTCACTCCTAAGAGACTTCAGGGTTGAGCCTGAATTGGTCAAGAGTCGTTATCGTTATGGGTTTTCGAAATCAATTCACTTGAGACCAGTGCATGATTCATTTCGAAGAGGTTTTGCATCAATTTCTTAGCGATCGAGGAGAAGTTCACTGATTTAGGTGATGTGTTTGTGTTGGAGAGTTTGATGTGTTGTCACTTCGAAGTTTAGAGTCTATGACTGGGTTGAGCGATCGACTCGAAGGGTGATTATTTAATTTCAAGGGAATGTTAGTTAAAGGAGTCTCTCTAGTAAGCTTGCAATTTTTGAGCTTGTGCCTAGTATAGAAATTCATCTTACTTTGTCCGGATGAATCATGGAGACGTATGCGTTGATTATCGTTCCCATTTAGTTGAGTGTGCTGAAGCGGGAAATAGTGACATCATTTCTCGATATATGTTTCCATTAATAGTGTTTCAATACGTGTTTTAGTTTGGCATCGAGATTTCATCGTTCCGTTTGATTGTGCGATACGATGGATGGAACAGGATTGGGACTCATGAATTTATTTGTCTCTTTTGATTGTGACTTATCGTGTCGAGGGCTTAGTTATATTATATTTGTGTGTAACATCCCGTGTTTGGTCGTCAGAATTTAATATTATAGGTGACTGCAACATTCATAGCTATTAATGTCGGGCCTTGAGGTGAGGGAGTGTTATGATATGGTTAATCTATACTTAGCAATACACATGGTTTGTCAAAACTTAGACTCATTGAGTCATGGTTGCAAGTTTGCTAAATTGGTTGCTTATTGATTGTTAACCTTAATCAAACTTAATATTTAAGTCTAACAGCTCATTTTCTAGGAGGATATGGAATATGGATGGTATTGAGAGGTTGTTGGTGACAATAGTAGACTAGGACTAAGCTTAGTAGTGAGTCGTTTTTGGTTTAGCGATAGAGGGTTGATATTTAGATCTTTGTAGCGAGTCGCTTATGATTGGATGATAGCAGGCTGAGACAGCTCTCTAATAACGAGTCGTTACCTGAACTGGTAGCCTGAGAGTATCCGGATACATTTGATGAGGTAACCAAACTACCACCATGTTTGAGTCGAGTTCTATGTCGATCTAGTTATGGAAGTTCTTTCGATTTGGAATTCTGAGGGGATTTTACCGATGTGAGTAGTTGGTTGGTATATGCAAATTACAGTGTTTTACATGCTGCTTGGATCGTGATTGGTTGGATTGGCCGTTCGGGCCAACCAACGAGTCGACATATTTTTCTAATCTCTCTGAACGTGTTCCGAGATATCATTTGGAGGAGTTGCACATGTGATATTCGATTTTATTTTCAATATCCTATAGACGGAAAAAAATCATAGGTCAAGATCAAAGGTGTTTTAGTTGTTGAGAATACACCATCTGTTGGTCAGTTTGTTCGAGCTTCACCTTTCATTGACAAAAGTAGAGTACTGGGGTCACGTCATCTTGAGTAGGATGTTTATATATGTCCTATGAGAGTTTTTATGTCTTGGGAGTTGAGGTTGACCTATGAGTATATCGATGTCTCGCTCCGAGCAGAAATGAGAAGCTGATAACACTCACTTGATTGTGTAGGTGGTTCAAGTGGTGTGTTTTCGAATGGAGGGTTATCGTGTTTTAGTCGATAACCAAAACCGTGTGAGAATGAGTACTCAACTCCTGACTTGGTGTCGATGGCAATAGAATTTTGTTTTGATGAATTGGGCACACTATTTATTAGCAAAGGGGTTATACTTATTGATGATATCGCATCATCAAGATTTCTCTTCTCCGAGAGGTATCTCATCCTTTGCTAGCGGCAATTGTCGAAATTCTTGGCCTCCTACATGTATGGGATTTCCTATAGGCATGTATAGGAAATGTAGTTGTTCGTGTGTGTCGAATTAGAGATGTACCGGTTCGGAAGCGATATTTTGTCTTGAACTTCGCTTGTGTATATTACTGATTATGATTCCATAACTCGAGGTGAGTTATTGTGGACCTGACCGAGATGGTTGGTTCCACATGAAAGAAGTGTTGTTTCTTCCAGCATCGTGAGAAAGGGTTGATTGTGCATTTATATTATAATGAATGCGATGTCAGCTAGCGATAACTGAATGGGATGGATCAAATAGTTTTCAATAACTGTTTGACATTTCCAATTGATTGCGGGAAGCGTTGTCGATGATTTCCATCGATAGGTTACCACAAAATTTGGAATAGAATAGTAGCGCTCGAGTCATACTCGGTTTATTGACGAGAGATGCTAGAAGTAGTATTCTCTGTTTTTGTAATGGCAGCCAAGATGTCGAGTCATGAGTTGAATTTAATATTGGATGTCATGTATTAGTTAGGTAGTATCCTGCATGTTAGGATATATATGGATGTTATTTTCTATTATTGCCATTATTTTGCTTATGTATGTTTATTTATGATACTTGTGTATCCATTTACATTTCTATGATTGTTAAGCATGCGAGATAATTATATTGTTGTATCGTTTATTTATTCGAAATAAAATCCTTACATGACTTGACATGCTAGATAATTTAATTTATTTAACATATTTAATTCCCTTGTTGTTATTTCTACTATTGTGCATAATCCTCTTTATTGAGTACATGCCCAAGTACAAAGAAGAAAGAGTTGATTTTTTTTTGAATGCTAACTTGCTTTTATTTTCATCTAAGTGCTAAGCTTGCTTGAAAAGAGGTACATAGTAGTAATAAAGTTGGGTTTTTTTTTTCTTTCTGTTTTGTGCATTTTGGTGATTTTATGCCCTGATACAGGTCGCCACTTTTAGGCTTTTGTTTTCTTTTGTTGAGATAGGCCTTGCATGGATGTTGGGTTTTTATGGATCAAGCGATACAAGGGAGGTGCTGCCGAAATTTTCCGCGAATTTTTCTATATTTGGAAAGAAATTAAATATGCGATTTTATGTTGAATTTCCTTCCGAATAGTAAGTTGTTACATTTATTTTCCAAATATTATTAATTTTGAAAATAAGTGTACAAGTTAGGTGTTTGGCTTGGCTGCATCGATCCCGAGTTTGATGGTGGTTGTACAAAGGAATGTGAACATTGACTTAATGTCAAGTTCCGAGTCGATTTCCCTTGTTATAGTCGCTTCAATGGTTGTGGTTTAGAGCAGTAAGTGGGAATTTATTTTGTATTGTCACTAATTCGAGAGCATTGGGTTGTGTTGTTTTGACCTTGAGGACTTCGAGGATGAAATTCTTTAAGGGGGAGAAATGGAACGACCCATATTTTAACAATTGGGTATTTAAATATTTATTTAAATATTGATCGTTAATTATTCGATTGATGGTTCCAAAAGGTGATTTTTCACAAACAATTGCATCGGGACTTGAGACTAGTTCTGTTGAGTTCGTATGGTTTACTTTATTTCGAGTTTGGACATTTGGTGGCCATAACGATCTTGATATACGCGAAAAGATATCATTTTGGGCAATAGTCTCGGATTTCGACAAAACTCATACCATTGAAACTTTATCATTGTAGTGATGCATGTTGTCAAGTTTCATAGCATTTGAATGGGTTGTTTTATCGTAGCGAGTTAAAACATACATTGGGTTTCGATTTGGGAATAAAATAATATAAAATCAATGCAATTGGACCCAACCCATTACTATTCATCTCCCTCTACTTACCCTTTTATTGTTCCATCCGATTTTTTCAGTAAATGGCCGCCACTCTTTTGTTTGTTTCAAAAATTAAAAACAAAAGTGTTACTCAACTAAAAATCACAATGTTAGTATCATTCAACTCATGTGATCAAGAGCTTCAAGCCAATGCCGATATCCTTGCACTTGACCCCATTTCTTAGAGAATGTGTGCATCATTAGAGACCTAGGGTTCACATTCAATGGAGCTACGATCAACG
Organism: Allium sativum; assembly: GCA_030737875.1. Taxonomy (NCBI): domain Eukaryota; kingdom Viridiplantae; phylum Streptophyta; class Magnoliopsida; order Asparagales; family Amaryllidaceae; genus Allium; species Allium sativum. The sequence continues at coordinate 116,674,997 of CM060925.1, forward strand.
ATATTTAAAACGGAGAACATCTTTGTACTCACCATCAAAAATAGCACCTTCTACTCCGATTTGGGCCCATCCGAGCTAGGAATGGAAGATGTGACACTTTTAATTAAATGCATGGGTTTGGGGGTCACTTTCTTGGTCGTGGAGCTGAGCTTGGAGTGGCAGAGATGGGCTTATAGCTTGTCCGATGGAGAGTTCAACGCAATCGATGAATTTCGATTTCATTGAGAAACGAAATTGGGATTGAGGAAGGAAGATTCACGGTTTTGGGTTTGTTATTTGCGTATACGGGTATTGTACAGAGAGGGAAGAAGGATTTGGGGATAATGAAGTGATTAGTAAACTAATTAATAATTTAGTTAATTAACTGATTGTTTTGAAACGTGAAACTTATATCATCGATATTATTTGCGTACGAGGTCTGAATTGGATGCGGTTTCTTTCTATGGACTCGTATTGACGAGTTCCATGTTCTAGAGCTGGTTTCGATTGATTCGGCTAAGGTGGGTGATATTTTCTCTCATTGGACTTTATTTGTTCATATAGTTATAATTTTATCATTTTAAACTGATTTTTGATTATAAAACGTAATATTTAGGATTGTTGAACCTAATAATCAATAAATAAAAATATTACAAAGTGATTTAAGTAGTTTTGACCATTATTATCACATTTTACTTGATTGCGTGCTATTGTGCACTATTTACATGTTTACGCGCTATTGTGCTTCGATCATGTAGCTAGAAACTGATTATTTGGACATATATTCCACTTTGATTGCTATAGATATGTTTGATTTGATTTTTCATTGCGATTATGGTTGACTGTATGCTAACTTAGGAATTCTCATTACTGTTATGGTTGATTTTATGCTAACTTAGGAATTCGGTTGACTATTGGATGCGCGGTTGAATTGTTTGCTTAGTTTAGTTTAAAACGTCATAGGTAGGCGATCTAGTACTAGGAAAATCTCATTCGTAAGCGTTTGGTGTTTATCGATCAAACACACAAGTGGGTGTGTACTGATTGAGCACGCGAGGATGGTAAACTCGAACGGATGAGATATAATCTCGATTGAGCTTCATAGTGCTCAGATGGATCTGACGACTTAGTAGCACTGGAACTCAACGACGGTTTCGACGACGGAACAGCATTGCAGCTCGAAGATGGGTTTGAAGATGGAGCGATACTGGAGCATAGTGGTTGACTTGGATATGGACTTGGTGACAAACTGGATTTCACAACAAATGTTGTACGTTTCCCTGGATGCCTATTTAACCAATTTTGGTTAAATAGGTGATTTGAGTAGTCATTATCGATTACTATGAAGTAGTCGACTACTATTGCTATTGACCATTTAGGTCAATTTGATATCGAGACGATGAAATTTTGAGGAGCAGGATATGATGGTTCGTTCTATAGTGGTATCGAGACGATGTTTCTTTAATTAGTGGCTTTGGCTTGAGACAAGATGTGATGCTTCTATGCAATGATGCATCATTCAACGATGGTGATTACATGATGGTGGTTCTATGATGGAGATGAGGTTGCTGCGATGGATTGGTTTACTCCGAGATGTAGAAAAGACGATACTAAGTCGTATTGAGTTGACTGTCATATGAGTGGGATGATATGTAGTTGTTACGACTTGGAGGGCAGTCGATGATGTCTCACGACAGTGCAGTTTGTCAGGGATAACCCACTTGTCGATTGACTTCAGCAGGTAGTCCTAGGACAGTCAAGAGGCGGATTCTGCTGCGTAAATTGTATGCAAAGGAGGTATCGATATTCATGATTTTGGTACACCTTTGAGAGAGGGGCATGTTGACGAATCAGAGCCAAGAAAGTGTGGACTGATTCGCCTGGACCCCAGAGCCAGGGTAGTGTGTACTGGGTAGGCTTATTGACTATAGACCAGGGCAGTTGGTTATAGAAAGAGTTTGTAGCGTCCCAGAAATTTGGACACTCGAATCTAGACATTGATACATTCCTTGTCCAACTCAAGCATCAAAAATCCAGAAAGCTAGGAGAAAGAAATAAGAGGGTGAGATAAGAAAGAAAGAAATATTAGAATAGAAGAAGAAGAAGAACCAACACAACACAAGTCTCACATCGCAGCGGAACAAAATATAATATATAAATAAACATTATAGAGAGCTTTGAAATAAAAACTTACAATCATCAGAGTTCATCAATACACCATGACAGTTGTAATAGTCTGTCCTCGTATACATCACACAGCGGAATACAACTAGATAATATCGTACGTATGAACACCTTCAGCTCGTCTTTGGACCTCACAACATCCGATAACATGAACCTGTACAACCCGGTCTAACCTAAGCATTACAAACACCGGGTCAGTCTAGTGAACCAGAGTGAGAAAAACTCGCAAAGTTTTAAAGGGAATCATCCAACTTGATTTTAAAGTTCAAAATCTTTTCGAAAGAAAAGGATAATCGTAAGACCAAATCCATACATAAATACGGACGGTTTTCACCTTACGATAACCCAAAACATTTTGAAAACATATATATATATATTCTAATAATGTCTAAATACAAGTAAATAACAATCTAGTGGAACGCTTGCATCTCATGCCCTACATATATAGTATACAATTAAAACCACGGGCGCTTATTAGAGATTGAATTCCGACCATGACAAGGTATGGAACCAACTGCCGATAGTGTATCTCTAGAGGGGAATACACTGGGTTCAACAAGAACGTCTTGCAACCCGGCCCACACATGACCAACCACTCATTTCGCTTGAGTGTATCGAATGTATATCACCAACGGTTGGGAGCTACCCACCGTTTCCTGAAAAGGGACAACATCGACAGATTAAAGAAGCAAAAGGAATTTCTCTAGATAGGTGATTATACACCCTAATGGGTGTGACCCACATAGTCATGTTGCCTGCCCGATTTTTTTCATTCCCGGTTGATGCGGCTTGAGGTTATAATTCTTTTTGGAGCATCTGACCACCATTCACTTTGAATGTCACATCGTCAGATCCGCCAGGAAACATCACTAATTGATTTCCACAAAAATACGTTGGTTGTTAAGCTAAAGAAGTTTCCCTTTTATGCCACCAACCTGGTACATTTGAAGAAAACAATGTACGTGACTCCTTTGGAAATACTCTGTCAGACATTCGTCCATAAAGTTGTCCTGGGACTGGAGAAACTGAAGGCACTCTCCTACCACATCCTAGGAGTCACCCTGTAGATCAGTAGCTAGTAGTCCTTGCAATCCGTAATTTCAATCACGATAGAATCATTGTTAACTCTAAGGATCGACCAGAGATATTTAACAATAGTTCTTCCGCTCATGAAGTTTTACGGTCTTTAATTGCTCCATCTTCAATCAGCATTTTTCACGTATTTGCTGGTTCGGAATGGTTATCGAATATAAAATCAATCCTGGTCTTCCGTACCAACAACGCATTGGGATGATTTTGATAGTCAGTTATTTAACTATCAAAATAAACAATCATAAAAATAAATCCATTGGTTCAATATACAACGTCACTTAGCCATTTAAAATAGTATATCAGTTATAGTACCAAAATAATATATTAGTTTTAATATATATAAATATTCTCAAATCGTTTTATTTAAATACTTAGATAAAAGATCTTAAAATCATATTCCATTTCCCGTTAGCTACCATTTCAAACCCTTTGATATAACATTACTTATTATCTATAATTGCAGAATTGATTCAACTTGTCATCGTAAAACAATCGTTACGAAATCTCCTTTTGTTTTCATTATTTTAACACCATTAGCGTCGCTTATCCTTTTAGAATAAACCCATTCCAAATCTCATCTCCTTACTTTGAAAATGTCGTTATATTTTCACAAATCTCCTTTTATTCCTTTCATTATGAAAAAAAAAACATTTATATTCTCAAGCCCTTATTATTTCCCTTTTAAATTTGGAATCCCATCATATATATTCCCAAATCTTTCAAATAACGTTACACTATTATTTTCTCAAAGTAATTTACTTTAACATCTTCACCATTACGACTAATATCATCCTTCGTTAATGCTGAAGTTGTTTAAGTTGGGGTATTTTAATTACCTCTCAGACCCTGACCAACAACGTTCTTATCTTAAGATAGATATCAGTTGTAATACAAAAAAACCCATGTTCATTATCAAACACATCCCATTTTAATTATTATCTTGGTGAGACTTCATCTTTTATTTAAAATAGCGAATCTAGACCGTATCTTCATAATTTAACTCGTTAACCACTTTAATTCAAACTTGATTTCCATTCCAATTCCCATTCCATAACTTCATCAGATCGTAACCGTAAATCAGTAAGAAAATAATTCTTAAAATATCAACCCCGAACGCCGAAACCAACATCAGATCAACATTTAAAAAATCATTAATCTCAACCGATCTCCAGTTAAGTTCTAATTCGTTAATTTCATATCCGGACTTATATTTCATTCAGATGTCATTTCTAATAACCCTGTTTCAATAATATATTCATATAAACTTGGGTCTTAAAACTCCATCTAACTTAGATTTAATAAAATCCAATGAAATAGAATTTCCAATAAGGATTTACTTTAAAACTACAAATTAAACTTAACTCATATTACCATTAATATAATTTGCTTAAAAACTTCACTTTACCATAAATAATTCCTTATGATTTCATATAACTTCATTAAATAGATTTTTAAATCCCAAGATTTCCACTTTGATTATTATTAAATGAATAATAATCTATTTCAATACAAATCTCATTTTAATTGTTTCTTAAAACCTATTAATCGTCACGTTAATTCCCGCTCACTTGCTTACCAATCTTATTTATATAAGAATCAGCTTTATAAAATCCTTTAGTGATTAAGATGAGGCACATGCTTCGCACACGGCAGATTTTGGTATATAAATGGTGATTGATGGTTAAAGTACACAATATATATATATATATATATATATATATATATATGGTTGGTTTATTTCCTTTTCATAAACTTCATTTAAAATTATATATTTAAAAATCTATGTTCAGTTATAAAATAAATTTCATAACTTCATCTCTATCGATTCACCTGACGGTAAATCAATCTTTATAAAACAGTTTGTATTTTGGCCATCTGCTATAAATTTCTCAACCAATGTCACCCCTTGGTTAATAACCAAACAAATGTTGAATATGAGTTTAACAATCAATAACCAATTCAATAATCCAATCATATGGGTTCATAATTCATATAATGATCATATGGAAATAAATAATAAATTTGAGGAATCCTCCAACCTCATCACATCACACCCGCATTTGCTGAACGGTTCATGTTCTCCAATCCACTCCAATTTCCTCAAGCTTTACTCATGCACCAATATACCCGTGCATGTTTCCACTGACCAACCTCCATCCAGAACCATGCTGCTGTTTGTCCCATGCACACAGCTACATCCCCTTAAAACAAACACTGCGTACCTACTCCCTGTAACTCACGCAAACGCCTCACAGAATTTAACACCAGAGCCACGCTATTACACTCTCTTCTCCTCTTTGTATTCCTTCTTCATTTTTATTCCTATATTTTTCACTGAAATCCCGTCATATTATTCTCTTTATATATTTTATAAACTCCTACCTATTCAAAAGCTTGGAAATCAACCTTCTGCTGCTTCACCATCCATCCCCTCCATGTCCTTGAACTGCGGTCTACCATCGAGATCGTCTATTTTGGGCTCCGCCTCATTGGGTACCCTCCACCATAGAAGCAGCTCGCCACTTTGCACAGTTTCCTGCTTTCTATGGGCCACGGCTACCTACACATATGAATAAAACTACCCCTTTTATTTTTTTTCTCTTCAGTTGACGCACTACAAGAAAAAGCGGAAATAGCGACGGCTATAAACCGTCACTAGCCCTCGCCGGTCGTCGCCAGCCGACGCTAATTGCCGTCACAAAAAATGTGGACGCTAGGCAAATAGCGACGGCCATAGCGACGGCATTGGTCACCACTTTTGTGACGGTTGGCGACGGCAAAGTTGCCACATGGACAAGCAGTTATAATTCGGAACAACGGCTATAAGCCGTCACAACCCGTCACCCTTTTGCCCTAAAAAGCCGTCGCAAGCCGTCGCTATACCTTGCAAATAAGCCGTCGCCAGCCCTCGCCATTCGTGGCAAAACTGGGCAAAAAGCCCTCGCAAGCCGTCGCAAGCCATCGCCCAACCTGACCAGAAGGCCGTCACTGGCCGTCGCCAGCCGTCGCCAAACTGTAACTTTTTTTTTATACTACAGCAGCTAACAAGCCATCAAAACCACACAACCCAAAATGCAGTTCATCTGCAACTCATATACACTCAATTTCACATTCCATCCACTCATATTCACAATCCATCACCTCATACCATCAATACGTCCAAAAAAACAAGAATAAAAACGATAAATTATCATAAAACCATCAACACGTCCACAAAATACCACAAACACCACAAAATACCATCATCGATCGTTTCCACAAAATACCACAAACATCTCAAGTCCATCACCAAAGTTTATATTTACAAAACAAGTCCAAGATAAAACAAAAAAACAAGTACCTACCTACTCATCATCCTCGTCTTCATCATCCTCATCATCGCGATCACTCGGCGGCATCACGCCATGCTCCTGAAGATATGCAGCAATCCGCGCATCCAGCACGGACACGAGCGTGTTCTTCTGAAAATCTTCTAAGGCTGCAACCTGTTGTCGAAGCATGTTGATCTCCTCCTCATCCTGACGCCTCGTATAAGAGGCCTGAGTCCCCGCCGTCTATAATTATATTAAACTAGTTAGAAACCATTGTCAAAAGTTTTTTTATATACCATACATGCTTTATACAATTATTGTAATAGAGTTGTCAATATAAATGCACACCTCTATGTTCCCGAAGCCGTAGCGTCTACCCCTGGTAGGAGGGTCGATGATTCTGTTCCAGATGCGATTGCACTCCTCCACGTCCGGCTCTTGGCCTAACTCCGTCGCTCGAGCATCTAATGCCGCCATGTATTTGTCCTGCGAAATACAAATTATTAGAAATATATTTTTGTTATACAAATTATTAGAAATATAAATTATTAGAAATGCTAACCATCGTTTCGCAGGACTTACGGTCCGACCATGTATATGAGGTGTTACCCTCCTGATCTGTCCGCTCGACGGCATGAGTCTGGGTAAACACCTCAGCAAGTGTAGGCTCCCGCTGGAGAGTCGACATCTGAAATGATAAAATATATATTTGGAATTAATCAATACGATTTAAAAAGTTTAGAACTATTTGTAAATGTGATTTATCTTTCGTACCAGCTCGCGACGATGCTGGGAGAAGGACTTAGACCCAGCCCGATGCAAAGCAGGATTTTTGAGCCTGTTTGCTCGATTTCGCTCTGAAAGCTCCTGTATATTTAATTATATGATTAATTGATGGATATACAAAATAAAATTTTAAAACAAGCTTAAGTAATTTACCCTAGCAGCTTCCGTGGCCCACAATTTCTGGAAATCGGCGTAGACCTCCTCGCTCATCCACTGAGGCCTCTTTGTTGCTTTCCTTGCCTTGTATAGATTGCCTGAATAATTTTTCCTCATCTTCTGGTTCCATGCGGTGAGGAAAACATCCATATCTTCATCCCGGACCCGTATAGAACACTATAAATTAACAAACAAAGAGTATTACATATTTTATATAATTTTAAAAATGAGAAATATATTTATACTTACAAGAACCTCCGCGAGGACGGCATTCCTAATATGCATAGGAATATCATCCCAGTGAGGCCACGCCTCTGTCCACCTAGCGACATATGCTTGTCTAGACACACGTAAAACAAGCTCTCCTGGAATAATATCAAACCCCCTGCAGAAAATACGATATTAGCATTTAATAACTTTTGAATATTAAGCAGTTACGAAATTAAAAACTTACCCTGCGGACTTCGGCACGAGCTCTACGACCGGACGTGTATCCGGTGCTGTACCGCTCGCACCTGCCTCTGAACTGTGGGAAGGTCGGCGTCTAGGAGGCATATCTGTCACGAAATTAAAAACTCATATATCATTATGCACATACATTATCAAATAAACTCATACAACATATATTATCAAATGCAACTACAAGAATCATTTACATAAAAGAAGAAGAACCAGATAATAGATAACCGTGGCACATCATATAAGTTCACAACATAGCACATCATAGCACATCATATAAGTTCACATCATAGCACATCATATAAGTTCACAACATAGCACATCATATAAGTTTACAACATAGCACATCATATAAGTTCACAACATAGCACATCATATACAAATAATATTATTCTTCTTCATTTTCTGATTCAGTCTCGGTCTCATACTCTATATCGTTGTCCTCTGTACTCTAAAAAGCTTCTATTAATTCATTTGATTCATCGTTTAAAGACTCTAAATGGACATCATTAGCAATTATTATTTCATCGCTTTGATTTGCATCCGTTTGATACGCTGCATCGTCTGGAATAGCAATTCCTTCAAATGTAAATTTTGCCTTTGTTTTAATTACAGCAGACCAATCTGCTTTATCTCTTTTTAAGGACGGATACGGAGCAAAGTAAACTTGTAATGCTTGCTTTGCCAATACAAAAGGATCATACTTAGAGTAATGCGATGTGTGCTTTATTTCTATAAGCTTGTAATCTTTATGCACGTTGATTCCAGTACCAGGAACATTGTTGAACCAGTTGCACTTGAATAGAACAACTTTTTCAACGGGTTGTACATAATATGTCAACTCTAAAATCTGTGTTAAGACGCCATAAAAGTCTTTTATATGCTCTTCGGGATCATCACTACCTTTGACAAATACACCACTGTTATATGTTAATCTGTCAGTACCATGATCTTTGGTGTTGAATTTAAATCCATTGACGAAGAATATTGGATAAGTCTTAACAATTCTTTTTGGTCCAAGCGCAAGATGTTGCAAACCCTCGTCATTGACGCAGTTTATTGGATCGAAAACGTACTTCGAGAACCATTTAGCAAAATCTTTACTGAGATCGCCATTTGGATTTTCTGATTCGTAAATACTGCAAATATAAATGATTCTATTACTAACTAACAATTGATGTACACATATAATTGTAATAAGTTAAAAATTTAGTACCTAACAAATGGTGCAACTTCAGCACAATTTAGAAGAACATATGTGTGTGCTACATGGTGATCTCTATCATCTAACCATATTTCTACACATTTTCCAGAAGATCGTCCATGTTGTCTAAAAACAGATAGCATTGTCGGACAAAAATTGGGTTCCACGGTTTCATCATTACGAGGACCACTTACAAATGATAGGTTCACATGATCACTGAAGTAATGAGAAAAAAAGAACGAAGCTTCTTCTTCAAGATAAGATTTGCAAATCGAACCTTCAACTCGTGCTTTTTGTCGTACTTTTTTCTTCAGATGATTCAAATACCTAAAATAAAATTAATTCAATTTATATGCACTAATGTCACTTTGAATTGTAAGCATGAATTTTACCTTTCAAAAGGATACATCCATCCATATTGCACTGGACCTCGAAGAATAGCTTCGGATGGAAGATGAATAGGTAAATGCTCCATTACATTAAAAAATCCCGGAGGGAATATTTTCTCTAATTTGCAAATCAATACCGGAATTTCGACTTCAAGTTTACGGAGACGATCAATTTTCAACGTTGCCGAACAAAGTTGTTTATAGAATAAGCTTAACTCTGTTAAAACACCCCACACTTTTACAGGCAATAATTCTTTGAACACCACTGGTAATAAATATTCCATCATGATATGACAATCATGACTTTTCATCCCACTCAGTTTGTTGTTTTTATAGTCAACACATCTACGAAGATTAGAAGAAATCCCATCCGGACATTTCAGTCCCTCAACCCATTTCAGTACAAGTTTTATTTGTTTGTTGTCTAGTTCATAGCACGCTTTGGGTTTTTTATTGTCGTTGGGCTTCATATGAAGTTCTGGACGTTTATAATATTCTTCTATGTCACGTCTCGAATGTATATCGTCCTTTGTTTTTCCTTTGACATTCAAAACAGTATTAAACACATTATCAAATACATTTTTTTCATTGTGCATAACGTCGATATTATGTCGAAGTTTGAGATCTTTCCAATAAGGTAGCTCCCAGAATATGCTTTGTTTACACCAATTATGAATGTCAGATTTGCCCGGAATTTCTGTTTGCTCTCCAGTCTCATAGATCTTCGGATAATCCTTTACAATATCGTATATTTCTTCACTTGTCCAAATTTTGGGTGCTTGCAAAGTCATTCCGCTGTTAACTTTAAAGTTTTTTTTATCTCTTCTAAAAGTATGATTGATATGCAGAAAACAACGGTGACAATCAAACCACGAATGCTTCCTTCCATACCGTAAGAAAAATGCTTGTGATTCTTCCATGCATAAAGGACAAGATAGACGACCGGCGGTACTCCAACCTGAAAGCATCCCATATGCAGGAAAATCACTAATCGTCCATAACAAACAAGCGAACATACGAAAATTCTTTTTTTTTGAAATGTCGTAGGTTTCAACTCCGTCATCCCATAGTTTTTTCAACTCTTCGATTAACGGTTGTAGATAAACATCGATGCCTTGTTTCGGATCATTAGGACCAGGAACGACAACAGTGAGAAACATATATGGAGTTTTCATACACATCCACGGAGGTAAATTATAAGGAGTAACGATAATAGGCCAAGATGAATATTTACTACCAAACTGAGAAAATGGTGAAAACCCATCTGTACATAAACCAAGTCTGACGTTACGGCTCTCTGCGGCAAATGTTGGATACGTCCTATCAAAATGTTTCCATGCTTCTCCATCCGATGGATGTGTCAACGTTCCATCTTCTTGTGTTCGCACACTATGCCATCGCATATGACATGCAGTGGCTGAGGATGCATATAACCGTTGTAGTCTAGGGATGATTGGTAAATAATGCATTCTTGTATACGGAACTTCCTTACCATTCTTTTTTCTAGGTTTATATCTTTCCCCGCCACATTTCTTACAGTTTCTAAGATTAATATCATCTTTCCAATACAACATGCAACCTTTAACACAAGTATCTATTTTTTGGTACGGCAAACCAAAAGCCGACATCAGTGTTTTCACTTTGTAATGACTATCGCACATCAGATTATCGGGTGGCATATGTCTTTTCGCAGCTTGTACAACCGCTGTAAATGCAGCTTCTGTAAGGTTAAATTTTGATTTCATGGTGATGTACTCAGCGGTTACCGATAATTCAGTTCCACTTTCACAACCATTCCACAATGGCCGCTTAGCTGAAGCCAATAAATCATATATTTTTCTGGCTTCCGTGTTCGATTCTTCTTCAATATTGATGTCATCGTCGTCAACCTGGCCGAAAGGAAACATTGATCGTGCTGCAGCTTCCACCATATCTTCTATTGGATTCGTCGTAACTAATTCGACCTCCGACGCTACAGGATTTACTGTAGGTGCAACAGTTTCTCCATGACGATCCCATAAATAATAATTTGGCACAAAATCTGATTTGTACAAATGTACTTTAACGATGTCTGGTTTATGAAACCTCATCAGTTTACACTTACTACACGGACAACGAAGCTCCTCGTAATTTCGATTATTAGATACTGCAAATCTAACAAATTCATTTACACCATTATAGAAATATTCTTTCACTGAGCCTTTCATTCCAATTCTAACGTCATACATCCAACTACGGTCAATGTAATAATTGGACATTTTTCCTGATTCAAAAATATATGTCAGTGATTTCGATAACACATACATATGTTGTTCAAAGAATTTATTCAAAACATGAACATTTTTAGTTGTTCATACATATAATAAAAATGTGATTTTCATTGTTTAAAGAATTTATTCAACACATGAATATTTTTAGTGGTTCATACATACAATAAAAATGTGATTTTTATTGTTCAAAGAATTTATTCAACACATGAATATTTTTCGTGTTTCATACATAATAAAAATGTGATTTTTATTATCTAAGCAATTTATTTCTATCATGACCATCAACCAAAATCCTACTTGCGCCATACATGCATAGTCATTCCATTCCAATAATTTCCACAATACAATTCATTTTCAAGCCCCGTCCACAACCCAACAATTTCACAACCATCGCTTTTAACTAGCTATATCCAACAACATGTACACCATAACGGTTCGTTAACACATACATTAACACAAAATCAAACATCACACCGATAAACAAGTAAATCAACAATCTAGGGTTCCAATCATTACTAATTCAGCTACATCAATTCAACAACCATTATATAATCAACTAACACATACATTTGTATCACTATTGAATAATTAAATCATGAAATTAGGTTATAATTCATACCTTAGAGAGAGAGAGATTGGTTTGGAGGAATGGAGAAGGATTGAGAAGGCCGGAGGGGGGAGGAGAATGGCCGGAGCACACGATCGGCGTCGGCAGGCGTCGGCAGGCGTCGGCAGGCGGAGAAGCAGGCTGTTCTCGGCCGTGGGTTTTGGGTGAGGGTTTTGATTTGGAGAAAATGATTTTTTGTTTCCTGTAGCCTCCCAGTTATATTTCCGCTGGGCGACGGCTGGCGACGGCTAGCGAGGGCCGCTTTTTTTAACCGTCGCCAGCCGTCGCTACTGTCCGTCACTATTTTAGCTCACTCTTGTAGTGACGTCGTGGCCGATTGGGTGGGTTGATATATACATTTATTTCATGAGTTTAAGTGGGTATTGGTTTCGTTTGTTTTACTGTGGACAAAAGAGTTTGTGTATGTTGGCAACAGGAAGAAGAAACGAAAATAGGCAGTTCATATTTATAGGCGTGGGATAAACATGGATGAAAACAATGTAACTCTCACTACGTACCGGTAAGGTTAAGCGAGCTGCAAAAAGTTTATGTAGGATTGTTTGCTTCCAGCATCCATCAACTATTGACGACGACAAGCCAAATGCTTGCTGTGTAAAATTGAGTAGGAGGTCATCTCATTTAGGGTAGGTCTGCGCTATCGTTCGCCTCAAAATACAAGCCAAAAAGAAAAATGAAGCTGATGTGCGTTTCAATGTGTATACAAAGGGGAGTGATAGATAAGATCAAAGCGATTCCTTCACTTGAAAGGAAATGGTAGAATAGGCTGACATTTTTCTCTCAATTGATTTGCATGTCTTGGGTAGGGTAACTTGTACTCATCCTTCCAGACCCTGGATGTATACTTTGGAGAGAAGTAATGAAGTAGATAGTACTTAGGTAGGTTAGTTTTGGGTAGACTTTAAACCTTATATGGTTACCAATTTTCAGTGTGGTCTGTCAAATTTGCACAGACATACACGACGTATAAGCACAACGGAAATTGGTTTACTGCTACGTCTCGACGATACAAACTCAACGAAACTCGTCTCGTTGAAATCCAACTTCGGCGTTAATTTAATTTTAGTTTATTCATCGGTTTACAATTAAATTTTGCGTACTGACAAACAACTCCGATTGGCTCCAAACCGGAAATCTAACAATAACTAGTTATACGTATTCCAATAAAATCTGTTTCATCGAAAACGGAGATCATTTGAAAATTAGCTATTTATACGGCTTATATAATACCGTAAAAATATAAATAAATTACAAAACAATAGAAATAAATTAGTATTACCATATATATCTAAATAAAATAATATATAGCTTTAGATTCAGTCAACGTAGAGTAATAACTCAACATAAATATTTTCGAGTTAAACAATATTCAAATTTATAAAGAAAATCCTTTTATAAATTATTAAATAACGTTATCATTTATAATCGAAATCCATAACGACTATTTCAAAATTTGAATTGAACATAACTTACAATATATAAGCTGAAATCTTGATTTTTCTCTTTTACTAGAAAATTATAATCAAAATAATCCAAATGTTTCTTGTTTCACAGAATTCCGACTTAAAATGGATTTTGTATATTCAATTGAATTTCAAAACACAATATCACGAACTACCGCGACATTTTGAGTTCGTTTTAAATATAATCATTAAATCGTCGTTTTGATTATCGAATTCAATATTAAATCCATTAATATTTCTAATATAATATTTAAAACAAGTTTAAATATTCGAATCAAATGATCGAAAAATCCGGGTCGTTACAGAGTTAGGTGGAGACCATGGCAGTTGGTCTCGCCATGGCCCCGATGGAATTAGTGACTTAAGTAGTGAGTATCATATACTTTACGCACGAGTGAGTGAATGTTAGGATGGTTGATGGATGTTATAGTTGTTTATGTATATTTATCACCATTTTGTACTTAGACATATATCACGCCCTATTTATATGATGTTGTCATGGTATAGCATGTATCAGTTGTTATGCGCTAATTTTGTGGATGCAGGGGGAGGGCAAGTATAATTCTCCATACCATCTGTGCCATATATACTATTACGACTTTTATAGTACTTTGAGATTTATCTATCGCTCGCACCAGACTTTTGTTTGACCCAAGGTTTAATTTTCCTCTTATTACCCTGGGTGCTCATCTACGATGCTGATGAACATACTAGGTGATAGATACAGATATTATTCAGAGTTGCGCATTTGGATTCGCAGGAGGCAATAATTTACATATTTATACTAATATTATATCTATTATTTTCGCTGTATCACACTGTGGAGCCTTGACACTTTATGTGTTTCGTTAAAGACAAGTGATCAATTGAGTTTACTTACCTTTTGTATAAACTCTGTTAGTGTTCTATATAACTGTATGAGCCTATATACTCCGATTATCTGGTTTATATAGTTAATTACTGTCTCCCTTATTTTATAACGGTGATTTGATTAATATATGTTGTTTGATGCGCTGTGAGATATATATACAACAGGTTCTGTGATCATGTTTAAGTTTTGTTCTCTTCTTTCTCCTTTATTCCCTTCTCTTCTTTCTTCTTTTACTTCTTTTCTACTATTTCTTTGTCTGGACAATCACTTTAGATCGATCGGGTGCTTGGTGTATGGCGGGCCGTCACAGAATATTTCAAGGATACATGCTTCCAATGGATAAATTGTTTGAAAGGGCTATCTCTTTGTAGTTTGTTGACAAAAATATTAGTAATAAAATCATTTGTGTACCATAATTGGTACAAAACTTAGTCAATAGATAAAGTAACAAATTGTTAGCACAACAACTTTGTTTGCTAGAAAACGGTCAGGTTAATTACCTGTCTATGTGTAGAAGCAAGATTTTGAAAATGGGATTGAAATTGCAGACGGTAAGCTTAAAATAATCAACTATATGCCAATAATGCACAAGTCAACCTTTTCCATCAAATGTAGCCAATGCAGATACAAGTGATCTGAGTAAACAGTTTACTACAAATACTTCAAAGCTAGATGCTCCTAATCCTTAAGAAAAAAATAAAATTATGAAGACGATATAGAACCAAAATCTAATCATTTAAATCAATAACCAAAGCAAGCATCCAAAGCTAGAAAAATAACCGCATGGATATCAAACAAAAGGATCAAGACCTAAAAACTAGGGTTTAATGAAAAAATGAAATCAAAGCCATATATAGCTGCACATAAGTCGTAGACACACAACATGCACTAGCAAAAACCTTGTCCGTTGCACAACAATCGCGCAAGAGTTACCAAATAAAGCCAGTATTGGCAAAACAGAAATTTAGGTATGGAAATCAAAGAACTAGTGAAGCACCAATGAACTTGACTTGGCATCAATAAGACCTTATTATGCCCAGTCGCCTTAGAGGAACAACAATGGACCAACAACTATAGAAATCACAATAAGAATCACCTACTCATTTGAAGTGAGACAGATTCGAGTGAGCTATTCTCGGGTGAAGTAAAATATCAACGGCAGGGAAAATTTAGGGATTTAGGATTTGGCAGAAAAAATGGGGAACGCGAAGAGACTTGATCATTCGACTTGGTTTGATTTTAGTATTTGGTTGATATATGATGTATTGGGGTTGTATACTGTTGGTGGAATAGTAGTTTGTATGAGAAATGTGATTGGAAATCAAAATAGAAGCTGAAATATAAAAAAATTGTAGGTTTTCGATGGCTCTCGATGGCTTTTGAGTTTGTCATTTGCAATAGTTTCTAATGGCTGCCGACACGTGATGGAAGCCGTAGAAAGAGGTCGGAAATAAACACATCGAATGTTGTCAAAAGTCATTAGAAAATATGTTCACCGATACCTTCGTTTTCAATGGCTTTTACGGATGGCTACCGACGAACGCCGACGGTATCGAGCTCAAAAAAGCCATACCAAAAAAATACATAAAATCAAGTAAAATTTGACCATCAAATGAAACAACTAATTATACAATATATAAATATTTACATGCCCTAAAGTCTATTATCAAATAACAATAAATACAACAATTCATAAAATCTACCATACAACAACCAAGTCTACCATCAGATAATATGTACAAAACATCAAATCATCATATCTGATCATCAATAAGGTCATATTGAACAAAAAATACCTATTACAGCAGTCAATCACCTCCAGAACCTCCAAAGCCAGCAGAAGAAGGAAAACGACCACCACCATGAATACGTTGATCTAGAAGTTGTGTCCTCTCGATGGTTTGACGACGATTACAATCCTCTAATTGTGCCACACTAGCCTTTAACCCCTCGATCTTTGTAAATCAATATCAACACCATCTGCTTGCTTCGTGTTTGATCGGTAGCATGTAATATTTTGTATTCTGGTGCAATGATATTATTTATCAACGACTCGTAAATATTATTCTATTCCTAAATAGAAAACTAATCACGTAAAAAATAGACTAGAGACTTAAGAGATGATTTAATTGCATCCTTTCCATAATCATATTAGTTTTGTGTTTTGGATGATGATAAAATTTTGTATTTTCGATTTGATATTGGATATCATATTGGTTTTGCTTATTAACAAGATATTATTTGATGCATTTTGCAATAATCATGTCCTGATTGCTATTAATATCAATAGTGATTGCAGATAGTGCTTCTATTACATTATGGAAGGTCATAGTGGAATGTCTGGATACGTTTGAAAAAGTCAAATCATTTCAAGAAAGTAAGGGAAATTTAACATTTTCATGTGACTAAATCTTCAAAGGATATTAAATTGTTATTTCCTAATATATTATTGATTGCAACTTGATTTCCAAATCCATACGTCGTTTCCGTGATGGTGGATCCATAACAACTCAAATATAGTGTCCTCCTCATCTGTCATGAGGTGCTCTCGACCCGTATTAGCTAGGAGTTTCTGGCGTTGTTCCATAAATTTTTCCTACATTAACAGATAAGAATGTAGATAAAATTAATATCATGATATCTTATTTCATTGTAATTAACAGGTAGAACAAATACTGCTACTACATAAACTGAAAAATGCTTACATGGCTTTTTCTTGATTTTTCATCATGCCATGTATGTGAGACTGTCTCGTCCGAATTAACATGCTCGACGACATGCGTACTGGTAAACATATCCATATATGACATTGGACTCTGCGCCTTGGCTTTCTACCTTTGATTATTATATACAATTATAGTTCTTTCTCATCTTCTACATCTAATAATGTCGGGCCAACTGCAATTCGTCCGTCTGTATATCCAGCTCATCATGTGTTTTACGATAAACAAATAACAAAACATTAAACAGTAAACGATGTACAATATATCAACGATAAAAACAAACTAAAAAGGGAAAATAAAAGAATATACTAACTAGGACATCCTGCCAAATACGCTCTATGATGTAGGGCGGGATGTTATCCCACTTCGGCTGTAACGACCCGTATTTTTGACAATCAAATATTTAATTTAATTTATTATTTTAAATTTTTTATTTGGATTATTAATGGATTTTAATATTTAATTCGTTATTTAAAACGAAGTTTGAACATTATATATTTATATAATTATAAATCGAGCTCGAAATGGCGCTGCAGTTCGTAATATTTGGTTTTGAACTTCAACTGAGAATACATGATCCGATATAAGTCGAATTTCTGTGAAACGATAAACGTTGGAAGCGTGTTGATTATAATTTTCATATGAAAGAGAAAAATCCAGATTTCGTATTATAGTTTGTTAGTTATGGCCAAATCAAATTTTGAAATAGTCGCTATGGAAATTCGTTATTAAATTATAGGCCTTTAAAATCGCAGTTTTTCAAACGGACTCTATTTTCGATGAAATCAGTTTCATTGGGACCGTAACGCTAAATTATTGTACGGTGTTGAATTGCGTGGCAAGCCGATGTCGTATGTGGCCACGGCAGCCAAAAAGGCAATAAATTTCTATAGCGCGTAATTAATTTAATTTAATTTAATTTAATATAGAGATATTTGGGTATAACTTGAGCAGATGATCGAATTAGGCCGTGAAATCAATTCTGTTGAGTTCGTATCGTCAATTATAGTCAAGATAGGTATATAGTTTGTTATTTTTGGAGATCGTGAAATTTGGTGTCCAAAATGGCATTGCGGTGCGCGTAAAAATAACCTACCGGGAAAACAGTCTCAGAATGCGACGAAACTGGTGTCGTTGGGTTCGTATTGATTAATTTTTGTAGGATTTTAAAGTTTCAAGTTGATCGGATTTATTCAGTGATCGTGGAAAATTTAAATGCGTGTTTATTTCTGGTTTTATAAAGGAAATTTTTTCAAACGATGTCGGAATTCGACGAAACTTGTCCCATTAGGTCTGGAATATTTTTCCATGCTAGGATTAGCATTTTTATCAGTAAACAGAAGTTGATTGTGGTTAGTTTCACGAGTTACTTCACCGCGAAGTTTTGTATAATAGTATTATAACGTTTCATGTCCCCTATATATACCCTTTGATACGTTCAGAACCCTAATTTTCGGGTCAACATATTCTCATGGTCAACATACCAGTTTTGCGCCTCCACCCTAAGGAAATCGATGATCAAAACGTCCCGATCTTCCCCTTTAAATCTCTCCTAATCCAATCAAATCCTAACCGAAACACGACTACAAAATGGCTGAGCTTGTTGAGCTCTGGTATGTGAACGATGATGATGGGTTCTGGTGGGTCGAGGTGGCCAAGATTCTACCTGATAGCAGTGTCGGTTTTGGGGTTTTAGATGGGGAACGATGGCGCCAGAGTTGATGGATTTTGGGGTCAGTGACGAGTGCGTTTAGGCGCCTGATTTGGTGCAAAGTGATCGACCTCCGATGGTCTTATGGAGGGGCGGCGATAAGTTGTTCGGGGCAGGCGTGGGAGTGTTTATTTTAAGAGATGGCGATCTGTGTATTGTGGTTAGAAGCAGTTATCGTGTGGAGAGGGAATAAAGGGAATTTCGGCCTGTTATCTCTTACCTAAGTGATTAGTTTAATTAATAACTTAATGAAGGAATTTTCAGTTAATTTAATTGTGTTGAAACGGGTGCAGGGACTAGTGTAACCATTCAAAACAAGAAACGAGAGCAGCAGCATAAGGAACCATTCGATCAGCCAACCTTAAACCGTAATTCACTTTGACAAATACTGATTGTGGTTAATCACTTGAATTAAAATGGTATTGGATTAATACGTTAATACCCCTTTGGTTTATGAACAGGAACATGAGTGTGAAGATGGGAATACGGAAAAAAGAAGACAGTAAAGTATAAGCCATTACTTTCAAAACATTATTTTCGCATTAATGATTAGTTCGAAAGAATTAATTAGTTTTGTCTCTATAGGAATTAAGGGTTGGACGTGAGCTTCATGGAGACAACATGGTCAACAGGAACTATAACAAAGAAAGTTGGCCTGATTATCTCAAACCCTAAGTAATTAGTGATTAAATGATTTGAGTAAGAAATTTGTTAGTTAATATAACCGTACGTATATTTATAATAATTATAATTGGTGTTGGATTTTCGGACAGGAGCAGAATCGAATGAAGGCACAAAAATGGGACGACTTGTTTATGCTCTAAAAAAAGTAATTAACAATTTAAATAAATAAATTAATAGTTAATTGAGGAAAATAATCATTTCGATTAACCGTATTATTATTATATTTATGGTTTATGTCCATGATATCAGAATTTGGCCAGATGAAATGCACTGGAACCGTAATGGAGAATACTGCAGTTTGGAGCAGTTTGGACGGAGCCGGAAGCTATTGCAATTTTCAATTAAATTAAACACTAGTTGAATTTAATTAAAATGAACCGCTTCAGAAATAAATCAACTCAAGATGAGTTAAACTCACTCAGTTTTCCCATTTATATATTATATAAATTGGGTTTTTATTTGTGTGCTTTGATTGCTGATGGTTGACTGTTTGCTAATTATATATTTATTTGCCGATTTAACTGATGAAATTAAACTGTGTTTAATTTCAGTAAAATACCAAATCGTTATTCTAACGATTGGTTCCAATAAAGGTGACTCACCTTGATTGGTCACGTTTATAAAATAAACGTATTTGAATTGTTTTGAATAATTTGAATTGCTTGTGAATTGGTTGGTGTTAATGGTTGTTATTTATTGTTATCAGTTAAATGAGACTGAATGATCTGGTTTGATATAACCATTTTGGATACAGGGAAGAACAGGTTGGAGGGATCCAACCGGATTCCTCAAATATGTTATTTATTATCATATATGAACTGTCCTGATTGGGTGATTAATTTGATTAGTGATCATGGAGTGAAAATTCAACCTGTGTTGTGTTTTAACCAATGGGCTATATTAGTTGAGTAATCGGCAGTAAATGGCCTAAAAGTAAATTGTTTTGTTTATATTGATTTACCGTCAGGTGAATTGATAGAACTAAAGTTATGAAATTTATTTTATAACTAAAGATTGATTTTGATATATATTATTTGGATAAAGGTTTATAAAAAGGAAATAAATTCTTATTTTTATAATTGATTATAAATTGATTTTATAAAGACAATTCTGATGTTAATCAGATTTGTAAATGTGAGAATAGGAAATTTAACCTAACAACTAAATTGGATAATTGTTTTGTTAAGAAACAATTAAATAGAATTATTGTAAGTTAATTATAGTATTAATTAATTTAAAGGGAAAACGAATTGAAATCGATTAACGAGATAACCGTGTTTAGAGTTGACTAAATGAACCATTTTTTTACTGGAATAAATTATTATTTTAGTTTGTTTGGATTAATCTAATAAAATTGTTCAAAGGATATTTGTTAAATTTTAATAAGGTTTTAAAAAGGGAATTACTATTCATTTTAGTTAATAAAGAAATTTACGACAGAAGTAGTTAATAATGGAAGTAAATTATTATTTTAATTAATAATAATTTAGAGAATTACCTTTTTATTTAAATTCATTTAAAGGTAATCGAAGTTGAAAAGAAATCCAATTAATGGGTGAAAGAAGTTTATGAACAGGTTTTATTTTTAACCTGAGTTTTATAATGAAGTGATAAAGGAAATTTTAAGCGAGCATGGCAGCTTGAAATAAATGTTACTTAATTATTTAAATTAAGTAAAAGGAAATTAAGAGAAAGGTTTACCATAAACCAGGATTTTATAAGTGAGGATAAAGACGTTAAAGCGTTAATTTGACATTAAAGTTGCTTGATAAGGGGATTAAGTAAAAGTGAAAATAGACAAATTGGATATGATATAGGAATTTCTTAAGTAAAAAAAAAATGTTTAAAGAATAATCTTATGTGAATAAGAAGCGAGAAAACTATATTTTTAATATCGAAATATTTAAGAGTTTAAATTTACATTTGTTTAGTAAAAAGGCCAAATGATGTTGAATTACTGAACCAGTGAACTCACTGGATTGTTATGATTGAAAAACTATTTTATTTTGATAGTTAAATCACTGACTATCAAATCTGTCCATTACGGTTGTTGGTACGAAAAGACCAGGATCGAATTTATATTCAAAAACCATTCCATCCAACAAATACGTAAAGATATCAGAAGATGGACGAGATGGAGCATTTAAGACCGTGGATCTTCATTAAACGGAAGAACTACTAATAATCTCTGGTTAGCTCCTAGAGATAAACTGTGGTTCTGTCGTGGTTGGAATCTACGGGGTGCAAGGACTTCTCGCTACTGATCCGTAGGGTGATTCCTTGGATGCAATAGGAGAGTACCTTCGGCTCATCCTGTTCCTAGATGACTTGTATGGACGGATGTGTGACAGAGTATTTCCAAAGGAATTACGTACGTTGATTTCTTCAAACGTACCGTAGTTGGTGGCGGAGGACGACGATTCTCTTAACTTAACCACTAGAGTATTTTTGTGGACGTCAATTAGTGATATCTGGCGGATCTGAAGATGTGGCATTCAAAGTGAATGATGGCCAGGTGTTGTAAAGGAAATTCAAACCTCAAGCCTCACAACCGGGAAATGACAAAAATCGGGCAGGCAGCATGGCTATGTGGGTCGCTTCCATTAGGGTGTATAATCACCAATCTAGAGAAAATCCTTTTGCTTCTTTAATCTATTTCGATGCTGTCCCTTTTCGGGAACCGGTGGTTTGAGCCCAACCGTTGGTGATATACATTCGATACACTCAAGCGAAATGAGTGCTCGGTCATGTGTGGGACGGGTTGCAAGACATTCTTGCTGAACCCAGTGTATTCGCCTCTAGAGATACACTATCGGCAGGTGGTCCCATACCTTGTCATAGTCGGAATCCAATCCCCAATAAGCGCCCGCGGTTTTGATTGTATACTATATATGTGGAGTGTGAGATGCAAGCGTTCCACTAGATTGCTATTTACTTGTATTTAGACACTATTATAATACCAGAAAAGATATTGATTTCAAAAATGTTTTTGGGTTATCTTAAGGTAAAAACCGTCCGTGTTTATGTATGGATTTGGTCTTACGATTATCCTTTTCTTTTGAAAAGATTTTGACTCTAAAATCAAGTTGTGTGATACCCTTAATACTACGCGAGTTTTTCTCACTCTGGTTCACCAGACTGACCCAGTGTTTTGTAAATGCTTGGGTTAGCCCGGAGTGTACAGGTTCAGGTTATCGAATGCTGTGCAGAGACGAGCTGGAAGAGTTCAGACGTATGATATTATATAACTACCGTTCCGTTGTATGTTGTATATGAGGACAGGTTATTATAAATGTCCGGATGTGTGATGTACTCTGATGATTGTAAGTATTTTTAAAAAGCTATCAGTAAAGTTTTATTTCTGTATTATATTTTGTTCCGCTGCGATGTGAGACTCTGATTAAGTGTTGTGTTGGTTCTTCTTCTTCTTCTTCTTCTTCTTCTATTCTTATATTTCTTTCTTTCTTATCTCACCCTCTAAATTCTTTCTAAAAACGTTCCAGTATTTTTCGGCGTTTGGAAGGTCGACATGAGTTATGGTAAAGGTATTTATGTCGATTTCCGAGGCCGAAAATCCATGTTTGTTACAGTGGTATCAGAGCTATTGGTTTAGTAATAACCTTGGCTCTGTGGTGTAACTCGATAGAGATTGGGTTTGTTATACCCTAAATCGAGATTGAGTGTATATATATGAGAGCGTATTTGTAAATTTTATATATAAATGTTTTATATTGTGTTGGTTGATCGGTTCAAGTGTTGAGAAGCGTTGAACTGGAAATGGATACATTATTGTTTTGTTAAGGGGGTAAATGAATTAATTTTACCCAAATTATATTTTGTATAGAAAAGAAATAATTTTTATCAAATTATTGAGATATTAGTGTGTTCGATAGATTTGAATAGGAGCCAGGTTGGATTGAAAATTTGAGTTGAAATTTAACCTTGTTAAGTTGAATTAAATTAATACTGATATTGAAATAAATTAAAAAGATTTGGAATTTGAAAATCAAATAATTGTATAATTAAATAGAAATCAATCGGATATAAATCAATTGATGTTCAAACATGTGAAACCAAAATAAAATATTAATACTGGATGTAGATTCAATCGATTTGGTTGTATATTGGTTGTTGGTTGTGAATTGTTTGTTGTTGGATGATAGTTGTCTGATTTCAACAATTCAATGGAGCCAAGTGAATTATAAATAGAGAATAATCTCCGGTATAATTAAACTGGAAAGAAACTGCATATGAAATGGAGTTTATGGTTCAACCCTGTATTTGATAATGGAGTGATGTTATCGGTTTGATTTTGGAATTGGTGTAGTTACACTTGTTGATTAGAGAAATATTACTTAAGAATTTCACATGTTTATTACTGATATGTGAATTGAGTTAAGTACAGGTGCCTGATGCTAGGCAGATTGGTATTGGTTGAGTAAATCGCGTATACGTTGAGCAGATATGATGAATAGCGCTCGCAAAAAGGTACGCTTATGCGAAAATATAAAATTTTGGGGTTTTATTTTTGTTTTCCGACCGTGTGGGTCGATGTATATATATTATTTGTTCCTGCGATATCGCAGATGTCACTCCGTGCAGAGGAGACTCTGCCGAATTTTTCCGGGAATTTAAAGTGTTAGAAAATTTTCGACATTTTTGAAAATTTATTTTTACCAAAATAAATTGGTTTTCAATTTAAAATAAATTGGATTTAGAAATTAACGGGATTTGTAGCACTTTTCTTACCTTAGCAATTTCGAGGACGAAATTATTTTAAGGGGGAAGAATGTAACGACCCGTATTTTTGACAGTCAAATATTTAATTTAATTTATTATTTTAAATATTTTATTTGGATTATTAATGGATTTCAATATTTAATTCATTATTTGAAACGAAGTTTGAACGTTATACAATATATAATTATAAATCGAGCTCGAAATGGCGCTGCAGTTCGTAATATTTGGTTTTGAACTACAACTGAGAATATAGGATCCGATATAAGTCGAATTTCTGTGAAACGATAAACGTTGGAAGCGTGTTGATTATAATTTTCATATGAAAGAGAAAAATCCAAATTTCGTATTATAGTTTGTTAGTTATGGCCAAATCAAATTTTGAAATAGTCGCTATGGAAATTCGTTATTAAATTATAGGCCTTTAAAATAGCCGTTTTTCAAACGGACTCTGTTTTCGATGAAATCAGTTTCATTGGGACCGTAACGTTAAATTATTGTATGGTGTTAAATTGCGTGGCAAACCGAAGTCGCATGTGGCCACGACAGCCAAAAACGCCAATAAATTTCTATAGCGCGTAATTAATTTAATTTAATATAGAGATATTTGGGTATAACTTGAGCAGATAATCGAATTAGGCCGCGAAATCAATTCTGTTGAGTTCGTATCGTCGATTATAGTCAGGATAGGTATATAGTTTGTTATTTTTGGAGATCGTGAAATTTGGTGTCCAAAATGGCATTGCGATGCGTGTAAAAATAGCCTACCGGGAAAACAGTCTCAGAATGCGACGAAATTGGTGCCGTTGGGTTCGCATTGATTAACTATTGTAGGATTTTAAAGTTTCAAGTTGATCGGATTTATTCAGTGATTGTGGAAAACTTAAACGCGTGTTTATTTCTGGTTTTATAAAGGAAATTTTTTCAAACGATGTCGGAATTCGACGAAACTTGTCCCATTAGGTCCGGAATATTTTTCTATGCTAGGATTAGCATTTTTATCAGTAAACAGAAGTTGATTGTGGTTAGATTTATGAGTTACTTCATCGTGAAGTTTCGTATAATAATATTATAACGTTTCATGTCCCCTATATATACCCTTTGATACGTTCAGAACCTAATTTTCGGGTCAACATATTCCCGTGGTCAACAGACCAGTTTTGCGCCTCCACCCTAAGGAAATCGATGATAAAAAACGTCCCAATCTTCCCTTTTAAATCTCTCTAATCCAATCAAATTCTAACCGAAACACGACTACAAAATGGCTGAGCTTGTTGAGCTCTGGTATGTGAACGGTGATGATGGGTTCTGGTGGGTCGAGGTGGCCGAGATTCTGCCTGATAGAAGTGTCGGTTATGGGGTTTTAGATAGGGAACGATGGCGCCAGAGTTGATGGATTTTGGAGTCAGTGACGAGGGCGTTTAGCCTCATGATTCGGTGCAAAGTGATCGACCTCTGATGGTCTTATGGAGGGGCGATGATAAGTTGTTTGGGGCAGGCGTGGGAGTGTTTTTTTTAAGAGATGGCGATCTGTGTATTGTGGTTCGAAGCAGCAATCATGTGGAGAGGGAACAAAGGGAATTTCGGCCTGTTATCTCTTACCTAACTGATTAGTTTAATTAATAACTTAATAAAGGAATTTTCAGTTAATTTAATTGTGTTGAAACGGGTGTAGGGACTAGCGTGACCATTCAAAACAAGAAATGAGAGCAGCAGCATAAGGAACCATTCGATCAGCCAACCTTAAACCGTGATTCACTTTGACAAATACTGATTGTGGTTAATCACTTGAATTAAAATGGTATTGGATTAATACGTTAATACCCCTTTGGTTTATGAACAGGAACATGAGCATGAAGATGGGAATACGGAAAAAAGAACGTAGTAAAGTATAAGCCGTTACTTTCAAAACATTATTTTCGCATTGATGATTAGTTCGAAAGAATTAATTAGTTTTGTCTCTATAGGAATTAAGGGTTGGACGTGAGCTTCATAAGGACAGCATGGTCAACAGGAACTATAACAAAGAAAGTTGGCCTGATTATCTCAAACCCTAAGTAATTAGTGATTAAATGATTTGAGTAAGAAATTTGTTAGTTA
The DNA here is from genome assembly GCA_030737875.1 of Allium sativum. NCBI lineage: Eukaryota > Viridiplantae > Streptophyta > Magnoliopsida > Asparagales > Amaryllidaceae > Allium > Allium sativum. The sequence goes on from CM060925.1 coordinate 116,701,741, forward strand.
ATATAACCGTACGTATATTTATAATAATTATAATTGGTATAGGATTTTCGGGCAGGAGCAGAATCGAATGAAGGCACAAAAATGGGACGAATTGTTTATGCTCTAAAAAAAAGTAATTAACAATTTAAATAAATAAATTAATAGTTAATTGAGGAAAATAATCATTTCGATTAACCGTATTATTATTATATTTATGGTTTATGACCGTGATATCAGAATTTGGCCAAATGAAACGTGCTGGAACCGTAAAGGAGAATACTGCAGCTTGGAGCAGTTTGGACGGAGCCGGAAGCTATTGCAATTTTTAATTAAATTAAAAGCTAGTTTAATCTAATTAAAATGAACCGCTTCAGAAATAAATCAACTCAAGGTGAGTTAAACTACTCGGTTTTCCCATTTATATTTTATATAAATTGGGTTTTTATTTGTGTGCTTTGATTGTTGATGGTTGACTGTTTGCTAAATATATATTTATTTGTTGATTTAACTAATGAAATTAAACTGTGTTTAATTTCAGTGAAATACCAAATCGTTATTCTAACGATTGGTTCCAATAAAGGCGACTCACCTTGGTTGGCCACATTTATAAAATAAACGTGTTTGAATTGTTTTGAATAATTTGAATTGCTTGTGAATTGGTTGGTGTTAATGGTTGTTATTTATTGTTATCAGTTAAATGGGACTGAATGATCTGGTTTGATATAACCATTTTTGATACAGGGAAGAGCAGGTTGGAGGGATCCAACCGGATTCCTCAAATATATTATTTATTATCATATTATCATATATGAACTGTCCTGATTGGGTGATTGATTTGATTAGTGATCATGGAGTGAAAATTCAACCTGTGTTGTATTTTAACCAATGGGCTATATTAGTTGAGTAATCGGCAGTAAATGGCCTAAAAGTAAATTGTTTTGTTTATATTGATTTACCGTCAGGTGAATTGATAGAACTGAAGTTATGAAATTTATTTTGTAACTAAAGATTGATTTTGATATATATTATTTGGATAAAGGTTTATAAAAAGGAAATAAATACTTATTTTTATAATTGATTATAAATTGATTTTATAAAGACAATTCTGATGTTAATCAGATTTGTAAATGTGAGAATTGGAAATTTAACCTAACAACTAAATTGGATAATTGTTTTGTTTAGAAACAATTAAATAGAATTATTTTAAGTTAATTATAGTATTAATTAATTTAAAGGGAAAACGAATTGAAATCGATTAACGAGATAACCGTGTTTAGAGTTGGCTAAATGGACCATTTTTTTTACTGAAATAAATTATTATTTTAGTTTGTTTGGATTAATCTAATAAAATTGTTCAAAGGATATTTGTTAAATTTTAATAGGGTTTTAAAAAGGGAATTACTATTCATTTTAGTTAATAAAGAAATTTACGACAGAAGTAGTTAATAATGGAAGTAAATTATTATTTTAATTAATAATAATTTAGAGAATTACCTTTTTATTTAAATTCATTTAAAGGTAATCGAAGTTGAAAAGAAATCCAATTGATGGGTGAAAGAAGTTTACGAACATGTTTTATTTTTAACCTGAGTTTTATATTGAAGTGATAAAGGGAATTTTAAGCGAGCATGGCAGCTTGAAATAAATGTTACTTAATTATTTAAATTAAGTAAAAGGAAATTAAGAGAAAGGTTTACAATAAAACAGGATTTTATAAGTGAGGATAAAGACGTTAAAGCGTTAATTTGACATTAAAGTTGCTTGATAAGGGGATTAAGTAAAAGTGAAAATAGAAAAATTGGATATGATATAGGAATTTCTTAAGTAAAAAAAAATTGTTTAAAGAATAATCTTATGTGAATAAGAAGCGAGAAAACTATGTTTTTAATATCGAAATATTTAAGAGTTTAAATTTACATTTGTTAAGTAAAAAGGCCAAATGATGATGAATTACTAAACCAGTGAACTCACTGGATTGTCATGATCGAAACACTGTTTTATTTTGATAGTTAAATCACCGACAATCAAATCTGTCCATTACGGTTGTTGGTACGGAAAGACCGGGATCGAACTTATATTCTAAAACCATTCCGACCAACAAATACGTAAAGATATCAGAAGATGGTCGAGATGGAGAATTGAAGACCGTGGATCTTCATTAAACGGAAGAAGTAATAATAACCTCTGGTTAGCTCCCAGAGATAAAATGTGGTTCTGTCGTGGCTGGAATCTACGGGTTGCAAGGACTTCTCGCTACTGATCCGTAGGGTGATTCCTTGGATGCAGTAGTAGAGTACCTTCGGTTCATCCTGTTCCTGGATGACTTGTATGGACGGATGTCTGACAGAGTATTTCCAAAGGAATTACGTACGTTGATTTCTTCAAACGTACCGTAGTTGGTGGCGGAGGACGACGGTTCTCTTAGCTTAACCATTAGAGTATTTTTGTGGACGTCAATTAGTGATATCTGGCGGATCTGACGATGTGGCATTCAAAGTGAATGACGGCCAGGTGTTGTAAAGGAAATTCAAACCTCAAGCCTCACAACTGGAAAATGACAAAAATCGGGCAGGCAGCATGGCTAGTGGGTCGCTCCCATTAGGGTGTATAATCACCTATCTAGAGAAAATCCTTTTTCTTCTTTAATCTATTTCGATGCTGTCCCTTTTCGGGAAACGGTGGTTTGAGCCCAACCGTTGGTAATATAAATTCGATACACTCAAGCGAAATGAGTGGTCGGTCATGTGTGGGCTGGGTTGCAAGAAGTTCTTGCTGGACCCAGTGTATTCGCCTCTAGATATACACTATCGGCAGGTGGTCCCATACCTTGTTAGAGTCGGAATCCAATCCCCAATAAGCGCCCGCGGTTTTGATTATATGCTATATATGTGGAGTGTGAGATGCAAGCGTTCCACTAGATTGCTTTTTACTTGTATTTAAATGCTATTATAATATCAGAAAAGATATTGATTTCAAAAATGTTTTTGGGTTATCGTAAGGTAAAAATCGTCCGTGTTTATGTATGGATTTGGTCTTACAATTATCCTTTTCTTTCGAAAAGATTTTGACTTTAAAATCAAGTTGTGTGATACCCTTAATACTGCGCGAGTTTTTCTCACTCTGGTTCACCAGACTGACCCGGTGTTTCGGGTTAGCCCGGGGTGTACATGTTCAGCTTATCGAATGTTGTGCAGAGATGAGCTGGAAGAGTTCAGACGTATGATATTATATAACTACCATTCCGCTGTGTGTTGTGTATGAGGATAGGTTATTATAACTGTCCGGATGTGTGATGTACTCTGATGATTGTAAGTATTTTTAAAAAGCTCTCAATAAAGTTTTATTTCTGTATTATATTTTGTTCCGCTGCGATGTGAGACTCTGATTCTGTGTTGTGTTGGTTCTTCTTCTTCTATTCTTATATTTCTTTCTTATCTCACCCTCTAAATTCTTTCTAATAACCTTCCAGTGTTTTTCGGCGTTTGGAAGGTCGGCATGAGTTACGATAAAGGTATTTTTGTCGATTTCCGAGGCCGAAAATCCCTGTTCGTTACATCGGCCAACAAGCCGACATACTAACCTGGTACTCCTCTTTCGAAATGTCTATAGTTGGTAAAAAAAAGATACTGAATAAAGTTTATTGCTTGCCTCTCAACTCTAGGTATTAAGCTATTGATAGTACGTTGGGACTACTATGATGGACCACTGCCATCGCCTTTGGAAGAACGGGAACAACTCCTATCTCTCGACGACATGCATATACCTATCACATACACATCGTTTTAAAAAGCAATAACATGATATTGAAATATATTTTACAGTTAAATGACATGCATGATAATAATTGCTAAATAAATGACAGAAATGGAAACAAAATTGTATGTACTTGAATTAGATTGGGCCTCATATTCCGAGGATAAGCATATCATATTGCAGTTTTAATACAAATTGCTAAATAGACAAAAATGCAAATGACATAGAGGACGCAAATAATGATAAGCAGATTTTGTAGTACATTTAGAATTCAAATAGTTACATGATTTGCAAAATATACGTCGTATATTGCATAAGTATATTATAACTAGCAATATAATATTCGTCATCTACATTAGTCACCATTGTTTTTTGATCCAGAATCAGTCTCATATTCTATGACATTTTTCTCTGTACTCTCGACTGCTTTAACCAAAACATTTAATTCATCGATCAGAGGTCCAAAATCTATATGATCGTCTGTAATTATTATTTCGTTTTTTTGCTCATTATCCACTTGATAAGCTTTTTCATCTGAAATATTCTTTCCATCCAATGTAAATCTGGCCTTTGTTTTAAAAAATACCGACCAATCTGCTTTATCTCCTTTTAGAGACGGATATGGAGCGTAATAAACTTGTAATACTTGTTTGGCTAGTACAAAAGAATCATACTTGTGATAAAGCGATGTATGCTTTATTTCAATAAGATTATAATCCTTGTGCACATTAATTCCAGAATCTGGAACAATGCTAAATCAATTGCATCTAAATAGAAACACCTCCTCCGCGGGCCGTGAGGAATATGTCAGTTGCAAAATTTGTGCTAAAACACAATAAAAACCATTTATGTGATTTTTTGGATTGTCACTATCTTTTAATAAAACACCTGTATTATTAGTTAATTTTTCTGCATCGTATTCCTTGGTGTTAAAATTATATCCGTTGACGAAATATATTAGATATGTCTTGACCACTCTTTTTGATCTCATCGCAAGATGTTTCAACCTTTTGTCAACAATACAGTTTTTCGGCTCGTAAATGTAATTTAAAAACCAACCGGAAAATTCTTTACTGAGAACTCCATTCGAAAGTTCACGTTCGTAAACAGTGTATATATAAATAAAATATTACATTAGATTCTGCACGCGTATGTGTTATAAAAATGAACAAAACAAAAATTCTCATTTCAGATTACCTAACAAATGGTGAAACCACTGCACAATTTAGAAGAATATAAGTTTGCTACATGAAGATCTCTATCGTCTAGCTATATTTCTACAAACTTCTCAGAAGGTCCACTATGTTGTTTAAAAACAGATAACATTGTTTGAGAGCACTCTTTTTTGTCACCTTCATCATTACGATAAACACTATCAAATGATATATTCACATGGTCACTGAAATAGTGAGAAAAAAGAAAGAAGCTTCTTCTTCGATTAAGATTTACATATCGAACATTCAACTCTTGCTTTTTGTCTCACTTTTTTCTTCAGATGATTCAGATATCTATGCAAAATTAATTAACATTAACTTTATCTTTCAATTGCAAATAAATTATTAGGTAACATATTACATACCCCTTAAATGGATACATCCATCCATATGGGATAGGACCTCGAAGTCATGCTTCAGATAGGAGATGAATAGGTAAATGTTCCATTACATTAAAAAAACTAGCGAAAATATTTTTTTCTAGTTTGCAGAGTAATATAGGAATATCCACTTCAAGTTTACGTAAACAATGCTTTTTTAAAGTAGTCAAACAAAGATCTATGTAAACATACGAAGCTCTGTTACTTCCTTTCAAACTTTTAATGGTAGTAGTTCTTTGAATAGAACGGGTAATAAATTTTCCATTATTGTGTTTCAAACTTTTAAGTGCAGCAGTTCTTTGAATAGAACGGGTAATAAAATTTCCATCATTATATAACACTCATGTCTTTTCATTCCGCTTAATCTACCATTTTTAAAGTCAACACATCTACAAAGACCTGATGAAATCCATCAGAAAATCTTAACTCTTCCACCCATTTTAACACAACTTTAACTTGATTATTATCTAATTCGTAACATGCTTTTGCTTTTTAATTGTCATTTGATTTATATAAAGCTCAATACATTTGCATAATTCTTGTATATCGCATCTTGATTTCAAATAATCTTTTGTCTTCCCTTTGACATTAAAAATTGTGTTAAAAACATTATCAAATACATTTTTCTCATTATGAATCACATCAATATTATGACGAAGCAGAAAATGTTTTCAATACGGCAACTCCCAAAAAATAGTCTGTTTGCACCAATTACGTACAGTCGATTTACCTTCAGTTTCTGCTTGCACTCTAGTTTCATATATCATTGAATAGTCCATAACCAATTCATATATGTGTCTTCGCTTGACCACATCGTTGGTGGTTATCCGGTTTCTAATCTATTAGCTAAAAAGTTTTTCTTATCTCCTCCGTAGGGAAGATTTACATGGAGAAAACATCAATGACAGTCAAATCATGAAATTTTCTTACCATGCGGAAAGAAGACGCTTTTGTTTCTTCCATGCAATACAGACATGTTAGACGACCAAAAGCACTCTATCCTGAAAGCATTGCATAGACATGAAAATCACTTATAGTCGACAACAAAGAAGCAAACATACGAAAAAAAATCTTTTTCGAAACATCGTATGTTTCTACTCCATTCCATGGTATTTTTAACTATTTAATCGACGGTTGTAAGTAAATATCGATTCCTTGCATTGGATCGTACGTCGAGGCTAGGAACGACAACAGTAAGAAACACATATTACGATTTCATACACATCCATGGAGGTAAATTATACAGTGTGATGATAGTGGGCAAGGATGAATATTTAGAACCAAATTGAGAAAATGTTGAAAAACCATCCATATATAATCCTAGTCCAATATTATGACTCTCCGCTGCAAAATCAGAATAAGTTTCATCGAAATGTTTCAGTGCTTCTTCATCGGCCGGATGTGTCAATGTACCCTCTTCCTCCGTTATCACACCATGCCATCTCATGAGATGCAGTTATAGAAGATGAAAATAATCTTTAAAGCCTTAGAGTGATGGGTAAGTAATGCATACGGTTGTACGGAACTTCTTATCCTTCTGTTTTCTTAATTGATTTGTATCTTTCTTGATTATGTATTTTACAATTTCTAAGGTTTACGTCTTTTTTTCAAAACAACATGCATCCATTTGAACATGTATCCATTTTCTGATAAGGGAAACCAAAAACCGACGTAGGTTTTTCAACTTCATAATGATTTTCACACATTAAATTATCGGGTGACATATGTCTTTTTGCAGCTTGTACAATAGCCGTAAACCCGACTTTAGTAATGTTGTATTTTGATTTTATTGCAATGTATTTCTGCGATTACTGACAGTTGAGTGCCACTTTTACAACCATTCCAAATAGGTTACATAGCAACATCCAGTAAATCATAAAAAAATTGCTTTATTATTTGAATCTTCAACACTTCCATCATCGTCATCAACTTCAACCATAAGAAACATTGATCGTGTTGCATCTTCGACCATATTTTCTATACGGGTCGTCGTAACAGTTTCATTAATAGCACTTTCTAATTCAGACTCTACAGAAGTGTTTACTACAACTTCTCCATGACGATTCCAAACATAATACTCAGGTAAAAACCTTTCTACACAAATGGACTTTCACAATACCGGGTAAGAAATAATTCAGATGTCTACACTTACTACACAGACAACGAATTTCTGGACCGTTTCTGTTATTAATTAAATAAAGTCAATGAATATGTTTATATCATTATAAAAATCTTCTTTTATTGAGCCTCTTAGTCTTCTTTTTTGATACATCTACCTCATCTGATCAACAAAATAATCAATCAATTTTCCTATTTGAGAAAATGAGTCATAAATTCAAAAATGAATATTTATTTTCAAGAATACAAATTCGAAAAACCTTATTTTCATGGTTGCATTACACATTTATAATATTTGTATATAAATAACTATTTCACAAACTCAAAAATATTTTCAAATATTGCACATTTTATTTTTTAACATATCGATCCAAAAAGTTACCTTTTTCCCATGGCCAAACATCCTACTTCCCTCTACAACCATAGTAAACACTTACGTTTTGAACATTATTTCGTTTCAAATGATTTAACAAAATTTCGGCAACATTTCGCTTTTGTTTCCTGCAATGTACACAAATGCATGCACGTAGGAGACAAAATAGGAAAGTTACGATGAAATTTTGTGAACCGTTAGAACGAAGTAATATGCGAAATATAAGTGCTTACTGTGTTTATAACTTGTCTAAATATAGGGATAAATCCAATGTAACACCCCACGTCCATTAATGTCACTCACTAAGGGAATGCATTAACTTTCTTGGAGCGATATAAGTAAACAGAACAGAATATTACAAGACAGATACTTAAAGTAGTACTTGAAAAATTTTATAACTTTATTACAGTGGAAACAGAAATAAGTTTGGTTACATCTTTCAAAACCACAATACCGAAATTCAAGTACATAAATATCAGTCTTGTATAAAAGCCTTCAGAGTACATAATTTTAAAGCCATAATCCCTAACAGAAAATGCCATAAATAGGTAGAATCAAAGCCAAGCAATAATTCAAGCACTTCTAACACTTCAAGCAGAGAGAAATCTAAATCAAGCTCCTACGTTCCCAACCTGAGTACCGGAGGAGGGGGAGGAAAGAAAAGAGGCGAAAACAAAACGGGATCAGACATAAAGTCTGGCGAGTCCAGTGGCTTTCAGCATATAAACAGATAACAGTATCATGACATGTAAATAAAACTGGATGAGAGATAACCGTAACAGGAGTAGCAGGTTAACAGAAGAAACAAAATGATATAGAAAAACCTAAGCTTCTTACTTGGTTTTCACTTCTCTGCACTAATACTAGTACAACAGAATTAGGTGTTGTCCTAATGCCTAAACAGAAAACTGAACGATCTCTTCAAAAACACGATGCTAGTAATGGACCTTTACCACCCTAACAGAGACAGACGGTACATAAACAGAATGCTAGTAATGGGCCTTTACCACCCGACAAGAGACAGACGGTACAGAAACAGAATGCTAGTAATGGGCTTTTACTACCCGAACAGAGAAAGACGGTACAGAAACAGAATGCTAGTATTAGGTGTACACTAGTGATGGGCCTTTACCACCCCCAACAGATGGTACCACACAGAAACAGACAGGTGTTACCACCCAACAGGAACAGACAGTACCCCACAGAAACAGACAGAACTAGTTGTACCCTAAATTCTACCCCAAGCTATCGGCTCCCTAATACATAAATACCTTGTGTCGGCCTCACAGAAGGGTGTATCATTCCCTAAATTGGCAACCTATAGACACAGACCTATTTACAGATGTCACGGTGTCTTACATCCCCAGAGCAGACCGGATCCATGCACGCACATGACCCGGTTGGAATGCGCCATCAACACCCCTCGCCATTATCAGAGTGGACCTCTTATAATTAGTTCAGTAAGCGTTCCCTGGACCCCTACCTAGTGTTGGGTTATAGTTTTGATACCAGAAAGGATTACTGACTAATATGGGTCCCAAAACAACAGATGACACAAGTAATTACCCCTCCCAACCTTGTGTCCCCAGACTAACAGATTTCATATTAACAAAGTTCAGAATTAACTAGTTCTCAGACCAGACATACAGTTTAACAAGTTTCAGACTAACGGATCAGATATACAGATTAACAGACTTACAGATTGTTTCACCTTACCCTGTTTTGGGCCTACAGATTCACGAAACGGGTTTATTAGATTCATCCGCCCAGTTGATTTAACCTTATCCACCCAACACGTTTTAGCATCATATTTATCCTAGATTTGCATTAATTAATTACTAAAGCACAGACCTCTCACATTAGGTCGGTAGCTTGTGGCTGCTGGATGTGCCGAGCAGTTCTGGGAAGACTTCTGCCACAAGCCATACCTAACCTCGTGTCTAAGTATCTTTATGCCTACGACCTCTCACATTAGACTGACAGTTTGCGTTTGCTGGTTAAGCCGGTTGGGTTCGGGCAGGCTTCTACCGCAAACAGAGTCTAACCTCATGTCTCAACATTATTATTTTTAGCTAAAGTATTCATTCACAGATTATGCCAATCTCAGACTAATTATGCCAATTCAACAAATTAAACTTCTTTATAAGTTACAGCAGATTATTCCAAGTTATATTAACTTGTTTTGCTCAATTTTAGATCAAGCCCATAGATTTTCATACCCCAAATTTACCGTATTCAGTTTCAATAGATTTAGCAGATTAGGCAATTTAACAGATTTAATCATCCCTTAAAATTCCATTGACATACCATGCCTAATCATAAAATTAAGCTTAATTTTACATGCCCAAATTATGGTCATAACTCACAATATAACATATGCCCCAAAATTTTAGTTAAATTTACACAGTACAGAATATTCTTCAAAAACCCCAAATCATGATATACAATACGAATTATGTCAAATTATAGCCTTTTATTTCAGTGTATGTCAAATATCACAAAATCCCCATTTTTGCGTGTTCACGTTTAATAGTTATCCTATTTTAATATAGATCTTTACGCCTAAGTAATATACAAAATAATTCTCCTTCCTTCAAATCATGGACTATCATATATATAGTATGCCAGATCTAGATCTTAAATTACAACATATGTTCTTTCCTCAAATTAGTCACAAATCAGTCACAAATCAGTCCAATTATGCATCATTCACTATTTTCCCCAAATTTAGCGTTCGTGCGTCAATCTCTTATGAGATTTGGCTCAGGCTCATGATAGCCTGGCTATAGAACAAAAGGAAGGAAGAGATACAGAATAGTTACAATAATATTAATAAGATAGATCTACACAGAAAAACACATCTGATAAACAAGAATATGCATAATCTCCAATTCAAATTTATAACCATGTCAAGATCATAGTTAAATTTCATATCTGAAAATAACTGTACTCAAAAATCGTGGTTTAAGAAAGAGAAGAACGTTTCTGGGATCTGATTTCTGGAGTTGATTTAGCTTTCTGTTGATGTAGGCGTTGATTTGTTGTTTTGATCTTCTCGCTTGAATTGATTGATTAGGGTAGAGGCTAGGTCACTTTAGGTTTTAGGAGCATGGAGGCGCCATTCCTCTTTGCTAATGAATTAGGGTTGGGTCTTGCTATGTATTTATAGGTGTAGAGAGTATTTTAGAGCCCTTAGATTGACCTAGAAGCCATCAGATTCGTACAGCACATAAAAAAAACACGTCACAGGAAAAACTGCCCAGATCTGGAGGATAGGTCGACCCCCAGGTCGACCTCCCTTGGGGTAGGTCGACACCCAGGTCGACCAACTGGTCGACCTGGCCCCTAGGTTGACCCCCAGGTCGACCTACTTGGTTGATGGCGGGAAATTTCTCACCAAGCTGCCTGGGTCGAATTTCGAACTGTTTTGAATTTTAGTTGAATCTTCTAAAGGCCATAACTTCTTCATATGGAGTCCGATTTACGCAAACTCGGAATCTATCTCAAGCAGAATTCCGAGACGAACGCAATGGCGTAGCCCGTTTCCCTTAATTCTTCTTTTAAAAATTAAGTATACATTGTTTTGTTACTTTTATGTTCACAGAAAATACGGGGTGTTACATTCTCCCCTCCTTAAAGGATTTCGTCCCTGAAATCTTCAAGTTAAGAAGAATGTGTCTTACCATCCAATCACCCATCTACTCAACCATCATCCACAAGCATCCATTGTCCTTATAAAACTTCTAATGTTGTAGGAACATATGCAAAAGTGTGTGTATGTCTCTTATCTAATGCAAAGATCAGGCAGTCTACTGATTCAGTTGACCTCCTCAATGCGAATTATGTTAGTGCCATGAGTTCAATTATGTATGCAAGAAATCCTATTTGATACACATCATTTCTATATGAGTGCATAACCATTTATCCAAATGCACCATCCATGTGATGAGTCAATGAATTTGCATCCACAAAAATTGAAAAATGCACACACATCCATATGCAGTATGAGAGTGTTTTTGAGCCGTTCTAGTGCCTAGTGTGTGTATATGCATCCATGAGCGACCACTAGCAACCACTTGCATCCACTTGCAAACATCAAACATAACATGTCTCAAACACATGTTTACAACCATTAGTTTCTACCTAAAGGTTGAAGACTCGGTCGATAGGATACAACCAAGTGATAGAAGCAAGTACAATTAAAACAAAAGCTTTGTTCCCATTAGACACCGGTTTAAGAGAATAATTCCCTAAGTATCAACCTCGAAGGTCGAAATCAACATCAGATTGACACTCAGAGAATTACTCCCATTAAACAAATGTCAAACTGGAAATCTACTTCACGCTTTGAGTAAAAAACCCTAACCTTATCAGAAATATTCAAATACTTGCAGACTACTGGTACAGATCAGATTATCAAATGATTCTTAGGAAACTAAGCATGATAAAACCCCATCATATCCCACAAAACCCAGAATGTATGCGTCATAGTCAACTTAACGCCCAACACAGATACCCTCAAACCCCAACCTATCACAAACAGATGAGTCGTAACCCTCATGGGGTTTGAGACTACAGCGGGATCAGAAACAAGACTAGTATTAAATTGCAGAGTCTCAATTACAGAATCAAAATACCAGAATCAAAGAGAGTTTTAACTCAATAATCAGATAAGGAAATTAATCCTGCTACAGAAAATTTCCTATCTCTATCCTATCCACCAGCCACGAGAGCATTCTCCTGCCCTCCAGAAGTAGGTTCTGCCCTCTGCCCTTGCCCTCGTTTCTTCGGGCAGTCCCTAGTGAAGTGTCCCATTTCTCCACAGTTGAAGCAAGCGCCCTTCCTCTTTCTGCAATCATTTTTCAGATGAGTCAAGCTTCCACAAGTAAAGCACTTTTTCTCCTTCTTATCTTCAGATTTTTCATCCTTCTTTTGTGTTTCCTTTTTGGGCCATGCTTTCTTGTTCTGTGGTCCTTCGAGCTTTTCTTCTTTCTTCTCACTTTTGGCTTCCTCTTCATGCATTAACGCCATGTCAACCAATTTCTCGAAGGTAGCCACCATAGGAATGTGGGTCATAGCCAACCCATGTAGCGGCTCATTCAAACCTTTTAACGAATCTCAGGGCCTTCTTCTCAGGTGTGTTTACCAAGTCTAAGACGAATCTCGCCAACTGACTGAACTTGTTGATGTACTCCTTCACTGATAAATTCCCCTGCTTCAACGCCAAGAACCTCTCCATGTATAAATTCTCTTCTGCTCGTGAAAGAAATTTCATCTCGAACCTATGCCTGAAATCCATCCATGTCTCCATCGGACGCTCTCCATTCGTGACCTCCCACCAAAATGAGGCTTCGTCCTTCATTAACCAAGCAGCTAATTGGACCTTCCTTCCATCTTCTATCTCGAAGATACCAAACAAATCTTCCACCTCCTTAAGCCAATTTCGAGCTTCAACAAACGTCTCTGACCGGTCAAAAGGTTTCCCGCCCATTGCCCGAAAGTCCTTGCATATCTTCGAAAAAGTATCAACGCGGGGAGGGGGAAGAGGAGGAACGTCTGTTGCGCCTGCGACGGTGGCCCTAGCCTCCAGATACCTTCTGAACCAAGTTGGTATCAGTATGCCCTCGGGTATCTCGGGTACCCCAGACATGCTGAAAAAAGAAAGGAAGAGATTGAAAACGGAGAATCAAAAGATAGATATATGGCTTTTGGGGATTATATTTTTCAAAGTAAACTCTACTTTTGAAAATACTTTCTTTTTAAAACATTTCTTTTAAAATAGTTTTCAAAAATTCTTATCTAATCTGGTAACCTTCAGCTCTGATACCAAGTGTAACACCCCACGTCCATTAATGTCACTCACTAAGGGAATGCATTAACTTTCATGGAGCGATATAAGTAAACATAACATACTATTACAAGATAGATACTTAAAGTAGTACTTGAAAATTTTATGACTTTATTACAGTGGAAACAGAAATAAGTATGGTTACATCTTTCAAAACCACAATACCGAAATTCAAGTACATAAATATCAGTCTTATACAAAAGCCTTCGGAGTACATAATTTTAAAGCCATAATCCCCAACAGAAAATGCAATAAATAGGTAGAATCAAAGCCAAGCAATACTTCAAGCACTTCTAACACTTCAAGTAGAGAGAAATCTAAATCAAGCTCCTACGTTCCCAACCTGAGTACCTGGGGAGGGGAAGGAAAGAAAAGAGGCGAAAACAAAACGGGGTCAGACATAAAGTCTGGCGAGTCCAGTGACTTTCAACATATAAACAAATAACAGTATCATGACATTTAAATAAAATTGGATGAGAGATAACCGTAACAGGAGTAGCAGGTTAATAGAAGAAACAGAATGGTATAGATTAAGCTAAGCTTCTTACTTGGTTTTCACTTCTCTGCACTGATACTAGTATAACAGAATTAGGTGTTGTCCTATGCCTAAACAGAAAACAGAACGATCTCTTCAGAAACACGATGCTAGTTATGGGCCTTTACCACCCTAACAGAGACAGACAGTACAGAAACAAAATGCTAGTAATGGGCCTTTACCACCCGAACAGTGACAGACAGTACAGAAACAGAATGCTAGTAATGGGCCTTTACCACTCGAACAGAGACAGACGGTACAGAAACAGAATGCTAGTATTAGGTGTACATTAGTGACGGGCCTTTACCACCCCAACAGACTGTACCACACAGAAACAGACAGGTGTTACCACCCAACAGGAATAGATGGTACCCCACAGAAACAGACAGAACTAGTTGTACCCTAAATTCTACCCCAAACGATCGGCTCCCTAATACATAAATACCCTGTGTCGGCCCCACATAAGGGTGTATCATTCCCTAAAGTGGCAACCTATAGACACAGACCTATTTACAGATGTCACGGTGTCTTACATCCTCAGAGCAGACCGGATCCACGCACGCACATGACCCAGTTGGAATGCGCCATCAACACCCCTCGCCATTATCAGAGTGGACCTCTTACAATTAGTCCATTGAGCATGCCCTGGAGCCTAGCTAGTGTTGGGTCATAGTTTTGATACCAGAAAGGGTTACTGACTAATATGGGTCCCAAACAACAGATGACACAAGTAATTACCCCTCTTAACCTTGTGTCCCCAGACTAACAGATTTCATATTAACAAAGTTCAGAATTAACTAGTTCTCGGACCAAACATACAGTTTAACAAGTTCCAGACTAACGGATCAGATATGTAGATTAACAGACTTACAGATTGTTTCACCTAACCTTGTTTTGGGCCTATAGATTTACGAAACGGGTTTATTAGATTCATCCGCCCAATTGATTTAACCTTATCCACCCAACACGTTTTAGCATCATATTTATCCTAGATTTGCATTAATTAATTACTAATGCACATACCTCTCACATTAGCTCGGTAGCTTGTGGCCGCTGGATGTGCCGGGCGGTCCCGGGCAGACTTCTGCCACAAGCCAGACCTAACCTCGTGTCTAAGCATCTTTATGCCTACGACCTCTCACATTAGATTGACAGTTTGCGGTTGCTGGTTAAGCCGGTTGGGTCCGGGCAGGCTTCTACCGCAAACAGAGTCTAACCTCGTGTCTCAGCATTCTTATTTTTAGCTAAAGTATTCATTCACAGATTATGTCAATCTCAGACTAATTATGCCAATTCAACAAATTAAACTTCTTTATAAGTTACAACAGATTATTCAAAGTTCTATTAACTTGTTTTGCTCAATTTTAGATCGAGCCTACAGATTTTCATACCCCAAATTTACCGTATTCAGTTTCAACAGATTTAGCAGATTAGGCAATTTAACAGATTTAATCATCTCTTAAAATTCTATTGACATACCTCGCATAATCATAAAATTAAGCCTAATTTTACATGCCCAAATTATGGTCATAATTCACAATATAACATATGCCCCAAAATTTTAGTTAAATTTACACAGTATAGAATATTCCCCAAAAACCCCAAATCATGGTATACAATACGAATTATGCCAAATTATAGCCTTTTATTTCAGCATATGTCAAAAATCCAAAAATCCCCATTTAGGCATGTTCACATTTAATAGTTATCCTATTTTAATATAGACCTTTACGCCTAAGGCATATACAAAATGATTCTCCTTCCTCCAAATCACGGACTATCATATATATAGTATGCCCAGATCTAGAACTTAAATTACAACATATGTTCTTTCCTCAAATTAATCACAAATCAGTCCGATTATGCATCATTCACTATTTTCCCTAAATTTAGCGTTCGTGCGTCAATCTCTTATGAGATTTGGCTCAGGCTCGTGGTAGCCTGGCTATAGAACAGAAGGAAGGAAGAGATACAGAATAGTTACAATAATATTAATAAGATAGATCTACACAGAAAAACAGATCTGATAAACAAGAATATGCATAATCTCCAATTCAGATTTATAACCATGTCAAGATCATAATTAAATTTCATATCTGAAAATAACTGTACTCACAAATCGTGGTTTAAGAAAGAGAAGAACGATTCTGGGATCTGATTTCTGGAGTTGATTTAGCTTTCCGCTGATGTAGGCGTTGATTTGTTATCTTTATCTTCTTGCTTGAATTGATTGATTAGGGTGGAGGCTAGGTCACTTTAGGTTTTAGGAGCATGGAGGCGCCATTCCTCTTTGTTAATGAATCAGGGTTGGGTCCTGCTATGTATTTATAGGTGTAGAGAGTGTTTTAGAGCCCTTAGATTAACCTAGAACCCGTCAGATTCGTACAACACATAAAAAAACACGTCACAGGAAAAACTGCCCAGATCTGGAGGATAGGTCGATCTCCCTTGTGGTAGGTCGACACCCAGTCGACCCCCTGGTCGACCTGGACCCCGGGTCGACCCCCAGGTCAACCTGCTTGGTTGATGGCGGAAAATTTCCCACTCAGATGCCTGGGTCAAATTTTGAACTGTTTTGAATTTTAGTTGAATCTTCTAAAGGCCATAACTTCTTCATACAGAATTCGATTTACGCAAACTCGGATTCTATCTTAAGCAGAATTCCGAGACGAACGCAATGACGTAGCCCGTTTCCCTTAATTCTTCTTTTAAAAATTAAGTATACTTTGTTTTGTTACTTTTATGTTCACAGAAAATACGGGGTGTTACATCTAACAAACATTGTACCAAATGAATATTTATTGTTATTTTATGACCAAAACCACTATTTATATAACGATCATGTACAACACCCGTCCTGGGGGTGGGGGGGCTCTCTAAGGGACATACATCAAAATGTGATTATATATATATATATTATATATATCATATTCGTTCAACGTATTTCATCAACTTAATGATACTTAGTATTGTTGTCATTTTCTAACAAACTCAACTCGCTTTTACACTCGTGCATTCATCTTTGTTGCATAAGTCAAGATGAGTACAATATAATATTCCTAACTCGTGCGTGCATTTTATCTTATTCCAATTAATACATCACAATAACACATATATCCAATGGTTTACTTATACATAAATAACCATAAATTGTACATACAATTTTCAATTTGATAATATCATATGAAATATGCACATAAGAGAATGCTATAAATCGCTACAAAGCTATTGGAAACAATTGCAATCGATAAATAGTCCTAATTAAACAATTTATGCATATGTATGTTTGGGGTAAAAACTATATTTTTATTGAAAATAAAAGATTATACCTGAAATAGATTGTTTCAAACATTGATATTGAAGCCGAGGAGGTTCCTAAATGACAAAAATGATGTTTGGATGTTGAAATTTCGGGTTTAGGGTGACGATTGGTTTCGTGCTGGAGCAAGAAGGTAAATGAGGAATAAAAGGTTCAGATTGTTGTATAATTCGCGATTTTTCAACGGTTTCCAACGACCGTCGACGAAGCCGTCGGTCCCCCATTGGAATACATGCATTTTCTAGTAGTGAAAATGTTGGTGGTAGAAATTTCAAGGGTGGAGCTAAAACATGAAGGTTGGAGCCAAAATTCCAATGGTGGAGCCAATGCCCAAGGTTGAAATCGAATTCTAACGCGAAAGCCAAAATTTGAGGGTTGGAGCCAAAATTTGCGGGCCAAGACTTAGACTTTTACTTAAAGCCAAGATAGAAAAGTTTTTTTTTTTTTTTGAATTTGTTCAGGAGGGAACCGACCGAAGTCGTAAAACCCTCCCTAGTGCACCTAGCCTGATCCGCGAGCACCGCATAAGTGGCTGATCTTAACGTTGATGGTATGGAAATATTATTTGGATGAAAATATATAACATAATATTTATATTTTTCAATTTTGAAATTATTTCAACATTTTCGAATTTTCTGAAATATTAAACATTTTATAAATTTTTATTTTTTACTTGTGAGTTCCGAGTTTTATCAAAATTTATATTTCAAACTTTAATTGTAAATTCATGGACATATATAAATTTATTTTATAAAACTTAAACAATATTTGTTTTTGGAATAATAATTGTTAAATATAACTGGTTTTTAATAATTATTAATAATAAATATCACTTCACAATTATTAAACATTACTTATTGTTCATTAATTATTAAAAGTAAATATTGACTAGTGTAACGAGTCACTATAAAAACCGGTCGGTCTTGCCAAAAAAAGAGTAAATATTGATTATTGCTTCTTAAGTTTTTATTAATTATTATTCAATTGTATTATTAAATATTAGTCTTAGTTATTAAATATGATAATTAAGCATATTACTTATAACTAATTAGATATTGTTTATTTTATAGCAACTTCCATATTATTTATTAATTTTTACATATTACTTACTAATTAAATATTAAGTATTGAACTTTAATTGTTAAATTTTACTAACTAAAATTTACTTATTAATTATGTAATTGCATTTATCTATTATTAATTACATTATTACTAATTATTAATTATATTATTATTAATTGTATAATATGAACCATTTTCAAAAAAAAAATATTACTAATTACATAATTAATTATACAACTACCAATTAATAAGTAATTTTTTTTTGGCAAGGCCGACCGGTTTTTAAGGTGACCGCAAACACCTTTTATTATGACTAGTAATAAAAATACAATTTAGCACAGGTGACTATAGTTAGTAGCCAGCTACATTCGGTTTTTAAGGTGGACCGCCCACCACATACGGAGTTTATAGTGTTCCGTCCACTCTACCTAAGCAGGCTTATAGCACTGGAGCTAGTTAATGTACTAGGCTACAATAGTTGCATGCATACTAGCCCCCCTCATCAGAGGAGGATCTACATGTGCTGTCAGACGGACTAACAACACGGGTGTGTCTGGAAAAGGCCAAAGCTAAATTTGGCACATAACAAGGATTAGGAGCACTAAAGACGAAATTCCTATCCCAATCAACTGCAAAGAACTCAAGCTTGTTAATCTCTCCAACCTCACCACTCCGAATAAGCTCTAAACCATTCCCATCTCTCTGATAAATCAATTTTCTCTGGTCGTTAACATCATCAGTGATATACTTATAGAAGGTATCACTAGTTGGACAGTAGTGCATTCCTGACCCAATATGAAACCAAACATGTTCTTCTGCAACCCAGACAATTTCCTTAGCATGCGAGTCACGAACAACATCATCCACAACGGAAGTATGTGGACTAGGATCAGGAGGTATCGGAGAGACAACCACAGGAAAAGGTGAAGGCGGGGAAACAAAAACAGGGATTTTAGGCACCCACTTGACATTCGGAGGCCCGGGAAGTGGGGATCTGTCAACAAGAGGAACAGGGGCTAGCGAAGAATCACCAGAAGCAACAGGACAAGAGTCTACTAGATGACCAAAGGTCTGACAGGTCTTGCATATATCCGGTTTCCAGCCATATTTCACCACCACTTCAGCAACAAACCCATCCGCTATCCTTAATTTAATCTTATCCGGCAATGGCTTGGCGGGTGAAACCTCAATGAGAGCTTTAGCATAATAGAGATTCTCCCTAGCAACAGTTGTGTTATCAAAACATTTCATTTTTCCAATACTGTTCGCCAACCAATTCAATCCGGTCAGAGATTGCAAAACAAAGGGTATCTGAGAGAGATAGGCCCACACGGGGATAGATAAGACATGATCTCTAGCACGATCAACAGTCGGACTCCATGGAGTAATGATAAAAGGCTTACCGTGTATAAAAATCGGATCCATACTGAGAATTCTATGTCTCTCATCAGGTCTTGAGAAATTGAAGAAGAACAAAGATCTATCCAAGTGTACAGATAGTCCACCCTTTAGTTGCCAGGCATAACTGCATTTTCCCTTCACTATAGAGTATGGCGGGTTGGAATCCAAGAAAAAACCAACTAAGTAATTCTTCCAAAAATCTGCTCTAGCATCTAGTACTTGAGACGGCGGTTCCATAATCCCATCTTTACATACCATTTCAAATTCCCGAGGCTCATAGATGCCAGCATTCAACGGCTCCTTTTGAAACAGCGAGACAAAAGAGGGAGTAGCACCACCACTTGGTGCAGCTGACGAAGGAAAACCACTTTTGCTTCTAGCATCATCATTAGTTACATTAGTTTCCACTTCTGCTGCAGAAGTATTACCACCCAGATTGGTTGAAGTGACAATTGGTTCATTCTCCCTTCCTAAAGCAACAGGAACGCATACGCTTCCACTACCCAATATTTTCAAATTAGATCCAGCCTCACCCAGTATTGTTGCTATATCATTCATCAGTTCAACTAAACTTGCACGACCAGAGACACCGGCTAATCCCACACCCTTTTGTACCAAGTTAGTACCCACTCCAACCTGATTCCCTTCGGATACAAGAGCATCAGAGTTACCGCTTTCATCAACGTTGTTTTCGATTCCACAGGATTCATTCAGATTAGTTTCACCCAAAAATACAGTGGTCTCAGACCATCTATTTTCATCGTTTGACGCTGCCAAAAGGGGTGTTAAAGTAGTATTACCAGGAATCGTGTCTCTAGAAGCATTTCCAGGCAAGGCAGACGCTTCCGAAGCTAGATCCAGAATTGCCGTACCATGGTTTTCAGCAACTCCAGAAACACACGGAGCATCAGACAGTAAACTCGGCGTTGGATTGAAAAGACATCCAGATCTCGTCGCTGATGAGCGAAGGGCCTCAACGCCAGCGTACTGAGTTGTCCCACTACGTTTCTTCGCCATGGAGGCGGAGCAGACGGGGAAAGGGAGGATCTTGTTGCGAGAAAAGGTTTTTAAAGCAGTGGAATGCGCTGAAGAAAAAGGAGGAAAAGCAATTTCGCCAATCGCCTAGCCAGTAGCCATTCACAAATGATTGACTATTATGAAGATATTTTTAAAGATAAACAATGATATTATTATAATAATTAGTAATTATAAATTATTTAATACTAATATTGTATACTAAACTCTCATTATGTAATTATTAATAATTTATTATTTAATAGTAATTATTACTTAATAATATTTGAAAATTAATATTAAAAAATTACTTAATAATTATCAAAACTTCCTAATTATTGCTAAATATAATTTTCATGCTATATATTAATAACCAACCATGATAATTTATTAATTATTAAAGTATTAGTTCATATTTATTAATTATTAGTACTTAATACTTATTATAACAAAATATTACTTATTACTTCGTACTTTTGTATTTAATAGTAATTATGTTTACCAAAGATGGGAGAAAAATAATTTTTAAAATATGTTTTTTGGAACTAGCTTTACCACTTATAAAAAAACAGTTATCGCAAGTAGCGAAAACAATTGCTAGAGATAAATTTTCGCAATCAATTTGGAATTAGCACAGTTGCAATTAGTATGTTTGATGCAACTGTTATGGAAGCGCCGTTGTTAAAAGTACGTTTTTGCAACTGATAAAGAAGTGCAGTTGCTGAAATTATGCTTTTCGCAATAGAAAAACGGCCTATTGCTAAATCTCATCTATTGCAACTGGTATGAAAGGTCTATTGTTAAATATCATTTACTATAACCGTCATGTGTCGTCAATTGCAAATAGCTAGTTGCAATATGGTATTTTTCTTGTAATGTTTTTAGTAGTCCTTTTCTCATGGTAAAATAACAAAATCAGTTTTAGTTATCTTTTCGTATTAAAAGTTGGTATTTTGAAAACATATTTGATGAAAATAAATTAGGTAACTTTTGGTTGACAATGATACAAAACCTTGTAATTTTGGATATGTGTTTGTATATTATATGATAAATAGCAAGAATACCTTTTGTACTATGTAAACATTCAAATAAAGGATGTTCTATTAATTTACTCATCGTTTTAAAACTATTATAATGTTTATGTTTGTTTCAAAATATATTAGAGATACAGGTGTTTAAAGGCTTATTACCCGTACTAATCCACCTCAAAACATATTACAGATGTAGATCGATCCCAAAAAATATCGTAGACATAGGTCTATTTTTGTCACGATCACAACTCTAGAGTGCACAACAAATATTACAATTCCTTGCTCTAAATAGTAAAATATAATTAAGCAAAATTGATAGAAATAAATAAAGGATTTTTTGTTGACAATGCTAGAGGACGTCGTTACAAATTACAAGCAAAATACATTTAAATTTATATTGGCCGTAGATCTAAATTTATAGGAGAGCTATTGAGATAACCAATAACCAATTTATATAGCCTTGAACATGAGTGAACCGTTTTAAAGTGACGTACCCGATTTGATCATAGACTTTATACGCTTTGCAAACTAACTGTTTCATACGTATCTTGTGCTTGAAATTTGTTAATTTCACCAGTAGATAAATGACTTCAATTTCTTCTGGGTATATAATCTGATAATGAACAAATAATAATTTAACCATAACCTTTACATATGCGATTCTCGATTCCTTGGTTGTAGTGTTTTTACAAACTACAAAATCATTTTTGATCATAGTGGGAGCAGATATGATTGTCGCTACTCGCTATACATGTATGTTTGTTGTATTACTTCTGCATTTTATTAGTGTATTTGTTGAGGTACTTCGATTGATGTGCATTTAATTCAGTTTCTGTACTTCTATTTAATTTTAATTAAAGAGATATCACACAATAAAACAAATAATTAATTAATTAAAGATTAATTATTAAATTGAAAAGCATAAATTAAAATACTCCGCTTAAATGTATCATTTAAAACCGTAAAATTCATATCTCATTTAACTTTGTACTCCTTTTAAATATCTCGTTTGAATGAGCAAATGCACATTATAATGAGTGGTGCATGAACTCGTGCATGAATCTACCATCAATGCCTAAGTGTTTAATATCCATGCATGAATATTATGGAAGCATACATGGATATCATCAAAGCTTCATGAACCTTCTAATAAATTTGATTTACATCTTTAATAACAGTATAACTCCAAATGAAATAACTATTTTGCGTGAACATTTTGTTAAGGGGATTGCTCATGTATGGGTTTTGTGTATCCTAAAGCATCTCCAACAAGGCGTAATCTCAACTTATAATATCGAACTGGAATTGAACACCCATTTAATGTACGATAAATGTAAGCATTCATTTAATAATCATGTGGCACTAAGCGTTCATTTAGAACGATGAAAATTATTAAAATAATTTAATATGACATAATATCAGTGTTTTTCTAGCCCAACCTTGCAGCGGTTCGACCTCGAATAACTCTGATTTATGCATGAACCCTAGTCGGAACTTCAAACCAATGGTACAACCTTCAATTTTATAGGATTAAACCACGGTTTTTTGTTTTTTCCTACTTCTCGTTGTGTAATAGTTTATAAATACATGAATTTCAAACTTTATTATTCATTTGTTTGAGTACATATAAAACTTGATTATTCATGTTTTCACTATTAAAAAGCATGTGTGTTTTTTGATGATTCGACTGGTCAGACCGTCAAAACTTTAAAACCCGAGTCCTCATGGTTTGACTCACCGTCGAGTTATGAAAACTATACATAATATATAATTAAATAATTTTGGAATGATGTGGTAATTAAATAATCTTTGAGTCATTGTGGATGTGTCACGCTGCAGACTACTCTTAGTTTCACAAAAATAATAATAATGAAAACAATACTTTATTTTACCCATAGTGAACGGCGATATCTGTATAACCATGCATTGACATTGTATAAAATATTACAATAAATTTCACACTACTGAGTTGTGTTCAAAGTTTGTTTTTTTAAACAAATAGGATTTTTGAATTTTCAACTTTATACCATCAATGTTTAATGCCATGAAACAATAAAAAAAAAATTCAAGATCAAAAGCGAAAAGAACAAAAACGAAAAATGCAAAACTTGCAGCTTGACATGTGTTACAGATGCTTTCTTACGTAATAGTTTATGTTGCTTCTTTCACTTTTGAAATTTCATTTACTTAATTTCTCTACTAATCATTGATTTGAATGACAAACCTAAAAACAACCATGACAGTCTAAAAGAAATTATGATAATAAATAAAGTGATAATTCATTTAATGCCTCATAGCTAAAAATCTTTGAGCAACAAAACAATTTGAACTAAGATCATACAACAAAACTACAAAGTTAACTGTTTAAATTCATTTTCATCTGCTACAAAAGTCACATGATCTTCAATTTATCCTATTTCATCACAAACATACAATGAATCTAGCTAGAATCCCCTAAGCATGATTGCCTTGACAAATCTTTCATGGTGAATCAAAATGCATAATCTGAGGTACCTTCTGTGTCAACAGCAGTCCATACATCTAACAAGCCCGTTTTCATTACAACCACCACAATGTCGAAATATGGATCTCTTCTCCAAATAAATCTTCTGACTTCCATCGCAAATTCTACACAAAATAAAGCGCATTCCGCCGCAAGTTCCACAAACGCCGTTATCCTTCAAACTCGGCACGCCTTCGATAAGCTTCTTCAATTCGCCACTCTCGTCCAAAGCTTGCACTTCCTCGAAACCACCTATGTACCTCCCTCCTATGAACACCTGCGGCAAACTCAGTTTCTTCACCTTCAGAAGTCCCATCAGCTCGGTCAAGAAGCTAACATCCATGCTCAGATCTCTCTCATCTATCATCACACGATAACCGTTTAAAATCGATCTAACGGCCTTGCATTCTTGAAAAGTTTTCCGGACGATCCTCAGGCTTGTGTGGTACAGAACTATTTTCTTCTCGGTGGGCGTCGGGGCTTTCCAGCGACGGAGGAAGCCGGAAACGGTGCGAGTTCGGTGCAGAACGGGTGAGCCGTCCGACGGGGGCTTTGATGGAGGTGCGACGATGTCGACGAGGGATCCGAAGTCCTGGGAGGAGAAGGTCGGGGTCGAGGGGTCGGGATGTTGACGGTCTTTGACGGCAGCGGAGGAGGCCGCACCGCCGAAGGAGAAACGCCGCCATTTCTTAAGCATTGGATTATCAGAATTGGGGTTTAATATGAATGTGTATTTATTTATAGAGAAGGATCAGGAGGAATGGCTTGGAAAGAACTAAGTAACGGTGCAAAAATTCAAATGAAAATCTATGAAATATCTCAAGGGTTTAATCGATCGAGAACCTTCCCAGGAACGTATCTGGCATGTGATTATTGTGTTTCTATATTGGTAATAGACTAATAGCATTCATTCAATTGAATTTGGAGGCTTGAATCCTCCTCGCACCTGATCAAAATTCATGAATCAAACTAAATGATTTCTTCCCATTCTCTACTTATGATTTTGTTCGACTTTGACAATTGAGAAAAAGGGGATTTCGGCTGATAATCCTTTTTTTTTTTTTTTTTTTTGGACTACGGTAAGTAATCAAATCGTTTATCATATAAAAGATTTTTTGAAAATCTTTTGTACTATAAAATATGTTCATATTACTGTTTAAATGAAATATTTTAGTTATTAAACCTAAACATCTATAAACGAGTTACAAATAAATATTTTGGAAAATTTAGCTTCGTATTTTTTTTTTTGGTTAGACTAGCACAATTCTTTTTTTCCATATGCTTAAATTAGGAAAATAAATATTTGTTGTAGCTTAACATTTAAAATTATGATGATTATCTATTTATTTCCAATTTAAATCTAATAAGTCATTTTAAAACGATGAATAAATACATTAGTTATATTTAGCTTTGTTTCGTTCTGGTTATCACTCCCCTCAAAATATGGTTATAATATTCTAATAACAATTGTACCAATAGCTTGGTCCTGTTGGAGACATTACATTGGAAAGAAAATAGTTCTATTATGCATGTTTGTTGTACATGTTTATAATTAATGTTGAACAACATCCTTACTGAAAAAAGAAATATAATTCTTGCGCATAGGAAGAAAGAAAAAGGCTAAATTCCATGAACTATAGATACTAAAAATAAGCGGTGGATGGTGATAGAAATCATAACAAATAGTTTCTCCTAAGGTAGGCTTTGTTAAATCACTACTAGAATGGATTGTTATTCTAACGCCCACTTTCCAACAGCCGCCAACGGCTACTGAGGAGCCATTGGAAGCTGATGGAACAATGGTCGTTGCCGGCCGTTGGTAGCCGTTGCAAATTTACGTGATATTGCCTGCTTCAGCAAACCGAAAGCTTCATTCTTCTTCATTCACTAAATAATCCTCTCCACCAACTATTCCTCTCCTTCCAAATTTGTTGTCAAAGCTTTCTCCACCACTCTAACCTCTTTGGGCGCCATCTACGAGCTTCTCCAACCCATCTCTACCCTTCTCGTTCTCCAAATTAGGTAATTTCATTAAACCTAATATTTAGCGTTTAATTGATTTCGGGTTTAATTTGTAATTTGCTTAATTCCTACTTGTTTGTATATGTTTATTACATCATGTTGCCCTCTAATTGCTATTATTATCGCCATAATAATCAAATTGTCTAGGGCTAAATTGATTTAGGGTTTAACTGTGTTTGTTTAGGTAACTTTAGTTAGTGAATGTTATATGTGTGTGTGATAGAGTTTGTTAATAATATAATTTATGCAAACACGAAATAAATTACTATAATTTATGCAAACACGAAGTAAATTACAAAAATATATAATTTAGTACACATGTACTGAAATGGTAAAATATTTACAAATTGTATATTTAAATTTAATATAGACAAATATTTAAACCCTTAGTTATTATTTGGCCCGTCTTACAAGTATTGTATATGATCGTTATATGAATATTCATTCTTTTACAAAACGGACATCTCTATTCATCTGATACAACATTTGTAGGATTTGTCCTTTTATTGGACAAGTTACAAACACTATAAAGTATTTATATTTCGTAGATCATATCACTTTAAATGGTTCACAAAATTTCGACGGTATTTCCTTTACGTTCCTTGTGTACACGCACATGTGTACGATACAAGGAACACGGGGGAAATGCTGCCGAAATTTTGTGAAATCGTTTAAAATGGTATGATTTACGAAATATAATTACTATTGTGTTTGTAATGGGAAGTAGGATGGCTGACCATCAAAGAAGATACATAAGCGTCAATGAACCAATAATTATTTATTTTAAAATAAAGTTTGTAGACCATCAAAGAAGACACATATAAAATTAACGATTACTTTTTTTCTTTACTTCATCATAGGTTTTAAAGTAGGAAAAATGGCCAATTACTTTAATGATCGGAGCTCGATGTATCAAAAAGGGAAATTAATGATGCAACAAGTGAACATTTTGAAAATGGGATAAAAGTGTTCATTGAATTTGCGATATGTAATATCGGAAATAGTAGTGAAATTCGTTGTTCATGTAGTAGGTACAAATTGTTGAACTATTTAATACCGAGTATGGTTAAGATTCATTTGCACCTATACAGTTTCCTACCCAATTATTTGTTGTGGGGTCGTCATGAAAAAATTATAGCCCTTAATACTCAAGAACAGTCGACTAAGATCAATAGTGTTGAAGTTAGCACGAATTTCATAGAAAATATGGTCAAAGAGGCTCCACGATCAATTCAATGTTCCCTACCATTCAAATTGGTAACGACGATGATAACGTCAAAGAGGAGCCAAATGTTGAAGCTAAAAATATATATGATTTATTGAATAGTGCTAAAAAAACCTTTGGAATGGATGTGAAAGTGACACTCAATTATCGGTAACTGCAGAACATATTGCAAAGAAATAAAAATACAACCTTATGGAAGCTGAATTTACGGCTGTTGTTCAAGTGGCTAAACGCCATATGCCATCTAATAATTTAATGTGTGAAAATTATTATGAAGTGAAAAAACTTATGTCATCTTTTGGTTTTTCATATCAGAAAATAGATACATGTTTAAAGGGTTGCATGTTGTATTGGAAAGAAGACAACAATCTTAGAAAATGTAAGTTTTGTAATCAAGAAAGATACAAACCAAGAAAAAAGAAGGAAAAAGAAGTTCCGTACAAGCGTATTGATTATTTACCCATCACCTTTAGACTTCAAAAATTATATGCAACATTTGTAACAACGCAGCATATGAGATGACAGTGTGAGAACACCTCAAGAAGGTACCTTGACACACCCATCGGATGGAGAAGCATGGAAACATTTTGACAAGAAATATCCCGATTTCACAGCGGAGAGCCGCAAAGTTAAACTAGGTTTATGTACAGATGGTTTCGCACCGTTTTCTCAGTTTGGTTCAAAATATTCATCTCGGCCTATAATAATCACACCTTACAATCTACCCTCGTGGATGTATATGAAAACTCCATACATGTTTCTTACAGTTGTCGTCCCTGGCCTTACTGATCCAACACAGGGTATTGATGTTTACTTACAACCGCTAATCGAAGAATTGAAAAAATTATGGAATGAAGGAGTTGAAACATACGAGGTGTCAAAAAAAGAAAAAAATTCGGATGTTCGCTTCTTTGTTATGAACTATTAGTGATTTTCCTGCATATGCAATACTTTCAGGTTGGAGTACGACCGGTCGTCTTGCTTATCCTTATTGTGTGGAAGAAACACGAGTATTTTCGTTACCATATGGAAAGAAAATTTCATGTTTGATTGTCGTCGATGTTTTCTTCATATTAATCATACTTTTAGAAGAGACAAAAAAACTTTATGTCTAATAGACATGAGGCTCTACAGCCACGACGGTTTGGTCAAGTGAGGAAATATATGAACTCGTACAAGATTATCCAAAGATACAAGAAACCGGAAAACAAATTTATATTCAAGGTAAATCGACGATTCATAATTGGTGCAAACAGAGTATATTCTGGGAACTGGCTTTTTGAAAACATCTCTTAATCCGTCATAACATTGACGTGATGCATAACGAGAAAAACGTATTCGATAATGTGTTTATTACAGTTCTGAATGTGAAGGACAAGACTAAGAACGATCTGAAATCTAGACGTGATATAGAGGAAATATGTAATCGTCCTGAGCTTCATATGAAGCCCAATGAAAGTAAAAACCCAAAGCATGCTATGAACTGGACAACAACCAAGTTAAAGTACTGTTAAAATGGGTGGAAGAATTACATTTTCCCGATGGAATTTCCTTTAATCTTCGTAGATGTGTTGACTATAAAAACGGAAGGCTAAGTGGAATGAAAAGCCATGATTATCATGTAATAATGGAAAATTTATTACCCATCACATTCAAAGAATTGTTACCTGAAAAAGTTTGGAATGTAATAACAGAACTTAGCTTATTTTACAAGGAGCTTTGTTCAACTACGTTAAAAGTTGTCCGTCTATACAAACTTGAAGAAGAAATCCCTATACTGCTCTGCAAACTAGAGAAAATATTTCCTTCGGGTTTCTAATGTAATGGAGCATTTACCTGTTCATCTTTCAAAGGAAGCAAGTTTTCGAGGTCCTGTGCAATATGAATGGATGTATCCATTCGAGAGGTATGTTATTATACTAAGTATTCAAATGTTAATTTAATTATAAATAGAACTTAATATTGAACCGAACTATTTTTTATTAGTTACTTAAATCATTTAAAGAAAAAAGTAAGACAAAAAGTGAGACAAAAACCTTGAGTTGAAGGTACTATTTGTAAATCATATATCGAAGAAGAAGCTTTTTTTTCTCTTATTATTTTAATAATCATGTGAACTTATCATTTGGAAGCGTTCCGCGTAACGATGAGAGGGTTGAACAAGATTCTTCTTCTAATTCAACATTATCTATTTTTAAACAACATGACCGACATGCTGGAAAATATGTGGAAATATGACTAAATGATACAGATTGTCATGTAGCACACACTTATATTCTTCTTAATTGTCCTGAAGTTGCTCCTTTTGTCAGGTAATCATTTTTTTTTCAAGTTTTACTAAATTTAAGTTAAACGTGTTAATAATAATGTAACATATAATATTTGTGTTTGCAGTATTTATGAATCACAAAATCCAAGCGGCGATTTAAGCAAAGATTTCAGTAGTTGGTTTAGGAACTATGTTTTTGATCCCACAAATAATGTGTTCGACGAAGGACTGAAACATTTAGCCTTTGGACCGAAAAGAAAAGTCAAAACGCATCTAATATATTTCGTTAAGGGTTTAAATTCAACACCAAAGAATACGGTGCTGAAAAATTAACAAACAATAATGGTGTGTTTGTTAAAGGCAGTGAAGATCCTAATAATCATATAAATGATTTTTATGGCGAGTTAACTCAGATTTTGCAATTGACATATTTTACAAGGCCCGTAGAGGATGTTTATTTGTTTAGATGCAACTGGTTCAGCAATGTTCCAGGTTCTGGTATTAACGTGCATCCAAAGTATATTCTTGTAGAAATTAAACATACCTCACGTTATCAAAAGTACGACCCTTTTGTACTAGCCAAATAACCCCTACCAGCTTATTATTCCCCTTATCCATCTCTAAAAAGAGATAAAGCAGATTGGTCTACGGTTTTTAAAACCAAGCCAAGATTTACGTTCGATGGACAGAATATTCCTAATGAACAAGCCTATCAAGCAAATCTAGAGGAAAATGTTGAAATAACAATTGCAGACGATCAAACTAATTTTGGACCTTTAAATGATGAGACAAATGTATTAGTCGATGCATTTGAGAGTGTAGAGAAAAACGACATAGAACACGAAACCGAGTCTGAATCAGAAAACGACGAAGAAAATGATGAAGACTGAGTAAAATTTGGTAATTTTCACATCACATTACATTTACCTATTTTTAATATTGCTTTTTCACAACTATTCACATTATATTTACCTATGATTTGTATATGTATCAATGTGGCGGGTATATTATGTTTTGCTCTCAACGACATGGCGGTGAGAAAAGTAGCTTCGGGAATCTGACGGTAATGAATCATTTTTTGTACATACAATAAATAAATGTGTAAATATACAGTGTTATAATATTTTATATGCTGAAATAACATTTTATGCTATTCATGCAGACTCGACAACCTAAGAAGGCCCAATACAAAGAAGAAATTAAAGAGCTTAGAATCATGATTGAGCAGCTATATGAGCAGAGTCGTCTTCAGACTATGCAGTTGGATCAACTAAATCATAAGTTTGCGAAGTATGTGCACATTCATTATAGTCGTCCTTCGTCGTCTGCTGATTCCAAGGTTATTTACTCATTTTTGTACTTTCATATCATTTACTACGTTTTTAATTTGGGTCTCTCTCATTTTGTGAATTTGTATTTTATTTACACTACTTATCATAGAGTTTTGCATAATCGTCCTGATGTCTAAGCTTTTTTAATCTACCATCAATACGCTAATTTCAAATTAAAGAAAAGCATTCATAATTTTAAATTTAAAATGTAAATATAAGACATGCTATTAGGTTGGTTTTTAATTTTATATAATACATGTTTACATATCAACTTTGCTAAAACAAGTATTGATAAATACAGTACTGTGCGAAGCTCGAGTTCATCTTAAAATTTTTTTATTTTTTATTTTTTCTTGTCATTACTGTGTAGCTGTGTCATTTAATAAAACAAGAAATTGAATAACTAAAAAAGTACACATTACTCTCTTTAGCTATGTATTTTCGTCGCTATATGATTTCTTTTATTCTTTGCCAAGTTCACAATTGAATGAGCATTCAACCAAAATTTTATCGTTCTCTGTATTTCCAGGATTTTACTAACATGGGCCTCACAACCATTTTGGATCCTTTCAGCTTTCTAAAAGTATAGAATATTGGTGCAATATGAAAACCATAATGGTACAATCTTTGTATCCATTTATTTAATATAACAAGTTAAAATTGTATTCTTCCTTGCATGTACTGTTTTTGAAGCTATATATATATATATATACATACACACACACACGATTCAACTTACATACAATCGTCTTAAAATAAAAGTGTGATTTATATTCCATAGTTTTGATTACTCATTAATTGCCATAAACTTCATATATTCTGACGTATATAACTGTTATGTTAATTTCGTCAATATGCTTGGGTATTCAGAACTCTATGAAATAATAACTGAACTGGAACTCCAGTGTATTAAACATTTAAAATATTGTTTAGTTAAAATTTTGTCAACGATATTTTTTGTCAACACCGCAGATAGGTCTATGAAGGTGAACCTAAAGGAAAAAATGGGGTTATTTAACTTTTACAAGTTTGAGTTAGTTTACCATTTCCTAGATATCAAGGTTTAGAGCCCAAAAGATTAGTTACTCTTCCCTCGATGGGGTGAGCATCAAGCTTAAGCGACTCAACAACCAACAGTTATCTTGGAACAAGGGTTTCCTAAGCACAACCCTCGATAGTGGCTAAACGGATTGTAGGAAGGGGTTCTACAACGACTTTGTGGAGGGGTACAAGCTTGAGTAGGAACCTATGACTATGTAGAAAGCATATGGTATACCGTGTAGGCAATAGCTAAGAAAACTCGTAAGAAACTCATATATGCTAAGTGTTATTCCACTCTTTATTGATTTTTGATTTGGAGTACATAAGTGATTACAATAGAATTCCCCAAATTGATTTAGAATTTAGGGCTTACTCTAGAGAAAAAGAGTACAAGGATGAGAAATGAAGAATTTGTCCTCAAAATGAGACCCCTGGGGTCTTATTTATAGACAAATCGGGGCCCCTTTTGCTATTGGGACAGCAGATGCCCATGTCGTCCGCTTTTCCCTTTGGTCCCAGTTGCTTTGGCTCTCAGCCACTCTTTTGCCTTTTCAAGGTGCCGGTTCTGGGCTCTCGGAAGGATAGTCCCGGTCTTTGGAACTTTTTTTTGATGTCATGTCTATCTTCTTTGTACCGATGCCAAGCCTATCGGTGTGGACAACTTTAGGAAGGCATTAGGCTTCCAGATATAGGCTTCCAGACTTGTTATTAATTCTTCGTGGAACTTGCCTTCATGATTCAAGTGGATGGTTACCGGATCCTCCACCCCTGTCAGTACGAGACTAAGTAGATTGGTGTGGATAGCTTGTCTCCCCTCGAGGTTCCGGCTTGCCATTTGGTAGATCCTTAAAGTACGCTTTCGGCTTTCTGGTGGGGTGCTTTCCAGTGTTTCATTGGTTACTTACTAGAGTGGCTTCTCGGTGACCATCTAATGGGGGTCTTGGTAGCTGGTTTTCGGATGATTCCCCTATGCCTCAAACTCTGTGCCTTTGATGCTCTCGTCTCTCGATGTATCAGTGTTAAGCAAGTTAATACCTATAACCCTTTCGTCCTTCTAGATCTCGGTCTGTAGGATTCCTAGTCTTTCTCTACATTGGCTTCCGGTTTCAGATGACCCTCCATTATCTGTCCTTTGTGTCGGAACTACCCTGCTGGTATCATTTCTTTGTATGAGCTCTTTTCGTTAATGATGGTGTCAGTTGCTTGGCTTTCGGGTTGTTCCCTTACGCTCTTGGTTTTACTTTGTGCCTGATTTTTAATTATGGATTATTTTTCTATGCTTATAACGGTCTATTACCCCTTCACCGATAGCCTATTTCGGAGTTAATTTTCGTAGTAACATTTGTCCCCCTTGTGAAGGGGTAATTTCGACTTTTCAAGTCAAACTTAGGATAATTAACCGCTCCCTTCTTCCTATATATATACCTTCCTTATTCTACTTTATTAGTTCCTTCTCTTCATCATCATTTCCTGAATTCGAAATTGATCTCGGAAAAGCATTAACAATCTTTAAGTAAGTATCTACCATTCACACTTGATTGTATAATTAAAGCGTTGTTAGCTTATCTCGAGCTATAGTAGCTATCAGATTTGCTTGCCATAAATTGATTTCAGTTTTTCAATTACCAATTCTTGGCAACCACTTCCAATTTTATTCAGCAGCATTCAATTAGCATTTTTATTTTCTCTTATTCTCGTGAACATATCTAAGGGATAACCTCTTATCAACACATCTTTAGGAGAATAAGAATTATGTCCTTTCGAGCATTGTTCTTACCTTGTTTCATAAAATTAAACGAATTGTACCTAACATCATGGGAAAGAAACATATTGCTTTTAAACCTGGTAGGAATGCCCCTTTGTCAAATGATCTTTCTGCTTCTAGGAAGGTTACTGCAGTCGAGAAGCATTCCCTGATTTCATCGCAAGAGCAAGTTAATGCTATTCTTCAAGATTTTAGCATTTCTGGCATTGAAGCCATTCCTTCTCGCGAAATGGATACCATTTCTTCTCCTCCGGAAGGCTACTTTTCCTACTCTGCTATCTATATCTGGCAGGGTTTTTTTATCCCCTTTCAGGATTTCCTTCGTCGGTATCTGCATTATTTGGAAATTGCTTCCATCCAACTTTCTCCTAACACGTACACCTACTTGTTCGACTTAGAACTCTTATCTTTAGAATCGGGTAATTTATCTTTAAGCCCTTTAATTCTTGATTACTTGATTCTCCCTTCCAAACTTAGTGATATGAACCCTCAGATTTTTCGTGCAAACCCTACGAAAAAATTGTAATCTGAAGGAACGACAAGATTCAAAGACTGGGAATCTCAATTTTTCTTTGTTCGATGCTCTTCGGGCATCTTCGGCAACTTCCACACCCCAAGTATTCCAACCCGAATATAAGCCTTTCTCATTTCTATCATAGTGGGTTATCTTACCTTTCGGTTTTTTTAAGATGTTGCACCTAAGTTACTGGGTTTTTTGGATAAAGAGATAATTGATCTCCTTGGCACTGCTTCGGAGAAGTTTGGTAACAGGTATTCACTACTCACCTCTTCTACTCTCCGAAGGCATTCCCTTTTGCCGACCGGTCAATCCATCATTGGGCAGCCACCTTGGTCTTATTTAGTAAAGGGGTCTTTTCTTTGTCACTGGGAAGAAATGCTCCTTTTTTTTTCTAGTTCTCCTCTATTTCTTGACAATCTAGGTATACTTTTTACATGATAATCTTAAAACGAAGTCGGAACTAGAACTTCATTCGTCTTTCTTTCTCTGTATGTTAGGAGCCATACGCACTGAATTTAGTAAAACCAGTTCCATTTCCCTGGTTCCAAGAGCTGGAGTTTCTTCTCTTAAAGATGCATTGTTAAAGTCTAGGAAAAACGTAAAAATGAACCTTATGGAAAAGAGCTTAGAAGATCCTCTGCCGAAATAGGCTAAGGACGTAGCAGGTCCTTCTTCCTGCTCTGATGCGGTTTCTGTGCCCTAGAGATTATTTCTCCAAAGAAGGTCCCCTACTCGCACATTTGTAATGCCGGCTCCTCTGAAGTCTCTAATGAGCTACATTACGCGATGGGATTTTTTTCCTCTTCCAAGGACATTTACCCTCTTTTCTTTACCAATCCCTCTAATGGTGACAGCTTCGATGAATTGGTCGGACAAATTATTTCTTCTCCTACTTTTTCCAATGTTAATTTTCATTTGACTCCCCCGGTGGTTGTCAAGCCTTAGTTGAATAGCTGCTCCTAATATGAGTTTTTCTTTCTTTCTTATTTTCCTGTCCCTCCTTCAGTTGTCTCATTCATGTCCATTGTGTCTTTTATAGGTTATCAAGCAATGGTTTTTAATGCAAGATAATGCTTCTGAACCTTCTTCTAAGTTGTGGAGCCTTAGAGAAGAAAACATGTCTTTGAGAAAGGAAACTGATGCCCTCATCCATGTTAAATAAGGTTTGGTTGCAAAGCGAAGTAAGCTGGAGTCTATTTTGGAAGAAGCGAAAAAATGAATTATCATGTAAAAAGAATCCCACTTGGCCCTGGTTGAGGAAGCTAGGGCTTTAAATGGGACCTTGGAAAGCTCCAAGGAAGAGATTGCCATGCTTGATTCTCATTATTCCACTTTCAAAAACAAAATTCTCTTCTGGAAAAAGAGAATTGTTTTTTCAAGATCAAGCTTAGAAGGAAGGAGGCTTTATTTGCCAAGTCTGTTGGAGTAATGAACGATGCTAAACAGAGGATCCCTGGTTTCCTACGGACCACCTTGGAAGAAATTATTGTTAATTCTTTTGAAGATGCTTTTCTTCTTCTTTATGCGGATAACATGGACAAATGCTCGGATTTAAACTTTTCTTCTCTTGACCCATCTTTGGTGGAAAGATTTAATTCTAAGATATCCTGTATGAAAAGGTGAGAGGAAGTTCCTGCGAGGAAGGAGACCAACGTGGCCGAACTTTTGTTTATTGAAGATACCCCTTTTGAGGAGTCACATGATGATGATGAAAGGGATCTCACTGAGTTGCCAAAGGTTGTTTGTGCTAATGGTGATAACCCCAAGTTCATTAATGTTGTCGAGGGTGGAGAAGAACACATTGGCAACTCTGCTAGTGTTGGTTGCACCTTTTCGGCCTTTGAAAGTCGAGATGAGGTGTGTGGCAAGGATGCTGAAATTGTCGGAGGTGATCTTGTTTTGGTTGAACCTCCCAAACCTTCAAAAAGATGAGGAAAAAACCAATGCTTCAAGGGTGCTTCTTTTGTTGAGACTTCTCAAGTCTCTGCTCCTGTTTCTGAGGTAAAATAGCTTCTATGATACATACTCTTTTTTACTTCCTTTCAATAATTGGTCTCTGCTCCTTTTCGCCTAATCAAAAAGGAAAAAAAAAATAAGTTTTAGGTATTCCATTCTTTAAAAGGCTCAGTTGGAAGTGATTCGTCTCGCTAGGGAGTTGGACAAACGGACAGTTGAGTATAACACCTTGTCCAAAAGATCCCACCTCCTTGATAAAAGTGTTGTAAAACTATTGCTTTTTAAAGAGAGAGAGAAGTCTACCCTAGGTTAAGAACTACCTGATTGCGATGCGAGAGGCTTTTAAAAGAAAATGCCAAGCTCATGACTTTGTTCTGGATGTTAACTGAAGACAGGGACACACTAGTAAACTTTTTGTACCAAATTTACAGTAGATATGAAACGGTGGATTTTACCTTTTTAGGTAATCATAGCGAGGGCTTGCTTAGGAGTTTCCATAGAAGGTGCCTAGACGAACGTGGTGTGGACCTCCATCCAGGTGAATGCTGGAACCTTCCCCGAGTTACTTCTACACCTAGAGAATTACCTTTAAACAAACTTAATTTTAATAAGCATTGATTTGTATCTGAGAATTTTAAGAAATCGGTCTTTTATGAGTAGGAGGACTATTTGTAATGAATGTACTTGTTTATCTTATGATGCAATGAATTGTCTTTCCTTTAATATTTTCTTCAGAGTCTGCCTTCTACTTTAAGTTTGTTTTCTAGGGATTTCTTAAGAGATTACGTTAAGTTGAAAAGAGAATACCAGGAGAAGTCTTTTCTTATTAAGTCTTCTTCATTGGCACGGTATTGCTTCCTGAGGGACCTTGAGAAGGTTTACACTCAGTATCCTCAGAACCACCTTGATTTCCATGGCGGAGAAAAGGATCAACTTTTAAGAGAGTTCTGCACATATCGGTCGAAGCTGACTCAAGGTTAAGAAAGTCCACCTACTGGATAATGGGATTATCACAAGTGTCCCCCGGTTTTTACACCTGATGGATTTGGAGTTCCATTTGATTCCTCGCTTAATCTTTCTGCTAACACTTTGAATAAAGCGAGGAGGATCGCTTTTCATTCTGAAAATTATACTAACCACCTGTAATAGAGTTTTTGAGAACTAAATCATGTTTACATATGACCTTGAAATTAGAGTAAGGATGCTTCTCTTTTTGGGAAAATACTTGCTTTAAAATTCCTTTGTAAATAATTATGCAGAATGCAAGGCACTTAGTTTACTATACTTCATATGTGATGATCTACAGTGATAGTGCTTATGAATGAGCTTATGATTTGTAGAAGTGTCACTTAACGCATGGTCACATCTCGTGGTGTAAGTGTCCTCTTTTCAGAATCTTATTGTACCATCCTACATAAATTTAATGCACTCTATTAGGCGTTAGTTCATAAGGCACACACAATGTATCACCTTCTCTTGTTGAAATTAATAGTATCATGATGTTGAATGTATGAATGATAACGAGTCTACTTATACTTCCTGCACCAGTGAAAGTCTCATAGTGTAACAGTTATTTCCAGGAACCTCCCTCTACGGGGTTTTTAAGAAAAGTGAAACTTCTATCCCAAGGTTTTGTTGAGGGTGAACCTAAGATACTTACTTGAGCTTTCGCCTGAATTTGTGTTCTAGTGTTGTGTGGTTATTATATGTATTGTGTATGCCTTTGGCATATTGAATAATGACTTGATGTATGTAGGAGTTAAGAAAAATCTCCATAAGCAATATAGAAGACCTCTGTCCTTTCTTAAAGGCCTTTTGGGTAATAGGCTCCAGCTATTAGGTTGACGGTATATCCCTTCCTTAAGGATTGGAACTTTGTGACCCAGATTAGGGTATTAAGGATAAAGTTCAAGAAATCACCTTCTGATAGCGATAAGGCTTTGATCCGTCTCCTGGACTAGGGTGTAAGACTAGAAATCCGCTTCTGGTAGTAATATAAGTCTGCTTCCAAACCAAATTCAGGTTATTAAGAAGGTCAAATATCCCGTTTTGATAATAATTGAACTTCCGAACCGACCTAGATTCAGGTATTTATGACAGAACCGAAAATCCACTTCCGGTAATAATTGAAATCCGAATCAATCCAGATTCGGGTATTAAGATAGGATCGGAAATCCACTTCCGACATTAATTGTGATCCGAACCGACCCAAATTCAGGTATTAAGGTAGGATCGGAAATCCACTTTCGGTAATTATTGTGATCCAAACCAACCCAGATTCGGGTATTAGGA
Organism: Allium sativum; assembly: GCA_030737875.1. Classification (NCBI taxonomy): domain Eukaryota; kingdom Viridiplantae; phylum Streptophyta; class Magnoliopsida; order Asparagales; family Amaryllidaceae; genus Allium; species Allium sativum. The sequence continues at coordinate 116,740,692 of CM060925.1, forward strand.
TAGGGAACTGGAGACCACTTCCAGTACTAGTTTTGTTACCCTCTTTTGGGTGTAATTTATGAAGCAAAGGATGTATGTGCTTCTGAGCCACTCTCTGAGCTTTTTATTGTCAAAGCAGAGGATGTACATGCTTTGTTAGCCACTCTCTGGGCCTGTGTGTCCGGTGAGCTTGGCTAGCTTATCCACAAGCAGGTCTCAAGGACTTACCCAACCTCCCTCCAGGAGGTGCCTTATCCTGACTATCGTAGGCGATGATAAGGTCTTAGATGCTTAAATCGGGTCATTGTAGACACGGAATTATGTCTTACACTTTTGATTCTCTACCCTAGCCATCATAGGTGGTGATAAAGGCTTACACTCCACCCCCTCCCCGCCTCCAAGGGGTGCCTTATCCTGGCCATCGTAGGCGATGATAAGGGTTGGCATTCCCTTATGTGGGTAACGCGAAACATAATAAGAGGTAGGACGTGCTCTTCTACGAGCAGAGATAGGATGTGCTTAGTTCATAGCAGAGGCAGCGTGTACTCTTTTACGAGTAGAGGCAGGGCGTGCTAACTAGATGCTTCGTCATGACTATTTCTGGTGTGGGTTGGAGGCTTACGCTTTTGATGCTTTAACCTGGCATTTTCTGATTCAGGCGTAGAGAAAGGCTTACACACCCCCCTCCCCCTCTGGGGGTGCCTTGCCCTGGCCAACTCGGCAGTAACAAGGGTTTTCATCCATTTGTGGTTTGGCCCATCTCTAGTTACTTCATGCTTCGAGAGGGTTTCCATATCCTTAATCACATAGATAATCCTTTTCCTAAGGACCTTTATTGGACTTAGTTTGATCTTTTTACAAAGTCTTGTTGTTGGCCTTGATTGAGGAACTTGATGATCAATCCCTTAAGGGCTTTGCAATGGTTGGTTTCATGTCCGTTTATCATATGATAATAACAGTAAGGCCTTCCCAATTTCCTTTCGTACTTGGGCTTCTTCTTTGCGGACAACCAATAATCGAGTTCTTGCTGAGTTAGGAAGTAAATGTTTTCCATTGATGTGGTAAGGTGGCACTCATTAAGCGTTCTTGGTATAAAGTTCCTTCCTTGTCGTTGGAGTTTAGCCCTTTTGTTATTAAATCATGTTGCTGCATCCATATCCTTGCTTCTTCTTTTAAGGATGTCCTGAGAATGAAGCATTATCCTCTTAGTCCATTTGAAAGAAAGCCGCTTAAAATCCCTCATCATTTCTTGTTCGAATACCATTCGTTTGGCTTGCTCATAGATAGCCTCTCTTATATGGGAAAAGGGGTCATACTCCTTTGGTGTAAAATCATTTAGAGTAACCATTGGTGTTTGTCCTACGTAGGAAGGGTTATCGTTCAAATAATCAGGATCGTATTGTTCTACTTCCTTTTTCCACTTGATTATTTGTAGAGCTTCCATTCTTAACCTTTGTTCTACCACCTCTTGGGTCAGTAGTACCTGTAATAGCCATTTGGGATTCAGAAGACTCTCGTTGGGACCTTTTTCCCATAATATTGCTTCTTCAAAGCTTAGTCCAACCTCAGGCGGAACAACACAGTTAGATATGAGGTAAGGTTAATCACAAGGTCGGAGGTTCAGGCCCTCCTTCTAGCACCAAATGTTAAGGATATTTTTCATCAACACCGAAGATAGGTCTATGGAGGTGGACCTAAAAGAAAAAATGGGGTTATTTAGCTTTCACGAGTTTGATTTAGCTTACCGTTTCCTAGATATCAAGGTTTAAAGCCCAAAATATTAGTTACTCTTCCCTCGATGGGGTGAGCATCACACTTAAGCGACTCAAGAACCAACAGTTATCTTTGGACAAGGGTTTCCTAAGCACAACCCTCGATATAAGGCTAAACGACTTGTAGGAAGTGGTTCTGCAATTACTTTATGGAAGGGTCCAAGCTTGATTAGGAACCCATGACTATGTAGAAAGCATATGGTATATCATGTAGGAAAGAGCTAAGAAAATTCGTAAGAAACTCATAAGAAATATGCTAAGTGTTGATCCGCTCTTTATTGATCTTTGATTAGAGTACATAAGTGATTACAATAGAAATCCTCAAATTGATTTAGAAACTAGGGTTTACTCTAGAGAAAAAGAGTACAAGGATGAGAAATGAAGAATTCATCCTCAAAATGAGACCCTTGGGGTCTTATTTAAAGACAAACATGGGTCCCCTTTGCTATTGGGCCAGCAGATGCCCATGTCAGACGCTTTTCCCATTGGTCCCAGTTGCTTTGGCTCTCGGCCGCTCTTTTGGCTTTTCTTATGGCTTTTCAGGGTGTCGATTCTGGCTATCGGAAGTCCGGTCTTTGGAACTACTTTTTGATGTCATGTCTATCTTTTTTTTTGTACCGATACTAAGCCTGTCGGTGTGGACAACTTTAGGGAGGCATTAGGTTTCCGAACTTGTTATTAATTCTTCGTGGAACTTGACTTCATGATTCAAGTGGATGGTTACCGGATCCTCCACCCTTGTCGGTATCGACATTAAGTAGATTAGTGTGGATAGCTTGCCTCTCCTCGAGGTTTCGTGTAACACCCCACCTCCGCTAGGGTCACTCACAAAGGGAATGCACTAGTTTTGGAGGAGCGTTATCGAGGTAAACAAACACAGAAATATTACAAGACAGAATATAGATAAAACAACGGAAGAATCAAAAGAAAATTTTCATTACTTTCAAGAAGAGTCAAAACCTTTTACATCAAATAGCCAAGGTCATTTTTTCCATTACAACAAATTCTTCCTTGCATAAATAAAGAAGCATAGACTTAAAACATCAAAAGTAGCTTAATTCCCCAAAGGTAGCAGAAATGCAGCCATATCATAGCTCAATATCAAACCGTACATGAGCTGAATCGAAAGCAAGCAAAATCCAAGCTAAGTGCTAGAGTTTCCTCCCTGAGAACCTTGGGGGGGGGGGGGAAACGAAAGAAAAAGAGGCGAAAGAAAACAGGTCAGTCATAAAGACTGGTAAGTCCAAGTGACTTTCAGTATAAAAACAGATAAAGGTAACATGACATGTATAAACTGAAAGTAAACATAACGATGCTATCAAGATTGGCTAGATAAACTAAGATAGCATGATAATTCAAGTGTAAATCAAGTATAGCATCACATATTCAAGGTTCGTTGCATCAACTGTACTAGAATCCCAACCCATGTCTTATATTAATCATGAAATGATCCCTTGGCCCAATATCATGAAATGACCCATTTCTAGGTCCAACGAAACGATCCACTAGTCGATCGGCTCCCTACAAGTTCTAGCTCGTTGTGTGTCTGTGTCATACGGCCCTATCACGAATGTAGTCACCTGTGCTAGGTCCACCATAGCGTGTATTAAGCCCTAGGGTGCCAACCACCGACACGAATCAAGCATGCACAGATAAACCTACTGATGCCCAATGCCTGCTTTTTCAACTTCGGACCACGTACACAACCATAGCCCGCCTGAACCTACACTGGCGCACTAACACAGCGGTCGTTCTGGTCGCTTACAATCAGCCTAGTAATCATGCCCCACCCTGCCTAGTTCCAGGGTACCATGATACATCTAGTGGGTTACTGCTGAAATGGACCGCGTAACTAGGGTTTCCGTCTAATAGGTTAAGTGTTGTCATTTAAATTCGGGACTTAACCCCTATCGGTCTAGCATGTCAAGTTGGTTAAGTGTCGTCATTCAAGTTCGTGACTTAACCCGCCTACGTGTCGTGTTAAATTGGCTAAGTGTTGTCGTTCAAGCTCATGACTTAGCCCTACGAATCATGTGTCAAGTTGGTTAAGTGTTGTCTTTCATGTTCATGACTTAACCCTATCATGTGGCATTAATTCATTAATGCACCCCAACCTCTCACATTAGACCTGTTGTTGTGGTCACTGGATATGCCAGGCGGTTCCGGGCAGATTTACACCACAACTCAGTCTAACCTCGGGTTTCAAGCGCGATATGACCAACTACTCACATTGGATCCTATTGTTTGCACTCACTGGATTTGGCGGGAGGTTCCGGGCAGATTTACACTGCAAACTCAACCCAACCTCGAGTTGGCCATTTTCAAGTTCATTCTTGTATCATGTCCATGTTCATATTTTCAAGTCAAGTTCGTGTCAAGTTTTCAAGGCAAGTTTCATGCCCACATCCAGATTCAAGTTATAACAATGTTCATGTTTCAAGATTCATGTCAAGTTTCATGGCGAGTTTCATACCAAATTTAATATAATTACCTATTTTTCACAACGTTACCCCGTCCAAATATTAGGCTAACAATCTTAGCCTAATTTTCCATCCGCATGATTTTTGACATATAATATTAGGCTAAAAACTTAGCCTAATTTAACGCACGCAAAATTGGCATAAAGCAATTCATTAACATAAACATGACATAGGTGTAAACTTGGCATTATTGGCATAGTCAATATGAACATCATAGGTGTAAACTTGCAAAATAGTCAACATGAATATCATAGGTGTGAATCTTGCAACGTAGACTAAATCAACATACATATATGTGAACTTGCAAATCAATCACGAGCATATGAATAAATGTGAACTTGAAATATGACATAGGTTTAACATATACACATAAACATGTAGATCTAACATTTGGTCACATATGTGATATGATTTTACAACCTAAAACTTGCATAACATGATAAACTACACAACTTGTCATAACATGTTATACTTCAAGTTCATATACATATAAATAGACTTATTCATTAATTCCCAATTCAACATGATAATAAAATAGAACCACAAGCATAGATCAATACCATTCAATTCCACATATAACATATAAACATTATTCTATTATCAATCTATTTTCAAGGCATGACATAACTGAATAAATTGATTAAAACATCGCGGGCATATAGATCTGATAACATTATGAACAAGAAAAGGTTTGAATAATAATCTAGGTTTAAGAACATGGATAGATCTAACTTAAATAGAAAAATCCCCAAAATCAAGATCCAAGGACAAATAAAGAAAATAGGTTTGAATAGAAAATCAAGCTTTAGATCCAATTTCATAGTCACAATCCTAGGCAATAACCTCATGGTCATGAATCATAGGTGATTAGCCACAATTGTCCTTGTCATAGTTATAGGCAATAGTCTTATGTTCACGGTCATAGACATAGGCATAGTCTTATGTTCACAGTCATAGTCATAAGCATAGTCTTATGTTTGCCGTCATAGTCATAGGCATAGTCTTATGTTCACTGTCATAGTCATAGGCAAAGTCTTATGTTCACCGTCATAGTCATAGGCATAGTCTTGTGTTCACCGTCATAGTCATAGGCAGAGGTATAGTCTTATGTTCACCATCATAATCTTAGGCCATTAAAAATAGTTTCAACGTCATAAGCAATATTCCTAATAGTCAAGATCCAAGAAGAAAACAAGAATAGATATGAATCATACATAAATCACTTCCAATTTATACCATGCCCATATTAGATTTATAGTTTTTATCTAAAAGTAACTGGAACTTACAGATCGTGGTCTAAGAAGTTAAGATGCAGAAGTCAAGTCTAGAAATTAGTCATTGAATTGTTGAACCGTTGAATCTTGCTTTGATTGTAGAAGCAAATCCCCAATAAGAAATTCCTGGCCGTAGTCTTCAAGAAATAATATTCACGATTTATTTTAATTTAATTTATTTTAGAGGAAGAAGAAGAAGCCATGATCATTAAGAGTTTGAGCAGCATAAGGTTAGAGAAGAATGGTGTAAAGAGAATGAGGCCAGGAGGCTGTTTATATAGGGTTTAAAACTAATTAGAGCCGTCGATGAAGCTAGAGTTAATCAAGGCCATCCATCTCAAGAGAAGCCAATCAGAAAGTGACAAGTTAGCCCTAGTGACACAGCAGAGCTCGGAAATTCGACCAGAACCCGACCAGGCCATCCAGGGTCAAACCAGAAAGCTGTGCAGGCCTGCTGCTCAGCCTGGGCGCACCTGCCAAGTGCGCCAATGTAAAATTGCATGGGCGCACTTCCCAAGTGCGCCAGTGTAATTTTGTTCTGGCGCACTTCCCAAGTGCGCCAGTGCATTCTGGCCGGTTTCTGGTTTTTTTACCTAACTTCGTTCGTCCATATCTTCTTCATACGGTACCCGCTTTACTCAAACTCAGACTCTATTTCAAGCAGAATTCCGAGACGAACGCAATGGCGTAACCCGTTTCCCTTTATTCTTATTTTAAAAATTGATTCTGCCTTGATTTATGGTTTTAACATGTTACTAAAATTCGGGTTGTTACATTCTTCCCTCCTTAAAAGATTTCGTCCCCGAAATCTTCAAGTTAAGAAGAATTCATCCTATCATCCAATCATCCATCTACTCAAAACATCATCCACAAGAAACCATTGTCCTTAAACGATTTCTAATGCTTTATGAACATATGCAGAAAGTGTGTGTATATGTTCCTTATCTAATGCAAATGATCAGGCCTGATTGATCTTCTTAATGCAAAATATGTTTAGTGCCATGAATCCAACATGTATGCAAATAGTCCTAGTCACATAAACACTATATGTGTGCACAAACATCCATCCATATGCTACATCCACATGATAACACATTCAATTTCATCCATAAACAAGTATAAACACTCATGCATATGCAATATGAAAATGTGTCTGAGCCGATCTAGTGCCTAATGTGTGTTATGCAACCACGAGCAACCACTTGTGACCACTTGCAACCTTTTGCAAACATCAACCATAATATGTTTCAATCACATGTTTACATCCAAAAGGGTTCTACCTAAGGTTATCAAGATAGGATTGAGAAGATAAGCAAGATAAAATAAAGCATCTAGGAGAAGAAGTTAAAGATGTACCCCCAGAAGGTCCTGCCTGTGGGGCTTGCCCTTGCTTCTTAGGGCAGTTCTTGCTGATATGTCCAATATCACTACACTGAAAGCATGCTCCCATCTTCATCTTCTTCTTTCTACAATCCTGGGCTATATGCCCCTTAATACCGTAGAAGTGGCATTTTCTTTTCTCACGTGTCTTGTTATCCTTATTGTAGTTGTTGTTCTTGCCTCCTTTCTCGGAGTCTTTCTTCTCGTTTTGAGATTCATCCGCCTTAACTTATCACTCATACCTTTCCTATGTAACATGTTAACAAGCCTCACGGAAACTATCTCCATCGTACGGAAAACCCCTTACGAAGCTAGAAAGAAGATTAGCCGCAGGTAAAAACTACTGCGACTACAGATGGAGAAAAGAAAGGAAAAGAGATTCAAACAAGGAAACAAAGGACAGTGCTAATGGCTTTTGGGGAATAGCCTTTAAATAAAACAAGATTTTTCTTGAAAAATGCTTCTTTGTAAACGGTTTTTGAAAATAATTTTAGAAGGTTTTAAAAACTTTTGCCCAGTCTGGTAACCTTCTGCTCTGATACCAAATGTAACACCCCACCTCCGCTAGGGTCACTCACAAAGGGAATGCACTAGTTTTGGAGGAGCGTTATCGAGGTAAACAAACACAGTAATATTACAAGACAGAACTTAGATAAAACAACGGAAGAATCAAAAGAAAATTTTCATTACTTTCAAGAAGAGTCAAAACCTTTTACATCAAATAGCCAAGGTCATTTTTTCAATTACAACAAATTTTGTCTTGCATAAATAAAGAAGCATAGACTTAAAACATCAAAAGTAGCTTAATTCCCCAAAGGTAGCAGAAATGCAGCCATAGCATAGCTCAATATCAAACCGTACATGAGCTGAACCGAAAGCAAGCGAAATCCAAGCTAAGTGCTAGAGTTTCCTCCCTGAGAACCTAAAGGGGGAACGAAAGAAAATGGGTCAGTCATAAAGACTGGTAAGTCCAAGTGACTTTCAGCATAAAAATAGATAAAGGTAACATGACATGTATAAACTGAAACTAAACAGAAGGATGTTGTCAAGATTGGCTAGATAGACTAAGATAGCATGATAATTCAAGTGTAAATCAAGTATAGCATCACATATTCAAGGTTCGCTGCATCAACTGTACTAGAATCCCAACCCATGTCTTATATTAATCATGAAATGATCCTTTGGCCCAATATCATGAAATGACCCATTTCTAGGTCCAACGAAATGATCCACTAGTTGATCGGCTCCCTACAAGTTCTAGCTCGTTGTGTGTATGTGTCATACGGCCCTATCACGAATGCAGTCACCTGTGCTAGGCCCACCATAGGGTGTATCACGCCTTAGGGTGCCAACCACCGACACGAATCAAGCATGCACAGATAAACCTATTGATGCCCAATGCCTGCTTTTTCAACTCCGGACCACGTGCACGACCATAGCCCGCCTGAACCTACACTGGCGCACCAACACAGTCGTCGTTCTGGTCGCTTACAATTAGCCCAGTAATCGTGCCCCACCCTGCCTAGTTCCAGGGTACCATGATACATCTAGTGGGTTACTGCTGAAATGGACCGCGTAACAAGGGTTTCAGTCTAATAGGTTAAGTGTTGTCATTTAAATTCGTGATTTAACCCCTATCGGTCTAGCATGTCAAGTTGGTTAAGTGTCGTCATTCAAGTTCGTGACTTAACCCGCCTACATGTCATGTCAAATTGGCTAAGTGTTGTCATTCAAGCTCATGACTTAGCCCTACGAATCATGTGTCAAGTTGGTTAAGTGTTGTCTTTCATGTTCATGACTTAACCCTATCATGTGGCATTAATTCATTAATGCACCCCAACCTCTCACATTAGACCTGTTGTTGTGGTCACTGGAAATGCCAGGCGGTTCCGGGCAGATTTACACCACAACTCAGTCTAACCTCGGGTTTCAAGCGCGATATGACCAACTACTCACATTGGATCCTATTGTTTGCACTCATTGGATTTGGCGGGCGGTTCCGGGCAGATTTACACTGCAGACTGAACCCAACCTCGAGTTGGCCATTTTCAAGTTCATTCTAGTGTCATGTCCATGTTCATATTTTCAAGTCAAGTTCGTGTCAAGTTTTCAAGGCAAGTTTCATACCCACATCCAGATTCAAGTTATAACAATGTTCATGTTTCAAGATTCATGTCAAGTTTCATACCAAATTTCCTATAATTACCAATTTTTCCCAATGTTACCCCGTCCAAATATTAGGCTAACAATCTTAGCCTAATTTTCCGTCCGCATGATTTTTGACATATAATATTAGGCTAAAAACTTAGCCTAATTTAACGCATGCAAAATTGGCATAAAGCAATTCATTTACATAAACATGACATAGGTGTAAACTTGGCATTATTGGCATAGTCAATATGAACATCATAGGTGTGAACTTGCAAAATAGTCAACATGAATATCATAGGTATGAATCTTGCAACGTAGACTAAATCAACATACATATATGTGAACTTGCAAATCAATCACGAGCATATGAATAAATGTGAACTTGAAATATGACATAGGTTTAACATATACACATAAACATGTAGATCTAACATTTGGTCACATATGTGATATGATTTTACAACCTAAAACTTGCATAACATGATAAACTACACAACTTGTCATAACAGATTATACTTCAAGTTCATATACATATGAATAGACTTATTCATTAATTCCCAATTCAATATGATAATAAAATAGAACCACAAGCATAGATCAATACCATTCAATTCCACATATAACATATAAACATTATTCTATTATCAATCTATTTTTAAGGCATGACATAACTGAATAAATTGATTAAAACATCGCGGGCATATAGATCTGATAACATTATGAACATGAAAAGGTTTGAATAATAATCTAGGTTCAAGAACATGGATAAATCTAACTTAAATAGAAAAATCCCCAAAATCAAGATCCAAGGACAAATAAAGAAAATAGGTCTGAATAGAAAATCAAGCTTTAGATCCAATTTCATAGTCACAATCCTAGGCAATAACCTCATGGTCATGAATCATAGGTGATTAGCCATAATTGTCCTTGTCATAGTTATAAGCAATAGTCTTATGTTCACGGTCATAGACATAGGCATAGTCTTATGTTCACAGTCATAGTCATAAGCGTAGTCTTATGTTCGCCGTCATAGTCATAGGCGTAGTCTTATGTTCACTGTCATAGTCATAGGCATAGTCTTATGTTCACTGTCATAGTCATAGGTATAGTCTTATGTTCACCGTCATAGTCATAGGCATAGGTATAGTCTTATGTTCGCCGTCATAATCTTAGGCCATTAAAAATAGTTTCAACGTCATAAGCAATATTCCTAATAGTCAAGATCTAAGGAGAAAACAAGAATAGATATGAATCATACATAAATCACTTCCAATTTATACCATGCCCATATTAGATTTATAGTTTTTATCTAAAAGTAACTGGAACTTACAGATCGTGGTCTAAGAAGTTTAGATGCAGAAGTCAAGTCTAGAAATTAGTCGTTGAATTGCTGAACTGTTGAATCTTGCTTTGATTGTAGAAGCAAATCCCCAATAAGAAATTCCTAGCCGTAGTCTTCAAGAAATAATATTCACGATTTATTTTAATTTAATTTATTTTAGAGGAAGAAGAAGAAGCCATGATCATCAAGAGTTTGAGCAGCATAAGGTTAGAGAAGAATGGTGTAAAGAGAATGAGGCTAGGAGGCTGTTTATGTTGGGTTTCAAACTAATTAGAGCCATTGATGAAGCTAGAGTTAATCAAGGCCATCCATCTCAAGAGAAGCCAATCAGAAAGTGACAAGTTATCCCTAGTGACACAGCAGAGCTCGGAAATTCGACCAGAACCCGACCAGGCCAGCCAAGGTCAAACCAGAAAGCGGTGTAGGCCTGCTGCTCGGCCTGGGCGCACCTACCAAGTGCGCCAATGCAAAATTACATGGGCGCACTTCCCAAGTGCGCCAGTGCAATTTTGTTCTGGCGCACTTCCCAAGTGCGCCAGTGCATTCTGGCCGGTTTCTGGCTTTTTTGCCTAACTTGGTTCGTCCATATCTTCTTCATACGTTACCCGTTTTACGCAAACTCGAACTCTATTTCAAGTAGAATTCCGAGACGAACGCAATGGCGTAACCCGTTTCCCTTGATTCTTATTTTAAAATTTAATTCTGCCTTGATTTATGGTTTTAACATGTTACTAAAATTCGGGTTGTTACATTCCGGCTTGCCTTTTGGCAGACCCTGAAGTACGTTTTTGGCTTTTCGGTGGGGTGCTTTCCAGTGTTTCATTGGTTGCTTACTATAGTGGCCTCTTGGTGACCATCTAATGGGGGTCTCAGTAGCTGGTTCCCGGATAATTCCCTTATGCTTCAAACTCTGTGCCTTTAACGCTCTCGTCTCTCGATGTATCGGTATTAAGTAAATTAATACCGATAGCCCATTCGTCCTTCTAGGTCTCGGTCTATAGGATTCTTGGTCTTTCTCTTCATTGGCTTCTGGTTTCGGATGACCCTCCGTTATCTATCCTTCGGGTCGGAACTACCCTGCCGGTTTCCTTTCTTTGTGTTAGCTTTGAGCTCTTTTCTTTAATGATGGTGTTAGTTGTCTGGCTTTCGGGTTATTCCCTTATACTCTCGGTTTTACCTTGTGACTGATTCTTGCTTACAGATTATTCTTTTATGCTTGTGACGGTCTGTTACCCTTTCACCGATAGCCTATTTTGGAGTTAATTTTGGTAGTAACAAATTTCATTTCACAAGTGGTGCACGATATTCTTAATATGTTAGAGTTATCATAACTCTCCTTTATGTGCTACTTTCTTGAATATAATTTCCTGCTTGTTAATGCTAAAAAGTTGTTATTTATCATGTTCTAGGATTTTAGCATTTTTATGACAGAGAGGAAGGATGTGGCTAAACTCCTCATGTTTGTTTGTGTATGTTTGATTATCCCAATAGGAAGATATAGGTGATTAATATTACCTCATATATTTTGATTAAGGTATATCAGTTTTAGTTATATTGCTTCATTGCCTATCTGCATTTATAAAATTTAGTTTTGTTATATCATCATTAGAAAAATTAAATTACAAGGGCTTTTGATGATTGTGCACAAAATCGAACTGGCATCTTCAATATTGAAATTCAAATCATTAGGTATTTGTCATTTTAGTTAATTTTTTGGTTGTATTTTACTTTGCAGCATGTAATCATAAAGGTATTATCTGACTCTAGACCGTATATTTGTAATGTTTATATAGCTTTTAAGTTATTTTTGTTCAATTTCCTATGCAGCATGTTCATATAGCAGACCATACACACATTTTTTTTTATTATACGTGATACCAGTATTTGCTTAGCTTAACTTCCCTTTGGTATAAACAAAATTGGACAACTACAATCAAATGGAATATAAATATTATCTGATAAAACTGAAGATGCATGTTTCTCCATGTTATGACTTCTTCTATTCAATTTAAATTATTTATAATTTGCTCCATCATGAAAAGCAATATATATTGGAATATTTTTTACTGAAAATTGTTGGATGGCAATAATGTTAATTTACGGATATGTAATGCACATGGTGTATAAATATAAATCATAATTTGACTTCGGAATGCTTTTAATAATATGTGAAATTATCGCTACATCTACTTGAAACAAAATGCTATGACAATAGTCGTCCAGAAATCAGAACGATCCTTATTTTTTTGTCTATGCTAATGTTAGTGGACTGGCAATGCTTGTACATTATTTAATGGTTTATGTGCACAAGTTTGAGACATGGTATTACACACACACCACTCTCTCTCACACACACACCCATATATATATTTGAATATATTTTTTGGCAAGGTCGACGGGGTTGAGTGGACCCCTACCACTTTATTAATGCACCGGGGAGAAGGAAAGAAAAATACAACACACACAAGAGGACATAGAAACACGGTACATTAGCACCTGAAGCATAACAAAAGAAAACGCATATACACAAGACATTTCATTGCAGTCTTTGCATTTTTCCTGGATCAAGGGTGAAGTTAAGCAATTTCAATCCTTTCCTCACTTCAAATTTAACACATGCTATTAGGGATGGCAATGAGGCGAGGCGGGTGCGGGTAGTATCTCCCCATCACCCGCCCCGTTTGGTGATTTTTTCCCCGTGCCCGCCCCATACCCGCACGGGTACCCATTAAACGGGTTTTAAACAGGTTGCGGGTAATAGCGGGTATTCGTGGGTATCCATTATATTTATTCAATTTATTTTTTAACCGTTTATTGAAATTATTCAAAGTACAATTGGTAAAAAAAACAAATTAGACCAATTCTCAAATGCTAACCACAAAATACCAATACATATCTAAACCAACATCCAGAAAAGAAAAGACAACAACAGAAGTATCCATCAAAATATCAACAGCCAATTATAAATTATTGAGTAAAAGAATGCACACAAATACCGAACAACCAACAACAATGTTTTTTGTATTGACTATTGGTAATAAATCACATTCAATATGGGCATGGGTACCCACAGACATGGATATCTTACTATCCGTACCCGCCCCATTAATTAATCGATATAAAAAATATCCGTTTATTTTACCCACGGATACCCATTTAACCATCTGTTTCATATCCATGATGGATTTTATTCGCGGATAACCACGGATACAGATTTTTTTGCCATCCTTACATGCTATTATCAGATCACTGCTCTTTGCATCAACTGGATTGAAACTCCTATTGTTTCTCTCCCTCCAAATCGTACTCAAGAATTTCTTGAGAGTGTAACATAGGATTCCCCCCCCCCCCCCCCCCCCCCCCGCCGCGCTTCTTTTTCTTCTTGTCATCTTTTCTAAGCTTGTCCAGTCTGTTGCACTAGATTGACTAGCACCCAACATAACCGTTTTAAGCTTTATATCATCCCACAAAGGAAAGGTAGTGCTGCATTCAAAAAACAAAAGATCGAGACTCCCATTGTGAACTCCACACATCACGCATAGCTGATCAGTATTCATCTCTCGACTATGGAGCTTATCCTTATTAAGATAGCTCTGTACAAAGCTTTCCAAGTAAACAAATTTTCACGAGCACTACTATCCTTGAGCCATATATTTGAATATTTGATATCTTTGGTTATGTTTCTTCTCTTTTTTGTCACTTAGAAGGGGATTTTTTTCAACAATTATATTTATGGTCATATTTGCATATTAATATGGATAAGATGGGAATTTATCATCTTTCCTTTTGAATTTGATACTTTTTGATAGATTTTACATTTATACTTACTTGAAACCCATACTATATTAGAAATAAATCAAATTGTTCTTACAACTTAACGTAAAAGAAAGCAAAATTTACCTTTAATATTTCTATAAGTTGGCAGATCGATAATCAAAAGGAGGCAATTTTTGAAAATCATTACATTTTCATATGTGTAATATCAAAATATTTATGTCATCATACTGTTAATGAATCCATGATATTGACAACAACGTGAAAATTTCATTTGGACTGCCTATACTATATCAAATTTAGCCCCTTTTTTTTTTTCTTTACATCCATTGACAATCATAATATTTCAGTTGCACACATTAGTCCTTTTGGATTTTTAGATATAAAGTCATTTGTGTTTTAGATGGTTTTTGCGAATTGATGTATCATATCTGTAAGAAAAAGTGCAGAAGGGCATAGCTTTCAAGGTGAATATGTGATCTTTTCAATACTTGTATAAACATTAATGCTTACTTATAACGATTACATATTTTTTTTCTTCAAATAATGCGTATAATATTTTATAATTGTTCACAAAGGGTATGCTCTCCTGATTTATAGATGAAGGCAATCGATCTATTATGTTGGGTCTTTTCTTAGGATTAAGGTAGTATAATGATTTGTTCACAAATCATCAAATTTCTATGTAATAGTAATGCATAATATACAAACACTACATAACAGAATTAGTTTGGAGAAATGTTGATAAGAACAGTATTTCAGCAACTGGCTAACATTTGTCATTGAAAACTATAAATAGTGGTACCCTAATCTACGTGTTTGACAATTTTTAATCTATAATAATCCTCTAATAATGTTTAGCCAGCATAATACACTATGCGATAATGGAAGGGCTTTACGATACTTCTATTTTGAGACCATAAAGTAATTCAGTGCTAAAAGTAGTGTTTGAGTAGCATATTCTATGTTATCATTATGTGTTTGAGTAGCATATTCTATGTTATTATTATGTTCTAATTCTTTAGTTGCAGGGATAGGTTAGACGAGAATTGAATTGTAAATCATATTTTCCTATATAGTTGTTGATAGTTATTTATCGCTCATAGCAGACTATTATCTAACACAAAGTTCTATGTCTCCTCTTATTAACTTGTGGTGCTCATAAGCAATGTTATTGAGTAGATTGAGTACCAGGTGACAGATTTAGCAATGATGATATTGTGCGGTGACGAGAAGGGTTGGCATATTATAATTCTTCTATTGTATAACTATTTGGAAGATTTCCGCTATTTTGACATTTATATACTATAATGAGGGATGCAGTGAGGCATGGTGTATTCAGATATTCAGATTTTGAGATATATTGTACATGATTTTCGAGGTTTCATAGAGATGGGATTTCCTGCTTTACTGTTAACCGACCTTTTGGTCCAGTTCCCAAAAGAAAGTCAGACCCATGTGACTCTGCCCATCACGCGATACAATCGCCCGAAGCATAGCCAAAATACCCTGGATTCAGGCCCGGAGGGAGTCGTGCGAGCGTAGGCCTCACAACCCCACAATAAGACTCCAACCCTTGTGAACTCGCATCCCCCGATCACTGCCCAAATTCCTTGCACCTCGTATCCCTCATGATACACATCTCATATCCCCCAGGATACGAGACTTCGTATCCCACTGGATACGAAACTCGTATCCATATGGACACGAGATTTTGTATTCCACAGGATACGAAACCTATATCTTATAGGATACGAAACTTGTATCCCTCAGGGTACGAAATTCGTATCCTCCGGGATACGAACTGAAACTATGCCTGCAACTTTGTGATATTAATTTCGGCCTATGGACCTCATTTCTCACCTACTCCCACTACCTATAAATACTCCCTTACCTCACACTTGAAAGGGGTTGGCATTTGCTTGATTTGACACCTTGAGAGGACCTTGGACATCGTTAATGTCCCTTGGAACATTGGGTAAGAAGATGTAATTTTTCTCTCAAGGCTTTGAACTTCCAAACAGTGACTCATGAAAGCTTAGCGAATCACTGTAAACCTTTGTAATGATGATGTCCATCACTGTAATCCTTCAATACTAAATAAAATCAGCAAAAGCTCAAAAGTAAACGTAGGTTCGACTCGGACCGAGATCACTATAAACCATTCTATTCATTACTTTTTCTCACTTTTTCCTTTCGTGAAACATAATTCTCGTTAACGTGAGAATATATATTTGGGTGTTACCCCAATTTTTGCGCGTAAACACTTTGGTGCCTTCATTGAGAGTGAAGACTCGACATCTCACCTCCTTCCGACAGACTTCCATCTCGAACTAGAAGCGCTACTTAGGTCCCTTAAACCTACCTTCTAAGTTTTATTACGATCGTTAGAAAAAAGAAAGAACCCTATGATCGGGACTTCCACTGTTACTGACACAGAAACTTTTCTCTAGCTTCAACCTTTGGAAAATCCTGTCGTCATGGATATTGCTGCCTCCTATAATCTCGATGCTCTGGTAACCCAAGCCCAATTCTTCGAATTTAACAAGAAATTGGAAGAGAGAATGATAGAACTTAACGAGTAAATGAAGACAAACATCAAGTTGATGCGATGACTTCAAGAAAATGCTCGATGTGACGTCGGTCGCCTCGAAGTCAATAGAAATGCTAAGTGCTCGACCCCTACCGAATGCCTCGGAAAGCTCTTCTTCCAGCACGACCATGGGAACCGAAGCCAAAGGAGGAGGACTAACGCTAATGGAACTACCGCCACCTTCGGTGAGCGAACGCGTCAATGCGACCGTTCCTAGTTGGGTCTTAACGACGAAGCAGGACCTAATACCCCCCTTCCTCGATAGAACCTCCATGTCGCTCCTTGGAACTTTGCGCCACTACGCCATAGATGGTCTATTAAAACGAAATTACAAGATGTTGCTAGCTAAAATGTAATAATAGCTATGTTGATTTTTGTCTATTGCTACATTCACTTCAAGGTGTTAGCATAGATATCAGCAAGATGTTGTTGTGTGTGTGTGTGTGTGTGTGTGTATATATATATATATATATATTCTCAAATTAATAAAAATTTACATCTCAGTAATCCACACCATCATTTAAAACAAAATCTCAACCATCATTCCACACCTCAGCTATTTCTATTTCAACCATGCTAGAACGACCAGGAGTGAGTAATCACAGGTGACGTAGAATGAAGATAAACTGTGGAGATTAGGAGATGAAGGGTACAATTCAGACGAAAAAATAGAAGAGGACCATTTCCTATTTCTGTTTTTGGTGTAATTCACTGGGTACGCTGCCTGTTTGAACAACAATTCCCTTTCTATTTTTTCACTTTTATTTTCGTTCTTTTTTCATTTCGTTCTCACCCTCAAAATTCCTAAATCATTCTGCTCCCTAATTTTCATTCACCCCTGTTTTACTTTGAACCAATACTTAATTTTTTCAGATCTCATCCACTGCGTATGATTTTGCGTCTTCCTCTCTCGGTTAGAGTTGTCGATCTTCTTTGCCACTCCAACCTCATCTGAACCTCTCGTCAGTTACTCATTTCCCCTTGCCAGCAACAAATGTTTTTCCATCCTCCATCGCTGCGTTGCAGTTCGAATCAGGAGGTGGTATTAGATCGATTTATCAACCAGCAATGCTTGGCTAGGGTTTTCTGGGTGGTTCGTCGATTGCTTCCTCACGGTGTCGGCTGTAGGATTGGTTTGGTAGTCTAGGTGTGAAGTGGTTTGGCTGTTATCTTATGGTGCTACTTTCTTGGCAGCTGTGAACCGAATGGAGACTCCCTAACGTTGCTGGTAAGCTTTTGTTGTATTTTGCTCTGGGTAATCTGGTTAAGTGATGTATTGCTTCAATATGCTTCATGTTCATTGCGATGGCTTGGTTTTGCTGGCAATGTTGTGTGATTTTGGGTATGGTCTGTTTTACGCTGTCTTCAATCTTTCATTGTTTCTCTTCGATGATTGCATTACAACGGAGGACTTTTTCGTTATGGAGGTTATTGTGCTTGGTGTATACAGATCTCCTTCTTGCACAATAGCTGCTATGTCTGTGGTCGCGTGTGATTATCATAAGGTACCTTTTTGCGGATGTGTTGAGATATGCTTTGTTGTTGTGAAGCTTGTGATAATGTTTCTTAACTTGAAGGAATTAATCCAATTTGGTGCTAGAACACTACTAGTCCCTGGTAATTTTCCAATCGAATGCAAGCCAATGTATCTAACACGTTTTGGAGATCACACTTCACAAGACAAGGAAAATTACTACAATAAAGACTCTGGTTACATAAACTAGTTAAACGACTTTGCATAATACTATAACAGTAAGCTTGTAGAAGAGTTAGAAAAGCTTCGGCTGCTTCACCCCCATAAAAATATTATCAACGCAGGTTACTACAATGCAGGAATGATCATCTATGCCTTTTCCAACCCTTTTGGTGGGCTACATTACTTACTTTTTTTTTTCCCAATTTATTCAGAAGTATTCACATTTTCATTTATTCAGGCTATATGATCATTCCTTTAGAAGCATAATGTGGAGGTGGTGGTCCTTACAATTTTAATTTATCTGCTTCCTGTGGCACTAAAAATGCAAATGCATGCTCTGAATCATGGAAATTTGCAAGCTGGGATGGTCCTCATCTTGCAGAAGTAGCTTATCATGTCATGGCTGATGGAATTTTTAGTGGCACTTTTGTTGTTCCTCCCTTCAATAAAATTTGCCCTGGAATTAAATTCGGATATGCAGAAGATGTATAATGCAGCTCCAATGGATACTCAGGTCGATCCCCGCCGAGAATGCGAGGACCTGGACCCCCGCCGGCGCTGCCCCTGGACCCCCGCCGGCGCTGCCCCTGGACCCGCTACTCGGCTCACCTTCATCTCGACATATATTTGTCAGTGTCAGTGTCTGTATAAATTGAAACTGCATATGTAATGAGTGAACTGAGTGATATAGTGAAGAATATCTGTGTATGTGATTGATTATGTTGTTAACAGTGAATTGTAAACAGTGAAGTTAGAAATACGTACTATTTCAAATGTTGAAATAAAATATTTGAGTATAAATACTGTTAGAATATTTAAGTTGTAGCATTTAATTCTTATTTTTGGTCATATTATATATTTTTTAAATTAATATAAATATCTATAGCAACATTTGTAGAATGTTGCTACAGACACCTATGGATGTTGCTATAGACCCAAATAAGGTTCTATTACAACAATATTTCTTATGTTGCCTTAGATAGTCAAAATGTTGCATTTGAGGTATAATGCAACAATAAAAATTGCATCACAACAAACGTGTTACCAAAGACCTATGACAACATTTTTTTTGGCATGAGCCAACATTTTTTTTTTGTGTTGCAGAAGGCCGTTTATTGCGTAGTGCGCCCATGCGTCTGGCAGCCAATCAGGCCCAAGTTCCTCCCAAACAACCTTAACAGAATCAAGCCGTCGAGGTTGACGACATGCTCGAAGATGATGTTGATGTTCATCTAAGAAGACGCCTACGACACAGAACTCCCGAGCTGGACCACGAGTGCTAGAATCCTATAGTGATTCAACCCGCGGTTCTCACAGACATGGTCCAAAGGATCGTGAGAGAAACACAGGGTCATGCCATCGACGTTTGGGAAACCAATACGAGGGTAACCCTTCACTCGGGGAGTCCACGACGCCAAATGGTCTCGACGCTTCATTATGCCACAACTAACAGCTTACTCAGGGAAGATCATTCCCTGTAACTTCTTGAACTGTTACGAGTGGCATATGGACTCGAGTCGAGCCATCGGCATCGTTAAATGCAAATACTTCTCAATCTTCCTCGAAGGCGTCGCTCTCCTTTGGTTCTCCCAACTTACCGACCAGATCAATCTCAACTTTTGATCATCTTGCTTCCCAGCAAGTAAAACAATTCAGGATGCATGTCGCAAGGCCGAAGGATACCCTGACTCTCGCAACCCTCTACCAGCGCATATGGGAAATTCTTAAGAGTTACCTCGAATGTGCCAACAACGCCCTGGCAGAAGTCATTACACCAAATGATCAAACATTTTAAACATGTCAATTTCTAACACTTACAAGTGTTATAAGCTGACAACAATAAAAAAGTGTTATAGCACCTAAAAAAGTGTTGGCAAAAATATTTTTTCATTTCATTATATTTTGCAACCCATTGCTTGTTGTCAGCGACACAAATAAGTGTTACACTAGTTTATAGATACTTAAATAATCAAGTAAAAGTGGGGGTAACACGTGGTTTTTGTACCTGCTTAAGTTTCTCTTGCTTTCCCTAATCTCTATTCTTTTCAGGCCGCGTAAAAATAAATTTCATTAACCAGAGTTTGAGGGGAATTCACTTTCATGATACCAGCAACGGTCAACGACTTCTGGCACAACCCTTCTTCTTCGGGCGACATGGAAGACGGCTTCTTACGATCCTCCTTCTTCAGGCGGGGCGATAACTCATGATAATGGGAATCACGTCATCAACTTCCAATTTAGCACATCCAACTCTTTTTTTATTGACGACAACTACGATGATACTATAATGATGCGAATTTAGATTTCATGCTATTCTGATTCACTATATTGCGACTTCAGAATCCCTTCTACTTCGTGCTAAGGTTCATTTTAAAATAAAATGCTTTAATACCGCAATTTTTTTGACAAAGTAAAAACGGTTCAGTTTTATTTTTAAGGTTTTAATAATAATATAGTAGATTACAATATTACAAATTGATTTGCACCTCCTTATTATTGTTTTCACTTGTCTGGATATATAAAGTTAGTTCGGTTTTATGTTTCTATGCCATTAGCCAAAAAAATCATAATAGTTTACACTTTATATCGCTTTCTTATTCAATCCACTTACAGGATTTAGTGAAATTGCTAAACATGGATGGCAATGAAGAAATGTATGCAAAAATGTAATGAAGATACAAAAAATATTATTTTTTCCTATGTTATTATCTAAATTAATGTGCATAAAATGGCTTTATTGAAGGACAAGAAAGACTTGGTGCATAATGGGCTATTTGCACCAAAAAAAAAAAAAAAAAAAATCTCAACTACATGACAATGTACAAGTTCTTAAAAATATTTTGTAACACGTAGTGTAAGTGTACTATTCCAAAGAATAAGTGTAAAATGAGTTATTTTATGTCTAACATTTTCTAAGTTCTATTATATGTATTATGCAAGCTGCAGTCCATAGAATTGGTGAAATAAATTTATGCTTATGGAATATATTAAGTAATATTATTTAAGAATATATTTTTTATATTTGAATAATGCTCAAGAGACAATAGATTACACTTTTAGTTCATATTCTACATGTTTGAGTTCAGCAACCTCTACTTCTTGCACTGGTTTACTTGCCGATGTTTCTTTTATTGCTGGCACAATATCCTGTTCTTCTACCTACAGCCACAGTTCACCTTCATTAGCCAGTTTTCATCGAATGAAACTTCAGTTATGTCAAGTGCAGCTAAGTCTCGTGTGAAGCAGTTGTCCCCGTACATTGGTAGCAAATCTGCTAATGGTAATTCAGATATGTCGATTTCTGCTGCTTCTTGTGGTTCGATGAGTACCAATGTTGTTAATTCAATCACTTATAGATCAACTCCTTTTGCCACTAAATCCTACACCTCAGCAACTATATCTTCTTCACCCTCGCAATCTTCCCCTTATGATAACTTGAAACCTCCCTCAAACTTTCAGCTACCACCACCAAATGTAACAGGATCAGGTCTGGCTTTCCCTGTTGTTAACTCTGCTCTGCTATCCACTGTGGTCCCCACGAGCTCGCTTCCATCATCTAAATAAAAAGATAAAAAACTGAAAGGAAAGTTCTGGGCTGATGATGATCTTGATGAAGGATTGATTATGGCCCAGAGGATGTGATGCCTCCCGGCAGTAAACTTAAAACTTCAAGACGGCATACACGGAAAAATCTAATGTATGACTCTCACTTGATGTGTACATTGGTGAAGTAGATGTGGCTTTTGAAGTTTAATGCACTCTATGTCTACAAGGGAAGATGAAGTGATATGCTACTTTGGTACTGCAAGGCAAGGAAATTAGTTATAAACTCTGGTTTTAGTTATGTATGCAAAAGGCATGTGAGTCATTAATGTGTGGTGAGGGTCTAAGTGGAGATATGTATAGCTGTGTAGTTATAGTATCGATGTTATTGTAAACTTTATTTATCTCATTAGTAATAAAATTTTATGCTGCCTTTCAATACAATGTTCTGTTTTATATGCATAGTGCGGTCTAGTTGTTTTACCCTGAACATGCTTATTACTGAAAGAGAGTGTTAGGAGACTCTATATGTTATTCTTACAATGGTTGAAAGTAATAGCTTATTAACCCTTCGGCGTCATTTGAGGCTTTTCCTTGAAGTTGCTTTCATCCTTCACAAAGGGATTGAATACATCTATTCTTATATAAAATAAGAGTTTTAGTTTACTGGAGTATCATTGAATTTGTATTGAGTTTTGAGTCTTTTGACATATTTCCAGGTTTTTAAACATGTAACATGTCATCTAGTGTTTTTATATTGCTTGAAACAATTTAATAATTACTATCAATTTACATATAGTTTGTCTTATCACTTTATTTTAGAGAGTACAACTTAATACTAATTGTTATGATATTGAATTGACATGATGTTATGTTATCAAATAGTTAATTTACTTATAAAATGAAGGCATCAAGACGTAGTATAATGTTAGAAAATTAATATTTTTCAACTTAAACTGTGCCAGTAAATTAAAAGATATCATGGTCTATGTGAACTAAAGAGTCTTCATATGAACTAGAAGAGTTACTGTTTATGCTTATTATGCATGTGCATTAAATCAACTAACATTTCCATATTTCAGTATATTGTTTCTTTATACACTCTTTGTAACACCCCGTATTTTCTGTTAACGTTATAGTAACGAATTAATCAATACATAATTTCAAATTTGAGAATTAAGGGAAACGGGTTACACCATTGCGTTCGTTTCGGAATTCTGCTTGAGATAGAGTCCGAGTTTGCATGAATTGGACTTCGTATGAAGAAGTTATGGCCTTCAGAAGTTTCAGATATTCAAATAAATTCAAACAGCTCAAAACCAGGTTCAAAAGTTAGAAGCCGGCTAGGCGGGAAAATTCCCGCCCAGGACCCAGGTTGACCAGGGGGTCGACCCTAGTGTCGACCTCCCCCCTTCAGGATGACCTGGGGGTCGACCTGCCCCCCCGACCAGATCTGAATTTCGATGACTGATGACTTGCTGCTTAGTCACTAAGGTTTCTGGATAGTTCTGATCTGGTCTGAATGGTTGTGATTAACTCTAGGTTCATCTGACGGCTCTAATTGAATTGAAATTCTATATAAACAATCTAATACTCAACCTAAAATCACACAAAAATAATCTTGGAACTATCATGCCATCAATAGAGAACTTGGAGTAGCCGTCACCGCTTTAAATTCAAAGACAAGATAAAAACCCTACATCAAATTTAAAACTAATCTAATTCAATGATCTACATCAAAGGCGAGCATTACAACTTCAGAATTCAGAATTCAGATTCCAAAAATCAAGAATTCGTTTTAGTTTGTAAGTTGGTTATTATGTAGATTTAAACGTTCGTTTAAATGAAATCATGACATGTTGTAACTCGAATATAGAATGATGCTTATGTATAAGATAAGTGAAGCTTGATTCTCATTTATCCAAAATTACCGTTGCGATTGATTATGCCTACATATGTTGTGGTGATGAACATACCAAATGTATGGTATTTTTAGAATCTATTGGACGATGAACTTATTATGCCAACTTAGTGATGAACATGTCATGTTATAATTTGGTGGTTACTTGCAAGTTTATGATCTAATTCACATGCCTACATGTTTAGATTAACATTTATGTAAATTTAGAACTTTGTTAAGTTGAATCTATTTATGTTGCAAGTTGGATTTGTGGCCCTCTTATGTTTTAACACACATAATTTATCATGTTAGGTTGTGATTTAAATATGTTTATAGTGGCTCTCTTATGTTTTAACACACATAAGTTATCATGCTAAGTTGAGATTTAAATATGTGTATAGTAGCTTTCTTATGTTTTCACATACGTAAGTTAATATGCTAAGTTGTGGTTTAAAATTGTGTTAATATGTTAAACCTCCATGTTAGACCTATACCATGTTTACATGATAATTTGATCCAACTTGGTCACAAGTTCACCCTTACCTGTTTAATTTAGTTAGTGATGTTTCTATGCCAAGTTACACATGATAAGTCAAAAGTATGTTATTGTATGCTTATTTCATGTCCCTTGTTTGTTACCCTTTTTGTTTGTGGGTTTGGGCTAATTTACTAGCCCAACATTTTATGTAATTTATGCGAACTTACCACGGGTGTAGCGTTGGGAAAACATGAAAATTTCATGGCATCAATTTGTTCATGAAATGGTATATTGGTATACCATTTGTTGTGAGCATAATCAAAAGGATAATTATGACATGATTAAATTAAGATTAATTTACATATAAAATTAGAAATATATAGAAATATGTGAATTTATAAAAGACGAATATGCCTAACCTGAGGTTAGACTGAGTTGTGGTGTAAAACTGCCCGGAACCGACCGGCACATCCAGTGACCACAAAAAAACCTGTCTAATGTGGGTGGTTAGTGCATCAAGCCCAAAAAGGACCCGAGGTTAGACTGAGTTGTGGTGTAAAACTGCCTAGAATCGACCGGCACATCTAGTGACCACAACAAGACCTGTCTAATGTGAGTGGTTAGTGCTTTAATGAATAAATTAAAGCTAAGTCAAGATTGGTAGGGTTAAGTTAATTAGGGAAACACTTAACCGATTCAACATGTTAACTAAACTGATGGGTGGGGTTAGGTAAACTTGGACACTTAACCAAATAAACATGTTGATTAGAAAACCCTATTAACGGGGACCCATTTCAGCAGTAACCCACGTAGATGTATCATGGTATCCTGAACTAGGCAGGGTGGGGCACGATTACTGGGCTGATTATAAGCGGTCAAAACGTCAGCGGTTGGTGCGTCGGTGTAGGTTCTGACGCAGTACGGGCATGCACATACTCCAGAGTGGAAAAAGCAGGCACTGGGCATCAGTAGTATACACTATGCATCTTGAATCGTGTCGGGTTGCCCCCAGAGGGACTGATACACGCCATGGTGGGGCCAGCACAAGTATCTACAGTCAAGCAGGGCCGAATGACACAGGATATGAATGCATGCGAGTAGGAGCCGATCATTAAGGGGATCGTTCGTTATGAACACGTGGGGCTGGTTTAACCAATGGTTAGTAAGTGCAGAGACTATAGTATTGGGTGCGATCACATGTTCATCTTATCTTATATTAGGGTATTGTCCTATGTTATGTTATTACTGTCACGATCCCTTTCCTTGTTTAAATACTAGTAATCACTGAACTTACCAGACTTATTGTCTGACCCATTTTCTTTCATCCTCTTTTCTTCCGTTCCCCCCAAGGTCCACAGGGAGGGAATACTCCAGCTTAGTCAGACTCTTTGCAAGCTTCAAGAAAGTAGATGTATGATTGAGACTCTCTTACCTTGGCTATGGCTTTTGGACACTACACTTGGGGATTTATGCAGTTTTATTTATGGTTTATGCTTCTTTATTAAATAATCAAGACGGAAATTATGATGTAATGTTTTGGAAGTTATTTCGAGACAATTTGCTGTAATGCTTTTGTATTGAACCAAGTATGCAACAAATGTTTGGTTTCCGTTGCTTATATTTATCTGTCTTGTAAATTTTTCTGTGTCTTGTACCTATAACCCTCCACCAAAGTTAAGGCATTCCCTTTGTGAGTGACCTTAATGGAGGTGGGGTGTTTCACTTGGTATCAGAGCAAAGGTTTACAGGATCAGATAAGAGTTTTTGAAAAATTATTTTCAAAAGAAATATAAAGAAGAATTTTACAAGAAAAAGTGTCATTTCATTTTAAAGGCATAATCCCCCAAAGCCATATGCCCTATCTTTCTATCCTTTGTTTTGAATCTTTTCTTTTTCGTTTCAGCATGTCTGGGAATCTTAACCTTACAGAGGGTGTGCCAATACCTGGTTGGTTCAGGAGGTACTTAGAGGCTAGGGCCAATGACGTGGGCCCAACAGATATTCCTCCTCCTCCAACTGCAGCGATTCCTCCTCCTCCTCGTGAAAATGCTTTCTCAAAGAATTGTAGAGACTTTAGAGCCATGGGTGGAAAGGATTTCAAGGGAACTGAATCATTCGTAGAAGCAAGAAACTGGCTTAAAGAAACTGAGGATCTATTCGTTATCTTTGAGGTGGACGATAGGCAGAAGACACAGTTGGCTGTATGGTTGCTCAAAGACGAAGCTTCCTATTGGTGAGAAGTCACTAACGCTGGAAGACCAGTTGAAACATGAATGGATTTCAGAATAAGGTTTGAGATGAAATTCCTCTCACAAGCTGAACGAAGTTTACAGCTAGAAAAGTTCTTATCTCTTAAGCAAGGAAGTATGACGGTCAAGGAGTACGTCAACCAATTCAATCAGCTGGCCCGATTTGGACTGGACTTAGTGAATGCTCCTCATAAGAAGGCTCTCTGTTTTGTCAAGGGATTGAATGAGCCACTTCACAGCCTGGCTATGACCCATGTACCTATGAGGGCTACTTACGAGAGCTTAGTGGATATGGCGCTCTTACATGAGGAAGACAAGGGCAAGAAAGAGGCAAAAGTGGAAGTGCCTCAAGATAAGAAGGTAGAGGGGTCACAGAACAAAAAGGTTGATTCAGAGAAAGGCGGGAAGAACAACAAACCCCATGACAAGAGAAAGCGTAATTTCTGTGGCATTCCTGGACATCTGGTCAAAGATTGCAGGAAGAAGAAAAGGAAGATGTGTGGCTGTTTCCACTGTGGTGAGACAGGACACATGGCTAAGGACTGCCCAAGAAAGCAATGGCAGAGAGCTGGACCTTCGTCTGGCGGACAAGTTCACGCTCTTATGGCGTCTCCACAAGAACGAGGTAGAAATATTTATGTTGAATGTTTAGTCTATCTTTTTGATCATCCTGCTCGTACACTATTTGATTCTGGTGCATCACACTCTTTTATATCTACTGCTTTAGTTGAATCTCTGCACCTAGACACCAATATAGTAGAGGATCCCATGGTTGTTTCAAATCCAATTGGGGGCTTAGCTTATTTGACAATGGTTTGTTTGGATTTGAAAATTTCTATTCTAAGCATTGGGTTTAGATGTAATGCCTTTGTTTTGGTCTTCATGGGCTATGGGTTGATTCTAGGCATGGACTGCCTATCCAGTAATGGTGCCATCCCCGATTGTGGGAAGAGAGTGGTTAAACTCATGACTCGCCTCGGTAATACTCTCAAAATTTCTTGTAATCCCATGAACTCTGTTATGCTTAGTTATCTAGAATCTCTTGATGCGTCTGTTGAGAACTTGTAGTCTGTAAAGGTATTCGTGAATACTCGAATGTGTTTGAAGAGGTAAAGGGCTTACCTCCGAAGCGGGAGATAGACTTGCGCATATACCTCGTTGACAATGCAAAACCTGTTGCTTTACCGGTCAGGCACATGGCACCAAGGGAGCGGAAAGAGCTCAGCAAGCAAGTTAAAGAGATCCTAGAAAAAGGGTTTATAAGGCGGAGTATTTCTGAACGAGGTGCTCCAGTAATGTTCGCAACTAAAACGGAAGGGTCACTTCGCCTGTGCGTTGATTATAGGGAGCTAAACAAGCTGACCAAGAAGAATAAGCACCCACTCCCGAGAATAGATGATTTGTTTGATCAGCTTGCAGGTGCATCGGTTTTCTCCCAATTAGATTTAGCTACCGGGTTTCATCAGGTAAGAGTGGCTGAAGACAACATTGATAAGACCGCGTTCAGAACTCCAGATGGTTTCTTCGAGTGGCTTGTCATGTCTTTCGGCTTGACAAATGCACCCGCTTACTTCGTTTATTTAATGAGCAGGGTGTTCCGAGAGTTCCTCAATAAGTTCGTGGTGGTCTTCGTAGACGATATTTTGATCTTCTCAAAGAATGAGGAAGAGCATGCTCAGCATCTAAAGGAAGTCATGGATACTTCCGTGCACATCAGTTGAAAGCTAAACTCTCCAAATGCCATTTCTGGAGAGAAGAAGTTAGGTTCCTTGGACATGTGGTGTCCAAAGAGGGGTTAGCTGTGGACCCCGCGAAAGTGGTTGCTGTGCAAGATTGGAAGGTTCCACGAACCGCAACCGAAGTCCGAAGTTTCCTCGGGCTAGCAGGCTTCTATCGAAAATTCATCAAAGATTTTGCAAAAATATCAGCTCCACTTACAAGGTTGACAAAGAAGAACCTAGCTTTCAATTGGGATTTGGATTGCGATATTGCTTTCCAATGATTAAAGAGGGCTATGACAACAGCCCCAGTTCTGACATTGCTTGATGGAAGCAAGATGTTTACAGTATACACAGATACAGGCGGCACGGGACTAGGCACTGTTCTAATGCAAGAAGGAAAGGTAGTAGCTTATGGTGGAAGGTAGTTGAAAGTACATGAGAAAAACTACCCAACCCACGACCTAGAGTTGGCAGCCATCGTTTTTGTGCTTAAGTCTTAGCTCCATTATCTCCTAGGTGAGAAGTTTAAATTGTTTACTGACCATAATCGTTGAAATACCTTTTCTCGCAGAAAGATCTCAACTTGAGGCAACAAAGATGGATGGAGTTTCTTGCCTCGTATGATTTTGAGATTTCCTACACTCCTAGAAAGGGCAATGCAGTAGCAGACGCCTTGAGTAGAAAGAAACTGACCTTAAGCCCTCTCTTTGTAGAAAGGCAAAGCTTGGAGTACATAGCCAACTTTGACTTTAGGCCCTCCTCTGAATTTGTACCTGGCCTATTAGCAACATTGGAAGTGCGGCCTACGATTTTGGACTAAACAAGGACCACGCAACGTGAAGACCCTCATCTAGTTGATATAATTGAAAAGATGATTAGGGGTGAGACTTTGAGTCACCTCAATAAATACTCCATCGATGATAAGGGATGGTTGAGACAGGATGGAATACTATGCATCCCACAAGCAAGGGAATTGGTGAAGAAGGTCCTCGAAGAGGCACACCATTCCAAGTTGACCATACACCCCGGTGGAGACAAAATGTACAAAGACATAAAAAGGGTTTTCTTTTGGAGTGGCATGAAAAGAGATGTAGCTGAATTCGTCTCCAAGTGCATGATATGTCAGCAGGTCAAGGCGGAACAGAAGAAGCCTGGAGGCTTGCTTCATCCTCTAGAGGTCCTGCAGTGGAAATGGGATAACATTTCAATGGACTTTGTTGATGGGTTGCCTAGGTCAAGGAGAGGCAATACCAGTATTTGGGTAATAGTGGACATGCTCACAAAAAGCGCCCACTTTATACCTGTCAAGAGTAGAAGGACTGCCTCATCTCCAGCATCCATATATCTTAAAGAAGTAGTTCGACTCCATAGGATACCCTGCAGCATAGTGAGTGATCGAGACCCTATCTTCGTGAGTGAATTTTGGAAGAGTTTACAAGAGGCTGTAGGCACACAGAGCTATGCTTAAGCACGACCTATCACCCTCAAACCGATGGCCAAACGGAAAGAGTAAACAGAGTATTAGAAGACCTCTTGAGACTATGCATTCTTGACTTCGGAGGTACATGGGAGGATCATTTACCTTTGGTGTAATTCGCTTACAACAATAGCTACCAAGGCACCATAGGCATGACACCTTTCGAAGCTTTATATGGAAGACCGTGTCGGTCACCAACTTGCTGGTGGGAGTCCAAAGACAAGCTCATACTTGGACCAGGCATGATTAGAGAAACTTCAGAGAAAGTGGACTTGATACGAAGAAGAATAAATACTGCCCAAGATAGATAGAATTCCTACGCAGACAAAAGAAGAACTGACCTTGAGTTCGAAGTTGGAGACAAGGTGTTTCTTAAAGTTTCTCCTTTGAGGAACGTCATTCGCTTTGGATCCGTAGGAAAGTTAGCACCAAGATTTGTAGGGCCGTTCTCTATCATCGAGAAGATTGGGAAGATGGCTTATAGGGTACAGCTGCCCGAAAGATTGGCTGGGGTTCATAATGTCTTTCATGGCTCTCAACTGCGGAAGTGCTTACACGAGTCTGCGGAAGTGGTAGAATCGAGCGTGCTAGAGGAAGTAGAAATTGAACGAGAAGCAACTATGAGGTGAGTTCCAACCCATATCTTGGGAACAGAATTCAAAACGCTATGCAACCGTAAAGTTAAGCTCGTCAAAGTTCAATGAAGCGACGCCGAGGAAGACACGACTTGGGAAACTGAGGACAAAATACGCGCAGCCTACCCTTTTCTTTTTGCGGGTACATCCTTGATCTCTTTTTCCTTAAGTTTATGCTCGTATCTATCTTTTTAGGTATATCTCCTTGATCCTATCATTTATCCTTAGGTAGAAACCATTTGGATGTAAACATGTAATTGAAACATGTTATGGTTGATGGTTGCAAGTGGTTGCTAGTGGTTGCTCGTGGATGCATATACACACATTAGGTATTAGATCGGCTCAGTCACTTTCATATTGCATATGCATATGTGTATTTGTATATGGATTGATACTTGATGTGTTATCATATGGACGTTGCATTTGTATGAATGATTGTGCACTCATGTAGGAAATTTTGAGTAGGAAAAAAAATTACATTCATAATGGACTCATGGCACTGACATAATTTGCATTAAGGAGGTCAACTGAATCAGTAGACCACCTGATTTTGCATTAGATATGGACATGTACACACACTATGCATATGATCATGAAGCATTAGAAATCTTTTAAGTACAATGGACGCTTGTGTTTGATGGTTGAGTAGATGGGTGATTGGATGGTAGGATATAAGTTCTTCTCGACTTGAAGATTTCGGGGATGAAATCCTAATAGGAGGGAAGAATGTAACACCCC
The DNA here is from genome assembly GCA_030737875.1 of Allium sativum. Taxonomy (NCBI): domain Eukaryota; kingdom Viridiplantae; phylum Streptophyta; class Magnoliopsida; order Asparagales; family Amaryllidaceae; genus Allium; species Allium sativum. The sequence goes on from CM060925.1 coordinate 116,771,874, forward strand.
GTATTTTCTGTTAACGTTATTGTAACGAATTAATCAATACTTAATTTCAAATGTGGGAATTAAGGGAAGGGTTACGCCATTGTGTTCGTCTCAGAATTTTGCTTGAGATAGAATCCGAGTTTGCGTGAATTGGACTTTGTATGAAGAAGTTATGGCCTTCAAAAGTTTCAGATATTCAAATAAATTCAAACAGCTCAAAACCAGGTTAAAAATTCAAAACAGAAGTCAGAAGCGGGCTGGTCGGGAAAATTCCCGCCTAGGACCTAGGTCGACCAGGGGGTCGACCCTATTGTCGACCTCCCCCCTATAGGTCGACCTGGGGGTCGACCTGCCCCCCCCCCGGCCAGATCTGAATTTCGATGACTGATGACTTGCTGCTGACTCACTAGGGTTTCTGGATAGTTCTGATCTGGTCTGAATGGTTGTGATTAACTCTAGGTTCATCCGACGGCTCTTATTGAATCGAAATTCTATACAAACAACCTAATACTCAACCTAAAATCACACAAAAATAATCTTGGAACTGTCATGCCATCAATAGAGAACTTGGAGTAGCCGTCACCGCTTTCAATTCAAAGACAAGATAAAAGCCTACATCAAATTTTAAACTAATCTAATTCAACAATCTACATCAAAGGCGAGCATTAAAACTTCAGAATTCAGATTCCAGAAATCAAGAATTCCTTTTAGTTTGTAAGTTGGTTATTACACAGATTTAAACGTTCTTTTAAATGAAATCATGACATGTTGTAACTCGAAAATAGAATGATGCTTATGTATAAGATAAGTGAAGTTTGATTCTCATTTATCCAAAATTACTGTTGCGATTGATTATGCCTAAATATGTTGTGGTGATGAACATACCAAATTGTATGGTATTATTGGAATCTATTGAACAATGAACATGTCATGTTATTATTTGGTGGTTACTTGCAAGTTTATGATCTAATTCACATGCCTACATGTTTAGATCAACATTTATGTAAATTTAGAACTTAGTTAAGTTGAATCTATTTATGTTGCAAGTTGGATTTGTGGCCCTCTTATGTTTTAACACACATAAGTTATCATGCTAAGTTGTGATTTAAATGTGTTTATAGTGGCTCTCTTATGTTTTAACACACATAAGTTATCATGTCAAGTTGAGATTTAAGTATGTGTATAGTAGCTTTCTTATGTTTTCACATGCATAAGTTAATATGCTAAGTTGTGGTTTAAAATTGTGTTAATATGTTAAACCTCCATGTTAGACCTATACCAAGTTTACATGATAATTAGATCCAACTTGGTCACAAGTTCACCCTTACCTGTTCAATTTAGTTAGTGATGTTTCTATGCCAAATTACACATGATAAGTCAAAAGTATGTTATTGTATGCTTATTTCATGTCCCTTATTTGTTGCCCTTTTTGTTTGTGGGTTTGGGCTAATTTACTAGCCCAACATTTTATGTAATTTATGTGAACTTACCACGTGGGTAGCATTGGGAAAACATGAAAACTTCATGGCATAGATTTTCTCATGAAATGGTATATTGGTATACCATTTGTTGTGAGCATAATCAAAAGGATAATTATGACATGATTAAATTAAGATTAATTTACATATAATATTAGACATATATTGAAATATATGAATTTAGAAAAGACGAATATGCCTAACCCGAGGTTTGACTAAGTTGTGGTGTAAAACTGTCCGGAACCGACCGGCACATCCAGTGACCACAACAAAACCTGTCTAATGTGGGTGGTTAGTGCATCAAGCCCAAAAAGGACCCGAGGTTAGACTGAGTTGTGGCGTAAAACTGCCCGGAACCGACCGGCACATCCATTGATCACAACAAGACCTGTCTAATGTGAGTGGTTGGTGCTTTAGTGAATAAATCAAAGCTAAGTCAAGATTGGTAGGGTTGAGTCAATTAGGGAAACACTTAACCGATTCAACATGTTAACCGAACTGATGGGTGGGGTTAGGTAAACTTGGACACTTAACCAAATAAACATGTTGATTAGAAAACCCTATTAACGGGGACCCATTTTAGAAGTAACCCACATAGATGTATCATGGTACCCTGAACTAGGCAGGGTGGGGCACGATTACTGGGCTGATTATAAGCGGTCAAAACATCGGCGGTTGGTGCGTCAGTGTAGGCTCCGACGGAGTACGGGCATGCACGTACTCCGGAGTGGAAAAAGAAGGCACTGGGCATCAGTAGTATACACTGTGCATCTTGAATCGTGTTGGGTTGCCACCAGAGGGACTGATACACCCCATGGTGGGACCAGCACATGTATCTACAGTCAAGCGGGGCCGAATGACACAGGATATGAATGCATGCGAGTAGGAGCCGATCATTAAGGGGATTATTCGTTATGAACACGTGGGGCTGGTTGAACCAATGGTTATTAAGTGCAGAGACTATAGTAATGGGTGCGATCACATGTTCATCTTATCTTATATTAGGGTATTGTCCTATGTTATGTTATTACTGTTATGATCCCTTTCCTTGTTTAAATACTAGTAATCACTGAACTTACCAGACTTATTGTCTGACCCATTTTCTTTCGTCCTCTTTTCTTCCGTTCCCCCCAAGGTCCACAGGGAGGGAATACTCCAGCTTAGTCAGACTCTTTGCAAGCTTCAAGAAAGTAGATGTATGATTGGGACTCTCTTACCTTGGCTATGGCTTTTAGACACTACACTTGGGGATTTATGTAGTTTTATTTATGGTTTATGCTTCTTTATTAAATAATCAAGACAGAAATTATGATGTAATGTTTTGGAAGTTATTTCGAGACAATTTGCTGTAATGCTTTTGTATTAAACCAAGTATGCAATAAATGTTTGATTTCCGCTGCTTATATTTATCTGTCTTGTAAATTTTTCTGTGTCTTGTACCTATAACCCTCCACCAAAGTTTAGACATTCCCTTTGTGAGTGACCTTAACGGAGGTGGGGTGTTTCACTCTTTATACCACATTCTAAACTACATGTTAGGCATGTCCAGTGGTTCCAAAAATTAGCCGCATTAATTTGCATAGGGTTGACCTCTTTGTCTACACTAATTACATTCAGCATAGACATGAAGAGTCACCATAATTACATTTTATTTTCATTTTTTTGCTTCAACCAGTCGATTGGTTCTATGTTTCAACTTTATAGTGATGTTAGTCGGTTGTAATATATAGTAGGAAAACAACAATTTTGGTTGCTCTCATGGATCGCCTTCATAGAAACCTTTCTAGAGGTATAAATTAAGGTAAGAAAACTTATACATATTCTGTGTCAAGGAAAAATGGTTTTGTTACCCAGTTTTTTTGTCTTTATCTAACAGAGGTAGAAACTTCGATTCATACTATTTTCTCTAGCTTTTTAATATATTGTTATAGCTAGAAAAGGTCAGATATAGTATTTTTTATGTTACCAGATATTAATACTTAGCAAGTGCATTATATGTTCCTATCACTTGATGATTAAGTTTTGCACTTGGTTTAAAGAATGATCAATTATCTAATTAATTACTATCATATATATTGATGGCTTATATGGATGCAGTCATGAATGAGGTCATCCTCACATGTATATGACCTTGATGACGAATGGAGTATGTGCATAAGCACTGAGTTTTCTTTGTACAAGCCTGCAGAAGCAAGTTTGCACAAGCAAGCATGCATATGCAAGCTTGTAGAAGTGCAAGTTGTGCATGCTAGCTTCAGCAAGCTTGCTTGTGCAAGCACGGTTTCACCTGCAAGCTTTCTTCAGCAACCTTGTGCTTCTGCGAGCTTTGCAAGCTTGCTTTAGCTTGCAACATGCAAGCAAGCTTGTGCATGCTGCAAGCAAGCTTGATTTATCTTGCTACATGCAAGCAAGCTTGAGCTAAATGTATAATAACTTGGAAACAGATAAACTGTTTCTCTAGGCTAAACAATCTAAATCAATTAAAATTAATAGGAAATCAAGTATGGTATCCTTTTGGTTTAAGTCATTTATAAAATATCTCTTTTTTTATTATAGCTTAATGAGTTTTTGCCTTTCGTTAAATACAACTGTTCTGTTTTTTTCTAATAGATTTGGAAGTAGTTTGAGAAGTTCAAAGTTACGTATTTTGGTTTAGTGTAGATTGCTGTAGTGCGACAGCTAAGAAGAATAAAGTATTTTCACTACAAGAAAAATACCCTATTGCAACCGGCTATTTGCAACAGGCGACACATGACAGTTATAGAAAACAATATTTAGCAACAGACCTATTATAGCAGTTACAATAGATGAGATTTAGCAACAGGCCTTTCCTTTCTGTTGCGAAAAACATATTTTTAGCAATTGCGCTTCTCTTTCCGTTGCAAAACCTACTTTTAGCAATTGTGCTTCTCTAGCAGTTGCAAAAAACATATTATTTGCAACTGCACTTCCAAGCCGGTTGCGAATAAATATCTTTAGCAACTGTTTTCGCCACTTTCAATAACTGTATTTATTTACCACTAGTAAAGCCATTTGCGAAAAACATGCTATTAAACATAAGCATCAGTAGGGCTGTCAATGGATACCCGAAAAATCTGAAATCCGTCCGCATTCGTATCCGAAAAGAGGATAAATATCCGATATCCAGGAAAGCGGATGTGGATGCGGATATAGGCGTATCCACATCCAAAAATTATCCGTCCGTTTTTTTCTCGATTATAGCTTAAATTATGTGTATTTTAACATAATTAAATATACTAATTTATTAATTTGCAAAATCAAAAGTCTACTAAACGCATGTTAATTGCTCATAATTATATATTATCATCATATTTATTTATTTTTAGTACTTTAGTAATCAATTAGGTTGAAAAAGCTTAATATTAAGCTAAAAAATTCATTTACATTCATTGATTTATCAATTGTTGGCAGAGCGGATAATTCTCCGATATCCGTCCGTATCCGCGGATGCGGATATCCGATATCCGAAAATGGTTTCGGATGCGGATACGGATATGGCACTATCCGTATCTGAAAGTATACGTTGACAGCCCTAAGTATCAACTTTTAATTATTAACTTTTAATAATTAATTTTAAATAGCTACTAGTAGATGATTAACTACTAGTAATTAAATAATAATTAAGATTAATATTTAATAACTATTAATTAATAATAAAATTTAAGTGTTATAAAGTGATACTTATGACTGATAATTAATTAATAATAATTAATAATTAACAAATAATGATTAACATTTTAAAAATAATAAAATAAATATTAAATAATAATAAATAGGAAGTAGCTTTTAATGATTAACTTTTTAATAATTACTATTAAATAATAAGCTATTATTAATTAACAAATAATTTGAAATATGATACTATTAATTTAGTCAACTGTAATAGAGATGCATAACAGTTGACTAATTTCAGTCGTTGTAAATATTTAATAATTACAAATGACAACCAAATATTTCTTCTTGAAATTGGGTAGTCTGACAGTAGTACATATCTGTACAACATGTCTTCAGTAGAATACAACATTTTAATAGTAATATTTAACAATTAATAAGTAATATTTATTATTTAGTGTCTAACAATTATTAAAATTAACTATTATATTTAATATTCTTCAAAGGATTAAAAATATTTTTAAATTATTGATAAAATATTGATATTTCATGAATTTTAATAAAAATTGTAAAAAAAGATAATAAAATATTCAAAATTCAGAAAAATTAAAGATGTTATAAAAAATTCAAAATCCAACAGTAAAAACTTTACATTTCAAATCTCAGTACTCATTATGGTTTGTTTTTGCTTGTTGATATCATGAAATTCAAAATTTCTTATTAGTGCAAAATATTCAGTGTTTGTCACGTATCCCAATAAAATTAGCCAAACAACATCCAATAAAGCAACGTTGCGACTATGAAAAAGGCGGTCAACAAAAATTAAAATGGCGGACTCCCAAATATTTCATTCCGCTTCTTTTTATTTGTTTCTCATTTGAACCAGTCTTCGAAATTCTAAATCGCACTTTACTAAATAACGGCTCCCTTCCAGTCGCCACCTTCTTCTTGTCCGTCTCTTCCCATCTGCTCCTCATCTTTTCTCCGCCTCGGCCATAAATCCCTAGCTTTCTCCACGCCTGCTCTTTTCTCTCTCACTATTCCAGCTCTTCTCTACATCGCTTCAGATCTTCTAATCGAAGCTTCCCTTCACCTTTACCCTGGCTTTGTTGATTCTCGATGATGGATCTAGTGTGATTGCATTGCCTTTCAATTAACACCTAGGTCTTCCTACTGCGCCTCATTCAAGATTGATTCAGTTGCCGTGGTTAGGTAGATTCTTAGACTGATTTGTTTTTCCGTTTGGCTTTAGTACTCTGTGTGTTTTGTTGTTTGAAGTCTGCTACTTCCTCTGGTTTATGATGCATGTTTTTTTGGGTTTGTTTGATCAATCTATGTTGGATGGTGTTTGTTTTGGGTGCTTGTTTGTGACTGTTTGGTTGTGGAAAGGGTCCGAATGGTCTCTTTGTTGCTGCCAAACTACTCTCGTGGGTTGCTTGCAACAGAGAGATGTTTCTGGTGTGATACGTTTTCTGTGTTCTACTCTTTATCGGCTAAGGTTCCAGGAAGGAAATTGTGTTGTGGTGATGAAGTTATGCCATACCCTCAATCTCTTGATTGTCTGTTATGTTACCTATGGTGATGATCTAAGCTAATCAATAATGCCGTGAATCTATGAAATTCTTCCAGCCTCTCTGTTGCTTTGTGCTGATGGATATGGCTATTTATTTGCTCTATTTTTGAGTTGGATATTTGTAATATGTTATCAGGTCGGAGTTATTGGAACTGCTGTTTTGTTGAAAGAGAAGGTGAATTGACATCATAATTGTTTAATTTATTTTGTTTGCTCATGCTCTGAATTATTTGGTTTCTTCATTCAGATACAAGCTGAGAAACTAGCGATCGATTCAAATAATGCTGCAAAAGGACAGGCTGAACTTATATATTGGCATGGGATTAACAAGCTTGTTATGAGAGCTGCAGCATATAAGTATCTTTCCATGTTCAAATCTTATTTAAATTATCAGTTCTATTTTTATTAAAAAGAAATAGATTCCCTTAGTGTCATATCTGTCTGAATAATTTACATTTAAGAAAAATGAAAATACCGAAATATCGGACCATAATTACCGTGAGACAAAAAGCAAATACAGTTTACTTATTTGTCCCTGCACGTCTTTCTTTTTCTCGATTCTATTGTACATGCGAAAATATATTACTGAAGGTCACGATAGCATATATTTGTATGGTGAAACAAAATTCGATTTCGACTCTAGTTTGTAACTCCTTTTACTTCTGTGTCTACACATGATATATGTTTAGTAGACACAATACATACATACAAATATATGCATATATATATATATGCACACACACACACACACACACACACACACATATATATATATATATATATGTGTGTGTGTGTGTGTGTGTGTGTGTGTGTGTGTCCGCGGTAAGTAGCCCAGTGGTAAGGAGTTCCCACTACCCGGTAATAGGTCGCGGGTTCGAATCCTACCCTGGAGCAACTTCCCCCTAAGTAAAATTAACCCGGTATAGGCAGGTCCAAGGGGATCCTCGATGCAGACTGGGTTGGCCTATACCCCCCAAGATGGACGGTCCGCAGTTAGTCTTCGGTGGTTGTTTCATATATATATATATATATATATATATATATATATATGTGTGTGTGTGTGTGTGTGTGTGTGTGTGTGTATGTGTGTGTGTGTTTTACATTGCTGTAGAAATTAGACGTCTTGGGAAAGTGTAAATCAATGGGATTTGATAATAATTTTTTAAAGGGGAGGTAATATCTTCTTCAATATTTCAGTTTCGAATATAACCCATTTTGCAAATGTTCACTTTTGGTATATCTGTCTTGAGATATAAGGGAGTTAAGAAAGTCTAAGTGAATATTTATATATAATATTTCCGTTATTTTTCTTCTGAATATACAAATACCTCTTTTTGGATGAGGTAGTCAACTCATATGTATCATATTTCTACTGGCAATGCTCGGTTACCGATGAGTGGTAATCAGGCGTGTTCTGTTTATGATGCTAAGGAAGTGCAGCATTTTGATCTTAGGGAAGACCCGTCATTTGGCTGGATCACAATGTGCAGGTGATTTACTGTTCGTTTGGGTTGTTGATTAATATATTAGGGTAGTATTTATCTTTGTTAGAATTCTCTGAATTCGTTAGAATTCTCTGAATAAGTTAGATGTAATGTATTTTGAATATGGGAGACTATTAACTTCTGCTTCACTGACTGAATTGTATTTTGAATATGGGATATAAACAGTGCTGATTGCTGGAAAAAAAGCAGCTAAACTGCAAGAAATGAAAGAAAGGAAGATGAGGCGGATGGAGAAAGAGAGGTTCGATTTATTTTAGTAATATTTAGATACTATTATGTGTGTGAGTAGGGGAATATTCTAACTAATTTACTACTTATTAACGGTCGGTTGTTTTGCTATTATACCTGCAGGTTGTATGTGTGTCCATCTTCTTTTGTTCTCTCTTTATTCCTTTTCTTTTCTCACATTCCAAAACTTTGTAATTAAGTTTCTCTATTTCATGAAATTGGAAAAATGATCTTTTGTAGCCTTTGTTATTCTGTATTATTATCAAAATTTAGAATGCATTTTAGTTGTCTAGGATCACCATTCTATCCTTCCAAGAAACATTACATGAAACCAATGATACTGTCACCTATGCATTCCAGTTGTATATTGGCTAGTTCATTTTAAAGTTGGACAGTGTATAATAAACTTGTCAGTATACACGAGAGTCATTAAAAAGAAAGGCTAACTTTGAGTATGTGCTGATGCTCTTCCAGTTAAGATATTTCAAGTGATTTTACTTTATTATAATTGTTTTCTTCTATTTGGTTGTCACTCGGTGCCTGATGGATGTCACTGATACGAATATCTATCCATTTTCTGTTTTCTGCTTCTTAAGGAAAAAACATTCGCTTCCTCTTTCCAAGACTTCGAAGGCTTAGAGAATGAAATGCAAATTTGTTCTAGAGAACAGATGATATTTATTCTCTTATAATAGTATATGTATGATAGAGTAGAAATATGATTAGAAAATACTCTATTCAAAAAAACTGTGTTGTGTGAGAGAAGAAATTGTTGTACATAAATGATGTATGAAAATTATAGAAATTTTTGCTGTAATTATTTGTACTATGAAAATTTTGTTAAAATAATTTTTTTATTTGTTTATTTCATTTTGTAATATATACTATTACTAAAACGAATACATTTAATATGTAATATATATAAGCTGTAATATTTTTTTATCGATTTATGAATCTATTGCAATGGGCATATACTGTTGCAAAAGTATTTGTTGCAACAACAAAAGCCCGTTGCAAAAAGTGTACTGCAACATCTTATTGCAACAGGCAAAAACTGTTGCGAAAAGGGACCGACCTTTTGCAACTTTGGCTATACATACGGGCGCTGGCCTGTTGCAATAGGTCTACTGCAACAGATATGGCCTGCTGCGAAAAATGTTTTTGTTGTAGTGTTTTTAGCATTTCCAACTTCCACTTGACTAAGTAATTTGATTGTTTATTCATTTTCTTATTATAATTATTCCCTTAAAATGTTTCCATGTTGGTAATTAGTCTAGGATGCAGATTATAGATGTTTTTGGGTAAGTTTTAAATTGTTAAGGCTAAAGAAATGACAATTGAGTGTCCATATCATCAAGATATTACAGTATAGCAAAATAATAAACTCATGTCATCTACATAACCCTTTTTAAAGAAAATGATAATTACAATGATGCATATGATATTTAAATTTTAAACTTAGCATATTTAATCATGCTATATTTTTTTGGGAAGTTATATATGTCTGCATAGTTTATATCAAAAGAAATTACATGTGTGTACAATTTAAAGGATTATGTATTTTATCTCAATGGTCCTTTTTCATGTGCTCCTTTCTTTGTATGATGTTCATGTTTTAGGTACTATACAAAGAAGTTTAAAGGTGTAGAACTAGGTTTGTGTATCCTTTCTCCGCACGACGTACTGGTAAGAGATAAGAAACTATTCATTTTTGAGGGTTCATTATGTTTTGTGACTACTGTTTTTTTTTTATAATTAATAAAACTTATCCACTTCAAAAATTGAGATAGTTTTAATGAAATTCATGGAGATTAGGAAGGATGAATGAAAGCAAGAGCTATGATAATCTATTTAAACATTTTACCATGCAATTTATAGGTTTAATGATAGAGTCGACAAAATCATAAACAAAGATTTTTCTCTTCTTGAGAAACTCCAAATTTTGTTCTCTTTTCACCATTATACAATACTTCGTAGTTTTATTACATGTTTTTTTATTATAGTTTGTATTTTATAATAGTTGTCTGCATAATTTGTATATTGTATAATTATGCTTTCTCAAAAGCCAGCACACTGTGTATGCACAGTTGAAAATTTATATAATAATCTCATGTACATTAACTCAGGTGAATACGTTACTAAATGTTGTTGATGGCCTAAGCGTGGAAGGTCAAGTTGAAGCATCCTTTGCTCTGACTGTATTGTTTATGAAATTTCACATATATTTCTTCTAAATGTCCTTTGTTTAGAGTAGGAATGCTGTTGATCTGCAAGATTTTTGCAGGCCCAAGTCTAATTCATACCCTCAAGATATGCTTCTTAAACTTCTGCAGAACAAATTTGCCGAAGAAGCTAAAAGTTGTTCACTTTTTGTGTTTAAATTGGGGTTATCAAAACTTATGTGCTCTCTTGATGAATGGTTTTGTAGATGAGTCAAGTGAGGTAATGGGCTTTATTCTTTACTATTTTGAGCTGTGTCTTGCGCTTTTTACATTTTGTCACTCAATAATCTTTCTTATCTGTTGCCTGCTTGGTTTTACTCAAAACTATCACTTATTATTTAAGCCGTGTCTTACCCAAAACTATCCCTTGCCTACTGGTCTTACTCAATAATATATATACCATATTGTTTCTAAACTGTGTCTTACCCAAAGCTATCACTTATTTAAAAGTTAGTGAGCCTTTTGTTAGAATTTGATATAGAGAGGAGGAGAGAGATAAAACTCAGAATAATTTAATGACTACATTGTTCTTCCTTCTTACTTTCCTTTTAATTTTCCTTAGATTCATACAAAATGATAGGCTTTATATATAGGAGCCTTACATGACACTTCATTTAATAGACATCCCATTTCACTAAGATACACACAAACTTTCATATGACCCTTGAAACATAAAAGACACATCACTTACAAAACGACACTTAGAATTCATGAATTAATAAATTTCAAATTATATTTCCAACACTTCCCCTTAATTTGAAATTTCTCTTCGATTTGTTGAGATAATAAACGAGACACTTTCTCTTTGATTTGTTGAGATAATAAATGAAGCACTTTCTCTTCGATTTGTTGAGATAATAAACGAAGCACTTTCTCTTCAATTTGTGATGCACTTTCTCATCACCTTCAATTTTTTTTTAATATTGGAGCACTTTCTCTCCATGGTGCACTTCTCACCCACATCTCTAAAATAAATTTTCTTCCACAGCCACTTGTGCCATGTTCTCTTGCACTTTAGAGATCTCTCTATCCCCTCTCATCAATCTTGCTCTGATACCATGTTATAATTTGATATAGAAAGGAAGAGAGAGATAAAACGCAGAATAATTTAGTGACTACATTGTTCTTCCTTTTTACTTTCCTTTTAATTTTTACATTCATACAAAATGATAGGCTTTATATATATGAGCCTTACATGACACTTCATTTAATAGACATCCCATTTCACTAAGAGACACACAAACTTTCATATGACCCTTAAAACATAAAAGACACATCACTTACAAAACGACACTTAGAATTCATGAACTAATAAATTTCAAATTATATTTCCAAACACCTTTTGTAGTCAACTTTTGATTGGATTATTCTTGTTCTCCACATGATTTAATGTCAATAATATTCAATATTTTAGCTTGTAGACTTGTTTTTTTAACACATGTGATGATTGGTATATGCAAAAGTCAATAATATCCTGTTACTTAAGTAAAACTTATATTTGAGATTTAGATTTTGTAAAATAAACATCTACAAGTTTGTTGGTGCTTGCCAGCATTATCCTAGAAAAATACTAATATATACACAAAATCTATAAATAAATTCTACGCTTGTTTTAACTATGTGCAATATAATATTTTATATTTGATCTCCTGATATTCCATTAATTGTCTATTAGGAGCAACGATTGCTTGTTACAAGGTATTGCAAAAAAATTACCTGGTGTAGCTACTATAAATGCAATTATATCTATTTCTTGTGCATTTGAAGTCCTGGAGCTTGTGTTTGGTTGCAATAAAACAATGTCGAACTATATGATCTAAATTTTCTTCTAAGCAACCCAAAAGCTAATACATTGCCAGCATTGGTTTCATCCATTAAGTTCACGTATTCATTGACTACTAATTAATATTATTAATTACACTATTATTAATTAAACTAATAAATGCCACATGGTAAATGCTTTCAGTTTGCATGATATGTGCCAGCTTGTTCTATTTATGTAGCTATAATGGTCTTGAGGGGACTAGCTTGTGGACCTGGCACTCTAGTTGGTTTGGACTCTTCGGTTACTCTCTGAATGGTTCTTTCCTATCAGGTGACCTTTTAATATCTGCAATTTAACCTTGCTTAGAACACCATTCTTAGTCAAAGAGAACGCTTGAATTATAGCCTATATTTACAAACTAAGAGGAATCATGCATACATAAAAGGCTCTCATGTATATGAAGTTCGAAAGTTTTGCATGTTGTATTGAATACCATATTCAATTTCTTATTATGAGTGAAATAGTATTAATTTTCTTCATGAACCTGTCATTTGCAATATGCATATGTCATTTGAAAAATGAGTTGTTCTCATTTTTAAAAATTGAGTTGCATCTCTGTTCCACAAACTGAGTTTGCACAAAATCAGTTTGCAACTCAATTTGCACAACCAAGTTGCAAACTCTGTTTACAATAAAACTTAAAGCATTATTGATAGTGGACATAGCATGACCAAAGTTGGTATGTAAACCTGTTTATTTTTGAAATCAGCAAAAGCATGTTCAATCATGAGTGATCTTTAAGCTATTTACTTATAGGTGGATATGTCATTGTAAGAATCGGTTTTTGATTGTGGATACATGTATGTGTCACCTTAGTGAAAAATATTCCATTGCAACTTGCTCTTTTTGTTTTTTCTGTAAAAACGAGTGCATTTATATTTTGTAGGCACTTGAGGGGGGGGGGAACATAATTCGGAATGTAATAGCAACGAGGGAGCAAACACATGTGACCTTGACAGTGAGCCATGTTTGCCTTCGCAATTTCTAAAATTCTATGTATCTTTAGCAAAACTTTATCTTGCTTGTTATAGTTTGGACATGATATTATGCTATTTTGAAATTGGAAGCATGTAACTCATTCGAATATTATGGAAATGTGACACTGTTGACTTTAAGGCATGAAAGTGTACTAAATCTTATACGAAATTGATATGTTGAATGATATACATGATATGGAAATCATAATGATATGTTATATTCATTTATTTTAAGAATTTTAATATTAATTATGTAAAAAATAGCAAAGAACATAATTTTTTTGGAATCTGTCCAGGAGGGAAATCGACCGGAGTCGTAAAACCCTCCCTAGTGCACCTAGCCCGGTCCGTGAGCACCATATAAGTGGCTTATCTTAGCATACGCACATGGTAAACTCTTAGCATGCCATTTCGGGTTTCGAACCCACGCCACTGTTACCATAGCGCAAAGTCCTTAACCGCTGGGCTACTGCTGCAGACATTCAAAGAACATAATTTCATATTGAAACAAATATAAGTGTTATCAATATTTTGGATTAGCAACAGTTGTAAATGTTGTAAAAGTAAAAACTCAACAAAGCAATTTATGTATGCCAACATCTACAAATGTTAGTAGGATTATGATACTGACACTTATAAGTGTTAGTATTTCTTATGGTTCTAACATTTATAAGTGTTAGCAATGAATATGTTTGTAACACTTATAAGCGTTACAACATCTTACGGTTCGAACATTTACAAGCGTTAGCATTGAGTCTGTTTGTACTTATCAGTGTTACAATATCTTATGATTCCAACGTTTATAAGTGTTAGCAATTAGTCTGTTACAACACTTATAGGTGTTACAGATTTGGCCGGAAAATTCCCCACAGGCCATTGGTAACACTTAAAAGTGTAATAGAAATTATTTGTAACACTTATACTTGTTGGATTCTCCTTTTTTTGTGTAGTGAGTCGAAGATCCAAAACCTTGCACCATCTTGGTTCAGCTTGCTAAGGACATCCTACCCAATACCGAATTTGGAGCTTGGATCAACAGGAAACGACCAAAAATCTTGGAGGCTTTCTACGAAAAGCCTGATTAGTTTATGTGCCAAGAAGAAGCATGCAACAACAAGGCAACTAAGACATGCCATCCTCTCCACCTACATCCAAGCACTATTCAGGGCAATGTCAACGGAAAAAAAGTCGAGAAACCTTCCGACAAGAGTAAAGGGATGACTCCATTCAAGCCCATGTCTAACAACAACAAATTAGGCAGTCGCAACAAACAATCGTCGGGAGATTTGAAGTTGCGTGACCACTACCAAACTTACAAGGTCTACACTCCACTCAACCGTGAGCTAGAGACAATTTATTTAAAGGCCCATAACACAATCCAGTACAAGAAGCCAAATACTAGGGAGTCTACCAATCTGGAGAAGAACTCTGACAAATACTGCATATCCCATGACATGTTCATCTATAATAAAAACGACTGTCATCACCTCAAGGATGCAATCGAGAACCTCGTCCGAGAGAACCGCCTAAAGTAGTATCTTCAGAACCGTACTCCCTAAGAAGCAGCCGCGGGCCCTTCAACGCCCATACTTCCTCCAGCTCAAGCAGCCCAGGGCAGTCCAATCTGAATCCCCTCATGAGGGCATCATGACTAACACCAAATACGGTGGACCTCACCTTACAAATAAAAGCTTTCAACGTATAGAGGAATACACCGACTCTACTAATCATGCCGACTTGTAAGCATGCTCCGCCCAGAATGAATATGTCTTAGCAAAGTTCCAAAAGACTATGCGTGACGACATAGTTTTCCGCGAGAGAGATGCTACCAGAATTGAGATTCCAACCATAGATCATATCGTCATTTCTACACTAGTAGGCCATGCCTACGTCCGAAGTATCCTTGTAGACTCGGGGAGCTCCGTCAATATCATTGTCAAGTTGGACTATGACTAAATGAAACTTAAGGCCAAAGACTTGAAGCCTTGGCACGCCACCATCCACGGCTTCAACAGCTCCTCCAACCGGCCAGTAGGTTTGGTAGAACTGCCAATCGAACTTGGAGAGGGGAATCGCAGTAAAGTACGGATCCTCACCTTCGTGGTCATCGATGTCACTTCTTCATACAACGTCTTTCTAGGACGTCCTTTCCGTGCAAAATCCCAAGACTACATAACACCATGGTCCCTCCTCATGAAGTTACCAACAGAGAATAGGATCGAACCATTAAGGGAGACCAAGTCACCATGAGAGCATGCTACCTTGCAGAATGGAACGACATCGTGAACAAGGAGAAGGGCAAGAACGTGGCGCCGGTCCACTGCGCCAAAACCATCGGTGCATAGTAACTACTGGAGTCTGGGTCTTGACTCAGACGTCACTGCCATCTTTTCAAAGACCTTGATCCAAGGGAGGACGAAGAGCCTGATTCCAAAAGGTGTACTCTAGTTAAGCCTAACATCGACGTTCTAATGAACCCCGCTGACCCAATTCGGGACTTGAAGATTGGATCACAACTACACCCATGAATAAAGGAAGAACTTGTGGATTTCTTATGGGCCAACCTCGATGTATTCGCTTGGTCCCATTCTGATATGTGTGGCATCGACCTAGGAATCGCTTGTCACATGCTCAGTATCGACCCCAAGCCTCTTATTGTCAAGCAAAAGCGTCAGATCTTGGGAATGGAAAGATCGGTAGCAGTAAAAGAGAAGATGAAAAGACTACCTGACAAAGGCTTTATCCGTCACGCCCTCTACCCCGAGTGGGTCTCCAATCCGTTCTTGATTAGAAAACCAAATGGGAAGTGGCGAACATGTGTCGACTACTCAGACTTGAACAAAGCTTGCTTGAAAGACAACTTCCCACTTCCAAAGATCAGTCAGCTCGTTGATTAAACTGCTGGCTACCAACTTCTCACCTTCACAGACGTCTATTCAGGATACAATCAAATTCCAATGTATCTTCCAGATCAGGAGCACACTTCATTCATCACTGATCTTGGGCTCTATTTCCATGTTGTTATTCCCTTCGGTCTAAAGAATGCTGGAGCGATCCATCAGTGACTTGTCAACTGCACGTTCAAGTACCAGATCGGAAGATCCATGGAAGTCTATGTGGATGACATGCTCGTAAAATCAAGGTTGTCGAACAATTATGTCAATGACCTTGCAAAGATGTTCGATGTTCTCCACAAAATGGCATGAAACTCAATCTCTTGAAATGCTCTTTCGGCGTTGCATCGCAAAAATTCCTAGGTGTCATTGTCAATTTATGGGAAATCGAGGCAAATCCGGAAAAGATTCAAGCTATCTGGGGTATTCATGCCCCTCAGAACATCAAGGATATTCAAAGTTTAAACGGGAAGGTGGTCGTCCTAAGTCGATTCATATCAAAAGCAACCAATAAGTGCATTCCTTTCTTTGACTTGCTCAGGAAAGGGAAGCGCAACTTTGCATACATGCTGGAGTGCATTGTTGCATTCTAGGACCTCCTGAATCACTAAGAATGATCACTCATCCTATCAAAACCCGTGGACTATGAAGACTTATTCATCTATTTGGTTGTTTCTGTGCAGGTAATTAGCTCGGCGCTAGTGCGCGAAGAAGGTCGTGTCCAACGTCTTGTTTACCACATCAACAAGAGGTTGACAGACATCGAAAAGAACTATCCAAAGCTCGAGAAACTAGCTTACTACATTTTGATCTCTTTTTGAAAGCTAGGGTCGTACTTTCAGTACCATCTAATTAAATTCTACACTTACCAGCCGCTAGATAGGTCCTACAATGACCCGAGGCCTCTTGGAGACTTTTGAAGTGGAACATATAGCTAAGTAAATTTGAGCTTACATTGGTTCCCCGTCGAGCCATCCTCGGATAAGTCTTGGCAAATTTCATCGCGAAGTTCACTCTTCCCAAATAACCTCCTCCGGAAGACAGTGAGCCTCCGAAAATTCAGTGGAACTTGTTCATGGACAAATCGTCTAACAATCAATGTTCCGGCACCAGAGTTGTACTTGTTACTTCCGAGGAATGCTCAATTTGTTACGCTCTGAAGCTCAACTTCCTTGCCGCCACCAACGATGCAGAATACGAGGCCTTAAAATCATCGAACTCGGAATTGTTGTCGAACTCAACATCAAGGTTGTCCAAATATACTCTGATTCACAACTCAATGTATGACATGTGTAAGGCGAATATCAATCCAAGGTGCACGACTTGCTCCCTACCTTTCTCGGGTTCATGAACTGCTTACCAGCTTCGACCTCTATATCATACCCACTTCCCACTAGAATAGAATGATAAGGCTGATTCATTGGCCAAACTAGAAAATTCTGGGGATGCACGACTCTTGGGTTTTATCCCAATCGAAGTACTCGTCTCTCCAACTATCGATCAGATGCAGACTGATTCGATATCAACGATGAAGACCGAGCCCGAGTCTTGGATGACTTCGATCAAGAATTACCTGCAATATAGAATCCTCCCCGACAACTGAAATGAAAAACGAGCACTCACCTGTAAATCATCATGCTACATCATTCAAGATGGAGTGCTCTACCGAAGAGGGTTCCATTAACCCTGTGTGTAGCCCACAATGACGCCAATCGTGTACTGTTGGATGTGCACAAAGGCGAGTGTGGTGACCACACTGTGAGGGCAAACTCTGGATAAGAAGATTCTCTTATATGACCATTTTTGACCGACACTCGAGCGGGATGAAGAGGACTATGCCCGCAAAGTGCGACAAGTACCATAGATTCTCTAAGATATCAATGGCCCCACCTACCAAACTTACGCAAATGGTCAGCTCATGGTCGTGCAGTATGGGGACTCGATATCATCGGAATTCATCTGATGACATGATAAGTCATTGTTGCAGTTGATTACTTTACCAAATGAGGTGAAGCCGATCCCATCACTACAATTACGACTAAAAAAGTGATCAATTTCATCGTCCGCAACATAATATGTTGTTTTCGTATTCCTAATACGATCATTTCTGATAACAAGATCTAATTCGAAAGTGCTGAATTCAAGACCTTCTGCCACCGACACAACGTTGAGAAGAAATTCATAGAAGTAGCTCATCCTCAAGTGTAACAACCCGTGTTTTTATAACGTGTAATAACCATAAATCAAGGCAGAATTAATTTTTAAATTAAGAATCAAGGGAAACGGGTTGCGGCATTGCGTTCATCTCGAAATTCTGCTTGGAAATGTGTCCAAGTTTTTGAAAATCGGAGTCCGTATGACCAAGTTATGACCTTTCGAAGTTTTCAGAAGTTTTCAAGTTCAAAAACAGTTCAAATCGAATTCAAAATTCGAATTTCAAACCTCAGAATGGACTGGATGGGAAATTTCCCGCCTAGGACCAGGTCGACCTGAGGGTCGACTATGTAGTCGACCTACCCAGGGCCAGGTCGACCATAGTGTCGACCTAGGGGTCGACCTGGTGCCCGAGCCCATTTCTGAAGCTGGGTTCACTTTGATGTATTTGGCCTCGTTTCTGTCCATATTCGTTGACCTGGCCCTATAAATACAGCCCCTAACACCAGTCTCTCTACACAAAATTCTTTCTGACTTTATGCTGCTCTAATTTTGGTTGAAAAGTTTAAGAGAGGGACTGCTTCTTCTACGTTGAGACTGCGTTAAGGGAATTGCTGATTTGGGGATTTCTATTAGGACTTGACTAAGCATATTCAAAAATCGACTCTCCTTTTCTAATTCTCGAACCACGATCTGTAAGCCCCAATTATTTTTAGATTTAAACTGTAAATGTAATGTGAATATGATGTAAATTGAAATTGGACCTATGTATGATGACTGTTTTACATCCATTCTTGTTCATCTTGGATCTTGACTCTTGGATATTACTATGACATTGATTTGGGGCCTATTCATGTTGTAAACCAAAAAGAGAAACCCCTCATATTATCATGTTGAATCTGCTATTAGTCACATGGTTATGACTATCACCTTATGTCAATCGTTACCATGACTATACTATCACCTTATGACAGTCGTTACCATGACTATACTATCACCTTATGACAACTGTTATCTTGGCTAGTACCTTATTCTGTTAGATTTGGAATCTTTATGTTTGAGGCCAATATTCCATATGCCAGTAATGTTTTAATCTTTTATTTCAAGTCATACCATGCTATGCTAGTAATCACTTTTGCCATCTTATACCCGTTCCTTTTTATGTTATTCCTTAATTAGATTTATTTGTATCGATTCGAGCTTAAGTGCGATGGGAATACGATTTGGGTAGACTAGGTAAAACATGAATTAGCTTTAAACTTGAACAAGAACGTTGTTATGACTTGAACCTGAATATGGACATGAACTTGACACGATTTGACATGAAACATGACCTGAAAACTGGACATGAATCTAGACATGAAAACTTGAACGTGGGCATGACAATTAGATAAACTTGAAAATGGCCAACTCGAGGTTGGGTTGAGTTTGCAGTGTAAATCTGCCTGGAACCGCCCGGCAAATCCAGTGGCTGCAAACAATAGGATCCAATGTGAGTAGTTGGTCATATCGCACGTAAAAACCCGAGGTTAGACTATGTTGTGGTGTAAATCTGCCCGGAACCGCCCGGCAAATCAAGTAACCACAACAGTTAGTCTAATGTGAGAGGTTGGCGTGCACTAATGAATTAATGCCATATGATAGGGTTAAGTCATGAACCACTTGAATATACTTAACCAACTTGACACGATGATTTGATAGGGTTAAGTCATGAACTGCTTGAACACACTTAACCAACTTGATACATGACTGGATAGGGTTAAGTCACGAATTTGAATAACAACACTTAACCTATTAGAAACCCTAGTTACGCGATCCTTTTCAGCAGTAACCCACTTAGATGTATCACGATACCCTGTAACTAGGCAAGGTAGGGCACGATTACTGGGATGATTGTAAGCGACCAGAACGACGGCTAAGTAGGTGCGCCATTGTAGGTTCAGGCGGGCTATGGTCGTGCACGTAGTCCGGAGTTGAAAAAGCAGGCATTGGGCACCCGTAGATTTACACTGTGCGTGCTTGATTCGTGTCGGTGGTTGGCACTATAGGACTTGATACACCCTATGGTGGACCTAACACAGGTAACTACATTTCTGGATAGGGCTGTATGACACAGACACATGACGAGCTAGGACTTGTAGGGAGCCGATCGATTAGTAGATCGTACCGTAGGACCACGTAATGGGTCACTTCATGATACTGGGCCAAGGGATCATTTCATGATTAATACTTGACATGGATTAGAATACTAGTACAATTGGTGCAGCGAATCTTGAACATGCGATGCTAGACTTGACTTATCTTGTTATCTTAATTATCCTACCAGTTCTGTTATCACCCTTATGTTTAATTCCATTTTCCACATATCATGTTACCTTTACTAGTTTTCATACTGAAAGTCACTAGGGCTTACCAGTCTTTATGACTGACCCTTTTTCTTTCGCCCCTTTTTCTTTCGTTTTCCCCCCAGGTTCTCAGGGAGGAAACACTAGCTCTTAGCTTGGATTTGGCTTGCTTTCTGACAGCTCATGTACGGTTTGGTCTTGAGCTATGCTATGGCTGCTTCTGCTATTTATGGGAAATATTTTACTTTTGGTTATCTTAAGTTTATGCTTCTTTGAAACTTGATGTAATGGAATAATTTGTATCTTGGATATATGAGCTTTTTGACTCCTTCTTGAAAGAAATAAGAAGTTGGTTTTTAATTTCTACCGCTGCTTTATTTATGTTCTTCCTTGTGATATCTCTGTGCATGTTTATCTAGATAATACTCCACCAAAACTAGTGCATTCCCTTTGTGAGTGACCCTAGCGGAGGTGGGGTGTTACATTTGGTATCAGAGCAGAAGGTTACCAGGCTGGGCAAAAAGTTTTAAAAACCTTCTGAAACTATTTTCAAAAACCATTTATAAGGAAGCATTTTTCAAGAAAAGTTATATGTTTAAAAAGGCTATTCCCCAAAAGCCATTAGTACTTTCCTTTGTCTCCTCGTTTGAATCTTTTCTTTTCGTTTTTCAGCATGGCCGATCTTAACCTTCCTGAGGGAATACCTGTGCCTGGATGGTTCCGAAGGTACTTAGAAGCCAGGGCCAACGACGCGGGGACGACAGACATCCCTCCTCCTCCCCCAGTGGTCGCGGTTCCTCCTCCTCCTGGTACCGCCTTTGCCAAAATATGCAAAGACTTTAAAGCAATGGGCGGCAAGAACTTCGTTGGAACTAAAAACTTCGTTGAGGCACGAAACTGGCTAATGGAGACAGAAGACTTGTTCATTATCTTTGATATGGAGGACCATAGGAAAGTTCAGTTGGCAGCATGGTTGTTGAAAGAGGAAGCCGCATTTTGGTGGGAAGTCACCAACGCTACTAGGCCATTTGAGACTTGGGCAGACTTTAGAGAGAGGTTTAGGCTTAAATTCTTATCGTCAGCAGAGGAGAACCTTCAGATGGAGAGGTTCCTAGCACTTAAGCAAGGGTATATGTCTGTGAGGGAGTACGTGAATAAGTTTAATCAGCTTGCTCGGTTCGGTTTGGATTTGGTCAACACAGCCCAAAAAAAGGCTGTACGCTTTGCTCGAGGGTTGAACGAGCCACTACACAGCTTGGCCCTAACTCATATACCCATGGGGGCGACCTTTGAAAGCTTGGTGGATATGGCTCTACTTCATGAGGAAGACAAGAATAGCAAGAAGGAGGTTAAGCCTAACGAGACTCAGAATAAGAAAGCTGATTTCAAGAAGGGGAACAACAAGAATAATAAGAATAACAAGAACAACAAAAAATCACGTGAGACGAGGAAGTGCAACTTCTGTGGTATTACTGGACATCTAGCTAAAGACTGTAGAAAGAAGAAGAGGAAGTTGGGTGAATGCTTTCATTGTGGAGATACTGGACACATCAACAAGGATTTCCCTAAGAAGCAAGGGCAGGGGCAAGGGAAGACCCAGCGAGAAGGACCTTCTCGAGGGCAGTTGCATGCTCTCAACACCACCCCAGCTCTTGACCGAGGTAGTAATATTTCCGTAGAAAGCCTTGTTTACATTTCTGACTTTCCTGTTCGAACCTTATTTGACTCTGGCGCATCACATACTTTTATTTCTTCTGATATTATTGAAAATCTGCACCTAAGTACTAGTATGGTTGAGGATCCCGTTATAGTTTCAAATCCAATTGGGGGCTCCGCCCATTTATCTATGATGTGTGTGGATTTGAGGATCTCTATCTTAAGCGTAGAATTCACGTGTAATGCTTATGTTCTCGGATTCATGGGATACGGTTTGATCCTAGGTATGGATTGGTTGTCCGATTATGGAGCCATTCTTGATTGTGAACAAAGGGTAGTAAGGCTCATGACTCGCCTTGGTAATACCCTTGAAATTTCTTGTAACCCTAAGGGTTCAGTCATGTTATGTTATCTTGAATCTCTTGACTCGTCCGACGATAATTTCCAATCTGTAAGAGTGGTCCGAGAATATCCAGATGTCTTTGATGAAGTGAGGGGATTACCTCCTAAACGCGAGATAGAGTTCCGAATTTATCTTGTTGATAATGCCAAGCCAGTTTCATTGCCTGTTAGGCACATGGCTCCGCGAGAAAGAAGAGAGCTCAGTAAACAAATTAACGAGTTGCTTGAGAAAAATTTCATAAAACGAAGCATTTCTGAATGGGGTGCTCCGGTGGTATTCGCTACTAAGGCGGATGGATCGCTTCGTCTGTGCATATATTATCGTGAGTTAAACAAGCTGACAAGAAGAATAGGCACCCGCTACCAAGAATCAACGATTTGTTTGACCAGCTTATGGGAGCATCTGTTTTCTCTCAACTCGATCTAGCCACAGGATTCCATCAGCTTAGAGTGGCTGAGGATAGCATTGACAAAACTGCGTTTAGGACTCCAGATGGGTTCTTCGAATGGCTCGTCATGCCGTTTGGGTTAACGAATGCACCCGCGTACTTTATAGACTTGATGAGTAGGGTGTTTCGGGAGTTCCTTAACAAGTTTGTGGTAGTTTTCGTGGATGATATTTTGATCTTCTCAAAAGATGAGGAAGAGCATGCTAGACACCTCAAGGAGGTCATGGAAACACTTAGAGCACACCAGTTAAATGCTAAGTTCTCCAAATGTCATTTTTTGAGAAAGGAAGTTCGGTTCCTTGGGCATGTAGTTTCTAAGCAAGGCATAGCCGTGGACCCCGCAAAGGTAGTTGCGGTACAGGACTGGAAAATTCCTAAGAATGCAACAGAGGTGAGGATCTTTCTCGGTTTGGCAGGCTACTACAAGAAGTTCATTAAGGACTTCGCTAAGATTTCAGCCCCTCTTACTAAGTTAACAAAGAAGAACCTACCTTTTGCATGGGACCTAGAGTGTGGCGCAGCTTTTCAGAGACTCAAGAGAGCCCTCACCACAGCTCCAGTTTTAGCATTACCCGATGGAGGTAAGATGTTTACCGTGTACACAGATGCGTGCGGCACGGGATTAGGCACCGTCCTAATGCAAG
This sequence comes from Allium sativum, assembly GCA_030737875.1. Taxonomy (NCBI): domain Eukaryota; kingdom Viridiplantae; phylum Streptophyta; class Magnoliopsida; order Asparagales; family Amaryllidaceae; genus Allium; species Allium sativum. Next base: position 116,795,838 of record CM060925.1, read on the forward strand.
AAGGAAGAGTAATATGCTACGGGGGCAGACAACTTAAAGTTCATGAGAAAAACTACCCCACGCATGACTTGGAGTTGGCCGCGATTGTTTTTGCACTTAAAGCTTGGCGCCATTATCTTCTAGGAGAGAGGTTCGAGCTATATACCGACCACAAATCGCTTAAGTACCTCTTCTCACAGAAAGATTTGAATTTGAGACAACAGTGGTGGGTGGAGTTCTTGGCATCATATGACTTCGATATAGCTTATACCCCTGGCAAGGGTAATGTGGTGGCGGACGCGCTAAGTAGAAAAAGGTTGACTTTGAGTCCCTTGTTTGTTGAAATTAAAAGCCTTGAGTTTATAGCAACCTTTGATTTTACACCTGTTGTTGAGTCATTGACTGCTACGTTAGCATCTCTTGAGCTAAGACCTACACTTTTAGATCAAGTAGGGACTTCACAGAAGGAAGACCCACAGATAGTCGAAATCATGGACAAGATGATTAGGGGTGAGACGTCAAGTCACCTCAGTAGGTACACTATAGATGACAAGGGATGGCTAAGGCGCGATGGGAGGCTATGTGTCCCATAAGTGGGAGACCTAGTAAGGAGAGTTCTCGATGAGGCGCATCACTCGAAGATGACCATACATCCCGGAGGGGATAAGATGTACAGTGATATGAAACGCATGTTCTTTTGGGCTGGAATGAAAAAGGACGTGGCAGAGTTCGTTTCGAAGTGCATGGTGTGCCAGCAAGTAAAGGCCGAGTCGAAGAAGCCCGGTGGACTATTACACCCTTTGTAGGTTCCGCAATGGAAATGGGAGAGTATCTCGATGGATTTCGTGGATGGACTGCCTAGGTCTAGGAAGGGAAATACTAGCATATGGGTCATAGTTGATAGACTCACGAAAAGTGCTCACTTCATTCCGGTGAAGAGCAAGAGGACTGCATCAGGGCTAGCGTCTATTTACCTTCGAGAGATAGTACGGTTTCATGGAGTTCCTTCTAGTATAGTTAGTGACCATGACCCGATTTTCACTAGCCAGTTCTGGAATAGTCTGCAAGAAGCAATGGGAACACGGCTGAACTTGAGCATGACCTATCACCCACAAACGGATGGACAAACCGAAAGGGTAAATAGGGTACTAGAAGATCTCCTAAGGCTATGCATTCTTGACTTTGGTGGTACTTGGGAAGACCATCTTCCTCTCGTGGAGTTTGCATATAATAACAGTTACCAAGCTAGCATCGGAATGGCACCGTTCGAAGCCCTGTATGGAAGACCGTGCAAGTCGCCAACTTGTTGGTGGGAGACGACAGACAGGCTTATACTTGGCCCTGATATGATAAGAGACACTTCTGAGAAGATTGAGTAGATACGAAGACGGATGAAAACGGCCCAAGATAGACAGAAATCTTATGCGGACCAGAGAAGGACAGACCTAGAATTCGAAGTCGGAGATATGGTCTTTATAAAGGTTTCTCCGTTACGCAATGTAGTTCGTTTTGGGGCAGTTGGAAAGCTAGCACCAAGGTTCGTAGGACCGTTCCCCATCACTGAGAGGATTGGACGGATGGCCTATAAGGTAGACTTACCCGAGAAGTTATCTGGAGTACACAATGTCTTTCACGTCTCGCATCTCCGGAAGTGCTTGCATGAGTCAGCCGAAGTGGTTGAGGCAAGCATCCTTGAAGAGGTAGAAGTGGAAAAAGAAGCAACATTGAGGCGAGTTCCGATTCGTATCTTAGGAACGGAGATTAAGAAGCTAAGGAATCGAGAAGTCAAGCTAGTTAAAGTACAGTGGGGTGAGGCCCAAGAAGATGCAACTTGGGAAACTGAAGAGAAGATACGCGCGCTTTACCCATTTCTTTTTGAGGGTACATTCTCGATCTCTTTTTCCTTGAAAACCTTTTTGTATCATGCTTCTAATATCTACGTTTTTCTTGTTATCTTCTCGATCTTGTCTTGAGAACCTTAGGTAGAACCATATGGATGTAAACATGTGATTGAAACATGTTATGGTTGATGTTTGCAAATGGTTGCAAGTGGTTGCTAGTGGATGCATGACACACATTAGGCACTAGATCGGCTCAGTCACATTTTCATGTTGCATATGCATGAGTGCTTATACTTGTACATGGATGGAACTTGTTATGCTATCACTTGGATATTGCATATGGTTGAATGTCTGTGCACTCATGTAGAGATTATGGGCTATGCTAGGAATTTGCATACATGTTGGATTCATGACACTAACATATTTTGCATTAAGGAGGTTTACTGAATCAGTAACCGCCTGATCTTTTGCACTAGGTAAGTACATATACACACACTTTCTGCATATGTTTATACAGCACTAGAAATCTTTTAAGGACAATGGTTGCCTGTGGATGATGGTTTGAGTAGATGGATGATGGATGGTAGGACACATCCTCCCTAACTTAGAGATTTTGGGGACGAAATCCTTTAAGGGGGGGAGAATGTAACAACCCGTGTTTTTATAAAGTGTAATAACCATAAATCAAGGCAGAATTAATTTTTAAAATAAGAATCAAGGGAAACGGGTTGTGCCATTGCGTTCGTCTCGAAATTCTGCTTGGAAACGAGTCCGAGTTTTCGAAAATCGGAGTCCGTATGACCAAATTATGACCTTTCGAAGTTTTCAGAAGTTTTCAAGTTCAAAAACAGTTCAAATCGAATTCAAAATTCGAATTTCAACTGGACGGGAAATTTCCCGCCCAGGACCAGGTCGACCTGGGGGTCGACTATGTAGTCGACGTACCCAGGGCCTGGTCGACCATAGTGTCGACCTGGGGGTCGACCTGGTGCCCGAGCCCATTTCTGAAGCTGGATTCACTTTGATGTATTGGGCCTCGTTTCTGTCCACATTCGTTGACCTGACCCTATAAATACAGCCCCTTACACCAGTCTTTCTACACAAAATTCTTTCTGACTTTATGCTGCTCTAATTCTGGTTGAAAAGTTTGAGAGAGGGAATGCTTCTTCTACGTTGAGACTGCGTTAAGGGAATTGCTGATTTGGGGATTTCTATTAGGACTTGACTAAACATATTCAACAATCGACTCTCTTTTTCTAATTCTCGAACCACGATCTGTAAGCCCCAATTATTTTTAGATTTAAACTGTAAATGTAATGTGAATATGATGTAAATTGAAATTGGACCTATGTATGATGACTGTTTTACATCCGTTCTTGTTCATCTTGGATCTTGACTCTTGGATATTACTATGACATTGATTTGGGGCCTATTCATGTTGTAAACCAAAAAGAGAAACCCCTCATATTATCATGTTGAATCTGCTATTAGTCACATGGTTATTACTATCACCTTATGTCAATCGTTACCATGGCTATACTATCACCTTATGACAGTCGTTACCATGACTATACTATCACCTTATGACAACTGTTATCTTGGCTAGTACCTTATTCTGTTAGATTTGGAATCTTTATGTTTGAGGCCAATATTCCATATGCCAGTAATGTTTTAATCTTTTATTTCAAGTCATACTATGCTATGCTAGTAATCACTTTTGCCACCTTATACCCATTCCTTTTTATGTTATTCCCTAATCAGATTTATTTGTATCGATTCGAGCTTACGTGTGATGGGAATACGATTTGGGTAGACTAGGTAAAACATGAATTAGCTTTAAACTTGAGCAAGAACGTTGTTATGGCTTGAACCTGAATATGGACATGAACTTGACACGATTTGACATAAAACATGACCTGAAAACTGGACATGAATCTAGACATGAAAACTTGAACGTGGGCATGACAATTAGATAAACTTGAAAATGGCCAACTCGAGGTTGGGTTGAGTTTGCAGTGTAAATCTAACCGGAACCACTCGGCAAATCCTTTGGCTGCAAACAATAGGATCCAATGTGGGTAGTTGGTCATATCGCACGTAAAAACCCGAGGTTAGACTATGTTATGGTGTAAATCTGCCCGGAACCGCCCGGCAAATCCAGTAACCACAACAGTTAGTCTAATTTGAGAGGTTGGCGTGCATTAATGAATTAATGCCACATGATTGGGTTAAGTCATGAACCACTTGAATATACTTAACCAACTTGACATGATGATTTGATAGGGTTAAGTCATGAACTACTTGAACACACTTAACCAACTTGATACATGATCTGGATAGGGTTAAGTCATGAATTTGAATGACAACACTTAACCTATTAGAAACCCTAGTTACGCGGTCCTTTTCAGCAGTAACCCACTTATATGTATCACGATACCCTGGAACTAGGCAGGGTGGGGCACGATTACTGGGCTGATTGTAAGCGACCAGAACGACGGCTGAGTAGGTGCGCCATTGTAGGTTCAGGCGAGCTATGGTCATGCACGTAGTCCGGAGTTGAAAAAGCAGGCATTAGGCACCTGTAGATTTACACTGTGCGTGCTTGATTCGTGTCGGTGGTTGACACCATAGGACTTGATACACCCTATGGTGGACCTAGCACAGGTAACTACATTTTTGGATAGGGCCATATGACACAGACACATGATGAGCTAGGACTTGTAGGGAGCCGATCGATTAGTAGATCATACCGTAGGACCCCGTAATGGGTCACTTCATGATACTGGGCCAAGGGATCATTTCATGATTAATACTTGATATGGATTAGAATACTAGTACAATTGGTGCAGCGAATCTTGAACATGCGATGATAGACTTGACTTATCTTGTTATCTTAATTATCCTACCAGTTCTGTTATCACCCTTATGTTTAATTCCAGTTTTCACGTATCATGTTACATTTACTAGTTTTCATACTGAAAGTCACTAGGGCTTACCAGTCTTTATGACTGACCCTTTTTCTTTCACCCCTTTTTCTTTCGTTTCCCCCCTAGGTTCTCAGGGAGGAAACACTAGCTCTTAGCTTGGATTTGGCTTGCTTTCTGACAGCTCATGTACGGTTTGGTCTTGATCTATGCTATGGCCGCATCTGCTATTTATAGGGAATATTTTACTTTTGGTTATCTTAAGTTTATGCTTCTTTGAAACTTGATGTAATGGAATAATTTGTATCTTGGATATATGAGCTTTTTGACTCTTTCTTGAAAGAAATAAAAAGTTGGTTTTTAATTTCTACCGCTGCTTTATTTATGTTCTGCCTTGTGATATCTTTGTGCATGTTTACCTAGATAATACTCCGCCAAAACTAGTGCATTCCCTTTGTGAGTAACCCTAGCGGAGGTGGGGTGTTACATCAAGCCAAATGGAAGGTCAAGGATGTCAACAAAATGATCAAGTCCGTCATCAAAAGCATTTGGAAAAGGTCGAAGGCTTATGGGTATGGTAGATGAACTCCCTCTAGCTCTTTAGGCTTACCAGACTACTCATAACTCATCAACTGGACATGCTCCATTGCTCTCTCATATGGATCCAAAGTCGCCATTACCATTGCGCTTAAGCTCTAATCTTATTGAATCCTGTATTATGATCCAAAGACCAACCTGGATGTTCTTTTGGAATCTCTTGACTAGAAGGGAACAGAGACGAATTCGAACTCAGAGTAGTCGCCTAACGTCAATGAGTTTCCCGACACTTCAAATCCAAAGTCCACCAGAGCACTTCAACATTGGCGACCTCGTCCTAAAATGGATCTTTCCCACATCGACTGATTTCGGTACTCGCTGGAAGGTCCGTACGCCATATAACGGAGGCTAAGAGATGAAACCTTCAAGCTAACGACCGTTGATGGTACCGAACTACCAAGTGCATGGAACAATGTGCACCTTCGCCGCTACTTTACGTAGTATATTTTACATATTTACTGCTTTTCACAAATGTTTTTCTTTCAAAATTTAAGGCATTGTAAAGAAAGGCCATTACTGCCCAAAGTTATTAGTAAAGAATATTCTGATGACCATGCTCATGATGCTTTTACTTTCTACGTAGTAAGTTTGAGCTTTAATAACTACCGACTTGCATAAAAAAGTGCACAACACTAGATCGGTACCACAAAATATAGCATCCGTCCGCCACCTCGAGTCTTTATAAAGACTCAATCCATATGATGTGGTCCATCCTTCACAGGTCAACTCGAGTTTCAAACCAACGACGAGTATAAAAAAATTCACAACGCTGATTAACTTGGGTGTCCAATTCCATCCCTAGGTCCTCGGACTTGGGGGCTACCCACCAACCAAGTAAGTTTGATGGCCATTTGCTTTTCTACATCCGACCCATAGGGCTTGAATCTAGGTACAGAACTGGCGAACCAACAACGCCCTTAACTCTAACTCGAACAAAACAACAGAATAATATAATGGACGAAACAATAACGTCCACCTCATCTCCTTACAACTTGGAATAAACGACCACAAGGAGATCCTGAGAGGGGAGTCATCAAGCTCAAACTCCACGTGACTCGAAGCTCCCAACCAAAAAGAAGATCTGAGAGTTGAGCCGACACACACGAGCTTCACACGACTTGAGCATATTAGGAGAAAAATCGCAGACAACATTGGTTTAAGTGTAATGAGGAGTACATTTATGAAAGTATAGAAACTGGAAAGCATGTACTAAAATTCAATCACTTAGAACAAAATGCGATGTAAGCAAAGTTAACTAACTTTCATTTACGAGACAAAATGAAATTGTCTATACTTTCTAACGAATTGATGTACATAAAACCACGTCATGTGTAACACCCCACATCCGTTAAGGTCACTCACAAAGGGAATGCCTTAACTTCAATGGAGCATTATGGGTACTGGAACAGAAATATTACAAGACAGATATATATAAAACAGCGGAAAGTAAAGTGGAAGTACTTCAAATCACTTGCTAAATATAATTGTTTATAATAAAATCCCATCAAATTCCAATACCCAATTACATAGTTAAAATATCTATCTTGCTCAAAAACAAAGAAGCATAAAATAAGTCGTAGTATTCCCCAATAAAGCAAAGCAAGCCATAGCCAAGAGAAATCCAAGCCGTACAAGAAAGAGCCTTGGAGCTTGGTAAGATCCGAACTAAGCTGTATTCCCACCCTGTGAACCTGAGGGGGGGGGAACGGAAGAAAAAGAGGCGAAACAAACCGCGTCAGTCATAAAGACCGAGTAAGTCCTAGTGACTTTTAGCATAAAAATAGGTAAAGATAACATGACATGAATAAACTGAAAGTAAACATAAGCATGATGACAAAATAAGCTACAGGAAAGATAACTAAGAATAACCTCATATGATTTTTGTCATGTATAACATTGCAAGGTTCTCATTCAAGATGAACTAAGTATAGTTTCGCAAGATTTCTATCAAGCATCGCATGATTTCTCTACTTCACCATTAAAATGATATCAATTTGCTCTAAACCACCTAACTAGTGTCCCAACTAGTAATCTATATAAAATGATAAAATCATAACGTGATCCCAATCCCCGAAATTAAGGTTGCTTTCACGTGTACATCTATTATTTATTACCCAGATCTAATCTAGGGTTTTCTATCGAGCGAATCTTAGATTCAAGCAGGATTTATGCCACCTAGGTCCAACCTAGGGATTATGCTACTAAGTGAACACTTCTTGGATTTAGGGTTTATGCCACCTAGGTCCAACCGAGGGATTATGCTACCTGCGTGTATCATACGGCCCCCAATGATTGTAGATACCTATGCTAGTCCCACCATGGGGTGTATCAAGACCCATGGTGGCGGCCCCGACACAAAACTAGAAGACATAGGTTATACTACTGGTGTCCCCAGTGCCCTGGCTGTCTGCTCCGGAGTGTGTGCACACCCGCACCCCGTTAGACCTGCACTGTGCACCTACCGCCGTCGTTTGTCCGCTTACAATCAGCCCATCAATCGTGCCCCACCCTGCCTAGTTTCAGGGTACCGTTGATACCTTATTTTGGGTTACTGCTGAAACGGGTCCCCGTTACTAGGGTTTCCTACTGGTTAAGTGTGTGGGCCTATATATACAGATATTACCCACTTTCCCGTGATGTACTTAACCCTCTCCGTCCATTACGTTAAATTGGTTAAGTGTTTCTCTTATTTTACTTAACCCTACCACACATCATGTTATATTGGTTAAGTGTTGTTCCTTGTGTTACTTAACCCTACCGCAAGCCTTGTTATACTGGCTAAGTGTTCTCCCTTGTGTTAACTTAACCCCACCGCATGTCATGTCATATTGGTTAAGTGTATATTGACTTAGCCCACCTACTTATCATGTTGTGACGGTTAAGTGTTACCCTCTGTTGTTACTTAACCTTACCATGCATCACGTTATATTGGTTAAGTGCATGTTAACTTAACCCCATCCACCAGTCATATTATAATGGTTAAGTGTTACTCTCGTGTGTTTACTTAACCCTACCACGCATCAGGTTATATCGATTGGGTGTTATCAACCTATTCAAGTTAGCCCAACCCATCCGCTAGTCACGTTATAACGGTTAAGTGTTATTAGCTTAGCCACGTTACTTAACCCACCCACTCATATCATTTTGGTTAAGTGTCATTAGTCTAGTCATATTACTTAACCCACACATTGGTCTGATCAACAGTAATGTTGGTTGAGCCTGCACTTACAAGTTTTACATGTTCTTAACTCATACCGGTTAGGTCCACATTTACATGACAAATTTCCCTGTCATCCCACCTAACCCTCTAACCATACCCACGTCTTATTATGGTTAGTATTCCTTAATTCATTCATTATGACGAACGAATCATGACCTCTCACATTAGACCGTGCATTTTGTGGCCACTGGATTTGCCGGGCGGTTCCGGGCAGATTTACACCACAAACTGGGTCTAACCTCGTGTCATAAACCGTTACGCCTACAATTTGGCCTTCGACCTCTCACATTAGATTGACACTTTGTGGCTACTGGATTTTTCGGGCGGTTCCGGGCAGATTTACACCACAAACTGAGTCTAACCTCGTGTCAAAGGTTCATTAATGGTCGCATTCCACCCAAAACCCCAATATCAGTTCATGTGTTTAATATATATAAATGTTCATGATTCACGTTTTTACCCAAAACGTATTCCCAAATTATTATCATAATTTACCATAAGGTTATGCCAAGTTATAGCCTCCTATTTCCAATACATACCAACTACCCAAAACCCAACTTAGGCGCGTTCATATTAAACTTTCTCCAAATCATAAATTATCATATATGTTTCTACTCCAAACTTTACATAATTAACATATGCCCAAGTTCTAGGTTACATGTCAGTTTTTCATATGCCCAATTCATACCAAATTTACATATGTTCAATTCATGCCGTTTTACATGTATGCAAATTTTATGCCAATTTACACATATATCAAGTTACATACCGTTTTACATATGTCAAGATTCATGATCTACATGTTTACAAAGCTATGCTTAATTTACATAAATCCAGTTTTATATCCAAAATTACATGTTTAACATGTTTACACCAATTTACCCATAATGAGTTCTAGCCAAATTTCATATATCAAGATCCATGTCAAACTATATATGCCAATCCCCGTTCTTGCAATTATAACAATGACAATACCTAAATATTCAATTTCATGTTAATGGTAGTAATACCCAAATATCCAATTTTTATGTTATGCCATCAATTCCACCAAACACATATATCCAATTAGGTATTAACCCAATATTTTCCCCGTATTCAATCGTACGCAAATCGCGTTTTAGGCCTAGGTCCGAAATTGACCAAGGTTCATCAAACGAAAATAAATAGGGGGAGGTAGAAGTTGCAATAAGAGCAAGATCAGAAAGGAAACATCATAAATCATCATGATAGGCATAAAGATTGCAACTTGATGATAACATCATTACGAATCAAGAAAACTGCTGAATAGATCATAAACTTGGCTTGAGAATAAAGATAGACAAGTCTCAAATCTCATGATTCAAGAAGCAACAGAAATAGATCGATAAACATACTTAAATCCAATTTCACTTCATTACATGCCCATATTATATTTAAATATTTTAATCTGAAAATAACTAGAACTTACAGAGCATGGCAAATGAATTACGAACTGAATTTGTTGTAAAAATGTCACGGCGTTGTTGATTTATTGTCTTGAATCATTGTAGAAGCCTTGTTCTTCGAATTAAATTTTGTATGAAAGCTTTGTCCCTATAATTGATTGGAGTTTGAATGCTTAAGCTTTAATTTGGGGCGGCGACCATGGTTCAAGAGGGAGTTCAGCAGCATGACGGCTTTAGTATTATATTATTTGTGTCAATTTAGGGTTAGATTTGAGTTGTATTTATAGAATTTTAATCTGATTTGAGCCGTCGATGAAGCTAGAGTGAATCCAGACCATCCATCTCAAGAGAAGCCAATCAGTAAGTGACATGTGAGCCCTAGTGACTCAGCCAAGCCTCAGAAATCGACCAGAACCCGATCAGGCCAGCCAGGGCCTGACCAAGCCAGTTTTCTGGCTTGGGCGCACTTGGCAGGTGCGCCAGTGCTAAAATTGTACTGGCGCACTTCCCAAGTGCGCCAGTGCAATTTTGTTCTGGCGCACTTCCCAAGTGCGCTAGTGCATTCTGACCCGTTTCTGGTTTTTCTGCCCAACTTCGTTCGTCCATATCTTCTTCATACGGTATCCGTTTTACGCAAACTCGGACTCTATTTCAAGCAGAATTCCAAGACGAACGCAATGGCGTAACCCATTTCCCTTGATTCTTATTTTAAAAATTAATTATACCCTGATTTCTAGTTTCAACATGTTACTAAAATTCGGGTTGTTACATTCTCCCCTCCTTAAAGGATTTTGTCCCCGAAATCTTCAAGTTAAGAAGAATATGTCCTACCATCCAATCATCCATCTACTCAATCATCAATCACAGGCATCTATTGTCCTTAAGAGATTTCTAATGCTGTATGAACATATGCAGAAAGTGTGTGTATATGTTCCTTATCTAATGCAAATGATCAGGCCTGATTGATCTTCTTAATGCAAAATATGTTTAGTGCCATGAGTCCACATGTATGCAAATAGTCCTAGTCACACTAACACTATATGTGTGCACAAACATCCATCCATATGCAACATTCATATGATAAAATATTCAAATTCATCCACAAACAGGTATAAACACTCATGCATATGCAATATGAAAGGTGACTGAGCCGATCTAGTGCCTACTGTGTAAATGCATCCACGAGCAACCACTAGCAACCACTTGCAGCCACTTGCAACCATCAATCATAACATGTCTCAAACACATGTTTACACCCAATTGTTCCTACCTAAAGGTATAGTCGAATGATAGAAGCAAGTAAAAACTTTGTGCCCATTAGGCAATGTCAGAACTAGAAACCTACATCACATATATACTGGTTAGGAGAAGAACTCCCTAAGAACCAGCCCGAAGACCGAAATCAACATCAGGCTGACGCCCAAAGAATTACTCAACCCAACGGACACCCTCAAGCTCGAACATGTATTACTAATAGATGATCCCTATGGGGGTTTTCAACAGAAATAGGATTGAGAATAGGACCGAGAGGCTATACTTAAAAGATAATATACAAGTAAGCTCTACAGGAAAAGAGGGATCAAGGATATACTCTTAAAAAGAGATATGATGTGCATGTCTAGTCTTCAATCTTCTAAGTCGTATTTCCTTGAGCTTAACTCCATTATGCTTTGACCGTTTTTAGCTTCTTAATTCCTATTTCCAAAATATGAGTTGGAACTCATTTCACTGTCGCCTCTCGTTCCACTTTCACTTATTCTTTTTCTCGTATACCCAGCTTAAACATAACTGCGTACTCATGGTTTCATGCAAGCTCTGCAAAATTCACTAGTGAATTCGCTTACTAGAAGGTATTCCACATAAATGAATTATCTTTTGAAAAAAAAAATGCCAACCATGTTGCCAAATGTACTTACTAAGGTGATTTTCTATAACTCATGCATAAGCGAAATGAACCATCCGCCTTAGAGGCGAACACTACTCGAGCGGATTGATAAATGTATTAAGAGATTCTAGGTAACTAAGCATGGAAGAACCTTAAGGGTTACACTAGACTTCGAGGGTATTACAGAGGCAAGTCAAGAGTCTAACTACCCTCTTTTCATACTCGAGAATAGTATCATTTCTGGATAACCACTCCATCTCTAGAAACAACCCATAGCCCAAAAACATAAACGTTACTTCTAAACTTAACACTTAGCATAGACATTCTCAAATCCAAACAAGTCATGAATAAATGAGCCGATACCCCAACAGGATTTGAGACAAAAATGGGACCCTCTACTACGCTAGTACTAAGGTGCAGAGACTCAACTATCGAAGTAGAATTAAAAAGGGATGCGATGTATAAAAACAAAATTTTAACGGGATGATAGGAAAGGAAAGCTAAACTTTTAACAGAAAGGTTACCACCTCTTCTTAGGTACGCTAGTAGTGAGAGCAAACAATTTCCCTCTCGACGATCTTGTCCTTTGCCCTTGTCCCTTAATACTAAATTACATGTCACTTTTTACCATACTAAAGATACTCTTTCTTGTCGTGGGTTTTATTATTCTTCTGCTTTGGCCTCTTCCCTTTCACCTTTTCCTCCTTCGTGGATTAAGCCATATCAACAAGTTTCCCATCCTTAGGCTTGTGTTCTTTATCCTCGTTCTTGCTATCCTTGTATAGCTTGTTGACAAATTTCTCGAAAAGCTACCTCTATCGCACGACAACTCTACAAAGCTTGAAATAAGATTAGACGCAGATGGAATTACTGCGGCTACAGATGGAAGTTGGGTACTCCTTTGCCCTCCGACATGCGTTGTATGCCTACAAACTATGGTGGAAAAGAAAGAGAGAAGAGTCTCAATGATAGAATCAAAAGATAATGCATATGGCTTTGGCGAATATGCCTTTGGTAAAACAAAACTTTTCTTAGAAAATGCTTCATTGTAAACGGTTTTTGAAAATAGTTTTCAGAAGGTTTTAAAAACTTTTGCCCAGTCCGGTAACCTTCTGCTCTGATACCAAATGTAACACCCCACATCCGTTAAGGTCACTCACAAAGGGAATGCCTTAACTTCAATGGAGCATTATGGGTACTGGAACAGAAATATTACAAGACAGACATATATAAAACAGCGGAAAGTAAAGTGGAAGTACTTCAAATCACTTGCTAAATATAATTGTTTACAATAAAAGCCCATCAACTTCCAATACCCAATTACATAATTAAAATATATGTCTTGCTCAAAAACAAAGAAGCATAAAATAAGTTGTAGTATTCCCCAATAAAGCAAAGCAAGCCATAGCCAAGAGAAATCCAAGCCGTACAAGAAAGAGCCTTAGAGCTTGGTAAGATCCGAACTAAGCTGTATTCCCACCCTGTGAACCTGGGGGGGGGGAATGGAAGAAAAAGAGGCGAAACAAACCGGGTCAGTCATAAAGACTAAGTAAGTCCTAGTGACTTTCAGCATAAAAACAGGTAAAGATAACATGGCATGAATAAACTGAAAGTAAACATAAGCATGATGACAAGATAAGCTACAGGAAAGATAACTAAGAATAACCTCATATGATTTTTGTCATGTACAACATTGCAAGGTTCCCATTCAAGATGAACTAAGTATAGTTTCGCAAGATTTCTATCAAGCATCGCAAAATTTCTCTGCTTCACCATTAAAATGATATCTATTTGCTCTGCACCACCTAACTAGTGTCCCAACTAGTAATCTATATAAAATGATAAAATCATAACGTGATCCCAATCCCCGAAATTAAGGTTGCTTTCACGTGTACATCTATTATTTATTACCCAGATCTAATCTAGGGTTTTCTATCGAGCGATTCTTAGATTCAACCAGGATTTATGCCACCTAGGTCCAACCTAGGGATTATGCTACTAAGTGAACGCTTCTTGGATTTAGGGTTTATGCGACCTAGGTCCAACCTAGGGATTATGCTACCTACGTGTATCATACGCCCCCCAATGATTGTAAATACCTATGCTGGTCCCACCATGGGGTGTATCAAGACCCATGGTGGCGGCCCCGACACAAAACTAGAAGACATAGGTTATACTACTGGTGTCCCCAGTGTCCTGGTTGTCTGCTCCGGAGTGTGTGCATGCCCGCACCCCGTTAGACCTGCACCTGTGCACCTACCGCCGTCGTTTGACCGCTTACAATCAGCCCAGCAATCGTGCCCCACCCTGCCTAGTTTCAGGGTACCGTTGATACCTGATTTTGGGTTACTGCTGAAATGGGTCCCCGTTACTAGGGTTTTCTACTGGTTAAGTGTGTGGGCCTATATATACAGATATTACCCACCTTCCCGTGATGTAATTAACCCTCTCCGTCCATTACGTTAAATTGGTTAAGTGTTTCTCTTGTTTTACTTAACCCTACCACACATCATGTTATATTGGTTAAGTGTTGTTCCTTGTGTTACTTAACCCTACCGCAAGCCTTGTTATACTGGCTAAGTGTTCTCCTTTGTGTTAACTTAACCCCACCACATGTCATGTCATATTGGTTAAGTGTATATTTACTTAGCCCACCTACTTATCATGTTGTGACGGTTAAGTGTTACCCTCTGTTATTACTTAACCTTACCATGCATCACGTTATATTGGTTAAGTGCATGTTAACTTAACCCCATCCACCAGTCATATTATAATGGTTAAGTGTCACTCTCGTGTGTTTACTTAACCTACCACGCATCAGGTTATATCGATTGGGTGTTATCAACCTATTCAAGTTAGCCCAACCCATCCGCTAGTCACGTTATAACGGTTAAGTGTTATTAGCTTAGCCACGTTACTTAACCCACCCACTCATATCATTTTGGTTAAGTGTCATTAGTCTAGTCATATTACTTAACCCACACATTGGTCTGATCAACAGTTATGTTGGTTGAGTCTGCACTTATAAGTTTTACATGTTCTTAACTCATACCGGTTAGGTCCACATTTACATGAAAAATTTCCCTGTCATCCCACCTAACCCTCTAACCATACCCACGTCTTATTATGGTTAGTATTCCTTAATTCATTCATTATGACGAACGAATCAGGACCTCTCACATTAGATCGTGCATTTTGTGGCCACTGGATTTGCCGGGCGGTTCCGGGCAGATTTACACCACAAACTGGGTCTAACCTCGTGTCATAAACCGTTACGCATACAATTTGGCCTTCGACCTCTCACATTAGATTGACACTTTGTGGCTACTGGATTTTCCGGGCGGTTCCGGGCAGATTTACACCACAAACTGAGTCTAACCTCGTGTCAAAGGTTCATTAATGGTCGCATTCCACCCAAAACCCCAATATCAGTTCATGTGTTTAACATATATAAATGTTCATGATTCACGTTTTTGCCCAAAACGTATTCCTAAATTATTATCATAATTTACTATAAGGTTATGCCAAGTTATAGCCTCCTATTTCCAATACATACCAACTACCCAAAACCCAACTTAGGCGCGTTCATATTAAACTTTCTCCAAATCATAAATTATCATATATGTTTCTACTCCAAATTTTACATAATTAACATATGTCCAAGTTCTAGGTTACATGTCAGTTTTTCATATGCCCAATTCATACCAAATTTACATATGTTCAATTCATGCCGTTTTACATGTATGCAAATTTTATGCCAATTTACACATATATCAAGTTTCATACCGTTTTACATATGTCAAGATTCATGATCTACATGTTTACAAAGCTATGCTTAATTTACATAGATCCAGATTTATACCCAAAATTACATGTTTAACATGTTTACACCAATTTACCCATAATGAGTTCTAGCCAAATTACATATATCAAGATCCATGTCAAACTATATATGCCAATCCCCATTCTTGCAATTATTACAATAACAATACCCAAATATTCAATTTCATGTTAATGGTAGTAATACCCAAATATCCAATTTTTATGTTATGCCATCAATTCCACCAAACACATATATCCAATTAGGTATTAACCCAATATTTTCCCCGTATTCAATCGTACGCAAATCGCGTTTTAGGCCTAGGTCCGAAATTGACCAAGGTTCATCAAAATAAAATAAATAGGGGAGGTAGAAGTTGCAATAAGAGCAAGATCAGAAAGGAAACAGCATAAATCATCATGATAGGCATAAAGATTGCAACTTGATGATAACATCATTATGAATCAAGAAAACTGCTGAATAGATCATAAATTGGCATGAGAATAAAGATAGACAAGTCTCAAATCTCAAGATTCAAGAAGCAACAAAAATAGATCGATAAACATACTTAAATCCAATTTCACTTCATTACATGCCTATATTATATTTAAATATTTTAATCTGAAAATAACTAGAACTTACAGAGCATGGCAAATGAATTACGAACTGAATTTGTTGTAAAAATGTCGCGGCGTTGTTGATTTATTGTCTTGAATCATTGTAGAAGCCTTGTTCTTCGAATTAAATTTTGTATGAAAGCTTTGTCCCTATAATTGATTGGAGTTTGAATGCTTAAGCTTTAATTTGGGGCGGCGGCCATGGTTCAAGAGGGAGTTCAACATCATGACGGCTTTAGTATTATATTATTTGTGTCAATTTAGGGTTAGACTTGAGTTGTATTTATAGAATTTTAATCTGATTTGAGCCGTCGATGAAGCTAGAGCGAATCCAGACCATCCATCTCAAGAGAAGCCAATCAGAAAGTGACATGTAAGCCCTAGTGACTCAGCCAAGCCTCAGAAATCGACCAGAACCCGATCAGGCCAGCCAGGGCCTGACCAAGCCAGTTTTCTGGCTTGGGCGCACTTGGCAGGTGCGCCAGTGCTAAAATTGTACTGGCGCACTTCCCAAGTGAGCCAGTGCAATTTTGTTCTGGCGCACTTCCCAAGTGCTCCAGTGCATTCTGACCCGTTTCTGGTTTTTCTACCCAACTTCGTTCGTCTATATCTTCTTCATACGGTATCCGTTTTACGCAAACTCGGACTCTATTTCAAGCAGAATTCCGAGACGAACGCAATGGCGTAACCCATTTCCCTTGATTCTTATTTTAAAAATTAATTATATCCTGATTTCTAGTTTCAACATGTTATTAAAATTCGGGTTGTTACATCATGCCTCCAAAAGAGAGGGTCGTATTCGCGTGACCTATCGGCCTACATTAGCAAAAAACACTATCTATAACAATCACTTCAACGAGCCGCTCCTCTTCTTCATCTTATCATACTCCATAGAGGACGACTCGCCATCACCTTTCATCTTCATCTTGGTGGATCTGCTTCCTCCACTTCCCTTCTTCCCCTTAGACAAAGTGGTTTTCTCCTGAGGAACCACCAAGAACCCCTCCTCATCATCACCACCACTCGAGATCTCAGTTGTCATCTTACTCGAGCCACCAATCGCTTTCAAAGGCTTAGGTGTGAATTCGCTAGCAAGTGCCAACACCACCGAGTTGTCCTCCTCTTTCCTAGTTTCCTTAGCCTTCTTCGCAGCCCTATCGGCCTTCCTCTTGGCCTCCCTTTCCACTTTCTTTTGTGCCTTGCGCCTATCCTTAAGCTTACTGTTCTTCTCCAACTTCAATCCCCGGAACTCCTCATCAGCCCTTTTCTTGGCGGCCTCGTCATTAGCTTTCCTTTTGGCCGCCTCCTACACCTTAGCATAAGCCTCGTCCTCAGCCTTTTTCCTAGCGTCCTCCTGAGCTATCTTTAGGGTTGCCTCATTAGCCTTCCTTTTCTCCTCTTGTTCCTCCGACTTGGCGAGCAGCTAAACTTTCTTTGGCCCAGTCACCTAAATACCTTCCTTGGATCTTCCTTTAAACTCTAAGAAGATATAGGCATCGTGCTTCTAACTGTTGGGTGAAGAAAACCTCCATGTCACAACCCTGGAAATCGGGATCATACTCGGTGATGACGAGGGCTGGAACAGACGGACCACTTATATAAGTGGGCAGGGAAACTAGCTACTGCTGAAAGACGCCTCCTTCAGATTCATGAGCAACTATCACACTCTCAGTAGTTACTGATTTCCCTTTCACCGTAGCTAGTTGCGCCATCCTTTCCAACTCAGCAACCTCTCTCAATAGTGCCCTTCCTTCAACTAACACACGGCTCCCTCCCTCACTCAATTACTCAAACATCAACTCGAATTCAACAGTTGAGGCCACTTCCCGCTGCCTAGACTCAAATTCCACCAGTCTGTCCCAGGTCTGAGCCAGAATTCGAGGATATTCTTCGACCCACGAGTTTATGTGAAATCATGGTGCCATGACGTACAAACCCCATATTGACGGCTCCAGCAATTCCTCTACCTTCTCCTTGGTCTCCGCAATCTCAACCTTATACTTCTCCACTTCAACCTGATGCTCTTCTTTTATGCTATCTACCTGACCTAGAACTTCTTTGTTCATGGCCTCGGCACTTGCTTTTTCTTTCCCTGTCCATTTAAGATCAGCATTGCTAGAATCTAGAAGCTTCTTCGGCTCTTTATTCTCTTTAATAACGTAATGTTCTTGCTCATTTTCTGCCCGCATCTTTTCATTCTCCTCGGTCAGGGATGCGTTGCTTTCTCGAAGCTGATGCACCTCCGCATTCTCCTCCATCAGCCGCTTGTTCTCCTCCATTAAAATTTTATTGCCTTTCTCAATCGTTGTGCTTCGGGATGAGACATAGGCCATCATGTCTTTAAATGATTCATGAGACACTTTCACCTCAGCTTCGAACTTCTTGAGCTCCCTCTCTGCATCCTGTATTTTAGCAACAGAGAGTTAGCACATAAACATGTTACTCAAATACTCGAAAATAGATGCGAGATAAAACATGATCTTATTTAATTCAGCCTCTAATTCCTAAGGCTCTCTTGGCATTAACCTCTAATTTCAGATTCTGGAGTCCTATGCTCTTTTTGTAAATCAATTCTAAGAGATTCTTCGCATACTTGTATATTTCCCTGTACTAAAAGTAGACATCGTACCCCTTGTCATACATATCTTTATCCATGTCTAGTGGAATCTGATGAATGTTCGACATCTACATCAGCTCATCAAAGTAGAAGCTAGGGATCGACTTCTTGAGTATCCCTTTTCTCTCTTCGCCATTGAGCTACACAATTTTCGACATGTCAGGTAACGTTGGGCCTTTCTTTGCTGATGTCTTCTTCCTGTATCCCGACCCCTCAGTCGACATCTCCTTACAAATGTGGTTACGGTCGCCACAGGTGGAACGTCGGGTGGTATTGTTGACACCTGTTGCCTCGTGATCATAATCTCTTGCCTTTTGTCTGTTCCTGATAGGTGGATAAGGGTGGTGAAGATTCCGAGTGTCAGGGTTGGTCTCAATAGCGTCGGTCACCGCTACATTCGTAGGAACGACAAGGATGCGAGAACAAGTCTGTACTCCTCCTGAAACAACTCATAGCCTCGCTTTTCTACAATCAAGGACTTCCAGATCCTCGACCTCGATCTTTGCTGCCTTCTCTAACCATTGCACCTGCAGAGAGAAGATTCTAGGTTAGAACTGAACATTCCATACAAAAAAAGAAAAAATTGATGTGTTATGTAGTGTTTATGAGTGTGTCCAAAGTGTTCCCTTTACATACCAGATTTTAGCCTTCTTAAAGAGGTAACCTCCACAACATTTAACATAAGGCTTCTAATACTTGTACCGCTCGGCCAACACGTGGTTAGTTCAGTCGACACCGTGTCCAAATCCTTGAACCGACCCTCCATTTCTAGCAATGCGGTGGCCCCAATGGTAGTAACTGGAGAAATTGGCCTAGGCAACGCTCTTGACCTCGTCTCCTCCAATGGAGATGGGACAATGGCGGTAAGTAGACCTCTCCTTCGGTATGTATCTCATCACCACTATCGTCGCGCTTACTAGGTTATCCCTCAGCTCTTACAGTCTTACGTCATTGGGGCACGACAAGGGCACTCTCACTCGCAGACCCAGAGGGTTGTCTCCTCCCTTAGTTTTTGCCTCTTCTCCTTCTCCAGCACCGCTCGGACGACCAATTGAACAACCCACTAGAAGAAAGCATGTTTGACGAAGGAGTTGATCGATCGATATATTTTTGGCAGTACGGGACTCAAGTGGAATGACCCTTAGCATCTCAAGGCACTCTTGATACACTTTTCCTTTTTGGATCAAGGGGATACCTATCACGCAAACCACCAGTTAGTGGCAAGCATACCACTCAATTAACTATAGACCCCAAAGCAAGAAAGAAGCACTTACTTCCGACCAGCCATCGCCTCGTGAATGCTGAGGGGAACCGAACATAAAACCAGTCATACTTAAACTGCTAACCATGTTCCATGCCCCCAAGGTGAATCAGTTACCGGCTTTCTCCTCCAAGTAGATGAGAGAAGGCGCGACAGCAGACCTCCTGTTCATTTGGAAAAGAAACGGAATGTCCTCACTAGTTAGTACTCTGTGCAGGTATTCCATGAACATGATGCAGGTAGCAAGAAGGAAGGCATACACGTTCAGATGAATCTGCATCGGGGCTAAGCGAAAGTAGCGCAACATATCTGAGATGAACCCACAGGACGGGGGCATACATCTGGAAGCATACATATGCCTATTTTAAGCAGTGTACCCTTCTGGGGAGCACATGCGCCATGTCCCCTTCCTTAGGGACACGAACATCGTCCTACGATATGTCGTACTTCTTACAAACGCATCTCAACATTGCTTCGTCCATC
Organism: Allium sativum; assembly: GCA_030737875.1. Classification (NCBI taxonomy): domain Eukaryota; kingdom Viridiplantae; phylum Streptophyta; class Magnoliopsida; order Asparagales; family Amaryllidaceae; genus Allium; species Allium sativum. Next base: position 116,816,506 of record CM060925.1, read on the forward strand.
CTCGAAGGAACAAAATCCTATGGATTTTTGACTATAACGACATCCTCCATGATGTCTGGTGCCTTAGGATTGCCTTCCCACATGATACCCACATCCTCTTCTCTTTCGGGACTTCATTTTGCTGCTCTAGCCCCATCTGGTATCAATGGCTCGATCGTCCGCCTGGCCGACTGTTGCGGTCCTTCTGATTGAACACCCTGGTCGAGTGAAATAGGCAGGCATGCATGCTGGAAGAGGTGGAAGCCTCTGAGATCTTAAGATCTCTGCCCAACTGACTGGAATTGTGGGGCGATCCATTCGGGTAAGGTGGAAGTTCCAAAGCTTCAGCTTTCAGGCCTTTAAGTCTTCCGGAAGATCTAGGTGCCATTGCAAACAATACTTTTAAGATAGTCGCATTAGATACCTCATTGAAAATCTTGTCCCTTATGTTGTTGTAAACTAATGTGGAACGTGTAGTGTTGTTAGATGCTCATACAGCTATTATAAAAAGAACTCAGGACATGGCGGCGATCACTAGTTCCTATAAGTAAAACCATCGTCATCGTTAACCGATATCGTTGAATTCATGTCAAGCCGCGATTACGTCGTGATTTAGGCCGAGAATCAGGTCCATGGACTGGTAGTTCAGTCACATGTCCATAGTTAGAGTTTTTTCTCTAATCCTATGTGCAAGTTCAAATTATCAGTCCAAGGTCGAGCGTGAAGGAATCATAAATCAACGGCTCGAATCCGAGTCCGATCCAATCACACAACGTCGTGAAAATGACACAAGTCCGACCATAAGTCTCTTAGGAATCGAATTTCCCTAAGGCATGATGGGATGGAGCGAACAGGTATAAAGAAGTCGCATCCAGCTGTAGGATCTAAATTAACCCTAGAGAGGAGGTAAATAGGGTTTATTGTAGTTTTAAGTAATATAAATAAATATCATAGCTCAGATCACTACAGAATAAGTAAATGCAGAAAATAAACGATACAAAATGTACTCACTTTCGGCAAACCCTGCCTAGGGATACATTCACCAAGGTTTCTTACTAAGAATTAAAACAATATCCTGCATATAACACCTGTACACTCATGACCCATTGCTATCGTTCTAATCCTATGCTCAAAACCCTGCACTGATCTCAAACCCCAAGATCATATTATCCCGACCTATAAATCCTATAGCAAAAACCCTAGTTTACAGAAAACAAGAAAACTATAGACCAACTCGAGTTTCTCAGATTTCAAAGATTTACTTTTAGTTTTCAAGACTCTCAACAAATTTAGTTGAACCATTACAAAGACGAATTAGATCTTCATATGATAAGTCTCTATCGTCTCAATCATCATATGTTGAATCTTCATCAATGAATCATGTTAAGCTTACATGACACATCTGAGTTTGAGTTGGCAATTGAGGGGTTTTGAGCAATTGTCTTTTCTTCCATGCAATGTATCGAGTGTACTCCAGATTTCCAGTGAATTTAAACAATGGGGATAAGGCTATATTGGTCATAATTAATACAAGAATATAAGATATGTGTAGCACGAGAATTAATAACTCTGTTACTCTCAATATCCTAACATTCAATATTAACATATTTTAAATAAGATTCCATTTTTGATTTCCAATTTAAAAATTCTATACCATAAAAAATAATTGGTATACGACTGAACTGACTCTAGCTGGATTAACAACAAGGCTAGATTTAATGGTAAATACCTACTTTGATACCACTTGTAGGATCTAGATTAACCCTAGAGGGGGGTAAATAGTTTTTTTTTTTTTGGAGTTTTACAAGTTATTAAATTTATCATAGCATAGATTGTACCAAAGAAAATAAATGAAATAGATTTTACCCAGCTTCAGTAAACCCTACTGTTGCTACATTCCTACGGTTTCTACTAGAATTAAAATAATCTATATGCTTACAAAATCCCTGTAAACTCGCAACACCCGCTCACAACTTTTCTAATCCTACGCTCAAACCCGTAACTCGTAAACCCTAACTATAAATCCTATAGCTAGAATATCTTAATTTAGAAAAAAGCTAGAAAACTGATGGATCGGTTACAAAAGAAATATAAAAAAAACAAAATAATAAAATAAAACAAAAACTCGCCTTTATATTAAAAATAGTCATCCCCTTTGTCACTTTAAAAAAATTCGGGTCCCTCTTCTATTCAATGGCTAGCTTAACAAAATTAGAGCTTTGCTTTCCTATGTCTAAATCATAACTCCTTGGTTGTTGATGTAATTCGATTCAATGATGCTTCGATGCTTGTAAATCTCGATCGATCGATTTAGCCACTATGATGATTGAAAAAACCTCGTGAATAATTATGTTTTACAGTTCTCTTTGTCTCGAAATTGTTGCTTGGTTTTTCGAATACATATCAATGATGAAATTATGTAATTTACAGGGTAAAGAAATCCTTTAAACTCTTTGATTTCATGCAGTGACTTGGCCTTGATTTGTGTTGATTCTTGCGTGATTAATTTGTCGTGAATCCCTTGATTGTTTTCTGGAAACAAATGTTTTTATTTTCTTGGCACTGAACAAATAGCACTTGAGATTCTGGAATGCTTTTAAATACATGAGTCGTTCTTATCATGTTTGGTTGGTGGATTTCAGGAAGCTCTCAAATTGATTTTTATGCCACAAAACAAATATATGCGAATTTTTGAAAACATTTCAACCTGTGAATTTGGAGCATTTACTTTGCAATATCATCTTGCCAAATTTTCTTATGCAGTGAATGCAAAAATATTACTTTCCATTTTTTATGGTTTAGTGAATTTAGATAAGATTTTTCCTGAAATTATTCTTGTATTGTTTTGGTACTTAAATCTTACACTGGCTTAGCTTGCTTCATTATTGCATATCCATAAACACGTATATATACATATGCACCGTCATATATATATATATATATACACACAATTATGTGTGTATATTTATGTCTTACTTATGTATATGCCACTGCCCCTTCTTGGTTCTTGTGCACAGCCTTGTTGTCATTGGGGTACTGCCATGTACACACACATACACACACATTTATTTGCTAGTTCGATGCACATAATTCTTCCTGCTTACCCTTTTGCTTTCTGCCATGTTCCTGAGCAATCTTGCTGCCTTGACCATTTGGCATATTTACATGTTTTCATGCCTGTATCTGAATTGCTTGTACACTGATCATTTATCTTCATTCACTCGTGGGTCTGACTTCGTGACCTTAAGCTATTGATCCTTATTTTGGCAGTTAACACTTGTGTCTTATTACTGACTTGTGTTGTTGTGTTTTGCTTCTCCATAACCATGCATCCATTTTAGCTTGAATGTTGATTTGCACTCTTGAATATGTGCGCTTGCACATAGTCTTGTTCCTGCATCAAATCAGTGCGGCTTGAATTGCAGTTGCTACATGGCTTTTTGTTGATCATGACCGTTTTGTTTTCTTGTAACTACACATGTGTCTGCATGTCAGTTACATGACTTGTAACAACAGTTGAGTTCTGAAACATCCCATCTGACCAGAATTATGCTTTGCCACTATCTTTTTGCTTCTACCTAGATATGAATATGCCACTTCAAAAAAACTGACTTGCCTTGTTGCATTACCAGTTTCCATGTGTACTCTATTTTGTCTTGCATCATTTTGTGAGCCATTTTGAACACACGCCTGAACCAGTGTTTGCTTGTTTTGTTTATTGTATGTGCCTTAACCTAACATGCTGAATCATGTTATCTTGGATGTTGTTCATTTCTTTGACTTGGTTCCATGTATATCTCGGCCTTGACATGCACATGAGTACATTTGTAATGTTGTACTTGTGAGCTTGCTGCTTTACTTGCCATGCTTTGACTTGACCATATCTTCATGTTGCTCTTCCCTTGCTGTATTAGCATTTTAGAATTGTATTGGCATTTGTATTTGACATGTTTCATGCGCATGTCTATGCTCGGCCATGTACTTGTGCATGATCCATTTCTTTGTATATTAAGCTTGATGTTGTTGCTTCATTGTTGTATTGATGTATTCATGTCACTTGAGTTTGCAGTTAGCTAGAATTATGCACTCACTGGTGTTTGTCCATATTTCCCCTACACAATATATATGTGTATATACATACACATATATGTGTATATATATACATATGTATGTGTATACATGTATTGTGCATGTGCAGATATATTTTTTATTTACGTCAGCAGACCACTATACAATGAGTCGTGGCTGGTCAAGATCAGCAGACCACAATTGTGAGTTGAGGCTGGTCTTGATCAGCAAACTACTATAGTTGTGTTGAGGGTGATCTGCAGGCATAGATATATATTCTACCTTGTGGTATTTACAGTGGATCTTTGTGAATATAACAAGCAGTCTGGATACAAGTAGATGTATATACATATCAGATCAAGTCAAGAAATATGATGAGAAACACACCAAAATTCTAAGACAAATAAAATTTAAAATAAATTTATATCTGCTAGAATGTAAATCAATATTTATTCTAGTTTACTGCGTGTGTTCCTGTTACAGTTATGCAGGTGACTGGTCTAACACAGAAGCAGACTAAAGACAATGAGTGAGTCATTGAGTGTGTCAATAGGTGAATGAGTGTATATGTGTAAACTGTGTGAAATGTAGTGAGTCTGTATATGTAACATAATCGAGTGAACTGTAGTGAGGAACCAATGTATATGAAATTGAATGTATTATTTCACTGAGATGTATAATAGTGGAGTTAGAAATCTGTACTATCAAATGTTGAAATAAAATATTATATTTGAATAAAACACTGTTTGAATATTTAAATTCTTGTGCAATAGTATTCCATTCAAATATAAATATTTATTTCGGTATGTGATTAGTATAGAATAGTACAGTTATAAACAAATTTATATTATAATATTTTTTTTGGAAGATGGGTAAATCTTTTATTATGGCTTCACAACCCAAAAGTGATAAGGCCCAAACGTGACCTTGACAAACAATGCGCCGCTTGAACATGCAAGACCAAGACCGCATACATAGCAAATCTAGTACATAAAAAAACCATCTTTACACTGCAAAATTCTCAAAAGTTCTTCGTCTTCAGTAAAGTAAAGTGGAGCAAGTTAGGTCATGGCAGGCGAAAATTATTACCCTCGAATCGGCTTCCTGCCACTTCATCCTTCTGATCTGCTGCTAGCAACTCCGCTACTACTGATGCTTGGCTATATGTAAGTCTTCTTCCTCCAATCCTCTTCGCCGTTACTTTCACATCAACCCAATTCAAGTAGCTGACTTTATTTGGGGATTGTGTTGTATGTTTGAAAATTCTGGCGTTCCGCTCCCTCCAAATTGTCCACACAGTGTTAGTGACGGTAATATTATACAACTTGGTTCATGGTTTACCAGTTTCCTTCCAACTTTTAGGTATTCGAAGCATGCAATTAGATTGTAGCCACAGTTACTGATGTTCATTTTTTCTATACAATTATTCCATAGTCTCTTAGAAAAGTTGCACTTAAAAAATAATGTTGATGTGTTTCCCTTATTTTACTACATAACACACATATGTTATCTTGAATAATTCCCCATGAACTTAGCATAACTTTGGTAGGTAAGCGATTAAGGATAGCTTTATACGTAGTAGTAGCCTTATTAGGGCAGTTAACCCTATCCCATACAAAGTCATGCCAATCCTTAGTTTGATGCTTCACACTTATTGCTTCCCACGCTGAACGAGTTGAAAAGTCTTTTTCATGTTTCCACGACCATATGTCCTCCTCTCTGTTATAAAACAATGACATGTATTCAATTTTGGCCTTAAGGTCATTACTACAAAGCAAACTATTGTAGTTCCACTTATTATCAGTAACCAGCTCCTCCACCATTTTTTTGGAGAACCAAATGTCAAATATGTATCCCATCCAAGAAGGCCCACCAATGAATTGCCATCGATCAATGGATCTTTCCATATGTCAGTCTCTTTACCTTTGGCTATCTCTTTCGTACAATTTCTAGCCAACCTATCCTAGATTCTTAGGATAGCCTTCCATGTGGGGGAGTATTGTTGTCAATGTGCATTTGCCAAAAGTTTCACTTTAAATATCTACTTCTCATCCACTTAGCCCAGACCCACATGTGTTAATAATTTTCCATCCCTGCTTAACCGTAAATGCTTCTCTCATTTCTTTGAGATTGCGGAGTCCAACCCCTTCCTTATTGGTTCGGCATAAATCTGAATACTTAATGTTATGTAAGCTGCCTTTCCAAATAAACTACGTACCCACTTTCTCTATCTTGTCAATATAGGCATCAGACAATTGAAATGTTTGAAACCAGAAATTCACTTTAGCTTGTATGACCGTGTGTACAAGTTCAACTCTACCAGCAAACGATAGTAAATATCCCTTATTCTCGTAACTAACTCTGCATATTCCACATTAGTAATTTTATTCAAAGATAATGGCACCCTAAGGTATTTGACTGGTAGAGTTCCTTCCTGAACTTTTAACACTTTTAAAACTTTTTCTTTCTTCATATTGAACTTATTGAAATATCATTTGGTTTTGAGTTCATTAACCTTTAAACCATCATATATCTCCAATGCATCAAAAATTCTACTGATAATTATTGCTGCCCCTTTGGATGATCGTATGCATATAATCAAATCGTCTGCATTTAAAAGATGACTGAGATGTGGTTGGAATTCATAAATAGATGTGATTTCTTTCTTGAAACATGCAATTTCCATTTGTAACATGAAGAATTCCATCGCAATCGCAAATAAATAAGTGGAGACTGGATCCCCTTTTCTGATAACCCTATTACTACTTATGTGCCCCTCAGGTATACCAGTGACGAGTATGGAAAATGTTGGAGTAGTAATGCATTTTTCAATGAGAGCAGTAATTTTGGTGGGGAATCTCATACTATGAAGCATATGAATGATAAATTTGCGGTTTATCTTATTGTATGCTTTGTGTAAATCCACTTTCAAACAAAGTTTATCCACTCCTTTTTTATTGAAATTTCTTACCAATTCATGAGACAACAAAGAATTATCAGAAATACTTCTGCCCTTAATAAATGCACTCTGGTACTTAGCAATGAAATCTGGCAGTATGAGTTAATTCTGTTGTAGATAACCTTAGAGAGAATCTTGTACACCTCATAACAACATGCAATTGTCCTGTAATCTTCTATTATTGTGGGATTATCTTTCTTAGGAATAAGACAAACAAAAGTGAAGCTTATATCTTTAAGAATTCTGTCAGTTCGAAATGCTTCTTGAATTGCACTAACCACATGTGTTTTCAGATCTTCCCAGTGACGTCGGAAAAATTCAGAACTCATACCATTTGGCTCGAGGCTAGCGTCCCCATGGATACCAGCCAAAGAGATCCAAACTATGTCAGTAGTGAGTGGTTGGTGGTGCTTCCGATCACCAGTTGCGTTCATTAGACGCCTGCAGTGGATGTTGGGTAAGTCACTTTCTGTTTGGTCGTTGTACAATTCTAAGTAATATTTGATTGCTTCTTCTTCCATCAATTGGTTACTGTTACTATGAGAACCATCCTGTTTAAAACATTGAACGTTAGACATTAATTTTTTTCTAATGAACATTTTTATATAAAAGAATTTGGTGCATTTATCCCCTTTAGTAACCCAATGTTCTTTGGCTTTTTGTTTGAGTTCAATTGCCTTGATTTTGAGATCATCTTTTAATTTCCCTTACAAGTTGTAGTATGCTCTCCAGTTGTCGTATTCTTCATTGTCTTCATCAAGTTTTGTCAAAGAAAATTTCACACTGATTCTGAAGTGAAGTAATGTTATCGTGATCTTTGGGTTAGCGTATTCCACTCCACTAGTCTTTGTTTAGCCAATTTGAGCAAGTGTGCGAGTTTGAAAAAGCAAGTCCCTTCCGCCTGTGGCACCATATTAAGTTGAATAGCTTCATCATAACCTTGCAACTGATGCCAAGAATTGCAATATCGAAACGGTTTACCTTTGGCAGTTTCACGTTTTTCTGTTAGCAAAATATGCAGAGAACTATGGCCACTTGTAGAATTAGGTAGAATGTTAACGGTTATCTCTGAAAACATGTTTATGCAATCTGCATTTACTAACACTCTATCCAATTTGCATGAATTTTTTTACATTCCCTACTTCACCATGTGTATTTCAGACCTTTGTGGGCTGGCTCCAGCAACCCAGATGCTACCACGCAGGCGTTGGACTCCGCTAGTTGGGAGATTTTCAGTGTGATCCCCCCTTTTTCATGATTGTTGAGCACAACATCAAAGTCTCCCATCACCAACCACGGTACACACATGTTCTTGCTTATGACACTTATTTTGTTCCAAAAATGAACTCTCTAGGAAGCTAAATTACTTGCATAAACTGCAGTAACCATGATAACTAAACCCCCATGATTAGTAGCCCAAATAGTGATTTATTGTTCATCTTTCTCTACTATTTTAGTAGCCCAAACATGTTTGTTCCACATTCGCATTATTCTACCCTTCTCACCCATATCATTGTTGTTTGTCCACAACCATTCATTGCCCATAAAGCACTTCATGTTTTCATCGTTAAATTTATTTTCCAAAATTCTCAATATAGAAGGAGATAAAATTCCTTCTTCGATTGTAGAAGTCTAAATTTCATGCATCATTGTTAAGACGTCTCATGTTCCAATTGATTATAGACATTTAGGCAGTTGAGAGTTGCTCCTCAACAACCTAGGACGGTTATCTTGCATGTTGGCCACAGAGGTTATGCCTTTTTGGCTGATAAACTGGGCATCATATTTAGCATTAGCTTTAGAGTACTTATTTGATGGAGTTTCACTGTCTAAAAGTTCCATTTCGTCTAACTCCGTCTGTTTGTGTGATGTTTCAGATGCTTGCTTCTCTGGTGATGCTGTATTTGGTTGGACTGGATCATGCGCTTCTTGGGCCTTATCATGGGAAAGGACCACCTCCTCTTGGGCCTGCGCCTGGGCTGTAACTGTCCCGCGCTGCTCAGTAACTATTTGTACATTATGACTTGTAGCTATTAGGGGATTAACATGGGGTACTGCAGTTAGTGATGTGGAAGCTAATTCCACCATTTTGCTTTGTATATCTTTTTTATATAAGTCTCACTAATGTGGCTTTGCCTTTCTCTTTCTATACTTGCTTCACTGGCTTAACTGTCACTTCACACTGGTCATCTGAATGACCAAAGCACATACAACTTTTACACATAGGTGACACAAATTCATACTCAATGTCTATATTATAATATACATATACATATATATGTGTGTATGTGCGTGTGTGTGTTTGTTATCATAAAAAAAAGTCATATTGTTATATACAACTATAATACAACTGCCTGAGTTACGTAAAGCAGCGTCCCAAGGCTTAACAATAAAGAACTTATTCCAAAATATTATTGGGTCAAATTCTACAATTTTAGTTATATCTTCAAGCCTGGAAAGATGGAAGAAAAACATGTTGCATTGGATTTTACCTTGATGGATCCTCTCGGCTTCCGAACTTTCTTGAGGTGGTTGATTATCATTGAGTAAGACAACAATTAGTTGAGGAAGAAGCCAACCAGATACTCCTTCCACACTTCAACTCTAGCTTGTAATATTTCCTCCAATGGTAGCAACCACTTGCCAGCAAAACGATGAGCAAAAGGAGGAGGGGTGAAAATGCCAGCATTACTTGGAATAGCAACGAAGAGCGAGGACCATTTGACATAACACAACAATTATGCGGAAGAGAGAACAACAGAGGAAGAAGGTAGAGGTGGGACATCAAAGGAAGTTGGAGGAGAGGGATGGTAAAAGTGGTGGATTTGGAGAAGGGGGTAGAGTGTGCGATGATGGTAGAGGAAGAAAGCGTGAAAGAAGGAAAAGCGTGAGTGGACATTAAAGAGAACGAGGAAGTAAATGAACTAATTAAAGTGAGTCATTAAAATTATCCTTTTTATATAAAAATATAATTTATGTAAAATTATCTAGTTTACCCTATTTTAAAATAACTAAATTTCAGTTTGCCTTGTTTAAGCATTTTAGGAACCATAACTGATGTGGTGGCATCCCATGTATCGACTAGAATTCAAAAACACTCGATGAATAAATCAATACAATAGAAAATGATTTTTCTTAGTAATAATATGCTCTCTCATATATATACTCAAGTCGTCCTAGGCTCTTTCTTATCTTATTTCAAATGAGTAGTCCCCGCCATATCCTAGGTATTTACTAAACCTAAACTTTAATACCAACAGTAACAACCTGCATTTTTAACCTTTAAAAGTTGATACTAATATATCCACGGTATACATGAGCCGAACATTCATGTATCCAAAAGACGAATTGCTATAGGAATAAGAAATAAAAAGCAAAACATAATCTCATAGTAAAACAAATAATGTATAATATAAACAATAATCCTTACCAAATAAAAGGGCCTTTGTAAATATAACAATCAGGAAAAATCATAAATCGACTTAGACAGTTCCGACATCCTATTATTAGAACTGCTAATGAATAACAACAACAACATAACAATGCAGCTAGAAAAAATTAATGAAATATACAAGAGTATACATTGGCTTCTAGCTCTTATCTTGAAGCTTCAAAGCGATCCATATCCAATCTGTAAATATGCTAGGTCTGACTCCAAGCATTATAACAAAATAACATCAAGATTAGTCTGATAAAAAAAGACACCTAAATTGGATATTGTTAATAAGCCTTTTTGGTTAAAGCAGCCACACGTAAAGTTTCTGATAAAAAAAGACACCTAAATTGGATATTGATAACAAGCTTTTTGGTTAAAGCTGCCACACGTAAAGTTCCTGGTTAGTAATGCGCTCAAGCATCAGGAACACCGTCAGAAAACACAAAGAGATTTGGTGAAGTCACGACATGAACATAAAAATGCTCAAAATTCCTATCAGATGACCTTTTTTGGGCCCGAAAACATCAATTACAGTGCAAAGCATTGTAACTCTTGTATCCCTTTGAATCAACTTTAGGTGCAACTTTTGTTTGGCCAAAACAGACTTACGGTTTGAAAGTTATGCCATTTCCGTGAATGTGTGCAGAAAATTCGGATCCTTCAGGAATTTTCGGATCCCTCACTCTCAGTATTTCGGACCCCTATATTTTCTGATTCCTCACTCTCAACATTTTGGACCCCGCTCACTTAGAGATCTTGTATCTCTCAAAACACACAACTCCCTCTCTACTCCGCGTCAAATCTGCATCCCCTAGGATACGAATTTCATATCGCTCGAGATACGAAATTTCGTATCCCAAGGGTGCACTTTTCGTATCCCCAAGGGACACGAATTTCATATCCCCTTGAGGGATACGAAATTTGTGTCCCCTGAAGGGATACAAAATTTCATGCATTCCACATAGGGATCAGAAATTCTGCTGTGTGTGCCTCACTTCCAACCTACTCCCACCTAACCTCCCTTATATAAATACCCAAATGCTTGGCCTTCATTTGGATAGCTTTTTCGACCAACTTTTGGACTTCTAAAGCTCCACAACCCTCATTAATGGTTGTCATCTCCTTTTTCATGGCCATTGGACATGACATGGGCAATTAAAACGTGACATACACGTTTTCCATCAACATTTGGACATTCACAAGGATAATTATGCTACTTTTGGGATGTTTTGGACTTCTTGGACATTAAAGATAAATTTGGACATAGTCGACAAAGTCAACTCACTCAATGAAAAAGAACGACATTTTAGTCAAAATTTAGAATTAACAAGGATAACATTGTTATATTACAACGCTTTGTACTCAACTATTGTCCGAACTTGTACAATATTGTAATCGGATATTTTATGGTGAATGGTCATTATAAAGTGGATGTAGGCATTAGTGCCGAACAACTGTAAAAGATGTTTCTCCCGCATTTACTTTATTACTTCTTTGGATTATTGTGTTCCTATTAATCATACACATTAGGTGTTAATGTGTGCTGAATAAAACGACAATTCCGACGTCAACAGATATTTATATTATAAAATATTTCAAATACAAGGTATCATAAGACCATGCGGCACAAGAACATGGGCATATTTTACTTTACAATCACCAAAACAATTCCATATCGAAATCCAGTTATTTTATAGTAATTTCCATGAGCTAAATCTTTCAATATTAAGTATGGAAAATGTTCGATAACACCATTTTGAAAGGATTTCTATTTTGGACTAAGTTAGGATAGTCGGTTACATGACTATCAAATAAACATGCAAGCAATCACATCAACCATACATTCAATTTTCCATGCAAATTATTAAGCCCCATTTTGTTAGTCTTTTATTAATTAAATCCCTTTATATATTTGGAAAACATATACACATATCAAATGTATATGCATATTCACAAAATTAACACTAAGAAAGTACGTCCATATACATATTTTAATGGTGTCAGTATATTTACAAATTGTGAACATAAGTTTCTTAACACCAAATCATTTTTAATGGATTTATCCATTTATTTTCAAAAATACGGTTTTCTAAACATTTGAATTTAAATATCATTTATAAAGTTCGTTACAAAATGTTAGTTATAAAGTATAATTTCTTCATAAAATGAATCAACTGAATTTTAGTCACTTATTTAGATTAATTAGTTACATTAGATCATTATAGATAAATAAGAAATAAGTTGTATTAGAACAACAAATAAAATATTTAACTAATTATTAAACCTTAATATTAGAATAATTTAGTAACTTTAGCCATTATGAAAAATAATTTAAGGACCTCTCAACATTATTATTGACTATGAATAAATCTCTTTACAACATTTGTATTCCAAATAATAATTAAATTAGACTTTTAAACTTTATTAATAGAATATTTTATTTATTTTGAATAAACAATTATTAACTTACAATCATTATTTAATAAACCAGTTATTAAAATTTAAAACGTAAATAAGGTACATAATTTTAAAACATCATATAAAGGAATAATTTACAATTTGAAATCATTTATTCAAATTGGCTTAACGACAACAGTCACACAATGGATCATTTCAATTGTTCTTATCACATTTAGATTCCAATTAATTTCAAACATCATTTGAAATTATCAAAAATTTCAATAAGTTTCAAATACTATCAATCCAATTTCATAACATTTACATGACAACAGCGTTATGAATCTAACGCGATTGATCGTACTATATTTGGACCTAACTAAATGAGATAAGGTGCTACTATTCACACTCCAATTTACACTTCTGGCTACCAAAACTAAAATCACCCCAAATATTTCAAATTTCCTCCCCTGACCACCGTCTAAATTAATAACAAAAAAATGCAGAGGCCACCATCTCCTTCCTCAGCACAAACGCTTTCTTCCCTTACATCAATGTACTATGCAAATCAAATACCTAAAATCAAATAGTTCAAGAAAAAAATTAACATAACCCGTTTTCATAACCACATAAGCAATTTTATTTTTTATAAATGATTACTTACTTCGTCAGTTGTGAAATGATTCGTCAAACCAACATTTATGTCTTTTGAGTCATTCGGTCGAACATCTTGCATCATATTATCACAACCATCATGTTTATCATCCAATTTATTATCATTCAAATACTCCATCTATCAAATGACAAAAAAAAGTTCTTTTTAGAGGAAAAAATGACAAAGAAAGTCAATGTATCAATTTGTAAAAGAAGATACGTAAGTTATACGGAAAAAAACGTATAAGTCAAAACTTACATTGTCATTTTCTATTACAACGTCGTCAAATTTAATGTCCTCCAAACTTGAAATTTCCAACGGAGCAGAAAAAATATCCTTATAGGCAATGGAAAATTCTAACCATTAAAAAAACTCTAACAACATATACCATAACATAATAGAAAACAATAAAAATCAAACAATTCTAACATCTTTTTTATTTTTATTCTCCATTTTTATTAGACACAAAATAATATCTGCTTTTGTTAGGGTTTAAAGTTGAAACGATATAGAAGCACTTGTTTTTCTTAAGAGAAGTACGGTGGTGAATAAATAAGTGAAGGAACAATATATAGTGGCCCGAAGAACATAAAAATAACTCTTCGTATTAAATTTAGGAAGGTGTCCGGAAATGTAAACCAAGATGTAAATAGTAGCACCCATGAGATATTACATTTACAACCTTAAGTAATTATCCTTAATTACTTAAAAAAACATCACCATTCGTTTAGAAACCTGACATCACCAAACCCGTCGCTCATCCACTTGTCGCACCGCTCGTAGTCGTGGATCACTAGGCCCCATTGCAACGCCCGATTAGCCGTGAGTTCGCCAACCCTTCCAGCACTGGTCTTACCATCACCCATGCATCTCTTCAGGTGCGAAAATCGAACCTGATACCCTATACTAAAAAGACAATGTCGACCTCCTCCTACCACTGTCCAACCATCGCCAGGCACAACAGAGTTTCCCACGCCAAGCCAACAACGCACCAAACCACTACAGGCCCCATCTCCACCTTACGAGGATGCACCCCAAAGCTCCCTCCCTTCACCGCAGCCTCACACGAATGGAATCCCCCAAACACATACCCTAAATGAACAACAACATCCGAATTCCGAGCCTTACTGCCTTATACCTAGATCCTTGTGCACACAAGAATGAGAAAGCCATATTGAACAGCTAGCCAAGAGGAGCTTAAAGATTCAAACTTTCAAATATTCAAATTTATAGTTTATTTTTATTTGATTTCTGAAAGAGGAAGATTTTTTTCCCCTTTCCTTAGCAACAGGCTTTCTGAAAAGAACAATAAAGAGGATTGACGATAACATGATGCAGGAGAAATAGCCTATTGATCATGTACAATATGCAGTTTTTCACTTAAACACTCTCTAATGGTAGATAATTTTCGTTAAATGTATTGCCTTGATATTTTTAAGGTTTCCAAACATATTTGGTTTTAAAAAAATTCAAAATCATGTACTTCATTTATAATTTTTCTTCAGATAATTATCAAGACTATATTTTTTTTCCAATGGTACGAAATTGGGTACAGCGGTATCACAAATATTTGAATAAGAAATACATACGTAAAAGAAAGAAAAAATAATTTTGGAAGAAACTATAGTTTTACAAGTCATTTTACTCAAGTTATGTGAACATTTTAGAACTTACAATTGTTTAGATATCAATGCACAATTTTAAACATACTCTAATTTAAATACAAATTCAAGATGAGAATTTTGTGATCTTGAAATTTTATGGTATGCAGCATATACCAGATCTGATCCCGTGATTATATAAGTCGGATAGTTTGCAAAAACTTTAGTAAATATTTAGTTTTGTATAAAGATGGATTAAAAACTCTAAATGTGTACATTTAGCGCATACATCGGTATATAGTTTTTGGGATGCATTGATTTTCCTGTGGGTATATATGTTCAAATAATTAATTTCTTGAGGGGGGGGGGAGGATTTTTTGGATGTGTATGAGCAAATATAGGACTTGATGTATATGCAGGATTTCATGATATGTACAAGATTTCATGTTTTCATTATCTTGTAGCTATATATGTCCCTGATGCATATTGCTAATATCCAATCCAATTCTTTATGCATCCAATCCTTTAGACAACTTAATTTTACACTCCTACTTTTTGAATGTAAGATTCCATAAAAATTTAAGGATTTAGTTTGATGAGCCAATTCATGTGTTAGATCAATGCTCCTAAATCCATTTTACAGCAAATACAACTATTTTGGTAGCCTACAGCATGCTTTGAAAGCCTTACTTAACTTACAACATGATGTCTAATTCAATTATTTACTAAAGGTAGAACAACTATCCACTTGGTACTAAACTATAGTTTAATGATTATCCTACTATGATAGAGTGGCAGTCTCATGTAATTTAGTAATAAATCAAAGGTGTGTTGCGCTTATTGACAATTTGGCACATTATGAAAGCTATGACATGTATAGCCGAATTAAGGCACTTTACAACCCATTATTGGTGCTGATGAAAAGAAAATGGAAGCTGACACTAATGTTCTTCTTGCATCCATTCATAATATGCAGTATGCAGTAACCATTGATGTCCTTAATACTGTTTTTTCTTCATTTGGCCTCATCCAAAAAATTGAAATGTTTGAGAAAAATGATGGGATTCAAGCCTTAATTCAGTATCCTGAGGTAAAAGCTGCATAAGTTGCTAAAGATGCTCTAGAGGTACATTTCATGTATGATAGTGGCTATTGTAAGCTTCATCTATCATTCTCTTATCATATCGATCTTAGTGTTAAGGAACATAGTGACAAGAGCAAAGACTACACTCAACATAAAAAAATTTAGTTAATATTAGTTATTGTTATAAATTTGAATCTGTATAGCTGAATGAAATAATATGTGATGATGCTATGACATGCTGAATGAGATATGGTTCTGCAAAACGTTTATAAGTGTTGGGAACTTTTGCATTTTTATATATGTGGAATTGTCAATGGTTGTAACCGTTGGAACTAAAGATTTTGTCAACAATTATAACCGTTGGAATAGTATAATCTTCCAACGGTTATAACAGTTAGAAGTACAAAACATTCAACGGGTATAACTGTTAGAACAAAATTTACCAATGGTTATAACTGTTGGAACTACGCAATTTCCCAATGGTTATAACCATTGGTACATACATTACAAAATCTATCACGTATCTTGTTCTCTAACAGTTATAACCGTTGGTAATTTGATTTGTAACACTTATAACATTTACGAAATGGTAATTTTCGTGCTGTGATCTGTAATTTATTTATTATGTCTCCTTTTGAATTTTTTATTTCAATTAAATATTCACTGATATGATGATATGTTTTTGAGCTTTTTTTTAAAAAAAACTTTCTCAATACATTAATGGTTTAGAGTTACAAAATAACTAAATATTAGGATTACATCGATCCTCCGTGATATATAATAAAAATATATGTATGTGTTTGTGACTAGTTCAGATCAATACACTGATAGTATATTCTTAGTCTTAAGTTGGCTTACACGTAAAATTTAGTTTATTTGTATTTTCACTTTTTAATTACTTTCATTTTCTCTTAAACTATCCTATAATTTTTTTTATGAAATTTGACTTGAAATAAGTTTCAATAAATAATTTTATATTACATATTGAACACATGATCGGTTTTCCCAACGTTGTTCGGTAATACTAGTATATTTAAAACGAATTATCTCGTAATGCATCGATTTTTATTGGTGAATGGACTATGATAAAATAACGGAAATAAGGTCCTGCATTGAATAGTAACGCAATGTCAAAACAACAAAATTATGTAATAATTGTTGGATTCGGAGAAATCACATAAGACTCCTATTTTCTTAAAAATCATCGAATCGAACCTCAATAAGTGAACACTGCACATTTCTAGCACACACACAATCACATAATAAGTCTAATCGTCATGGAACATGACATATTACGTTAATTCACCATTCCTGAATTGATGAAACACATTTCGTCAAAATCCGAGTTAGTTCAAAAATTTTCTATATTCATGCATTAGTTAAAATGACTTAATATTATATTAATAGTTCATGTTAAACGATTATAATTTTTTATTAATGAAATCAAATTCAATTAAGTCTTTTAGAATAATTCATGCGCACAGTAGATACCAAATTCCTTCAATTTACAAAATTTCGTTACCTATTATCGTTTCATCATTTCAGTGGATCAAATAACCCATAAAAATTTGGATTTAAGTTATTTAATTTCTTTATAAATATTCTAATATTTAAACTTACTTAAATATTCTATCATTAAAAATCAGGATTGATACATTTTGTAATAGAGGTTAGGCCATTCTCTTGTTTATTGATGGAAATGGAGAAGAGAGAAAGATGAGTGATTTATAACCAACCACATATCAAATATTACCATATCTCAAAATATTCTGTATTTCAAAAATCTAGTTCTCCTCGTTGCCTTAGCATGACTAACCACTTTTACAAGGTTTATGGAAACTGAACCTAATTAATTGAACATTTAAATTAATTATATAATAAATTAAATTCAGTCATTGTAATTAAATAAAAATATAACAATTATGCACTGTTCTAATCAATTTTGAGGCTTTAAAGAATTGATTAAAATTATGAAAAAAAATCAAGAAAACATTTGTATTAACTTTATTGTTAGTTAGTAATATTTGAAATTAATTATTAATTAGATGAACTTGGAAATTAGCTAACATAGGTGTGTTGACTTCCTAGTGCGAACTTGATCCTCGATCGATAATTAAACAAATAAAATATTGAAGCTTGTATGTACTATGCTGGGTCACCACAACAACTCGTGTTCTTGAAGGCCAAAATTTTGGTAATAAAAATTCAAGTTTGACGAAACACGGATCGCATGGTTTGGCACTTGCAATAAATAACATGACCAATATCAAAGTCATAGGAAAAATAAGATAGGATAACAAATAATAAATATAACTTCTACCTTAGGACCAATAGTATTCCTTAGGAGTCAAGCACCTCATCGATACCGAGCCTGACAGAAAGAAGATATCAATGATATTCAATCGCCTTCAACTTTTGAAGATCAACCTCTTTAAATCTTTTAAGAGGGTTATAACGCAGAAGGGGATAGGACAAACAAATAGAGCATCAAAATACTATCCAATAATACATATTATGCCATTTGGTTCAAGCCAATTGTTATGTCTATTTCTATGCTATCTAAACCTAGTATTTAACAAGATTATCAACCCTTGCCCTCAAAGCGTAGAATTCATATGAAGCTTTTGACCTTCTAGTATATCCAATCTAATCCATTAACGAATTAATACTTCAATACAAGTAGGCTCTTTCTCTAATCCATTAGCCCCTTAATATTTCAATAGATTTTGGCTCTTCCTCTTATCCATTTGCCAGAAAATACCTTTTTAAGATGGATTAAACCAACACTATTTAAGACCTACCAAGGGAGACTTTAATCACTTATTTAAGGTAGATAGACCTATCGGTCATTTAAGAACTATCAAGGTGGTTTCCAAATCACATTGTCACTGGTTAGAAGGTACTAGCTACGGGGTCTTAAATGACCCATATTTTACATGCCAAAAAATCATAAAATAATTCTATTTAATACATAAATGGTCGTATTATTCTAATATTTTGGGGTATGACTCATTTGGATGTACTGCAAGTCCATAATTTTTACCGATCCCTTTTGAGACCATTTTACCACTCGATAATCTTATTTTTACCATAACTTTTGATAGGGTCCAAATTAGATGCTCTAACTGGTCTCATTGTTTCAGGATGGTGATTGTCCATTTTGTACAGTGGTCGCATTAAGAAAACGGTTCATTGACTAAAGAGAAATTATAGTTTTAAGTTTTTAATCCTGCTGGGCAAAATTAGAGTGCTAGTAGGATAACATTAGCTAGCTCATTAGTCAAACCACGCTCAATCATAAATAGGGGACAAAGGTAGACATTTGAAGCTTTCACTCTCATTCCCAAATTAGGGATGGAATATGATCTTGAGACGATTGCCATACTACATTATTGCTTGTGTAACCAAATAATGTACTGTATAAGCTGATCAATGAAGTATGATTGTCTAGGGAAAGAAATAGGAGAAAGAAAGGGAAATAGAGGAGAATATAGAATAAAAGAAAAGATAAAGAAGGAAAACACATAACACAACCACAGAACTTGTCGTATCTTACATCGCATTAGACAAAACTAGTATATATCATAGATATCAAATAGACAAGACAATAATAACTATATAGAATATAAAATAAGAGTACATTGGCTCATACAGTCACATGATAGAGTTTATACAAGGGATAAATAAACTCAATTGCCAAACTGTCCCTAATAAATAGTCAATGTTGTTACATCTCCGCAGTGTCACATAGTAAAATAAACAATGATACACGTATAAGTATAAGAAGGCGTCAATTCCTGTTAATCCACTTATGTAACTCCAGATAATTCTTATACCTTCTACCTAGCCTAATCATCAATATCGTCAATGAGTATCCAGGGTAATAATATGGAACATAAAAAATATACTATATGATAATTAATATAAGTGCACCCTACACCAAAGTACCGAGGTGTTTAAATGTCTGCATCAATGCTACATATACCTAAAGCTAGTGACATTTGACATAACGTATATCATCCATCCTCACTTTCACTCACTCAATGCATTGGATATATAGTGTGTTTATCTATACCCACTCCAAAGAGCTCTGAACTGAATTAGGCTACTAATCAGGCTGACAAACCACATCCAATTGAGAATGAGTGTAAATAATTATCATAATCCCCTATGGATAAGCAACCTGTGGATGTTTGGTTCCTCGCAAGTAGACAATGATAATATATCAGAGCTCAATAAATAACTCATAGTGGAAATGATTAAAGAATAATAGTAAACATATAATTACCAAGGAAATGACACTTTCCAAATCAAGTGTCTCTACACTAAATAACCTTGCCTTCCATCCAACCTGAGGGTTATTATAATGAGGTGGTCAAAACTAATGTTCTAGTGAATGGCAAATTATATAAATTCATGCATAACACTGCGTATACTATTCTATATCCATTTTAATTACATTAAGTTTATTAAGGTTACAATATTCTCTCCTTCATGCATAAATCACACCCATCTACTTCCAAATAAACCAAACCAAATAGCCAATGTACATATATGTAGTTACATTCCTTTAGATTACCTAGATCCTAGATACTACCCACAATACTCTCTATGTCCTCCTCAATAGGATGCCAATGTCTCTCCAAGAGAGTGTTGCAACTACATGTGTAAAGGTCTACTTTGCGAGGCTTACAATAAAGATGTTCCATCGTCCGATATGAAATTGTGAACTATATCTGCAATACCTACACAACATATATCCATGATGTTCCACCGTGTGCATACATCAAGGATCCACACATAATCGTCCTGACTGCATTTTTGAGTCCCACTCACGAGTAGCACCATTGAGGCCCACTTCATACGACACTTAGTTGGTGATTTACTGCATTTATAAAGGACAACTTCATTAGGCCTGCAATACTTATGTTATACATGGTCTGTCTTTTATCAACATAGCTTTGGCCCTACATAGCCACTCCTCAACTACTTGGAAGACTTACTTATCGGTTAACTGCTTTGTCCTACTATAAAAAAAACTAAGAAATCAAATGGCTTTTCCACCTTATCCAATGTCTTAATAGTGAAAGATCACTGACCTTTTAGCCTAACCCAAATCCTCACCTGTAATAACTCGGAAAATCAGAACCAATTTAAATTTTTTGTTTTGGCTATTTCAATAAATTTTGAATAGTTAAAATAATTTATTTTATATAATAACGATTAAAAATTTATTTTAATTGAAGTTAGAGTCAATATTTTTATTTTTATTTCAAAAGGAATTGGAAATAGTACGGTGGTTTGAAAAGTCAAAGATGAACCTTGACTGATTATACAGGATTCAAAATTTAACGGATTATAGTGAAACCAAAAATATCTAAATCTATTTAAAAATATCTTTCCAACAAATCCGAAAAATCGAAATTTCATAGCGGAAATCAAAAGTTATGGCCAGTTGAATATTTAGAATAGTCGCTATGGAATATAATATAATTTATAACCCGTATAAAAGGCCATTTTACAAACGACCTCTGTTTTCGACGAAACCACTTTTGTTGGATCCAGAATGTCAATTTATTACTAAGTTTAATTTTCCAGAATTTTTGGAATTAATTTGTGAGCGTAGTAAATTAAACTCTGATTTGATAATTTCTATTGATTTTGATCGACCGTTAAAAAAGCCATTTTTCAAACGGTCTCCAAATTGAATGAAATTAATTTCATTAGGTCCGTATGGTCAAAACATAGCTATATTTATTTTTCGAGAATTTTCGGAGTCTGTATGTGGCCCCGGTGAATTTAAATATACGATCAAATTAATTTAATAAAGGATTTAAATTTTAAATTAAAGAAATCAGGCCAAAAACAGTCATTTGGGCTGACGGGACTAGCCCATTAGTTCCAGAACGGGGGCAATTATGTAGAAACAACTCCTGTTGGACTAAAATTGGAGTTGTTAAAAATTTATGGGTTTATTTGGAAAAATTAGAAATAAAATATTATAAAAATCAACTTTGTCTTCTTCCCAAAACCCTATTCCTGTAGCCGCCGCCTTCCCCAATTCCATGTCCAGAATGCTCCCATCTTCTTCCCTTAAATTCTCCAAATCCTCTCAGTAAAATTAGCCCATCCATTTGACATTATCGTAGAGATTTTCCCGAGCTTCGATTCTATATGGCGTGATCATAGAACCGTGAAGTAACGGACGAGTTCTGCCCCTCCAAGCCGCCGCCCTCCCTCCTTGGTGCGTGCGAGTTGACCAAGATTGGGACCCCCTTGCGCGCCATTCTTCCCCCGTCGAGATGCCACCATCCGATCTTCGAATCACTGCACCATTTGATTGCAAAAGCTAAACCTAGAATTGAAGACATCGTGAAACTTGCGGCTTGTAGTTGAATAAGGAGGAAGAAGGGTGATTTTCCTCTTTAATTAATTTATTAATTTAATTTAAATGTTAACAATACGAATTAATTCATAACTTGCTCATATTGAATCAGAATTGAACGATTTCAGATCCTGTACGATCGTGAAACCGAGATCTACGCTGCTGTCCTGACTAGAACCAATTCTAAGCTTATCGAGTTTTGGCCAAAAATTGCAGATCTGCACCACTCAGATTCAAACGACTGTGAGATTTCTTATATTTTTTATAATTAAAAATTTAATTAATTATCGTCAGTTGAATCCATATAGTTATGATAATTAAATCAGATATGTGATTGGAAACTGTTAACTATTGATTGTTGATCATGATTCTCATATTTATTAGGTCTTGTTTGAATCTATGTTTTATTACATGATCTTGATTTGAAATAGAAATTTATTTTTATTTTAGATCTTTGTATAGTGATTTGATGTTATGTCATAAATTTCATATTTTATTTAGGGGCTAGTTTTTGTCAAATATAGATCTAAAATAAAGTGTTCATTCTTATTATCAAATAAAGTATCACTTTTTGTTAATGTTTGGTTGAACTAGAATTTTCAATCAAATAAAATATAACTTTTTGTTAATGTTTGACTGAATGAAAATTTTCAATCAAAATAAAAATATCACTTTTGGTTTGTTGTTTGATTGAACTAGAATTTTCAATTAAATAAAAATATCACTTTTGGATTATTGTTTGATTGAACTAGAATTTTCAATCAAATAAAAATATCACTTTTGGATTGTTGTTTGATTGAATTAGAATTTTCAATCAAATAAAAATATCACTTTTGTATTATTGTTTGATTGAACTAGAATTTTCAATCAAATAAAAATATTACTTTGGATTGTTGTTTGATTGAACTAGAATTTTCAATCAAATAAAAATATCACTTTTGGATTGTTGTTTGATTGAACTAGAATTTTCAATCAAATAAAAATATCACTTTTGGATTGTTGTATGATTGAACTAGAATTGTCAATCAAATAAAAAATATCACTTTTGGATTTTTGTTTGATTGAATAGAATTTTCAATCAAATAAAAATATCACTTTTGGATTGTTATTTGACTGAACTAGAATTTTCAATCAAATAAAAATATCACTTTTGGATTGTTGTTTGATTGAACTAGAATTTTCAATCAAATTAAAATATCACTTTTGGATTGTTATTTGATTGAACTAGAATTTTCAACCAAATAAAAATATCACTTTTGGATTGTTGTTTGATTGAACTAGAATTTTCAATCAAATTAAAATATCACTTTTGTTGTTATTGATTGAATTAGAATTTTCAATCAAAATTAAAGTATCACTTTTGTTGAATTAGAATATTCAACAAAAATGAAATATAAATTTCTATCATTTTATGGAATTATCATGAAATGAAATGTTCAGGTTTTTAAACAAAACTAAAACATTACATTAAAAAGTTCACATTTTAATGTAATGTTAGACAATAAGAAAATGTACATGTTTTTAATCAAATCATGATTTCATATAAAAAGTTCGCATTTTTAATACAATGTTAGAATATAGAAAATGCACATGTTTGGAATAAAAACACGATTTCATTAAAATAAATCATTTTTAATGACAAGAATAGAAAATTGGAAAATGTTCATTTTTTGAATAAAAACATGATTTCATTAAAAATTTCATATTTTAGTGTCAAGAACGAAAGTAGAGAAAAGGTTCATGTTTTAAATCAAAACATGATTTCATTAAAAATATACATTTTTAATGTAATGTTAAGAATAAGAAAAATATACATGTTTTAAATCAAAACATGATTTCATTAAAAATATACATTTTTAATGTAATGGTGAAAATAAGAAAAAAGAAACATGTTTTAAAAAGAAAATATGTTTTACATTAAAAATATACTTTTTAATGTAATATTAGAAATCAGTGAAAATATTCATGCTTTAAAAAGAAAACATGTTTTAATTTAAAAATTCACATTTTAATGTAATAATAGAAATGTAGAAAAAGAAATATGTTTTAAAATGAAAATGTGTTTTACATTAAAAATTCACTTTTAATGTAATAGTAGAAATTTAGGTAAAGATTTATGTTTTAAAAAAGAAAATATGTTTTACATTAAAAATTCACTTTTTAATGTAATAATAGAAGTTGGAAAAACATTCATGTTTTTAAAATAAAACATGTTTACATTAAAAACTTTGTTTTTAATGAAATGGATAAAAGCACATTTATAATTACATCGCATATATTAGAATTTATATGCGTTGTTAAAGGCACATTTATAATTACATCGCATATATTAGGATTTATATGCGCTTTTAAAATTACATTTATAATTACATCGCATATATTAGAATTTATATGCGTTGTTAAAATTACATTTATAATTACATCGCATATAATAGAATTTATATGTGTTGTTAAAATCACATTTATAATTATATTGCATATATTAGAATTTATATGCACTGCGAAAATTACATTTATATTTACATTTGCATATATTAGAATTTATACGCAAAGTTGACTCGTCATTGGATAAATTTTCATGTAAATGATATATATTATGTTTGACGGTACATAGATATGATATGCCAATAAAAATATTCTTTTATTTGGCATATTATAAACGTTAGTGGATTTATCGAATGGTTATATATATATATATATATATATATATATAAATTAAAACTAAACGAATCGCGCGCGGTAGTTTGCGTTTTGAAATCGTAACTTTAAATGATTATACCAAAAGGTCCAACCATCGGATTTTCCCAAAACTGGAACCTTAGGACCGCTTTGGGAAGATCTTTCCAACGATATAAAATTTGTTAAAATCCAACGGTTAGATTTCGAGATAAGTATAAATCAAATTTCGAAAAAACAGCGCCATGGCCGCCTATTGACCTGAAGCGTCGTTAAATTAATTTAGCTATTTTTAGATATATAAAAATAGAGATAAATTGTTATTAAATACTGTTAACGGTATGAAATGTCTTTAAACTATATATATGCAAGAATCATTTGAAAAGACAGAGTTATATCTCATTTCAAACGGTTATACAACGATCTAAGTTGAAAATCTTAAAGATGGCGATTGAAGACCGCCGATCTTCACATCGAAAGGATAACTACTGATGCCCGACATTGGGTAGCTACCAGTAAAGGGTTAAAGTGGTAGTTGTCCGGATGTACTTGTTGATTGTCCGGATATGCGAGCACCTCTCTTCCGTATTGGACATACGGGACGAGGAATAAGGTGACTCTGGTTTCATTCAGACCTAGAACGGACTTGTAAATGGATGTGTGTCCAACATTGAATTTCACTCCATGTAATTAAATTGGTTTTTATTTAATATATATCTGTGGTGGCGAAGAATTTATTCTCTTAACACCCTTCTTTGAGACGCATGAGCTCAAAGGTTATATATTGGTAGTTATCGATCGCATGGCGTGAATTGTCAATGTGACATGCCAAGATGCAATTGATCGAGGCTTTTGTTGAAAAGCAGAGCCTTGTGGATGATGATCAAAGCATAGCCTATTTTGGCATAGCTTTGTGTATCACGTTACCTCGCGAGCCTCACAACCCGGTAGAGTCAGAAACGGGACAAGGGAACGCAGGGAGTGCACACGTTTCTTTCTAGCTAGAAGTGGTATCAGGGTTTTGCAAGCCCTGGCATTTTACTTATGTGGTTGATGGAATGAGGCGCCTCGTTTTTATTGGTCGATTGTGACCATGTTATAGGTTCAATAGGACTGGAAAGCGTGTGTTCAAGCATAACCAATCCACTAAAGTATTTGTGGACCGGCCCTGCAGTATCCAAGGGTTCGCCAGCGTCCGAACCCTGAGACATTGCTAGAGTGTCTCGAATCGGTTGGGAGATCTCCCTAGCCTTGACTCATGATGGAAATCCAATCTCCAATATGGCATTACAGTTTTGATTGTAAACCTATATATGGCGACATAGTAGGATGGGGTACTATGCCATCTAGGATTGATACATTTACTTTGGAGTATTTTAATACTAATGAGGCACTAATAATAATATTAAAAATATTATTTTCTACGTATCAAGCATTTTTGATCATTTTAAGGTAAAACTCTATCCTCCGGTTTGCATTGCATTGTGTGATTGGACTTAAGTCTTATAATGATTTCATTTTCTAAAAGGCATTGCGTTGTTTTTAAATAAAATTTATTAAACTTATGCATTGGCAATCCAATGGAGTAAACCTGTTCCGCGTTAGCGGCGTGGTCCTGTGATTATCCATATTGTTAGTTAAGAAAGATTTCTCATACCAGTACCATGACTGACTCATAGTTTGTTTCACTTTGCAAACTCGGGTGCCCTCTTTCCACACGGGCAGCCAAATGACAGGTTTAGGTATGGACACATTCTGGACTGGAGCTTGCTAAGGAAGAAGATGAAGAACATTTCCCTTTTTATCTTTTTATTGTTTCTTGAGACATTTAGACATTATTGATCTTTGATTTATTTGGTGGAGATTGAGACTTTATTTCTTTCCTTGTTTTAGACTTCTATTTTGCTAAGTGTATCCTGTACCGCGTACTCTGATGTTCGTGATGTTATGTTGTGATGATATTCTTATTTCCGCTGCAATGATTTATGTGTTATGCTATTATCTGAGATCTGTTATTGTTGTAATTATGTTATGCTCCTACGATTATCCTTACTTTCGTACCACGGAAGTTTGGGGTCATCACAGTTGGTATCAGAGTTAAAGGTTAACCTTAGCTTCGGAGTATAACATTTTTAGAACAATTCGTCTAGATAGAATCAACATTATTATAAGGCGAGTAGCTTATTAAAGATAGGATTAGTAAAATCCTAGAATGAGCACAGCAGAACAGCACAGCAGAATAGCACATGTTAATCAGTCATTACATCATTATCATCTTATAATATGTCACTACTTTTAACCTTTCCTTTAAAATTATCATTTCTGTTAGTCTGACTCTTTCCTTGATGGTACAGAACTAACTAAAAAATGAGCATAAGAGCACGAGCTAGAGCCCGAGGCAAAGGGGGGGCTAGAGGCACATATAGAGATGAGACTCCTACAGCCCAGGAACAGCCCACCCAAGAGGCTGTGACACCACCTCCACCCCCACAGCCGTTTGATTTGGACAGAATGTCCAAGAAGTACAGAAACTTAGGGGGCGTATCCTTTACCGGCTGAGAGACTGTGATTGAGGCACATGCATGGCTGAAGAACTGTGAGAAAATCTTTGAAGGCTTGGAATTGGAAGATCAACGCAAGCGCTTTTTGGCAACATGGCTATTGAAAGACCAAGCTGAAATTTGGTGGGACACAGTCAAAATTGGCAATGATGTGGCCAACATGTCTTGGGCCAGGTTCAAAGAGCTCTTCAATGATAAGTATATCCCTCCACAAGAAGTTGAGAGGCTCCATGATCAATTTGCAAATCTGCAGTAGGGAGAGATGATATTTCCGAATATGTGCGGAAGTTCAAGGAAATTTTCTGCTATGCTCCAGAGTTAGTTCAGGAACCAGTGCAGAAGAACAAGAGATTTATCAACGGCCTCTCCAAGAAGTACATGAACAGGGTCACTGCTCACGTCAAGCTCCCCTTCAATGAAGTGATCGAGTTAGCTAACCGTTATGAGGATAATGATAGAAATGCACAGCAGGAGTGTGAAAAGAATTAGAGAAACAACAAAAGAAAGCAAGCTGACAGGAAAGCAATGTGATATACGACATTGTTAAACCCATATGAGATTGGTAACTAAACTTATATAACTTAGTTAAGTAAATAAAATAATATTTCCAAAGTAATGGAAATACAAAAAAGTTTGAGAATATAAAACGATATTCCTAGGAAATATAAATGGGGTTGCGAAGTAAAAAGAGAATTTTGGAATACGTCAATTTTGAAAGGTATAAGTTATGGTTCATTTTCAATGGTTTTGGTTTTCGGGAAATGGGAATAAGCGGTTATACTTGGAATTGGATGTTGGAATATAACTAAATTTCCATAAGAGAGATTTGTTAACTTTAATTGATAAGTTTTTGGAATTATGAAACAATTTAAGGTTATATTGTAAAAGCATACGTCACTTGACTTTATTTTGGCTCCGATAAGATTTGGTAACTAAATTATATTTATTGGTTAAAAGTAAGTATACAACGATATTTCCAAGATAAAGAAAGTAAAATAGGTTTTGTGAAATACGGTGATATTTCGAGATAAAGGAAGGAGTTTGGTAAATATGTTAATTTTGATATAAGCAGTGATTACTGTTTTCAAAGTAATGAAAATAGAAGAGATTTGTTAAAAGAAATATATGCAATCAATTTCTAAGAATCAATGGGATGTTTTAATGAATGATTTTTATTATAAAAGGACCTGAGTTGCCAAAGTAGTAATCTATATTGTTTGAACTGATAGTTAAAACTCAACTATCAATAAATATTGTTTTAGACCTTTGATGTGTTAGTTCGAAGAGACTGGGATGGGAACTAGACCCTAAACCACTTTGAACCGACTTTGCGTTCAAGACTAATCTACAGAGATGATTATAAAGATGGAGCATTGAAGACCATGGATCTTCATGAGCAGAAGAACTACACGTCAAATTTTTCTAGTTTGGCTACTAGAGTTATTATGACTTGTGATTTTGTCGTTACTTACATCTTCAGATTGCAAGGACTACTCGTTATTGGTCTTTGGGGTGATTCCTATATATGATGCAGCAGGAGGGTGCCTTCGGTTCACCCTGTTCTTGGATGAATTTCTAATAGAGTATTTCTCGATGATCACATACGATGATTTTTTACAAATATACCAAGTTTGGTGGCAGTGAAGATGTCTTCTCTTAGGTTAACACCGAGGGTATATTTGTGGACGTCAATTAGTGATTTGATGGATCTGACGATGTGGCACTCAAAGTGAATGATGATATGATGTTCTCTGAAAGGGAATCATGACCTCAAGCCCCAACATCCGGGAAATGACAAAAATTGGGCATCTAACATGGCTATATGGATCATACCCATTAAGGTGTATTATCACCGTCTAGAGAAAATTCTATTTGTTCTTCTTTCGTTTTTGTATCCCGGAAAATGCCATAGCTGCAAGCGTAGGGTGACAATATATTTGATACGCTCAAGTTGAATGAGTGGTCAATCATGTATGGCCGCGCTGCAAGATTTTCTTGTTGAACTCCATTGTATCCCCTCTAGAGTACACTGATCAGAAGGTGGTAACATACCTTGTCATGTTGGAAATCCAAACTCCAATACGAGCCATACATTTTTAGTTGTATACTAATTATGTTGGAAACGTAGAAGCAAGCTTTCTGGCTATATTCTTATTTATTTATGGTTTGATAGACAATATTGTAATATCATCGGATTTTGATATAGAAAATATTTTGGGTTATCATAAGGAAAAATTCGTCCGTGTTTATGTGTAGACTGGTATAACGATTATCCTTTCCTTTCAGAGGATTTTCTACAGTTAAACAAGTTGTTTGCAATTTGAATTTATCACTGAAAGTATTCCAGACTAATCTGGTTTGATTTTGCTTTGTTTCAAATGTACTTGAGTCAGACCGAGTATATTATCAGCTTAGGTTTCGCTTGGTGCTTCAGAGGAGAAACAGAAGCCGAGACATATGACCGTATATTCTGGTAGTAAGTTATTTCTATTGTGTGTTGTATTGAAATGTATGAGTACCCTGATGTTGTATAAACAGTTCATTTTGTATAAAGAGTTTTAATATATTGTATTTAATTCGTTCCGCCGTGAGACTCTATTCTTCTTATTCTTCCATTCTAGTATTTCTTTTCTCACCCTATAACTTCCTTCTATTTACAATCTGGGTTTTCGATGCTTGGGTTTTTACAAGCAATACAAGATTATCGAAAATTCAAGTGCCGAATTTTCAGGGTCGTTACAGTTGGTATCAGAGCATAAGGTTTAGTGATAACCTTGGCTCTGTGGTGTAACTCTATAGAGATGAGGATAGTAATATCCTAGATTGAGTTTGAATGTAAATATATGAGAGCACGCATTTGTAATTTGATATAAACTTATTTGACCATGTATATTTTGTAAAAAGGGTAAAAGTAGTAATTTTCCCAAATTGTTATGATATTAGTAATCAACAAAGATACCAATGTTGATTTGAATTGAATTCAAACTGGATTAGTGTAACAACCAGAAACTTCGGGCAGTACATATTTAAATATCGAGGTTATATAAATATTTAAAACTTGAATTTAATGGTTTTATAACCTTTATTAAATCCCTTTATAAATAATAATTAATGAGGAGAAAACATATTGTTGAGTTTTTGTTTACAAAGATAAGTAGTTCGAAGAAAAATCGATAATGTGACCGAAGACAGTTTTGTCGATAAACGAGATTTTGCTTATTAAAAGTTGTTGGAATATCATGAGCATCTAGTAACAATAGATAAACACATATATGTATGAACATAGCATATAAATCAAAATACAAATGGTATATGTGTACATATTCTAGAATATGAAAAATGGCTTAACATGATAGGGACACGTGTCACCAAATGAAAGGAACACATGTCTTGTAAGTAAATAAGGTTAAGACACATACATACATTAGGTTTCCATGTGTAGAAACATCTAAAGACACCTAAGTAGGCATGTATCTTCATCCTAAAGCATGCATGAACATAAGGAGGGCAAGTGTCCAAAACCAAATTACCAAACTAGCCTTGAAAACTACTATATAAAGGGTGGAAAGGTTCATTCTTTTTCATGGACTCAAAAACATAAAACCAAGATAAGAAAAAGATAAGAGGTTTAGGAGAATCCTAGAGGATAAATACAAGATCAAGGCACAAGTACATGGTGATAAAAACTATTTAATTTCATGTATTCATTTCATATTTTGAAGAAAAGTTGAGAAATGTTAGAATTAATGATTGGACTTGAAACCCTGAAAATGACGTTCGGTATTTTGGGCATAACTTTTGCAATTCTTAATGAAATTACGACTTATCTATCAATTTGGAAAGCTAATTCAAAGGGCTACAATTTCACCTATGTTACTTTTTTCTAATTAGGTCGTTTGCATACCCGAAAACTGGATGCAAAGTGAGGTAAAAATCAGTCCGAAATGGACATGTTAAAAATGCCTCCTGATGTTTGATTTTATATATTAAATTGGTAAACGATTTTAACATTTTATTTTGATGATAATTAAGTAGACAAAGAGAGCTTCTTACTTAAAAAAGGTTGGAGTCAAAATCTATTTTTATAATAGAGAAACAACGTCAAACATTTTGCCTAAAAACAGGCTAAAATCTGATTTTTGGAATTTTTATAACATCCGAAACGCTATCTTTTTATATTTATGAAACAGGGAACCAACCAGAACCGTTTTATAGCACCCAAAAGTGCTATAGTAGCTGATTTGAGTCTAAAATCATTATAAACCACCCAGAACTTGTCATAACACTTCTGGAAGTGCTATCTTTTCTCTGAATTGACTATGAAGTATTTTAAAACAAGCAAAACTTTTCATAGCATGACTGAAACGCTGTTATAGATGTTTTGAGTATAAAATCATGGTAAACTATTCCAAATCCAATCAAATTTTGACTTGAGTTTCCTTATAGTATCATAAACAAACTAATAAAATCGAGGATGTTAAATCAAAGTAAAAGAGAGTCAAAACGTGTCAAAACTGAGAACAAGGAAGGTTGATGAATTTCAATGATTCAAGGAATATAATTGATTACTCGGGAGTGATGATAATTACCGTTTGATGTTCTACGAGACTTTTCCATGAATGTAGCAAGGAAAACTGTAAGTGTACTTATCATCTAATCCATTATTATTTCATAAGCTTGTGTTTTAATTTAAAGATGCCTATGACTTCAACATACTATATTGGTTGCGATCTTTGTTTTAACAAGCAATCAACATATACGACTGATGATTGTAGACATTTATGATTAATGTTTAAATGAGGTATGAATATTGTTAAATCGAGGAATGAATATCATGTGTTTAAACGAGGTATGATTAGTGTTTTAAAAAAGGTATGAATTGGGTGTGTTTCAATGAGATAATGAATGGTGTAGAACTTAACTATTTCAGTACAATATTTGAAGATCTTCCCAAACATATATTAGAGAAATATCAAGGTGGTTTGAGATTTGCTTATGAAGAAGCTTTTGCATAAAGAAGATGATTTGTATTTATAATAAAAGATGTTTGTCTTTTGAAAGAAAGTTCTTTACGATATATATATATATATATATATATTTATGTATGTATGTATGTCTTTCAAAATGAGTATTTACAGAAGGTATTTTACCCTTACATGATATAAAGAGTATTTTTGGAAGTAAATATTGATTTTAAATGTTTTGAGTAAAGAAGAACTATGTTGGCTTGATCCTATATCTATTTGCTTACCCAATTGGATAATGGTATGTAGGTAGTCAAAAGGGGTAGTGATGCAGCTGCTTTATTAATAAAAATATTTTTTCTTTATTATTTGCTATTTCATCTTGTAATAATATTGCATCTTTCATTTATGCTATGCTAACGTGTTTATCAAGTGTGCAGGAATGAATATCGATGTCCATCTCTTTAGTGTTGCACAA
This sequence comes from Allium sativum, assembly GCA_030737875.1. Lineage (NCBI taxonomy): Eukaryota > Viridiplantae > Streptophyta > Magnoliopsida > Asparagales > Amaryllidaceae > Allium > Allium sativum. The sequence goes on from CM060925.1 coordinate 116,849,749, forward strand.
TGGAAAATTTACGGTAGTTATGCTTAATTCATATTTAAGCACAAGCAGTTAATTAGATAAGTGGTATTTATTAAAATTTTATCCAGATCAATTAGTGATGTTGTATATTTATCAAATAAAATGGTAGCTTTCATTGTTTGTTTTGGACGGAAGGATTTTCGACAATTTTGACTGGTCCGAAATTCCGGGGCGTTATAAGTGGTATCAGAGCTTAGGTTAGGTGCCTAAATAAAATTTTACATAAGATTAGAAAATCGTCCTAAAATATTTGAAATGAAGTTACCTTAATTTGATAAATAAAACCGGGTAGGGTAAGGCACCATTCCTATGACCAGGGTTATGAGTAGTACTTATTTTGTGTGTCTAACTTTTGTTTAGCATTTATACATATATGATTCTTTATCATACACAATATAAAGAGGTTTAACAAAATCGTAAGTGCATATGATTATGTTATAAAATAACAGGGGAATGAATACAGTAAGGAAGGAATTTAGCAGCTTGAAATGGATGCAGCAAAGTGCCTTCGAAGGAATGTAGAATAACAATTTATCGAGGAAGGAATTTAATGAGCTTGGGAAAATAAACTTGAGGAAGACCAATGACTAAGAAGAGTAAAATTGAGCACTACATTCATGCAAAACCGAGGTGAGATTTTCTTTATATAATACGATATTAGAATTGTTTAGCATTGATGATGTTAACTTAGCTGCTAAAAGATCTTTCAACAATTCGATGATAACTTTTGATTGTTTAATTAGATTTGGTCGAAACATATCTTATTGGGAAGCAAGATTAACTATCTAGGGTACTTACATCGTATACATTGTAAATCTTGAAAGTTTGCTATCTCTAAACATTTTTTTGCAAACTGAACTATGTGTTTATCAAAAAAAGAGAAGAAGAAGCAGAAGAAGTGGGGTTTATACTTAAGATGATTTTTGAAGTTGAGAGTGTGTATTCTCCAAAAAGAAATGGTTATCCATATGGGAGTAATGATTACAAAGTATAAAAGTACTTTGAGTGAATACTTTATTGATTATTTCATCAATGATGCATACCTTCGATGTGCGTTATAAGACAATGGAGCTTGGATAGTGCACTATTACTCTATGTTGGTATAGAGCCGAGTAGAGTACATCCTGACTTAGTGAAGGGATGCCGACCGCAATATGATGGTTACCTTCTAATAGTGATGATGATGTGCAGTATAAGACAATAGATCTTGGGTAGTGCAACTATTACTCTATGTTGGTATAGAGCCAAGTAGAGTACGTCCCTAGTTACTGAGGGATGCCGACTACACTAGAATAGCCTAAATTAAGGGGTTGGCGTGTATCCACATTAATGAATATGATCCTAGTTTTGACAAAATATTCTTTTTAATTAAAATTATTGATTAGAGTCTATTTTGAAATATTACTTTCTGGTACATTTTGATGGGTACTGTAACAAGGAGAGCACAACGTAATTAATGAGTTGAATTTGATGAATATAATCATTGAAGGTACTATCTAAGATGTTTAAAAATATTACTCTCTGGTACATTTCATGGGTATCACAATATGGGAATACATCCTTACTTGACGATGATGAGTCGGATGAGCCAGAGTACGATGAACCTTTGGTACATTTCGATGGGTACTACAAAAGAAGAGCATGTCTTTTCTGGATGAATTGGCATTGAAAAAGGGAGGGCTCTGGAATCTATTCCAAATTGGGTGTATACTCACTAGAAGGAGAATGGATATCGATGTGGATTGCAAAGAACAAGATCCTGAATTTGAAGCTATGGCGTGCCTGATCTAGTGACAACTTGCAGGAGTGACAGAATAATAAAAGGTTCGAATCATATAATATTCAGGTATGATTTCAGTTTATGAAATTATTTTGAAAGTATAATTTCAAGAAAATTCCCTGGATAAATAGAGTATCCTTATATTTAGTTTTCTTTTGATTAAGTATTGCATAGAATTTCGAGGACGGAAACCCTTTTAAGGGGGAAGAATGTAACAACCTGAAACTTCGGGCAGTAAATATTTAAATATCGAGGTTATTTAAATATTTAAAACTTGGATTTAATGGTTTTATAACCTTTAATAAATCCCTTTATAAATAAAAATCAATGAGGAGGGAAAATTTTGTTGATTTTTTATTCACAAAGACAAGTAGTTCGAAGTAAAATCGATAATGTGACCGAAACAATTTTATCGATAAACGAGATTTTGCTTATTAAAAGTTGTTGGAATATCATGAGCATGCAGTAACAATAGATGAACACACATATGTATGAACATAGCATATAAATCAAAATACAAAAGGTATATATGTACATGTTGTAGAATATGAAAAATCGCTTAACATGATCGGGACATGTGTCACCAAATGAAAGGAATACATGTCTTGTAAGTAAATAAGGTTAAGACACATACACACATTAGGTGTCCATGTGTAAAAACATCTAAAGACACCTAAGTAGGCATGTTTCTTCATCCTAAAACATGCATGAAGATAAGGAGGACGCGCGTCCAAAACCAAATTACCAAACTAGCCTTTAAAACTACTATATAAAGGGTGGAAAGGTTCATTCTTTTTCATCGATTCAAAAACATAAAACTAAGATAAGAAAAAGAAAAGAGGTTTGGGAGAATCCTAGAGGATAAATACAAGATTAAAGCACAAGTACTAGGTGAGAAAAATTATTTAAGTTCATGTATTCATTTCATATTTTGAAGAAAAGTTGAGAAATTTATGAATGAATGATTGGCCTTGAAATCCTGGAAATGACGTTCGGTATTTTGGGAATAACTTTTGTAGTTCATAATGAAATTACGACTTCTCTATCAATTTGGAAAGCTAATTCAAAGGGATACAACCTCCACTTATGGCACTTTTTCTAATTAGGTCGTTTGCATACCCAAAAACTGGATGCAAAGTGAGGTAAAAATCAGTCCGAAATGGACGTGTCAAAAATGCTTCCTGATATTTGATTTTATATATTAAATTGGTAAATAATATTGAGTTTTTTATTTTGATAATAATTAAGTAGACAATAAGAGCTTCTTACTTTAAAAAATTTGGAGTCAAAAACTATTTTTATCATGGAGAAACAGCGTCAAACATTTTGCCTAAAAACAGGCTAAAATCTGATTTTCGGGACCTTTTTATAACACTCTGAAATGCTATCTTTTCTATTTATGAAACATGGAACCAAACAGAATCTTTTTATGGCGCCTAGAATTGTTGTAGTAGCCGATTTGAGTCTAAAATCATTATACATCACACAGAACTTGTCACAGCACTTCTGGAAGAGCTGTCTTTTCTCTGAATTGATTATGAAGTATTATAAAACGAGCAGAACTTTTCAAAGCATGACTGAAACGCTGTTATAGATGTTTTGAGTATAAAATCATTATAAACTATTCCAAATCCTCTCAAATTTGGATTTGAATTTCCTTAAAGTATCATAAACAAACTGATAAAATCGAGGATGTTAAATCAAAGTAAAAGTGAGTAAAAACGTGTCAAAATTGAGAACAAGGAAGGTTGACGAATTTCGATGATTCGAGGAAAATAATTTATTACTTGGGAGTGATGATAAGTACTATATGATGTTCTACGGGACTTTTGCATGAAGATAGCAAGGAATACTGTAAGTATACTTATCATCTAATCCATTATTATTTCATAAGCTTGTGTTTTAATTTAAAGATGCCTATGACTTTAACATACTATATTGTTTGCGATCTTTGCTTTGACAAGCAATCAACATATACAACTGATGATTAAGGACATTTATGATTAGTGTTTAAATGAGGTATGAATACTGTTCAATCGAGGAATGAATAATATGTGTTTAAACGAGGTATGATTAGTGTTTTAAACAAGGTACGAATTGGGTGTGTTTTAATGAGATAATGACAGGTGCTGAACTTAACTATTTCAGTGCAATCTTTCAAGATCTTTCCAAACATATATTAGAGAAATATCAAGGTGGTTTGAGATTTGTTTATGAAGAAGTTTTTGCATAAAGAAGATGTTAGTATTGACGATAAAAGATGTTTGTCTTTTGAAAGAAAGTTCTACAAGAGATAGATGTAGATGAATTTCAAAATGAGTATTTACAAAAGGTATTTTACCCCTACATGATATAAAGAGTATTTTTGGAAGTAAATATTGATTTTATATCTTTTGAGTAAAGAAGAACTACGTTGGCTTGATCCTGTATCTAATTGCTTACCCAATTAGATAAAGGTACATAGGAAGTCACAAGGGGTAGTGATGCAGCTGCTTTATAAATAAAAATATTTTTTATTATTTATTTGCTATTTCATCTTGTAATAATAGTGCATCTTTCATTTAAGCTATGCTAACATGTTTATCAATTGTGCAGGAATGAATATGGATGTCCATCTCATTAGAGTTGCACAATGGCAGATTTACGGTAGTTGTGTTTAATTCATATTTAGGCACAAGCAGTTAATTAGATAAGTGGTATTTATTAAAATTTTATTCAGAGGAATTAGTGATGTTGTATATTTTCCAAGTAAAATGGTAGCTTTCATCGTTTGTTTTGGACGGAACGATTTTCGGTAATTTTGACAGGTCCGAAATTCCGGGGCGTTACAAGTGGTATCAGAGCTTAGGTTAGGTGCCTAAATAAAATTTCATATAAGATTAGAAAATCATCCTAAAATTTTTGAAATGAAGTTACCTTAATTTGATAAACAAAACCGGGTAGGGTAAGGCACCATTCCTCTGACCAGGGTAATGAGTAGTATTTATTTTGTGTGTCTAACTTTTGTTTAGCACTTATACATATATGATTCTTTATCATGCACCATATAAAGAGGTTTAACAAAATTGTAAGTGCATATGATTATGTTATAAAGTAACGGGGGAAGGAATGCAGTAAGGAAGGAATGTAGCAGCTTGAAATGGATGCAGCGAAGTGGCTTCGAAGGAACGTGGGATAACAACTTATCAAGGAAGGAATTTAATGAGCATGGGAAAATAAACTTGAGGAAGAACAATGACCAAGAAGAGTAAAATTGAGCACTACATTCACGCAAAACCAAGGTGAGATTTTCTTTATATAATACGATATTAGAATTGTTTAGCATTGATGATGTTAGCTTAGCTGCTAAAGATCTTTCAACAATTCGATGATAACTTTTGATTGCTTGATTTGAATTAGTCGAAACATATCTTATTGGGAAGCTGATTACCTATCTAGGATACTTACATCATATACATTGTAAACCTTGAAAGTTTGCTATCTCAAAACATTTTTTTGCAAACTGAACTATTTGTTTGACCCAAAAAAAAGAGAAGAAGAAGGGGGTTATACTTAAGATGATTTTTGAAGTTGAGAGTGTGGATTTTCCAAAAAGAAATGGTTATTCATATGGGAGTAACGATTACAAAGTATAAAAGTACTTTGAGGGAATACTTAATTGATTATGGATACCTTCGATGTGCGTTATAAGACAATGGAGCTTGGGTAGTGCACTATTTCTTTATGTTGGTATAGAGCCGAGTAAGGTACATCCCGACTTAGTGAAGGGAAGCTAGCCGCAATATGATGGTTACCTTCGAATACTGATGATGATGTGCGGTATAAGAATATAAATCTTGGGTAGTGCAATTATTACTCTATGTCGTTGTAGAGCCAAGTAGAGTACATCCCTACTTAGTGAGGGGATGCCAACTGCACTAAAATAGCCTAAATTGTGGGGGTGGCGTATTGTAACAAAGAGAGTACAACATAATTGATAAGTTGACTTTTAGGAATATAATCATTGAAGAAACTATTTGAGATGTCTATTTCAAAAATATTACTCTCTGGTACATTTAGATGGGTGCCTCAATATGGAGAATACATCCTTACTTGATGATGATGAGTCAGATGAGCCGGAGTACAATGAATCTTCGGTACATTTCGATGGGTACCACACAAGAAGAGTATGTCTTTACTGGATGAATTGATATTGAAAAAGGGAGGGCTCTGGAATCTATTCCAAATTGAGTGTATACTCACAGGAAGGAGATAGGGTATCGATGTGGATTGCAAAGAACAAGATTCTGAATTTGAAGCTATGGCGTGCATGATCCAGTAACAGCTTGCAGCAGTGACAGAATATTAAAAGGTTCGAATCATATAATATTCAGGTATGTTTTTAATTTATGAAATTATTTTGAAAGTATAATTTCAAGAAAATTCCCTGGATAAATAGAGTTTCCTTCGTGGAATATTTGGTTTTCTTTTGATTAAGTATTGCATAGAATTTCGGGGACGAAATTCCATTTGAGGGGGGGAATAATGTAACAACCTAAAACTTCGGGCAGTAAATATTTAAATATCGAGGTATTTAAATATTTAAAACTTGGATTTAATGGCTTACAACCTTTATTAAATCCCTTTATAAATAATAATTAATTAGGAGAAAACTTGTCGTTGACTTTTTGTTTACAAAGATAAGTAGTTCGAAGAAAAATCGATAATGTGACCGCAAACAGTTTTGTCGATAAATGAGATTTTGCTTATTAAAAGTTTATGGAATATAATGAGCATGTAGTAAAAAAATATGAACACATATATGTATGAACATAGCATATAAATCAAAATACAAATGGTATATGTGTGCATATTGTAGAATATGAAAAATGGCTTAACATGATAGGGACGAGTGTCACCAAATGAAAGGAACACATGTCTTATAAGAAAATAAGGTTAAGACACATACACATATTAGGTTTCCATGTGTAGAAACATCTAAAGATACCTAAGAAGACATGTGTCTTCATCCTAAAGCATGCATGAAGATAAGGAGAACAAGTGTCCAAAGCCAAATTACCAAACTAGCCCTGAAAACAAGTATATAAAGGGTGGAAAAGCTCATTCTTCTTCATGGATTCAAAAACATAAAACCAAGATAAGAAAAAGAAAAAAGGTTTGGTGGAAGCCAAGAGGATAAATAGAAGATCAAGGAACAAGTACAAGGTGAGAAAAACTATTTAATTTCATGTATTCATTTCATATTTTAAAGAAAAGTTGAGAAATTTATAAATGAATGATTGAACTTGAAACCCTGAAAATGATGTTTGCTATTTTGGGCATAACTTTTGCCATTCTTAATGAAATTACGACTTCTCTATCAATTAGGAAAGCTAATTCAAAGGGTACAACTTTCACTTATGTCACTTTTTTCAAATTCGGCCGTTTGCATACCCAAAAACTGGATGCAAAGTGAGGTAAAAATCAGTCCGAAATGGGCATGTTAAAAATGCCTCATGATGTTTGATTTTATATATTAAATAAGTAAATGATTTTAAGGTTCTATTTTGATGATAATTAAGTAGACAAAGAGAGCTTCTTATTGTAAAAAAATTGGAGCCAAAATCTATTTTTATCATAGAGAAACAACATCAAACATTCTGCCCAAAAACTGGCAAAAATCTGATTTTCAGAACTTTTTATAACACTCCAAAACGCTATCTTTTCTATTTATGAAACACGGAACCAAGCAGAACCTTTTTATGGCGCCCAGAAGTGTTGTAGTAGCTGATTTGAGTCTAAACTTGTTATAAACCACCCAGGACTTATCATAGCACTTCTGGAAGCGTTGTCTTTTCTCTGAATTGACTATGAAGCATTTAAAAACGAGCAGAACTTTTCATAGCATGACTGAAAAGCTGTTATAGATGTTTTGAGTATAAAATCATGGTAAACTATTCCAAATCCTCTCAAATTTGGACTTGAGTTTCCTTATAGTATCATAAACAAACTGATAAAATCGAGGTTGTTAAATCAAAGTAAAAGTCAGTCAAAACGTGTTAAAATTGAGAACAAGGAGGGTTAACGAATTTCGATGATTCGAGGAAAATAATTGATTACTTGGGAGTGATGATAAGTAATATATGATGTTCTACGACACTTTTGCATGAAGATAGCAAGGAATAATGTAAGTATACTTATCATCTAATCCATTATTATTTCATAAGCTTGTGTTTTAATTTAAAGATGCATATGACATTAATTGACTATATTGGTTGCGATCTTTGCTTTAACAAGCAATCAACATATACGACTGATGATTGAGGACATTTATGACTAGTGTTTAAATGAGGTATGAATACTATTCAATCAAGGAATGAATAGTATGTGTTTAAACGAGGTATGATTAGTGTTTCAAACAAGGTATGAACTGGGCGTGTTTTAACGAGATAATGAATGGTGTTGAAATTAATTATTTCATTACAAATCTTTGAAGATCTTTCCAAACATATATTAGAGAAATATCAAGGTGGTTTGAGATTTGTTTATGAAGAAGTTTTTGCATGAAGAAGATGACTAGTATTTGTAATAAAAGATGTTTGTTTTTTGAAAGAATGTTCTACAAGAGATATATATTAGACGTCTTTCAAAATGAGTATTTACAAAAGGTGTTTTACCCCTACATGATATAAAGAGTATTTTTGGAAGTAAATATTGATTTTAAATGTTTTGAGTAAAGAAGAACTACGTTGGCTTGATCCTATATCTAATTCCTTACCCAATTAGATAAAGGTACGTAGGCGGTCACAAGGGGTAGTGATGCAGCTGCTTTATTAATAACTTTTTATTATTATTTGCTATTTCATCTTGTAATAATAGTGCATCTTTCATTTAAGCTATGCTAACGTGTTTATCAAGTGTGCAGGAATGAATATCAATGTCCATCTAATTAGAGTTGCAAAATTGCAGATTACGGTAGTTATGTTTAATTCATAATCAAGCACAAGCAGTTAATCAGATAAGTGGTGTTTATTAAAATTTTATCCAGAGCAATTAGTTATGTCGTATATTTGTTAAATAAAATGGTAGCTTTCATTGTTTGTTCTAGATGGAAGGATTTTCGGTAATTTTGACTGGTCCGAAATTCCGGGGCGTTACAAGTGGTATCAGAGCTTAGGTTAGGTGCCTAAATAAAATTTCACATATGATTAGAAAATCATCCTAAAATTTTTGAGATTAAGTTACCTTAAATTGATAAATAAAACCCGGTAGGATAAGGCACCATTCCTATGACCAGGGATATGAGTAGTATTTATTTTGTGTGCCTAACTTTTATTTAGCATTTATACATATATGATTCTTTATCATGCACCATATAAAGAGGTTTAACAAAGTCGTAAGTGCATATGATTATGCTATAAAGTAACGGGGAAGGAATGCAGTAAGGAAGGAATGTAGCAGCTTGAAATGGATTCAGCGAAGTGGCTTCGAAGGAATGTGGAATAACAACTTATCGAGGTTGTAATTTAATGAGCTTGGGAAAATAAACCAGAGGAAAACCAACGAGCAAGAAGAGTAAAATTGAGCACTACATTCATGCAAAACCAAGGTGAGATTTTATTTATATAATACGATGTTAGAATTGTTCAGCATTGATGATATTAGCTTAGCTACTAAAAGATCTTTTAAGAATTGATAATAACTTTTGATTGCTTGATTAGATTTGGTCGAAACAAATCTTATTGGGAAGGTAGATTAACTATATAGGATACTTACATCGTGTACATTGTAAATCTTGAAAGTTTGCTATCTCAAAACATTTTTTTGCAAACTGGACTATGTGTTTGACTAAAAAAGAAGAAGAAGAAGAAGAAGAAGAAGGGGTTTTATACTTAAGATGATTTTTGAAGTTGAGAGTGAGGATTTTCCAGAAAGAAAATGTTATCCATATGGGAGTAATGATTACAAAGTATAAAAGTACTTTAAGGGAATACTTTATCGATTATTTCATCAGTGATGGATACCTTCGATGTGAATTATAAGACAATGGAGCATGGTTAGTGCACTATTACTCTATGTTGGTATAGAGCCGAGTAGAGTACACCCTGACTTAGTGAAGGGATGCCGGCCACAATATGATGGTTACCTTCGAATAGTGATGATGATGTGTGGTATAAGACAATAGATCTTGGGTAGTGCAACTATTACTCTATGTTGGTATAAAGCCAAGTAGAGTACATCCCTACATAGTGAGGGGATGTCGACTGCACTAGAATAGCCTAAATTGAGGGATGGCATGGATCCACTCTGATGAATATGATCCTAGTTTTGACAAAAGATTCCTTTTAATTAAAAACATTGATTAGAGTCTATTTTGAAATATTAATCTCCAGTACATTTTGATGGGTACAGTAACAAAGAGAGTACAACATAATTGATGAGTAGACTTTGATGAATATAATCATTGAGATACTATTTAAGATGTCTATTTTAAAAATATTACTCTTTGGTACATTTCGATGGGTACCACAATATGGAGAATACATCCTTACTTCATGACGATGAGTCGAATGAGCCAGAGTACGATGAATCTTTGGTACATTTCGATGGGTACCACACAAGAAGAGTATGTCTTTACTGGATGAATTGGCATTGAAAATGGGAGGGCTCTGGAATATATTCCAAATTGAGTGTATAATCACAGGAAGGAGACTGGGTATCGATGTGGATTGCGAAGAACAAGATCCTAAATTTGAAGCTATGGCGTGCCTGATCCAGTAACAACTTGCATGAGTGACAGAATATTAAAATGTTCGAATCATATAATATTCAGGTATGATTTCAATTTATGAAACTATTTTGAAAGTATAATTTCAAGAAAATTCTCTAGATAAATAGAGTTTCCTTCGTGGAATATTTGGTTTTCTTTTGGTTAAGTATTGCATAGAATTTCGGGGACAAAATTCCTTTTAAGGGGGGAAGAATATAACAACCTGAAACTTCGGGTAATAAATATTTAAATATCGAGGTTATTTAAATATTTAAAACTTGGATTTAATGGTTTTATAACCTTTATTAAATCCCTTTATAAATAATAATTAATGAGGAGAAAACAAGTTGTTGAGTTTTTGTTTACAAAGATAAGTAGTTCGAAGGAAAATCGATAATGTGACCGAAAACAGTTTTGTCGATAAACGAGATTTTGCTTATTAAAAGTTGTTAGAATATCATGAGCATGTAGTAACAATAGATGAATACATATATGTTTGAACATAGCATATAAATCAAAATACAAACGGTACATGTGTACATGTTCTAGAATATGAAAAATGGCTTAACATGATCGGGACACGTGTCACCAAATGAAAGAACACATGTCTTGTAAGTAAATAAGGTTAAGACACATACACACATTAGGTGTCCATGTGTAGAAACATCTAAAGACACCTAAGTAGACATGTGTCTTCATCCTAAAGCATTCATGAAGATAAGGAGGACAAGTGTCCAAAACCAAATTACCAAACTAGCCCTGAAAACTACTATATAAAGGGTGGAAAGGCTCATTCTTTTTCATGGATTCAAAAACATAAAACCAAGATAAGAAAAAGAAAATAGGTTTGGTGGAAGCCTATAGGATAAATACAAGATCAAGGCACAAGTAGAAGGTGAGAAAAACTATTTAAGTTCATGTATTCATTTCATATTTTGAAGAAAAGTTGAGAAATTTATGAATGAATGACTGGACTTGAAACCCTGAAAATGGCGTTTGGTATTTTGGGCACAACCTTTGCAATCCTTAATGAAATTTCAACTTCTCTATCAATTTGGAAAGCTAATTAAAAGGGTACAACTTTCACCTATGTCACTTTTTTGTAATTCAGCCGTTTGCATACCCGAAAACTGGATGCAAAGTGAGGTAAAAATCAGTCCGAAATGGACATGTTAAAAATGCCTCATGGTGTTTGATTTTATATATTAAATTGGTAAATGATTTTGAGGTTTTATTTTGATGATAATTAAGTAGACAAAGAGAGCTTCTTACCATAAAAAAATTGGAGTCAAAATCTATTTTTATCATAGAGAAAAAACATCAAACATTTTGCCCAAAAACAAGATAAAATCTGATTTTCAGAACTTTTTATAACAATCCAAAACGCTATTGTTTCAATTTATGAAACATGGAACCAAGCAGAACCTTTTTATGGCACCCAGAAGTGCTGTAGTAGCTAATTTGAGTCTAAAATCATTATAAACCACCCAGAACTGTTCATAGCACTTCTGCAAGCGCTGTCTTTTCTCTGAATTGACTATGAAGCATTTTAAAACGAGCAGAACTTTTCGTAGCATGACTGAAACGCTGTTATAGATGTTTTGAGTATAAAATCATGGTAAACTATTCCAAATCCTCTCAAATTTGGATTTAAGTTTCCTTATAGTATCATAAACAAAACGATAAAATCGAGGATGTTAAATCAAAGTAAAAGTGAGTCAAAACGTGTCAAAATTGAGAACAAGGAGGGTTGACGAATTTCGATGATTCGAGGAAAATAATTGATTACTTGGGAGTGATGATATGTACTATATGATGTTCTACGAGACTTTTGCATGAAGATAGCTATGATTACTGTAAGTATACTTATCATCTAATCCATTATTATTTCATAAGCTTGTGTTTTAATTTAAAGATGCATATGACTTTAACAGACTATATTGGTTGCGATCTTTGCTTTGACAAGAAATCAACATATACGACTGATGATTGAGGGCATTTATGACTATTGTTTAAATGAGGTATGAATAATGTTCAGTCGAGGAATGAATAGTATGTGTTTAAACGAGGTATGATTAGTGTTTTAAACATGGTATGAGTTGGGTGTGTTTTAACGAGATAATGAATGGTGTTGAAATTAACTATTTCATTACAATCTTTGAAGATCTTCCCAAACATATATTAGAGAAATAACAAGGTCGTTTGAGATTTGTTTATGAAGAAGTTTTTGCATAAAGAAGATGATTAGTATTTGTAATAAAAGATGTTTGTCTTTTGAAAGAACGTTCAATAAGAGATACATATAGACGTCTTTCAAAATGAGTATTTACAAAAGGTATTTTACCCCTACATGATATAAAGAGTATTTTTGGAAGTAAATATTGATTTTAAATGTTTTGAGTAAAAAAGAACTACGTTGGCTTGATCCTGTATCTAATTGCTTACCCAATTAGATAAGTGTATGTAGGAAGTCACAAGGTGTAGTGACGCAGCTGCTTTATTAATTAAAATATTTTTTGTTATTATTTGCTGTTTCATCTTGTAACAATAGTGCATCTTTAATTTAAGCTATGCAAACATGTTTATCAAGTGTGCAGGAATGAATATCAATGTCCATCTCATTAGAGTTGCAAAATGGTAGATTTACGGTAGTTGTGTTTAATTCATATTCAAGCACAAGCATTTAATTAGATAAGTGGTATTTATTAAAATTTTATCCAGTGCAATTAGTGATGTTGTATATTTATCAAATAAAATGATAGCTTTCATTGTCTGTTTTGGACGGAAGGATTTTCGGCAAATTTGACTGGTCCGAAATTCCGGGGTGTTACAAGTGGCATCAGAGCTTAGGTTAGGTGCCTAAATAAAATTTCACATAAGATTAGAAAATCATCCTAATTTTTTTGAAATGAAGTTATCTTAATTTGATAAATAAAACCGGGTAGGGTAAGGCACCATTCCTCTGACCAGGGAATGGTGTGTCTTATTTTTGTTTAGCATTTATACATATATTATTCTTTATCATGCACCATATAAAGAGGTTTAACAAAGTCGTAAGGGCATATGATTATGCTATAAAGTAACAGGGGAAGGAATGCAGTAAGGAAGGAATGTAGCAACTTGAAATGAATTCAGCGAAGTGGCTTCGAAGGAATGTGGAATAACAACTTATCGAGGAAGGAATTTAATGAGCTTGGGGAAATAAACTTGAGGAAGATCAACGACCAGGAAGAGTAAAATTGAGCACTACATTCATGCAAAACCAAGGTGAGATTTTCTTTATATAATACGATATTAGAATTGTTCAACATTGATGATGTTAGCTTAGCTGCTGAAAGATCTTTCAACAATTCGATCATAACTTTTGATTGCTTGATTAGATTTGGTCGAAACATATCTTATTGGGAAGCTAGATTTACTATCTAGGATACTTACATCGTGAACATTGTAAATCTTGAAAGTTTGCTATCTCAAAATATTTTTTGCAAACTGGACTATGTGTTTGACAAAAAAAAGAGAAAAAGAAGAAGGGGGGTTTATACTTAAGATGATTTTTGAAGTTGAGAGTGTGGATTTTCCAAAAAGAAATGGTTATCCATATGGGAGTAACGATTACAAAGTATAAAATTACTTTGAGGGAATACTTTATTGATTATTTCATCAGTGATGGATACCTTCGATGTGCGTTATAAGACAATGGAGCATGGGTAGTGCACCATTACTCTATGTTGGTATAGAGCCAAGTAGAGTACACCCTGACTTAGTGAAGGGATGTCAGCCGCAATATGATGGTTACCTTCGAATAGTGATGATGTGCGGTATAAGACAATAGATCTTGGGTAGTGCAACTATTACTCTATGTTGGTATAGAGCCAAGTAGAGTATGTCCCTGCTTAGTGAGGGGATGCCGACTACACTAGAATAGCCTAAATTGAGAGGGGGGGCATGGATCCACTTTGATGAATATGATCATAGTTTTGACAAAAGATTCTTTTTAATTAAAAATATTGATTAGAGTTTATTTTGAAATATTAATTTCCAGTACATTTTGATGGGTACTGTAACTAAGAGAGTACAACATAATTGATGAGTAGACTTTGATGAATATAATCATTGAGATACTATTTGAGATGTCTATTTTAAAAATATTACTCTCTGGTACATTTCGATGGGTACCACAATATGGAGAATACATCCTTACTTGATGATGATGAGTCAGATGAGTCAGAGTACGATGAATCTTTGGTACATTTCGATGGGTACCACACAAGAAGAGTATGCCTTTACTGGATGAATTGGCATTGAAAAAGGGAGGGCTTTTGAATCTATTCCAAATTGAGTGTATAATCACAAGAAGGAGATTGGGTATCGATGTGGGTTGCAAAGAATAAGATCCTGAATTTGAAGCTATGGCATGCCTGATCCAGTAACAGCTTGCAGGAGTGACAGAATATTAAAAGGTTCGAATCATATAATATTCAGGTATGATTTCAATTTATGAAATTATTTTGAAGGTATAATTTCAAGAAAATCCTCTGTATAAATAGAGTTACCTTCGTGGAATATTTGGTTTTCTTTTGATTAAGTATTGCATAGAATTTCGAGGACGAAATCCTTTTATGGGGGGAAGAATATAACAACCTGAAACTTCAGGCAGTAAATACTTAAATATCGAGGTTATCTAAATATTTAAAACTTGGATTTAATGGTTTTATAAACTTTATTAAATCCTTTTATAAATAATAATTAATGATGAGAAAACATGTTGTTGAGTTTTTGTTTACAAAGATAAGTAGTTCGAAGAAAAATCGATAATGTGACCGAAAACAATTTTGTCGATAAATGAGATTTTGCTTATTGAAAGTTGTTGGAATATCATGAGCATGTAGTAACAATAAATGAACACATATATGTATGAACATAGCATATAAATCAAAAAACAAATGGTATATATGTACATGTTCTAGAATATGAAAAATGGCCTAACATGATAGGGACACGTGTCACCAAATGAAAGGAACGCATGTCTTGTAAGTAAATAAGGTTAAGACACATACACACATTAGGTGTCCATGTATAGAAACATCTAAAGACACCTAAGTAGGCATGTGTCTTCATCCTAAAGCATGCATGAAGATAAGGAGGACAAGTGTCCAAAACTAAATTACCAACTAGCCCTGAAAACTACTATATAAAAGGGGAAAGGCTCATTCTTTTTCATGGATTCAAGAAAATAAAACCAAGATAAGAAAAAGAAAAGAGGTTTGGTGGAAGCCTAGAGGATAAATACAAGATCAAGGCACAAGTACAAGGCGAGAAAAACTATTTAAGTTCATGTATTCATTTCATATTTTGAAGAAAAGTTGAGAAATTCATGAATGAATGATTGAACTTGAAACCCCGAAAATGACATTTTGTATTTTGGGCATAACATTTGCAATTCTTAAAGAAATTACGACTTCTCTATCAATTTGGAAAGCTAATTCAAAGGGTGCAACTTTCACCTATGTCATTTTTTTCTAATTCGGCCGTTTTCATACCCGAAAACTGGATGCATAGTGAGGTAAAAAGCAGTCCGAAATGGACATGTTAAAAATGCCTCATGATGTTTGATTTTATATATTAAATTGGTAAACGATTTTGAGGTTTTATTTTGATGATAATTAAGTAGAGAAAGAGAGATTCTTACTGTAAAAAATTGGACTCAAAATCTATTTTTATCATAGAGAAACAGCATCAAACATTTTGCCCAAAAACAGGCTAAAATCTTATTTTCAGAACTTTTTATAACACTCCAAAATGCTATCTTTCCTTTTTATAGCGCCCAGAAGTGCTGTAGTAGCTGATTTGAGTTTAAAATCATTATAAACCACCCAAAACTTATCATAGTACTTCTGGAAGCGCTGTCTTTTCTCTGAATTGACTATGAAGCATTTTAAAACGAGCAGAACTTTTCATAGCATGACTAAAACGCTATTATCGATGTTTTGAGTATAAAATCATGGTAAACAATTCCAAATCCTCTCAAATTTGGACTAGTGTTTCTTTATAGTATCATAAACAAACTAAAAAAAAATCAAGGATGTTAAATCAAAGTAAAAGTGAGTCAAAACGTGTCAAAATTAAAAACAAAGAGGATTGACGAATTTCGATGATTCATGGAAAATAATTGATTACTTGGGAGTGATGATAAGTACTATATGATGTTCTACGAGACTTTTGCATGAAGATAGCAAGGAATACTGTAAGTATACTTATCATCTAATCCATTATTATTTTATAAGCTTGTGTTGTAATTTAAAGAAGCATATGACTTTAACATACTATATTGGTTGCAATCTTTGCTTTGACAAGCAATCAACATATACGACTGATGATTGAGTACATTTATGGTTAGTGTTTAAATAAGGTATGAATATTGTTCAATCGAGAAATGAATAGTATGTGTTTAAACGAGGTACGATTAGTGTTTTAAACAAGGTATGAATTGGGTGTGTTTTAACGAGATAATGAATGGTGTTGAACTTAACTATTTCATTACAATCTTTGAAGATCTTTCCAAACATATATTAGAGAAATATCAAGGTGGTTTGAGATATGTTTATGAAGAAGTTTTTGCATAAAGAAGATGATTAGTATTTGTAATAAAAGATGTTTGTCTTTTGAAAGAATGTTCTACAAGAGATATATATAGACGTCTTTCAAAATGAGTATTTACAAAAGGTATTTTACCCCTACATGATATAAAGAGTATTTTTGGAAGTAAATATTGATTTTAAATGTTTTGAGTAAAAAAGAACTACGTTGGTTTGATCATGTATCTAATTGCTTACCCAATTAGGTAAAGATACGTAGGCAGTCACAAGGGTAGTGATGCAACTGCTTTATTAATAAAAATATTTTTTTTGTTTATTATTTGCTATTTCATCTTGTAATAATAGTGCATCTTTCATTTAAGCTATGCTAACGTGTTTATCAAGTGTGCAGGAATGAATATCGATGTCCATCTCATTAGAGTTGCACAACGGCAGATTTACGGTAGTTGTGTTTAATTCATATTTAAGCGCAAACAGTTAATTAGATAAGTGATATTTATTAAAATTTTATCCAGAGCAATTAGTGATGTTGTACATTTATCAAATAAAATGGTAGCTTTCATTGTTTGTTTTGGACGGAAGGATTTTCAGCAAATTTGACTGGTCCGAAATTCCGAGGCGTTACAATTAGGAAGTGAAATATGAATTTTAATATTTAACTTAACTTATGCTAAGATAAAATGAATTTTATAGGTTGAAAATGAATTTGGAATGATTTAACTTAATTCCAAATGGAATGTTTGAAAATCAGCTGTAGGCTTGTCAACGGATGCAAACAGATGCGGATAAGGCTATATCCGCATCCGCATCCAAAAATTTAAATCCATATTTGAATCTGCATTCGATATCCGCGGATATTGAAAAAACAACATTCCCGAATATTTTTCGGATATTCGAAAATATCCACATCCAAAAATAAAAAATATATATTTTCGAATATATGAAAATATCTGAAATACCCGCATCCGAAATTGAATTAGACACATGCTATACAAGATTTTTTTTGAACTAAAACACTATAGCTTAATCATTTACTTTCTCAAGCAAGTTCACATACCAATTCATACACAATAGCAATACACATAATGTCAGTTTTTCAAATGACAAAATAGACAATACAAAAAATATTAAACTAATTCATACTTACTACCATTCAAATGATAAAAACAATAGTTAATCTAGATAATTTTTGTTCTTTCTTCCATCCAGAATGCTTTTCAACATTTACTTCCAAGAAAAATATAACCAAATATATTAATTTTATCAACTATGCAAATGACAAAAAAATATGCATAGAAAATATTAAATTAAATGCTGTTACGACAACAAAATATACACAGAAAATATTAAATGTTAAGGCGATTCTGTAATTAAGAACATAAGAAAAGTATAACATGATCCTTAACACTTTACAGTAGTTGCATAATTTTATCTTTCTCAACCCTTCCCTTTTCATACAATATACAATATAGACATAAAAATAATTGCATAACTATTAGGAATAGGCATCTCTAAGACAACCAAACCATAGTATAAATGACAAAAGTGATTAGTAACCTAGTTTACAAAGGATCGATGGAATAGTTAGCGATGACCTGCTGCTGTTCGCAGCAACAACGATGATATGCTGCTGCGAGTAGCAACAGCGATAATCTACTGCTGCGAATCGCAGCGGATCATTGATGTTGCTGCTTGCATGATCGCAGCAGCATGACCTGCTCGTAGCAGATTCACAATAATGCTTTTGTATTCACTGAGTACTAACATAAAACTCAAAGATCGGCAATAAGTTTGGGGGTCTAGTCTGCTTTGTATTCACTATAGATAATGATGCACACATAAATTTTTACTAAAATTCTTAACAATGGCAGAGAACAACATGAATATACTCAAAATAATATATTATGAAAGGAAACTAATGTTATATCTTAGATTATTTGCATCTAGAAACATACTTGGAAGCAAGGTTTTTACCTCTTAAATCTTCGGAATATGGATTAGTCAACCTAGCAACACAGAGATATAGAAAAAGAATGCAGAGGTAGCTAGCTTTGTGAACCCGAAGAGAATTTATATATGCATGGACTGATGGTTCAAACTCAACAGAATTGTAGGAAAATCTTCATACCTAAACAATAGTTTTGAATAGAGGGATGATTTGGAAATATATTTTTAAAATGCCATGACCTATGATGCGAACTGCTGCTGCAGCAAACTGCCGCTTCCAAGCAATCTGCTGATGTTCGCAGTAGTAGTGAACTAAATGAAGATTCATACGCAGCCTAAATTTAGAACACAAATTTATATGATGGGAACATACCTCGTGTGACCATCTCTACAATGGAGCTGATGCTTCATAACTGGGTCTATATCTTTACATGTTAAATAAACAATTTAATAAATAGCATCAAATAGTAATCTTCTCAAACTAATTTAAGTATTGAAAAAGGACACACAGAGACGAGAACAATTCTTCTGTACCCAATTCCCCTATCCCTCATCCCCTCCAATCAAATCTCTCCATTTCGGTTTTTTTGCATTTAAGTCCCCGGACAGTTAAAGGGTTTAACTGTAAAAAGCGAAAATCAAGAAGCTGTGATTGGTTGGGGACACCGAACACATACAATTTCGGCACAGAAGAATTCATCCGTACAGAGACAACCATAGGTACTCAAAAGAACAACAAATTAGGACTGGAAATTTTTACCATATTACCACTTACCAGTCATTACCAACCGCCACCAACGAAAATGGTACCGAACAATCGGTAACCAATTTGATTGATATGGTATGCCAACCACATGAAAATATACGGTACGGTAATGGTAACTGAGCATTGAAAATGGTAATTACCATACCTACCACATATATGTTTATTATATAACAAAGAATTTTTAATATGTAATGATTTAATAAAATACCTAGGAAAATACTATTACAATACAAGATTTTATGCAATTTTTATTATATACCCTAGAAGCGGTATAATTTATATGGTATTTTTGTTTATTCATAAAGTTTTCATGCATGTTTGACTACGTAAAATAAAATGTATAAATTGTAATATAATAACAAAAAAAATTAATATTTTAACATGAAATAGTGTAAATAAAAAGATCTCATAGTAGTAAACGGTAAAAACTTATTACCGACCTTACCAACCATTACCAACCATAAATCGAACTATTGGTAACCGATTTTTTTGGTTGGTAGTGGTATGATTTTTCTATTATCATATAAAATCGGTATGGTAATGGTTTTGAGTACAAAATTCCGGTATCGAACCGATTTCACCCCTACAACAAATATACATACAAACACACGCACATACGCAATAGGCATGCGCATCTATTTCTTTCGTTTAATTATGGCATAATCATTTGTATGTAAGGATGAATCATGAATTGAATCACATGCCAACACATGCACTAATATATGCAAGTACATAAAACTACCACATAATTCCATTTATTTTACTTTTTTTACATACACACATACACAAGTGCAAGAACCCAAGGGCAACAAGTACATTTTTAAACAAAGCATAACCATGAATGCATCTCTATATCATCATTATTATTGTTTGACCAAATTGATCATTAAACTGCTAATTGTAACCAAATTGTAAATTTAGCCAATGCCAAAACTAGCTAGTTAAGTATTACCATAGATAGCCAACAGGATAAACTCATAGAAACAAATGTGATTTAATATCTTTATATGTATTTACATAAGTACACATATTATTTAATCTACTACTTTGCTGGCCATTGTATGTTATGTTCTATGATTTTTATCTAAGCGAATATAGTCCAGAAACTCAAGTATAGTCCCTCATAATTTAACACTCCAAAGTAGTTTTTTTATACGACATTATGTACATACGTGTATGCTTATATAATTATATCACTGTATATTGTTTTTTATACGACATTATTTTACTTTTGAAACCCAGATTCAGAAATAATTTTCCACATGAAGCCACAGAGAAATGATAAATTTCAAGCTGCTTAAATAGCAACATTTATGCCTTTGTTGTAGTGGTCCAATCTTCTAATTTTGAGCAATAGTAATCCTATTTTACATCAAAAAGGGGCAAACAACATACCGAATTCAACAATTTTGGTGTACAATTGTGTATCGCCAGCGCCAAGGGGTGCCGAGCATGGTGCAGTGCCGATCGATTATTCAGGAACGAGTAACAGCACGACATAGATTTTAGGTTTTTTGAACGAAAGATTTTAGGGTTTAGTTGAGAGAGCGACACTACTGAAAATTGAAGTATTAGAGCATCTCCAGTGGATTCAGGACTGAATATTCAGCCCACTGAATATTCAACCCTGAATCGGGCTGTAGGCGCCAGTGGTCTGGCGCCTACATTACAGGCGCCAGATTCTGGCGTCTGTAATGCAGACGCCAGAATCCTGGCGCCTGTGTTGCAGGCGCCAGAATCCTGGCGCCTACAACACAGGCGCCAGAATTCTGGCGCCTATAAACCCCTCTCCGCCATTTTTTATATCGTAATGCGTCAGGATCAATTTTATCGGCGTTAAACCGGGATCCTGTAGTGCAGGCGCCAGGATCCTGGCGCCTACATTGTAGGCGCCAGAAGCTGGCGCCTATAATGAAGGCGTCAGGATCCTGGCGCCTACACTACAGGCGCCAGGATCCGATTCAGGATCCTGAATCGGGGCCTTCATATTCAGCATTAATTGCACCACTGGGTGCAATTACCTTAATATTACGAGCTGAATTTGAGTCACTGGAGATGCTTTTAGAGACCATCGATTAAAGGCATAATAACATGTGTGCCCCTTTTACTAATTATTTAAAAGGCAAAATTGTTATCAGCCCCTTATAAAACATTATAGAGGCAGATAATACGGTCTCTGCCAAATAATAAGAATTACTTTTGGGCTCACAAATAAATGACCCTTTACAATGTCATTTCCCCAATTTCGCGAACCCTAGATCTTCCTTCTCCCTAAAATACACGAAACTTCTCTGTCAATCCTTTCCCTTTTTGATTAAAATCACACTTGTAATCGTATTGCAGATTCAAAAATGAATACCGTCTTCATTATACTAGCTAATTCACCAAACATCCACTTCATCTCGTGGAGCAGTTATACTGGGCGTCGAACTCTTCATCTTAAGTTCTACTACGAATCGAGGATGAGCATTACATCTGAGACGGAAAGCTGATCTCATCTAAAATCAGAAACATATCCAGGTCAACAATCAATTTTCAGCTTGTCATTACGGTAAACTCTAATACTTAAAATTGATACAATATAGTTTAATGTTAAACTTGAAGATTAATGGATAACCAGATGATGAATATATGTTTGTTTGTTTGTTGTTTTATCAAACTTGTATTTTTATCGATAATTTTCAGGTCAAAGTTGCAAGTGTTTGAAGATTCCACCAATTGCCGCACTATAACCTGTAGTGCATAGTCTACATTGTGCTAAATTAGGGATATATGTATAATCAGTTGTTAATTTAGATTTTCATACTTAGACTAAAATGGTTTTTTGAAAATTTACTGCTAAACTATTGATATGCAGTAGTCGATGATTGAGCGAGGAAATTTGGTTGCATATTTGAATTTGACATTTATATAATATGTGGCTTTTATTTTGGTTCAGCTCGAATGAAAAAAGCAGGTTAATTGTTGTTTTTATTTGTGAAGTTGTAACCAAAATAATTTGATTTATTTTTCATTAAAATTTAAAAGAATTATAGTGTGTACTATACTGTTAAATATTGATATAAATGGAATGTTTCAATATTACATTTGTTATTCTTATAGAAACCAATTCAGTTTAATTCTTTTATCTCGATTTGTAGTTCTTTTTTTTAAAAAAAAGGAAAGGAACAACATATTATGCAGTAAGTAATTTCCTAGCCGACTTTTTGTGAAATTATCTCTATGTAGTCGTAATGATTTTCCAAATAAAGTATTTTCCATAGGCGTACCAAACTTATCCATTTAAGCAACTAAAGAAGATTTTGAAAAATGAACAAAATGCTATTGTAGTTTGACTAGTAAATATATCACATGGTCACTACATGTACTAGGTATTGATGATGTTTTTCTTGCTATAATATATGTATATTTTGATATATTTCTACAAATAAAATAGACATCCAATATAACACTAGTTTTTTTTCCCCTCAAAATGCAGTTTTCCCTTATTCTTGAGCCATGCACTTCAGGTTTTCATACTTTATGCATCCAAAGTGATACCATCAAGTATCAAAACTATGATAGATTAATTTTTGTTTAATTGATCCTCCTCGATTTATCTTTCCTTTTTGTTATTGCCCCCCAGGAGAATTAATAGGTAGGGATGACTAAATTTGAACCAGGGACATTTTGTTACCAAAACAAACGCGCTACCAAGCTGCGCTAGCTACATCCCTTTTCGAATTATTATACAATGTCATTGTGCAAAATCCATGTCTTGTTTCCTTTACCTTCACTTTTTTGTACCCAAATTTTTTTTTTTGGTCATTTATTCTTTTTGGTTTCATATATTTCGTATAATGAATAATAAACAATTATATACATTTGATAAAAAAAAATGAATATTCCTGAAAATGCTTAAGAAAAAAAAGAAGGAAAGATACAGTGATAGAGAAACCTCATCTACTGCTCATTGTAGATATATATTTTCTTGTTAGGAATTCCCTTTTTGATTAAAATCACGCTCTTATTGCTGACCCAAAAATTAACACCACCTTCGTTTTACTAGCTAATTCTCCAAGCATCCACTTCATCTCATGGCGCAATAATATTGAGCATCAAATTATTCATCTTAAAACCTATTGAGACAACGAGGAGGTCATATGGTATATCTAAGACAACTAATCTCGTCTAATATCAAAAGCATTTCCAGGTCAGCAATTAATTTTTGGCTTTTTCTTTACTTAATTTCATATTTAAATTTAATATGGTATAAACTTGAAGATTGTTAGATACCCAGATGGTGAATATATGTCTGTTTGTTGTTTTACAAAATTCGATTGGTCAGCCGTCTTCTCTAGGGTGAATTCTTCCCGCTCTTGAGATGGGTTCGCTGAGAGCCTGACAACTGGATCTAACGATTGCTCCCCGGTATCTGGTAAGTTTGGTAAGCGAGCTTCTGTTGCTGTAATTGGAACTTGTTCATGTATTATTGTTTGAGATCTTTATGACAAAGTTGCAAGCGTTTAAAGAATCCATCAACAACCACACTATAACATATAGTGCATAGCCCGAATTATGCTAGATTAGTGATATACATCTAATCAATTGTTAATTTAGGTTTTCATACTTAGGCTAATATGGATTTTTGAAAACTTAGTACAAACTTATAGGTATGAAGCAGTCAATAATCTGGCAACGAAATTTAGTTCGTTGTATGTTTGGATATGACATCTATGAAATTTGTAGCTTTTATTTTGGTTCAAATGGAAAGAAAAAGCAGGTTGATTATTGTTTTTATTTGTGAAGTTAAAGATAAAATAATTTGATTCATTTTTTGTTGAAATTGAAAAGAATTATAGCGTGTATTATACTATTAGATATTGACATAAATTAAATGAAACGTTCTAATATTGCATTTGTTATCTTTATAGAAAGCAATTCAGTTTGATTTTTCTCTCAATTTGTAGTTTTTTTTATAAAAAAGGGAATGGTATGTCATATCAATATTATTTCTAATACGGAAATGGGGAATTTTATAATTAAAAATAGTCTATCCATTTTTTTTGTTATGCAATAATTAAATTTCCTAGTCAACTTATGAAATTATCTCTATGTAGTCGTAATGATTTTCCAAATAACGTATTTTCCTTAGGCATACAAAACTTATCCATTTAAGCAATTGAAGATGTTGAAAAATGATCAAAATGCTATTGTAGTTTGACAAATAACATATACCGCATGGTCAATGCATGTACTAGGTATTGATGATGTTTTTCTTATTATACTATATGTATATTTTGATTATATTTCTACAAATAAAATAGACATCCAAACTCACATTAGTTTTTTTTGTGCTCGAAATGCAGTTTGCCCTCATTCTTGAGCCATGTACTTCAGGAATTCATACATTGTGTATCCAAAAGGGATATCATCGTGTATCGAAAATATGATAGACTACAACATTTTTTGCTCACTAGAGTTAAAAAAAAAGTTTATTCTAAGAGAGGCTTAGTGGACTATGTATTGCTTATGAACCATCATTTAAAGTTGGAATTGTTCTTGTGCTTGCAACTAGAATTGTTGAGATATGGTATGAGGAGTATTAAATCATTACATTTGATATTTGATAATTTCACTAATGAAAGAAACAATGAACCCAATATCAACTTATGATTCAGTTAAAAAATATATAATGCAATTTTAATTTTTGTTAGGTCCTTCCAGATTGGAGGTAACTTACGGAGACGTTGGCCATTATGCATGAAGCAAAATTATTTTTCTTCGCACGAAAGAGAAACTGTAAAGGTACATTTTGAGTAAAATTATTTTTCTTTATATTGAGTATAATTAAGCATGAAAGTGTGACTTTCTCATTTATATGTTTTATTTGGCTAATACATATTCGTTAATATATGGACCATGTTTTAGTTGTAGAAAAAAAAACAAGCAATTGAGATTCATGCATGAGTACATGTTTATTTTTAGTTCCATTTTAATTCTTTAGCCACTTCAGTATATTACACATGAACAGAAATTGTCTTAGTTTATGTTGTTAATGTTTGTTATTGCACTGTATTCATATTATTGAATTAGTAGTATTTTCACATAAGCATTCATTGTACTGAAATGAATGTGTAAGCCTTCATCCAAACAGACGATGCGAATCACTTGATAGATTCATCTTTTGATCCATATTTCACGGTACACTATGTTTAACCATCCAATCACTCCTACATAACTATGCAAAATAATTATTATGCATATAACATATTACAATGCATATATATTATCATCCATTTTTACTTTGAATGTGAGACATGATTTATATTTTCTTTTGTTGTTGTTCAGATGACCAACTCTGGTTCAAATTCCATTAATGAAAATCATTCAGATAACATATCTGAAAATGTCGGCTTGTGACTTTCTCTCTAAATATAATTTATTTCTATTAGATTTTCCTTCTTAGTCATGTTTTTCGATCAAATATTCAATTTCCTTACTGCCTTTTTACTGTTTTAATATAAGGAGAAGTTTGGCCACAAACCTGATCCCATTACAGCGTATGAGTTGGTTCATAGAAGAAAGGACAGAAACATGAGTTGGGTCGATATTGCTTTGGACTTGTTTGATGGCATGTATAAGACCAATTGAGGTAAAATGTTATGCTGTCTTAACCATTCATACTCTTCTATATAGTCGGTTTGGTCTTTTGTATGAGTCATATTTAGATGTAGCAGCTTCGTCATGTTTATGAGATCACATATCTTTTGAAATTTGGGCAGAGGCCTTCTTTTCGAGTTATAGATTTGCTCCTAGCAATGCAATTCAAATGATCAACCTCAACGTTTTTAGGTTCATATCTTATTTTAACCTATGATACTTGGGGATATGAGATACTTACACAAATTTAATAGTTTGGATAATTCGATCGTGTTAGTTAAAGTGCTTTTAAAGGTTGTGAACTTGAATCATCTAGTCAGCGGTTTATATTCTCAAAATTGCTCCTCCTTATTTAAGTTAGAAAAGTAGTTCCGCTTAACCATGGTAAGGTCATAGAGAAATAAAATAAGTGCTTAGATACACGTTCCTTCGTAGCTCGAGTGAGAATTAGTCATTTGGTTGTATTACGTAAGACATTTTGCATTCTATGCTTACAGGCCCTAACAGTGTAAATGAATCCTTGCTCAAGTTTCTTTTAAAATAATTGATGCTTCATCTCTAGTTTAAAATGTGATTTCGTGACTAACTACCGTCATTAACAAGTCCATCATACAAATCAGAATAATGTTCCCTTTCTGTCGTTTTAGCATAAAGAACTCCATTGGATCATCGTCATAATTGAATCAATTACATTTAGACGAGAGACCATTGATGAACATTTGTCGCTGTTTTACGTTAATGCGCTTGCAGCTTTGCATGTGTCTCATGGTGAGAATGAGCATGTTTTGTATTCGTTCTTTAGATATTTGTTACCCTGTACCCGCATTGAAAACAAAAGAAATATAAGGCATAGTATAATCCCGGAAACTCATACTATATAATAAAGCCGATATCCTTCTTAACATGCAGAAACCAAAAAGGCCTCACATAACACACAATTAACAACACTCACACCAGATTAACAATCCTACCATCACCACCTCCATGCTCCCCCACCTTACCCTCCCATGTGCCTCCTCTAGTCACTTCCAGTTCGATGCTCGTACCAGAAAAGTAAAGCGAAAACACAACAAATTACCATAAAGTGACAGGACTTGTAATTAACTTGTATGTTGATACTGAAACCGATTAGTTTTGATTCCATAAAGTATTGCCATGTCTCCGCTTTTGCATCTTAGTTTGCGGATGCTTATGTTAAAATTTTATTCTGTCCTTTTCAAAAGTCAATAGTACTGCATATTTTTTACTGCTTTTAAAATAGGACAGTGGATTGATACATCCTTTTAAACTTTTACAGAAAATGGCATAAGTGAGAGACTTTACAAGTCAATATTATGACATAGATGATGGATGTTGATTTGTTGATTGCAAATGGATGATGAAGCAAACACCATGAAGTTTCATTTTATGTCCATGCATAATGGAGTTTAGCCAAGATTGTTGACAGAGTGTTAGATAAGTTATATTATTTGTCATATTGCATGATTCAGTCTAGTCATTTGGCTTGAAACTGTGTATTTACATTTGGTATTGTACTAAGATGATACAAATTTTTATTTTACATTTATGTGGATTATAATTTGCTATTTTGTTTAGATTATGAGAAAGCATGTTGTACTGTATTTTGCTGTATTATAATATTTATTTAGATGTTGTCTGTGCCAGTTATATGTGTATGTACAAGGGCTATCGTGAATGCCTCTTAGTTCTATTAAATTACAACTCACTGCTGTAAAAGTGACGTATGGTGTTTGGCCTTTAATATTCTCAGAATCAATAGAGGCGGTACATTGTGCCTTTAGTATTTGTACAAGATTAGCTGGTGGCAACAACTGTAGGGGCAGTTACAGAATTCAGTTTGCCTTTGATAGTTATCAGGGACGCCTTCTTTTCAGGCCAAAAGCAATATGCCTCTCATAACTACTGGGGCACTTTAGTTTAACTTTTGGCCCTTATTTATTACAAG
The DNA here is from genome assembly GCA_030737875.1 of Allium sativum. NCBI lineage: Eukaryota > Viridiplantae > Streptophyta > Magnoliopsida > Asparagales > Amaryllidaceae > Allium > Allium sativum. The sequence continues at coordinate 116,878,213 of CM060925.1, forward strand.
TACAGGCAAATGTTTGAGCCTCTCTAATATTACCAGATTTAGTAGTGCGACTGTAAAAAAGAAGGGAAAGAGTACGTGGCTTACTAGCACGAGGGTTTAAATAGTTTGATATGGCTTGAGGTAAAAAGTGTGAATCGAACGCTGAAATAGTACCAATTTTTTGTGATAATTAATTATGTTTTTCTACTGAAAATAATCATTGTTATAAACATGTTTACTTTCGGATCGAACGGATATTTTTCGAATGCGTATATACTCATATCTACATCCGAAATTCTTTTGGATATCAGATATCTACATCTTCCTTTCAGATATTGGATAATATCCGTATATTCGAATACAAATTCTGACGGATTTTGGATTTTTCGGGTGTCCATTGATAGGCTTATTCTGTTGGATTGTATGGTTGAAATAAATTGCATGAATAAACATGATTAAGAACCATTCTTGAATAAATGAATTGAGCTTATTGAAATGTATTCAAGATAATGAATCTTAATGGATTGCTAAGTGAAAATGATTATATATTTCATATGTTGATTAGTTATAAAATAAATTGAAATGGTTAATCTGGATGTTTGAATATATATTGCATGATTATAAAATTAATAAATTTTGTTTGAGTTTAGAACATGTGCAGGGCCTAGTTCATTCTTTAAGCCTGTATTGATTGAATTCTGAAACTAATTGGATCCAGTATCGGCTATAGCTGCGTGCTAGTTGAGCAATCTTACTAATAGCTTATTGCTTATCACTAAATAACATTTGAAAAAGGTATGCCTATGCAAGATGCATAAAATTTGGTTTGTGAATTGTGGTTTTTCTTACCGTGTGGGTCAATGTACATTTCTACTTTGTTGCGTCTTTGTCTTATAGATAGGAGAAGATCTTCGAAGGCTTCCTTAAGTCAGGAATAGAGCCCGACCTTTCTCTGCCTCGATAGTTAGCTTTAGATCTTCCAGTCAAAAAACAAACACTTGTCCGATTAGGCACGACACCGCTTCTTTTTCTTGTTAGGCCGGGGTTTTGATCTTTCCTCTTGTGATGCATGCGGGACCCTTTAGCAAAACTATGAATGGGAGTTAAAAATCCGAGTCCAGATCACCGATAGGGGCTTTTCCATTATTTATGGCTCATTTCACCATTAAGGCATCTTGAATATGAATCGTATTCCATGAAAATGATGTCTATCTAGTGTGATATATGGAATATATGGACAAAGGTGGACGGAGTGTTGGGGTATTTCTATCGATCGGTCATGTCATATAGGCCAGCAGTCTGTACTCCCAGCGCCAACCAATCAAAGCAGGGATCGCATAAGCACAGCCATGTCAAAGAAGCTACTTATCTGGACATCCGGTTGCATTTAATTTGATGATCAGAGGCGAATTGAAAGCTAAGCAGTGGTAATTATAAAGATCCCCCCGGGAAAAAATAAAGATGTCTCCTACATTACGCGTAATATGTGGAAGTATCAACGTAGTTTCATAGAGTCATTCGGTCTGAATTCTACATAAAGAACATAAGCCAGATGATGGAACGGAGAGACTAGGATGTAAAGTAAAGGCTTCGTCGGCCGGTTAACCAAAATGAGGATCCCAAATGAGCAATAGGTCTGACATGTAAAGGGTCGACCAATCATTCAGATAGATGGGGGTAAACTTACGAGTTTAGATACTAATGAACTCTATAGAAGAGTTATCTATCAGAACAATACTCTTACTGGGTCTTTGAAACAGTTCACATCATTTCGGTAATAATTAGTTTGATCTGTTTTACCTAGAAGGTCTACGGTTCGAGCAAGCAACGAAATGCTTAGGGGAGTTGAAAATGTTGTTCCTTTAATACTGCAGAAGTCCCTCCGTACAGGGGAGACTTTGCCCAAAAAATCCAAAATTTAATGTGTTAGAAAAAAATTGAAATTTTATTAACAGAAATGAATTACTTTTGTATTAAAAATAATTAAGTGTGTTGGAATTAAAAGTTTAGAAACTGATATTAACGATTCTTAACTAATTGGATTTATGAAAGATTATGGTTTGTAGCATTTTGACTGCCTTAGTAATTTCGCGGACAAAATTCTTTTAAGAGGGGAAGAATGTAACGGCCTAGATTTTTAACCGTTATATTGAACATTTAAAAATGATTTAAATGGTAATTTTGAATTTAAATAACCTAAATTAGTTATTTTGAATATTTTATTAATATAAATAACAAAATAATAAGTTAATTCTAAAATAGTCAGAAAATGTTGGATTTGCAATATTGAATGAATTGGGCAATAAGGAAAGATTTAATTCAGTTTGATTTTGAATTATATTGACAAATTCGTTTATTTAATGACGTTTGAACATATAATTTATAATTTAATTTAAAATTAGCCCGCGACATCGTGGTAGTTCATAATTTTAAGTTTTGAACTTTAAATGGAGGTGTAGGATCCCATATAAGTCGAAATACTTTGAAACAAGAATTGTTCGGATCTATTGATAATAATTTTCTAATGAAAAAGAAAATTTGAGTTTTCATATTGTAGATTTTGAGTTATGTCCAAATCAAATTTTAAAAAGATCGCTATGGATTTATTTATAAACCATAATGATTTATTGGTAAAAATAAACGGGTATTTAATATATTGAATATCAAATTAACTTGAAACACAACACGAAGTAATTTATTTTGAAATGACATGAGATTCTATCTGAATATGTTCGATAATAATAATTTATTATTATTATATTGAGGTTTTTAAAATTGATTTATATTGATTTGAATTTGACCCTTAAAAGGAGCTTTTATTCAAACAACTTTGGATTTCAATGAAACGAATTTTATTAAATTTGTAATGGCTAATTATAGCTAGATTTCGAGTTTCGCGCCAATCGAAGTTATTTTGTGAGCGTACGAAAATTAAATGTAAATAAATCGACGGTTTGGACTCAAACTAGCGTCGTTTGAGAAAATGTACTCGTATTTCGACGAAACAAGTTTTATTGGGTCTGAAATGTCAAACTATATCATAAGGTCCATTTTCCCACAAACGGAGTACGTATGTGATCACACGAACCAATAAATGGCGATAGGCACGAAACAAATATCGTTAGTCGCTTTTAATACAATATCGTTTGTCACCATAAGATTAAATAATATAAATCCGCCCTATATATACCCTAAACCAACAAACCTTAAGCCAAAATCAGCAATGTCCACCTATTTTTCATATACATCCATTTTTCAATTTTGATTTATATCTTACCAACCATCGTGAATTGGTGAAAGTCGATAACTGGAGAATTGCATATCTTGGTGAGGTCGACCTTTGGCTAAAATTGGGTGGCCTAAGGAAAAGCGTGGTTGTTGGAAATCGCCAGTAACATCAAAGAATAGAGTTTCGGTTTTGATGGATTTGGTGACGATGGAGTTGATTTCAAGAGAGGTCCCCAAAAGGAAAATTGTAGAGGGGAGGAATATCAGTAATTTTGTTGTTGGTCTATTGGCCTGAAACGACCTATGGCGGCGTTGATCTCGAGATGATCGGACACTTTTTTTTTTGGTATTGCGGTCAAATATCGGCCGATTTAGGGGTGTTAGGGATCTAATTGATCGAAGGTGTCAACAGAGAAAAGTAGGAGGGGAGGTAGCTCGATCAGCCGATAGTGGTCTCGTGACTCGCAACGAAGAGTGATTGGGTCGGTTTGGGGTGTCCGCGGTTTGGGCGGTAGTTTGCCAGGTTAAAGGGGTGTCGGCGGTGTCGAGAACTGGGGGTTCGATGAATTCCTGAGGCGGCGCGATGTTGAATGGTTGTGCGTGGTTTTTGGTCAAGGCCGGTAAAGAAAGGATCGGGGCTAAGAACAAAGATTGGGGAAAACGCGTGGATTAGGAAGGTTAATCACGAGGATTAAGAATATAAAAAGGTAATTTGGAAAATAATTCTAAATTTATTTAATTTGTATTAATTTAAATTCAAGCTTATTATTGCGCGAAATTGGATTCGTTGGGATCGCTGAGATGAAGCTACATAGCCGGGCTGCTTGGGTTGGAACCGGAAGTGATTGAGATTTTGTGTAGTTTTAAATGCTTGTTTACGTTTATACGAAATAATGTGACTATCATTAAATCAAAATAAAATGGTGAGTTAACTCTCATGCTTTCGGGAATTGTATTATGTGTTAAATTTATATAACTTTAATTTGTAGTTAACAGTATAAATTGGATAATTGGGTGCCTTGGATGCTTGTCGGTTGTTAAATGATTGTCGACATTTATATTTACGTCATATTGGATAATTTAGCTTAAAAATACTTTATATGCTATTATAATATGATATTATGAGATGTGACGCAGGGAATAACAGGTTGGAGGGATCCAACTGGATTCCTCAAATAAATTGAAACGAACAAGGATTTTCGACCCTGAAAATATACACAAACACAATATCGACTATTCAAGTGTCAGAAAATACCAGATCATTAATAGAAAGAAGTTAGAGGGTGAGAAATGGAAAGAAAGAAAATTAGAATAGAAGAAGAAGAATATCAAAACAGAACGGAATCAATGTAACACGAATCTCAGAGTGAAACGAATAAAATATATTATATATCATAACTCTGAAATACAAAACTATATTTATACTTACAAACATTATCACGGTATATCACATCGGAAATAAAATCTCTCTGTATATCTAACTCTGAAGCCTCCTGCTCCAAGCTCCTCCAAGTATCTGAAAAATCCCGATTACTAGAATGCCTGTACAAATTTGGGCACCCAAGAGTTTAGGGAAAACAAAACAAAATAAACTTTGGGTCAGTCATGTGAATGGTGTGAGTAAACTCCAAACACTTGATTTAACTTTTCCAAATCCTATTCAAAAGCAATGATAATCGTAAGACCAATCCACACGTAAACATGAATGGTTTTTACCTTACGATAATCCAAAACGTTTCTAAAAATTTATACTATTCTGATATTATAATAGCGTCCAATACAAAATAAATAATAATCTAGCGGAACGCTTTCATCTCACACTCTACATATATAATATATAATCAAAAACCGCGGGCTATTACTGGAGAATAAATTCCCAACTATGACAAGGTATGGAACCACCTTCCGATCAGTGTACTATAGAAGCGATACACTGGAGTTCAATAAGAACATCTTGTAACTCAGCCACACATGACCGGCCATCCATTTCGCTAGAATATTCCGAATATATTGTCACCTTATAGTTGGTATACCAACATAACCGTTCCCGGGAGATACAGAACTGAAAGAAGTAACAAATATTAATATTCTCTAGACGGTGACAATATAACCTAATTGGGTGAGACCCACTTGCCATGCTATTTGCCCGATTTTTTTCATTTCCCGATCGATGAGGCGTGAGGTCATCGCGTACCTTTTAACAGATCACCCCTTGATTTACTCTGAATGCCACATCGTCATACCCGCCAAATCACAAATTGATTTCCCCAAAAATATCATGGGCATAAGGCTAAGAGAAATGAATTTCTCCGCATCCGAACGTAAATACATTTGAAGAAATCAACTTACGCGATCTATTAGATATACTCTATCAGACATGCACCCATTCCAATTGTCCTAGGACTGGATAAACCAAAGGCACTATTCTGTAAATCCATCTTAGGCAATTTCTACCTAGGATCGCTAGAAAAGCCCTTGCACAAACTCCGTCTTCAATTATCTTCATCATATTTGATTCGCAACGCTAATGCCTATACAGAGTGGTTTTCAGATAATAAATCTGATCCCGGTCTCTCCATATTGACAACGGAAAAAGGGTCAAACTCTTTGATAGTCGATTATTTAACTATCAAAGAAAAATATACATACAAACAATGGTCGTATTTCCAAATGGTAATCTTACCGACCAATCATCAATCAACACTGATCCCCTTTAATTAATTTAACATTTATTTCTTCATTTCCCAAATTCCCTTTTTCTTTTATTCCTTAAACCCGTTTAGCCTTTCACGATTCACGGAAGAACATTTCCATATAACTAAAATCCCTTATTTTCTGTACTGAGAAAATATACGCTATTTACATTTGGAAAACATTTCCATTTTTCTTATTACCGCATTACTAACCTTCTACATCCATCAGTCCCTAACCGTAAACTAGTAAGAGAACAACTCCCTAAGTAATAACCCCGAAGGCCGAACCAACATAAGATCGATACTCAGAAAGCCGTTCAACATAACTAATCTCCAGTCAATTCCTAATTTCCTTAACTCCGTTTCTAGCTTCAAAATCATTTCATTTCCTATTCTTAGAAAACATCTCTGATTATATTTAGAAAACATTTCCAAAATATTTTGTAATGATTATTCATCCCATTTCTAATTATCGTTTATAACAATTAACATCGGTTGATCCAAATCAGACATTTTAATTTGCCTAAATTTTAATGTGCTCCTGATCACTCCAAACTGATTTCATTGCATAGCCCGCGTTGCAACGATCCCAACGGATTTGATCGTTCGAAATTCTGATATCGTATGTGCAAGATATAATATTAAAAAGTATATGCGTTATTCTATTTTAACTTAAACTTGAAAAATAAAATTATTATTGGGCTTTACCATTTTATTTCCGTCGGCCCAATGCCCATCTACCCATTTCCGTACTATATTTCTTTACCCTTCCTATTTTCATAAATTACAACCCGCCACTTTCTCCTCTCTTCCATGTACATTTTTCTTTATTTGATTTAATAACTGGGCCTTGCGTGAATTTCTATTTTTCTCGGCCCATTTGCCTGCGCCTAGCCCATTTAGATACTGACTCGCCCGTGAACAGTTGTTCATCCTCTCCTTTCCTCCTATACATAACACGCCTGCTCTCCAATATATCATTCTCCCTTCACTGATTAAAACGAGAGCAGTAGTACACTCCATTTTCTTTGACTCGGCCAAAACTATCTCACCACCGACCTGTACGCGATGCTACAGTCTTCTTGCTCCCTGTTATCTTTTCACGACTCCCTCCCATGAACTAACCAATGACCGACCATTTTGAACACTTATGATCTTCCATTGTTCCATGTTTTTTACAAACTGTAAATACCATATGATCCTTCCCCCATCACCGTTTGAAGAAACTCGTAGAACATTTCCTCCACAGAACCCAAATGTGTACCCAACAGTTCCACTTCTTCCCCATATCCTTGCTTTCACGCACCATGTACCCCACTCCAGTTAAGTTCGAATGTCACAACCATCGTCCCTTCTCTCAGCTCGAGCCTTCCTTCTGGAAACCCATCTCAGCCCTCCTCCCGCGACTTCACTCCAGACTGCGACTTCCCCAGTTCCCCTTCATGTCCGAAGCTTTACTAACCCAACACTTTGGGATTCATAAAACAAAACCCATCATTTTGTTTCTTTTCAGCGATAGGAACATGCGCGACACCAGTAAACCATACCTCACCATTTTACAAACTTTAAGCCTTCGTTACCTCACCCTATCTACATGCGTTTCTCATCTTCATATACAATGTGGTTTCCACTTTATTTGTTTACATTTAGTTTCAGGAAGAAAAGAAACGGGTATTACGTCCTGCGTGTATTTATAAGTTCGAAAAACTTAATGGTTAAGTAATGGTATAATAAAGCGTAGGTAGGATGTGCTGTACCTAACTAGTCTGCGCGCATTCACTTCAATCTTTTCTGAGTGCCTTAGTTGTTAAGTAAAGGAAATTATGTTTAAATATTTTTGTTGTATTTAAGTGTATAAATATTTTTGTTGGTAAGTATATTATGCACTTAGTTATTATAATTTGTGAAGTACATACGAGAACATGCTTGTGTGGCATGTGATAAATTTTGCCTAATGTTGTAGAAGAAGCGTAAATACTAGTGCATAAAAGTTAAATAGAAGAATAAGGTGATGTAAAGCCTCATAGCGAATATGACCAAAACGTTATATTGTTCCATACATATTTCTTTCTTTCTTTTGTTTTCAAGCCGTTATATAAAATTTCATTTGTTTTGCGGACCCCTACAGACAAAAATAAAAATATCGTCGTGGCGGGCAACTCGCCACGATCCCAAAAATATAATACAATAGACAAGTTAGCTTATTTTGTGAAACACTAAAATGCCGATATATGGTGTAGATTACGTTAAACAAATTGTTTCTTATTTTCCAAAATAAAAATTACAGAAAAATTCTATAAATTAAACTAAGTATACATCTCAAAAATCTTGTCCAAATTCAAAACCAATATTTAATTATATTAAATATATCGTTATGGTTTATAAACCATTCCATAGTGACTACTTGAAAATTTGATTTGGACATAACTCACCACCTATAAGACGAAGTCTTGATTTTTCACTTCCATTTGAAAAGTGAAGCTCAATAGATTTCAACATTTCTTGTTTCACAGAAACCTGACTTATAAGGAACCATATGTATTCAATTGAAGTTTAAATCGTCGAATTACGAACTACCGCGAAGTTACGAGCTCCATTATAGTTATTACGTTCAATCATCGTTTAATTAATATATTCGTTCTTATAATTCAAATATAAATAAAGTAAATATCATACCTTTTCCAAGTTACACAATACTGCATTTTAACCATTTCCGAGCATTTCAGAAATTAAATCTATTATCGCATTTATTTTATATTAATTCAAATATCGAATATTTGAATTCAAATCATTTAAACTACCCAACCATTATAAAAATAATTAAATATATTAATTATTAAATCGTAAAAATTCCGGGATGTTACATTCCTTCCCTCTTAAAAGAATTTCGTTCCCGAAATTACTAAGGTAGAAAAAAATGCTAAAAATCTTTATTAACTGGTTTAAAAATCATTTATTTTATTCCTTAGTTTCAGTTTCAACTGAACCAATTTGTTTCAATTAAAATATTAATTCATTCTTATTAACGAAAATTTCAAAAATTTCTGAAAATTTTCTAACATCTGAAATTTTCAAAAAAAAATCGCCAGCATCTCTTTTGCACGGCTTAGTCTGTCGACAATAGGGTCGACCTCCCCTGTCGACCTGGTCAGGTCTGGCTGGCCTAGTCTGTGTTCTGGTCGAATTTCTGGGCCTGGTCTTGTCACTAGGGATGAGTTGTCTTCTTTTGATTGGCTTCTCTTTAGAACGGATGGCTTTGATTAAACCTGGCTTCATCGACGGCTCTAATTAACTTGCAACTCTATAAAAACACCCTAGGTCTCCAACTAAAATTCACACAAAAATAAGAACTTGAGCAGCCATGATGTCAGAAGAAAACTAAGGAGAGCCTCCGCTTGAAAAGAGACGATCAACGATTCAAGAAACTAAACTCTAATCAAATTTCTACACAACATTTTCTACTCCATGGGAAAGCTTTGCAAATTCAAAATAACAGAAACCAGAAAACAAGTTTCAGCGCCCGTTGTAAGTATAGTGGTTTTCTGAATATGAATAGAAATTGCGATGTGATTCGATGTAAATGAAATTTGGGTTTTACTATTGTAAAATATTGATGTAAATTCTGTGTATTGCGTTGATTATGTCACATTTTGTATTGGGTGTTTGTGGCATAAATTGGTTGATGCGAGCCTATTGACATTTGTATATGAAAACAAATATCACTTGCAAGTTTGTAATAAAAACTAGAATTGACATCTTTATGTTATGTCGTTAACATGGTTAGCATATATTCTTTTTAGGCCTAAGTTGAGACTCATGTAAACATGTTCCAAGTTGAAACCTTTTATGCCTACACGACTCAAAACCTTTGTATACATTATTATGTTTATTTGCAAGTGATAATTGGGTTTATGCAGGTACCTTTAGGTTACACAAATTATACTAGTTTGATGTTGAAATAGGCTACTTGATGTAAAGTTAGTTTACACCTTTGGGTTATGTCAAAAAGTGGACATTTTTATGCTAGTTTGGTGTTCGACATTATGTCTAGTTATATGTGTATAAAACCATGTTTAAACAAGTCTAAAAGTACGCCATTTCATGTGACACCAATTTAGATATATCCTTATTGAATGAAAGTTCACATGACCCACAATCTATGTTAGTGAAAACGCTATGTTGCAAGTTCATGCACCACACACTTTTATGTATTCTAGAACAATTCATGATTCTGTGCTTCCCCTTTTTATGTTTATGAGTTGGGCTGGAATGTTAAGCCCAACATATGTTATGCTGCGTACGTACAAACGGGGGAAACAAACGTTGGGTTTAAAATAAAGTACATGTATTGGCATGTCTGACACATGCCAATGACTAGTGACAATTAAAGCGCTATAAATTATACCCAAAATTAGTGGATTTCGATAATTGGACCATAAACATTTACATATAAAAATTAAAAGTGACAAATATGTAAATCTAGAAAATACGAGCATGCTTAACCCGAGGTTGGATTGAGTTGTGATGTAAACCTGCCCGGACCCGCCCGGTTGTCCAGTAATCACAACAATACCTATCCAATGTGAGAGGTTAAGGCATTGAGCCCAATAAAGACCCAAGGTTAGACTGAGTTATGGCATAAGACTGCCTGGAACCGACCGGCATACAGGCAGCCACAACAATACCTGTCTAATGTGAGTGGTTGGTGCTTTAATAAGACAATTAAAGCTAAGCTAGGATTGGTAGGGTTAAGTAAATTTAATACACTTAGCCAAATTAACATGTTGACTAGATTTAAAAAGTTGGGGTTAAGTAAAGTTAATACACTTAGCCAATTTAACATGTTAACTAGACTAGAGGTTGGGGTTAAGTAAAATTAATACACTTAGCCAAATTAGTATGTTAGCTGGACTAGAGCATAGGGTTAAGTAAACTTAGAACACTTAACCATCATAGTGTGATAAATGAATAGGGTTAAGTTAAAGCATGAAGAACAATACTTAACCATTAAAACATGTTAATTAAACAGATGTTAGGGTTAAGTTAACTTAAACACTTAACCAACTTAACATGTTAACAAGACAAGACTTGTAGGGGTTAAGTAACTAAGAAAACACTTAGCCAATTTAACATGTTAACTAGACTAGAAGGTGAGGTTAAGTAAAGTTAATACACTTAACCAATTTAACGTACTAACTAGACTAGAAGGTGAGGTTAAGTAAAGTTAATACACTTAACCAATTTAACATATTAACTAGACTAGAGGGTGAGGTTAAGTAAATTCAGGACACTTAACCGTTATAACCAGATAATTAGATAAGTGGGTGAGGTTAAGTAAATTTAGAATACTTAACCATTATAACACGTTAGCTAGATAAGTGGGTAAGGTTAAGTAAATACACTTAGCCAATTTAATATGTTAGCTGGACTATAGGGTAGGGTTAAGTTAACTTAGAACACTTAACCATCATAGTGTGATAAATTGAACATGGTTAAGTTGAAACATGAAGGGACAATACTTAACCATTAGGACATGTTAATTAAGAAGATGTTAGGGTTAAATTAACTAAGGGAACACTTAACCGTTATAACATGTTAGTTAAAACAGATGGGCAAGGTTAGGTTAAAAGGGACACTTAACCAATACAAGATGAATGGGTAGGGTTAAGTAATAAGAAATACTTAACCAATATAACTTGGTTTGTGATAGGGTTAAGTCAACATGAACTACTGATAATACTTAGCTAGTTTAATATGACAAAGGAATGGGTTAAGGTAACTTGAATTGACTAATGACAACTTAACCAATCCAACTTGACGAGAAAGAGGGCTAAGTAGTAAACCTTAGTTAAGAAAACAACGATTCAGGAAACTAAGTGGTAAACCTTAGTTTGGAAAACTAAGTAGTAATTCTTAGTATAACACGAGGAGGAGCGAACGTCCATTTGATCTTAAAGAAGGCTCCAACGAATTGGGTTACGAAGCCCGAGGCTTCGGGGGGACGTGAGGGTACCATTGGTATCCCTCTGTGAGAATGCAAATGATCTGCCTGGGCTCACAGAGGTTAAGGTCTGCGTTAGAAGAACCAAGGGTATGCCTTGGTTGCAATATAAGGCAGCCTAAAGACTAGGATGGACCAGCGTGATTCAGCGGGACAAATGGCCCTGTGATATCGACCCTTCGTCTACCTACCATCTTGAGTCAGTCGAGATACGCATGCGGAAAGGCAGAGAACACCCAACAGACCATATACTTGCTATCTAGTTATGGGTGAGGCTGGCCAATTGGAAAGTGGGGTATAGGTGGCAGGAGTATAGTTCTCGTGCTTGATTTTCTTGGATTTCCTTTCATTAATTGAGGGAGGGGTCACGTGGGACCATAACCACTGGTAGAAAAACAGACCTTAGCATCTGCATCGACGGATATCTGAAAGCTCCTGACCGAGTTCCATGTTTCTAGAATAGCCCTGCCACGGGACTCGGGTCGCACATTTTAGGACATGTGCATCTAGACAGCGATAAACGATTTGCGACACATACGTGGGGAAAGTCTAGGAACATATACCACTCTAGGTATTGTGTCCTAGACTAGGGGCATCGTTCGACAGGTAGCATAATCCCTAGTGGACCTAGGTGGCATAAATCCTGAATCCGAGAAATATTAGATAAGACGCATAAACCCTAGTTGAATCTAGGGAACGCTCGATAGAAAACCCTAGATTAAATCTAGGTAATAAATAATAGATGTGCGCCTGATGGCAACCACAGTTACAGGGACTGGGATCACGTTATCATTTTATACAGATTACTAGTTGGGTTACTAGTTTGGTGGTACAGAGATTGGTATGGGGTGCGATAGTTTTTTGGATTCTAATCTGCTTTCCCTTAGTTTATGGTATTTTCCCATTTTCAGTTTATGCCTGTCATGTCCTTTTCCTTATTCATATATCGAAGCACCACTAGACTTACCAGGCTTTATGTCTGACTCTATGTTTTATTTCGTCTTCTTTTCTTTCGTTCCCCCCCAGGTAGTCAGGGAGGGAATAGCTCAGATTTGTATGGACCTGTTACTCTTTCCAAGCTTGAAGACTCTTTGATGTGCTGTTTTGGACTCTCTTTTCCACCGCTATGGCTGGCTAATGTTTTATTGGGGAATATCATTGTATATTTATGCTTCTTTATTTTGTTAAACAAGATAGATACTTTGTTGTTGGAAAACAATCTTTGTAAAAGATGTTATAAATGAAATAAAGTTTTATTCACTTTTCCGCTGCTTTATTTATCTGTCTTGTAATTTATCTGCATCTTTTACCTATAATACTTCACAGAACTTAGTGCATTCCCTTTGTGAGTGACACTAACGGATGTGGGGTGTTACACTGATCATTAACTATTCAACTGTTTGTATTAATGGGGAAGTTGGAGATAAAATAAAATCTAAAAGAGGCTTAAGGCGAGGAGATCCCCTTTCACCTTTAATCTTTGTCCTGGTAGCAAACGTTTTTAATCAGATGGTGAAATTGTCTCTCGCTCACAACATTCTTTCGGGCATATCTCAACCAAATTTCAATCTAAGCACCGCCAACCTACATTTTGCTGATGACACAATTCTCTTCACTGCTCCCACCCCTCTGAATATCAACTATCTCAAAGTCCTTTTATACACCTTCGAACTCATATCGGGTCACTCAATCAAATTCAATAAAAGCTCCACTATCATGTTGGGTAATTACTCTAACCTTAGTCCCTCAATTGCTGAATGCCTTAATTGCAAGCTAGGAGCATTCCCCATCACCTATCTTGGCATACCATTGCGCCTCACCAAGCTCCATAAATCAGATTGGTTACCCCTTATCTCAAAAATCGATTCTAGACTCGCAAATTGGAAGGCAAACTCCTTATCCTCAGCTGGCTGCCTTGTTCTTGTCAAGAATGTCCTCTCAGCAATGCCAACTTACTGGGTGTCTTTTCATAAACTACCTATCTGGGTTATCAACAAAATTGACTCTATTAGGAGTTCTTTTCTTTGGAATGGTGATAAACTGAAAAGACTTGTCAATTGGCAAACGGTATGTCTACCTTACTCTCATGTGAGTCTGAATGTCCCTCAGCTTGCCTCTTTCAACCTCGCACTCTTAGCTAAATGGATTTGGCGTACTCTCTCGCCGCATCGCTTCACTTGGAAGGATTGGATCTTGTTGAGACTATATAATGCAAATCCATTCTTTATCCTTCACTTTACTCCATCCTCAAGACCATCGCCATTCTGGATGGGCGTTCTAGCCTCACTCTCTAGGGTTAAATCTCTTTTTCATGTAAGAGTAAACAGTGGAGAATCGTGTTTATTTTGGCAAGACATTTGGAATGGGCAGATTCCCCTCTCCTCTTTATTACCTAATCTTGGTTCATTTAACATTTCTAGCCCACTAACTGTTGCAGAAGTCTTTAATTTGGGCCCAGTGGGCCTTTTCCCTCATTCGCTGTTTGGGCTTAGCACTATTAAGAACTCGATTCAATCGGAGAAATCATGAACTCTTTACGACTTTCAAATGGACCACATTCTTTTTATCAGGCTTTAGGCGCTTCAGATAAATTTTCGGTTGGAGCTTGCTACAATCACTGTATCCATCCTGGTCGTTGCTATTCTTTCTCTCGTATCTGGAAATGTAATCTCCCTCCACGCATAACATTCTTCCAATGGTTACTCATCCACAACATCATCAACACAAAAGAAAGACTCCGTCGTTTCAATGGTAACGTTGATCCATCCTTTGTTCTCTGCAACCTTAATAATGAATCCTTAACCCATCTCTTCTTCGAATGTGATTTTTCCTTCGCTATTTGGGCTGCTATAAGTTCATTCACTCTCGGTTTTATCCCTTCATTTCGATCTTTCTTTGATTAACCCCCCTGACCCATCTATGGATTCCTTGGTGGTAATCTTTTCTTGGTTTTTTGGTTTGAGCGTAAAGCTTATGTCTTCGGCAAACCCAAAAAGCTTTTGATGGAAACATGTTACCAAATCTTGCACCTATTCGAACTATGGGTAGGCACTGTCAGGCATGTTAGATTCATACTCTCCCTCCCCAGGCCGCATTCTCCGGGTACTCAGGGTAGCAGTTCGCTGTTCTCATATTGATGTGGCTTGTAGTGCTCAGCAAGTTGTTTTATTTTGGTTGTGTATTATTCACTATTTGTGAAGTAGCTGCTTAATGTATATATTATCAGTACTCTGTAGACTACCTATTATGACCTCCTTGGTCTAAACTTTCCTTGCTACTGGTTGGGCCTATCAACCAGGTATTATTATTAGCTTTATATGCATCTACACGTAACCGGCTGTGTAGTGGCACGCTACACATCCGTCTTTCTCCAAAAAAACAAAACTCTTTCAACTCATTCTAGAAAACTACTGATCCCATCTCTAACGAGTCATTCCTATTGGATATTGCTAATCCAATCTCTGGTGAATTCTTTCGTTTGGTCCTGATGTGTCTTGTTCTCGAGCTCTGTAAACCGGGGTGTGAGGCTCGCGAATTAACGCTATACACGAAGCTATGCTATATTAAAGTCGTGCTTTGATCGTCAACCACAAGACTTTTCTTTTCAACAAAAGCCTTGATCATTTGCATCTCAGCATGCCACACAGGCAATTCATGCCATGCGACTGATGTCTATCGGTATATAAACTCTGATCTCGTACGTCTCAGAGAAGGGCGTTAAGCAAGAGAATAAATTCTCCACGGCCAAACAGATATATATCTAATAGAGATCAATCAACACAGAATAAAATCCATGTCAGACACATAACCATTTACAAGTTTATTATGGGTCTGGACGAAACCAAAGGCACCTTATTCCTCGTCCCATATGTCCAATACAGGAGAGAGGTCCTCGCATATCCAGTCGATCTCCAAGTACGTTTGGACGATCACTACTTATTACCTCATCTTGGGTGTACAACCCAATTAAGACATCAGTAATCATCCAAACAATGTGAAGACCTCCGGTCTTTAACCACCGTCTTCATCATCAACTTATCATCGAATCAGTTATTCAAAATGGGTATAAGCCCGGCCTTTTCGAATAACTCGTGTATATAATAAACAAGTGCTATAAAAACACAACATACGCCTCATTCCATACCAAAATATTCTTTTATTCCAATATTCTTATACTTTGGGAAAGGTTCCCATTAATTTTGTCAAAGATAAATTCTTTAAATTTATTCTTTAATCTCCCTTTGGATATCAATTCTAAACCAAATTAAGGTTTATTAACTAGTCGGGATTAGCAAACCTTACCAAATTAATCATTTATTATATTTCTCAATCCCAACATATTCATCCCATGGAGCAAAACTGGTAATAACCCATATTTAATACCACGGTGTTATTGGTAAAATTATTTACCATTTCACGTTCAAATCTAATTAAAGATTTAACAGTCGCTTGGAGCAAAACTAGTGATACTCCATTCTCGGTCAATTCATGAATTCTATAAATTTAGTTATCCCATTCCCATTCCAATCTAATTAAAGATTCATTAAAAATCTAATTTAGTTTTAATCTCAAAAATCATTTCTTAATGATTATTCAAAGTTAAGAAATTAATCTTATTTTTAACTGGATTAAAGAACTAATGTCATTTAAAACACAGTTCACGATAAACCCAAAATCACATCCCATTAGTTATGGAATCTTAACGGAAAACAGATTGATATATATAATCGATATAAACTTCCGTATCCGACCCATAATATAAATGGAATAACGGAAAAGCCTTTTAAATTCCATATATAGTAACGGTCTTCCTCCACAGAAGTTCACATCGATTATTACCAAATCGAATTCCATTCTATTCAAATTTATTTTTTTAAATTGGAAAACTCTTCTTTGGAAAATTACCCTAAATATTAATTAAAAGATTTATAAATTCCAAAAAATATTTCACTGTAAATCGGGTTAAAGAACGAATGTCGTTAAAACATAGTTCACAATAAATGCAGTTCACATTCCATTTCATTCCAGTTATTAAATATAACTGGAACTCTAATAATCCTAATTAAAAGATTCATTATTTTCACACGGGGTTTAAGAACAGTGTTACTAAAGACACCATTCACGACAACCCAAAATCCAATTCTTTTATTCAATTCCATTTAAATATTAATTAAATGGAAAACTTCTCTAAACCTTAATTAAAAGATTTATTCCTTTCTCAACTGGGTTTAAGAACAGTGTTAATGAAGACAACATTCACGACAAACCCAAAATCCAATTTGAAATTAAATACAAGGCTCTGAATAGAAATTATATCAGCTTATATTCAATATCAAATTCTGAAACCAACAAATATCGTATTGGAAATAATGATATATAGTATATCTTTCAAATTTCCATAACAATATCCGTTTAATCACGAAATCCAACATCAAAATATTTCGAAGATGATTTCGACTCAAATCCATTCTAATTCATATATTGGAAATTCTGGTCCTTTTTAAAACCATTCACAACCCAATTTATTTATTTAAAAATATTTGGATTTTGATTCTAGTTAATAACTAGTTCATTTCGATAAAAATATATTTTTATCTTTTCAAATATTGAGTTTTTCATCCCAATTCTTTTCAAATCAATTCTTATGATTTTACACAAATTATTAATAATTTTAATAATTTTATCAAGGCTCGTACAGTTGATTTCCATAAACGGTCATCGAACTGCACTTACAACGACCTTTTCCAAATTTGATTTGGACATAATTCCAAATCCAACCGTTAGATTTCAAATCTCTTACATTCTTAGAAAGCTCTTTTCGATATGAACCCAACGGTTCCAGTTTTAGGAGAATCCGATGGTCCGCTCTCCCATAACGTCCATTTGAAGTCAATGGTCGAAATTCGCGAACTACCGCGGTGTGGCCGTTCTATTCGGGCCATTGTAATATATATATATTATATATTTCATCGATTTCCATTTAAAACGTATTTTATAAATTCATTTTAAAACGATTCTAACTTCATTTTCAATTTTAAATCAAAATTGAATATTCCATATCATTATAATATATAAATGATAATATTTTCGAAATATTGGATTTTGAAATCATTTGCTTTTCGATATTCATTATAAAACTGAATAAAATTGATATAAATATCGTACACCGCAAAATGGCGTTAATTTAATCAACACGGCTTTATATATTTCAATATTTTTGTGTCCATCCCAAATCGAACATCAAATCAGATTTTTAATCCTTTACTGAATATTATTTTAAAATATTCGTTATTTTAAAATATTCATCATTTTAAAATATTCATTATTTCTGAATTGGAACCAGGCACAGTCAATTACCGTATAATGTTATTTATATGGATTTCATACACACATGTACACAACAATAACTGTACATAGTCAACAATCATCCAGAGTGCATGACACAACTGCATAAGCATTAAATATAAATAATTAACGCTTACAACAGTCTGTCAACCCATCGATTGACATACAACTAACTATTGGGATTAGTGTATGTCCAATATCATCCCAATACCCGTGTGGGGTTTTCAAACAACAAACACTGATTATTATTTGTGCAGTTGGGCGATGTGTAAAATATTATAGTCCCAATCAATGTCAATTAAATGGATGTACATAAACAAATCATCTGATTTGTAAATGAATATTTATTTCAACTCATGAATCTTTTATTCAGTTCATATATACAATAAAATGATATTTTTATTGTTCAAATATTTTATTCCATACATGAATATTTTATTCAGTTCATATATACAATAAAAATGATATTTTTATTGTTTTAATATTTTATTCCATACATGATTATTTTATTCAGTTTATATATACAATAAAAATGATATTTTTTTTGTTCAAATATTTTATTCCATACATGAATATTTTATTCAGTTCATATATACAATAAAAATGATATTTTTATTGTTTAAATATTTTATTCCATACGTGAATATTTTATTCAGTTCATATGTACAATAAAAATGATATTTTTATTGTTCAAATATTTTATTCCATACATGAATATTTATTCAGTTCATTTATACAATAGAAATGACATTTTATTGTTCAAATATTTTATTCCATACATGAATATTATATTCAGTTCATATACACAATAAAATGATATTTTTATTGTTCATATTTTATTCCATACATGAATATTTTATTCCATACCATACAATCAACAATCACAGTACAGTCCATTCAATTCAAACAAACAATCATGGTTTGTACAATCAATGGTGTCAGGTGCTGCTAAGCACCGTCTGCATCTAGTATACATTTTACTGGAAAATAAATAGAGTGAGAGGAGTTCTCACTTTCGGTTTCCACTCCACCAGTTTTATTTCTGAATTTCTGAACCGTTCGGGTTTGAATTTGCCTAAATTTCCAACTAGCTCCAAATTTGACCCGGATAGTCTTGTTGTGAAGCTCTCGTCCCCACGATCGCAACAGATCCAGTTTCGCGCGATTTTGACCTCGTATGAAATAGATATTGCATTTTCAACTTTAATTACTTTTTTTAAATAACTAATTAATAATTAAAACTAAGTTAACCTCACCCTAGCTAACTTCCTCTTCGTTCATCTCTTATGGAATGAGAAAACAATGGTTCGACTTAATCCCTTGATTCCGCACACCTAACGAGAGGGCTAGAACTCGATCGAAGGGGCTCGCGATGTGCGCTTTCGCGGCGCCTCTCAATGGTGGTGGTGGGTTTCTGCTTGAGGTAGCGAGGCGGCCTGAAAAAGGCTTCGACGACGATGGTTTCCAGTTGAGAAATCGGGCGAATTACGAAATGATAATTCATCAAACTATTATCAAATTGAAGATCACTCATTGTAGAATAACTTTCGTTTTATAATCTTCTGGAATCATTGAATGAATTTCACGAATTTGGGGATCGAAATGTGGACGTTCTCGACCCTTGAGATTGTGAGCGACGACTTGTTGAAGAAACTAGGGTTTTGGGTGATTTTATATTAAATATTTTATTACTTATTTAATTATTTTATTTTCAAAAGTGAGAATTAGCATTCGGACTCCAAATCAAACCCAATGACTGTGGCCCCTAGCTAAATATCCCCATTCCGAACACAATGGGACATGTTTCGTAAGTCAGTTCGGATATTTCGATCAGTTTTCATTTAAATTGCAATATAAATCAATATATATTTAATTTAAACGTACTTTTCAATTTATTGGGGCCACATACGGACTCCAAAAATTCCCGTAAAATAAATCTAGCTAAGTTTTGACGATACGGTCCTAACGAAACTAACTTCATCGAATTTGGAGACCGTTTGAAAAACGGTCATTTTCCAGTCGATTAAATTCAAACTGAATTGACCAAACGCATTTAATTCCGCCACGCTCACTTATTAACTCCAAAAATTCTGAAAATTGGAATCTAGCAATAACTTGACATTCTAGATCCAGCAAAAGCAGTCTCGTTGAAAATAGAGATCGTTTGCAAAATCGCTATTTTTAAGAGCTATATTTTGTATAAATTCCATAGCGATTATTCGGAATTTTCAACTGGATATAACTTTTTATTCCTACTTTGAAATCTGGATTTTTACATTCTTGGAAAGATATTTTCAAACAAATTCAAATATTTTTGGTTTCACTGTTGAATCCTGTACATTCATTTGAAATTTGAAATCGAATTTTCAAACTACCACGCCATTTTAAATTCCTTTTATAATTAAAATAAATATTTATATTCTAACTTCGATTTAAATAAATTTATACATTCTAATTCTATTCAAAATAAATTTCTAGTCATTATTATTTAAAATAAATCATTTTAAATATTCAAAATTCTTTAAAATTGCCAAAATAAAATTTTTAAATTGGTTCTGATTTTCTGGGTTGTTACATATACTTCCTAACATATTTTCTATTAGATAATTTCTAGAAGTTTTACTCTTTTATTAGTATGTAATTCTTCTAAAATATCATTATTTTCATTGTTATTGAACTCGCTGTTTGAAGGTTCATTAGTGATACTTTCTTCTTCATTAATATTGTTATTTATTACGTTATTTTCTTTATAGAATTTTGGGAAAACTACGCCTTTGCGGAAGCGACCAGGATCTTATTCACCCAATTACTTAAAAACATTTTCTTTGGAAAATAACGCAGATATGAAATCACTTTCACAAACACAAGATATTCCACCCAACCAACCTCTTTATTGATTCACAAAAATAAATTTTTTTTACACTTAATTGATCAAAAACCAAAAGTAGACAAACTAAAATTGAATCAATAACTTTATTGAGATAGAAAAAGAATATCTAGATGACTATAACTATTGTTTGAGAAGGAGAACAATGAAGAATGACGGCAAGCACTTGGACAATCTGGAGGCACCAATAGGAATATCTTCTTTCAGCCATAATTCCTAATATTCCTCTCTAGGGCACAAGCCCTAAAGGCACACAGCCTGTTAATCTCTAAACTCAATTCAGCAATAAATAATCCAATCCTAGAAGATGCTTATATAAAAGAATAGAAGACCTAGGCAAAATAACCAAATTTCCTCCTCAAAACTGCAAAATATATCTTTGAAAAACCAGGTCAAAAACAGGAATAACACGAATTAAAGATGAGAAATACTAGGTCAAAGTTATCTTTTCCAATCTTCAATCTTCAAACTATCTCCTCTATCACAAAGCACTTCCAAGCATCATCTTCTTCAACATACATGTGATTTTATGTCACAAATCACAACACTCCACCTTGATATGAAATCATATCAACGAACAAGCCATCCGACTAACATGGAAATGTGATATCACAAATAACAAATTACTCCATCTTAATATGAGATCACATCAACACTCCAACAATCACTAAACAAATCAACTTAGCTCTTTCAATGACCACCTACTATTAATCAATACAAACCTTGATTTCAAGGCCACGAGATACACCCCACTTGTTTCTAGATTAGAGGGACTCAATTGATTTCAAGGCAATAATCACACCTAGTTGATTTAAGTGGGCTACAACCACACATACTCAATCACAGACACACCGCCTGCAAAAGAAGCATCTTCAATTTGAGTTGTACCACGCAAAACTAATGGTCTAAACGTGCTTGCAATACCACAAAGAATTTCAACTTGTGAATTTTCCATATCGACACCTGTCTTCCACTTGATCAAAGCTCCTTCCCCAATCTCTATCGATCCTTTGAGCACCAACAACGTGAAGAACCAAGTCGAAAACATGAACTGAATCATTATGGTATAGACAAATCAAACCAATTGCCTTTTTTTGTCATCTTCTGTCTTCCCTCATCCATATCTAAGGGCTTCTTCCAGTCTTCGTCAATCAAACCATTGAGGTATGGAATATCTGCCATCGCAAGCTTCCAAATTCCTTAATTTCTTCCATCAAAAATAGCCATCTTCGGAAACGACATCATATATGACACTAAAAAAATAATAATCAAATTTTCCAAACAAAAATCAAATTTTGCAATCGAAAATCACTCTAAGCTTTGCGATGATCTAACTCTAATACTAACTATTAGGAAACTGCGCTTTTGCGGAAGCAACCAGGATCTTATTCACCCAATTACTTAAAAATGATTTCTATGGAAAACAATACAGATATGAAATTACATGCACAAACACAAGATATTCCACCCAACCAACCTCTTTATTGATTCACAAAAACAAAATTTTCTTTACACTTAATGGATCAAAAACCAAAGTAAACAAACTACAATTGAATCAATAACCTTATTGAGATAGGCAAAAATTATTTAGATGACTACAACTATCGTTGGAGAAGGAGAACAATGAAGAACAACAGCAAACCCTTGGATAATATGGAGGTACCAATAGGAATATCTTCTCTCAACCCTAATTCCTAATCTTCCTCTCCAGGGCACAAGCCTTGAAGGCATACTTCCTCTCAGTCTCTCAACTCAATTCGGCCATAAATAATCCAATCCTAGAAGATGCTTATATAAGAGAATAGAAAACCTAGGCAAAATAACCAATTTGTTGCCTCAAAACTTGCAGATTATATCTCTGAAAGACCGGGTCAAAAACAGAAATATCACAGATTAAAGATGAGAAAAACTAGGTCAAAGTTATCTTCTCCGATCTTCAATCTTCAAACTCTACTCTACCATAAAGTGCTTCCAAGCATCTACTTCTTCAACATACATGTGATTTTATGTCACAAATCACAACAAGTTATACATGTAATGCTTCTTTGGTGGCATCGGTTCTCCTGTTAATAACTTTATGAGCTTTATTACTATTTGAGTACCCAATACAGGTTTCTTGATCTGATTTAGCATCAAATTTGTCTAAGCTATCTTTAGCATTTAAAATAATCCATTTACTACCAAAAACCTTAAAATAACTTTTGTCTTTTTATTATAAAATAAATAATATAAGGATTTATTAGTTGATGGTTTGATTAAAATTTCATTTAACGTACAAACGTTATAGCGATTGCTTCATCCAAAAAAATTCTTGGTAAATTATAATCACTTAACATAATTTTAGTGCATTATTAAATCAATCTTTTTTATGTTCTACCACTCCTTCTTGCTGTGGTGTTCTTAAAAAAGAAAAATTACTAGTTATGACTTTCTCACTGCAGAAATTTTAGAAAATTTCATTTTTTAATTCTCCACCATGATTACTTCATATAATTTTAATTTTAATAGAAATTTGATTTTGAATTCTTTAAACAAAGATTTTAAAAAGTTCAAAAGCATCACTTTTATGTTTTACCATCTACTATTTCGAATGTATATTTACTATGATTTATAGATTTTATTTACAAAGAATCGAAAAGATCAAGATGAAGAAGTTCATGGGGTTGAGAAGTTGAAATCGATTATTTCGACATAAATGAACTTTTTCTCAGTTTTTCTACTTGGCACGTGTCATATAAATTATCTACTTTAAAATCCATTTTGGGAAAACCTTCAGTAAGATCTATGTAGAAATTTTAGATAAAAGATTGAAATTCAAATGACCAAATTTTTTGTGTCAAATCCATGGGCCAGTTGTATTAGCCAAATAACACAGGCTATCATTTGATATTTTCATACTTATGATATAAATGTTTCATTTCCCAATGCCTTCATTGATAATTTTTCGCTCGTTATCATTAATATGGCATATATCTTTTTCAAATTTAATTTTGTGGCTTTTTCGCATAATTGAATAATACTTACCAGATTATGTTTTATGTTTCTAACATAAACATTACAAATAATAGAATTCTTAGAGTTACTGACATTGTCGATGCTAATTACGTATCCTTTAGAATCATTTGCAAAGTTAACTAATCCGCCTTCTTTGTTAAATATTTCCTTAGAATCTCTAGTATCTAGTCCTATTCTTGAGCATCCACTATATAGTATCTACTTATTCTTGTTGATCTGTAATATTTAACTACTTGATGACACCTCATCAAAAGCCATGTAACATGTTTATCCTGCAGTTCAAACCTTTCCAAGAGATCAAGTGATTTTTTATAACAAATAGATGCAAATTTATGCAATGACATCGATATGATTTTGCAAAATGTCCATAAAAAAATAGTGTTCACAATAGCATCAAAAGTTGCAACTAATTTTTTTTCCCAAGAATCATATTTTGAATACTTTAAAAACCAGTGCTCTGGTACCGAATATGAGAATGCATAACATGGATTTTAACGTTAATTAACATTAGAGGAAGGTGAATGGTGTTTTCTTAATTATACGAACAATTTTAAATTCTTTTAAGATTATATTAATAGTGATGTAATAAATAATCACAGAAACTATCATTAAATCAAGATGCACACAAAAATAAATCTAGTAAACTAAAAGACACACCATGATTTTATGCTGGTTCAGAGTTACCCTACGTCAAATCTCGCACAAACCTTGTACGAATTTCTTTTTAACTAGCAGATGCAAATGCAATATCAATTTCAAAGCTACAAGACATGCCCTCCTAAATCCCAACCTATGGGAAGACACACTTAATTCTTGTGGCAACAAGTTACACCTAATGGATTTTTGAGGCTACCACCTCATCAAATTGGTTTAGAAGCTACAATCGCACCTTTTTGAAGACCGATTTTTTGTCTAATAGAGTTTATAAACTTACTTTTTTAATCTTTGATTATAATTGATTATGTAATTCAAAATTACACTTTAAAATTAAGAGATTGATAAGGAAATAGAGAAGCAAATCAAAGATAAACATGATTTACTCAGGTTGAATTTCGATAGATTTTAGTTTAGAAATTCTTTATAAAATGAAAGAAGATAATGAGGAGAGAAGAATGGAAGAAAATAATTAGGAAGTTCGTTCAAAATGACTGATATATGTAGTGGAACAATGTAACACCCAAAAAATATATACCCTAAATAGAAATAAATAAATTAATTAAGAATAGATAATGATATTTAATAAAATATTGATGGGCTAAAAATATGAATATTTAATGATTGATAATTTAGCCACAAAAATTATTTCCATTGTATTTATGGCGAGACTCTAGTCCGTTTTCATATTTTATTTATTGAAAACAGAGTTCATATGAAAAAGTTACAAAATACAAGTTGTACATAAATAATATACACACATCATTTGAAATGCAAACTGTAGATGTGAAACAGGAATAAAAATAATTACTTATGGTATGATGGAGTATTCCTTTTGGTTTTCAAACTTGTGTACATATATAAATATATAAGAGGGGATAAGAATCATAAAGAACCTGAAATAATTAATTAAAGTAAATAATGCATTAGTATGAAATCAAACGACCAAGAGAAATAATTTCTCCACTCTAGGCCTTTAAGCGGGGTCAACCGCCTCCCTTAAGGGGGTCAACCTCCCTTAAGGGAGAAGGGTGGGTGGAGGTCCATTTTAGTTTAGGACTTTATATAATTTTGTTCGAACATATTGTTGATATTTTATAAAATGAATATGACGGTCCATACACTGTCCAACGAGTATAAATAAGTCCCTTGCCTCCTCCTCAACCTCTACGTTTTCTTCTAAGTTCAGCCTCCATTCTACTTCTCCTTCATTCCGTCTAAATTCTAGAATTTGGAAAGGTTAGATTCTTCTTCGTCTCTGACCTATTTTCTACCTTCTCTAATCTAATTTCTTATTCGAATCTGGAATTAGATATATATATATACACATACATATATATATATATATATGTATGTATGTAAGATTCTAACTTGATTCATATATATATATATATATTACACGGAAAATTTAGAGCACACTATTTTTAGGAAACAATCCAAAATCTTATTCTACATAGCTTTCTTCTTCTTCTTGGTGTTCTATGAGCGAGAATTATCTTAATTTTACGATTTTCAATAATTATATTGTGAAAATTTATATTGTTATGCCTAAGATTACGAGGTTTGGATTCTTACGAAAACAAAATAAATATAAATCCCCAAATCTCTTAATAGTTTTGGAAATGGTCAATCATGAGATAATATCGGGTTTTGGGTTATGGATATAAGAAAGACATGATTTTTGGGTATTGTGTAATTTTGATATTTGGTTTGATTTACTCTCTTTTTAATTTATTATAAATTTGATTCATGCAAAAACATAGATTTGAGTAATGTAACTTAAATATGTTTAAATATCTACTTTTATAAAATAGACAGTTTAAAGATATTTGTTAACTCGGAAATTTGTTCTTCCAAGTTAAACACTTGAATAAAGCAATCCATAGATAATCTCACAATCATAGAATATGTAAAAGATAAAGGAACACGCAGAATTGTAGTGGTTTAGCAATGTGCCTACATCCACTTGTAGTAACCTTATGTTTATATTGTTTGATTACAAGGTACAATTGGTTTTACAATAAGAAATATGAAGAGAAAGAAGTGAATCTTGTTTTTGGTGAGTTCCTGTGGCAGGAGAAGAAGGAAGATCCTTTGAAATGTCCAAAGCTCAGTTATTTTTAGGAGCTCCATAATCTGAGTCGGCCAAGACAAATGGAGGCATACCCGGTTCGACGAAGACACATGGCAGCATCTCTGACGGTTAAGGTGTAATAAGTGAATCACGTTTAAGCAATATATGTAATGGGATTCGATGGAGTACACATCTGGCTTTGCTAACCTAGAGTTCAAGTGCTCAACGCCTATACACCCGAGACTTTTATTACTTTGGATATACGCCTTCAAGTTTGTCAATGTTCGCCCCCGAGTCTTAAGCACTTTGATGAATGTAAATCCATGATGGGACTACCTTACAAAGAAGTGGGTCTATAATATTAAAACATGTGTTACAAAAATCTTAGTTTCCATACAAGTCTCATATGAAAAGTAAAGCAGTACCAAAAAGAAGTTGTACATTTTATTGTCATATTGCACCTTGTCCTTTCTTTTATTATTGAAATAATCCTTAGAATCTAACTTGCAAGTTATTTTTTTATGTTATATTATTTTCCTATTATTGATTCGAATGAAATGAAGTGAAGTTGCTCTTGGCCGAACTGAGTTAGGCCGAGCCGAAGCTTGCTAACCTTGGCTTTGCTAACCTGGAGTTCAAGTGCTCAACGCCTATACACCCGAGACTTTTGTTACTTTGGATATATGCCTTCGAGTTTGTTAATGTTCGTCCCCGAGTCTTAAGCGATCTAATGAATGTAAATCCATGATGGGACCGCCTTACAAAAAAGTGGGTCTGCAATATTAAAACATTTGTTACCAAATTCTTAGTTTCCATACAAATCTCATATGAAAAGTAAAGCAGTACCAAAAAGAAGTTGTACATTTTATTGTCATATTGCACCTTGTCCTTTCTTTTATTATTGGAATAATCCTTAGAATCTAACTTGAAAGTTATTTTTTTATGTTATGTTGTTTAGAACATTTCCTTTACGTATATCCCAATTATGCTCTTATTCATATGTATTAAATAAAGTAATTAACGTATTATAATGCATACTAAATGCGTTTAATTTTGAATTTGAATTTAAATTGTCTCTATAGAAATTTTTTTATGTGTGTGAGTACTTAAGTATTTTAATAAAATTAACGACACAAGATACGAGGTTAACCCTTACTTGCAGTATAAGCCTGCCCAGAACCGACCGACATATGAAAAATCTACAAGAGGTTGGGTTAATTCGTGATGTATAGTGTTATGGGCCATTATAATAGTGCGATGAAGAGGAAGTCGCGATGTACTTGGGGATTGCGTGGAACTGGTGAGCAAGTCGCGATCTAGAAATGAAGATGAGGGATGCGGCAGCTTATGTTTGAGGATGGTGCGATAGTGGATGATTATGGACGGTCAGTGATTTACTTGCTATGTGTTCAGTATAAAGAAGTTAATGTTCTAGAGGAGAATGAGGATAGGCGGCCTTAGGGTTCTTGGCATAGATTATAGGAAATTTACTTAAATAACCTAGGATTTTATTTAACTGATCACATATATATAATCATATTTACTTATAAATAGAATATTAAAACATGACTAAAGTAGATTAAGGAATGAGATGGAAGTAAATTGAATGTAGTTAATTAAGTTTTAGTCACTAATTTAGTTAATCAATTCCTTAGAAATATTGTGTTTAATTTATACAAGGTTGGAAGATCGGGAAGTAGGATATTTGGATTCATAGTTGCAGATCGTACAATCCGGAATTTTATTTGGAGAAAATGAGGATTCTCGGTTAAATTAAACTTATGTTTAATTTAATCAAAAATAAATCGCTATATCGACGGCAAAATTCACGATGAGTAAATCTCACTCTGTTTTATTTAGAATTATTTTTATTAGTTAAAAATAATTGTTCGTTGGTTGTTTGCTTGCATTTTAATTTTTCTGTGGCTAAATTACAAATATATTAGTTATTTAGGCTTGGTTGTTAGTATATATATATATATATATATATATATTGGTGATTGGTTTGATTCCCGTAGTATCATTAGCGGATGCCCGCGGTACCATTAGCGGATGATTACCCTATACGCCCCACGCTATGATAGTGGATGACCTTCTGTACCGCGATATCCTGCCTCGAAGCAGGATGGGTATTATTTATGTTGACTAACGTCTGTGGATGCAGGAAAAACAGGTTGGAGGGATCTAGCTGGATTCCTCAAAAATATATTATCTGTTTGTTTGTTTGTTTGCATATATACTGTCATATATGATGTGTTAGAGAACCTGTCAATTATAATTGGTTGTTTTGATTGTTTGAAATATCACTGAGTCTTAATGTTGATTTATAAAAATATCGCGAAAGAGATTTTGAGATTTAAAAGGAAAAATCTATTTTCTAAAATAGAATTTGAATTTTGAATGGGCTAAAGATATCTACTTGTTTTGGAAATAAATAAAACAAGTATTGAATTTATAAACGATGTTTATAAATAATACAAGACATTGAAGTGAATTTATAAATGGTTTTCATAAATAAAATAGATTGATTTTCGTTGGATAATCAGATAATTAAAAAGAAATTATAAACAGTGTTTATAGAAATAAAGTGAGAGAAATTATCATTGGATAATTTGAATATTTAAATTCAAATGTGAATTTAAAAATAGAAATGGGGAAATTGTTTTAAAAAATAAACAATGGGATTTATTCTGATGTTGAGAATATAAATTGGACTAAAATAAATTCGTAAGGATTTATGATTTGAATTCGATTAATTCAAATTTTATTTAAATAGATTTTAGAATTTGAATGTATAGAATTTGAATAGAATTGAAAATAGAGAATTCAAATAGAATTGAAAATAGAAAGTTGAATATAGAAATTCAAATAGAATTTGAATATAGAGAATTTGAAATAGAATTGAAATAGAATTTCAATATAGAATTCAAATAGAGTTGAAATGGGAAATTGAATATATGAAATTCAAATAGAGTTGAAAGGGGAATTTTAATATAGAATTCAAATAAAGTTGAAATGGAAATTTAATATAGGAAATTTAAATAGAATTGAAACGGAATTTGAATATTGAAGATCGAAGTATAAATAAATTTATTACTAAGCAAGGAAAAATCGACAATTATAGACAATCGAAAATATTATGTTGAATTAGGAAAATGATTCGATATATATTTAAAATATAGCAGAATGGAGTTAAAATTTATATATAAACGAAGTTTAAATGTTTATATATATAAATATAATTAAAACGAACTCGCCGTAGTGCTGCAGTTCGTAAATTGGTGAGTCAAACTTCAATTGAGTATATAGAACTCAAATTAAGTCGGAATTCTTTGAAACAAGAACCGTCAAGACCAATTAGATAATAGTTTTCTAATGGAAGAGAAAAATCTAGATTTCGTCAAATAGATTTTGAGTTATGCCAAAATCAAATTTTCATAAAAACATCGCCATAACCATTTAAAAACCATAATGGTTTATTTAATTTTATATAAGGATTTTAAGCAAATAAAATCCAAATTTCATTTAGGAAAAATCTAGATTTGAGTTATAAATAATATCTGAACTCGAGTGAAGTAATGAACTGATTTTTGAAACAAAATCAAACCAGATGTTTAGTTGTTGAGTAGAATTGACTAATGTAAGGAAATATTAGTTAACGGAATTTAAAATCGAAATTTGAACTTTAGATCAGAAATAAAAGGTTTTGTAAATTCATATTCGAAATTGAATATGACACTTGATTTAGAAATGGAATTCTATTGTTTTAAAAATAAATCAATTTATATTTGAACGTGATATGTTCAAATAACAAGTGAAATAATCTAAGAGGCTAATTAAAGAATAAATGGGCGAAACTGAATTCAACGATTGGATTGAGTTGAATTGAAAACAGGTGAACATGTGTTAGACAGGTATGGAATGAAGCATATGAAGTGTATGAAGATTATAATTTATGTGCCCGACAAAAAGGTACACGTTTAAATTCCATATGAGGTTTTATGCGCCGTATCGGCAAGCCGCTTGGCTTTTTCTTTTTCTTTTTGATTGGAGAGGCCTGTGTGGCGGTTTGGGGGTTTCCTCGATGCTCCCGGTAAAAAGGAGGTTATGGCGAAATTTTCCAAAAATTTAAGGAGTTTGAATATTTTTAAGAAAATCTGATAGTTAGGAATCAATGTATCGATATATATAGAATTCGATAAGTAAATGAATTTAAAAATAGAATATTATAAACAAAAAGGAAATTGATAATCTGGTAATAGAAAGAGAAACATATATGCGTTTAAAAATGAATAATTTGTTTGTATGATGTTGATTTTTCGGGAATAATAGATTTGTCTATTTTGAAGTTAAAGATGTTTTCAGTCAAGGTCTGAGAGGTAATTTTACCCCAAATCGATTGTTTTCATTTTTAACTGATAAATAACTTCAATATCGATAATCAATATTTGAATAAGATTTAGTTGAATACAGTATTTCGAGTTGTAACGATGTTTTACACCACATTCATTTTTACCCAAATAAGTGGAATTTTGGGAATATGACAATAAATATTTCCTAAGTATATAAATGAATAGTCGGGAAAGAAATAAGTAATTGGGATGTTCTCCAATTATA
This sequence comes from Allium sativum, assembly GCA_030737875.1. Classification (NCBI taxonomy): domain Eukaryota; kingdom Viridiplantae; phylum Streptophyta; class Magnoliopsida; order Asparagales; family Amaryllidaceae; genus Allium; species Allium sativum. The sequence continues at coordinate 116,909,706 of CM060925.1, forward strand.
AATAGAAAATATTTTCTAAGTGTAGGGCATAAAATAAGGCAAAATATGAAAATGTTTTCCAAATGGGTAAGAGGCCAAGATGATAATTTAAAATATTTAGTTAATGAATATTGTTAGAGAAATGAAGAAGTGAATTAATTAATGAAATATTTATTAACGGCCCTGTGATTGTTTGATGTTTTGAATGGATGTTTGTTTTTCTTCGATAGCTAAATAATCGACTATCGAAGTGTTTGCAAATATCGTTGTCAATATGGAGAGACCGGTTGGATTATTATCCGAGAACCACTTTGTATTCGCAGTAGCGTTGCGAATCAGTTTATATGAAGATAATCGAAGATGGAGTAAAGTGCAAGGGCTTTTTCTATTAATAGAAATTGTGCCTTCGGTTTCGTTCAGTCCCAGAATGAAGTGTATGGACAAATGTATGACAAAGTATTTCCAATGATCAAATATGTTGATCTGTATGAATATATATGCTGGCAACGGATTTATTCCCTTAGCATAATATCCAGAATATATTTGTGCAAATCAATTAGTGATTAACGGATTTGACAATGTGGCATTCAAAGTGATTGTGCTATCAAGGAATGATAAGTAATCGTAGCCTCAGGACTCAACAACCGGGAAATGACAAAAATCGGGCAGGCAGCATGGCTATGTGGGTCGCTCCCATTAGGGTGTATTATCACCTATCTAGAGATTCATTTAACTCCTTATTCTGTTCGATGCTGTCCCATTCGGGAAACGGTTGCTGATCCCAACCGTTGGTGATATACGTTCGATACACTCAAGCGAATGAGTGGTCGGTCATGTGTGGGCCGGGTTACAAGATGTTCTTATTGAACGCTAGTGTATCCCCTCTAGAGTAACTGATCAGAAGGTGGTCCCATACCTTGTTATGTTGGAAATCCAATTTCCAATAAGCGCCATGCGGTTTTTGATTTTATATTATATATGGAGCGTGAGATGCAAGCGTTCCGCTAGATTGTTATTTATTTGATGTAGACATTATTGTAATATCACTGGATTTGATATAAAAAATATTTTGGGTTATCGTATGGTAAAAACCATCCGCGTTTATGTCCGGATCGGTCTTACGATTATCATTTCTTTCGAAAGGATTTTTAAAGTTAAACAAATGGTTGGAGTTTACTCACACCAATCCCATGACTGACCCAGAGTTTTGTTTTTTGTTTTTTTTGTTTTCCCTAAACTCTTGGGTGCCCAAATTTGTACGGGCAGTCAAGTATTCTGGATTTTCAGATCCACTTGGAAGAGCTGGAAGAGGAGGCTTCACCAGTTAGATATAGACTATCATATTTCCGCTGTGTACTATGTTGTATCTGGAAACGGGTGTTTATAAATATTCCAAGAATAACGGTTGTGCTCTGATGATGGTATGTATATAAAGTTACTGATTTGTATTTCAAAAGTTATGTTATTTAATATATTTTATTCGTTCCGCTGTTAGTTTTTGATCTTCTTTTTCTTCTATTCTAATATTTCTTTCTTTTTATTTCTCATCCTCTAACTTCTTTCTAATAATGATTCGTATTTCTATGCAATTTGGGTTGGACGTGTGGTGTTATTAGTCAACTCAGATAGTGCGGATGTGCGGGCCATTACAGTTGGTATCAGAGCTTAGGTTGAGAGAACACCTAGGCTTTGGTGGGATGTGCTCATTAGAGATAGGGTCAGTATTACCCTAGAATGAGTTGAGTATATATATACGAGAGAGCGTATTTGTTAATTGATTTAAAAATTGTTTTATATTGTGTTGGCTGGTCTGTTGAGTGGTTTATGAATTCTGATCGAATTGTGGGACGCCACGAAGTCGATAGGAATTTCTAAACACTTGAACAGAGAAATTTGACACAATAATGTTTTAAAGTAGGTAGATGAAATAATTTTACCCAAAATTCTACTTTGATGGAAGAGGAATAATTTTCTGAAATTATTATAAGATATGGATGTGTTGATTATTTGGATTATAATCAAATTAGATTATAAAAACTGGAATGGTTATATATAACCAAAATAAAATTTGTATATGAATTAATTGTACAAATGAGATGAATTAGAATTGAATTCAAAACAAAATTTGGAATTTTAAATCCTGGGAAGTTTAAAAATATTTTCTAAAGTATATTAGAACAACATAGCTTATGTTTGAAGGATTCCGAATAAAATCATTTTGAGATGGATTTTGAAAGTGATTAAGCACTGAACTCATTCAATGGCTGGGAAATAATTATGATGATGGTCGCGACATCATCAGTGTTCATTTCCGAGTTTCTAAGTGATGGATTGCTACCTTAGAAAAGTTTTGTTGGAAATTTGTTTGAAATAAAATAAATTGGTTTGAAAAAAATTCAATTGTTTGAATTTGAGATGGTTATAAACATAGGTATATATTTATAGGACTTCAAAAGGATTTGAAATGAAAACCCGGAAATTTGAATTCTAGAACTAAAATTTAGCTTAAGCAAGTTAAATAGATTGAGGTAAATAAATTGAATTAGAATCAATTTGAATAAATTTGAATACATATGGATGAAATATGAATTGGATATGAATATATTCAATATAAATCATTCAGAGTAAGTGAATAGAAACCAAAGTTTTATGGGAACTAAAATTTGTAGAAATTTGAAATATTGAGTTTCAACATAGATGGATTTTGAAAAATAAATGGGTTTGTAGCACTTTTCCTACCTAGGTAATTTCGGGGACGAAATTCTTTTAAGGGGGAAAGAATGTAACGACTTGGATTTTTGGTCGATTTATTTTAAATATTTAATATCGTTTTAAATATTTAGTTGATAATATAAAATTTATTTTTTATATTGATTTATCAATTTAATACTCAAAATACGATTTATTTTGAATATATAATCATCGTAACACGAAAATGAATTTTAATTGAATTCAAAATTTAAAACCGAATTGAAAACTATTTAGATAATCAATACAGACTGCTATCTGAATTTGAATAATAATATAAATTTATATTGATTTAAATTTATATCTTCTCTATATGATCGAATTGGGCTTCGATACTTGTCCCAATGTGTTCAAAATAGTGGTATAACCCTAGGAATGCCGGTTATTGGGTTCGGAAAGGAGTTCGGAATCACATGGTATTTTAAATTAAATAAAATCGTACTGGTAAATCCAAACTAAAATAAATTAAATAAATTACTTCCTTCCTAAGCTAAATACACTGAAAACCTACCCCAGATAAACCTTACCCAATAAAACACCTACCTTCGTTTCCTTAGCATGGAAGCATCTCTCCATTATAAAATCACGGCTACACCTTCCCTTTATTTTCTTTCTTCAGCATGAAATTCTCTTCCTTCTTTCCCAATTATTTTCCCCAATTTCAATTTGTATACTATAATAATAAGATAAAATAAAACATACCGTTCACTTAAATAATGAAAATCAAAATCCATATACTATTGTATCATTTCAGAGCCTAAAAAATAAACCGTATACTCAGTTGCGAGTTCAGATTATATTGTGAACCTCGATTTCAATTTTAGGGATAGTTGTTGTTCATCGTGGTAAGGTCGAAGGACCTCGCGATTTTTACAAAGGGAAACAGAAATGGGGAATCGCGATTTAAAGGTTTTAGGAGATCTAAAGCTCGATGGAGGCACTTGCGATTTGTAAGGGAGGAGATGGGGTGTCGACATCAGTTGTTCTGAAATTTGCAGAGCAGTTTCGACCGTTGTGTATGGAGCGTTTGAAGTATGGCATTTATCATGGGCTAATCTTTGTTTGGGAATGATCAATGTAGTCACGAAGGAGTCACTGAGGGTTGAAAGGTTGCGAGTGTGTCCAACAGTGCCTGGGATGTTGATTGAGGTGCTTGATTGTAAGATCAGGGAAGCGGGTTTGGATCCACTGCAGTTCGAGGAAAATTAAGCGTGTTTGTAGTAGTGCGATGAAGAGGAAGTCGCGATGTACTTGGGGATTGCGTGGAACTGGTGAGCAAGTCACGATCTAGAAATGAAGATGAGGGATGCGGCAGCTTATGTTTGAGGATGGTGCGATAGTGGATGATCATGGAAGGTCGGTGATCTACTTGCTATGTGTTCGGTATAAAGAAGTTAATGTTCAAGTGGAGAATGAGGATAGGCAGCCTTTGGGTTCTTGGCATAGATTACAGGTTATTTACTTAAATAACCTTGGATTTTATTTAACTGATCACATATATATAATCATATTTACTTATATATAGAATATTAAAACAAGATTAAAGTAGATTAAGGAATGAGATGGAAGTAAATTAAATGTAGTTAATTAAGTTTTGTCACTAATTTATTTAATCAATTCCTTAGAAATCTTGTGTTTAAATTATACAAGGTTGGAAGATCGGGAAGTAGGATATTTGGATTCATAGTTGCAGATCGTACAATCCGAAATTTTATTTGGAGCAAATGAGGATTCTCGGTTAAAATAAACTTATGTTTCATTTAATCGAAAATAAATCGTTATATCGATGACAAAATTCACAGTGAGTAAATCTTTCTCTGTTTTATTTTGAATTATTTTTATTAGTTAAAAATAATTGTTCGATGGTTGTTTGCTTGCTTTTTAATTTTTTTGTGGCTAAATTTAAATATATTAGTTATTTAGGCTTGGTTATTATTATATATATACTGGTGATTGGTTTGATTCCCGCAGTATCATTAGCAGATGCCCGCGGTACCATAATGGATGACCTTTTATACCACGATATCCTGCCTCGAAGCAGGATGGGTATTATTTATGTTGACTAACGTCTGTGGATGCAGGAAAAACAGGTTGGAGGGATCTAGCTGGATTCCTCAAAAATATATTATCTGTTTGTTTGTTTGCACATATACTGTCATATATGATGTGTTAGAAAACCTGTCAATTATAATTGGTTGTTTTGATTGTTTGAAATATCACTGGGTCTTAATGTTGATTTATAAAAATATCGCGAAAGAGATTTTGAGATTTAAAAGGAAAATTCTATTTTCTAAATTAGAATTTGAATTTTGAATGGGCTAAAGATATCTACTTGTTTTGGAAATAAATAAAACAAGTATTGAATTTATAAACGATGTTTATAAATAATACAAGACATTGAAGTGAATTTATAAATGGTGTTTATAAATAAAATAGATTGATTTTCGTTGGATAATCAGATAATTGAAATGAAATTATAAACCGTGTTTATAGAAATAAAGTGAGAGAAATTATCATTGGACAATTTGAATATTTAAATTCAAATGTGAATTTAAAAAAAGAAATGGGGAAATCATTTTAAAAAATAAACGATGGGATTTATTTTGATGTTCAGAATATAAATTGGACTAAAATAAATTCGTAAGGATTTATGATTTGAATTCGATTAATTCGAATTTTATTTAAATAGAAGTTAGAATTTGAATATATAGAATTTGAATAGAATTGAAAATAGAAAATTGAATATAGAAATTCAAATAGAATTTGAATATAGAGAATTTGAAATAGAATTGAAATAGAATTTCAATATAGAATTCAAATAGAGTTGAAATGGGAAATTGAATATATGAAATTCAAATAGAGTTGAAAGGGGAATTTGAATATAGAATTCAAATAAAGTTGAAATGGAAATTGAATATAGGAAATTTAAATAGAATTGAAATGGAATTTGAATATAGAAGATCGAAGTATAAATAAATTTATAACCGAGTAAGGAAAAATCGACAATTATAGATAATCAAAAATATTATATTGAATTGGGAAACTGATTCGATATATATTTAAAATATAGCAGAATGGAGTTAGAATTTATATATAAACGAAGTTTAAACGTTTATATATATAAATATAATTAAAACGAACTCGCTGTAGCGCTGCAGTTCGTAAATTGGCGAGTCAAACTTCAATTGAGTATATAGAACTCAAATTAAGTCGGAATTCTTTGAAACAAGAACCGTCAAGACAAATTAGAAAATAGTATTCTAATGGAAGATAAAAATCTAGATTTCATTGAATAGATTTTGAGTTATGTCAAAATCAACTTTTCAGGAAAACAACGCCATAACCATTTAAAAACCATAACGTTTATTTAATTTTATAAAAGGATTTTAAGCAAATAAAATCCGAATTTCATTTAGGAAAAATCTAGATTTGCGTTATAAATAATATCTGAACTCGAGTGAAGTAATGAACTGATTTTTGAAACAAAATCAAACCAGATGTTTAATTGTTGAGTAGAATTGACTAATGTAAGGAAAAATTAGTTAATGGAATTTTAAATCGAAATTTGGACTTTAGATCGGAAAAAAACGGGTTTGTAAATTCATATTCGAAATCGAGTATGGAACTTGAATTAGAAATGGCATTCCATTGTTTTGAAAATAAATTAATTTATATTTGAATGTGATATGTTCAAATAACAAGTGAAATAGTCTAAGAAGCTAATTAAAGAATAAATGGGCGAAGCTGGATTAAACGATTGGATTGAGTTGAATTGAATTGAAAACAGGTGAACTTGTGTTAGACAGGTATGGAATGAAGTATATGAAGTGTATGAAGATTATAATTTATGTGCCCGACAAAGAGGTACACGTTTAAATTCCATATGAGGTTTTATGCACTGTATCGGCAAGCCGCTTGGCTTTTTCTTTTTCTTTTTGATTGGAGAGGCCTATGTGGCGGTTTGGGGATTTTCCCGATGCTCCCGGTACAAAGGAGGTTATGGCGAAATTTTCCGAAAATTTAAGGAGTAAGAATATTTTTAAGAAAATTTGATAATTAGGAATCAATGTATCGATATATATAGACTTCGATAAGTAAATGAATTTAAAAATAGAATATTATAAACAAAAAGGAAATCAATAATCTGGTCATAAAAAGAGAAACGTATATACATTTAAAAATGAATAATTTGTTTGTATGATGTTGATTTGTCAGGAATAATAGAATTGTCTGTTTTGAAGTTAAAGATGTTTTCAGTCAAGGTCTGAGAGGTAATTTTACCCCAACTTGATTGTTTTCTTTTCTAACTGATAAATAACTTCAATCTCAATAATCAATATTTGAATAAGATTTAGTTGAATACAGTATTTCGGTTTGTAACGATGTTTTACACCACATTCGTTTTTACCCAAATAAGTGGAATTTTGGAAATATGACAATAATATTTCCTAAATATATAAATGAATAGTCGGGAAAGAAATAAGTAAATGGGATGTTCTCCAATTATAAACAGAAAATATTTTCTAAGTGTAGGACATAAAAGAAGGCGAAATATGATTTTTTTTTTCCAAATGGGTAAGATGCCAAGATGATAATTGAAAATATTTAGTTAATGAATATTGATAGGGAAATGAAGAAGTGAATTAATTAATGAAATATTTATTAATGGCCCAGTGATTGTTTGATGTTTTGAATGGATGTTTGTTTTTCTTCAATAGTTAAATAACCGACTATCGAAGTGTTTGCCAATATCGTTGTCAATATGGAGAGACCAGTTGGATTATTATCCGAGAACCACTCTGTATTGGCAGCAGCGTTGCGAATCAGATTATATGAAGATAATCGTAGATGGAGTAAAGTGCAAGGGATTTTTCTATTAATAGAAATTGATCATTTGGTTTCGTTCAGTCCTAGAACGAAGTGTATGGACGAATGTCTGACAAAGTCTTTCCAATGATCAAATATGTTGGTCTGTATGAATATATATGGTGGCAACGGATTTATTCCCTTAGCATAATATCCAGAATATATTTGTGCAAATCAATTAGTGATTAACGGATCTGACAATGTGGCATTCAAAGTGATTGTGCTATTGATCGACACTGATCTATGAATTAGAAAAGCGCGACATTTGTAATAAATTCTGCAAGCATACAGGTGTGTAGCATACAGGTCGAACACAGGGAGGAAGTTAAATCTTATAATTTATATGTTTCGTGGGCGTGTTAGACGAACTTTGAAGGTTGATTTTGCAAAACAAAACAAAATTAAAACTGTAATTTGATTCAGAACAGATCTAACTGAACCGACGATCAAATCACAATTTCAATGGAAAGCAAATGAAACTATGAATTAGATTTGAATCTAATCAAACCCAATTTGACCTAAGAAAATAATAAAAAGCAGAAATTGAAATTGCAGAAATTGAAATAACAAACAAGAATTAAAATTAGGATTTCCGCTGAATCTAATCAGACGGTAAATCACTAATGCAAACAAGTGCAAAATACAAATAGTGTTCTACCGAATCTAATCGTATAGACAACACTAGTTGCTAAAAAAATGCAGAAAATAAAAGAGAAAGAAGAACTTTTATTAGAACAATGGAATAAGAGATGAGATATAGGATAGGATGGTGGCTACAAGGTTATTACAAGGGTATATATAGGGTAGATAGCCAAACCCTAACCCTAATGGTAAATGGGCCTGGTCATTACACCACTAATTTGTTTACAATGAGAAACATAAATGGGCCTTAGATAAATAAAGCAAATTTGGGTCTTTTCTCTTTTTCCTCTTGCTTCCTTGATATTTCTTCATTGATTTGTGATGTGCAAAGCCTTTTTATCACTCCTTTTCCTGTCCAATAGCAACTAGATGTGATATCTTCATCTACAATTCTTCAAAATGCAAATACACAGCAAATTGAACTATATTTCTCTACATTTCTGGTTGCATGCGGGCTGGGTTGGACTATCTGTAAAAATAACAAAACAATACCCAAGTAATATTTATTTATATACAAAAGATAAGAAATAAGAGCATAAAATAAACATATTTCTATGTCAATCAAATACCCCCACACTTATCTTTTACTCGTCCTCGAGTAAAAAGAAAATGAAAAACTAACTAGATAGGTCGCACTTTCGTAGGAAACACGATTGCATTGAGCGCATGCAACAAGCCGTTAAACCTCTAGGTGTCCCTAGTAGGACGAGTGGTGTCTCGTGAGGGTTTTCAGCGGATACTACCCACAAAATCCACATGCAGTATGCTATGATTCTAATGAAACTACATGAATGCAATGGACATATGCAAAAAATAAAAACAAAAAATGACAACACGACTTATTTCAGGAAAGTGGTACAACAAATTAAGTTAATAATTTCTAACCAGTTGATTTTATTTTAGATACCTCGACTTGTCACAAATTTTCAATATAAATCAAGTTTTCAAATGTTAAATTCCAGTTTGGCCAGTTAGTTTGGTTGATAACATAGTGAAGCCATGAAATAAATTCTTAGTTTGCTTGGCACAGTTTGCAAAGTGGTATTCTAATTTTCTCATGTATGGCTAGTCAAATCAATAAGGTCAAGAAGTGTTTGGGTATCATCGCTTATTCTTTATTCTATAAAATTTTAAGATTTATGATTAAGTACATACACCTAACTAAAAAGACCAAGGTTTACCACCCATGCACTGCCTCGCGGACTAACGGAGAGTAGGTAAAGAGCTTGGCGGATTGTGCAGGCCGACTTTGACTTTGTCAACAACGTGTCGGTAATCCTTAGGTGTCCAATCTCATAAAATGAGACCAAGATATTCCAACGCTGACTTTGTCAACAACGTGTCGGATAGAGCTTGGCGGGTTTGCACACCAACGCTCGATATACAAGCAATGTTGGATACCCTTGGAATACTATTATTATTATCGAAAATATAAGCACAAAAGAGAGTTACGCGAATTCAACTTAACACAACTTAGTTTTAAAGATTTGAAAAGCCATTATAAGTATTTTAAGTCCTCCACTTATTTAAACAAAGTCTACAATATAGAATAGATTTCATGGCCATCACCTAAGAATCTCCCTATGTACCGGTTACACTATTATCCCTCAAAATTAAACTTTTCATTATATTTCAAATTTGAACTTAGTTGAGAGAAAAAAATACTATCAATTGATTAATAATCCTTAACTTATTTTGTTGTATCAAATCTAAATTGAGTCGAGTCGTATTTTCAAAAAAATAAAATAAAATGGTATGTTACTACAATCTGAAATGTATAATGGTCCTACTTAAATGGCTGAAAATAAAAAGAAATAAAAACAAAGAAAAATGAAAATGGATGAAATGCAGACTCCCCCCACACTAGAAATAAACAGTGTCCACACCGTGAACGTTTCCTAAATTTGAAAGATCGTACCCAAAGATGGATTAAATGTAAAATGATTTGTAAAATGAAATGGAGTTTGGCCACTATATGCGAATGAAAATCATATGTACAATGATATATGTGTTTGCGGTGCACGCGATGCAAGGATTGCCACCAACTTTTTCCCCCACACTTGTTTCTGGCCCTATGAGTCCCATTCCCACTGTGTCTAGACATGTTTTCTAATAAGCAAAGGTTTTTGAAAACCATCTTATCTTTATACCTCGATTTGTAGTCTAGGAGATAAATATCTAGGGTCATCCTAACAAGAAGTTTTTCAATCAAACCAGCATTCCAAAAGTAATTCATGTATTCAACAAATTTGTCAGTGTAATTTCTCAAAAATTTGTGATCGTATATAAATTCAGTGAAAGTTGAAATCTGACTGTTGTTCAAGGCTATGTGATCGCCTTTCTTGATTGGCAACGTATTATCGACACCGACAATTTCACGTTCATTTGAATACTCAAAATCAAAATTTTCAAACTTGGATTGGTGGCTTGATTCTACTTCATCCTCGTCATTCAAAAGTTTTAGTTCATCTTCGAAAAGTTCTTCGAAAGCTAATGGGGACACGTCAATTGAAGTATGAGAGATTTCCTGAAATGGTAAACGTGGCGTGTCATCAATAACGGTTTCTACCTTGTCGACCTGTCCTATGTTGGAATCTTGGACATTCGAAGAAGAGGGTGTCGACAAGGGAAGTGAGGGAGGTAAAGGTATAGAAGATGAATGGTTGGTATTGCCAATATTAGAAGAAGAGATTTCGTCGGGGTTGCCGACATTAGAAAAAGACGGAGATTTGGAAGGTTCAGAATAATTGGCCTTGGGTGCCAACGGAAGAGTGCCATGCTTTTCGATTGGGGTCAGAATCAAATGATTGTCGGGATTGGGGTCAGAATTAAGGCTTTCATCCTCACATAATCCAAGGAATTCATGTTTATTAAAATCCATTTCCAAATTTGAATTGAAAATTTCAACATTTTCATTTGGTTCAATTTCAAAAATTTCAAGTTTTTCACAGCCTGAAAGAGGAAGATCAAAAGTTGAATTTAATTCTTTTTCCTGAAAACAATCGAAGTCCAAATCATTTGTTGAATTTTTAACAACTTCATCTAGATCGTTATTCTCAATTTCGAAAGTTGTTATTTGAAAATTTTCATTACCAGTAAAGAATGGATTATCTTCAGGTTCCTCGCTTGTTTGAATTTGATTTTGTTGCTCTTGTTGTTCTTTCAAAGTTGTCAATAAACAAAGAAGTTCATCAAGTTTTCTATCTTTCTTTTCTATCCTCTCTCTAAGAATGTTGAGATGATATTCTTCAGAATCGTCGATTAGAGAACTCTCGTGTTGGATTTCTTGATTCTCAAAATTATAATCCATATCAATTTCACAATCAAAATCATTTCCAATGTGGTGGCTGTTTGAATTTTCATTTTGATATTGGAAATCATTTTGATCATAAAAGTTATGTTCGTAACCAAAACTGTTAAAATCCGAGTGAAAATTGCAATTTTGGTTATTTTCAAAATGTTGATATGGGCTATTATTTTGAAAATTTTGGTTTATAGCCCCATACTGATGTTGATCAAAGCCATATTGGGGTTCAAAGCTGTTTTGATGAGTATGTGGCCCATAATCGAAATTATTGAAGTCAAAATTGAAGTCGCAATTTCGATCATAACTTTGAAAATGTTGGTCATTTTGAAAATTTTGAAAATTGTTGACATTGGACTCACGAAAATTGGGAAAATTTTGCTTCATGAGTTGTAATTCATATTCATACTCTTCAAGAGGACGTCTACTTCGATTATTATCCCACAGGTCTCTCAACGATTTTTTTGAATTAGACATTTGAATGAAATCAGGGTAAGGCATAAAATATTTCCACTTCAAAATAGTATAAAAGAACGAGTTGTGCTCTATTAATTAACTGACTCAATTGGAAGGGGGAAGAGGGTCTTATGGCCGTTCACGTATAGTATAAAACTAAGGGATACGACCAATGTTTTACGGGTAGTATGCAACCTCTTTTGCTAGAAGTTCAATAAATTGAACTAATATATATCCGCGATCCAATTATACGAGACAGTCGACTTCACAAAGCACCGCTTTTCAATTATATTATTTTGAAATATCTAATCAGATTTTTTTTTTTTTTTTGAGAAACGATGAGAATGATGACAGTAGTTATGGAAATTTCAACTCACAACAATCAGACAGAATAATTGCAGAAATTAAAAATTGTACATTCAAAGCCGCTGCCCCTGCAGAAAATTTTTACAACAATTGTCTATATATATATTTTTTTCTTTGCGGCAGAGCACCTGTAGAGTTTTTTAAAAATTTATCACCTTGATCGGCAGTCCTCCAGTGAATTTGGGAAGCGCTAGCGCGTTCACACCCCACTTGGTGTGCAACCGCTCCAACCCATCTGAATCGTCCGCTGCTTTCTGTTGTTGTCCCCTTCTGGTGATTCGGGGTTGAATTGAGTTTTGAATTGCGGATCGGATTGGGGTTTCAGTTGTGAGGATATGGACGTGAGGGTTGCGAAGGGTTAAGGTAAGGGTTTTTTTTTTTTTTTTTTTTTTTTTTTTTTTTGCAGCGATTCGGATTTCTGAACAAGGTTTGGTGAAGTCTGTTATGGAGATGGCTTGGTTTTTATGGAGATGAGGTGTGGATTTATGTGATGGGGTTTGTATGGATTGTTGCGGCCTTGCTTTTCAGCTGGGAAGAGGAGGATCGATGGTTTTGTGGAGGACCGTGGATGAAAAGGGACTGTAGTCGGTGGTGTAAGGTGGATGATAGGAGGATTTGTTCGTGAGTTGTGAGGGTGACAGACGTGCTATGTTGCGGTGTTGAGTTGCCAATTTAGGGAGGTTGGTGGCAATGGTCTATAAAAGATGGTCTGTGGCAAAGCAGCGCCGAGCTTATTGACGTGAGTGGTTGATGGATTGTTTGACGAAGTGTTGGTTTGTGGATGTTGAAGAAAATGGTGTTGTTGAAGTATGAATGGAGGGGGTGGTTCAGATGCTTTGAAATTTGGGTATGTGGTGAGGGTGTGGTGCTGTATGTGGTTTTTAAGTTCCAACTTCGGACTGTAGGAGGTTTGTGGAAGGGCTATGATGGAAATAAAGGGGTAACGTTGGCTGAGGTTATGAAGTGGAGAGGGAAAGTTGGATCTGAGATTTGAAAGATGAAGATGTGAATATTGGGGGTAGAAATTGTGGCAGAGAAGAAAAACACAGTAGAGAAAAGAAATTTGTAATGATATTTTTTTTTTTAGAAATTTGTACAAGAAAAAAATATAGAAAAGTGGAATTTTTTTTTTTTTTTAAGGAGAGAGTAAATTGTAAAAGAAAAAGGGATTGATTGGGTAAAAGGAAAGAAAGAAAAGAAAATTTGGCAAGCTTTTTATTGTTTTTTTTTTTAAATAATGAGAAAAAGAAGATGAAATAGAAAAGGCAACAAATGTAGAGAAAACAGGCAATAAAAAAGAAGGCAAGCAAACAGATGAGACAAAAGGAAAAAAAAAAGAAATTAAAGGAAAACAAATGGAAAGAAATTTTTTTCTCAATTAGAAGATTGTAGCATCAATGTTTTAATACCCAATCAACCAATTTAGATTTTTTTTTCTATATGTACAAGAACACAGAAGGAAAATAAAATAAAAACTAACACGAATCAGAAATTAAATAAAAAATAAAATTTAGTCGTTACCTCCCCGGCAACGGCGCCAAAAACTTGATCGACACTGATCTATGAATTAGAAAAGCGCGACATTTGTAATAAATTCTGCAAGCATACAGGTGTGTAGCATACAGGTCGAACACAGGGAGGAAGTTAAATCTTATAATTTATATGTTTCGTGGGCGTGTTAGACGAACTTTGAAGGTTGATTTTGCAAAACAAAACAAAATTAAAACTGTAATTTGATTCAGAACAGATCTAACTGAACCGACGATCAAATCACAATTTCAATGGAAAGCAAATGAAACTATGAATTAGATTTGAATCTAATCAAACCCAATTTGACCTAAGAAAATAATAAAAAGCAGAAATTGAAATTGCAGAAATTGAAATAACAAACAAGAATTAAAATTAGGATTTCCGCTGAATCTAATCAGACGGTAAATCACTAATGCAAACAAGTGCAAAATACAAATAGTGTTCTACCGAATCTAATCGTATAGACAACACTAGTTGCTAAAAAAATGCAGAAAATAAAAGAGAAAGAAGAACTTTTATTAGAACAATGGAATAAGAGATGAGATATAGGATAGGATGGTGGCTACAAGGTTATTACAAGGGTATATATAGGGTAGATAGCCAAACCCTAACCCTAATGGTAAATGGGCCTGGTCATTACACCACTAATTTGTTTACAATGAGAAACATAAATGGGCCTTAGATAAATAAAGCAAATTTGGGCCTTTTCTCTTTTTCCTCTTGCTTCCTTGATATTTCTTCATTGATTTGTGATGTGCAAAGCCTTTTTATCACTCCTTTTCCTGTCCAATAGCAACTAGATGTGATATCTTCATCTACAATTCTTCAAAATGCAAATACACAGCAAATTGAACTATATTTCTCTACATTTCTGGTTGCATGCGGGCTGGGTTGGACTATCTGTAAAAATAACAAAACAATACCCAAGTAATATTTATTTATATACAAAAGATAAGAAATAAGAGCATAAAATAAACATATTTCTATGTCAATCAGCTATCAAGGAATGATAAGTAATCGTAGCCTCAGGCCTCAACAACCGGGAAATGAAAAAAATCGGGCAGGCAGCATGGCTATGCGGGTCGCTCCCATTAGGATGTATTATCACCTATCTAGAGATTCATTTAATTCCTTATTCTGTTCGATGCTGTCCCATTCGGGAAACGGTTGCTGATCCCAACCGTTGGTGATATACATTCGATACACTCAAGCGAAATGAGTGGTCGGTCATGTGTGGGCCGGGTTGCAAGATGTTTTTGTTGAACCCCAGTGTATCCCCTCTAGAGTACACTGATCGGGAGGTGGTCCCATACCTTGTCATGTTGGAAATCCAATCCCCATAAGCGCCATGCGGTTTTTGATTTTATATTATATATGGAGCGTGAGATGCAAGCATTCCGCTAGATTGTTATTTATTTGATGTAGACATTATTATAATATCACTGGATTTGATATCAAAAATATTTTGGGTTATTGTAAGGTAAAAACCATCCGTGTTTATGTGTGGATCAGTCTTACGATTATCATTTCTTTCGAAAGGATTTTTAAAGTTAAACAAATGGTTGGAGTTTACTCACACCAGTCCCATGACTAACCCAGAGTTTATTTTGTTATTTTTTGTTTTCCCTAAACTCTTGGGTGCCCAAATTTGTACGGGTAGTCAAGTAGTTGGGATTTTCAGATCCATTTGAAAGAGCTAGAAGCAGGAGGCTTCACCAGTTAGCTATAGACTATCATATTTTCGCTGTGTACTATGTTGTATCCGGAAACAGGTGTTTATAACTATTCCAGGAATAACGGTTGTGCTCTGATGATGGTATGTATATAAAGTTACTGATTTGTATTTCAAAAGTTATGTTATTTAATATATTTTATTCGTTCTGTTGTGAGTTTGTGATCTTCGTTTTCTTCTATTCTAATATTTCTTTCTTTCTATTTCTCATCCTCTAATTTCTTTCTAATAATGATTCATATTTCTGTGCAATTTGGGATGGACGTGTGGTGTTATTAGTCAACTCAGATAGTGCGGATGTGCGGGCCATTACATATTAAATGGTCTTAAAACAAAAAGGTAGACATACAAATAGGGTAGTTTTTCGAAAAATTTCCGCTTCTTATCGAGGGGCTATGCGAGGGCATACCTAGGGATGGGCTAATAAAAGTTCCAAAGAGCATGTAAGATGGACCTTCTGTCTAAGGGAAGCAGTGACTAGGATTTCACCCATAATGCTAGTTAAATAGTAATGCATGGGTCCACCAAAGGGGTCATACATGGCGATGAGTGTCTACGCTCATCTGGTATTAAGTGGAAGATCGCTATTTCTCACATTACAATTGAAAGAATATTTGATAGGGTTGAACAGGTATTAACCGACTAGGGTCCACCATAGGGTCTTAAGTGATCAGAAGGATCCGTCCATAGGGTATTAAGTTGTGACACCCCATCACTGTTAATGTCACTCATAAGAGAATGCATTAAGTTTCGTGAAGCGCAATAGGTAAACAGTACAGAAATTCACAAGACAGATATAAACTAAGCAGTGGAAAATTTGAATTTCAATATTAAAAATAAAATGTAGTCTCCAACAGTATTCATCAAAACCAGTTACATCAAATATCTCTCATAAAACAAAAAAATAGAGTACATAAAATCATATCCCTCTCCATAAGCCATAATAGAGTTGAGAGCAAGTAAAAATGGTACATCTTAGGAAATCCAAGCAGAAGATATAAGAGAAAGTCCTAGTCACTATTGTGTGCTTCCACTCTGAGGACCTAGGGGAAAAGGAAGAAAGAAGCGAAAATAAAAAGGGTCAAACATAAAGTCTAGCGAGTTCCAGTAATTTTAAAATATGCGTAAAATAGAAATGCCATGACATAAATAAGTCTGGATGAGAAAGGTACAATGACATATAAGGTAAAACTAAACTAAACTAAACAGTATAGCAGGATAGATAAGAATAACAGGAATAAACTATGATCAAGTAACGCTTCACATTTATATCCAAAAACAGGTATGTCTGCACTAATACTAGTATAACAAGGTTAACAGGATTTTGTATTTAACCTAATTACATAACAACAGAGTTAACAACAACATTAATAGCAGGATTAGGCGTACCGTAATTACATAACAGGATTAGGTGTTACCCTAATTACATAACAACAGGATTAGGTGTACCCTAATTATTACCCATGCGATCGGCTCCCTACTACGTAAATACCCTGTGTCATCCCCGGTAGTAAGGTGCATCACTCCCTAACCTAGAAACTATATAACACATACATATTTACTAGTGTTACAATGGTTTAGTTTCCCTAATTGGACTCATACACGCTCATGACTCCGCCGGAACGTGCCAACACCCCCCCTTCTCCATGTGAAGCTCTTATTATCCAGTTTAGTAAAGCATACCCTGGCCCCTAAATAGTGCGAGGCCCTCTAACAAAATACCAATGGGGATACTGAATAATATGGGTTCCAAACAATAGAGTGACACAAG
This sequence comes from Allium sativum, assembly GCA_030737875.1. Taxonomy (NCBI): domain Eukaryota; kingdom Viridiplantae; phylum Streptophyta; class Magnoliopsida; order Asparagales; family Amaryllidaceae; genus Allium; species Allium sativum. The sequence continues at coordinate 116,927,100 of CM060925.1, forward strand.
CCCAACACCCAAAGCTTCTGCCCCCAAATAACTAGGATTTAAGAGTCCCCAAAACCCAATACAACAGCAGAACGGGGGACCTCTTAGCTTATTAATAATCATGTTTAACCTAGCAGGTTTAGGTTTACTAATAAGCGTGGTTGTAATATTAAATGTCATTATGTGTTACAACCTGTAACACCCCGCCTCCGCTAGGGTCACTCGCAAAGGAATGCACTAGCTTTAGAGGGGCATTATTGGTAAACATGCACAGAAATATCACAAGACAGAACATATAAAATAGCGGAAGTAAAATCGAACTTTCATAAACATTAATAATTAAGGTCTAAAGCCTTTTACATCAGAGTACATCAAAACCTGTCTTGCAATAATAAAGAAGCATAAAGACTTTTTCATAAATTATTCCCCAAGAAAAAGCAGTAAAGTAGCCATAGCGAGGAAAAGTCCAAGCCATCCATGATGACCTTCAAGCAGAAGAAGTCCGAACTAAACAGCAGTGTTTCCTCCCTGTAACCTGGGGGGGGAAACGGAAGAAAAGAGGCGAAACAAAACGGGTCAGTCAAAAAGACTGAGTAAGTCCTATCTACTTCCAGTATAAAAACAGGTAAAGGTAACATGACATGCATAAACTGAAAGTAAACATAAGGATAACTACAAGATAGATAAACCAGGGTAGCCCGTTGAACTACTGTGGCAAAGTAAACTAAGGTGTCATGATAAACTACGGTGTTATGATAAGTCAAGGTATCACATCGTCAGATTTCTATCGAGTGCATTATCCCAAGGTATCTACCCCGTCTAACATCCCACGGTATCTATTATGTATATTCTTCCTAGTTCTAACATGTATATTTGCTCTGCACCTCTCGTACTAGTATCCCTACCCGCGTCATGTGTTAACCATGAATGTCCCTTGCTCAAAGTCGTGTAATGGTCCATGTCAACCTAATATATCGCATATATAGGTTACTCAAATCATATGTTTCTTTCCATGTATATAAGTTCAGTCCTTTGCCGTACCTCGTACGGGCTTCCTCATGTCGTATTATCCTTGAAATCGTTTGGACTATCACCCTTGTTCTAGCTAGGCTCTTCCATATGAATCATCGTTTGAACTACTAGGACTTACGCCACCTAGCACCACTAGGGATTACGCTTACCTATTGCACGTTTTCGTATTTCGGTTTGGGTTAAACCACCTAGGCCACTAGGGATTACGCTAACCCTCAACCGCGCCCTTTTTCCCATGCATTCATCGTGAATCGTTTTTCTATAACTGTATGCACATGTATCACATCGTGCCATCCGAGTCCTGTCCCAGGGCAAAACAAGAAATACAGGACTCGGTCGGGAGCTTTAGATTTATCTGCCGATGCATATACTAAGGTCTGCTTTTCTACACGTGGCTATGGTCCCACGAGACCCCTCCCTCAACTAGTGAAAGGCAACACAAGAGAAAATCTTGCATGAGAACTACACTCCGGCCAGCCCACATCCTACGGCCTACCTCACCCATAATTAGATAGCAAATTATGGTCTGTTGGGTGTTCCCTGCCTTTCCGTACGTACACGCTTGACTCAAGATGGTAGATGATCGACGAACTTGCTATCTCGGGCACCTTATGTATTCGTCGACTCACTGCTATCCACCCCAGTCTTTAGGTCGCTCGCATAGCAACCAAGGCATATTCTTGGTTCTTCTACCGCAGACCTCAACCTCTCGTGAGCCTAGTATAATGACCTGGCAGCTCGCAGAGGGATCCCAAGAATATCCTCACGTTCCCCGAAGCCGCTGCTTCGTTACCCAGTTCGTTGGAGCCTTTATCTAAATCAGATAGCCTGCTCCTACACGCATTCTTAAACGTTGACCTAACGTATCGGGTTACTAATTTATCTAAGAAATGGTCCAAATTTCCTTGACTAAGAATTATTACTTAGTTTCCCTTAACTAAGGTTTACCACTTAGCCTTATTTCCATAATCCTTGTTAACTATGGTTATTTACCTAATCCTCCGAATTAGGGTTTATCTAATGGGTTAAGTGTCACTTAAGTTCATAACTTAGCCCGTCTACAAACCATGTCAAAATTGGCTAAGTATCCAAGACTTAACCCTACAAACCATGTGTCAAGTTGGATAAGTATATTAAGCAATCCATAACTTAACCTCGTCTAATTATCATTTTAGATTGGTTAATTATATAAATTAACTTGACCTTGTCAAATTACCGAGTCAAATCGGTCAAGCGTATTCAAGTGATTCGTGACTTAGCCTTATCATGTTTTCACGTTAGATTGGTTAAGTATGGGTTAACTTAACCTCCATAAATTCACGAGTTAGATTGGCTAAGTATAGGTCACTTAACCACATCCAATTAACGAGTTAGATTGGTTAAGTTTAGGTCACTTAACCACATCAAATTAACGAGTTAGATTGGTTAAGTTTAGGTCACTTAACCACATCAAATCATCATGTATAATTGGTTAAGTATAAGTTGCTTAACCCCATTAAATTATCACATTAAGTTGGTTAAGTATTGGTTACTTAACCTCATTGAATTACCAAGTTTAAATTGGTTAAGTGTTTAACTTAACCCCATCGAATTACCGTGTTTAGATTAGTTAAGTGTGGATTACTTAACCCCATCTAATTATCGTGGTTAGGTTAGTTAAGTCTTAATTACTTAACCTCATCTAATTACCCAGTCTGAATTGGTTAAGTGTCATTAAGGAAATCAAGCCCGGTCCCACTTAACCTACCCATTCGTGTCATATCGGTTAAGTGTCATTAGTCAAATTTGCTTAACCTTATCATGTGGCATTAATTTAATTAATGCACTCTTAACCTCTCACATTAGACCTTGTTGTGGTTACTAGTTAAGCCGGGCGGGTCCGGGTAGATTTACACCACAACTTAGTCTAACCTCGGGTCTTAAGCGCGACATGGCCAACTTCTCACATTGGATCCTATTGTTTGTAGCTACTAGTTAAGCCGGGCGGGTCCGGGTAGATTTATGCTACAAACTCAACCCAACCTCGAGTTGGCCACTTTCATGTTTAGCCTAGTGTCATGTTCATGGTCAAGTTTTCAAGCAATTGGGTAGACCTAACTTAATAGGTAAATTCCCAAGCCCATGTTTTTATGCATATTTACATGTTAACTTCCATGTTATATTTAATGTTACATGTTGTCATATTATACCCATTTAACCCAAATCATGTTTCACGTCATCTTTTTTATGAAACTTCAAGTTAAGTTTCTCATGTATATTCACGCTCGTCTATCCTAACCCCAAAACGTGTTTCCAACGTAAGTATAGACGAGTCAACATAATGGGAATACTATGACTACAAATTGGCCTCGAACATGCATAGTGTCATAAAAAGGGTTTTGGCCACAAACACACAAAATGTCACAAGGGAATTTGGCCACAAACATGCATATTATCAAAAAGGGTTTGGCCATAAACATGCAAAACTTAAAAGAGGGGATTGGCCACAAGCATGCATAATCTCATAAAGGATTTGGCCACAAACTTGCATGTTAGCATAAGGGGTTTGGGTTCATAAACATGCATAAGCCCCAAAATCTTGTCTTAGCCAATGTTTCACAAGTAAAGTGGTTCCTAAAGGTTCATGCTAGCATTTCATGCATAAAGATCCAAACTTGCAAGTTAAACTAGGTTATGCATAGCATGAGAGGCATGATTAAGTCACTCACATGGCCTAAAATCATAAACATGAACACAAGAGGCAAGGTAAGGTTCATATAGGTTCGCATAATCATGTTTAGCCTCATTTTATCCCATGTCATTATCAAAACTACCGTTTCCATCTAAAAGTAGCTAGAACTTACTTAGGCAAGGCTTAGAAAAGGGGTCATGCATCATCTTGACGAAGAAAGGTGGCTCCTTTGAAGAAGAATCGTCATGGAACTCGCATAGCAACGTTGATTTTGCCTCTCTTTGGTGCAGCAAGCTTGCATCTTTTTATTTGAACCCGATTTGAATGCATAGGCTCTAGGGATTTGAGATGGAGGCCATGAGAGTAGAAATTTGGCCATAGTTTAGTTACATGAGTGAATAATGAGGGTTTAGGGTCTTTTTATAGAGATTAGGATAGTTTTAGGCCCTTAGATTAACCCTAGGACCAACCTGAACCGTCAGATTTCAAACCAGGCCCAAAAACCTAGCCAAAATAGAAAATAGGTGCACCAGACCAGAATCAGCCGACAGGGCAAGTCGACATGCCTGTCGACATGCCTGTCGACATGCCTATCGACTTGCAAGTCGACAGCCCTGTCGACAGCCCAGTCGACTTGTCTGGGCGGGAATTTTCCCGCCTGGCCCCATTTCTGCATGTTTCAAAATTCAAATTTCCCGAAAACTTCTTTGGGCCTTAACCGGGTCATACGGACTCCGATTTTCGAAAACTCGGACTCTATTTCGCGTATTTTTCCGAGACGAACGCAATGGCATAGCCCGTTTTACTTGATTCAGAATTTAAAATTAAATTCTGCCTTGATTCTCGTTTTAACATGTTATTGAAATACGGGTTGTTACATTCTCCCCACCTTTTAGGATTTCGTCCCCGAAATCTCTAAGTTAGGAAGAACATATCCTACCATCCATCATCCATCTACTCAAAACATCATCCACAAGCAACCACTTGCAACCATTTGCAACCATATCAACCATAACATGTTTCAAATACATGTTTACATCCATAGGGTTCTTCCTAAGATTCCCTGAAACAGGGTCGAGAAGATAAACAAAACAAACTCCTTACGGGGTTTGTATCAGAAACAGGACCGAGAGGATATCCATAAAAGATAGCCTACAAGCAAGCTCAACAGAAAAACAGGGATCGAGGATATATTCCCAAAAGAGATATCATGCACGTATTTAGTCTTCAGTCTCCTGGGTCGCATTACCTTGAGCTTAGTTCCATCGTTCCTTGACCGCCCCTTTTTCTTCACGATTTCGCAGCTTCTTATTTCCTGTTTCCATAACATGAGTTGGAACTCATTTCCTCGTCGCCTCTCGTTCCACTTGCACTTATTCTCCTTCTAGAATACTTGGCGCAAACAGGACTGCGTACACATTATTCCATGCGAGCCCTCAAAATTCACTAGTGAATCCTGGACCTTGTACCATAAGGTATTCCACGTAGAAAAACTTTCTCTTGAAAGTAAACAAGTTACCGTGCGCACTTACTAGGGTAATTCCCATAACCCATACATAATCGAAGTAAACCATCCGTCTTATTAGCGAACACCATTCGATCGGGTTTCTAATTTCCAACAAAGGCATCTATGGATTCTAAGTAACTAATCATGACAGAACCCAAAAGGTTACGCGATACTTCAAGGGTATTACCAGAGCAAGCCAAGAGTCTAACTACCCTCCTTCTAAAACCGAGAGTGGCACCCCTTACTGGATAACCACTTCATCCCTAGAATCCATCCACAACTTATAAACATAAGCATTATTTCCAAGCTCAACACTTGATATAGACATTCTCAAATCCAAACAAGCCATGAGTAAATGGACCGATCTTCCAATAGGACTTGAGACAAAAACGAGATCCTCTATTATACTAGTACTAAGGTGCAGAGACTCAACTATCTAAGCGGACTTAAAAAGATGCGGTGATCAAAACAAAGTCCCGACGGGATGATAGAGAAGAAAAACTAAACCTTTAACAAGATCGTTACCCTCCTTCTGAGGTACCCTAGAAATGAGAGCATACTATTACCCTCCCGATGATCTTGTCCTTGTCCCATAATACTTAACTATCCACCCCGTTTTACCATGCCAAAGGTACTCTCTCGTCATGGGTTTCATTGTTCATCTTTCTCCCTCCTTTGAGGACTAAGCCATACCAACCAGTTGCTCATCCTTAAGCTCGTATCCTTTATCCTCTTTCTCACTATCCTTTCTTATAACGCGGCCACTGGTCTCTCGAGAACCACCTCCATCGCATGGAAAGCACTTTCGTAGATAGAAAAGACTAGTCGCAGTTAAAACCACTGTGACTACAGATGGAGGAAAGAAAGGGAAAGAGATTCAATTAAGGAAACAAGGATAGTGCTAATGGCCTTTGGGGAATAGCCTTTTTCTTTTAAAAGAAAATTTTCTTGAAAAATGCTTCTTTATAAACGATTTTCAAATAGTTTTCAGAAGGTCTTTAAAAACTTTTGCCCAGTCTGGTAACCTTCTGCTCTGATACCAAATGTAACACCCCGCCTCCGCTAGGGTCACTCGCAAAGGAATGCACTAGCTTTAGAGGGGCATTATTGGTAAACATGCACAGAAATATCACAAGACAGAACATATAAAATAGCGGAAGTAAAATCGAACTTTCATAAACATTAATAATTAAGGTCTAAAGCCTTTTACATCAGAGTACATCAAAACCTGTCTTGCAATAATAAAGAAGCATAAAGACTTTTTCATAAATTATTCCCAGGAAAAAGCAGTAAAGTAGCCATAGCGAGGAAAAGTCCAAGCCATCCATGATGACCTTCAAGCAGAAGAAGTCCGAACTAAACAGCAGTCTTTCCTCCCTGTAACCTGGGGGGGGGGGGGGGAAACGGAAGAAAAGAGGCGAAACAAAACGGGTCAGTCAAAAAGACTGAGTAAGTCCTATCTACTTCCAGTATAAAAACAGGTAAAGGTAACATGACATGCATAAACTGAAAGTAAACATAAGGATAACTACAAGATAGATAAACCAGGGTAGCCGGTTGAACTACTGTGGCAAAGTAAACTAAGGTGTCATGATAAACTATGGTGTTATGATAAGTCAAGGTATCACATCGTCAGATTTCTATCGAGTGCATTATCCCAAGGTATCTACCCCGTCTAACATCCCACGGTATCTATTATGTATATTCTTCCTAGTTCTAACATGTCTATTTGTTCTGCACCTCTCGTACTAGTATCCCTACCCGCGTCATGTGTTAACCATGAATGTCCCTTGCTCAAAGTCGTGTAATGGTCCATGTCAACCTAATATATCGCATATATAGGTTACTCAAATCATATGTTTCTTTCCATGTATATAAGTTCAGTCCTTTGCCGTACCTCGTACGGGCTTCCTCATGTCGTATTATCCTTGAAATCGTTTGGACTGTCACCCTTGGTCTAGCTAGGCTCTTCCATATGAATCATCGTTTGAACTACTAGGACTTACGCCACCTAGCACCACTAGGGATTACGCTTACCTATTGCACGTTTTCGTATTTCGGTTTGGGTTAAACCACCTAGGCCACTAGGGATTACGCTAACCCTCAACCGCGCCCTTTTTCCCACGCATTCATCGTGAATCGTTTTTCTATAACTGTATGCACATGTATCACATCGTGCCATCCGAGTCCTGTCCCAGGGCAAAACAAGAAATACAGGACTCGGTCGGGAGCTTTAGATTTATCTGCCGATGCATATACTAAGGTCTGCTTTTCTACACGTGGCTATGGTCCCACGAGACCCCTCCCTCAACTAGTGAAAGGCAACACAAGAGAAAATCTTGCATGAGAACTACACTCCGGCCAGCCCACATCCTACGGCCTACCTCACCCATAATTAGATAGCAAATTATGGTCTGTTGGGTGTTCCCTGCCTTTCCGTACGTACACGCTTGACTCAAGATGCTAGATGATCGACGAACTTGCTATCTCGGGCACCTTATGTATTCGTCGACTCACTGCTATCCACCCCAGTCTTTAGGTCGCTCGCATAGCAACCAAGGCATATTCTTGGTTCTTCTACCGCAGACCTCAACCTCTCGTGAGCCTAGTATAATGACCTGGCAGCTCGCAGAGGGATCCCAAGAATATCCTCACGTTCCCCGAAGCCGCTGCTTCGTTACCCAGTTCGTTGGAGCCTTTATCTAAATCAGATAGCCTGCTCCTACACGCATTCTTAAACGTTGACCTAACGTATCGGGTTACTAATTTATCTAAGAAATGGTCCAAATTTCCTTGACTAAGAATTATTACTTAGTTTCCCTTAACTAAGGTTTACCACTTAGCCTTATTTCCATAATCCTTGTTAACTATGGTTATTTACCTAATCCTCCGAATTAGGGTTTATCTAATGGGTTAAGTGTCACTTAAGTTCATAACTTAGCCCGTCTACAAACCATGTCAAAATTGGCTAAGTATCCAAGTCCAAGACTTAACCCTACAAACCATGTGTCAAGTTGGCTAAGTATATTAAGCAATCCATAACTTAACCTCGTCTAATTATCATTTTAGATTAGTTAATTATATAAATTAACTTGACCTTGTCAAATTACCGAGTCAAATCGGTCAAGCGTATTCAAGTGATTCGTGACTTAGCCTTATCATGTTTTCACGTTAGATTGGTTAAGTATGGGTTAACTTAACCTCCATAAATTCACGAGTTAGATTGGCTAAGTATAGGTCACTTAACCACATCCAATTAACGAGTTAGATTGGTTAAGTTTAGGTCACTTAACCACATCAAATTAACGAGTTAGATTGGTTAAGTTTAGGTCACTTAACCACATCAAATCATCATGTATAATTGGTTAAGTATAAGTTGCTTAACCCCATTAAATTATCACATTAAGTTGGTTAAGTATTGGTTACTTAACCTCATTGAATTACCAAGTTTAAATTGGTTAAGTGTTTAACTTAACCCCATCGAATTACCGTGTTTAGATTAGTTAAGTGTGGATTACTTAACCCCATCTAATTATCGTGGTTAGGTTAGTTAAGTCTTAATTACTTAACCTCATCTAATTACCCAGTCTGAATTGGTTAAGTGTCATTAAGGAAATCAAGCCCGGTCCCACTTAACCTACCCATTCGTGTCATATCGGTTAAGTGTCATTAGTCAAATTTGTTTAACCTTATCATGTGGCATTAATTTAATTAATGCACTCTTAACCTCTCACATTAGACCTTGTTGTGGTTACTAGTTAAGCCGGGCGGGTCCGGGTAGATTTACACCACAACTTAGTCTAACCTCGGGTCTTAAGCGCGACATGGCCAACTTCTCACATTGGATCCTATTGTTTGTAGCTACTAGTTAAGCCGGGCGGGTCCGGGTAGATTTATGCTACAAACTCAACCCAACCTCGAGTTGGCCACTTTCATGTTTAGCCTAGTGTCATGTTCATGGTCAAGTTTTCAAGCAATTGGGTAGACCTAACTTAATAGGTAAATTCCCAAGCCCATGACCTAACTTAATAGGTAAATTCCCAAGCCCATGTTTTTATGCATATTTACATGTTAACTTCCATGTTATATTTAATGTTACATGTTGTCATATTATACCCATTTAACCCAAATCATGTTTCACGTCATCTTTTTTATGAAACTTCAATTTAAGTTTCTCATGTATATTCACGCTCGTCTATCCTAACCCCAAAACGTGTTTCCAACGTAAGTATAGACGAGTCAACATAATGGGAATACTATGACTACAAATTGGCCTCGAACATGCATAGTGTCATAAAAAGGGTTTTGGCCACAAACACACAAAATGTCACAAGGGAATTTGGCCACAAACATGCATATTATCAAAAAGGGTTTGGCCATAAACATGCACAACTTAAAAGAGGGGATTGGCCACGAGCATGCATAATCTCATAAAGGATTTGGCCACAAACTTGCATGTTAGCATAAGGGGTTTGGGTTCATAAACATGCATAAGCCCCAAAATCTTGTCTTAGCCAATGTTTCACAAGTAAAGTGGTTCCTAAAGGTTCATGCTAGCATTTCATGCATAAAGATCCAAACTTGCAAGTTAAACTAGGTTATGCATAGCATGAGAGGCATGATTAAGTCACTCACATGGCCTAAAATCATAAACATGAACACAAGAGGCAAGGTAAGGTTCATATAGGTTCGCATAATCATGTTTAGCCTCATTTTATCCCATGTCATTATCAAAACTACCGTTTCCATCTAAAAGTAGCTAGAACTTACTTAGGCAAGGCTTAGAAAAGGGGTCATGCATCATCTTGACGAAGAAAGGTGGCTCCTTTGAAGAAGAATCGTCATGGAACTCGCATAGCAACGTTGATTTTGCCTCTCTTTGGTGTAGCAAGCTTGCATCTTTTTATTTGAACCCGATTTGAATGCATAGGCTCTAGGGATTTGAGATGGAGGCCATGAGAGTAGAAATTTGGCCATAGTTTAGTTACATGAGTGAATAATGAGGGTTTAGGGGTAGGTTTAGGGTCTTTTTATAGAGATTAGGATAGTTTTAGGCCCTTAGATTAACCCTAGGACCAACCTGAACCGTCAGATTTCAAACCAGGCCCAAAAACCTAGCCAAAATAGAAAATAGGTGCACCAGACCAGAATCAGCCAACAGGGCAAGTCGACAGCCCTGTCGACATGCCTATCGACTTGCAAGTCGAACAGCCCTGTCGACAGCCCAGTCGACTTGTCTGGGCGGGAATTTTCCCGCCTGGCCCCATTTCTGCATGTTTCGAAATTCAAATTTCCCGAAAACTTCTTTGGCCCTTAACCGGGTCATACGGACTCCGATTTTCGAAAACTCGGACTCTATTTCGCGTATTTTTCCGAGTCGAACGCAATGGCATAGCCCGTTTTACTTGATTCAGAATTTAAAATTAAATTCTGCCTTGATTCTCGTTTTAACATGTTATTGAAATATGGGTTGTTACACAACCCTTCCCCAAAATGCCTGCCTAGATATATACAATTTCTACAGTGGTTCAGTCAATCAACTTACATCTGGTACCTAGAGTATTCTAACAGGTCATTTACTTAATGTTTGTAATAAGACTAATCTAACATGTACTATTCATCAAGCTATGCTCCCAAATTACAACATGTACAGGTTTATGCATATTATCCTTCTTTATCAATTTACAACAAGTATACACACATTAAGCCTTTACAGCAAATCTAAACATGTGCATATCATCCCTTTCCCAAATTATAGTTAAGCAGCCCCTAATTTAACAACATGCCAAAATTCCTCTTTTTATGTCATTCAATATTACCCAATTATAAGCACACGCTAATTGTATATAGCATAGGCTTCCAAAGGCTTAGGCTTAGCGTAAATAAAAAGGGAAAACAGAGGAAGGAGAATAGAATCAAATCACATAGGCATATAGGAATGACTGGAAATAAACTAAAACATAGAAACATGAAAAGGAAGATAAATACATATAACTTATTAATTATCCAACAGTAAAGGAATATGTTTTAATTATCATAATGACATAGGTGATTAATAGTGAAAACATGTATAGCAATTATCTTATAAACACTGTATTTCCTAACCCAAATTAATTTAACTATCATGTTATAGTCTACGAAATCATATCCCGAAATGACATGGAACTCATAGTGGGTCCAGGTAAAGAAGAGATAATATCTCTTATATATATAACTATATGCCATAGAAAAGTCTAATCCAATCCAATCCATTTTCTTGTTGTATATATGTAAGTCCTGAATGTTGTCTCTTCATATCTAGGCTTCAGCAGCATTCCCCCATTGCACATGTATACTTAGAATAGATCCATAGAGGCAGAAGATATAAAGAAATGGTGTGTATTGAAATGGGAGAAGCCACCTATTTATAGATTCACAGAGTCAACCTCAGCCTTTAGATTCTAGGGTTTTAATCCAAACTATACACGTAGCGCTGAGTCAGCACGAACCTAGCCACAAAACTATCCAGATTCGTAATTCAGAATCTTCCCCAGATCTGTGTGGGTTGACACACCGACCTTATGGGTCAACCCTGCCATGCTTAGGTCGACCCATAGATCGACCTAGGCCAGAAGTGGGTCTCCCCACAATGGTCCGGTTTCCTGCTAGTTTTCCCGCTTATTTCATTTGAAAATTCTAGAATTATATTTATACTATATTCATATATAAGCCCCTTATATGTTTATAGACTTCTAATGCCCATAACTTCTTCATATGTTATCCGTTTTATGCAAACTTAGGGTCTATCTGAACCAGAATTCCCAGACGAATGCAATGGTAATGCCGGTTTCACTAATTTCTGAATATTTTAATTAAGTTATTCCCAATTTATTATCTTTAAGTATGGTTATAGTGTATTAATTTTTGCGGTGTTACATAAGTGATTGTAGGAATCTGTCCATAAATTAATATGCAAGATGGCCTTAAGTGACCGAATGAGAATCCACTTTGTAGGGTTTTAAGTAATCATATGAATCCAACCTTAAGGTATTAAGTGATTGTAGGAATCCGCCCTTAAGCCCCTTACATACACGTGATGGCCTTAAGTGATTGTAGGATAGTTCACATATTTAATGCATGTTATGTCTTATTTAATTGTGTATTGAAATTTCCTACACCTAACTTGATGAGTTTATACTACCAAATATTGGAAACAGATTTTCTTTAAACTTAAATGATTTTCATTCACCAAAACAATGTTGTTCTAACCCCTCCTTTTAATGACCCAGGATAGTAGGTGGGAATACTTGATTGGCGACATCATAAAGATAGAAGCTTGGCAATCAAAATTTTATTTAGATTATTATTATTATGTCTAACATTTATTTGTATTTATGAGATATTATTTATGTACCTCATTTATGACATTTGAAAATTTCAGTCTAATCGACATTGTTATGGTTTTTCTGAGAAGGTACTTTTATTTTGGTTATTCTATCTTTTCCCATCCGCCGTGAGATTCAAATTTCGTTCTAGTTTGGCTCTGTTATTTATTCTTATAGAAACCAACAACTTGCTTAAAATGTCTATAAGTTCCGATAGGACTTTTTTGGGTCAGGATTAGGCCCATTACAAGCGGGTTGTTACAAACAATAGTCATGTCTATTCGCGAAAGGATGCAACAAATAGATGCTTCTTTGAAAATTTGAATTTTGAAAAAATCGGCTATATGTTGACATATCTATGTGTATTTTAAAAAAAATGAAAATGTTTTTAAATCGATAGCATCATAAGTAATTTGAGAATTTCTAATATCATTTAAACATAATTATATATGTAATAAAAATTAATTGTAACGTCCCGTATTTTTAACCGTGTTAATTAATTTAATTATTTAAATAATGGTTTTGTACTTTAATTGGCGTAAATTAAATAATTCTGATTTATATTTATTTAATATAAATAATGGATAATAAAATTTAATTCTGAAATAGTCAGAAATAGCTGAATTTGCAATATTGTGTAATTTGGATAATATATGATATTTGATTTAGTTTGAAATCGGGGTATAATAATGAATTATTATTTAAATGATAGTTGAACGTATTAATTATAATATAAATTATAAATCGCGCTCGTAATGACGCGCAGTTCGTAATATTGAGTGTTGAACTTCAAACGACTATATAGGATTCGTTATTGGTTGAATTTATTCGAAACAAGAAACATTTAAATCTATTGAGCTATATTTTTCTAATAGAAGAGAAAAATGAAAATTTCGCTTTATAGATTGTAAGTTATGTCCAAATCAAATTTTCAAATAGTTGCTATGGAACGTTTATAAGCCATATACACGGTGTATTTAAATATAATTAAATATTGGCTTCGAATTTGGATAAGATATTTGAGATATAGCTATAATCTAATTTTTAGAATTTTACTATAATTTTTAATTGGGAAAATAATCCATGTTTTATTTTGGAGTGTTTTACACCCTATATCAACATTTTGGGTTTCACAGAATAAGTTATCTTGTCCATTCTATTATTTTTTTGGGATCGTGGCACGTTACTCGTCACAATGGTATTTTTTCTTTTGGTGTTAGCAGTTCGTAAGAAAACTAATTTTTCCACAGTGGGGTATGCTAAATGTTAAGAAACTTAAAACGTTAGTCTGTTCATGTCTTTCCATTTTCTACCACACAAGACAATCATACTCAATAATAATAAATTGGTTTTATTTAGAAATTATGTGCAAGTGACTTTATATTATATATATTAGGACTATGGAACATCAAACGAATTATAGACTAGACATGAAGTGTAAACACACTGTATTTTTTATCTCTGCATGCTACCTTTTCCTTAGTTCCTAAACACCCTTAAGTGTATATATATTCTTTTCACTGTATGCCTAATTTAGCAAACAACCTATATCAAGACACATCAAGACGTAAAAGCTTGAGAGGGTCACCTGTACCTATGCTATAACCTATTCCTTTGCGACGAAGGTTCTAAACGTTATAAATACAAACCGAAGTCCTCTTTCTTTTGCTCGGCTTCCTAAAATTTAATGGCCGAACTAATTTTGGCAAACAAAATGAAATACCCAGCTTTGAACCCGAAAGCTTTAGTTTTAGAAACCAATGGAGCCAACATAAGTATCTTGTACAAAGCAGGAAAATGGAAGTTCAACTCAAGAAACAAGGAACTGAAAAGGTCGAGAGTCTGAAAGGGGGTAGTGTTAGTCCACTTGGTGCAAAGCAAGCTTGCCGGAGGATCTTGCGATGATGCTGCCTATCAGTAATGGTGCTCCAGGGAGATGCTGGCTCGGATCCATGAGTTGGTGCATGATGATGTCCATTGTTTCGGTTACAAGCATGCAGGAGGGTAGTGCATGAATTGTTGAGTAGGCGTATGGTCTTGGCGTTGGAATAGGGCGCCAGGAGATTCAGCAAGCAGGTTGTTGTTTTGTATTTGGGAAGTGAAGTTCATGCGCAGAGGAAGGTGACGACATGGAGGGGTTGCATGTATTAACGTGTGACCGTGGGTGGAAGGATGGAGGACTTTTGTATGCATTTCAATGGGCTTAGCAGGAAGTGGGAAGCTTGGACGTGATTAAGGAAGGGTAAAGGAGGAGTTTACGATTAGGTTCTTGTGCACAAAAAAAAGGGGGTTAGTGGTATGTTTAAAAAGGAGCACTTGTTGTTTTTTTGGTGAAAGAAGGAGGATGGTGGCCTCGGTTTATTATAAGGTGGAATGTAAACAAGAGCTTGCGTTACCATTGTATATTTTGGTGAAGTTATAAAAGCGTGGGTATAAGCTTGGCAAGTTGCGAAAATGGTGAGTGGCAAGGAGCAGCGTGTATTTCATGCGGGAAGAAGACACTGTGTATATAAGTGGCGGTTGTTCTTTTGATATGGGCTTGAAGCATCACGTTGGGCCAGGATTGTTGGAGTAAGCCCAATAGTTTATAAAAAGGAAAAATGGGAATTAGACAAATAAAGTGAAGGATGGCAACAGTAGCCTATGGGTTATAAACGAGGAAGACGGAGGAGCATTTGCGTTGCGAATTTGGTATAGAAAAAGTGCGGGCTTAATTGAAGTTAAGGTAAGGCCCAAATTTTTAATTAAAATATAGTTTTGTTTTCGTTTAAATAATGAACAACTTAAAACTTTAATATCATATACATCAATGAAGTGAACCACTCGATTTGGCTGAAGGGGAACAAGGTGCTCACGCATATCTTGTTTTTGGACCAAGTTTGGGCTAAATTAAATGGTAAAGCCCAATAAAAATCTAATTATGTTTAAATTAAAATAAAAATAGTATATCAACTTTAAGTCATCATATCACATTCACACGTTACCAGAATCTGATAAAAACAAGATCTGTTGGGATCGTATGGATGAATATTACACGATGGAACTGATTCAGAGAGAATTGGAGCTCATTACAATTTATTGCAAAATAAATTGTCTGTCTGAATCAACCGATAGTTATCGTTATTTAACAATTAACGGACAATGTGAGTAAATCTCACTAACCGTGTACAGTTATAATTTTTATAAATATAATCTAGTATTTATAAATGATGATTGATTGTTGTGTGTTGATTGTTTGGTTGAATTGTTGATTTATTGGTTGAAATTATAGATAAAGATATATATATATATATAAATCTTTAATCAAATATTGATTCTTTTTATCAGAATATTTCATATTGAAATGAAATCGATGTCAATTATACTCTTTAACATCTGTGGATGCAGGGAAACAGATTGGAGGGATCTAACTAGATTCCTCAATATTTATAATACTGTTTGTTTTCGTATATTGTGATATATGATGTGATATAAAATTTGTGATGGATTATGATGACACTGGTCAGGTTAATTGGTGTTTTAAATACCATAAGAAATACTAGAATGTAGAAAGGGAATTTATAAAGTGTATTTTGAAAATGAAATATTCATAGGAAATGAATATGATATTGAAAATGGAATATTTATTTGGAAAGTAAATAGAATTATAATAGGAAATATTTGTAAAATGAATAGAATTTTATAAAAGGAGAATTTTACATTAGGAAGATTTACACCCATGCTTCGCACACGGGTATAACATGATATGGATTTAAAGTAGATATTAAATAAAAATATGTCTTAACATATATTAATTCGAAAGATAAAACGATGCTTATAAATTAATTAAAATATTTATCATTGGATAAATTGGATATAAAAATCTGAATTTATATAGAGGAGTGAAAATCGATTTTAACACCGATGTTTTTAATGGAATTTGAACTTAGCATTTTTTTAAGGGAATTAAATGATATTTTAGTGTTAAAGTATAAAATACGTTTTTATATGAAAATTCTATAAATAGAAGTACAAAAAGAAATTGGATTTAGGATATTGTTTTTAAAATACGAAATTAAACTGTTTTGATTATATAAAGAAATATTTTTCACATTCTATGCGAAAATTCGATTAAAGTAAATAATTTTCTAATAAAATATTTATAAAGGAAATAGAGTTTGAAATAGGAATTAAAATCGAGTTAAAGGAATTAGAAACTGACTGGAGATTAGTTAGTTGAACAGCTGTCTGGGTATTTATCTAATGTTGGTTTTGGCCTTCGAGGTTTATACTTGGGAAGTTGTTCTCTTACTAGTTTACAGTTAGAGACTAATATATGTGAGAAGATAGTGATGCGTGAATCAGGAATGGAAACGCTTTCCAAAGTTAATAACGTATATTTTCTAAAATTAGAAAATAAGGATTTGATGAATATATGGAAATGAGAAATTGGGAAATGAATAAATGTTGATTGATGGTTGATCGATAGAATTTCCATCTGGAAATAATATCGTTGTTTGCACACATGTTTTTCTTTGATAGTTAAATCACCGACTATCAAAGTTTTTAACCATTTTTCCATTTTCAAAACGGAGAGACTGGGATCAGATATATTATCTGAAAACCACTCCATATGGCATTAGCGTTGCGAATCAAATATGATGAAGATAATTGAAAACGGAGTTATGCAAGGGATGTTCAGTAAATCCTATGTAGAAATTGCCTAAGATGGGTTTATAGAATAGTGCCTTCGGTTTGTCCAGTCCCAGGACAACCTGCATGGAAGAATGTCCGACAGAGTATATTCGATAGATCACGTAAGTTGATCTCTTCAAACGTATTTACGTTTGGTGGCGGAGTAATTCGTTTGTCTTAGCTGTATACCCGTGGTATTCTTGAGGAAATCAATTTGTGATTTGGCGGGTACGACCGTGTGACATTCAAAGTGAATAAATGTGTGATCTGTCAGAGATAAGCGTGACCTCAAACCTCACAACCAGGAAATGGTATAAAATCAGGTAGGTCGCATGGCTAAGTGGCTAGCTGCCAATTAGGGTGTATTGTCACCTGATTTAGAGAAATTCCATTTACTTCTATAATCTATTTCGATGCTGTCCCTTTCGAGACACGGTAGCTAATCCCAACCGTTGGTGATAATACATTTGGTACACTCAAGCGAAATGAGTGACCGGTCATGTTTTGCCTGGGTTACAAGATGTTCTTGTTGAACCCGGTATATTCCTCTCTAGAGATACACTGTCGGAAGGTGGTCCCATACCTTGCCAGTTGGAATTCATTACCCAATAAGCGCCCACAATTTTTGATTTTATATTATGTATGTGGAACTTGAGATGAAAGCGTTCTGCTAATGATTATTTAGTTGTGGTTGATAGACACTATTATAATATCAAATTATGTTTTGATATAAAGATTATCATTTCTTTCAAAAGGATTTTGAAAGTTAAATCAAGTGTTTTGGATTCTCGTAAGGGAAAAACTCGTTCTGTGTTATACGGTGTGGTCTTATGAGATATCACTATTTTCTGAAACTATTTTAAATTGTTTACTTATACCAGTCCCATGACTAACCTAGAGTTTGTTTTGTTTTCCCTAAACTCTTGGGTGCTCAAATTTGTACGAGCAGTCAAGTAGTCGGGATTTACAGATGCACTAGAAGGAGCTAGAGCAGGAGGCTTTAGTAGTGTTTTTATAGCTATTGTTTATTTATGCTGCGATGTAAGTGTTATAATCCAATAATGATATTGTATACAGATACTGTTTTATTTCAAAGTTATGTTATGAAATATATTTATTCGTTCTGCTGTGAGATTCGTGTTTACTCTGATTTGTGATCATTTTCTCCTTCTTATATTCTAATTTTCTATCTTATCTATTCTCACCCTCTAACTTCTTTCATTAGCTATCCGGTATTTCCGATGTGTGAATAGTCGACATTGAGTTTATGTCAGTTACTCAAGATCACAAAAATCCGGGTCGTTACAGTTGGTATCAGAGCTGAAGGTTAAGTAATTACCTTGGCTCTGTGGCGTAACTCGGTAGAGATGGGGTTAGTAATACCCTAGATTGAGTTGAGTGTATATATATGTGCGTATTTATTATTTAATATAAATGGTTTTATATTATGGAGATTTATTGGTTGAGTTGTTTATGAGTTCTGATCGATCAATTTGATCCACTGTATTGATAGTAGTTTATAAACACTTGAATATGATGAACCGACATGATATTTTTTGAAAAAAGGGTAAATGATACAATTTTACCCAAATCATATTTTGATATAAAAGTATGATTAATATTGGAAATAATATAATATATTGGATGTGTTGGTTGTTTTTATAATCGAATAAGATTATAAAAGTGGAATGGTTATAAAAAACCAATCAAATTTCATACAAGTGTTACAAAATGAATTATATCTGAATTTAAATCAAAATTGGAATTAATTAAAATTCCTAAAATTTGGACAAGTGTTTGTAAATGGATTTAGATTAAATATAAGGAAATTTTAAAATCCTGGGAGATTTTAGAAATGTTTTACAAGCATTGTGATTGGTATGTGAAATTGATTTCAAAATGGGAAATGTTTAAATATGGTTTTGAAAAGTGATATAGTATTGAACTCACTTCGATAGCTGGAAAATAACCCTGATGATGATGCCCACATCATCAGTGTCATTTACGAGTTTCTAAGTGATGGTGTAACAACCCGTATTTTCAATAACCTGTTATAACATAAATCGAGGCAGAATTTAATTCTAAAATCTGAATCAAGGGAAACGGGCTATGCCATTGCGTTCGTCTCGGAAAAATACGCGGAATAGAGTCCGAGTTTTCGAAAATCGGAGTCCGTATGACCCGATTAAGGCCCAACGAAGTTTTCAGAAAATTTCAAAGTAAAAACAGATTTCAAATTCAAGTTTGAATTTGGAAAATTAGGTCAGATTGGGCCAGGCGGGAAAATTCCCGCCAGAGCACCCAAGTCGACAGCCCTGTCGACTTGGGAGTCGACTTGGTTGGACCCAAGTCGACAGCCCTGTCGACTTGGCTGTCGACTTGGTCCAGCCGGGCAGTTCTGCCTGGTGCACCATTTTGGGTTTGTGTTGAGTTTGGGGGCCAGATTCGGTTTTGAGGGCTGAGATAGGAACTAGGGTTTAATCCTAAGGTTGAAACTAATCCTAATCTCTATAAATAAGGCCCTAACCTAACCCTAAATCATCATTATTCATTCAAGTAACCAAACTATGGCAAAATCATTCCTCTCATGGCCTCCACTCTCTTCATAAAATTCCTAAATAAATTTCTATGAGAGATTTTCCATGCATACAAGTGTTTTCAAGCTTGTATGAGCATCATTAGCTTGCATTCAAGTCAAGTTTCCATATTTACATCATAAACAAGGGTTTTGATCATTTTGGCTCAAGGGTTTTTCTATTAGAGCTTGTATTTTGGGTCTATTTGATTTCATAAGGGCTTTGTCATATTTTTGTGTCTTCATAAGCATTGTAAGCCCTATTCTACTTTCATATTTAAACTCTAAAGTTAAATGAATGATGCAAGTTTGGTTGGCCATTATGATATGCAAGTTTATCATGTTATGTTATGCAAGTATGCCATGTTATGATATGCAAGTTTACCATGTTATGCTATGCAAGTTTGCCATGTTATGATATGCAAGTTTATCATGTTATGTTATGCAAGTATGCCATGTTATGATATGCAAGTTTATCATGTTATGTTATGCATGTTTGATATGCAAGTTCGTCATATGATATGCAAGTATGTTATGCAAGTTTGGGATGATCATTTTGTTCATGTTATCATGTTATGCAAGCTTATCTTGAGTATATGAACATAAAGCTTCAAGCTTTATGCTAAAGGTTGCATTTTGGCAACATGTAAGTTATCATATCCCTTATGATAACTTGCATGTGAGGCTAAATGCGAGCTTATGGCCATTTTTACATGTCATTTATCACCATGTATCACCAATATGCTAAGTTTGGTTTTATGCATGCTTTTGAGGCCTAAAAATGTAATATGCAAGTATATGAACATGTGTACATTTCATATGTCACCATGTTGAACTTGTGGCTTCAACACCTTTATGTCATGATTATGCCAAGTTCCCTTTTCTATCCTTTATGCGCTAATTGTGATATGTAAGCGATGGGATTGCGTTTGGGGTTGGGTAAACTTAAAAGACATAAAAACATAAGATTGGGAATTTACCTATTAAGTTAGGTCTACCCATTGGGAATTTACCTATTAAGTTATGTCTACCCAATTGCTTGAAAAGTGTAATATGTTTTGGAAACATGATGGACATGACACTTAGAAAAGATAAGTGTGACCAACTCGAGGTTGGGTTGAGTTTGTAGCGTAAACCTACCCGGAACCGACCGGCTTAACTAGTTGCTACAAACAATAGGACCCAATGTGAGAAGTTGGTCATGTTGTACCTTGAACCCGAGGTTAGACCAAGTTGTGGTGTAAAGCTACCCGGACCCGCCCGGCTTAACTAGTAACCACAACAAGGTCTAATGTGAGAGGTTAAGGCGCATTAAATTAATTAATGCCTCGTGATTAGGGTTAAGTCATGGTCCACTTAATACTTAACCAATTTGGGCTTGGTAGATTAATCAGGGTTAAGTCGTGAACTCATCGTTACACTTAACCAAGTTAATCCACGATTAGCAAGAGGGTTAAACCGTACTTAACCCACTAGAAAAATCCTAGCAATGGGGGTCCACTCCAGCAGTAATCCCAAGTTTGTATCATTAAGGCCCTAGGGTCTAGGCTAGGGAGGGAGCACGATTACTGGACTGGAGGTAAGTGACCAAAAACGACGGCAGAAGGGTACGCCGGTGTAGTTCCGGGCGAACTATGGTCGTGCACACAGTCCGAAGCCGGGGAAAACATGCACGGGTACCAGTAGATCGAGACTGTGCACTCATGTTTATGGTGTCCAGGGGTTGACACGCTAGGGCTTGATACACCCGACGGGAGACCCTGCACAGTCTGACTACAATTATGTTTGGGCCGCATTGACACCAACACGTGACGAGTTAGGCTTATAGGGAGCCGATCGACTAGACCGTTTGGTTGGACCGCGTATTAGGGTCACTTCATGTTATTGGGCCAAAGCTTGGGCCAAGGGATCAATACTTGTTTATTCAAGTCATGTTAGTTTGCTAGTACACCTGTGGTGCAAAAACCTTAAACCTGATTATGCGATGACACCTTTATCTACCTTGTTAGTTAATCATCATGCTAGTATGTAGTTATCCTTATGTTCATCTCAGCTTTCATCATGACAGTTAACTATACCAGTTTACATTGATTGTAGTAGGGCTTACTCAGTCTTTTTGACTGACCTGTTTTCCTTTCGCCTCTTTTCTTCCGTTCCCCCCCCCCCTCAGGTTCTCAGGGTGGGAATATTGGAGCTTAGCTTGGATTTCTGATCGCTTGCTTGTGGGATTTTAGCTCATGTACGATCTTGACATGAAGCTAGCTATGGTTATCACTTATTTTGGGGATAGTACTTATGTATTTCAGTTTTTCAGTAATGTTGTTTTTATCTAGACTTGTGTATTTGGAAAGTTGACATTATGTTGTACCAGACTTGTTTTGAAATGGTTTGAAATCTTCCGTTGTTTTATCTATGTTATTTACTCTATTTACATATATACATATGTTCTTGTTCTGCCTTGATATATCATTATGCATGTTTACCTGATTCAAACGCCCCTCCAAAGCCAGAGTGCTTGCAAGAGCCACCCTGGCGGAGGTGGGGTGTTACATTTGGTATCAGAGCATATGGTTTACGAGAAGGGAACAAAAAGGTTTTTAGAAAACTTTTGGAAAACTATTTTCAAAACCAAGTATAAAGTATTTTCCAAAGAAAAGTCTAGTTTATTTTAAAGGCTATTCCCCAAAAAGCCATTAGCAAAATTCCTTCATTTTTCTCCATTCTGAATCTGTCTTTTTCTTCGTTTTCAGTATGGCCGATAACTTTGCTATTCCGGAGGGAGTACACGTACCTGTCTGGTATAGGACACTTTTGGAGGCTAGGGCGACCGAAGCTGGCCCCGCAGATGTCCCTCCTCCTCCTCCTCCAGTAGTTTATGTTCCTCCTCCTCCTGTCGCTGATGTTCCTCCTTCTCCTGTCGCTGAGGTTCCTCTTCCTCCTCCCCCTCAGCATCCTCAAGCTGACTTCGCAAAGACTTGCAAAGATTTCAAAGCAATGGGTGGCAAGAACTTTCAAGGCACTGAGACTTATGTAGAGGCAAGGAATTGGTCGAAAGAAACCGAAGATCTTTTTGCCTTCTTTGGTACAAATGACCGTAGGAAGGTTTTATTAGCAGTGTGGTTGCTAAAGGAAGAAGCTGCACGTTGGTGGGTGGTCACCACCGCTACTAGGCCAATTGAGACTTGGGATGACTTTCGGGGAAAGTTTGGACTAAGGTTCCTATCACTGAAACAAGGGGACATGACTATTAGGGAATACATTGATAAGTTTAATCAACTGGCTCGGGTCGGTTTAGACTTGGTTAACACAGCTCAGAAGAAGGCCCTATACTTTGCTCTAGGATTAAACGAGACATTACATGGTTTGGCCATATCTCATATACCCTTGGGGGAAACTTTCGAGAGTTTGGTGAATATGGCCCTACTCAATGAAGAGAATAGGAGTGACAAGAAGGAGATCAAGATGAATGATACTCAAGCCAAGAAGACTAATTCCCAGTGGAAAGGAAATCAGGGTAATCCAAGCGGTCAGAGCAGTCAAGGCAACAAGAACAAGAACAAGAGTCAAGGCAACAAGGGGAACAACAACAAGGGCAAGAGCAACAAGGGGAAGTGCCATTATTGCGGTTCAGTTGGGCATCTTATTAAGGATTGTAAGAAGAGGAAAAGGAAGAGCGGTGAATGCTATCATTGTGGTGAGTTTGGACATTTCAGCAAAGATTGCCCGAAGAAGCAAGGGCAAGGCCAGACTCAGTGTGCAAGACCATCTGGAGGGCGAGTTCATCCCCTCAACATCGTTCTTCCAGCTCTTGATCGAGGTAGTGTTTCTGTTGGAAGCCTTGTTTACATTTCTGATTTTCCTGTTTGTACTTTGTTTGATTCTGGTGCATCGCATAGCTTTATCTCATCTGATCTTGTTGATAGTTTGCACCTTAGTACTAGCTTGGTAGATGATCCCGTGTGTGTTTCAAATCCAATCGGGGGTTCCGCCCATTTGTCTATTATCTACGTGGATTTGAAAATCTCTATCTTTAGTGTAGAGTTCTCGCGTGATGCTTATATTCTCGGTTTCATAGGGTATGGGTTGATTTTGGGCATGGATTGGTTGTCCAGTTTTGGAGCCATTCTTGATTTTTGAGCATAGGGATTGAGAGGCTCATGACTCGCCTCGGTAATACCCTAAAAATTTCTAGTAACCCTACGAGTCCCGTCATGTTGTGTTATCTTGAATCCCTCAACTCGTCTATCGATAGTTTGTAATCGGTGAGGGTGGTCCGAGAATATCCTGATATCTTGGGTGAAGTGAAGGGGGTTACCCCTAAACGAGAGATAGATTTCCGCATTTATCTGGTTGATAATGCCAAGATAGTTTCGTGGTCGGTTAGGCACATGGCCCCGCAAGATGAGAGTTAAGAAAGCAAGTCAAGGAGTTGCTTGAGAAGAACTTCATTAGATGAAGTATATCTGAATGGGGAGCGCCTGTAGTGTTTACTACCAAGGCAGATGGTTCTCTTCGACTTTGTGTTGATTATCGTGAGTTAAACAAGGAGAATAGACAACCATTGCCAAGGATCGATGATTTGTTTGATCAGCTTGTAGGAACATCTGTTCCATCAGCTCAGAGTAGCTGAAGATAGTATAGACAAGACTGCGTTCAGAACTCCGGATGGATTCTTAGAATGGCTGGTCATGCCATTCGGTTTGACTAATGCACCCGCCTACTTCGTGGACTTGATGAGTAGGGTGTTCAGGGAGTTCTTGAACAAGTTTGTCGTGGTCTTCGTAGATGATATTCTGATCTTCTCTAAGGATGAGGAAGAGCATGCAAGGCATCTCGTGGAGGTGATGGGTACGCTTAGAGCACATCAGTTGAAAGCCAAGTCCTCCAAATGTCATTTTGGAGAAAAGGAGTTAGACTTCTTGGGCACATAATTTCTAAGCAAGGCTTAGTGGTGGATCCTGCTAAAATGGTCGCGGTTCAAGACCGGAAAGCTCCGACAAGGACAATTGAAGTAAGAAGCTTTCTCAGTTTAATTAGTCAGTTAGCGTCCCTTGAGTTTAGACCTACCCTTCTGGATCAAGTAGGGACTTCACAGAAGGAAGACCCGCAGTTAGCCGAGATCATGGACAAGTTGATTCGAGGCGAGATGGCAAGTCACCTCGCTATAGATGACAAGGGATGGCTAAGACGCAATGAGAAAAAGAAGGCTCTTGATGATGCACATCACTCGAGGAGGTGGCCGAGTTTGTCCCAAGGTGCATGTTGTGCCAACAAGTTAAAGGCCGAGTCATAGAAGCCCGGTGGGCTGTTATATCCATTGGAGGTCCCCGCAATGGAAGAGGGAAAAGCGTCACGAAGGATTTTGTGGATGGACTGCCTAGATCAAGGAAAGGGAATACGAGCATGTGGGTCATAGTAGGTAGACTCACGAAGAGTGCTCATTTCATTCCGGTAAAGAGCGAAAGGACTGCATCATAGCTAGCGACAGTTTACTTTCAAGAAATAAAGCGGTTGCACGAGGTTCCCTAAAGTATAGTTAGTAACCATGACTCAATCTTCACTAGCCAGTTTTGGGATAGTCTACGGGAAGTCATGGGCAAGCGACTGAATTTAAGTACGACCTATCATTCGCAGGCGGATGGTTCATTTTGTTCAAGCATGAGTTATAGAAAATCACGTTAGTAAGAGCAATTGGCAACGTGGATTGGTATTTTCAAGAAAAGTTCTGCTGCGTGGAATACTTTATAGTAAGTAAACGAGATCCAGGATTCACCTGTGAATTTTGGAGAGCTTGCATGAAACCATGAGGTCATAGTTATGTTTAAGCCAAGAATGATAGAAGAGTAAGTGAAAGAGGAAGACGAGAGGCGACAATGAAATGGGTTCCAACTCATATTTGGAAATAAGAGTTAAGAAGCTAAGAAATCATGAGGTAAAAGACGATCAAAGCGCAGTGGAGTTAAGCTCAAGGAAACGTGACTTAGAAGACTGAAGGCTAGATACGCGCATCATATCTCTTTTTAAGAGCATATCCTTGATCCTTGTTTTCCTGTGGAACTTACTCGCATGTTATCTTTTTACGTATATCCTCTCGGTCCCATTCTCGGTCCTATTTCTGTCGGGAGGTATGACTTATTGGCTAGTAATACATGTCAGGGTTTGGAGGGGTCCGTTAGGTTGACTAAACCTTTTGGGCTTTTATAGAATATGGGTTGGGTTAGGAAGGGATTTCTTGTAATCCAAAAGGAGTATATCTTGCTTATCTTCCCGATCTCTTTGTAGCATATCTTTTGCTATCCATGTTTGTCTTGATTATCTAGTTTATCGTGTTAATCTTGTCATGAGAACCTTAGGTAGAAACCCTTTGGATGAAACATGTGTTTGAAACATGTTATGCTTAATGGTTGCAAGTGGTTGCAAGTGTTTGCAAGTGGTTATTCGTGGATGCATTATACACATTAGGCACTGGATCGGCTCACACACTCCTCATATTGCATATGCATGAGTGTTTACGCTTATTCATGGATGAAAATTTTTGTGTTATCACATGGATGTTGCATATGGATGTATGTTATGTGCACACATATAGATGTTATACATTATGTTAGGAATTGCATACATATGGATTCATTTCACTAACATAATTTGCATTGATAATATTTGCATTAGATAAGTACATATACACACACCTTTGCATATGTTCATACAGCATTTAGAATCTTGTAAGGACAATGATTGCTCGTGGATGATGTTTTGAGTAGATGGATGATTGGATGGTAGGATACGTTCTTCCCAACTTGAAGATTTCGGGGACGAAATCCTTTAAGGAGGGGAGAATGTAACAACCCGTATTTTCAATAACCTGTTATAACATAAATCGAGGTAGAATTTAATTCTAAAATCTGAATCAAGGGAAACGGGCTACGCCATTGCATTCGTCTCGGAAAAATACGCGGAATAGAGTCCGAGTTTTCGAAAATCGGAGTCCATATGACCCGATTAAGGCCCAACGAAGTTTTCAGAAAATTTCAAAGTAAAAACAGATTTCAAATTCAAGTTTGAATTTGGAAAATTAGGTCAGATTGGGCCAGGCGGGAAAATTCCCGCCAGAGCACCCAAGTCGACAGCCCTGTCGACTTGGGAGTCGACTTGGTTGGACCCAAGTCGACAGCCCTGTCGACTTGGCTGTCGACTTGGTCCAGCCGGGCAGTTCTGCCTGGTGCACCATTTTGGGTTTGTGTTGAGTTTGGGGGCCAGATTCGGTTTTGAGGGCTGAGATTGGAACTAGGGTTTAATCCTTAGGTTGAAACTAATCCTAATCTCTATAAATAAGTCCCTAACCTAACCCTAAATCATCATTATTCATTCAAGTAACTAAACTATGGCAAAATCATTCCTCTCATGGCCTCCACTCTCTTCATAAAATTCCTAAATAAATTTCTATGAGAGATTTTCCATGTATACAAGTGTTTTCAAGCTTGTATGAGCATCATTAGCTTGCATTCAAGTCAAGTTTCCATATTTACATCATAAAGCAAGGGTTTTGATCATTTTGGCTCAAGGGTTTTTCTATTAGAGCTTGCATTTTGGGTCTATTTGATTTCATAAGGGCTTTGTCATATTTTTGTGTCTTCATAAGCATTGTAAGCCCTATTCTACTTTCATATTTAAACTCTAAAGTTAAATGAATGATGCAAGTTTGGTTGGCCATTATGATATGCAAGTTTATCATGTTATGTTATGCAAGTATGCCATGTTATGATATGCAAGTTTACCATGTTATGCTATGCAAGTTTGCCATGTTATGATATGCAAGTTTATCATGTTATGTTATGCAAGTATGCCATGTTATGATATGCAAGTTTATCATGTTATGTTATGCAAGTTTGATGTGCAAGTTCGTCATATGATATGCAAGTATGTTATGCAAGTTTGGGATGATCATTTTGTTCATGTTATCATGTTATGCAAGCTTATCTTGAGTATATGAACATAAAGCTTCAAGCTTTATGCTAAAGGTTGCATTTTGGCAACATGTAAGTTATCATATCCCTTATGATAACTTGCATGTGAGGCTAAATGCGAGCTTATGGCCATTTTTACATGTCATTTATCACCATGTATCACTAATATGCTAAGTTTGGTTTTATGCATGCTTTTGAGGCCTAAAAATGTAATATGCAAGTATATGAACATGTGTATATTTCATATGCCACCATGTTGAACTTGTGGCTTCAACACCTTTATGTCATGATTATGCCAAGTTCCCTCTTTCTATCCTTTATGCGCTAATTGCGATATGTAAGCGATGGGATTGCGTTTGGGGTTGGGTAAACTTAAAAGACATAAAAAACATAAGATTGGGAATTTACCTATTAAGTTAGGTCTACCCATTGGGAATTTACCTATTAAGTTAGGTCTACCCAATTGCTTGAAAAGTGTAATATGTTTTGGAAACATGATGGACATGACACTTAGAAAAGATAAGTGTGACCAACTAGAGGTTGGGTTGAGTTTGTAGCGTAAACCTACCCGGAACCGACCGGCTTAACTAGTTGCTACAAACAATAGGACCCAATGTGGGAAGTTGGTCATGTTGTACCTTGAACCCGAGGTTAGACCAAGTTGTGGTGTAAAGCTACCCGGACCCGCCCGGCTTAACTAGTAACCACAACAAGGTCTAATGTGAGAGGTTAAGGCGCATTAAATTAATTAATGCCTCGTGATTAGGGTTAAGTCATGGTCCACTTAATACTTAACCAATTTGGGCTTGGTAGATTAATCAGGGTTAAGTCGTGAACTCATCGTTACACTTAACCAAGTTAATCCACGATTAGCAAGAGGGTTAAACCGTACTTAACCCACTAGAAAAAACCTAGCAATGGGGGTCCACTCCAGCAGTAATCCCAAGTTTGTATCATTAAGGCCCTAGGGTCTAGGCTAGGGAGGGAGCACGATTACTAGACTGGAGGTAAGTGACCAAAAACGACGGCAGAAGGGTACGCCGGTGTAGTTCTGGGCGGACTATGGTCGTGCACACAGTCCGAAGCCGGGGTAAACATGCACGGGTACCAGTAGATCGAGACTGTGCACTCATGTTTATGGTGTCCAGGGGTTGACACCCTAGGGCTTGATACACCCGACGGGAGACCCTGCACAGTCTGACTACAATTATGTTTGGGCCGCATTGACACCAACACGTGACGAGTTAGGCTTATAGGGAGCCGATCGACTAGACCGTTTGGTTGGACCGCGTATTAGGGTCACTTCATGTTATTGGGCCAAAGCTTGGGCCAAGGGATCAATACTTGTTTATTCAAGTCATGTTAGTTTGCTAGTACACCTGTGGTGCAAAAACCTTAAACCTGATTATGCGATGACACCTTTATCTACCTTGTTAGTTAATCATCATGCTAGTATGTAGTTATCCTTATGTTCATCTCAGCTTTCATCATGACAGTTAACTTTACCAGTTTACATTGATTGTAGTAGCGCTTACTCAGTCTTTTTGACTGACCTGTTTTCCTTTCGCCTCTTTTCTTCCGTTTCCCCCCTAGGTTCTCAGGGTGGGAATATTGGAGCTTAGCTTGGATTTCTGATCGCTTGCTTGTGGGATTTTAGCTCATGTACGATCTTGACATGAAGCTAGCTATGGTTATCACTTATTTTGGGGATAGTACTTATGTATTTCAGTTTTTCAGTAATGTTGTTTTTATCTAGACTTGTGTATTTGGAAAGTTGACATTATGTTGTACCAGACTTGTTTTGAAATGGTTTGAAATCTTCCGCTGTTTTATCTATGTTATTTACTCTGTTTACATATATACATATGTTCTTGTTCTGCCTTGATATATCATTATGCATGTTTACCTGATTCAAACGCCCCTCCAAAGCCAGAGTGCTTGCAAGAGCCACCCTGGCGGAGGTGGAGTGTTACAGATGGATTACTACTAAAGGTATTCATTTTAATTATTTGAGAAAAGAAAGTTGTTTTGAATTATGAAAAGGAATATTTGATTTTTGAAAAGCTAAGCTGTTTAAAAACTCCCAAAAGCAGATTGTTTGATTATAAAAAATTAAATAGGAATGTTTGCTCGAAATTTGGGATCAAACACCAAAGGTGTAAAGCTACACTTCACCTATTCAGTAAGAATATGGAACCGCGAAATCGCAAGATAAACGAATAAAAGCAAGTAAAAACACAAAGGAATTTTTATAGTGGTTTGATTCTCTATGAATCTACGTCCACTTTCAATCCATTCTCATTATGATATTCAAGCTTACAACATATGAATTTTCCCTCATTACCATCATTTCTCTCCTTTAAACTTCCTTATGATCTAATTACACTTGAATTTGGTGAAGAAAATGAAGAGATCTTTTAGCTTTGTGATGGATCTTCAACCATTTGTGTGCTTTGATCCTTTTCCATGATCTTCATAGGTTTCATAGTGAATTAGCATTCGATTTTGGCTTTGGAGAGGAGAAGAGATTGTTTGAATGATGCTTGAGAGATTTATTGTGTAGCTTGAATGAGATTGAAGGAGTTTATATTCAATTGTGGAGAGCTCTAATGATCATTGATTTGGATTTGATCTTCATGAAAGTTAGAAAAGTGTTGTTGAATCCATGGAAGCCATTAAAGAATTTGTAGATGAGCTTTGAATTTGACGGAGTCTCCTTGTAGAAATGAATTTTTTTGGTCCCCTTGCAATGAAGAAGTGAGGGAGTATTTATAGGTGATTTTAGCCCAGGTGGCAATTCTGTAATTATGTAGAAAAGCGACATGATTCAATCCAACATGACTCCATTCGCCATGACTCGCTCTGCCATGACTTGCGACATGAATTCTGGACCAGTACACTTTCTTGCGATTCGAACTGCATGGGATACACAATCTAAACGACATGGAAGTAGTCGTTTTTCATCCTTTCGTGAGTATCAACCATGATACCGGTTTTATAATCAATTCAAAGGTGAAACGTGACTTTCTGTGTACAGTTGGAACAACAACTTGAACTCCTGTATGCGTTACGCCTTTACATGTGTCCACATGCCACCTCCATTACTACGTTATGTAACTGCGCCTTATGAATGAATTGATTCTACGCGACATGACTCGGAACCGGCGGCATGAACTGGATTAGCTTTAACGGCATGACTCAAAAGCCATGCGACATGCTGAATGAAGGGGATCAATCGCCATGTGAAATGAATGGTTTGGACGCTGACATGGATCTATCTTAACATGTAATATGCAGCTTGATTAGAACAATTTGTTGTTCTTTACTAGAAAGAAGTGGTCCACATGTAAAGCCATATTGTAACTTGGATCTATTCATGCGTTCCCATACCGCAGTTAGTGACTTGGACTTATTCAAAACAGCATGCCTCTTTGGACTTGCGACACGCGACATGTATTAAATAGACAACGGCCAGAACTTCATGGGTTAACGGCATGATAGAATTATGCCACGTGGACACCATTTATAACGTTATGAAGAATTTACTTTGCACGACAAGACTGGTTCGTATGGTAACGGTTTGAAACATCAGTAGTGTTAGCGATATGAACCATGTCGCATGGAACCTACGACTTGACCATGCAGGCGGCATGATTTGATGTTGCTGGCACGTGGCCTTTGTTCGTACGACATGGTTCTTGACTTGATATGGAACCAATACGACATGGTTTAAACACCATGTATGACTTGCTTGAATACAAGAGGATCTAACATAGTGACTGAGCTGCTATGTGAATAACTTAATTCAATGTCTTTTGAATGGCATATTTCCATGCCAACGAATACGACATATCTGTGCTTAACATTTCCCTTGCTTTTCATACCGATGCTATGTGGCTTGATTACATAGATGCATCATGCTTTTTCCTAGCGACATGAGTAATATGACTTATATTCTGCGACATGAGTAGGGTGGTGAGTATGACATGTTACCCACTATGTTGAAGTGACATGACCCATGTCGTGAATAATGTCTTGAATTGCGGTGTATGGCAGGTTTGCGTCATAGGTCCTTCCCTTGCATGTCGTATAGCATGAACCAACTCGGGCTGAACGAATTGAACCATGTTGCCTCCCAATGACCTGAGCCATGTCGTATCAAAGATTTGGACCGCTTAGCGATACAAATTGGGGCACCATGCGACATGGGTACTGCGGCATGAACTATACGTCATAATTAAAACGTCATGAATTGCGTGGTCACGACGACATGCTTGGGTACGACATGATCTCGTACTGGACTGCTTATATAGCTTTGAATTGTACGTCGCCTTTCATCATGCCGTATGATCGGATTGGTGTACTTCGAAAGCCATTACTCCAATTCATAGGGAACGGACTAAGTCCATGTCACGGAGTATGGTCTGAGACCGTAGCGCACTAAGCGCCTTGATACCATGTCGTGGAAACAACTTGTTCAGTCTTGATGATTTGAATGGGTACGGCACAGACCGTGTCGCTTTGACGACTTATCGCTTTAGGCTGTAACCAGCCAAATCTCTTTGGAACTTACTTCTTTGAACTACGTTATAATAACGGTGTTAACATTTGCCCCTCGAAGCTTGTATTTTTTGCTTGCGAGAAATGTGGGCTTCGAAATCAACATCGTAATTTTGCATTGCGATTCAGTCGTAGCTTTTTTGTCTGCTGTGGCAAGTCATACTTCGAAATTGTAAACCTCATGCCATCTGTTCTGTAATCAAAACAGATACTTGGCGATTTTGGACTTATACTTCACTATCGGTTGTCCATATCGATAGCGGGTTAGTTTAATCGTTAGAAAATGAATTATAGCGAATTTTTATTCTGAACTGAATAATGTATCTGCATAGAGTTGTTCTACTCAACGGTCTATAACTCACTGAATATCGTCTGTACCAATACAATATACAAATTCGAATTCGGATTAACGCTTGAAATCAATTAATTGACTAAGGTCAACTGTGGATTTCAAACGTTACCATTTTAATGACTTATATGACGGTGGACAGCATTTCATATTTGAGAAACACGTATCTGAGAGACTTTTTAGTTTCTTTTCGGAAAAGACTTGGATATTTATGCCCCTGTTTTGAGGATTCATTATCAGTCTTCTCCACGGGAAGTATTTTAGATTTCACATCCGTATTTGGGTTAAAATTCAACACTTGCCGTGTCTGAGATGACCAGATGTCACGTGGATGGATTAGAAGTCCGACATTTATCACATCAAAAGTAATTAGATGTTACACAAATGGACTTTCATTCTTCACGTTTGATCATATCAAACGATACGCCATTGATTGATTTTTTTTTTATATATATATTCTTCACGTTTGATCATATCAAACGCTATGCAAATGAATTTTCATTCTTCACGTTTGATCATATCAAACGCTACGCAAATGCATTTTCATTCTTCACGTTTGATCATATCAAACGCTACGCAAATGGATTTTCATTCTTCACGTTTGATCATATCAAACGCTACACAAATGGATTTTCATTCTTCACATTTGATCATATCAAACGCTACGCAAATGGATTTTGATGGTTGTTATATCGTTTCGCGGGGCAGCCATCAGTCCCTTTGTCAGATGCTCGACTTAGCATGCTATTCTGGTTTAGGAACTGAAGCTCTGAACCTTCCACTTAGGGAAGAGCCCCTTCGATAAAAATTTCAGCTCTCGCGCTTGTTTGTCATGGCGCTTGCTCGCTGTTTGAATCTTTGCGACTTTCCCATTCACTTTTCAAGGCAGTGTTTTTCATATTTTGCATTTGTACATGTTAATATTTACAACATTTGACTCTTGAGCTAGTTTTGTTGGGGTCGCGATGTTTCAGGAACAAGCCCACTACATATGGACTGCAATATAAAACCATCTTTTAAGAAAGTTTTGATTTGACATATAACTTTGCAAGCAGGAAATTCATTCAAACAGATATGCTCTTAGTCATAGAGCTAATGTTCAGTGCATCACTTACAAATTATTACAGACTGTTTTCATAAAGTTTTGAATATAACAGAAAGTAAACGCGAAGTAAAGCATGAACTAAAGCAAGAAATAGAGCATGAAGTAAAGATGTAGCGACGTTGGTTGCTTATTCCGAGTCATTGAAATCGGAACACCGTTAGCGGTTATTAGTTGATGACCAGCTTTGGCATGATTTGAGTAGAGGCTATATTTCTTGGACTAGACTGATCATTCGTTGCCCCTTTCCCCTGGGGAGTAGCAGAAGGATTCATGGCTTGTGGATTCTTTATATATTGTTGTAACCTGTTTTTCCTGATCAATTCCTCAATGAGGTTCTTCAGGTGTCGGCACTCGTTAGTGTTATGACCAGGTTGGTTATGAAATCTGCAGAATTTCCCGGAGTTTACTGCTTTGTTATTTATCCTTATCAGATTGGGCTCTGCGTACTCTTCAGAATCCTTTGTTGCAAGATAGATATTTTCAGGGGTGTCATTCAAAGGCGTTAGCTCTGATGAGTTGAAAAGGCGAGACTTCCTATTAGTCTTGTTGTCGTTCCCATCACTAGTTCGCTTTTGTCCCTGATTATTCTTCTGGTTAGATTGGACAGCCATATTTTTAGGAGCTTCAAGGAGTTGGTTGCCATCAATGACCTGAAGGGGTATAGGATTATCGTCCACTCTCATGTACTCTTCCGCCTTCTTATAGAACTTGTCAATCGTAGTCGGTTCCTTCATTTTTATCCATCTTCCGAACTCATTTTTTTTTTCTATAGCGTCGAGTAAAGCCATG
Source organism: Allium sativum (assembly GCA_030737875.1). Taxonomy (NCBI): domain Eukaryota; kingdom Viridiplantae; phylum Streptophyta; class Magnoliopsida; order Asparagales; family Amaryllidaceae; genus Allium; species Allium sativum. The sequence goes on from CM060925.1 coordinate 116,961,669, forward strand.
AGAATTATGCATGGCTATGGATTCCTCACTTCAGACAAGGCAACATTGAATCGACTGAGGAAGGCTTTGACAGTGTCCCCTGGATTCTGCTTCATTGCTGAAAGTGTTATAGCATCATCGGCTTTAGTAGCATAGAGGCGGAACCGCTCCTTGAACTTTTTGGTGAGGTCAGAAAATCGATCGATGGATTTGGGTGGCAGCTTTGTGAACCATAATGATGCAGCACCTTCTAAGTAGAGAGGAAAATATGTGCATGTCATCTCATTGGTTGCTTTAGCTGCGCTCATATGCCACTCATATTTGAATAGGATGTAGTTCGGATCAACGAGACCATTGTACGGAGGCAAAGTCGGAGGATTGAACTTCTTCGGACATTCTGCTTCAAGGATTCTTTTGGTGAATGGAGTCCTATCGGGAGAGAAGTCTCATTCTCTTTCGTCGTCCTGGCTAGCCTGATTCTTTTTCATGGCTCATTCTATCATATCCGAAATGTATTCTTCGGTACTATGGCGCTCTGTGAAGCTGAGCTCTTTACCAAATGTTCGTCTAGGCATATGATCTTAATTAGAGAGCTTAGGCCCTTTACCTTCTCGACGAAGAGGTGCCCCCGTGATAGGATTAGCGGCTTTTTGTGCGTTCACTTCGGAATGGTTCTTAGCTTTTGATCTCAATTCTTCGGTATTAGCTTCATCCCCGTCACTTCCCCCATCATAATCGTCTTCCACATTATTGTTGCGGTTATGATCGAAAGCAGGTGATTTGGTATTATCTTCGAGATCGACATGAGCTTGCGGAGGGGCTGGATTTGATCGAGCACTAAGAATGGCGTCAAGTTTCTCCATCATCATTTTAGTAGATGCATCCATTCGGCTGTTGACATTGGCAATAGCGATTTTTAATTCATTTTTGGTCACACAGGCTCCGCTTTCCAAGTTTTCACCAACTTCAATGCGATTTGCGAGCGGTGTTTCTTCATTAGCAACATTACTGGCTTCTACCATGGTTTTGCTTGCGGTCTTCTTGGATTTTGCCATGATCTCAGATAAGGTCTTGTATTTGGAAGATAATTCGTAGAGTGGCCTAGATCTTAGATTTGCGGAATCTATGGTAGAAGTAGAATTAGAACTTCAATGCGAAGGAAGAAGATGTGAACGCGGCCCCACGGTGGCGCCAAAATGTTTGCTCAAAATTTGGGATCAAACACCAAAGGTGTAAAAGTTACACTTCACCTATTCGGTAAGAATATGGAACCACAAAATCGCAAGATAAACGAATAAAAGCAAGTAAAAACACAAAGGAATTTTTATAGTGGTTCGATTCTCTATGAATCTACGTCCACGTTCAATCCATTCTCATTATGATATTCAAGCTTACAACATATGAATTCTCCCTCATTACAATCATTTCTCTCCTTTAAACTTCCTTATGATCTAATTACACTTGAATTTAGTGAAGAAAATGAAGAGATCTTTTAGCTTTGTGATGGATCTCCAACCACTTGTGTGCTTTGATCCTTTTCCATGATCTTCATAGGTTTCATAGTGAATTAGCATTCGATTTTGGCTTTGGAGAGAAGAAGAGATTGTTTGAATGATGCTTGAGAGATTTATTGTGAAGCTTGAATGAGATTGAAGGAGTTTAGATTCAATTGTGGAGAGCTCTAATGATCATTGATTTGGATTTGATCTTCATGAAAGTTAGAAAAGTGTTGTTGAATCCATGGAAGCCATTAGAGAATTTGTATATGAGCTTTGAATTTGACGGAGTCTCCTTGTAGAAATGAATTTTTTTTGGTCCCCTTGCAATGAAGAAGTGAGGGAGTATTTATAGGTGATTTTAGCCCAGGTGGCAATTCTGTAATTATGCAGAAAAACGACATTATTCAAGCCGACATGACTCCATTCGCCATGACTCACTCTACCATGACTTGCGACATGAATTCTGGACCAGTACAGTTTCTTGCGATTCGAACTGCATGGGATACACAATCTAAACGACATGGAAGTAGTCGTTTTTCATCCTTTCGTGAGTATCAACCATGATACCGGTTTTATAATCAATTCAAAGGTGGAACATGACTTTCTGTGTACAGCTGGAACAACGACTTGAATTCCTGTATGCGTTATGCCTTTACATGTGTCCACATGCCACCTCCATCACTTCGTTATTTAACTACGCCTTATGAACGAATTGATTCTACGCGACATGACTCGGAACCGGCGGCACGACCTGGATTAGCTTTAACGAAACGCCATGCGACATGTTGAATGAAGGGGATCAATCTCCATGTGAAATGAATGGTTTGGACGCTGACATGGATCTATCTTAACATGTAATATGCGGCTTGATTAAAACAATCTGTTGTGCTTTACTAGAAAGAAGTGGTCCACATGTAAAGCCATATTGTAACTTGGATCTATTCATGCATTCCCATACCGCAGTTAGTGACTTGGACTTATTTAATACAGCATGCCTCTTTGGACTTGCGACACGCGATATGTATTAAATAGATGACGGCCAGAACTTCATGGGTTAACGGCATGGCAGAATTATGCCACGTGGATACCATTTATAATGTTACGAAGAATTTACTTTGCACGACAAGACTGGTTCGTATGGCAACGGTTTGAAACATGAGTAGTGTTAGCGATATGAACCATGTCGCATGGAACCTACGACTTGACCATGTAGGCGGCATGATTTGATGTTGCTGGCATGTGGCCTTTGTTCATACGACATGGTTCTTGACTTGATATGGAACCAATACGACATGGTTTAAACGCCATGTATGACTTTCTTGAATACAAGAGGATCTAACGTAGTGACTAAGCTGCTATGTGAACAACTTAATTCAATGTCTTTTGAATGGCATATTTCCATGCCAACGAATACGACATGTCTGTGCTTAACATTTCCCTTGCTTTTCATACCGATGCTACATGGCTTGATTACATAGATGCGTCATGCTTTTTCCCAGCGACATGAGTAATATGACTTATATTCTGCGACATGAGTAGGGTAGTGAGTATGACATGTTACCTACTCTGTTGAAGTGACATGACACCACACCAAACAGGCCTGTTTGTCACATTTATTTCTTTATTAATTGTCATGGTTATTATTGTGACAGATTTCTAACGGTTAATATCTTTATGTATTTTCATCACGGTTAATTCTGTGACCAAACTCAACAAGCCTGGGAAAAATAGTCATTTCTTCGTTTTGGCATTTATCACGCTTCCAACCCTTGTTTTAACGCTTAAGGAATTCAATTAGGTTTTCGTTCTCCCCAGTCGGTTGCGATTTCGCCTAACTTTGGAACTCCTCTTAAATTTAATTCTCGTTTCTCTTCCGTAGTCGGAATCGGTTTTTCTTTGGTCAAGGTATGGTGTTTATTTGATTTTTATTTTTGTTCCAGATTTTATATGTTTTTGTGCTGCTGCATTGGACAACTGTTAGATTAATTTTGTTGTTGCATTTAGATCTACCTAAATTTTTTTTTATCTTAAGCTTTGGGGTTAGATTTAAGTTGTGAAACTTGAATTGGGAGCTCGCATGGATAAGGGCTTGGATCTATTTGCTTTCTCAAAACAAACTAGAAAACGTTAACACCCTGAAGCTTAAAATCCTATGTTCTATACTGTTTCGAAGTGAATGAATGTTATGATACTACTAACTCAACTTTACATTTTTGAGAAAAAGTAATGCGCATTGTGAAAATTAATCTGTGGCTTGGTTGATCTTTTTAAACAACTCTCACGTTCAAGTATAATGGTTAAAAATCAATTTTCAGTTAGAAATAAGTAAAACATGCTTACGGGGATGAACTGGGAACAAATGGGGCTTGCTACTTGTAGCTTCTTCCCAAGAAAAACTAACTGCTAATCTTATTCAAAAATTTTGATTCCTTCGAAACCAATCAAAATTAGTGGAAATGTTCAACACGATAATTAAAAGTTATCCCCTCAAATATTTTTAGAATTTATTTGCATGATTTTTTGTTCAAGGGCGAGTCAGATATGTTTGTGCATCCGTCTTTTGTTTCATATTTCTTTATTGGCATGATGTTGATAAGCGATGTGTATTTTATTGGAATGTTTGCATACTTTAGAAGCTCAATGGACATCTATAGATAAGCAGAAACAACCACACGAGGCTGCAGCATGTATGCATGCGATTGACTACCCATAGTGGTATTATTAAAACTGTCATACATGAAGCATAGTAAGTGGTTAAACCAAATGGTTTAAAAAGCAAAGAGATGACTGTATCAATTGTGTATGTTTCAGATTTGTGTGCATGTGAACGCTGTTGAATTTTGCTGTGTAATCAGTTTCAAGTCTAGGTTGTTTGCGTTGTAATAAGGGTGTGTTTAGAAATTTTTCTGGTTGAACCAAGTGGTTGCTTAAGTTGTTCGGTAAGTGTTTGTTGGGTTGGATTGTTGCAGCAAAACTATATAAATAGAGGTCATTTGCCATTGTAAAGTGTGGAAACAAATTGAAATTAGTTGCTTCTTTCATTTTCAATAAAATTTAGTTCCCATTATCTTCTACAATTCCTTGTTGTATTTACTTAATTCTAGGTTCTTTTAGTTTAATTCTCTGTTAATTTTCTTGTTAATTTCTACAATTAGTCTTAGTTTCTACTAATTTTTGTTCCTTTTGTTAAATTCTTGTATCTGCAAATTCCTATTTCATCATCCTCAATTCTGCAATTTTATTTAAATGTTCCTTCCTTGGTTGTTAAACTTTTGATTCTTGCATTTCCAGTTTTATCGATTCAGTTTGTATCAGTTTGCTTATATTTTTCAGTCTTAACTCATTTGCAATTTCAACTGCAATGCGATCTAAACTCATATCTTAATCACTGTTAATTTCCAGTCTTGATTAGTTATTGAATCCACTATCTTTTCATTCATGCCCATCATTAAATTGTACATAAAAATGCACATATACAAATCTGTGTGTATTGAACTCCTATACAATCTTGTTGCAACAATTTCGACAAACATTTATTGAAATTCAATTCTACCTTAAAACCTCATTTTTGTGATAGTCATTCTCACAAACACTTGCCAAAACTAGAATTTGCGTTTGCGTCATTGTTAGAAGTGTTAGGAGCAACATTAAACATGGGGTTAAGCGCGACAAGATATTGATCTTCATATGCATGTTGCGCCTCGGGTGAAAAAGATGATGTTACGTTGGCATTGGCAGTGAACTGATAGAAAGGCGGTTTGCCATTCCAAAAACTCGCGTTAAGAAGAAACTATGCAAGTTGAAGCTCATCTGGAGAGGAGGGTGATGCCAAGGAAGCGCATCTCCATACGATTCAAGAGAAGCACATGTAGCTGTCGCATCAGCATAAGTAGGAGTGATCGTGTTATTTGAATTAACCGTGAGGGTGCGTAAGACATTTTGCATATCAATGGTGGAGGATGTGATAGGCGAAACGCTTAGGACTTGTGTCGTGGAAACCTGGATATTTCTGTTTTCTTAGCAATGGATTTAACTTTTATGATGTTTGTCAAAATTAGCATAGAAAAGGTATTAATAAATGCTTATCTTTCAGTTTATTACTGCTTATTTACCACATGCCCAAAAATTATCGAATATCATTAAATTCAAGGTAGAAATTTACATTAAAATTATACTTGAATTACTAGAGACTGGATGTATACGACTTACTAGAGACTGGATGTATTTGATTCTTGCCAATGCTATAGAGTTACAGTCTTAACCATCTTCTTTTCTGCCCTCTTAATGCTATTATCATTCCCTTTTTTGGATTGGAACATGCATTTGACACTTTTTACGTTTGGAGCATTGTTGTTGTGCAGACATTGAAACATTGTGTTTTCTGGGTGTGTATATATTGTTTTATGGGTGGGTATATATTGTCTTTTGGACAACAAAACCTTGTTATGAAAGTAGAATTTGACTTGTTTAAGCAAGAGCATGAACTTGTGCTAGTAGTCGTATTTCATATTCTGAACTCATATTCTTCTAGCCAAATTTGTAATATATTTTCTGAGTACGGAAAAAATTCACCTTTGGGGGAAGCTAAAGTTATACAATGATCTTTTGTAGTCTTTAGTTGTGAGCTACTTTAGACCATAGTTATGTGTGGCGGTTGTTTCCTAGAATTCAAGTATCATGTTGTGAATTGTTGTGGATTGATATTTTAGCGTAAAAGCTTCTCCACCAGGTGGACTAATATCAGTGCTAGAGACCATGAATTTTGATGAAAGTTGCTTTGGACTGATATTACGCCTATTACCCCAACAGCCATATTTTATCATTTTAATGAAATTCTTTAGGCATGTGGTAGATAAGTTGCTTGTTCCATGCTTTGCTTACTGTCTAAATTGAGGTGCCAACGCCTGAAACCCATCAGTAATTTTTGTGTACTTGTTGCCTGTTTGTTTGCATTACTTACCTATGCTCTGAGTGAAGGTTTTCGAATGATGTTTTATAGTAGGTTTGTTTTCAGTATATGTTGTTAGTATTTTTTGTTATTAATTGAATTATAGGAGAAAATATATTAGTCAACAAATGTGACTTATCTTATATACTCGGTTTTTTTATATACCAAACTTACTAAAGCTCTGCATGTATGGACTCACACATGTATATATAAATTATGCTTTTGTAGTTGGATTATTTCAGAATTGGCTGCTGTCGATGCTCAATTATTGTGTATTCTATTTTTTGTTGATTACTTGTGTATTTGATCTTGTGTCGGTTTCCCTTGTTAACATTAAGAACCACTTTGCAATTAAGTCCGAGGGCTTAATTGCAAAAAGTTGGAATTTAGGGGGTTCTTATTGGTTGGATACAGGGGACAGGAGAAAGGTGGTACACGGGATTTCATTTCCTCAAATAGCATATGCCCTTTGTCTTCTGCCCTCAATGTATATCCCAATTTTCTTCTCATTTATTTTACACCATCTACTTCCCTTTCATTCAAAGAAACCGAATGGCCATCCCCATAACGGGTAAACGGGCTTTAGACACATCAGATGATTACCACCTAAACTCCTAGTTTAGTCATTTTTCTTGCACAAGCAGCGGCAGCGAACACAATGTCGAGCCCGATACTCTTTCGGGTCTGATATATGGATTTCTAGAAGAACATACAAACACCAACTGCGACGAATGCAGCCATGTAAGCAATGACGAAGACCACAGCTGCCAAACTTTGGACACGTTATGCGATTTGCTGAACCCGTACGAAAAACCTGACAGCCAAATCCGATTGCATTTATACGCATAGGTTTTAAAGTTGTCCGGACTGAAAAATTCTGGTGGGTTGGGATATAAACGGACCGTGATGACCCGGTTGAGGGAGATGGGGTACAATTCCAGAATCTGCAAATCGAAATAGGAAAGCAGCGGTAACCTCACCGGAGGGAGCTATGAGTACATTCACTTGACGTTTCCAAAATTGAAAGTGAGGTACATCGTGGATTTGGATTTCAAGTCGCAGTTCGAGGTGGCGAGTGCGATGGAGGAGTACGAGAAGTTGGTTTCAGTGGTGCTAAAGATTATAGTGAGTAGAGAGGAGTTAAAGTAGGTGGTAAGGGTAATGGAGGAGGCAGGGAGGAGATCGTTGAAGGAGGAGAGGTTGAGTGTGCCGTCATGGAGGAAGAATGGATATTTGACGGCGAAATGGTTTGGAGATTATATATGGACTGTTAATGGCGTGACAGCGGCTTCTGTGAGAAGTCGATTGGCGGAGGAGGTTACATGTAAAGTTGTTGGGTTTGAGATAGATTTAACCATAATATGAAAGATATTGGGGATAATGACGAGGCTGCAACGCTTGCTCAAAGAGATATTATTCTAAATACATATAAGGAAAATTCTTCTATCGAAATACCATCATCAACTAATGATGTGTCATCTACTAATGCTGAAATCGGTAGTTCTGTAAGCTAAAATATTGAAAAGATAATCGGTTTTCTGAGAGTTCATTATGAAACAGATCAAGTAGAACATGCGCGCTTGCCAATTTGGTTCGTAGTTCTGATGAAATCAAGGAGATAACATCTAATAAAGAAGCACAATCCGCTCCATTTTATCAGGTGGAAGAAGAAAACTGCACCTATGAGAGGAAAACCAATATTCCAGAGGGTAATGGAGATAATGTACAACAACCTTCAAGAAAAATGGAGGATCCTAATGGAATGCTGGATGAGGCTTCTAATATTGAATCACATTTATTAGTTTCTCCTAAATATGATCACAGTGATACAGGAGGGCACCTTAACATTACTGATAAAGTGGTAGAAGTAGGTTTTTTGATAGAGGAAAAAGAAGATGCCCAATCGTGTACCAGTAGCAGTGATCTAGAGAGTATTAGACAACTTCTCTATGTAACAATTATTGAAAAGAATATAATTGAGTTGCAGCTAAATGAATAGGTAGCCGTAAATGCAAAGAATGAACGGAATTTATCCGTCCAAATTTCATAACTTAGACATTTGTTGGAGGAATCTCTCAGTAGCAAGTCTATTACAGATACAAAACTTGAAGAATGCAGGTCTCGGCTTGAAGCTATATCTATGGAAAATAACAAACTGAAGGATAGATGCCTTTCCCTAGAAAATGAAATGGATGAACTCCAAAATTGGGGAAAACAAGCTTCAGATAGCCTTTGATCATCTTGCTGAAGAAAACATGTATCTTGCTAACAACGTACAAGTTTCTGAAGAAATGTTAGAGTTGGCTGACAGTCGGTTAGAGTCAGCACTTAACTTTATTTCCATGAAAGATGAAGCAGATAAGCTTAAAGAAGATAAAAAATTATTTTCTAAAGTGATTAAAAAACTTGCTTCTGAGATAACTGAACTGAAGGGGAAGCTAGTTCAGGAGCTTGATAAATACTTACAACTTAAGACAGGCTTTGATAAACTCTCCAAAGAAAACTTGTACCTTACTTACAATTTAGTAGCTATTGAGGAAAAGTTAAAAAAACAAATTGGGAGGCAGGTAGAGGTACCATCTTTATTGAATGACTTGGAGAATCAAGAACTAGGAAACACTGATATGCACAATGTCTTGAAGAAATAATTGAATTTTGCGTGCAATGTATTGAATAATCTAGAGAGCACAATTGGTGACATGCATTCACAAACTGCATCCTTAATAAGGCCTGCTGGAAGGTTGGCAGCACGGGATTTCAAAAATTATTCAAGCTTTTAAATCAAAGCACATCATTTGGAACCTACTTCAGATGAGGTGCCAACTTTCACTGAGGCAAGTCATCTTGATGATTCATTTGCTTCAATGAAGGGGCAGGCAAACAACCTCAGAAGTATACTGACTCAAATGAAGTTAGAGTTCGTAGACTCTGGTATGAATTATAGGTACAATTTGGAGTTGGGAATTGAAAATCAGCCAAATGTTTCCTGCCCAAAAAGAATTGATATGCTTGTTCGAAAGCTTTCTATGTATGAATCAAAAATTGTTAATATACAATCATATAAATGATATACAGCGAAATGAAAATGATGAAACAACTAGGTTGTTAATTCAATTTGAGGCATTGCAGAAGGAAGCAAATGATAAAATTTCAACATGTAAGCTACGAGAAAACGTTGTCAACGGTGTGGTTAGTGATGCCATCAAGAAATTTAGTTCTTTGGGACTGCAAAAAAAAAAGAACCGATAGTGTAAAAAATGTAGTTTTGCTTTGCCCACTTGAGACAGTAATAAATTCCAGGAGCCGACTTGTGTTGTCCCTTGCCTACTTGACGCATTAAATAAATTCATTCGTTATGACACATTAACTGTAAGAAATGTAGCTTTCCCTTGCCTACTTGAGAATTTATGTGTATGACTGCTAAATAAACATTAACTGTTCAAGATTTAAAAGTTAAATGTGTTTGAGATGCCACCAAATATTTGACTCTTTACAACTTAAATCTTGCAGGAATATTTCCAGAATTTAAGAATTGGGAACGCTATGGGATCATCTGAAGGAATTCGTAAACAGTAAGGCACAATTGTTTTTCTTACCTTTTGTTTGTCACTCAATTCTATATATCATAAAGAAGCTGTCAGTAATACAAGTTACACAAGATAAGCTTGCTTTTCAGTTTGAGTTACACAAGTTAAGACCAGGTTATTGCCTACATTTCACTGTTATTGATTTTGTTGTTTAAGATATTATACAAGGAAATGGAATTATCAGGATTATGAGTAGGTATAGTTAAATGAACATTCGTATAAAGTGGATTATAAGCTCTGTGTTATTCTTCAGAGAGTTTTCAACATGTCTATGAGTTAACTTTCTAGAGATTAACTTTGAAATCATTTAAAGTAGATTATGTTGACATAAGTTTTGTGAAAAAAATTAACTGTAATGGGTATGTAGTTGGAGTAAACTGTTATTTTTTGTGTAAAATATTTGTATTTCTAAGTCCATGTCTAGGTGCTAACTTTAACCAGCTACATATAACCATGATATTAGTTTTGTTTAAACTGTTTATAGACTCTTGATTATGCTTTTAGACTTCAACTATATAATACAAAACTATAAAATATTAATGCATAGTCCCATAGAATGATAACATGCTAACTTGATGTAGACTACGTTGGTGCTCTAACGTTGGAGACTACATTGGCGAATGATGTTAGAACCTAGTACTAAATTGGTCGTAGCCATGCAGAGCCCCTACGCGGCTCAACAAGAATTCTCTTACAAAGCCAAAATTGTGATGTTTTATTATGGTTTTCAATAGGTACAATTAAAGTTGTGCAGCGGATTGAAACTTTCTGTGCATACTAGTGGTAGGATTGAAGTTAATTTGATAGTTGATATGTATGTTAAGACTGAATTAGAAGAAATATGTTGAATCTTATTTTAAAATTTATTATGATGTTAATGACTGTGTATACCTCTCGGTATTTTAAACTTGTTATGTTTGCTATTTAAATTTAGTATGTTCAACATGCTCTTTGTTGTTCTAAAGTTATTACTGTGTATGTAGCCAACACTAGTACTGTATATATTTATGTATATTTGAAATGAAATATATGTTTTATGTATGCAGCGTACTATGTGTAGTTTTTCATGGTTATTAGTGTGGTAAATATGACAGTAGTCATTGGAATCTTTGATAAAGTAACGTTTTTAACCATTGGGAAAAAATCTTAACACAATGCTTAAAACGTTATAATTCTGGCATTTACCACATTTAAAACCATTAGGAAAATTAATGTTACCACGCTTATTATCGTTGGTAGAATAAATATTATCACACTTATAACTGTTAGAAGAGAAAATATAATCACGTTTATAACCGTGACAATATCCGTTAGTATTTGTCATGGTTATACGCGTGATGACATGCGTGACAAAAATCATCAACGCATGTTGGCTCAACGGTTATAACCGTGAGTATACTGATTACTCACGGTTATAAGCGTGACAAATGGGCCTTTCTGGTGTTGTGTGACCCATGTCATGAATAATGTCTTGGATTGCGGTGTATGGAAGGTTTGCGTCATTGGTCCTTCCGTTGCATGTCGTATGGCATGAACCAAGTCGGGATGAACGAATTGAACCATGTCGCCTCCCAATGACCTGAGCCATGTCGTATCAAAGACTTGGACCGCTTAGCGGTAGGAATTGAGGCACCATGCGACATGGGTACTGCGGCATGAACCATACGTCATAATTAAAACGTCATGAATTGCGTGGTCACGACGACATGCTTGGGTTCGACATGATCTCGTACTGGACTATTTATATAGCTTTGAATTGTACGTAGCCTTTCATCATGCCGTATGATCGGATTGGTGTACTTCGAAAGCCATTGTTCCAATTCATAGGGAACAGACTGTCCATGTCGCGGAGTATGGTCTGAGATCGTAGCGCACCGAGCGCCTTGATACCATGTCGTGGAAACAACTTGTTCAGTCTCGATAATTTGAATGGGTACGGCACAGACCGTGTCGCTTTGATGGCTTACTGCTTTAGGCTGTAACTAGTCCAAAGCTATTTGGCACTTACTTCTTTGAACTGCGTTATAATAACAGTGTTAACAAGGAATTTGCAGAAGCAAATTGAAATTGAATTGGATTCTTGAATATAAATTGGGCCCATGTGAATTGAAATGGATTGATTTTTGAGATAAAAATCTGATTTGAGTTATGAGATAAAGATCTCTGATTAGATAAATTAACCAGTTAATGAAATATGGGATGGAACTTAACTTGGTTAAGTATATTAATTGGTGAGTTAAGAAATTGAAAATCAAGAATGGTACTTGAGATTGAGAATGGAATTTGGCTTGGATAAGCGAATGGTTGTGTTGGAGATAAAAGTGATTTGGGTTTGATTGGGATGACCTTGGTATATCCTGAATAGCAGCAGATGGGAAGGATATAATGATATGCCCGACAAAAAGGTACAAGTTTATATTTTATATGGGTATGAGATTTTTATGAGTCGAATTGGCAAGCGCTTGGCTATTTGATTTTTTTTTTTGGGTTGGAGAAGGCCTAGAGAGGCGAGTCGTAGTTATACCAATTGACCAATACAAAGGAGGTGCTGGCTAATTTTTTTCAAAAATTTCGGGTGATAGGAAATTTTCGGAATTTTTGAAATTTTTTGTTAATAGAAATGAATTAATATTTTAATTGAAACAAATTGGTTCAGTGAAACTGAAGTTATGAAATAAAAATAATAATAATTTTTAATCCAGTTAATAGGGTTTGTTTTTCTACCTTAGCAATTTCGAGGACGAAATTCTTTTAAGGGGAAGAATGTAATGTCCCGTATTTTTAACGATATAATAATTAATAATGGTATTGTAATTTAATTGGCTTAAATTAAATAATTCTGATATATATTTATTTAATATAAATAATGGATAATAAAATTTAATTCTGAAATAGTCGGAAATAGCTGAATTTGCAATATTATGTAATTTGGATAATATATGACATTTGATTTAGTTTGATTTCGGGGTATAATAACGAATATATTATTTAAACAACATTTGAACGTATTAATTATAATATAAATTATAAATCGCGCTCGTAACGACGCGTAGTTCATAATATTGAATGTTGAACTTCAAACGACTATACAGGATTCATTCTTGGTCGAATTTCTTCGAAACAAGAAACGTTCGAATCTGTTGAGCTTTATTTTTCTAATGAAAGAGAAATATGGAGATTTCGCTTTATAGATTGTAAGTTATGTCCAAATCAAATTTTCAAACAGCCGCTATGGAACGTTTATAAGCCATAACAGTGTATTTAATTATAATTAAATATTGGTTTCGAATTTGGACAAGATATTTTAGATGTAGCTATAATTTAATTTTTAGAATTTTACTGTAATTTTTAATTGGGAAAATAAGCCACTTTTTATTTTGGAGTGTTTTACACCCTATATCAGCATTTTGGGTTTCACAGAATAAGTTATCTAGTCCATTTTATTATATTTTTGGGATCGTTGCACGTTACTTGTCACAATGGTATTTTTTTTTCTTTTGGTGTTAGCAGTTCGTAAGAAAACTGATTTTTCCACGTTGGGGTACGCTAAATGTTAAGAAACTTAAAACGTTAATCTATTCATGTCTTTCCATTCTCTACCACACAAGACAATCATGTTCAATAATAATAAATCAGTTTTATTTGGAAATTATGCGCAAGTGAGTTTATATTATATATATTAGGACTATGGAACATCAAAAGAATTATAGACTAGACATAAGGTGTAAACGCACTGTATTTTTGTTCTATGCATGCTACTTTTCTTTAGTTCCTAAGCACCCTTAAGTATATATATTCTTTTCACTATATGCCTACTCTAGCAAACAACCTATGTCAAGACACATCAAGACGTAAAACCTTGAGAGGGGCACCAGTACCTATGCTATAACTTATTCCTTCATGACGAAGGTTCTAAACATTATAAATACAAACTGAAGTCCTCTTTCTTTTGCTCAGCTTTAGAAAATTTAATGGCCGAACTGATTTTGGCAAACAAAATGAAATACCCAGCTTTGAACCTGAAAGCTTTAGTTCCAGAAACAAATGGAGCCAACATAAGTATCCTGTACACAGCAGGAAAATGGAAGTTCAACTCAAGAAACGAGGAACTGAAAAGGGCGAGAGTCTTAAAGGGGAGTGGCGTTAGTCTACTTGGTGCAAAGCAAGCTTGCCGGAGGATCTTGCGATGATGCTGCCTATCAACAGTAGCACTCCAGGGAGATACTGGCTCGGATCCGTGAGTTGGTGCGTGATGATGTCCATTGTTTCGGTTACAAGCATGCAGTAGGGTAGTGCATGAATAGGTGAGTAGGCGTATGGTCTTGGCGTTGGAATAGGGTTCCAAGAGATTAAGCAAGCAGGTTGCTATTTTGTATTCGGGAAGTGAAGCTCATGCGCAGAGGAAGGTGACGACATGGAGGGGTTGCATGTATTAACGTGTGACCGTGGGTGGAAGGATGGAGGACTTTTGTATGCATTTCAATGGGCTTAGCAGGAAGTGGGAAGCTTGGACGTGATTAAGGAAGGGTAAAGGAGGAGTTTACGATTAGGTTCTTGTGCACAAAAAAAGGGGTTGGTGGGATGTTTAAAAAGGAGCACTTGTTTTTTTGGTGAAAGGAGGATGGTGGCCTCGGTTTATTATAAGGTGGAATGCAAACAAGAGCTTGCGTTACCATTGTATATTTTGGTGAAGTTATAATAGCGTGGGTATAAGCTTGGCTAGTTGCGAAAATGGTGAGTGGCAAGGAGCAACGTGTATTTCATGCGGGAAGAAGACACTATGTATATAAGAGGCATTTTTTCTTTTGTTATGGGCTTGAAGCATCGTGTTGGGCCACGATTGTTTAAGTAAGCCCGACAATTTATAAAAATAAAAATAGGGAATTAGATAAATAATGTGAAGGATGGGAACTGTAGCCTACGGGTTATAAACGAGGAAGATGGAGGAGCGTTTGTGTTGCGAATTGGGTATAGAAAAGGTGCGGGCTTAATTGAAGTTAAGGTGAGGCCCAACTTTTTTAATTAAAATATAGTTTTGTTTTCGTTTAAATAATGAACAACTTAAAACATTAATGTCATATACATCAATGAAGGGAACAGGTCGATTTGGCTGAAGGGGAACAAGGTGCTCACGCATATCTTAGTTTTGGACCAAGTTTGGGCCGAATTAAATGGTAAAGCCTAATAAAAATCTATTTATGTTTAAATTGAAATAAAAATAGTATATCAACTTTAAGTCATCATATCTCATTCATACGTTACCAGAATCTGACAAAAGCAAGAGCCGTTGGGATCGTATGGACGAATGCTGCATGATGGAACTGATTCGGAGAGAATTGGGGCTCGTTACAATTTATTGCAGAATAAATTGTCTGCCTGAATCAACCAACAATTATCGTTATTTAATGATTAACGGACAATGTGAGTAAATCTCACTAACTCTGTACAGTTATAATTTTTATAAATATAATCTAGTATTGATAAATGATGATTTATTGTTGTTTGTTGATTGGTTGGTTGAATTAGTGATTTATTGGTTGAAATTATAGATAACGATATATATATATATATATATATATATATATATATATATATATATAAATCGTTTATTAAATATTGATTCTGTTTATTAGAATATTTCACATTGAAATGAAATCGATGTTAATTATACTGTTTAACATCTGTGGATGCAGGGAAACGGGTTGGAGGGATCCAACTGGATCCATCAATATTTATAATACAGTTTGTTTTCATATATTGTGATATATGATGTGATACAAAACATGTGATTGATTATGATGACACTGGTCTGGTTAATTGGTATTTTAAAAACCATAAGAAATACTGGAATGTAAAAATGGAATTTATAAAGTGTATTTTGAAAACGAAATATTTATAGGAAATAAATATGATATTGAATGGAATATTCATTTGAAAAGTAAATAGAATTATAGAAGGAAATATTTGTAAAACGAATAGAATTTTATAAAAGGAGAATTTTACATTAGGAAGATTTACACCCGTGCTTCGCACACGGGTATAACATGATATGGATTTAAAGTAGATATTAAATAAAAATCTATTTTAACATATATAAATTGGAAAGATAAATTTATAAATGATGTTTATAAATTAAATCAAATATTTATCATTGGATATAAAAATCGGAATTTATATAGAGGAGAGAAAATCGGTTTTAACACCGATGTTTTTAATGGAATTTGAACTTAGCATTTTTAAAGGGAATTAAATGAGATTTTTGTGTTAGATGTATAAAATAAGTTTTTATATGAAAATTCTATAAATAGAAGTATGAAAAGAAATTGGATTTGGGATAATGTTTTTAAAATACGAAATCAAACTGTTTTGATTTTATAAAGAAATAGTTTTCACATTCTATGTGAAAATTAGATTAAAGTAAATATTGTGCTAATAAAATATTATAAAGGAAATAGGGTTTGAAATAGGAATTAAAATGGAGTTAAAGGAATTAGAAACTGACTGGAGATTAGTTAGTTGAACAGTTGTCTAGGTATTGATCTGATGTTGGTTTCGGCCTTCGGGGTTTATACTTGGGAAGCTGTTCTCTTACTAGTTTACAGTTAGAGACTGATATATGTGAGAAGATAGTGATGCGTGAATCAGAAATGAAAACGTTTTCCAAAGTTAATAACGTATAATTTTCTAAAATTAGAAAATAAGGATTTGATGAATATATGGAAATGAGAAATAGGGAAATGAATAAATGTTGATTGATGATTGATCGATAGAATTTCCATTTGGAAATAATATCATTGTTTGCACACATGTTTTTCTTTGATAGTTAAATCACCGATTATCAAAGTTTTTGACCATTTTTCCATTGTCAATACGGAGAGACCGGGATCAGATATATTATCTAAAAACCACTCCATATGGCATTAGTGTTGCGAATCAAATATGATGAAGATATTTGAAAACGGATTCGTGCAAGGGCTGTTCAGTAAATCCTAGGTAGAAATTGCCTAAGATGGGTTTACAAAATAGTGCCTTCGGTTTGTCCAGTCCCAGGACAACTTGCATGGAAGAATGTCTGAAAGAGTATATTCAATAGATCGCGTAAGTTGATCTGTTCAAATGTATTTACATTTGGTGCGGAGGAATTCATTTCTCTTAGCTGTATACCCATGGTATTTTTGGGGAAATCAATTTGAGATTTGGCGGGTATGACGATGTGACATTCAAAGTGAATAAATGTGTGATCTGTCAGAGATAAGCGTGACCTCAAACCTCACAACCAGGAAATGGTATAAAATCAGGTAGGTTGCATGGCTAAGTGGTTAGCTGCCAATTAGGGTGTATTGTCACCTAATTTAGAGAAACTCCATTTACTTTTATAATCTATTTCAATGTTGTCCCTTTCAGGAAACAGTTGTTGATCCCAACCGTTGGTGATAATACATTTGGTACACTCAAGCAAAAATAGTGACCGGTCATGTTTAGCCTGGGTTACAAGATGTTCTTGTTGAACCCGGTGTATTCCTCTCTAGAGATACACTGTCGGAAGGTGGTCCCATACCTTGCCAGTTGGAATTCATTACCCAATAAACTCCCACGGTTTTCGATTTTATATTATGTATGTGGAACGTGAGATGAAAGCGTTCTTCTAAAGATTATTTAGTTGTGGTTGATAGACACTATTATAGTATCAAATTATTTCTTGATATAAAGATTATCGTTTCTTTCAAAAGGATTTTGAAAATTAAATCAAGTGTTTTGGATTCTCATAGAAAAAATCGTTCCGTGTTATACGGCGTGGTCTTATGAGAAATTGTTATTTTCTCAAACTGTTTTAAATTGTTTACACATAGTCCCATAACTGACCCAGAGTTTGTTTTGTTTTGTTTTCCCTAAACTCTTGGGTGCTCAAATTTGTACGAGCAGTCAAGTAGACGAGATTTACAAATGCACTAGAAGGAGCTGGAGCAGGAGGCTTCAACAGCATTTGTAACACCCCACACCCGCTACGGTCACTCACTAAGGGAATGCCATAACATCGGTGGAGTATTTTAAGTGAATATAGAACAGAAAAATTACAACAAGACAGATATAAGTAATACTTGAGAATTTAAAACATCATTTCATTGCAGCGGAAAGTAAAACATGTTTGGTTACACCAAAACCATAAACAAGAGTCAAGTACATAATATCCATCCTGATAAAAACAAAAGTACATAATCCCACTACATAACTTAATAGCCATACTAGAAAAGATAAACTGAGCTTTACATCCACGGTCCAAGCTCCAAAAGATAGATAAAGCAGTCCGATCAAAGCCCACTAGTGCTAGGCCCACTCTGATAACCTGAGGGTTGGGAAAAAGATAAAAACAACGAGGTCAGACATAAGTCTGAGCGAGTCCTATAACTTTAACAATACAATCATTAAAGTAACCAGAGTAAGACGTAAGCTTGATATACGGTAACGACTGGGGATAAATGGCTACACTAAGCAGCCAACTAGACTTAGGATGAACTAAGATAACCGTAAAGACGCGCCTATCCACCCAAGGATAATTACTAGATTGCACCACCCCAGATCTACCCACCCAAGGGTAATTCCTACACTGCACCACACCAGTTCTACCCACCAAGGGTAATTCCTACTTAAAGGTTGATCCCACTAAGTGTACTTAGTAATTTTACCCAGTAGTTTCTTGTACCCCTAGCTGACTACATAGGTGCCGTCTGCCCCTATCTCCGCTAGGTGTACCCACTACTCCCAAGCGATCGGCTCCCTACCGTAGATACCCGTGCTGGCCCCACAATGGGGTGTATCACTCCCCAAAGTGGCAACCCGATACAACAAATGGTGCACGGCTTATATCTACACGATGCAACAACGTCTTACCTACCAGCCCGGGTCCACACACGCATATGAAACCCGTTGGACTCGCGTTGCCACCGCTACCCCGTTTTGGCCTCTTATAGTCAAGCCCAGTACGCGTGTCCCGTCCTCGACATGGGTCGAGCCCAATAAGATACATATGGGTTACTGGTTGAAATGGGCCCCCACAAGCTACTACTTAAGCTTGTCATTTTATCTAGTACATCCCACTTATCCCCTTTTTATAATCATGCCCACTTACATGTTAAGGTTTGGTTAAGTCATCTAATCATATTTCAATTGCCACTCAAGGCCCCCACAAGCTACTACTTAAGCTTGTCATTTAATCATATTTCAATTGCCACTTAAGGCCCCCACAAGCTACTACTTAAGCTTGTCATTTAATCATATTTCAATTGCCACTTAAGGCACCCACTAGATTTCCACATGCCACCCAAGGCACTTACTTGATTCCCACATGCCACCCAAGGCACTTACTTAACCCTTTAATCATGTTTAATTACATGTTCCACTTTGGTTAAGTATTCTAATCGTATTTTCTATTCCACCCAAGGCAACCCACTAGTTTCCTTATGCCACCCAAGGCACCCCCACTAGTTACTACATGCCACCCAAGGCACCCACTTAACCCCTCATGCCTCACTACATGCTAATTTGGTTAAGTGTTTCTTAATTAATTAAGATCGTAACCTTTGTAAAGACCTCTCACATTAGACTGTCTTTTATGGCAGCTGGATATGCCGGTTGGTTCCGGGCAGCCTTACACCATAACAGAGTCTAACCTCGTGTCTTTACACTTGTCACGTATTTAGTTTAAGACTAAGACCTCTCACATTGGGCCAATCATTTGTAGCCGCTGGATTTGCCGGTCGGTTCCGGGCAGTCTTATGCTACAAAAAGGGTCCAACCTCGTGTCTTAGTAGATTAATTACACCTAATTAATCACCCCCATAATTTGTATTAATTATCCCTAATTAATTACAAATATTTAAGAATATGGGTAGACCTAACTCAATAGGTAAATTCCCAATTCCATAATATGGGTAGACCTAACTTAATAGGTAAATTCCCAATTATGTCCATCCACTTTATGGTATGTTTAATCATACCCACTTCACACAATTTTATGTGTTCATTAATTTTTACCCCATCGTCCCCACGTAAATACGTTAACATGACATACTTTAAAAGAGAAGATTCATCATACACACAATGGGTTCAACTTAGCATATCATTAGCATTATCATGGGTTTAAAAGGTGTCAACTTGCATATATAACCATAAACCCAACTTGCATAAATAACCAACCCAAACTTGCATGAATCACATATGTCATAAAGATGGTAACTTGCATAAATGTTCATGTCATAGACCTATCATAAAGGTGTCAACTTGCATACATGTCATAGGTCTAAAAGGGATGAACTTGCACATGTAATTATGTCATACAAAGGGGTAAACTTGCATAGCATGTCACATGTTAACTTGCATATAACCAAACACATAACTTGCATAACATGTTACATATGAACTTGCATATAATCATGCACATAACTTGCATATAACCAAACACATAACTTGCATAACATGTTACATATGAACTTGCATATAATCATGCACATAACTTGCATTACATGTTACATATGAACTTGCATATGTATGTATGACATACAAAGGTAAACTCGCATATGTTATGCATATCACTAATCCAAACAACTTGCATAGATTATGCATATTATAGATCCAAACTCATAGGTTAAACTTGCATGTCATGCCACTTATTTCACACATGATTCTAGCATAAAACCAAGCATTTAACTTGCATAAAACCAAACACTTAGCATGCATAAAACCGAATACTTAGCATGCATAAAACCCCCCACTTAACATGCATAAACCCAAACACTTAACTTGCATAAACATAGTGTCATCATGAATAAGTGTTAAACATAGTGATTAGCAAACTAGCATCATAACATATGACCTAAAACCCATTGATCCGCAAGCAAAACCATATGATCTCATCACATCTCATCTACTTAGTTTAGCAATTGGTTATTAAAGTGATAGAAACTCACAAACTCCAAGATTAGCTCCTTAGATAGTTGCTAGAGTTGAAGTAGAGGTGGATTAGTAGTTGATTAGCTTGCAATCCTCTTCTCTAATTAGTGGAGGCTCCTTCTAAGTTGCATTTTGGCGGCATGATGGCATAGATTCTATTTTTAGTATGGATTAGGGTAGTCTTAGGGTGTATTTATAGGATTAGGTTGTGTTTTAGACCCTTAGATTAACCCTAGGTTAGTTTAGGTCCGTCAGATTTCGTCCCAAGCCCTCCAACCCAGCCCAAAACTCAATCAGGTGCACCCAGGCCAGAATCAGTCGACAGGGCAAGTCGACAGCCCTGTCGACTGCCAAGTTGACAGACATGTCGACAGGCAAGTCGACAGCCCTGTCGATAGCCAAGTCGACTTGGCCGGGCAGGAGTTTTCCCGCCTGGCCCCCATTTCTGCATGTTTCGAAATTCAAATTTCCCGAAAACTTCTTTGGGCCTTAACCGGGTCATACGGACTCCGATTTACAAAATTTCGGACTCTATTTCGCGTATTTTTCCGAGACGAACACAATGACGTAACCCGTTTCCCCCAATTCTCACATCTGAGATTATTTATTCTGCAATTAGTGAATTTTAGCATTAACTGAAATTCGGGGTGTTACATTCTCCCCTCCTTAAAGGATTTCGTCCCCGAAATCTCTAAGCTAAGGAGAATGCATATCCTACCATCCAAACAACCATCTACTCAATCCATCAAACACGGGCATCCATTGTCCTTAAAACAATTTCTAATGATGTATGAGCATATGCAAAAAGTGTGTGTATATGTTCCCTATCTAATGTATGAACATATGCAAACCATGATAGTGCCATGCATCCATTATGTATGCGAGAGAACCCTATCGACACATACAATATCTACATGAGTGCACAATCATTCACCAAAATGCATCATCCATATGATAACACAATCATTATACATCCATAAATATAGCTACATACAAACAATTATATGCAATATGCAATATGAAGTGACTGAGCCGATCTAGTGTCTAGAGTGTGTGTATATGCATCCACGAGCAACCACTAGCAAACACTTGCATCCACATGCATCCATCAACCATAACATGTCTCAAACACATGTTTCAACCATAGGTTTACCCTATCTAAAGGTCAAAAGTACTAACGAGAGGACATACTAAAGATAAGATAAGTACTAGACAAACGATAAAGGAGAAGTTAAAAGACATACCCTCAAAAAGGAATGGGTACAATAAACGCATCTTCGCTTCCGTCTCCCAAGTAGCGTTGCACTCATCTTCTCCCCATTGTACTTTGACTAGTTGAACCTCTCGATTCCTCAATTTCCTAGTCTCTGACCCAAGGATGCGAGTAGGAGCTCGTCGAATAGTCGCATCACGCTCTACTTCCACTTCTCTAAGCAAGCTCGGCTCTACCACCTCTGCGGTCTCATGTAGGCACTTCCTCAAATGTGACACATGGAATACATCATGTACACCACTAAGTCTGTCGGGCAACTCCACTCTATAGGCCATCTGTCCAATCCTTTCCTTAATAGGAAACGGTCCAACAAACCTTGGTGCTAACTTCCCAACAGATCCAAAGCGAACCACATTCCGTAACGGAGACACTTTGACAAAGACCATGTCCCCAACATCAAACTCAAGATCCGTCCTCCTCTTGTCCGCATAAGATTTCTGTCTGTCTTGCGCCGCTTTCATCCTTCTTCTAATCAAATCAATCTTTTCCGAAGTCTCTCTAACCATATCAGGCCCAAGTAAGATCTTATCCGTAGATTCCCACCAACATGTAGGTGATCGACAAGGCCTTCCATAAAGAGCTTCGAAAGGAGCCATGCCAAGACTGAAAGCTGTTATTATATGCGAACTCCACCAATGGAAGATGCTCTTCCCATGTACCTCCAAAATCCAAGATACATAGCCTCAAAAGGTCTTCTAAAATACGATTCACCCTCTCGGTCTGGCCGTCCGTCTGAGGATGATATGCGGTACTCAAACACAACCGAGTCCCTACCGCCCCTTGCAAACTCTTCCAAAACTCTCTAGTGAAGATAGGATCTCGACCGCTCACTATACTGGAAGGTACACCATGCAATCTAATAATCTCTCAAATGTAAACTGAAGCTAGCCATGGAGCAGTTCTCTTACTCTCCACGGGTATAAAATGGGCGCTCTTAGTAAGTCTGTCTACCACAACCCAAATTCCCGTATTACCCTTCCTCGATCTCGGTAATCCATCGAGACACTATCCCACTTCCATAGCGGAACCTCCAATGGGTGAAGCAACCCACCGGGTTTCTTCTGCTCCGCTTTCACTTGCTAGCACACCAAGCATCTAGCGACATACTCGGCCACATCTTTCTTCATACCGACCCAAAAGAAAACTCGCTTCATGTCTTGGTACATCTTGTCCCCACCGGGATGAATGGTCATCTTCGACCGATGTGCATCATCAAGTATAGCCTTCCTCAAACCCTCGTCTTGCGGTACACAAAGTCTACTGTCTCTACGCAACCACCCCTTACCATCTAGGGTGTACCTACTCAAATGGCTGGACGACTCCCCCTCCTCATGAGCTTCTCTACTAACTCAACCAACTGTGGGTCATCCCGCTGTGCTCCGCCAATACGCCCCAAAAGAGTAGGCCTAACCTCCAAGGAGGCTAGCAAACCGGGTACAAAGTCCACGGAAGGTCTAAAGTCAAACATAGAAATAAACTCTAAGCTCCGTCGTTCAACGAACAATGAACTCAAGGACAACCTTTTTCTACTTAAGGCGTCCGCTACCACGTTACCCTTGCCATGGGTATACGCTATCTCAAACTCATAGGATGCTAAGAATCCCATCCAAAATCATCACAATTGTCCATCTCTCACGCAGACCACCCTAGTCGAACTCGACATCCCCCAAATGCAAGCCCCAAAGGCCTAAACCAATATCAGGCAAACACCCAAGGGATACCTCCTTCGAATTCAGACGACCTACATGAGATGATACTAGTAAAAACGGCTAAATAATTAAGCCCTTGTCCAACTCTGGATGTCCTTGCCAGTCTCGCTCCAAAACCACCGTTTATCCCATAACTGGCTTTGCTCAACCTATTGAGCACATACAAAAACTTATTTCGCTCCTAGAAAAGACCATCACAAACTTATTTAGGTACTCCCTAAACACCCTTCTCATCAAATCAATAAAGTATGCGGGGGCGTTCGTCAAACCAAATGGCATCACCAGCCACTCATAAAAAAACCATCCGGAGTCCTAAAGGCAGTCTTCTCTATACTATCCTCAGCCACTCTCACTGACGAAACCCCGTGGCTAAGTCCAACTGCGAAAATACTGAGGCGCCAACTAACTGATCAAAGAGATCATCAATCCACGGCAATGGGTGTCTATTCTTCTTTGTGAGTTTATTTAGTTCTCTTTAGCCTACACAAAGTCTGAGGGACCCATCCGCCTTCGTGGCAAAAACTACTGGAGCACCCCACTCCGATATACTTCGTCTTATGAACCCCTTCTCAAGCAAATCGCCTACTTGCTTATGGAGTTCCCTCCTCTCACGAGGAGCCATGTGGCACACTGGCCAAGATACTGGTTTGGCATTGTCTACCAGATATATTCGGAAGTCAATCTCCCGCTCCGGAGGTAAGCCTTTCACCTCCTCAAACACATCCGAGTATTCCTGGACCACTTTAACAGATCGCAAACTCTAGACCGACGTGTCAAGTGATTCTAGATAACTTAGCATAACATATTCCATGGGATTACAAGAGATCTCGAGAGTGTTACCCAAGCGGGTCGTAAGCCTAACAACTCTCCTTCCACAAACAAGAACGGCACCATTACTGGATAACCAGAAAATGCCCAAAACTAACCCATAGCCCGTGAAGCCCAAAAAGCATCACATCTAAACTCAACGCTAAGTATAGAAACTTTCAAACCCAAACACATCATGGAGCCCCCAATTGAGTTTGAAACAACCAAGGGATCATCAACTAAACTGGTGTCTAAGTGCAGTGACTCAACTAACAACGATGAGATAAACGAACTCGAAGCGTCAGAATCAAATAAAGTTCGAACCGGATAATAAAGAAATCCAAATTCCAACCTAAACGGTCCTATCCCCATCTGGTACACTAGCAGTGAGGGAATACAACTACCCTCCAGGAGATTCCATACCTTGCCCATGCCCCTTTGGACAATCCTAATAAGGAGTCCTATTCCTCCAAAAGGATAACTACTAGCCCTCTTCTTCCCATTCTCCACTCGTAACCTCCCATCAAAATGAGGTTTCGTCCTTCATTAAACAACAACTATTTGAGCCTTCCTCCCATCGTCTATCCAATAGGTACCTACAAGTCCTCCTCCTTCTTGAACCAACTTCTAGTCCGACTAATGTCTAAGTCCCTTGAAGTGGTTTTCCATTCTTATCTATCTTAGAAAGATCATCTATACGCGGAGGGGAAACTCAAAACGAGAGAGGAAGAGATTCAAAACGGAAAATTTGAAAGATATAGATATGGCTATTGGGGATCATGCTTTTCTTTCAAAAACTTTTCTCTTAAAAGACATGTTTTTGAAAATACTCCTTTCAAAAATATTCTTAGAAAATAGTTTTTCTAAAAATTTTATCTGTTCTGGTAACCTTAAGCTCTGATACCACGTGTAACACCCCACACCCGCTACGGTCACTCATTAAGGGAATGCCATAACATCGGTGGAGTATTTTAAGTGAATATAGAACAGAAAAATTACAACAAGACAGATATAAGTAATACTTGAGAATTTAAAACATCATTTCATTGCAGCGGAAAGTAAAACATGTTTGGTTACACCAAAACCATAAACAAGAGTCAAGTACATAATATCCATCCTGATAAAAAACAAAAGTACATAATCCCACTACATAACTTAATAGCCATACTAGAAAAGATAAACTGAGCTTTACATCCACGGTCCAAGCTCCAAAAGATAGATAAAGCAGTCCGATCAAAGCCCACTAGTGCTAGGCCCACTCTGATAACCTGAGGGTTGGGAAAAAGATAAAAACAACGGGGTCAGACATAAGTCTGAGTGAGTCCTATAACTTTAACAATACAATCATTAAAGTAACCAGAGTAAGACGTAAGCTTGATATACGGTAACGACTGGGGATAAATGGCTACACTAAGCAGCCAACTAGACTTAGGATGAACTAAGATAACCGTAAAGACGCGCCTATCCACCCAACGATAATTACTAGATTGCACCACCCCAGATCTACCCACCCAAGGGTAATTCCTACACTACACCACACCAGTTCTACCCACCAAGGGTAATTCCTACTTAAAGGTTGATCCCACTAAGTGTACTTAGTAATTTTACCCAGTAGTTTCTTGTACCCCTAGCTGACTACATAGGTGCCGTCTGCCCCTATCTCCGCTAGGTGTACCTACTACTCCCAAGCGATCGGCTCCCTACCGTAGATACCCGTGCTAGCCCCACAATGGGGTGTATCACTCCCCAAAGTGGCAACCCGATACAACAAATGGTGCACGGCTTATATCTACATGATGCAACAACGTCTTACCTACCAGCCCGGGTCCACACATGCATATGAAACCCGTTGGACTCGCGTTGCCACCGCTACCCCGTTTTAGCCTCTTATAGTCAAGCCCAGTACGCGTGTCCCGTCCTCGACATGGGTCGAGCCCAATAAGATACATATGGGTTACTGGTTGAAATGGGCCCCCACAAGCTACTACTTAAGCTTGTCATTTTATCTAGTGCATCCCACTTAACCCCTTTTTATAATCATGCCCACTTACATGTTAAGGTTTGGTTAAGTCATCTAATCATATTTCAATTGCCACTCAAGGCCCCCACAAGCTACTACTTAAGCTTGTCATTTAATCATATTTCAATTGCCACTTAAGGCCCCCACAAGCTACTACTTAAGCTTTTTATTTAATCATATTTCAATTGCCACTTAAGGCACCCACTAGATTTCCACATGCCACCCAAGGCACTTACTTGATTCCCACATGCCACCCAAGGCACTTACTTAACCCTTTAATCATGTTTAATTACATGTTCCACTTTGGTTAAGTATTCTAATCGTATTTTCTATTGCCACCCAAGGCAACCCACTAGTTTCCTTATGCCACCCAAGGCACCCCCACTAGTTACTACATGCCACCCAAGGCACCCACTTAACCCCTCATGCCTCACTACATGCTAATTTGGTTAAGTGTTTCTTAATTAATTAAGATCGTAACCTTTGTAAAGACCTCTCACATTAGACTGTCTTTTATGGCAGCTGGATATGCCGGTTGGTTCCGGGCAGCCTTACACCATAACAGAGTCTAACCTCGTGTCTTTACACTTGTCACGTATTTAGTTTAAGACTAAGACCTCTCACATTGGGCCAATCATTTGTAGCCGCTGGATTTGCCGGTCGGTTCCGGGCAGTCTTATGCTACAAAAAGGGTCCAACCTCGTGTCTTAGTAGATTAATTACACCTAATTAATCACCCCCATAATTTGTATTAATTATCCCTAATTAATTACAAATATTTAAGAATATGGGTAGACCTAACTCAATATGTAAATTCCCAATTCCATAATATGGGTAGATCTAACTTAATAGGTAAATTCCCAATTATGTCCATCCACTTTATGGTATGTTTAATCATACCCACTTCACACAATTTTATGTGTTCATTAATTTTTACCCCATCGTCCCCACATAAATACGTTAACATGACATACTTCAAAAGAGAAGATTCATCATACACACAATGGGTTCAACTTAGCATATCATTAGCATTATCATGGGTTTAAAAGGTGTCAACTTGCATATATAACCATAAACCCAACTTGCATAAATAACCAACCCAAACTTGCATGAATCACATATGTCATAAAGATGGTAACTTGCATAAATGTTCATGTCATAGACCTATCATAAAGGTGTCAACTTGCATACATGTCATAGGTCTAAAAGGGATGAACTTGCACATGTAATTATGTCATACAAAGGGGTAAACTTGCATAGCATGTCACATGTTAACTTGCATATAACCAAACACATAACTTGCATAACATGTTACATATGAACTTGCATATAATCATGCACATAACTTGCATATAACCAAACACATAACTTGCATAACATGTTACATATGAACTTGCATATAATCATGCACATAACTTGCATTACATGTTACATATGAACTTGCATATGTATGTATGACATACAAAGGTAAACTCGCATATGTTATGCATATCACTAATCCAAACAACTTGCATAGATTATGCATATTATAGATCCAAACTCATAGGTTAAACTTGCATGTCATGCCACTTATTTCACACATGATTCTAGCATAAAACCAAGCATTTAACTTGCATAAAACCAAACACTTAGCATGCATAAAACCGAATACTTAGCATGCATAAAACCCCCCACTTAACATGCATAAACCCAAACACTTAACTTGCATAAACATAGTGTCATCATGAATAAGTGTTAAACACAGTGATTAGCAAACTAGCATCATAACATATGACCTAAAACCCATTGATCCGCAAGCAAAACCATATGATCTCATCACATCTCATCTACTTAGTTTAGCAATTGGTTATTAAAGTGATAGAAACTCACAAACTCCAAGATTAGCTCCTTAGATAGTTGCTAGAGTTGAAGTAGAGGTGGATTAGTAGTTGATTAGCTTGCAATCCTCTTCTCTAATTAGTGGAGGCTCCTTCTAAGTTGCATTTTGGCGGCATGATGGCATAGATTCTATTTTTAGTATGGATTAGGGTAGTCTTAGGGTGTATTTATAGGATTAGGTTGTGTTTTAGACCCTTAGATTAACCCTAGGTTAGTTTAGGTCCGTCAGATTTCGTCCCAAGCCCTCCAACCCAGCCCAAAACTCAATCAGGTGCACCCAGGCCAGAATCAGTCGACAGGGCAAGTCGACAGCCCTGTCGACTGCCAAGTCGACAGGCATGTCGACAGGCAAGTCGACAGCCCTGTCGACAGCCAAGTCGACTTGGCCGGGCGGGAGTTTTCCCGCCTGGCCCCCATTTCTGCATGTTTCGAAATTTAAATTTCCCGAAAACTACTTTGGGCCTTAACCGGGTCATACGGACTCCGATTTACAAAATTTCGGACTCTATTTCGCGTATTTTTCCGAGATGAACACAATGACGTAACCCGTTTCCCCCAATTCTCACATCTGAGATTATTTATTCTGCAATTAGTGAATTTTAGCATTAACTGAAATTCGGGGTGTTACAGCATTTTTATAGCTACTGTTTATTTCCACTGTGATGTAAGTGTTATACTCTAATAATGGTGTTGTATACAGATACTGTTTTATTTAAAAGTTATGCTATGAAATATATTTATTCTTTCCGCTGTGAGATTCGTGTTTAATCTGATGTTATGATCTTTATCTCCTTCTTCTATTCTAAATTTATATCTTTTTTATGCTGACCCTCTAACTTCTTTCATTAACTATCCGGTATTTCCGATGTGTGAATAGTCGACATTGAGTTTATGTCGGTTACTCAGGATCGCGAAAATCCGGGTCATTACAGTAATAAAGCCTTAGAAAAAAATTGAAATATTTAATGTAAAATATAATGTATATATATATATATAAGGTTAAAAAACAAACAATAAAGAAATTATCAACACATAAACATAAAGAAAATAAAAAACTAAAGTATATAAATAATACAAAAGGATAAAAACCAAAAAGGTTGATTTGAAACTTATCATTTTGAAAATAACTCTTAATTTGAAAATCAGTTGAAAAACCATTCTTGAAAAAGAAAGAAAGAGAGAGAGATCCAATGCTATCAGAATTTTAATATATATTTTAAGACTCAAAAACTTATGTGGAACATCTTGAAATCTTGAACTCTTCAATACTCATGAGTATTCATTTTCTAGCTTTTGAATCATCATGATAATCACTGCACTACACATTCTCCATAATCAATATATGTTTATATCTTAAACAATATACTACATATATCTAGATAAACATTAGTATTTATATTTTATATTATTTTCTAGGGTTGTTGTCAATAAAACAGTTATCCATGGCACTAATAGGATAAGCCTCACTACCAATGGCATCATGACATAGTGGTTATAAATAGACAATAATCCCAAGACACAAGAATACTTTGACACACATGGGAATTAGAAAATAAATTAATATTGTACTTACGTATATTGGATCTTCCCTGAAAGCTCATTAATAACGGAAATTCCTAAATCCAACGTAATATGCCTATCGGTTAAATTAAAGAAATTAAATAAGGAAAAGAAAAATGGAAGTATGGAAACTTGGCCAGAACAACTATAGAAGTCTAGGTATTATTTACTTTTAACACTTAATCCTTTTGGTATTTACTATTGTATCCTACAGATTAATATCTTTCAACCTATGCTTAACCAAATCGTCCCTCGGTTGTTACCACACTAAATCCTATATCCTAACCTGCTTTGGAACCTTAACTCCATACTTCAGAGTGGTTGAGCAAACAAAATTATGCACTAATATTTTTGGTTCTAAAATGAGGGCTCTCAAACTCCATCACTTATTCTTTAAAAATCAAATAAAACCACATCTCTAATCATGACCAACTTAGACAGTGGTAAATTAACCTCGTAGTTACCCCTGGTAATAACCCGAGCTTTGGGAACCCGAGCTAAACATATTCTAGTGTGTTTTCTATATTTTTAGAACTAAGAAAATAAAATATGAGTCTATGAGCTTAACTCATATGTATTTTAAAATTATGAAAATATAGAATTTGTGGTTTTCGGAATTCTATGTGTTCTAGAGCAAATTACCTGGGGAATAATAAGGAATTCAACTCACTCAGTTTTTATTAAATATAATTTTAATGACTTGAAATAAATATTGAAAATATTATAGGTTAATTATCAATCAATGTTAAAATATAAGATATATTTTCAATATATGTGTTATTTTGAGTTTTAATAGACAAATTGATAATTTATGGAATCTCGTTTATATGTAAATCCTATATCAAAACATTTTAACAGGTTTAAGTATAATAATAAGTGGAGTAATGTGAGTAATGATTATTATTGCAAAGTGTGCTCTTAAATTATATGTGTTGATAATAAAATATAAAGTTGTAAATAGTGATGGGTAAAATCAATATCTACACGTCAATATAATTTCAATATGATTTCATAAATTAATTTTGTCAATTATGAAGTTTGTGTCATTCTTTTTAAATAGAAAATATGTGTGTTTGATCTTAAATTAACAAAGTGCGAGTTTGTATAGCATGCTAACAATTGTCTCAAGAGTTGTTAGAAAGGATTTAACCATCCATTTGTGTCAAAACTGATATTTAAATGACTTGAAAATATCATAAATATGTTTGTAAAATTTTATAAGAAATGCAAAATGTGTGTAAATAATGTTTAGAAGTGATAAAGAATAACTTAAACATGTGTGTTTGCGTTCTGTAAATTTATCACAACTTGATTTGTTTGTGTTTGTTAAATGATTTGGAAGTGTGTTAGTAGTGTTTGTTTGTGTAAATTAGATTAATTAGCTTAAGTATCTTCTCTTGGGCTTTGTTGGGTGTTTGGTCCATTTCCTCCTTCTAAATGCTTATGGAGAAAGGAAAATAAAGGGTACGACACTTCCATTTTATCATTCTCCTTCCTCCTCAGTTAAAGCCTTTAACAGTGAATCATGGCTCCTCCTCCTTTGTAAATCAATATCCTAAATTTTCCTTGTAAAAATAGGCAATAATTTAGCTAAGGATACTCCATCAGCGGTTAATCCATGCAATCATCTCCTCAGATTATTTCAGAAGGTGTTCACTATATTTGAGCTATTGCATGCCATGATTTTCCCTTCAGCTAGGTTCCTGGTGTCCCAAGCTCTTTCTTAGCAATCTAATTCAAGCTATTAGTCCTCTTATTCAAGGAGAGTTTGTGAAAATCACTCTTCTATTTTACGTACATTTTGATGTGGAATGTTTGAGTTTTGGGTGATAGTTCGTTCCCTGTCTCATCTGAAAATAAACTTCAGATATTTCCTCGAGTTAAAAGTAACCTGAGCCTATGTTCATGGAAAATATCTCCTTTATTTTTGGTCAGCTCACTATGACTCCTTTTTTAGTAGTTAGTTCTATTTTTTGTCTTGGTGTATGCAAATTTTCAGCCCCTCGTATAGTTAATTGATCATCAGAAAATTGAATGGAAGTTAGAAGTAAAGAAGGATAATTTCATGTAGAATTCATGTTCTTTGAGTTGAACTAGGGATTGACCCAGGCTTGTGTATTGTGCCGACCCATGGGTCGACAACATGATATTTGGGCCAACCCATGTAGTGTGATTGCATAGGAAGCTTTCCAGTGCATTGCAGTCTGTTTTGCCTTAGTAATGCCCGCTTCTTCTTGTTGTTTCTAATGGAATTTCTGAGCCATTTCTAGATGTTTAACTTATTGGCTTCATTCATAATAATGTATGCCTGTATTATGTTCAATCCGTACCTCAGATTCGAAGTTTTATAATGATTTTGATGCTATGTTCTATGATGAATTTGATGGTTGACACTTGCACATTTGGAAACAATTTTATACTTAGCGAATATATATAGAATTTTCCTTATGGCTTTGAGACAAACTATTTATTTTGTTTTTGGTTTTATAAATAAAACTATCTCAAGGAAATAATAATAATGTGTATTTTCAAATTATAAAGGGTTTTGAAAAAAAATGGTTTTAAAGTTTGCTTTATAAATTCGTTTCTATAAACAAAGTATTTTCCATATATCAAAATACACATTTCTGCACCCTTCAAGAAGGTGTGGTGGTGATTAGAAGGCATCGGGCATCGTAACCTCGTGGTATGGGACATAAAGGTATACGGGATCGGTTTATTCTCGACTTGACTATCGAAATTGTTACCTATGTTGTTCTCTAGTGTTTTGTGTTTTTCCTTGTTTTCGTGTTTTCTAGTGCTGTTCTCTAGTGCTCATGTGATTTCTAGTGTGGAGCTGACTTGCGGGGTGTAAACCAATAAATGAGAATGTGTGGCATGTGATGCATGATTATCACTATTCGGGTTACTATCTGAAAGTTTTTGACACATTCCATGACAAAACCTCTCGAAGAAGTATGAGCGACCTTGTCCTTTAAGATAAAGCCAATTGTGGAAGGTGTAGGCGACCTCGGTATGATGGAAAACTGCTTGGGGAGGTGTCGCCGACCTTGCCATTAAGGCAAAACTTCTTGGGAAGGTGTCAGCAACCTTGTCGTGGCCGATGAAATTGCTTAGGTAGGTGTCAGTAACTTTGACGTTAAGGAAAAACTGCTTAGGGAGGTGTCAGCGACCTTGTCGAGGCCATTGTAGTTTGTGCGAATCCACTTCATGTTATTTGTGTATTTTTGTGTTATTTATGATTTCACCATTTTCGTGATGACTAGTATTATATATTTACATTGCTTCGTGCTATGAAGTATTTGTGTTTATACAGTGATTTCAGTGATTCTTGTTATTCCAGTTACTGATGTAATCCTTTTGATTCTAGTTATTCATGTGTTTTCAGAGATTCTCGTGATTTCTACGATTTTAGTAAATTTGTGGTTTAGTTTTTTTCAAGTCTTTCATCTTGTGTTAAGTAATTTCTTGTATTGAAACCCAAAACGTAGATTTTGGGTAACCTTCCTTAGAGTAATGTCTAAAACCGTGTTGTATCCTCTTGTGCCCCACTTGGTTGTGGTTGACCGGTATAATGTAAGTTGATATCTTATGGATATGAAATTCATTTCTGATGGAAATGATTTACCATATCTGTGTTTTCGTGTAAATCTGCATTTTAAGATTCCTTTCCTTATAAAAAGGAATTGATGTCTAGCTGATAATTTATTTCATCTATAACTGATATGTAAACTAGACCAGTCCGTGTATGTAATACTCGGGTCAGACTGAGTTGTTTCAGCTAGTTGCTTGTTGTTGATTCTGGGTTGCTCGGATTAGCTTGGACTTTATTCTTCGGAGCATTTACCTAGCTGTATATGTTTAATCGAGTCATTATATTATATTTCATTTGGAGATGTTTTATTTGTGTTTTATGGTTCATGCTTAACCAATCAGATTTGTAGCACATGTATATGTTGTATTATATGATTATGTCTATATGTATTCGTTTTGTGATCTACTGAGCTGTATATTGATCTGAATACGATCCTTAGCCATTGTAGTTTCGCAATAGATGTACTAAGTATGTCTATGCACCTGAGATAAGAAAAGAAAATTTTATACACCTAATCGACGTATTCAAATATCATCTAATGTGAAATTACAGATCCCCTAACCAGCCTTATTCTCCGCTCTAATAGACAAAAGTACTTGTTAATGTTCTTTATCATGGTGGATCTCGAAGTGAGGTGCTGCACCCCTTATTCTTTGCGTTCATCTTGTCAAAGAAGAAAACAATGAGAGATTAGCGCCCTCATTTCGGAGAAAGAGAATGTTGGAGAATATGATCTTGTTGACAAATTACAAGTTTCTCAATTTAGGCAACTTTCAGAGAGCCTCCAAGAGTCTGCCTAACTCCCAAAGAAGATTAAATGGAGATTAAATGAATACAGGTTCATCTCTCCTAGTCAGAAGAGTCTTCTCG
This sequence comes from Allium sativum, assembly GCA_030737875.1. Taxonomy (NCBI): domain Eukaryota; kingdom Viridiplantae; phylum Streptophyta; class Magnoliopsida; order Asparagales; family Amaryllidaceae; genus Allium; species Allium sativum. Next base: position 116,996,341 of record CM060925.1, read on the forward strand.
TTGCCTCCGCTTTTCTACCTCGAAAGAAGATCAAACAAGATCGAATCCTTACCTTTCTAAATCAAAGTTTGACTCGGTTCTTTCGAGAAACTAATGGAGAGCTTCACTACCCAAATTATTCTCCATATACTTGAAAGAGCTATTGTGTATACCATCAAATTTATGTGCATAAAACGGATGGATATAGAAGGCTTTCTCAAGTTGTGGAAATATTTATGGAAAGAAGAAGATTTACTAAATTTATTGAGTAATTAATTTGTTATCTCATTTTTTATAAATGTCAAATTATATTCCTATGTTTTAGGGAAATTTGCATTAAAAAAAGTTTGAACAAATATGTCTAAATAAATATTTGAAAGAAAAAGAATGCGGATTTTTTCACGGACATGAATCTCTTGTTTCACCAAATGTTCCTACTGATGTTAGCTTTTTTCGGTAAGTATAATCATGTCTTGTTACTTTTGAAGTTTTGTTTAGTGTATCCCCCTTTAAAACCTAATTTTCAAGTCTACATTGTAAGTCCAAGGGTTGAAAATTTTCTATTTATCCGACGCGATCAATGAGGAGATTCATTTTTTTTTCCTAAAAACATAAATTCTTTCTACAAACCTATTTAAAAATTCTAAACAAAACCATTTTTCCACCAAAGGATTGATAAATATTTAGTCTCAGAAATCCTTAACACGGTTATTCTAGAAGCTTTATCTTCTTCAAACAGTTCGTGTATTCCTTCACTAATTTATGACTAGCATTAAGTATGATCACCTATAATAAAGTTAGTTTTAGATAGTCGACACTAACAAAAAGTGGCTGTACCTGGTCGAAGCTAACCAAAAGCAGTTATAGATTGCTGAACACTAGCCAAAAGTGGTATAGACTGTCGATACTTGCCAGAAATGGTTATGGGTTTGGGTCCCATTGAGAGGTTGGTGGACCTATCCATAAGAGCACCCTACGGTGATGCGCCATAAAGAGTGAACATATCACTTGGGTTTAAAATATAATGAAAAATAGAAGCACTCTAATAGTGAGTCACGGTCTAAGATTCCTAATTAGATTAGAGCACTGAATAGATTCCCAATGGTAACAAGTCCTCTACCAGTGTTGTGCATCGGGTAGGTTCTCAATTATAGTAAGGGACAGTCTCTGGGTTTCGTGCATTGGGTAGACTCCTAATGATAGCGAGTCATAATCTAAAGGTGTCATGCATTTTCTAGATTCCCAATAATAGCGAGACATAGTGAGACATTGTCTAGCTGTATTATGCACAGGTAGATTCCCAAATAGAATAGAGAATTGGGTAGATTCCCAAATATATTAGAATGGTCGGTATATTACCTAATAGATTTGACTGGTAAGTAGACTTCCAGCAAAAGAATGATGAGCAATCCTTAACAGCATCAAGACCCTAAGTGGACAGGTCCTATGTTAGAATGAACATTAGACAAGAGTCCCATCCAAAGAATGACATTGGCACTAATGAATATATCGACACGAAATATATCAAGAGGCAAAAGAACCCCGAGACGGAACTAAAAGGATAGTCAAAATAGCTTGAAAGAATAAGATCATCCAAAAAAAATGAAAGAACCCAAAAATGATGGATTGATCATCCAAATTGTTATTAGTATGTTCATAGTACAATAAGTATAAGGGGAAGGGATATGGTTTTAAGAGCCTTTATATATTTTTTCTAAGCCTAGCCTCATCCTCCTTAATACCTTCTCCTTTTGAGATTTAAAGTGTTGCTCCCTCTTATCATATATTTTAGAAACCCTTTCTTTCTATATTCCGTAAATGATATTCTCTGATCATTTTATTTATAGAAAAGAAACTCTGACGTAGTGGTAATGACATGAAAGAAGAATTTATTTGGATTGGGAGCAAGACTTAAAAGGGATAATCATATTCCTTTGAGGAGAAGAACGCCTCGTAGCAACACGACTTCCACCTCTACCTCTTCCGTAGGCCAGAGTGACATCTTCTTTAACTTCAATTGTTTAATCATCCTTGGCTTTAAGTTTTCAAAGTTTAATCGTTAAAATCTCTCTATGACCTTCATCCAACCATTGTCTTAAGGAAAGTGTGGATTCCTACCGATTAGAAATAGTAGTTTTTGAGGCATCGTTGGCAATCAATATTGCTTTCACAATTGTAGGAAGGTCATGCCTTAAGGATTCATTATCATTTAAGACATCATGGACATTAGTATCAAGATCGAGGGTATATTTCGTTAATTTCCCTATTTTATCATCAAGACTTCTTCGCGAGGAAGCAATCCCTCAAAAATCTCAAACGATTGGCCAATAATTGCCTTTAAAAGAGAATTAAGTTGAAACTAGAAAATATAATAATCATAGTGGTAACTACATTTCATTCCACATAACACTAGTATGTTTTAAAGAATATATGTACATATACAAAATTTCATGATTCTCGAAGATAAGAAAAATGAATCTTAGTATATAAGGTAATCTTAAGGCCCCTACTTCTAGTATTAGTTAAGGATCCCAAAGGTATCGCTTGAATAGAGAAAGTAGTGTCTTTCCTTAAACCGCCTATCAACATTGAAAATTTTAAAGAAGAAGAACCTAGTAAAGGAAAGTAAAAGTTAGCTTTTAAGACATATTAGGGAATATATTCTAAAATATGTTCATGGGGGTCTTTCCCTCGACAATAGCCAAATGAGAAGGAGTCATGCTTTGATAACTAGGAATATCTTCCAGAGTTAAGGTTAGGCTTGGATCATAAAACATACCGAGGAAAGAAAGGCTTTTATTATTCAATAGCAAGTCTCTTGAATGTAGTTTAAAAGGTTAAGAAAAATCTTCGGAAACCCCGTCTCGGTCCCCTAAGGTTTAGATCTGGTTAGATAACCTAGTACCCTTTAGCAACTGAACATTCTGAGGATGATCATGTGTCTCATTCACCTCAACAATCTTACTGGATAACTCTACATTCCTCAACTTACTGGATTTCAATTTGATTTTGGGATTCTTGTTGATGCTAACAGTTTCAAGTTTTTGGTTGGCTCCTCTTCCATAATACTTTATAATGAGATGTAAAACCATATTTTATTTATTTAAAGATAGTTAAAGAATAAATTACTTTATAATAAACAAAATAAATACATTAAGTAAATGACTCATCAAAAACACCAACTGGAAGAAACACAAGCCAACCAGTCACTACAAGCCATAACATGGAGAAAATGTGTCCAACCTGATTACATATTCGAGTTCAAGAATCATGATTAAGAGATTCATGATATTCAGAGTTGTGACTTGCCTCTCCTCTTTTCTTGCCTTGATTTTTTCGCAATCCATAAGGCTCGAGCTTTCTCATACTTTGAGGAGAGCTCTCTTTGGTCTTGTAGTCGCTAGGATTGAAGCCCGTGGAGATGATGATGCATTTGTTCTAGTGGTGTTCATAAGTTTCATAAAGTATTTTGAAAGCTTCAACGTAGGTCACCTTATCGGCTTCCAACCTAGAAATCAAGCCCGACTTCTCTCCCTTGGCTTTCTCGAGCTCATTTTCAATTGCCTTGTGCTTATCCTCAAAATCCTCTAAAGTCTTCTCCAAAGAAGTAACATTTTCACTAGAAGACAAAATGTCTCGGGAACTCTTCTCCTTTTCGTCTTGAGCTTCCATCCTAATCGCAGCTAGTTCCTTACTTAAAGATTCTACCCTCCCCATTTCACCTCCAATCTTTGTAACCCTCGATGTAGAACCGAGAAATATTGCCAAGACCTAAAGAAAGAAGGTTACGAGAAAGCATAAGGAGATAGATATTTCCAAAGAAGAAAGGAAAAGCATATCTAGAGCTAATCCTCCATCCCCAAGCTTCCCATCCTCTCAAAATTATCCCTATCATCAGCAAGGTCCTCTTAGATGCTTCCCATGTCCTTTGACAAGTGAGTATAATTGATGAGCATGTAACTTTTTTTGGCATGGCTGACCGGTTTTTATAGTGATCAATAACACTTATTATCATAAAAAGTAATGATTACAAAGAGAAACTGGAGATGGGATGATTTCCAACATACTATTCAATGGTTTTATAGTGGACCATCCACTGAAAATTCATATGTTCACACAACTGCGCCTAGAGTGATTATCTAGAAAATATAACGTACTCAATGCATGGAGTGACAACCTATTAACAATTACCTAACAATGTAACAATACTAGCTATAATAACAAACCTCCAACGAAAGGTTAATAACATCAACAAGAAATGCAAAAACTAGCAAATGCACTCAGTATGAAACTATAGAAGCAACTTGAAGTTGTACACATCTGTAACACCACGAATTTCGGCTAATGCTAAAATTCACAAATTAAAGAATAACTAATCCCAGATGTGGGAATTAGGGGAAACGGGTTGCACCATTGCGTTCGTCTCGGAAAAATACGCGAAATAGAGTCTGAGTTTTCAAAAATCGGAGTCCGTATGAAGAAGATATGGACGAACGAAGTTAGGCAGAAAAACCGAAAACAAGCAAGAATGCACTGGCGCACTTGTGAAGTGCGCCAACACAAAAATGCACTGGCGCACTTGTGAAGTGCGCAAACACATTTTTACACTAGCGCACTTGGGAAGTGCGCCCGTGTCGAGACAGGAAACCTGCACAGTTTCTAGAGAGTTCTGTGGTTGGGTGCACCAGTTTGGGGTTTGGGGTTTGGGCTTGGTCTTAGGGCTGGTTTCTGGAAGGTTCCGAAATCTAAGGGTCCTAATCTAATTTAGGGTTAATCTAATGGCCTAAAACACTTGCCTAATCCTATAAATAAGACCCTAAACTAGCCCTAAATGGTCATAATCCTATCTCCTAACTAAACTATGCCAAAATTTTCTATGATCATGGCCTCCACTCAAAACCCTAGCCTCCATCCTATTTCTAAACTATTTCTATGAAGGCTTTCATGTGCATACAAGCATCTTTGAGTTGTATGAGTGATCATTGGCTTGCACTCATCATCAAGTTGCAAGCTTTATGTTCAAGGCTAGAGTTTTTGGGTGATTTGTGGCAAGGGTTTGCTTATTGGAGTTTAGTGGTGAGTTTCTATAGACTTAACAATCAATTGTTAAATTGATTATGATAGGATATGATAAGATATGGCTATGTTTGTGGAATATATGTGTTTATGCAAGTTTAGTATAGTGTATGTTGTGTGCTATATGCAAGTTTAATGCTATGTTTTATGATGCAAAACACTATGTTGAACATTGATTCATATGTAACATGTTATGCAAGTTATATGGGAGATTATATGCAAGTCTATATGTAACATGTTATGCAAGTTATGTATTTGGTTTTATGCATGCTAAGTATTTGGTTTTATGCATGCTATGTATGTGGTTTTATGCATGCTAAGTATTTGGTTTTATGCATGCTAAGTGTTTGGTTTTATGCAAGTTTGTCTCTTTTTATGATATGCATAATATATGCAAGTTTGTCTCTAAGTATGGCATGTTATGCAAGTTCATATGCAAGTTATGATACATATTCATATGCAAGTTATGATGCAAGTTCATATGCAAGTTATGACACATGTTCATATGCAAGTTATGATGCAAGTTCATATGCAAGTTATGATGCAAGTTCATATGCAAGTTATGATGCAAGTTCATATGCAAGTTATGATGCAAGTTCATATGCAAGTTTATGTGCAAGTTCATATGCAAGTTGTCTCTTTTATGATATGCATAATGCAAGTTTGGGTTAAATACTAGTTGGGTTTAATGTATGCTCATATATGCAAGTTGACACCTTTTGAACCCATGATAAAGTTATAAGCTATGCTGGTTAAACCCATGACATTTGTGATGAATCTTCCCTTTTATTATGTCACGTTACGAGAACGAATTACGTGGGGAACGATGGGGTTAATATGCATGTTAATAAAATGATGTGGAATGGGTATGCTTAAGAGTAACATAAATTAAATGGACATAATTGGGAATTTACCTATTGAGTTAGGTCTACCCATATTATGGAGTTGGGAATTTACCTATTGAGTTAGGTCTACCCATACTACGGATTTGGGAATTTACCTATTGAGTTAGGTCTACCCATATTCTGGAAAACATGATTAATTAATTAGGGATAATTAATATAAATTATGAGGGTGATTAATTAGGTGTAATTAATCAACTAAGACACGAGGTTGGACTCAGTCGTAGCGTAAAACTGCCCGGACCCAACCGTCTTAACCAGTTGCTACAAATGTTAGCCCAATGTGAGAGGTCTTAGGCACAAATTAAATACGTGATTAAAGTAAAGACACGAGGTTAGACCCTTTTTATGACGTAAGGCTGCCCGGACCCAACCGACATATCCAGCAGTCATAAAAGACGGTCTAATGTGAGAGGTCTTTATGAGGTCATGATCTTAATTAATTAATTAAGAAACACTTAACCATATTAGCATGTAGACGGACATGAAGGGTTAAGTGGGTGCCTTGGGTGGCATGTGGAAATCTAGTGGGTTGCCTTGGGTGGCAATAGAAAATACGATTAGAATACTTAACCAAAGAGGAACATGTAATTAAACATGGGTAAAGGGTTAAGTAAGTGCTTTGGGTGGCATGTGGAAATCTAGTGGGTGCCTTAAGTGGCAATTGATATATGATTAGATGACTTAACCAAACCTTAACATGTAGGTGGGCATGATTATAAAAGGGGTTAAGTGGGATACACTAGATAAAATAACAAGCTTAGGTGGTAGCTTGTGGGGGCCCATTTCAACCAATATCCCAAACGTATCTTAGTGGGCTCGACTCTAGTCGAGTGACGGGACACGCATATTGGGCTTGACTATAAGAGGCCAAAATGGGTTAGCGGTGGCAACGCATGACCAACGGGTTTCATATGCGTGTGTGGACCCGGGCTGGTAAATAAGACGTTGTTGCATCGTGTAGATATAAGCCGTGCACCGTTAGTTTTATCAGGTTGCCACGTTGGGGAATGGTACACCCCACGGTGGGGCCAGCACGGGTATCTACGTTAGGGAGCCGATCGAATGGGGAGTAGTGTGTACACCTAGTGGATTGTAGGGCCCCGAGGCGTCTACTTAGTCATCTAGGGGTACGCGAGAACTATTAAGTTAATTTTATAAGTCCATGGGTGGGATCAACCTTTAAGTTAGGAATGACTGGTGTGGTGCAGTGTAGGAATTACCCTTGGGTGGGTAGATCTGGGGTGGTGTAATCCAGTAATTATCCTTGGGTGGATAAATGCGTCTTTTCGGTTATCTTAGTACGTCCTGTGTTTAGTTGGCTACTTAGTGTAGTCATTATCCCCAGAGGTACCGTACCTTGTTTATATCATACCCTAATTACTTTAATGATTGTATTGTTAGGGTTGTAGGACTCACTCAGACTTATGTCTGACCCCGTTGTTTCTTTATCTTTTTCCCAACCCTCAGGTTTTCAGAGTGGGCCTAGCACTAGTGGGCTTTGATCAGACTGCTTTATCTATCTTTTGGAGCTTGGACCGTGGATGTAAAGCTCAGTTTATCTTTTCTATTATGGCTATTAGGTTATGTAGTGGGATTATGTACTTTCGTTTTTATCAGGATGGATATTATGTACTTGACTCTTATTTATGGTTTTGGTGTAACCAAACATGTTTTACTTTCCGCTGAAATGAAATGATGTTTTAAATTCTCAAGTATTACTTATATCTGTCTTGTTGTAATTTTTCTGTTCTATATTCACTTAAAATACTCCACCGATGTTATGGCATTCCCTTAGTGAGTGACCGTAGCGGGTGTGGGGTGCTACACGTGGTATCAGAGCTTAAGGTTACCAGAACAGATAAATTTTTTAGAAAAACTATTTTCTAAGAATATTTTTGAAAGGAGTATTTTCAAAAACATGTCTTTTAAAAGAAAAGTTTTTGAAAGAAAAGCATAATCCCCAATAGCCATATCTATATCTTTCGAATTCTCCGTTTTGAATCTCTTCCTCTCTCGTTTTGAGTTTCCCCTCTGCGTATAGATGACCTTTCTAAGATAGATAAGAACGGAAAACCACTTCAAGGGACTTAGACATTAGTCGGATTAGAAGTTGGTTCAAGAAGGAGGAGGACTGGTAGGTATCTATTGGATAGACGATGGGAGGAAGGCTCAAATAGTTGTTTGGTTAATGAAGGATGAAACCTCATTGGTGGGAGGTTACGAGTGGAGAATGGGAAGAAGAAGGCGAGTAGTTATCCTTTTGGAGGAATGGGACACCGTATTAGGATTGTCCAAAGGGGCATGGGCAAGGTATGGATTCTCCTGGAGGGTAGTTGTATTCCCTCGCGGCTAGTGTACCAGATGGGGATAGGACCGTCTAGGTTCGAATTTGGATTTCTTTATTATCCGGTTCGAACTTTATTAGATTCTGACGCATCGAGTTCGTTTATCTCATCATTGTTAGTTGAGTCACTGCACTTAGACACCAGTTTGGTAGATGATCCCTTAGTTGTTTCAAACCCAATTGAGGCTCCATGATGTGTTTGGGTTTGAAAGTTTCTATACTTAGCGTTGAGTTTAGATGTGATGCCTTTTGGGCTTCACGGGCTATGGGTTAGTTTGGGCATGGACTGGTTATCCAGTAGGGGTGCCGTTCTTGATTTTGAAGGGAGAGTTTTTAGGCTTATGACCCGCTTGGGTAACACTCTCGAGATCTCTTGTAATCCCATGGAATCTGTTATGCTAAGTTATCTAGAATCGCTTGACACGTCGGTCGAGAGTTTGCGATCTATTAGAGTGGTCCGGGAATACTCGGATGTGTTTGAGGAGGTGAAGGGCTTACCTCCGGAACGGGAGATTGACTTCCGAATATATCTGGTAGACAATGCTAAACCTGTATCTTTACCAGTGCGCCACATGGCTCCTCGCGAGAGGAGGGAACTCCATAAGCAAGTAGGGGAGTTGCTTGAGAAGGGGTCCATAAGACAAAGTATATCGGAGTGGGGTGCTCCAGTAGTTTTTGCTACGAAGGCGGATGGGTCCCTTAGACTTTGTGTAGGCTAAAGAGAACTAAATAAACTCACAAAGAAGAATAGACACCCATTGCCGAGGATTGATGATCTCTTTGATCAGTTGGTTGGCGCCTTAGTATTTTCGCAAGTTGGACTCAGCCACGGGGTTTCGTCAGTTGAGAGTGGCTGAGGATAGTATAGAGAGGATTGCCTTTAGGACTCCGAATGGTTTTATGAGTGGCTGGTGATGCCATTTGGTTAGACGAACGCCTCCGCATACTTTGTTGATTTGATGAGAAGGATGTTCAGGGAGTACCTAAATAAGTTCGTGATGATCTTGGTGGATGACATCTTGGTCTTTTCTAGGAGCGAAATAAGTTTTCGTATGTGCTCAAAAGGTTGAGCAAAGCCCGTTATGGGATAAACGGTGGTTTTGGAGCGAGACTGGCAAGGACATCCAGAGTTGGACAAGGGCTTAATTATTTAGCCGTTTTTACTAGTATCATCTCACGTAGGTCGTCTGAATTCGAAGGAGGTATCCCTTGGGTGTTTGTCTGATATTGGTTTAGGCCTTTGGGGCTTGCATTTGGGGGATGTCGAGTTCGACTAAGGTGGTCTGCGTGAGAGATGGATAGTTGTGACGATTTTGCATGGGAGAATATCCTGATTTTCTCTAGAAGTGGAGAAAAGCATGCCCCACATCTTAGGGAAGTGTTGGAGACTCTTCAAGCGCATAGTCTTAGGACAGCAAAAGTGGATAGGATTCTTAGCATCCTATGAGTTTGAAATAGCGTATACCAATGGCAAGGGTAACGTGGTAACGAATGCCTTAAGTAGAAAAAGGTTGTCCTTGAGTTCATTGTTCGGTGAACGACGGAGCTTAGAGTTTATTTCTATGTTTGACTTTAGACCTTCCGTTGACTTTGTACCCGGTTTGCTAGCCTCCTTGGAGGTTAGGCCTACTCTTTTGGGGCGTATTGGCGGAGCACAGCGGGATGACCCACAGTTGGTTGAGTTAGTAGAGAAGCTCATGAGGAGGGGGAGTCGTCCAACCATTTGAGTAGGTACACCCTAGATGGTAAGGGGTGGTTGCGTAGAGACGGTAGACTTTGGGTACCGCAAGACAAGGGTTTGAGGAAGGCTATACTTGATGATGCACATCGATCGAAGATGACCATTCATCCCGATAGGGACAAGATGTACCAAGACATGAAGCGAGTTTTCTTTTGGGCCGGTATGGAGAAAGATGTGGCCGAGTATGTCGCTAGATGCTTGGTGTGCTAGCAAATGAAAGCAGAGCAGAAGAAACCCGATGGGTTGCTTCACCCATTTGGAAGTTCCGCTATGGAAGTGGGATAGTGTCTCGATGGATTACCGAGATCGAGGAAGGGCAATACGGGAATTTGGGTTGTGGTAGACAGACTTACCAAGAGTGCCCATTTTATACCCGTGAAGAATAAGAGGACCGCTCCATGGCTTGCTTCAGTCTATGTTAGAGAGATTGTTAGATTGCATGGCGTACCATCCAACATTGTGAGTGATCGAGATCCTATCTTCACTAGTGAGTTTTGGAGAAGTTTGCAAGAGGCGGTAGGGACTCAGTTGTGTTTGAGCACCGCATATCATCCTCAGACGGACGGTCAGACCGAGAGGGTGAACCGTATCTTAGAAGATCTCTTGAGGCTTTGTATCTTGGATTTTGGAGGTACATGGGAAGAACATCTTCCTTTGGTGGAGTTCGCATACAATAACAGCTTTCAGCCTAGTATTGGCATGGCACCTTTCGAAGCTCTTTATGGAAGACCTTGTCGATCTCCTACATGTTGTTGGGAATCTACGGATAAGATCTTGCTTGGGCCAGATATGGTTAGAGAGACTTCAGAGAAGATTGATTTGATTCGAAGAAGGATGAAGGCAGCGCAAGATAGACAGAAATCTTATGCGGATCGGAGAAGGACGGATCTTGAGTTTGAGGTTGGGGACATGGTTTTTGTCAAAGTATCTCCGTTGAGAAATGTTGTTCGCTATGGGTCCGTTGGGAAGTTAGCACCGAGGTTTGTTGGGTCGTTTCCTATTAAGGAAAGGATTGGACGGATGGCATATAGGGTGGAGTTGCCCGACAGACTTAGTGGTGTTCATGATGTATTCCATGTATCACATTTGAGGAAGTTCTTACATGAGACCGCAGAGGTGGTAGAGCCGAGCTTGCTTAGAGATGTAGAGGTAGAGCGTGATGCGACGATTCGACGAGCTCCTACTCGCATCCTTGGGTCAGAAACTAGGAAATTGAGGAATCGAGTGGTCCAACTAGTCAAAGTACAATGGGGAGAAGACGAGGGCAATGCTACTTGGGAGACGGAAGCGAAGATGCGTTCATTGTACCCATTCCTTTTTGAGAGTATGTCTTTTAACTTCTCCTTTATCGTTTGTCTAGTACTTATCTTGTCTTTAGTATGTCCTCTCATTAGTACCTTTGACCTTTAGATAGGGTAAACCTATGGTTGAAACATGTGTTTGAGACATGTTATGTTTGATGGATGCATGTGGATGCAAGTGGTTGCTAGTGGTTGCTCGTGGATGCATGTATACACACTCTAGGCACTAGATCGGCTCAATCACTTCATATTGCATATTGCATAAAATTGTGTGTAGGAAGCTATATTTATGGATGTATAATGATTGTGTTATCATATGGATAATGCATTTTGGTGAATGATTGTGCACTCATGTAGATATTGTATGTGTCGATAGGGTTCTCTCGCATACATAATGGATGCATGGCACTATCATGGTTTGCATATGTTCATACATTAGATAGGGAACATATACACACACTTTTTGCATATGCTCATACATCATTAGAAACTGTTTTAAGGACAATGGATGCCCGTGTTTGATGGATTGAGTAGATGGTTGTTTGGATGGTAGGATATGCATTCTCCTTAGCTTAGAGATTTCGGGGACGAAATCCTTTAAGGAGGGGAGAATGTAACACCCCGAATTTCGGTTAATGCTAAAATTCACAAATTAAAGAATAACTAATCCCAGATGTGGGAATTAGGGGAAACGGGTTGCACCATTGCGTTCGTCTCGGAAAAATACGCGAAATAGAGTCTGAGTTTTCAAAATTCGGAGTCCGTATGAAGAAGATATGGACGAACGAAGTTAGGCAGAAAAACCGAAAACAAGCAAGAATGCACTGGCGCACTTGTGAAGTGCGCCAACACAAAAATGCACTGGCGCACTTGTGAAGTGCGCCAGCACATTTTTACACTGGCGCACTTGGGAAGTGCGCCCGTGTCGAGACAGGAAACCTGCACAGTTTCTAGAGAGTTCTGTGGTTGGGTGCACCAGTTTGGGGTTTGGGCTTGGTCTTAGGGCTGGTTTCTGGAAGGTTCCGAAATCTAAGGGTCCTAATCTAATTTAGGGTTAATCTAATGGCCTAAAACACTTGCCTAATCCTATAAATAAGACCCTAAGCTAGCCCTAAATGGTCATAATCCTATCTCCTAACTAAACTATGCCAAAATTTTCTATGATCATGGCCTCCACTCAAAACCCTAACCTCCATCCTATTTCTAAACTATTTCTATGAAGGCTTTCATGTGCATACAAGCATCTTTGAGTTGTATGAGTGATCATTGGCTTGCATTCATCATCAAGTTGCAAGCTTTATGTTCAAGGCTAGAGTTTTTGGGTGATTTGTGGCAAGGGTTTGCTTATTGGAGTTTAGTGGTGAGTTTCTATAGACTTAACAATCAATTGTTAAATTGATTATAATAGGATATGATAAGATATGGCTATGTTTGTGGAATCAATGTGTTTATGCAAGTTTAGTATAGTGTATGTTGTGTGCTATATGCAAGTTTAATGCTATGTTTTATGATGTAAAACACTATGTTGAACATTGATTCATATGTAACATGTTATGCAAGCTATATGGGAGATTATATGCAAGTCTATATGTAACATGTTATGCAAGTTATGTATTTGGTTTTATGCATGCTAAGTATTTGGTTTTATGCATGCTATGTATGTGGTTTTATGCATGCTAAGTATTTGGTTTTATGCATGCTAAGTGTTTGGTTTTATGCAAGTTTGTCTCTTTTTATGATATGCATAATATATGCAAGTTTGTCTCTAAGTATGGCATGTTATGCAAGTTCATATGCAAGTTATGATACATATTCATATGCAAGTTATGATGCAAGTTCATATGCAAGTTATGACACATGTTCATATGCAAGTTATGATGCAAGTTCATATGCAAGTTATGATGCAAGTTCATATGCAAGTTATGATGCAAGTTCATATGCAAGTTATGATGCAAGTTCATATGCAAGTTTATGTGCAAGTTCATATGCAAGTTGTCTCTTTTATGATATGCATAATGCAAGTTTGGGTTAAATACTAGTTGGGTTTAATGTATGCTCATATATGCAAGTTGACACCTTTTGAACCCATGATAAAGTTATAAGCTATGCTGGTTAAACCCATGACATTTGTGATGAATCTTCCCTTTTATTATGTCACGTTACGAGAACGAATTACGTGGGGAACGATGGGGTTAATATGCATGTTAATAAAATGATGTGGAATGGGTATGCTTAAGAGTAACATAAATTAAATGGACATAATTGGGAATTTACCTATTGAGTTAGGTCTACCCATATTATGGAGTTGGGAATTTACCTATTGAGTTAGGTCTACCCATACTACGGAATTGGGAATTTACCTATTGAGTTAGGTCTACCCATATTCTGGAAAACATGATTAATTAATTAGGGATAATTAATATAAATTATGAGGGTGATTAATTAGGTGTAATTAATCAACTAAGACACGAGGTTGGACTCAGTCGTAGCGTAAAACTGCCCGGACCCAACCGGCTTAACCAGTTGCTACAAATGTTAGCCCAATGTGAGAGGTCTTAGGCACAAATTAAATACGTGATTAAAGTAAAGACACAAGGTTAGACCCTTTTTATGACGTAAGGCTGCCCGGACCCAACCGGCATATCCAGCAGTCATAAAAGACGGTCTAATGTGAGAGGTCTTTATGAGGTCATGATCTTAATTAATTAATTAAGAAACACTTAACCATATTAGCATGTAGACGGACATGAGGGGTTAAGTGGGTGCCTTGGGTGGCATGTGGAAATCTAGTGGGTTGCCTTGGGTGGCAATAGAAAATACGATTAGAATACTTAACCAAAGAGGAACATGTAATTAAACATGGGTAAAGGGTTAAGTAAGTGCTTTGGGTGGCATGTGGAAATCTAGTGGGTGCCTTAAGTGGCAATTGATATATGATTAGATGACTTAACCAAACCTTAACATGTAGGTGGGCATGATTATAAAAAGGGTTAAGTGGGATACACTAGATAAAATAACAAGCTTAGGTGGTAGCTTGTGGGGGCCCATTTCAACCAATATCCCAAACGTATCTTAGTGGGCTCGACTCTAGTCGAGTGACGGGACACGCATATTGGGCTTGACTATAAGAGGCCAAAATGGGTTAGCGGTGGCAACGCATGACCAACGGGTTTCATATGCGTTTGTGGACCCGGGCTGGTAAATAAGACGTTGTTGCATCGTGTAGATATAAGCCGTGCACCGTTAGTTTTATCAGGTTGCCACGTTGGGGAATGGTACACCCCACGGTGGGGCCAGCACGGGTATCTTCGTTAGGGAGCCGATCGAATGGGGAGTAGTGTGTACACCTAGTGGATTGTAGGGCCCCGAGGCGTCTACTTAGTCACCTAGGGGTACGCGAGAACTATTAAGTTAATTTTATAAGTCCATGGGTGGGATCAACCTTTAAGTTAGGAATGACTGGTGTGGTGCAGTGTAGGAATTACCCTTGGGTGGGTAGATCTGGGGTGGTGTAATCCAGTAATTATCCTTGGGTGGATAAATGCGTCTTTTCGATTATCTTAGTACGTCCTGTGTTTAGTTGGCTACTTAGTGTAGTCATTATCCCCAGAGGTACCGTACCTTGTTTATATCATACCCTAATTACTTTAATGATTGTATTTTTAGGGTTGTAGGACTCACTCAGACTTATGTCTGACCCCGTTGTTTCTTTATCTTTTTCCCAACCCTCAGGTTTTCAGAGTGGGCCTAGCACTAGTGGGCTTTGATCAGACTGCTTTATCTATCTTTTGGAGCTTGGACCGTGGATGTAAAGCTCAGTTTATCTTTTCTATTATGGCTATTAGGTTATGTAGTGGGATTATGTACTTTCGTTTTTATCAGGATGGATATTATGTACTTGACTCTTATTTATGGTTTTGGTGTAACCAAACATGTTTTACTTTCCGCTGAAATGAAATGATGTTTTAAATTCTCAAGTATTACTTATATCTGTCTTGTTGTAATTTTTCTGTTCTATATTCACTTAAAATACTCCACCGATGTTATGGCATTCCCTTAGTGAGTGACCGTAGCGGGTGTGGGGTGTTACACGTGGTATCAGAGCTTAAGGTTACCAGAACAGATAAATTTTTTAGAAAAACTATTTTCTAAGAATATTTTTGAAAGGAGTATTTTCAAAAACATGTCTTTTAAAAGAAAAGTTTTTGAAAGAAAAGCATAATCCCCAATAGCCATATCTATATCTTTCGAATTCTCCGTTTTGAATCTCTTCCTCTCTCGTTTTGAGTTTCCCCTCTGCGTATAGATGACCTTTCTAAGATAGATAAGAACGGAAAACCACTTCAAGGGACTTAGACATTAGTCGGATTAGAAGTTGGTTCAAGAAGGAGGAGGACTGGTAGGTATCTATTGGATAGACGATGGGAGGAAGGCTCAAATAGTTGTTTGGTTAATGAAGGATGAAACCTCATTGGTGGGAGGTTACGAGTGGAGAATGGGAAGAAGAAGGCGAGTAGTTATCCTTTTGGAGGAATGGGACACCGTATTAGGATTGTCCAAAGGGGCATGGGCAAGGTATGGAATCTCCTGGAGGGTAGTTGTATTCCCTCGCGGCTAGTGTACCAGATGGGGATAGGACCGTCTAGGTTGGAATTTGGATTTCTTTATTATCCGGTTCGAACTTTATTAGATTCTGACGCATCGAGTTCGTTTATCTCATCATTGTTAGTTGAGTCACTGCACTTAGACACCAGTTTGGTAGATGATCCCTTAGTTGTTTCAAACCCAATTGGGGCTCCATGATGTGTTTGGGTTTGAAAGTTTCTATACTTAGCGTTGAGTTTAGATGTGATGCCTTTTGGGCTTCACGGGCTATGGGTTAGTTTGGGCATGGACTGGTTATCCAGTAGGGGTGCCGTTCTTGATTCTGAAGGGAGAGTTGTTAGGCTTATGACCCACTTGGGTAACACTCTCGAGATCTCTTGTAATCCCATGGAATCTGTTATGCTAAGTTATCTAGAATCGCTTGACACGTCGGTCGAGAGTTTGCGATCTGTTAGAGTGGTCCGGGAATACTCGGATGTGTTTGAGGAGGTGAAGGGCTTACCTCCGGAACGGGAGATTGACTTCCGAATATATCTGGTAGACAATGCTAAACCTGTATCTTTACCAGTGCGCCACATGGCTCCTCGCGAGAGGAGGGAACTCCATAAGCAAGTAGGGGAGTTGCTTGAGAAGGGGTCCATAAGACAAAGTATATCGGAGTGGGGTGCTCCAGTAGTTTTTGCTACGAAGGCGGATGGGTCCCTTAGACTTTGTGTAGGCTAAAGAGAACTAAATAAACTCACAAAGAAGAATAGACACCCATTGCCGAGGATTGATGATCTCTTTGATCAGTTGGTTGGCGCCTTAGTATTTTCGCAAGTTGGACTCAGCCACGGGGTTTCGTCAGTTGAGAGTGGCTGAGGATAGTATAGAGAAGATTGCCTTTAGGACTCCGGATGGTTTTATGAGTGGCTGGTGATGCCATTTGGTTAGACGAACGCCTCCGCATACTTTGTTGATTTGATGAGAAGGATGTTCAGGGAGTACCTAAATAAGTTCGTGATGATCTTGGTGGATGACATCTTGGTCTTTTCTAGGAGCGAAATAAGTTTTCGTATGTGCTCAATAGGTTGAGCAAAGCCCGTTATGGGATAAACGGTGGTTTTGGAGCGAGACTGGCAAGGACATCCAGAGTTGGACAAGGGCTTAATTATTTAGCCGTTTTTACTAGTATCATCTCACGTAGGTCGTCTGAATTCGAAGGAGGTATCCCTTGGGTGTTTGTCTGATATTGGTTTAGGCCTTTGGGGCTTGCATTTGGGGGATGTCGAGTTCGACTAAGGTGGTCTGCGTGAGAGATGGATAGTTGTGACGATTTTGCATGGGAGAATATCCTGATTTTCTCTAGAAATGGAGAAAAGCATGCCCCACATCTTAGGGAAGTGTTGGAGACTCTTCAAGCGCATAGTATTAGGACAGCAAAAGTGGATAGGATTCTTAGCATCCTATGAGTTTGAAATAGCGTATACCAATGGCAAGGGTAACGTGGTAACGAATGCCTTAAGTAGAAAAAGGTTGTCCTTGAGTTCATTGTTCGTTGAACGACGGAGCTTAGAGTTTATTTCTATGTTTGACTTTAGACCTTCCGTTGACTTTGTACCCGGTTTGCTAGCCTCCTTGGAGGTTAGGCCTACTCTTTTGGGGCGTATTGGCGGAGCACAGCGGGATGACCCACAGTTGGTTGAGTTAGTAGAGAAGCTCATGAGGAGGGGGAGTCGTCCAACCATTTGAGTAGGTACACCCTAGATGGTAAGGGGTGGTTGCGTAGAGACGGTAGACTTTGGGTACCGCAAGACAAGGGTTTGAGGAAGGCTATACTTGATGATGCACATCGATCGAAGATGACCATTCATCCCGATAGGGACAAGATGTACCAAGACATGAAGCGAGTTTTCTTTTGGGCCGGTATGGAGAAAGATGTGGCCGAGTATGTCGCTAGATGCTTGGTGTGCTAGCAAATGAAAGCAGAGCAGAAGAAACCCGATGGGTTGCTTCACCCATTTGGAAGTTCCGCTATGGAAGTGGGATAGTGTCTCGATGGATTACCGAGATCGAGGAAGGGCAATACGGGAATTTGGGTTGTGGTAGACAGACTTACCAAGAGTGCCCATTTTATACCCGTGAAGAATAAGAGGACCGCTCCATGGCTTGCTTCAGTCTATGTTAGAGAGATTGTTAGATTGCATGGCGTACCATCCAACATTGTGAGTGATTGAGATCCTATCTTCACTAGTGAGTTTTGGAGAAGTTTGCAAGAGGCGGTAGGGACTCAGTTGTGTTTGAGCACCGCATATCATCCTCAGACGGACGGTCAGACCGAGAGGGTGAACCGTATCTTAGAAGATCTCTTGAGGCTTTGTATCTTGGATTTTGGAGGTACATGGGAAGAACATCTTCCTTTGGTGGAGTTCGCATACAATAACAGCTTTCAGTCTAGTATTGGCATGGCACCTTTCGAAGCTCTTTATGGAAGGCCTTGTCGATCTCCTACATGTTGTTGGGAATCTACGGATAAGATCTTGCTTGGGCCAGATATGGTTAGAGAGACTTCAGAGAAGATTGATTTGATTCGAAGAAGGATGAAGGCAGCGCAAGTTAAACAGAAATCTTATGCGGATCGGAGAAGGACGGATCTTGAGTTTGAGGTTGGGGACATGGTTTTTGTCAAAGTATCTCCGTTGAGAAATGTTGTTCGCTATGGGTCCGTTGGGAAGTTAGCACCGAGGTTTGTTGGGTCGTTTCCTATTAAGGAAAGGATTGGACGGATGGCATATAGGGTGGAGTTGCCCGACAGACTTAGTGGTGTTCATGATGTATTCCATGTATCACATTTGAGGAAGTGCTTACATGAGACCGCAGAGGTGGTAGAGCCGAGCTTGCTTAGAGATGTAGAGGTAGAGCGTGATGCGACGATTCGACGAGCTCCTACTCGCATCCTTGGGTCAGAAACTAGGAAATTGAGGAATCGAGTGGTCCAACTAGTCAAAGTACAATGGGGAGAAGACGAGGGCAATGCTACTTGGGAGACGGAAGCGAAGATGCGTTCATTGTACCCATTCCTTTTTGAGAGTATGTCTTTTAACTTCTCCTTTATCGTTTGTCTAGTACTTATCTTATCTTTAGTATGTCCTCTCATTAGTACCTTTGACCTTTAGATAGGGTAAACTTATGGTTGAAACATGTGTTTGAGACATGTTATGTTTGATGGATGCATGTGGATGCAAGTGGTTGCTAGTGGTTGCTCGTGGATGCATGTATACACACTCTAGGCACTAGATCGGCTCAATCACTTCATATTGCATATTGCATAAAATTGTGTGTAGGAAGCTATATTTATGGATGTATAATGATTGTGTTATCATATGGATGATGCATTTTGGTGAATGATTGTGCACTCATGTAGATATTGTATGTGTCGATAGGGTTCTCTCGCATACATAATGGATGCATGGCACTATCATGGTTTGCATATGTTCATACATTAGATAGGGAACATATACACACACTTTTTGCATATGCTCATACATCATTAGAAACTGTTTTAAGGACAATGGATGCCCGTGTTTGATGGATTGAGTAGATGGTTGTTTGGATGGTAGGATATGCATTCTCCTTAGCTTAGAGATTTCGGGGACGAAATCCTTTAAGGAGGGGAGAATGTAACACCCCGAATTTCGGTTAATGCTAAAATTCACAAATTAAAGAATAACTAATCCCAGATGTGGGAATTAGGGGAAACGTGTTGCACCATTGCGTTCGTCTCGGAAAAATACGCGAAATAGAGTCTGAGTTTTCAAAAATCGGAGTCCGTATGAAGAAGATATGGACGAACGAAGTTAGGCAGAAAAACCGAAAACAAGCAAGAATGCACTGGCGCACTTGTGAAGTGCGCCAACACAAAAATGCACTGGCGCACTTGTGAAGTGCGCCAACACATTTTTACACTGGCGCACTTGGGAAGTGCGCCCGTGTCGAGACAGGAAACCTGCACAGTTTCTAGAGAGTTCTGTGGTTGGGTGCACCAGTTTGGGGTTTGGGCTTGGTCTTAGGGCTGGTTTCTGGAAGGTTCCGAAATCTAAGGGTCCTAATCTAATTTAGGGTTAATCTAATGGCCTAAAACACTTGCCTAATCCTATAAATAAGACCCTAAGCTAGCCCTAAATGGTCATAATCCTATCTCCTAACTAAACTATGCCAAAATTTTCTATGATCATGGCCTCCACTCAAAACCCTAGCCTCCATCCTATTTCTAAACTATTTCTATGAAGGCTTTCATGTGCATACAAGCATCTTTGAGTTGTATGAGTGATCATTGGCTTGCATTCATCATCAAGTTGCAAGCTTTATGTTCAAGGCTAGAGTTTTTGGGTGATTTGTGGCAAGGGTTTGCTTATTGGAGTTTAGTGGTGAGTTTCTATAGACTTAACAATCAATTGTTAAATTGATTATGATAGGATATGATAAGATATGGCTATGTTTGTGGAATCAATGTGTTTATGCAAGTTTAGTATAGTGTATGTTGGGTGCTATATGCAAGTTTAATGCTATGTTTTATGATGCAAAACACTATGTTGAACATTGATTCATATGTAACATGTTATGCAAGCTATATGGGAGATTATATGCAAGTCTATATGTAACATGTTATGCAAGTTATGTATTTGGTTTTATGCATGCTAAGTATTTGGTTTTATGCATGCTATGTATGTGGTTTTATGCATGCTAAGTATTTGGTTTTATGCATGCTAAGTGTTTGGTTTTATGCAAGTTTGTCTCTTTTTATGATATGCATAATATATGCAAGTTTGTCTCTAAGTATGGCATGTTATGCAAGTTCATATGCAAGTTATGATACATATTCATATGCAAGTTATGATGCAAGTTCATATGCAAGTTATGACACATGTTCATATGCAAGTTATGATGCAAGTTCATATGCAAGTTATGATGCAAGTTCATATGCAAGTTATGATGCAAGTTCATATGCAAGTTATGATGCAAGTTCATATGCAAGTTGTCTCTTTTATGATATGCATAATGCAAGTTTGGGTTAAATACTAGTTGGGTTTAATGTATGCTCATATATGCAAGTTGACACCTTTTGAACCCATGATAAAGTTATAAGCTATGCTGGTTAAACCCATGACATTTGTGATGAATCTTCCCTTTTATTATGTCACGTTACGAGAACGAATTACGTGGGGAACGATGGGGTTAATATGCATGTTAATAAAATGATGTGGAATGGGTATGCTTAAGAGTAACATAAATTAAATGGACATAATTGGGAATTTACCTATTGAGTTAGGTCTACCCATATTATGGAGTTGGGAATTTACCTATTGAGTTAGGTCTACCCATACTACGGATTTGGGAATTTACCTATTGAGTTAGGTCTACCCATATTCTGGAAAACATGATTAATTAATTAGGGATAATTAATATAAATTATGAGGGTGATTAATTAGGTGTAATTAATCAACTAAGACACGAGGTTGGACTCAGTCGTAGCGTAAAACTGCCCGGACCCAACCGGCTTAACCAGTTGCTACAAATGTTAGCCCAATGTGAGAGGTCTTAGGCACAAATTAAATACATGATTAAAGTAAAGACACGAGGTTAGACCCTTTTTATGACGTAAGGCTGCCCGGACCCAACCGGCATATCCAGCAGTCATAAAAGACGGTCTAATGTGAGAGGTCTTTATGAGGTCATGATCTTAATTAATTAATTAAGAAACACTTAACCATATTAGCATGTAGACGGACATGAGGGGTTAAGTGGGTGCCTTGGGTGGCATGTGGAAATCTAGTGGGTTGCCTTGGGTGGCAATAGAAAATACGATTAGAATACTTAACCAAAGAGGAACATGTAATTAAACATGGGTAAAGGGTTAAGTAAGTGCTTTGGGTGGCATGTGGAAATCTAGTGGGTGCCTTAAGTGGCAATTGATATATGATTAGATGACTTAACCAAACCTTAACATGTAGGTGGGCATGATTATAAAAGGGGTTAAGTGGGATACACTAGATAAAATAACAAGCTTAGGTGGTAGCTTGTGGGGGCCCATTTCAACCAATATCCCAAACGTATCTTAGTGGGCTCGACTCTAGTCGAGTGACGGGACACGCATATTGGGCTTGACTATAAGAGGCCAAAATGGGTTAGCGGTGGCAACGCATGACCAACGGGTTTCATATGCGTGTGTGGACCCGGGCTGGTAAATAAGACGTTGTTGCATCGTGTAGATATAAGCCGTGCACCGTTAGTTTTATCAGGTTGCCACGTTGGGGAATGGTACACCCCACGGTGGGGCCAGCACGGGTATCTACGTTAGGGAGCCGATCGAATGGGGAGTAGTGTGTACACCTAGTGGATTGTAGGGCCCCGAGGCGTCTACTTAGTCACCTAGGGGTACGCGAGAATTATTAAGTTAATTTTATAAGTCCATGGGTGGGATCAAACTTTAAGTTAGGAATGACTGGTGTGGTGCAGTGTAGGAATTACCCTTGGGTGGGTAGATCTGGGGTGGTGTAATCCAGTAATTATCCTTGGGTGGATAAATGCGTCTTTTTGGTTATCTTAGTACGTCCTGTGTTTAGTTGGCTACTTAGTGTAGCCATTATCCCCAGAGGTACCGTACCTTGTTTATATCATACCCTAATTGCTTTAATGATTGTATTGTTAGGGTTGTAGGACTCACTCAGACTTATGTCTGACCCCGTTGTTTCTTTATCTTTTTCCCAACCCTCAGGTTTTCAGAGTGGGCCTAGCACTAGTGGGCTTTGATCAGACTGCTTTATCTATCTTTTGGAGCTTGGACCGTGGATGTAAAGCTCAGTTTATCTTTTCTATTATGGCTATTAGGTTATGTAGTGGGATTATGTACTTTCGTTTTTATCAGGATGGATATTATGTACTTGACTCTTATTTATGGTTTTGGTGTAACCAAACATGTTTTACTTTCCGCTGAAATGAAATGATGTTTTAAATTCTCGAGTATTACTTATATCTGTCTTGTTGTAATTTTTCTGTTCTATATTCACTTATAATACTCCACCGATGTTATGGCATTCCCTTAGTGAGTGACCGTAGCGGGTGTGGGGTGTTACAACATCCCATTGAACAAACATTGTTAAGCACAACCGTCTTGAAGAAATTACTTGCACCACACGATCCACTAGGGTACTAAAACCAACTCATATCTAAATACCACCAAGCATCAAGAAACCTGCACACCTAGCAGACCATCACCACTTTCTATTGCCCTGAAATAAACCACTCCAAGACACAACAAATAAATCCCAACAACGACTCACAACTTTCAATTCATCACATTTAAGGCGACACCCAAAGGGTGAAAGAAGATCAAACACCAACAAAGACCAAACTCAACTCCAAACTAGAGACGACTGAGCCAGAGACTCCACGATGGCTCACCAAGCTAGAGAAAAGAACTATGCTACCCCACAACATAATAGGTAAATAATAGAGTCATAATTGAATAACAACAACTGAAGGAGGATGGATAAGTCATGAATCAACTCTAGGATCACAATGATTATGCACTGAAATCAATTGGGAACTCCGCGAATGAGACTAGACTTCCTCACCCACGCAATTAGACACACTGACAATAATAAACGAACACACTCACATGATAAAACAACCCAGGAGTGCACCAACAAACACTAGACCAACCGATTTTGCCAAATCAAGTGTCATGCAAAGGCGCAAGACAAAGGTTAAGGCTAGGAGGTTTAAGGAAAGCAGGGCCAAAGTGTTAGTGGTATGGGTGTCCTTATTTTATTTTTTGAGGGTGGCCCATTTAGATTTTGTTTCAGTTTAAATGGGTGGAAGAAGAAGATGCCCTTCCTAGGAGGATTTGTCACAATGATAGTCATTGGAGGCCAATGTAACAAGACAAAGGAAATTAGGTTAGTCAAGAGATATTCATACTAAATATTGAATGATGAGGTTTGCTCTTACAAGCAACATCTTATGTCTTGGTTTCAACATTCTTTGGATTATGTAATAATCGCACCCCAGTAGACCTAAGTTTTTGCATAAAGTGAAAACCCAAATTCATTAAATGAAAATATTTTGTTTAGTATCCCATAGTTGAATAAAGACATTTATAATAGCTCAAGTATATAACTCACAATGGAAGGATTTAAAATATAACAATAAATAGGTATAACCAATATTGACACTTTTAAACCAAGTGCTTCTAATAGCTCTAATCCTGCCTAGGTTACCAGTATCGATCTTTTATCTAATTTGTGCGTTGTTTTGAGGACAGGGCTAGAAATTTTTTTCTGGTGACTTATAAATTGTACACTTTATATACAACACCACGTATACCGACTGTTTATCGTTTTAGTTATATTAGGTTTTATTTAAGTCGTTCAGACATTACCATTGTGCACATATTGATACCTTCATCTTATATTATGAGAACATATAAGTTACATTTGCAATGGATCGCCCTATGCTTATGTTTTGGATATGCATGTCATCATCCTATCATAAATAAATAAATTTGAATCCCGCTAATAGGGAATCCTATTACTCATGCTGCACGGGAACAAAATTCGGGATTTACTATATGGTCTATCTTTTCTTACATGAACCAGCTCCGCAAAGCCACCCCTTTCTGTAGCATGGAAGGTATCTCTTGATATGGGTTAAAAGCCTTTCCCCGAAGCAAACAATGTAATAAAATAATAAACATCGCGTAGTCTCTCTTAGGATTCCCGGTAGTGAAAGATCACATGAGCCCAAGAGGCATATCCTATATCCTTCCTCGCTTTTGGATCAGTGATAACTCAATAAATTTGCGACACTATCCTTAAATGGTACTAGAGTGATGTCCCTTAATTGTCGCGCAATTACCTAGCCATTCATCGACCCTTTAGACAACTTAGAGCAATTCAACGCAATATCCCTTTGATGCACTTGAAAACTAAACCTCCTATGAGATGCCTATGCCTATATCAGAGGATTATCTTAGGGTATTCCTCTCTACATAATCGCATGAAGCCTCTTATTTGCTAATTTAATATTCGTGAACAACCCAATTAAGGTGATCCACCCAAATTATGGTCACTTATTTCTAGCTTTAAGATTGTCCGCGAATCCAACAAGATGGGCTTCTCTATATCGCATGGAGTCTCTTATTTCCTTCTCCAATAGAAACTACTATACCATTTTTAGGATGGCTTCCATCTGCATTCCCAATGTCCTAAAGTGCTCGTAATGGTCGACATCCCCTTTGCTTATGTCATGCATGTACCTAAACCCAAATTAAGATACATGCATGATGTTAAAAATGTAATTTTTTCTTTGTTACTACCAAGAATTCAACAGCAGAAGCAAGCTAAAGTGAAGGGGTATAGTGTCAAGGCCGATAAACGAAAGCTGGAGACAATAACCGAAAGCTGGAGCCAATAACCTAAAGCTGGAGCCGATAACCGAAAGACATAACCTGTGACCGAAAGCAAAGTGGGAAATCGAAACCAAGGTTGATAGGAGCATCAACTAAAGTCTATAACACACAGTGTCAGCACCGAATGAAGAAAGCATGCAATCGGCAACAACATGATAGGGACAGTTAGCTTAGTGTCGATACTTGAAGAAGGGGCAGTTGATCCGGTTTTCGTACCCACGAAGAAGCAAGGATAAAAGCCTTTGGCATGATACTTAATGCGAACAATATGGGAAAGACAAAAGCACTTAATCCGACACCAGAGTGAAACATCACCAAAGAAGAATCATAGCCAATAGCATATTATTGAAAAGATGAAGCCAAGAAGCACGCCACCAAGATTGGATGAAAATAAAAACTCCAACGAAAGCATTATCGCTACCAATAGGCTTGGTAATGATACGGAAAGCAATTCCAAAAATACAAGGGAGGAAGAGGTAAATCATGTCCGGAAAGGCGACCAAAAGTGAATTATCACTTCCGCAATATAAATATCAAGATATAGAGAGTCCAAAAGAAAAGGGGTACCGAAACCAAAGAAACCAACACCTGAAAACCAGCACAGAAAGTCATTAAGGTGGCTCGACAACGATAGCCTACATCGGAAGCGGGCTTCCAAAGAGGCATAACAAAAGGGGCCTAAATGTTTTATAAATAAAACCCTAGGGGTCTCATTTCTCGGTATCCTTCTCTCATTCTATAATCTTGTACTCCTTTCTTAGAGAGCAAACCCTAATTTCAAAATCTAATTGGGGATTTCCATAACTATTATAATACATTTGAAATAAATATACAAAAAAGGGAGAATTGAGACTTGAGTTTTCCTCGGTTCTATAATCTTTTTTTGTTTATATGAATTGAACATGGAGCTACAATAAACCTTTTTTGTGAAGGGTTTGAACATAAGATTATGGTATTTGCTCGTACTTCAAGCCCATCACCACAAAACATAATGTATCGCAACATTCTAGTAAAGGGGCTTATTGTAGCTTTATGACTCGATAACCAGCACAACCAAGCTCTTTTGTAGGCTAGATCGATTTTGAAGTATCACTTTTAGTCATTAAGAGTCATGATATGTCCTTAAAACCAATTGTTATGATATCTTAGCCTGTTTCTTCACAAAACAATGTATATTATTCAATCCTGAATCTAGAGGTTACTGCTGTAATGAGTTTCTCAACCTTCTATAGGTCTATAATGTCCTTATCCCAAGGTAGCTATTGACTCCTAAGCTGCGTACGCGTGATACTCGCCTCTCGAAGGAAGGGTAGCTAATCTTCGGGTTTGAGGTTTTGATACTTAGGAAATGAGAGAATAAGCTAAGTTTGTTGAGACTGAATTATATTTCAGCACCCTTTGGATCAATTACCCTCTAAAGTTCATCACATATGCATCGTCAAACTCTCGTCAAACCCTAAATCGGGTGTTGACGATTTTTATCGTTAACATTTTGGTGCTAGAAGGAGGGCATGAACCTCTGACTTCCTTTGTTTAATAATAAATTAATTCGGTAAACTTGTTTCTTCATGACAGGAAAGGATGAAGTCAAAAAGATTGGAGTCCATGAATTGAGAACCAACTCCAAAGACTATCCTTGAAGAGAATGTGAGTCCAACACTCAACTTGAACCGTACTGAAGTAGGGAGACCTATAATACGTTGCAACCTCCAAACCGAAATGTCGCGGAAGAAAATGCTATCAAGCTAATGGATTTAGAACAACGTGTCCTTGAGATGCAAACTTGCTGGGAAACTGTTCAAGCAGAAAAGTCTTCAAGGGTCACCGAGTCAAGCCAAAGGGAAGAGGATGAATCCCAAAGAAGAAAGGCTTCTCTCCAACACTCCGAAGGGGATGAGAAACTTCCTCTATGAAAAAAAATCTCTTTTGACAGGAATAGATCATCAGGGAAACCAACGTGACAAGGAGCAATCCGGAAGCTTTACTTCCAAAGGCTACAATCCTAAGAGGATGGATTATGATAACACATAAGCTTACCTCAAGAACATAACAAGAAAAACCGTTAAAGATTTGCTATGGAACAAGGGAAAAAGGACCCTGGATGAAAGGGTTAACAACAATGAAAGGGTGGCCCTTTCACTGACAAGATTTTGAATACTATTATACCATCCCGCGTGAAGGTTCCAACCATGAAGTACCTTGGAACCACAGACCCTGATGATAACCTGATGGCTTTTGACAACGAAATGGACCTCTATAATGCTTTGGGATTTATCCAATGTCATTTTTTCTCAGTAACCCTCCAAGGGTCAGAAGACAAGTGGTATAATAAATATTGGGAAAATACCATTTATTCAGGAAAGAAATTCACTTACGCGTTCTCTTCACAGTTTTGCATGTTCAAAGACTACACTGTCATTGCTAACATAAAGTAGAGGCAGGGAGAGTCTTTGGTTGATTATTTGAAGAGGTTCAATGTGGTAGCTTTGAAGGCCAAAGACATGAATGATAGAGACAAGATCATCACCGTTCATTCAAGGCTAATCGAAAACGCTCCTCTTTGAAAGGAGTTGTACATTCACGGGTGCAAAGACCTACAAGATTTCCACTTTCAGGTTAACAAATTTATCCGTATGAATGAGCTGTACTATACCAAGAAGAAATTTGATTTCACGAGGAAGGAGGGAAGGCAGGCTTTAATCGAAAACCACAAAGTGGAAGATTTGGATTCGACAGAAGCCAGAAGAAACCAATATGGGAAGAATCTAGAACTAACTCAGTGGCGCTGAGAAAGACAATTTCATTCATTTATGTCGTGGCTAAAGAGAGAGTCAACAACTTTCCCGTGTCTTTTAAAGCCAAGAATTGCTCGGAACCATACAGTAAAGGGTAGTATTGTGAGTACCACAAAACGAATAGAAACAAGACTGATGAATGCAAGGCGTTGAAAGGCATAATCAGAAGCTCATCCGTGAAGGGAACTTGAAAGAATTCGTTTTGGACAAACAACCACCAACCCAGCATACCAACAGGCACCAAAAGTTTTCAAACAACTTAGTGCAATCCCCAATTAAGGATGGTCAAATATACCTAGGACCTCTAATAAACCGATTAATGTAATTCATGGTGGGCACAACCTTTTGGGAATAGCCAGGCGGTTTAGAACCAATATCTGAAGGAAGCCCGCAAGGGAATATTTTATGTATAAGAGGAACCATCATTAAAGAATGCCCGCTACAACATCAAGATGCGTACCCTAGTGGTTTCCTCGAATGAGATACAAAAAGGGGTTCGTCATACACACAATGACCCGCTCATGATAGTAACACAGATTGGACTTTCTATAGTTGTTAAAATACTTGTTGACACTGGGAGTGTGGTAAATGTGATCTTTAAACAAGCCTTTAACCAAATGGGGAGTTGCTAAAATACTTGTCGAAATTGGGAGTGTTGTAAATGTGATCTTTAAACAAGCCTTTGACCAAATGAGGATTTCCGAGAAAAAGCTGAAACCAAGTAATGAGCCTATATTTGGTTTTAACAACAAATGGTTAACTCCTATAGGGTAAATCAAGCTTCTGATCCAAGTTGGGTTATCTCCTCTTTGCGGGACCTTTGAGACTCTCTTTGTTATCATTGACCAGCCCTCCTACTAAAATGCTTTTCTTTGGATGACCTGCTCTGGATGAAATGGATGCTTTTGTCTCATCTAAATATCTTATGATGAAATTCCTAACTAAGCAAGGCTGAGGCACGATCAGGGGGAGCAGTTTAGTTCTCATGAATTGTATTTCGCATCTGTTAACTAATACAAAAGGGAATATTCTGCTTATTTCGATTCTTTTATAGTTTTCCAACCTTTAGATGACGGATTTTTCTGATATTCGAAGCTAAAATAAGAATCAACAAAACTAACAAAACATGTGAACAGTACATACACTTATTTGAAAAGAGATATAAAGAGGGTTGGCAAAATAAACCTAGCAGAAGAGGAAGAAATTATAACAGAATTGGATTCCCAAGGAGATACAGAAAGAATCAAACCGATAGAAGATTTGGAGGAAATAAGTGTTGATTCAACTGATAAAGCTAAAACCGTCAATGTAGGGAAGAGGTTGGAAGAATCATTGAGAAGCGACTTGATTCAATTCCTACAACAGAATAAGGTTGTGTTTGTTTGGACAAACTCAGACATGGTTGGAATTAACCCTTCAGTCATGAGCCATTCCCTGAACATCAATCCATCTGTAACCCATATCCGACAAATGAAAAGGCAATACAATATATATAGGTCGGAATCCTTAAAAGAAGAGGTCAAGAAGTTGCTTACGAACAAATTTATTCAGGAAGTCTTTTACCCCAAGTGGTTTTCTAATCCATTGTTGGTGAAGAAGTCAAGTGCGAAATGGAGGAATTGTGTTAACTATACGGATCTAAACAAAACTTGCCCAAATGATTTCTATCCTCTTCCCCGGATAGATCAGTTGGTTGATGCAACTGGCAGACATAATTTGTTATCCTTTATGGATGCCTACCCAGGATATAATCAGATCCCTATGCACAATCCCGATGAAGAATATACAAGCTTCATTACCGACTGGGGAACCTTTTGTTACAAGGTAATGCTCTTTTGATTGAAGGACGCTGGTGCAACATATCAGAGGCCGGTTAATAGGATGCTACAGGATCAAATAAGACGGAACATGGATGGATATGCAGATGACATGCTAGTGAAAACTACCAAGGCAGAGAGTCATCTGAAGGATTTGGAATAGATGTTCAATATCCTGAGAGAATACCAAATGAAACTAAATCCACAATAGTGTTCCTTCGGAGTTCAATATGGAAAGTTCCTCGGATATATTGTAAGTGAATAGGGGGCTAAGGCTAGTCCTGATCAAATTAAGGCCATAAAGGATATGGAAGAACCTAAGAAAAGCAAAGAGGTTATGTGTTTAAACGGAAAAGTAGCAACCCTAAGTCGATTCATTTCCAAAGCAACTGATAAGTGTGTCCATTTCTTTGATGTAATAAAGAAAAAGAAGAACTTTGAATGGAATAAGGAGTACCAGAAGGCTTTTCATGAATTAAAGGATTATATGGGAAAGCCACCAATTCTATCTAATCCCAAAAAATGGGAGGATCTATACCTGTATATGGTTGTCTCAGAGTATGCGATCAACCCAGTTCTCATCAGAGAAGATAATGGAATGCGGTTCATAATTTATTATGTTAGCAGAAGGCTAAAAGATGCAGAAACCCAATGCCCTATGGTGGAAAATTAGCTTATTGTCTAATACTTATAACACAAAAGCTTAAGGTTACTTTCAGGCACATCCCGTTAAGGTTTTGACCAGTTTCCCACTCAAGCAAGTTTTCAGTAAGCCAGAAACCTCAGGGAGGTTAGTAAAAGGGGAATTGAACTTAGCCAGTACAAAATCGAGTTTCAACCTCGATCGGCAATTAAAGGACAAACTCTAGCAGATTTTGTGAATGAGTGTACAAGCTTCATTAAAGAGAAGTCCACAAAGGAAAACGATCTAAAGGAAAAATGGTAGCTATTTGTAGATGGAGCCTTAAATGAACAAGGAGCAGGGCAGGATATATAATAATCACCCCTGACGGGCATCGTTTTCATCATGCAATGAAGTTAGGTTTTGACACAACTAAAAATGTAGCAGAATATGAATCGATGGTTGCAGGATTGAATTTAGCAATACAAGTAAAGATACCACGGATTTAGATCTTCAGCAGCTCACAGCTAATGGTAAACCAAATTAAGCAAACCTACCATACCAAGGATGCTTGGTTAGTGCTATATGTAAAGAGAATACTAAAGATGCTCACTCAATTTAAAGATTTTTCTATGCATCATATCCCAAGACGGGAAAAATCCTAAGCCGACCCTCTAGCGAAGTTGGCCAACTCAAGAGGAGTGACCTGAAACTTTAATAATCCCTATAAGGTATCACAAGAAACCTAGTATTGAGCAAGAGGCGCCCGAACCAGGGAAGGAATCGCTAGTCTCGACTGGATCCCAAGTTTTAGCGAAGGAAACTGAAAAGGGGAAAGATGTTGTTCCTAGTGAAAAATCCATACCTATTGAAAGGGATTTCCATTACGAGAATACTTGGATGGATCCCGTTGCAAATTATCTCTTGAATGAAATCTTGCTTGCTGATAAGAAAGATGCCAGGAGGGTTAAACAACAAGCTCCAACCTTCGTAATTATGGATAAGGTGCTTTACAAAAAGGGACATTCACTTCCCTATTTGAGATGCGTAAGCCTAGAGGATGGGCTCAGTTTGTTAAAATAAGCGCATGAGGGTCTATGCATAGATCATTCTAACGGAATTAAGCTAGCCAAGGAAGTTACGTGATAAGGTTTTTATTGGCCGCAAATGGTTAATCAAGCAATTGAATATGTTAAGAAATGCAAAAAATGCCAAACGTATTCGAAGATACCCCGATTTCCTTGAAATGACTTGACCACCATCTCAATCCCATGGTCTTTCATTGTATGGGGATTAGACTTAATTGGACCTCTACCAACCTCTAAAGGAGGAGCTAAGTATGCGGTAGTAGCCATTGATTACTTTACTAAATGGGTTGAAGCAGAGCCACTCCCAACCATCACATCTAAGAAAGTGCTGAGATTCGTGATAAAGAACATTGTCATAAGCTTTGGAATCCCTTATAAGATCATATCCGACAATGGAACATGGTTTGAAAGCGAGGAATTCACAGGTTTTTTTGATAAAAATGGAATCATAAAGAGTTTCTCTTTTATAGCACACTCAAGGGGAAATGGTGTCGTCAAAGCTTTTAATAAAACCATAAAGATGATCTTAAAGAAATGACTAAGCCAAGCTAAAGGAAATTAGGTAGACGAATTGCCCTTAGTGATTTGGGCTTATAGAACCTCCGCTAGAACAGTAATAGGATATACTGCGTACTCACTAACCTACGGATGCTAAGTTATGCTCCCAGTCGAAGTTGAGATCCCTTCACATATAAGGATAGCTTATGCATTTGATCTCAATCAAGAACTGAAAAAGGAATCCTTAGACCTAATTCAAGGGTTGAGAGACAAAGAACCATTAGAACGGCTTAATATCAAAGAAGAATCACTAAATACTGAAATTCAAGAGTAAAAACGAGAACCTTCTAAAAAGGAGATTTGGTATTATGAAGGGTAATGGCCAATACTGAAAATCCAGCAGATGGTCCTCTTGGCCCAAAGTGGGAGGGACCCTTAATCGTACATCAAGAACTTGCACCTAAAGCATACCGACTCTGCAAACCAAGTGGCGATCTCATGCCTAGAACATGAAACGCAGAACATTTGAGACCATACTTTTCAATTATCAGTGAATAAGAGGTCTCCTTAAAAATATCCGCATGAATAAAGGTATGGAAACCCACTCATAATTTGGAACCGCCCAAAATGGGTAAAGAAACCTACAATGGTCGAATACCCTTGTCACCGCCAAGATGGCCAGGGCAAGGCATCTCCTGGAGGGAGGTGGGGTTTAAGCCTTTAACATCGTCCAAATCAGAAAGGACTGGGTTAAAGCATAAAAAGAATAAGCCTCCGATCCATGCCAAAAATGGTCGGGACGGGGCATAAAATAAGCATGCCATGCCTCTACTCGCAGAAGAGTACTCTGCCTCTACTTGAACTAAGCATGTCCTACCTTTGCTCGTAGAAGAGCACGTCCTACCTCTGCTTATGTTTCTCATATCCCGCAGAAGGGAACGAATAAAGCACGCACTTCCTCTGCTCACAGAAGTGAACGGTATGTCTTTGCTTCGACTAACCACATCCTGCCTCTGCTCGTAGAAGAGCATGCTCTACCTCTGCTTATGTCTCCTCCCGCATAAGGGAGTGAAAGTCCAGAGAGTGGTTAATAAGGCACGTACATCCTCTGCCTTGAAAATCGAAAGCTCAGAGGTTGCTTAACAAGGCACGTACATCCTCTGCCTTCACAATTGAAAGCCCAAAGAGTAGCTCATAAAGCACGTACATCCTCTCCTTCACAAGTTGAGATCGAAGAGGAAAGGGCAAGACTATCAAATACCAAAAGTGGATTTCTGGTCATCTATCATTGATACTTAAATTTGGGTTGGTTTGGTACTTTTATATATGCCAGAAGTGGATTTCTATTCATCTATCATTAATACCCGAATTTGGGTTGGTTCAGGACTTCTATTATTACCAGAAGTGGATTTCTAGTCTTCTGTTGCATACCTGAATCTGGGGTGGTTCAGGACTTTTATTATTACCAGAAGTGGGTTCTGGTCTTCTATCATTAATACTGGAATCTGGGTTGGTTCTGGACTTCTATTATTACCAGAACTGGATTTATGGTCTTATGCTATATACTTGAATCTGGAGTGGTTTGGGACTTCTATTATTACTAGAAATGGGTTTTTGGTCTTCTATCATTAATACTCAAATCTGGATTGGTTCGGGACTTCTGTTATTACCAGAAGTGGGTTTCTGGTCTTTTATCATTAATATCTGAATCGGTGTTGGTTTGGGACTTCTATTATTACTTGAAGTGGGTTTGTGGTCTTCTATCGTTAATATCTGAATCTGGGTTGTTCGGGACTTCTCGTATTGCCAGAAGCGTATTTCTAGTCTTCTGTTAAATACCCGAATCTGGGGTCGTTCGAGACCTCTCTTATTACCAAAAGCGGATTTCTGGTCTTCTATTAAATACATGAATCCTAGGAGGTTCAGGACTTCTATTATTACCAGAAGCGGATTTCTGGTCTTCTTCCAGATACCCGAAATTGGGTTGATTTGGGACATCTATCGTTATGAGGAACAGGATTCTGGCCTTCTACCAAATACCTAAATTTGGATTCTTGGAGAATTTAAAATTCCGCTATTGAATTGACATCATGATCACTTCATTTCAAAATACATTAATGAAAGAAAGGATACCTTACACCTTGTACAGGGAAGTTTTCTAACCTTATAATAAAAAGAATTATTGGTTATTATTCCAGTAAAATACAAAGTGTTAATGGTTATGTTACCCCCTTTTTTGCAGGCTTAGCACGTTATTAAATTTAAGCCCTATGCAATACTAGACATAATATGCATCTAATCTAGAATCAAGAGCTAACAAGAAGTTTTAATTGATGAAATTCATGCAGGAAAGGTGTAGCAGAAACTCCAAATGAAGGTATTGTGAGCTGAAGTAGAAAACCTGAGTAGAAAGGTCAGAAACACCCCTTCACTAGGGGGCAAATGTTACTACCAAGAATTCAACAGCAGAAGCAAGCTAAAGTGAAGGGGTATCGTGCTAAGGACGATAATTAAAAGATGGAGCCAATAACCGAAAGGCAGAATCAATGACCGAAAGCAAAGTGCGAAAATGAAACCAAGGACGATACCAGCATCAACTAAAGGCTATAACACGCTGTGTCAGACACCGAATCAGGAATGGAGAAAGCATGTTATTGGCACCAACATGATCGGGACAGTTAGCTTGGTGCCGATACTTGAAGAAAGGGCAGTTGATCTGGTTTCGCTTCCTAGTAAGAAGAAGCAAGGATAAAAGTCTTTGGCGCAATACCAAAAGCAAACAATATGGGAAAAACGAAAGAACTTAATCCGACACTAGAGTGAAACATCAACAAAGAAGAATCAAAGCCAATAGGATATTATTGAAAAGATGAAGCCAAGAAACACGACACCGAGATTGGATGAAAACAAAAACTCCAACGAAAGCGCTATCGCTACCAACAAGCTTGGTAGCGATACCGAAAGCAATTCCAAATCTGCAAGGAAAGAAGAGGTAAAGCATGTCCTGAAAGGCGGCCGAAAGTGAATTATCACTTCTGCAATAGAAGCGTTAAGATATACAGTGTCCAGAAGGGAAGCTGTATCAAAACCAAAGAAACCAACACTCAAAATCTAGCACTGAAAGTCGTTAAAATGGCTCAACACCGATAGCCTAAATTGAAAGCGAGCTTTCAGCAAAGGCATAACAAAAAGAGCCTAATTTGTCTATAAATAAGACCCTAGGGGTCTTATTTTGGGGGATCTTTTTATCATTCTACAATCTTTACTCCTTTCTTAGATAGCAAAGCCTAATTTCAAAATCGAATTGGGGATTTCCATAACTATTGTAATACATTAAAAATGAATATACAAAAAGGGGAAGATCAAGACTTGATTTTTCCTCGGTTTTATAATCATGTTTTGTTTATATGAATTGAACAAGGAGTTACCATAAACCTCTTTTCATGAAGTGTTTGAACACAAAATTATCCAAGTAGGGAAATTTTCATTAAGTAGAATTAATGAATTCCCCTATTTATGGTTTTCATGCATGCATCAAGCCCATCAAAAAAAATCTAATGTATTGCAACATACCAGTAAAGGGGCCTATTATAGCCTTATGACTCGATAACCAACACAACCAAGGCCTTTTGTAGGCTGGATCGATGTGGAAGTATTACTTTTAGTCATTAAGAGCCATGGTATGTCTTAAAACCAATTGTTGCGATATCTTAGCCCATTTCTTCTCAACACAATGTATATTGTTAAATCATGAATCTAGGGATTACTATTGTAATAAGGTTCTCAACCTTCTATAAGTCCATAATGTCCTTATCCCAAGGTAACTGCTGACTCTTAAACTCCATAAGCATGATACTCACCTCTCGACAAAAGGGTAACTAATCTTTGGGCTTGAGGTCTTGATATCCACGAAATGGCAGAATAGGCTAAATTTGTTAAGTCTAAATTATCTTTCATCACCCTATAAATCGATTACCCTATAAAGTTAATCACATATGCATTGTCAAACCTTAAATCCGGTGTTGACAATTTTTATCATCAACGTTCTTTTACTAGACTCTATGTCTAATTTTCATCCATATTCATTTAATTTATCTTTCCAACCAATTTCATTTATTATTCTGACAAAACAAAAGAGGTTAGAAATGGTTATTTTCATTGGTTTGACCTATAATTACTGTTTCTCTTTTTATTTCATTTTATTTTCAGTTTGTTCTATTTTCGCCTTTCGCTTATATTTCTTATTTTATTATTATGCTAGTTTCCTGGTTTCATTAAACTTACCAACTTATCATTCTTTATAAAATATTTCTTTTTTTGAATTTATCATATTTTACTGAGTTCAAGTTTAGAATTTGTTATTTTATACATAGTCCATTTCCATATTTTTCATAAAAGGTAGGTTTTTGTGCGATGTTTGTAATTATAATTTATTATTTTCTTTTATTCTATTGTAATATACAGTACTAAATGAAGTAAATATGTTTATTTTGTACTTACCTTTATTTTTAAAATATTAAATCCATTTGGATTGAAAATGGAATTTTGAATTTTCGGGTTTCATTATGTACTAAAAAAGGTGTGGAATAGGTTGGGGCATCAGAAGGAGTGGAGGTGGTAAGCGAACGAGAACGATGTGGAGATGGAAAAAAGTAAGAGGAAGAGAAATGGCAGAAAATAAGTAAAAATCATTTTAACTTTTATATGTTGAACCATTTTCCGAATTGATCATTTCTGGAAATCCAATACATTTAATGAAATGACCCAAATTCCCCGATCAACGTAGACCGAACGCGAAGGCGGATTGCTTTGAGAACACGAAGCATCAAAACACAAACATGAGAAGATTTTGTTGCTATTACAACAATTTACATCAGAGTACAAGATATCAGAGTTCAAATAAATAATATGCAGCGGAAAATATCAGAGATTTAAATTACAAAACAATGGAAATATATGTATATATATACATAAATATAATGTGCAGTGAAAATAACAACTACCACAGCTGAAAGAAATACACGGATACAAAGCATTCCATATATAGCTCCAGCCATAATCCAGGATCCTACGAAAAGTAATATATGCGAAAACCAAAACAACAAGCTGTCTGTGTGGAAAATATAGGCACCCAGAGTTTGGGTGGAAACAATAAACTCAGTCATATGAGTGTTGTGAGAACTAAAACAGTTATTAACTTTATTTTAATGTCGGGTAATTCAAGGGACCATGCCGCATAACACGGAACGGGTTTTCTCCCAAGAATACCATAAAACAAACAACATAATGCTAAAAGGAAAGATGAAGCCATTATAAGACTCAGGTCCCATCTCACAATGCAACACAAACCAGAGGATAGATTTTTACCTTATAATGGACAAATATGCTTGGTATGCAAAATTTATATTTTATTATTATAATATGCTTAGAAATCGATTTTGAATATAAATGTATCAATCATAGATGAAATAGTACCCCATCCTACTATGTCGCCATATAAGTTTACAACTGAAATCCAAAGTCGCATATTAAAAATTGGATTTCCATCTATGAACCAAGGCAAGGGATCTTCCTTATCCGATTAGAGAAACTCTAGCCCGTACCTCATAACTCATCGCAAGTGCACCTGGAGCTCTGTAGGGTTGGTCCGCAATTACGTTTTTGGATTGGCAATTTGAAACACCCGACCTCAGTTAAGGTCACTCACAAAGGGAATGCATTAACTTCGGTGAAGAATTATAGGTAAAAGATACAGATAGTTTACAGGACAGATGTACAAACAGTGGAAAAACTGGAATTATTTCATAAGCAGCGTGGTTTAGTCAAAATGTTACAACCATTGTCTCAAAACCCAACTTCCAAATAATTACAGTAAAACCTGTGTCTTGATTCAAAACTCCAAATATATAAAGAAGCATAAAAAAGTAGTAAACCAGCATAAATCCCCTATAAAAGTGTAACCTCAACCATAGCCCAGGAAAAGAGAATCCAAGCAATACATCTACTTTCTTCAAGCTGGAAAAGATCTGAACTAAGATGAAGTATTCCCTCCATGGGGACCTGGGGGAGAAACGGAAGAAAAGAAGACAAAAGAAAACAGGTCAGACATAAAGCCTGGTAAGCCTAGTGATTTTCAGCATGTAAACAAGAAAAAGGATCATGACATGAATAAACTGAATATAAGACAATAGCATAGTAACATATAACATAAGGCAAGATAAGCTGAATATGCTATCGCACCCATTTCTATTTCTCTGCACCTACTTACAATTGTTTCAACTAGCCTCATGTGTTCATAATAAAATAATCCCTTTATCGATCGGCTTTTACTCACATGTATTTATTACTTGTGTCATTCGGCTCCGCTTGTTTGTAGATACCTGTGCTAGTCCCACCATGAGGTGTATCAATCTCTATGATGGCGACCCAACACAATTCAAGATGCATAGTGT
The DNA here is from genome assembly GCA_030737875.1 of Allium sativum. Classification (NCBI taxonomy): domain Eukaryota; kingdom Viridiplantae; phylum Streptophyta; class Magnoliopsida; order Asparagales; family Amaryllidaceae; genus Allium; species Allium sativum. Next base: position 117,035,012 of record CM060925.1, read on the forward strand.
ATAACTAATGATACCCAGTGCTTGATTTTTCCACTCCAGAGTATGTCCACGCCCATACTCCGTCAGAACCTACACTGATGCACCACCCACCGCTATTTTGACCGCTTATAATCAACCCAGTAACCCCATCCAGCCTAGTTAGGGGTACCGCGATACATCTATGTGGGTTACTACTGAAATGGGTCCCCGTTACTAGGGTTTACGAACCAACATGTTATAACGGTTTAGTGTTCTCAATTTAACCTAACCCTACCCATTTTTTTAATTAACATGTTGCATTGGTTAAGTGTTGCCTATGTTAACTTAACCCTACCATTCTTAGCATGTATGTTCATTAATTCATTCATTAGTGCCCAACCTCTCACATTAGAACTGTTGTTTGCGGTTACTCGATGTGTCGGGCGGTTCCGAGCAGACTTCTACCACAAACTCATTCTAACCTCGTCTTTTGGGGCTTAACGCACTAACCTCTCACATTAGATATGTTGTTGCGGTCGTTGGATGTGCCGGGCGGTTCCGGGTAGCCTGACACCGCAACTCAATCTAACCTCGGGTTAGGCATGTTCATCTTTTGGCCAAATTACATATTTACCATACATGTCCAAGTTTATATGTCAGTTATCCACAAGTGTAGTCAATTCAAGTTGTGACTCATTTACTTGTTATGTCCAAAATTACTCCAATAAGTTATATCCAATTCCCCGCGTTACAATCGCACGTACAACAAGATTCAAACTAGGTTTCCAAATGATCCTAGTATTCATAAAATAAAATGAAATGGGGAATAGAGAAGAAACGCAAGAATTGACATAAGAGAATAAGCATGTAAAAGTATACCAAACACAAGAATCATGGTTCTAATAGATTTGTTGTACATTAACAATAAATATGAGCAAACTAAGCAAGTTACATTATAGGCATAAAGATTTGATAGAACTGAACGTAAAAGAATCACCAATTTGATGTACAACAAGATAGATTCAATTGTATCACTAGTAACAGTCTCATAGGCATAGGTTATCTCAAATTTGACAAAAGAATAAGAATGAATTAGAATTGGTTATCATTACAATTAGGCATAGTTCTAGATTTGATTTATTACAGTCATGATTTCTATTATGTGTTCAAATCTGAATAATAACTGAACTTGCATTGATAGGATTAGAAAGGGAGAATTATTTAACGTTGTAGCAATTCTAATCTCTCTTTGTTGATTGAAGTGGAAAACTTTTACTTTAATTTGAAGCTCTCCAATTTGATTTCTAGTTTGGAGAAGAAGGAGGCTAGGTTAGTTTAGAGATGGACAACATGGTGACATCATAGAATAGGATTTTAAGGTTTAGGTTTATGTGTGCTTATAAAGATGCGTAGGATTAATTAGAACCTTTAGATCAACATAGGATCCATCCAAACCATCCAGTCCAAGAAAATGCGTCATCAGGCCAATCATAAGTCACCATGTAGCCCTAAAACTCAGAAAATAGTCACTATCCAGAATAGTCAACAGGGGTCGACCCCTACAGGGGGGTCAACACCTATGTCAACACCCCTATAGGGGGCAACACCTGTGTCGACACCCCTTAAGGGGGTCGATACCCTCTGGCGGGAATTTTCCCGCCCACTTCTTTTTGCTGGTTTTAATTTCAAATTTTGATTTATTAATTTTTTATTTAATTCTTATTTAAACTTAAATCTTCTAACCTCCATAACTTCTTCATACTGTATCCGTTTTACGCAAACTCGGACTCTATCTCAAGCAGAATTCCGAGACAAACGCAATGGAGCTACCCATTTTACTTATTTCCCACTTTTAAAATTAAGCATTATTTAATTTTTTATTTTAATATTCATAGAAATTAGGGGTGTTACATTCTCCCCTCCTTAAAGAATTTCGTCCCTGAAATCTCTGAGTTAAGAAGAATGTATCCTAACATCCAACATCTATCTACTCAAGCATCAATCACAGGCATCCATTATCCTTAAAAAGATTTCTAATGCTTTCATGATTATATGCATATTGTGTGTGTATGTCCTTATCTAATGCAAAATCAGGTGGTCTACTGATTCAGTTGACCTCTTTAATGCGAATTATGTCAGTGTCATGAGTCCATCATGTATGCAATTATTCCTAATCGTACTTTATAGCTTCTACATAAGTGCACAATCATTCATACAAATGCAATATCCATATGATAACACATCAAGTTTCAATCCATATACAAATACATATATGCATATGCAATATGAAAGATACTGAGCCGATCTAGTACCTAATGTGTGTGTATATGCATCAACGAGCAACCACTTTCAACTATCAATCATAACATGTTTCAAATACATGTTTACATTCATTGGTTTCTACTTAAGGATCAAGAATAGGACCGAGGAGATATACTTAAAAGATAGATACAAGCATGCATAATCTTATGGAAAAAGAGATCAAGGATGTACCCTCAAAAAGAGAAGGGTAGGCTGCGCGTATATTGTCTTTAGTCTCCAAAGTCGTGTCTTCCTCAGCGTCACTCCATTGTAATTTAACTAGCTTGACCTCACGATTGCGTAGCTTTTTAACTTCTGTTCCCAAGATACGAGTGGGAACACTTCTCACCATCGCTTCTCGTTCCACTTCTACTTCCTCTAGTATGCTTGGCTCTACAACTTCCGCAGACTCATGTAAACACTTTCGTAGATGAGAAACATGAAAAACATTATGAACTCTAGCCAATCTTTCGGGAAGATCTACTCTATAAGCCATCGACCCAATCCTCTCAATGATAGGAAATGGCCCTACAAATCTTGGTGCCAATTTTCCTACAGATCTAACACGAACGACATTCTTCAAAGGAGATACTTTAAGGAAAACCCTGTCTCCGACCTCAAACTCAAGGTCGGTCCTTCTTTTATCCGAGTAGGACCTCTATCTATCTTGTGCGGTCTTCATTCGTCTTCGTGTCAAGTCCACCTTCTCTGAAGTTTCTCTGATATGTTGGGCCCAAGTACGAGCTTGTCTGTAGATTCCCACCAACAAGTTGGTGATCGGCATGGTATTCTATATAAAGCCTCAAAGGGTGCCATGCCTATGGTGGCTTGGTACCTATTGTTGTAGGCGAACTCCACCAAAGGAAGATGATCTTCCCACGTTCCCCCAAAATCAAGAATGCACAATCTCAAAAGATCTTCTAATACTCTGTTCACCATTACAGTCTGACCATCGGTTTGAGGGTGATAGGCAGTGCTTAAGCATAGCTGTGTACCTACAGCCTCTTGCAAACTCTTCCAAAACTCACTCGTAAAGATAGGATCTCGATCACTTACTATGCTAGAGGGTATCCCATGCAGTCGAACTACTTCTTTAAGATAAATGGATGCTAATGATGAGGTAGTCCTCCTACTCTTAACAAGTATAAAGTGAGCGCTTTTAATGAGCCTGTCAACTATTACCCAAATACTGGTATTGCCCCTTCTTGACCTAGGCAACCCATCTATAAAGTCCATCGAAATGTTATCCCATTTCTACTGTGGGACCTCTAGAGGATGATGCAGACCACTAGGCTTCTTCTGCTCTGCCTTGACTTGTTGGCATATCAAGCACTTAGAGACGAATTCAGCTACATCCCTCTTCATGTCATTCCAAAAGAAAACCCTTTTTATGTCTTTATAAATCTTGTCTCCACCAGGGTGTATGGTCAACTTAGAATGGTGTGCTTCTTCGAGAACTGTCTTCACCAAATCCCTTGCTTGTGGGACACATAGTCTTCTATCCCGTCTCAACCAGCTCTTGTCATCTATGGAGTATCTATTGAGGTGACTAGAAGTCTCACCTCTAATTAACTTATCCATCACATCAACTATCTGAGGGTCTTCACGTTGCGCGGTTCCTATTGAGTCCAAAAGCGTAGGCCACACCTCTAGCGATGCTAACAAACCAGGTACAAACTCAAAGAAGGGTCTAAAGTCAAAGGTTGTTATGTACTCCAAGTTTTGCCTTTCTACAAAGAGAGGACTTAAGGTCAGGCTTTTCCTACTTAAGGCGTCTACTACCACATTACCTTTGCCAGGGGTATAAGCAATCTCAAAGTCATATGAGGCAATAAATTCCATCCACCTTTGCTGTCTTAAGTTAAGGTCTTTTATGAGAAAAGGTATTTTAATGATTTATGGTCAGTAAACAATTCAAACATTTCTCCTAGTAGGTAATGACGCCATGACTTAAGAGTGAAAACAATGGCAGCTAATTCCAAATCATGAGTTGGGTAGATCCTTTCATGTACCATCAATTGCCTTCCTCCATAACAAACTACCTTACCTTCTTGCATCAAGACATCGCCTAACCCCATGCTGCATGCATCTGTGTATACTGTAAAAATCTTACTTCCATCAGGCAATGTCAGAATTGGAGTTGTTGTTAGAGCCCTCTTCAATCGTTGGAACGCAACATCATAGTCCAAATCCCAAGCAAAAGTTAGGTTCTTCTTTGTCAATCTAGTAAGTGGGGCTGAGATCTTCGCAAAGCCTTTAGTGAACTTTCTGTAATAGCCTGCTAGTCCGAGAAAACTTCGTACTTCGGTTGCATTCCTTGGAATCTTCCAATCTTGCATCGCCGCGACTTTTGCTGGATCTACAGCTATCCGCTCTTTGGACACCACATGTCCAAGAAACCTTACTTCTTCTCTCCAAAAACGGCATTTGGAGAATTTTGCTTTCAGCCGATGTGATCGAAGAGTATCCATAACTTCCCTTAAATGCAAAGCATGTTCTTTCTAACTTTTTGAGAAAATCAAAATGTCGTCCATAAAGACTACTACAAATTTATTAAAGAACTCCCTAAACACCTTACTCATCAAGTCTACGAAATAGGCGGGTGCATTTGTCAAACCAAAAGGCATGACAAGCCATTCGAAGAAACCATCCGGAGTCCTGAACGCAGTCTTATCTATGCTATCTTCAGCCACTCTTAGCTGATGAAATCCGGTAGCCAGATCTAGTTGAGAGAAAACTGATGCACCTACGAGCTGGTCGAACAAGTTGTCTATTTTTGGAAGTGGGTGTCTATTCTTCTTGGTCAGCTTGTTTAGCTCCCAATAATCGAGCATAGGCGAAATGAACCATCCGCTTTGGTTGCGAATACTACTGGAGCACCCCATTCATAAATACTCCGCCTTATGAACCTCTTTTCGAGCAACTCTTTAACTTGCTTGCTGAGCTCCTTCCTTTTCCTTGGAGCCATTTGTCTAACGGGTAAAGCAACTAGTTTTTCATTATCAACTAGGTATATGCGGAAATCTATCTCTCACTTTGGAGGTAAACCCTTCACTTCTTCAAAGACACTCGAGCACTCACTTACTACTCTAACAGATTGCAAATTTTCAACAGACGCATCAAGAGATTCTAGGTAGCTAAGCATAACAGAATTCATATGATTACAAGAGATTTCGAGTGTATTACCGAGGAAAGTCATAAGTCTAACCACTCTCTTTTCACAATCGAGGATGGCACCATTACTGGACAACCAATCCATGCCTAGAATCAACCCATAGACCGTGAAACCCAAAACGTAAGCATTACATCTAAACCCAACACTTAATATAGAAATTTCCAAATCCAAACAAATCATTGATAAATAAGCGGAACCCCCAAACGGATTTGAAGCAACCATGGGATCCTCTACTATACTGGTATCTAGGTGCAGAGATTCAACTAAAGCAGTAGATATAAAAGAGTGTGATGCACCAGAATCTAAAAGAGTACGAACAGGATGATAAGAAAGATAAACTAAACTCTCAACAGAAATATTTCTACCTTTTTCTTATGTAGGTGCTGTGAGAGCGTGAATCTGACCTCCAAAAGTAGATCCTGTTCTCTGCCCTTGCCCTTGCCTTTTTGGGCAATCCTTAGCCATATGTCCTGCCTCGCCACACTGAAAGCAACCACCCATCTTCCTCTTCTTCTTTCTGCAGTCCTTAGCCAGATGTCCAGGTATGCCATAAAAATTACACTTCCTCTTGTCACGGGGTTTGTTATACTTCCCGCCCTTCTTGGAACCCGTCTTCTTATTCTGCGATCCCTCCACTTTCTTGTCTAGAGGTTCTTCCATCTTCGCGTCTTTCTTCCCATCCTTGCTTTCCTCATGTAACAGTGCCATGTCCACCTGTCTCTCATAAGTCATGCCCATAGGTATATGGGACATAGCTAGGCCGTGCAGTGGCTCATTTAACCCTTTAGCAAAATGAAGAGCCTTTTTATATGGAGTGTTTACCAACTCCAATCTGAATCTCGCCAACCAGTGAACTTTTTGACTTATTCCTTAACCGATAGGCTTCCCTGTTTGAGTGCTGAGAACTTCTCCATCTGTAGGCATTGTTCAGCTTGCGAGAGGAACTTCATTTCAAACCTCATTCTGAAATCCTCCCAAGTCTCAACAAGTCTCTCAGCATTATTAACTTCCCACCAGAAAGAGGCTTCATCCTTAAGTGACCATAGAGCCAACTGTATCTTCTGCCTATCGTCCATTTCGAAGATAACAAACAAATCTTCTGTTTCCTTGAGCCAATTTCTTGCTTCCACGAATGATTCAGTCCCATTAAAGTTCTTTCCGCCTATAGCTAAAAAGTCTCTACATATCTTCGAGAAAGCTTTCACATGTGGAGGAGGAGGAGGAACAATACGTACAGCTGGAGGAACGTTTCCTTGGCCTTCGGCGTGTGTCGTGGCCTCCAAATACCTACGGAACCATCCGAGTATTGTGACTCCCTCTGGAAGATTAAGATTCCCAGACATGCTGAAACGAAAAGAAAAGATTCAAAACAAAGGAAAGAAAGATAGTGCATATGGCTTTAGGGAATAAGCCTTTAAAATAAAACAACACTTTTCTTGAAAATGTTTCTTTAAAACTTCTTTTTTTTATGAAAAATAGTTTCAAAAACTTTTATCTGATCTGGTGACCATCAACTCTGATACCAAGTGAAAAACCCCACCTTCGTTAAGGTCACTCAAAAAGCAAATGCATTAACTTTGGTGAAGCATTATAGGTAAAAGATACAGATAGTTAACAAGACAAACATACATACAAATAGTGGAAAAACTGGAATTATTTCATAAGCAGCGTGGTTTAGTCAAAATGTTACAACCATTGTCTCAAAACCCAACTTCCAAATCATTACAATAAAACCCCTGTCTTGATTCAAAACTCCAAACACATAAAGAAGCATAAAACAGTAGTAAAGGAGCATAAATCCCTAATAAAAGTGTAACCATAGCCATAGCCCAGGAAAAGAGAATCCAAGCAATACATCTACTCTCTTCAAGCTGAAAAAGGCCTGAACTAAGTTGAAGTATTCCGTCCCTATGGACCTGGGGAGGGGTGGGAGAAACAGAAGAAGGGAAGACGAAAGAAAACGGGTCAGACATAAAGCCTAGTAAGCCCAGTGATTTTCAGTATGTAAACAAGAAAAATGATCATGACATGAATAAATCGAATATAAGACAATACCATAGTAACAAGATAACATAAGGCAAGATAAACTGAATATGCTATCGCACTCATTTCTATTTCTCTGCACCTACTAACAATTGTTTCAACTAGCCTCATGTGTTCATAATAAAATGATCCCTTTATCGATCAGCTTCTACTCACATGTATTTATTACCTGTGTCATTCAGCCCCGTTTGTTTGTAGATACCTGTGCTGGTCCCACCATGGGGTGTATCAATCCCTATGATGGCGACCCGACACAATTCAAGATGCACAGAGTATAATAACTACTGATGCCTAGTGCCTGATTTTTCCACTCCAGAGTATGTGCACGCCCAAACCCCGTCGGAACCTACACTGACACACCACTATTTTGACCGCTTATAATCAGTCCAGTAATCTTGCCCCACCCATCCTAGTTCAGGTTACCGCGATACATCTATGTGGGTTACTGCTGAAATGGGTCCCTGTTACTAGGGTTTCCTAACCAACATGATATAACGGTTAAGTGTTCTCAATTTAACCTAACCCCACCCATTTGTTTAATTAACATGTTGTATTGGTTAAGTGTTGCCTATGTTAACTTAACCCTACCATTCTTAGCATTTCTATTCATTAATTTATTCATTAATGCACCAACCTCTCACATCAGAATTGTTGTTTGCGGTTGCTAGATGTGCCAGGCGGTTCCTGGCAAACTTCTACTGCAAACTCATTCTAACCTCGGGTTTTGGGGCTTAATGCGCTAACCTCTCACATTAGTTCTGTTGTTGCAGTCGCTGGATGTGCCGGGTGGTTCCGGGCAGCCTAACACCGCAACTCAATCTAACCTCGGGTTAGACATGTTCATCTTTTAGCCAAATTACATATTCACCATACATGTGCAAGTTTATATGTCAATTATCTGTAAGTATAGTCAATTCAAGTTATGTCTCATTTACTTGTTATATCCAAAATTACTCCAATAAGCTATACCCAATTCCCCGCGTTACAATCGCACATACAACAAGATTCAAACTAGGTTTCCAAATGAATCTAGTATTCATAAAATAAAACGAAAAGGGGAATAGAGAAGAAACCCAAGAATTGACATAAGAGAATAAGCATGTAATGGTGTACCAAACACAAGAATCATGGTTCCAATAGATTTGTTGTACATTAACAATAAATATGAGCAAACTGAGCAAGTTACATCGTAGGCATAAAGATTTGATAGAACTGAACATAAAAGAATCAACAATTTGATGTACAACAGGATAGATTCAATTGTATCCTAGTAACAGTCTCACAGGCATAGGTAATCTTATATTTGACAAAAGAATAAGAATGAATCAGAATTGGTTATCATTACAATTAGGCATAGTTCTAGATTCGATTCATTACAGTCATGATTTCTGTTATGTGTTCAAATCTGAATAATAACTGAACTTACATTGATAGGATTAGAAAGAGAGAATTATTTGACGTTGTAGCGATTCTAATCTCTCTTTGTTGATTGAAGTGGAAAACCTTTACTTTAATTTGAAGCTCTTCAATTTGATTTCTAGTTTGGAGAAAAAGGTGGCTAGGCTAGTTTAGAGATGGACAACATAGTGGCATCATAGAATAGGGTTATGAGGTTAGGGTTTAGGTTTATGTGTGCTTATATAGATGTGTAGGATTAATTAGAGCCTTTAGATTAACATAGGATCCATCCAAACCATCCAGTCCCTGAAAGCGTCATCAGACCAATCAGAAGTCGCCATGTAGCCCTAAAACTAAGAAAATCGTCACTGTCCAGAACAGTCAGCAGGGGTCGACCCCTACAGGAGGGTCGACACCTATGTCGACACCCCTATTGGGGGGTCCACACCCATGTCGACACCCCTTAAGGGGGTCGACACCCTCTGGCAGGAATTTTCCCGCCCATTTATTTTCACTGGTTTGAATTTCGAATTTTGATTTATTAATTATTTATTTAATTCCGATTTAAACTTAAATCTTCTAACCTCCATAACTTCTTCATACTGTATCCGTTTTATGCAAACTTGGACTCTATCTCAAGAAGAATTCTAGGACGAACGCAATGGCACCACCCGTTTTACTTAATTCCCACTTTTAAAATTAAGCATTTTTTAATTTGTTACTTTAATATTCATAGAAAATATGGGGTGTTACACAATTCTTGAAAAATACGTTTCCCAGTCCTGTGGGACTTAAAATATGGTCAGTATGTCAACCATCAAAGGCCTTTTAGTCGGCCATATCCAAGGTTCCTCGCTATCCATCATAATCCAACATCCATATAAGTGAAATGTATGGGCTCTATACAATGACATCACTTCTAGCTAGAAAGAAACGCATGTCCTCCATGCGTTCCTTCATCCCGTTTTGGTTCATACTGGGGTGTGAGGCTCGCGAATTAATGCTATACACAAAGTTACGCTATTTAAAGATGTGCTTTGATCATCAACCACAAACCCCTGCTTTTCAACAAAAGCCTTGATCCATGCAACTCAGGATGCCACATTGTCAATCCATACAATACCATTGATTTCCACCAATATATAACCTCTAAGCTCATACATCTCAGAGAAGGGTGTTAAGAAAGAGAATTTATTCTCCGCCACCAAACGATATATATTTAGCAGAGATCAACAAATATAGCGTGAATTACAATATTAGACGTACAATCCATTTGCAAGTCCGTTCTGGGTCTGAAAGAACCTGGTGGCACCTTATTCCTCATCTCATATGTCCAATACAGGAGAGATGCCCTCGCATATCTGGTCGATCTCCAAGTACGTTTGGGCGATCACCACTTGTTACCTCGTCTTGGGTGTACATCCCAATTAAAACATTAGAATCATCTTAATGATGTGAAGATCTCCGGTCTTCAACCACCATCTTCAAATCTCCGACTTTTAATTGTCGTATCAGTTATTCATAATGGGTTAAGCCCGGTCTTTCCGAATAACTCACGTATCCTATAATCAAATGCAATAATAACACATCATACGCTTCATTTCAATCTAGAATATTCTTTTATTCATATATTCTTGGAAATCATTTCAAAAGATTTTATAACATCTTTTCACAATATAAAATAGATAAGGTTTATAAAACTAGTCGGGAATAACGAGCCTTACCGAAATAATCATTCATTTTATTTTCCCAATCCCAACCTATTCTCCCATGGAGCAAAACTGGTATTACTCCATATCTAAAACCCATTGTGTTATTGGTAAATTTAATTACCATTTCATGTTTCAAATCTAATTAAAAAAATTACTATTGCATGGAGCAAAACTAGTGGTACTCCATTCTTGAACATTTCTTGAATTCACTTAATTTAATTACCTTATTCACATTTCAATCTAATTAAAGAATCATTAAAACTCCACTTAGTTTTAATCTCAAAAATCATTACTTAATTACTATTCAGTCTTTTTAGGAAATTAATCTTGTCTTTAACTGGTTTAAAGAACCAACGTCATTTAAAACACAGTTCACGATAAACCCAAAATCTTCTTCCATCAAAATGGAATCTACGCGGAAATATAACAGTATAAAATCGATATAAATTTTCGTATTAGACTAATTCTATAAGTTGAATAGCGGCTAGGCCTTCTAAATTTCATAAATAGTAACGGTCTTCCTTTACAGAACTCCATCTCGATAATTAAATTGAATTCCATTCAATTCCAATTTAATATATTAAATTGGAAAATTTTATTTTGGAAAAATTTCATTAAATCTTAATTAAAATATTTATAAATTTCAAATCATAACTTCACTGTTAATTAGGTTAAAGAACAATGTCATTTAAAACACAGTTCACAATGAACCCGAAATCAACTTCCATTTAATTCCAATTATATTCATTAATTGGAAAATCTCATTACTCTTAATTAAAAGATTTATTCTTTTATCAGCGGGGTTTAAGAACAATATTATTAAAGATACCATTCACGACAAACCCTAAATCCAATTTGATATTAAATACAAGGCTCTGAATAGAAATCATATCGACTTATATTCAATATCAAATTCTGAAACCAACAGATATCGTATTGGGAATAATGATATCTATATCTTCCAAATTCCTCGACGATATCCGTGTAATCATGGATCCAACATCGAAATATTCCGAGGATTATTTCCATTCAAGTCCAATCCAATTCATATATTGGAAAATTCTGGTTATATTAAAACTATTCACAATTCTTTACTCAAGTTGGTAAACAACTTATTCTGATAAAAATATCTTTTATCCGTACAAACTTTGAATATTTCATCCAAAATCATTTCAAGTTATTTATTATGAATTTACATAATTTATTCATATTTTTAATAATTTTATTAAGGCCCTTACAGTCGGTTTCTTATATCGGGCACCGAACTGCATCCATAGCGACCTTTTCCAAAACTAATTTGAAAATATCTTAAATCTAGCCGTTAGATTTAAATTCTATTACTATCATTCGAAATCTCTTTTCGATACGAGCCTAAGGTTCCGGTTTTAGGAGAATCTGACGGTCGGATCTCCCGTTACGTCAATTCAAAGTCCATGGTCGAAATTTGCGAACGATCGTTGTGTGGCACATTATATCAAAACCATTTAAAATATATATATATAATATGTCATCGATTTCCATTTAAAATCTATTTTATAAATCATTTCATTCTACAAATGATTCCAACTTCCATTTCAATTTTAAATAAAATTGAATATTCCAAATCATTATAATACTAAAATGATAATATTTCAAAATATCAGATTTTGAAATCAAATCTTTTCGATATTCATTATAAAATGAATAAAATCGACAAAAAATTCCGTTCGATTTAAAAAAGTGTATATCTACTTAACTCGGCTTCATATTTATTTCAGTTATGAATATTTCAACATTTTATTGTCCATCCAAAATCGTACATCAAAATCATATTTTGGTTCTTCACTGTATATTATTTTAAAATATTTGTTATTTCTAAATTGGAATCAGACTCAATCAATTACTATATAATTTTATTTGTATGGATTCCATACATCGCATGTATTCAAAAATAGTGATAAACAACTATTAAACATTCAATTCACATCCAGAGTGCAATTTACAACTGTATAAGCATTAAATAACTAAATAACACTTATAACAGTTTGTCAATCAATCGGTTGACATATAATTAAATCCAAGGGAGATGTGAATTAATTATCATCCCCAGATCCGTGTGGGGTTTTTAACCATCAGACAGATAATATTATTTGACAATATGTGTATATATATAAACAATTTATTAATAATAACCTTAAATTGTTAACATCCATCAACCACCAAACAAATATTGCAATCACAGGCAATCAATATATATTCGGTTATAAAAATAAATAACTGTAAAAATAATTTGAGTGAGAGAGTTCTCACTTTGATTTCCACTCCATCGGTCTTTAATTGATGATTTTAGTACTGTTCGGGTTTGAATTTGCCTCAAATTCTAACTTGCTCCGTTTTTTGTTCTAATCAAATCCATGTTGTAGAGTTTGACGACGCCATTCCAGCGCACTTTAGTTTATCCGATTCTGATCACGTTTGCAAAAGATATAAAGTTTTAATCGCTAATTACATTATTAAACAATACAAGATAATTAATTTTAATTAATTTCTTCATTAACCTCTTAATCAAAAATTAGGCCGCCCTTTATCATCTTCCTTCATTGTCTTCGTCGCCGAATGCCAGAACCTAAACTCGCGACTTAGGGTTCCTTGTGCCCGCCATTCTGAGCCGCAAGACCATGATCAAGGGGGACCACGCCGACCACCGTGAGATGCTCCACCACCACTAGGCTTGCTTGCCCACTTGGTAGCTGCCACGCCTTGAAAAACACCCCGAATTGTCAGCACATTGAGGCGAAAAATTGACCAAAATCGGATATGAAAATTCATCTTCTTGGTATAGAATCAAAGTTCATGAATTTCTCTACCATAATTATTTTAGAAGTTTGATCAGATATGAAGCGGACTGGAAATAATAATCAATAGAAAAGGGGAGCTTTTTCGCCATTCATTCAAACCAGCGACAACTTTCCTGAAGAATGGATTAGGGTTTCTAAAAAGTTTATATATATATATATATATATATTATTAATATTTAATTCACAAATGATATGATTTTGAACTCCAAACGAATCCCAATGACTTTCATTCCTAACTAGATACCCCCATTCCAGACACAATGAAATGTGTTTCGTAAGCAAATTCGACTTTTTCGATCAGTTTTTCTCAAAATTAGAATATAAATTAATATAACGTTAAATATTAAATTTGAACGTACATTTTAATTTACCACAGTCACATACTAACTCCAAAAATTATGAAATTTGAAATCTAGCTATGTTTAACTATTATGGTTCTAACAAATTAATTTCGTCGAATTTGGAGACCATTTGAAAAAATGGCCTTTTTACTAGCTTATTAAATTCAACTGAATTTACAAACGCGTTTAAACTTACTACGCTCATATATTAATTCCAATCAAATTGAAATTTTAAACCTGACAATAATTTTATGTTCTGGATCCAACAAAATTAATTTCATTGAAAACAGAGGTCGTTTGCAAAATGGCTATCTTTAAGGACTTAAATAATATTAAAATATTAATAAATTTTCGTGGCGTCTATTATAGATTTTAATCTGGACATAATTTACAATTTGTAACACGAAATCTACATTTTTCACATTCATTAGAAAGATATAATTAAATAGATTTGAATGTTTCTAGTTTTATTGAAATCCGATTTATTGTGAATTCTGTATATTCATTTAAAGTTCAAAACCAAAATTTCAAACTACCGCGCTATTTCAAGCTCATTTATAATTAATTTAAATGTATACATTCTAACTTCGTTTTAAATAAATTCTTCATCATTTATTCTCAAAATAAATCGTTTAAAATGTTTAATTTCCATGAAAATCAATTAAAAATAAATTTTAAATAATTTTTGAAATCCGGGTTGTTACATTTTATCATACGAAAATCCAAAATGGAAAATTACAAACCAAACAGACCCTTAGATTTTGTATAATTATACTGATCACGTTTAAAAGGACAAAAGTAAGAAAAATATGGAATTTACTTTTTTTCAATAAACTTAACATCATAGAGGCCCCAAAAGTGAGATTTAGGTTACTTTCTTTAAAATTTTCAAGAATTGCTATTTACAAGTTTACATCATCCCAAATTAAACATTTATGCTTTAAATTTATTCCAACTCAAGGCTAAACATTTTAGCATAACAAATACTATAAATATATCTACTTTCTGTTTTACCTTATAGGCAACTTATTTATTATCACAACTTTTCCTAAGATTATAATTTTATTCACAAAACTAATAACGTTAGAATTCTTAACAACCAAAGTGAAAAATGGGAATTCAACGATATAATATATCATAATATAAAAGATATGTAATTTATCCCATCACCTCTTTCGCTTTCCAAATCTCTAGCTTAATCCAGATCAATTCCTATTACCAGCATCTCTATTCTTCTCTAGTTTTGATTTTAAGTTCATAGACATTGTTTTTGCTGATCTATTAGATTGGATTAAAATAATGTGATTTGGATTTAAATTGAAATTGGATCTGAAAGTTTACTTCACTAGATTAGTTTTTAGATTTGAAACTCCTTTCTAATTTCCTATATTCTTCTCCTTTAACTTAAATCTAACAATATAAACCAAATTTTATAACTTTAAAAAGATTTGGAAAAGGAAGAAAAATAGCAAAGCTTCGGTGCTCAAATGAATAAAAATGAGTATGGAGCATAGCCCTAAAAGTCTATTAATAAAGGATCAAATCAATGTCTACGTATGATTAAAAATAAAAAAAATCTGGTCGCTCAGAACAGGGTTTGAGACACAGTTTCGACTGCATCACAATCGACTCAGACCCTAGGCGGTCGACCTCCTATGTGTGACACCCCAAGTCCGTTAATGTCACTCATTAAGAGAATGCATTAAGTTTCGTGAAGCGTTATAGGTAAACAGACACAGAATATTACAAGACAAATATCAAAGATAACAACGGAATTTCAAAATTTTATTTAAAACATAATTCATAACATCATGGTCCAAAATATCACAAGTCTGGAGCTACAAAAAACCATTACAATAATATAAGGCTTCTGTCTTGTACCATAAGCGTAAAAAAAATACATAAAATAAAAAGCATAATTCCCCAAAAGAGACAAAGCCATAATAGTAAAGACAGGGACTTGAACAATACTTTAATAGCAGCTCCTAGCAAGATGATAATTGAGTCCTGGTTAAGCCTGAGTGTTCCCACCTTGCGAACCTGGGGGGAAACAGAAGAGAGAAGAGGAAACAAAAGGGTCACACATAAAGTCTGGCGGGTCTAGTTACTTTTAGCAAGTAAATAAGTAAAAGTAGCATGACAGGCATATAAAGTGGATAAGAAAGATAACATCATAAAAGGTAAGTGTGACAAGGTAAACATGATTGAGTGTATACGCTTCTCTAATGATTACTCTGCACCAATACTAGTATAACCAAAATGAGATGATCCCAACAACTATCAAATGGTAGACTTAGGCATACATCCAGATGTACCCTAACTACTACCCTAATCGATCAGCTCCTTACTTCGTAGATACCCTGTGTTGGCCCCACGGTAGGAGGTATCACTTCCTAAAGTGGCAACCCTTCATTGACGTGCACAACCATATCTACTAGTGTCACGGTCGTCTTAGCCCACTCTACCCGGCCCATGCACGCACTTGTCCCCGGTCGGTTTGCGCCTCCCACACCATCCTCCTCATTTGGATCTCTTACAATCAGCCTAATAAGCGTGCCTCGGCTCCGACCTAGGGCGGAGTCCTCATTTGATATAGTTATACGGGTTACTGACTGAAACGGGTCCCACACACAATACAATACAAGCTCTCCCCTTTGTCTTGTATTCCCACTAGGATTTCCACTGGTTATATATGCTTACCACTATATGTCTTTAATTACATAACCCTATCATTTCCACAAGTTATGCTTACCCTAAGGTGTCTTTAATTACATAACTCCATCATTTCCACAAGTTATGCTTACCTAAAAGGTGTCTTTAATTACATAACCCTATCAGGTTAAGTTTGTGGGCCTATATATAAATATTATCCACCCCCCTCAGATTTACTTAACCTACCCACTGTTCAGCCAAATTTACTTAACCGCTATTCAAGTTCATGTTCGTACAATCCCTATGGATTCAACTAGGTTAAGTATTCATGGTTTATTACCATTTTTTCATTTATGGTTACAGTATGCTAGACCTCCCACATTAAGCCTACCATTTGTGGATGCTGGACATGCCCGGCGAGTCCGGGCAGGCTTACTCCACAAATCAAGCTTAACCTCGTGTCTTAGCACGTCTCATATTTGTGCACCTATACCTCTCACATTAGATTCACCCCTTGTGGTCGCTGGATATGTCGGGCAGTTCCGGGCAGACTTCCACCACAAGTGTAATCTAACCTCGTGTCTAGGTGCAGTTACAGTTTCTAGTTACTGCATTCCTAGGCATTCCATTATTAGCCGATTCTTACCTATGTCGTTATAGGTTCCATGCCCCTTTACCCCAAATATGTTCATAGTGAATTATATGCCCTAAATTCATATTCATAAACATTATTCAAGTTATGTCAATTTTCCCCTTTACAAGTTATGCCCAATTTCAACGTTTTTCCCCTCGTTCCCAAACTAATGTATTTGCATAATTTAGCGGCATGCTTAGGCTCGACAGTAGCATGGCTATATAAAATAAAAGGGAAAGGGTGAAGGGAAGATGACAGAGATGATTATTCTAGCAAAATTGCCATAAACATTTAATGGCATAATGTTAAGATGGACATATAAGAATAGACCTGGTGAACTTGTTATAAGAAGACTTGTTCTAACATAGTAGGGATGTCATAATAGGCATGATTATATCTAAACAAGGATTTAGATGTCCAACTAATGACATATCCAAATTAAGCACAACATGATAGGTACAAGATGATCTAAATATTGAATTAGATCTATAATCAAAAGTAGATCTGACATGATAAGGGTTAAGATCCAAGTCATAGCTAATTCAGAATATCATGGATTCACAAATTACACTAGATCTGACATGATTCAGTCACAGGGATAGATCCAAATTACAGTCATATCATGTTTTACTTTTAGTTATTTAAATCTAAATGTAAATTAAACTCACAACGTTCGAATCTAGAACAATAGAAGGAGAAAAGTGGAGGTTGAATCACAGATCTACACTTGAATCTCTAAACTTTGATTGCAGAAGAAGAAAAGGATTTGATTCGGTCCATGCACCGACAGCATTTAGGCCTCCATAGATTTTAGTGTGAGAAAACTAGAAAAATGAGCCTATATTTATAGCTGTCAGCCCCATAATTCGACCTGTCACCTCAGCCCTAGGGGAGTCGACCCACCCCTTAGGGGGTCGACCCTGGGGTCGACACCCCCCTTGAGGGGTCGACCAAGGGGTTGACACCACCCTTAAGGGGTCGACTCCCATGGGCGGGATTTTTGCTGCCCCTTCGAAAATTTGAAATTTGAATTGAAATTTGATTTTCTGGATAGGTTTGAACTATTATGTATATATATTTATATAATTATCTTGCGCATATTCAAACTTAAAACCTTCGTAGCTTCTTCATACGGTGTCATTTTATGCAAACCAAATGTCTGTCTTGACTAGAATTTCGAGATGGATGCAATAGCGTAGTCCGTTTCCCTTAGTTCTGACTATTAAATTAATTATTATTTAATTTATCCTCTTCAATATTGTTAAAACTATGGGTGTTACACCATGGGTATGGTTAACCAGTTTTCCAAATAACACGTGTATTAACTCTTTATATATATATCCTTTATTATAACACTAATTCATTAACCTTTTATTGTTCTTTCCATTAAATTTTATTATTTTAACGTGTTATGAAATTAAAATTCCAAAGGTGTACAATAGTTTAAGTTTTATACGCACTTACATACACACACGCATACTTACACATATAATTATTTTTGATATTAAATCTTCAAACGATCACAATTTCCTCATTTGAACTCTAATAAAAAACTATTATGTTTTAAAGTTCACCAGAAAATTTCCACAAATGCAATGGTATAAGTTTAGTAGACAAATTTCGATGTTTACAAAATGCCTATTTTATTGATTAAATTTATTTTAACTTTTCATTTTTAAAATGCGAGATACTACATTCACCATCCCTTTAGGAATTTCATTCTTGAAATTCAACAAGGATTAGAACAAGTAAACCTCCTCACATCCGTTTTACACCAGCAACTGTTTAGTGTACATACAATTTTGCAACCATCCATGTAAAATACATAATTCTTCACAATATATATAATATGCAGTAACATGAATTTCTAAGCGGCACCTCCTTTAGGAATGCTTCTTTTCCCAAAAAAGAATCTTTTGAAAATATGGTGCAAAAATTCTAAATATACTGGCTATTCTATATGAACGTTGTTAACTCGCCTTTTGGCAAGGCAGTCGCAATATGAATTTCTGATCATCGAAGTACCCAAGACTTGGGAATAAGCTTAGGTGAACTCGGATTTGATAGATGGAAGTAGCAAAATAACTCAGAGATGCTAGTTTTATATGTTTGAATTTTGGAGCGGCATAGGTCGGCTCGACCTATCTCCTTAACACTTACGTCTTCGGTTCGAACAAACCTGGCCCGATGGGGCTCGGGTCGATGCATCTCGACTTGATAAGGAAACTTCACCTTTTCACTATTATTTGGATTGGATTGGTGCATCCTGGTTCAGCTATACTTATTCAGGTCATACCGACCTAGACCTTGGAGCATTACTTTCTGACCTATTCTATTGACAAGATATGTGGTCAACTATCTCCTACTTCCTTTGAATAGACTACATGTGTCCAAGGCCAAGCTGGAGAGGAGATCTCCCGCAACCTAAAGACAAGCTCCACGATATCCTGGGAGACTGGATTGGCCACCACGTGGCATACCAAGCCACGATCTATATTGTTACTATCAAGTTTAGCATCGAAACCGGTTATCGGTGAAGGGGTATTGGACCAAAACCAGTACAAAAGAATGATTCGAAAGCATGGAATTGGCATTAGGCTCAAATTGAAAGCACAAAAGAGATGACTGGGTTAACAGGCTATCGGCACCAACATAGAAGAGGAAAGCATGGCATCGATATGAAAAGGGATAGTGGCAAAGCAATGGCAACACCAAAAGCAACTAATATAAACTCAATCCCGAAGGCATATCACTGAACGCCGGAAGCAGACAGGAAAGAAAGGACAAAAAATTATAACCCGAAATCAAAGGGCATGAGAGGAAGCACCAAACCAAACAAAAGAAGACTAAGGAGGCATCAGTACTAATTAACTTAGTGTCAATACTGCAGAAGGTAAAGATATCAAAGACATAAGAAGACGAAACACTAATAAAGCATCCCGAAAAGCCTGCTATCAGAGACAGAGCTTGTCGTTCACCAATGAACAATTTCAGGAATTATCAAGAGATGTGCTAGAGCTTATTCTCGAAAGCCGAAAGCCACTCCCCAATGTTACCCATACCAACTGGCTTGGTATCGATACAGAAGGAAGAAGTAGCCTCAAAGAGAAGTTCCCAAGACCAGGACTAGCTTTCCGAAATCCAACATCGGCACATTGAAAGCTAGGTTATACCCCAAAAGAAATGTTGAGAACAAAGGAAACCAGTTGAAGCGGCTACCACCGGAACCAAAAGGTGCGACGTGGTCGATACGATGATCGTTGCACCCGAAAGGGGTCCTGTTAAGTCAATAACAAAAGGTGGCCCAAATTATCTATAAATAAGAACCCAGGGATCACATTTTGGGCGCTGAGTTCTCATTCTATAATATGTATTATTTTCTTCAAGTGTAAACCTTAATTTCTCAATCAAATTGGGGATTTCTTCTATTCTTGTAATATACTTAGAATAAATAAAAAAGGAGAAGTTTGGGACTTAAATTTTTCTCGGTTCGATAATCATATTGTGTTTGTCATGATTAAATAGGGAGTTATCATCAATCCTTTTTGTGGAGGGGTTAACCACAATTATTTCGGAAGAGGAAGTGCTTAAGGTAAAACTAAAGAACCACCTCTTTCGATCCTCATATATGTGGCTTAACTCTTTCATAATAAGCCTAATGAAGCGCAACATATGTAGGAAACTTATTGTAGGCTTACAACTAGATAACTAACAAAACCAAGGACCTTCTTGGGCTGGTTCGTTGTGGAAGCATCACCTAAGGCGAAAATTGTTATGACATGTTATCAACCTAATTGTTATGAAGTATAAGACTGTTTCCTCTAAACACAGTGCATATTATTTTGTCTTGAGTTTAAGGATGGCTATTGCAGTGACGTACTCAACCTTCGATAACCCATAACGTACTTATCCCAAGGTAACTCTTGATCCTGAAGTCTCGTAAGTGTGATACCCACCTCTTAGAAGGAAGATTAAATAATCTTTGGACTTAAGATCTGGATGCCTAGGATACGACGGAGCAAGTTAAGCTTGTTGAGACCAAGCTGTGTTCCAATGTCCTTTAGATAAAATGCCCATTAAATTTCAAGACATATGCATTGTTAAGCCTATTTCCGGCGTTGAGGAAAAATATCATTAACATGTGCCACCTGTAAATAGTCCATTTTTTTTACTCTAAAAGAGAGGTTCTTCTAATTCTCGAAGCTATAAAATGCTTCCATTTTGGGAATTGTTCTTATTTCTTGATTAAAAAAGCATTGTACCTCATAATCTGATAGTATAGACAATAGATTATTAAGTGGACATAGGCTCATTAACGTCGAACCACTACAAAAACTTTTTAGTGTTCTTGCTTCTTTACCTTATTCTGGCACTTTGTGACTGTGATTGTTCAGAATATTTTGTGTTTGGATTAATAGGTGTTGACCATTAAAGGGTCACTTTTTGACATTAACACTTTGTTGCTTTCACTAAGAAAGACAAATTCATCTTTTGGATTACTTAAGGATTTAGATTCTAGCTCTAGGAATTTACGACGGCGAAGAGGAAGAAAGATTAAGCATCTATTCGAGCTAAAGATGATGTACGAGAGGATGAGATTTAGGAAGCATCCTTTGTAGGGAATCCTTTCATTTACTTAACAAGGGAAGAGCTTAATGAGGCTTTGGGTGGAATGAAAGTCAGTTCGAACAACTGGAAGCAGCCATGCACGAGGTTTTGGCATGACTAAGGGGCGATATAAGAAGAGCAAGGGGAGCTGGAGTAGGGGATAGTGAGCCAACAGCCACATAACCATACTCGGGGGCACAACCACCAAACCGTCCTCGGCTCGACCAAGGCAAGCTAAAAACTCAATTTGACATAGTCAAACCGAGAATCTTGCTCGTCTATGCCAAGACGACAAGGTGGTGAGCTCCCCACATATTACCATGCCCTATAGGCTCCAATGATGCAGTTAGACAAATCAGGCTTCAGGGCTGAGGCAAAAGGTTTATAGATGGAACTGGATCTCCCAAGAGAGGCTTAGATGGACAGGGGGTAACGGCTCCCCCATGGAATGTGCATAACATCGATCCAAACCTGACAGCTAATGTTAGAAATTTTGGATTAGGAAATCTCAATGCCCCGACAGCAGGCAACAACAATTGGAGAACATTGCTCGGTGGGGGAAACAGGGTAGCTAAAATCATTCGATAAGTGACTCATGGTGGTTTATCGAGTCAGGATATGGACAGTATACAGATAAATCCTTTTTCATCCAATATAAGGAACTCGAGGAATCCACCAGATTTCAAACTTCCTGTTGAAACCATATGACGGAAGAAGAGACCCAACTGTTCATCTCATGTGTTGAATGGGACATATGGAAGTGCTGAGGGAATTAGAGGAGGTGATGGCCAAATGCTTCCTGTTATTCTTATATGACATTGTTGCTCAATTGTTTAGGTAGTTGGAAAGAAACTTAATCAATAGCTGGATGAGATCTATTGAGAATTTCATGGGGCAATTTTAGGTTCATGTATCGTGACCCAAGAATGTGATGACTTTGGATACGGTTAGGCAAAAGACTGGAGAATTTCTTGAATCTTTTTTGGAGAGATTCAACACTGCGGTTGCCGCTGTTGACCGACTAGATCCATCAATGATGTTGATGGCAGTCGTTTCCGTAGTTTTAGTGAACACGAAATTCAAGAGATAATTGAAAAGAGATCCTTCTCAGAATCTCGAGGAATATTATTTTGAGGTCGTCAGGTTTCTTAGAGAAGTGGACACAAAAGTTGATTGTGAAGCCCTTGAAGTCAATGCAACAATGGCTAACGTGTCCTCCAGTAAGGTAAAGCGCAAAGCTGAAGGTGATCAATGCCATGATAGCAAGTTCAAGAGAGATCCTACATATGACTCGTATACAAACCTGAACACGAGTTTGGAAGACATCTATCATAAGATCAAAGGCACGCTCCCGGCGAGGAGGCAATCCAGAAGGGAGGTAACAGAGCATGACCAAGCGTCAGGAAAATTCTGTTCGTTCCATGAAAGAGCTGGACATAGCAAGAATGAATGTAAACACCTCCGTGATGTCATAGAGGATTTTATAAGGACAATTACAGGAAAATGCCCTATTTAGGAAACCGATTTTGGACCATTCGCCACCTAAACAGCATGGAGGTGGGCCTAGCTGCGAGAAGGAATCATTATCAGTTAGTAATTAGGAATGGAAATTGGATAGTGAATAATAGCTAATTCGGCCTACCCATATACGAAACCAACCTTTGGCTTCCGGGCATGCTCTGTACCCGACACCAAACCATTGTCTCACTTTTGCTTTTTATAAATTTGTAATAAATGGCTAAGCCACATACTCTTGTACGGAGTCCACAACAGGAAAGCTTTATGACGGCAATAAACCAATACTTTTATTTTGTTGGCAATGTACTCATGTTTTTAGTATTATAATAAAAAGTTAATCAAGTATCGTTGATGCTTGTTGGATGTTATATTTCTTAAATTCTAATAAACAAGTGTAATGAGTATGGCTGATGCACATCGAGTATCATGTCACTTAAATTTTATATCTTGGATTGTTGTGTATGGATGATGCACGACAAGGTGTAGGTAGCTTCAACCCAAACTTGATAGGCTCTCTTACTCAGGAACGCCAAGTATGGTTTATGCTTGGCCAGGTTGAGCGGCACTCGGACACGAGTCCTATCAATCAGGAACATTGAGTATGGTTTATGCTTGGCTAGAGCCCGATGAGGCTAGGAACCTCAAGTATGGTTGATGCTTATCTAGGGTTAGATGATCTCGGACGTGGGTAATTATAATTAGCAACGTTGTGTATGGTTTATGCTTGGCCAGATCCCGGTGTGGCAAGGACTATTAAGTATGGTCGATACTTGGAAAAGGCTAGGTGGTTTCTCAATACGAGATTGCTTAGTCAGGACCGTCATGTATGGCTTATGCATGAAAAGAACCCAAAGAGGTTTGGATCGTCAAATGTGGCTGATGCTTGGTGCATGGAAACATGAAATTATCAAGTATGGCTGATTCTTAGTTCAAGCGTGGCTCAATTATGGATCATTCAGTATGACTGGTGCTCGGCAAGAGTAGGTGAAGATATAAACAATTCAGTGGTAAAATGCTTCAATAAGCATAGAAACTATCGACAATCCTGCGAGATCTCAAACCTCAAACATCGAGTTAACAAGATTACAAAACACATCTCGCACAACGAGATATGTTTTGGAGGGGGAAATTGTTGACCTTCCTTTTGGCAAGGCATCCATAATATAAATTTCTAATATCGAAGTACTCGAGAATTGGGAATAGGCTTAGGTGAACTCGGATTTGATGGATGGAAGCAGCAAAATAACTCGGAGATGCTGGTTTTGTATGTTTGAATTTCGGATTTGCATAGGTCATCTTGGCCTATATTTGTAACACACATATCTTCGTTTCAAACAAACCCGGCTCTGTGGTGCTCATGTCGATGCATCTTGGCTCGGCAAGGAAACTTCACCTCCTCCTTTCGTTTGGATCGGATCAGTGCATCCTGGGTTGGCTATACCAATCTAGGTCATACCGACGTGGACCCTGGAGCATTACTTTCTGACCTATTATATTAACGAGATACATGGTCAACTTTCTCCTACTTCCTTAGATCGTACTATACGTGCCTAAGGCCGACCCGAAGAGGACATCTACCGCAATTTAAAGGCCAGATCCTTGATCTTCTGGGGGATAGAATCGGCCACCACATGGAATACGGAGATGGGATCTGTACCACCTATAAATAGCCCATTTTTGGAGTCTAGAATAGGTGGTAATTTCTAGCTACTTCATACTTGAAATTTCGATTATGTCTTTATTTGTTCTTTTAAAAAGTTAAAACTTCATAACGTTTGTAATACAAATCTCCAAAAAATCTTTTAAAAGTACAAACTATAGATTTCTATTACATTTAAAAATGCTTAGTGTTGCACTATTTCCAACTTACATTTATATTGGGGAATTATTTAAGCATCCCTTTGTTAAGTTTTTCTTTTTCAATTCATTTTCAGCAAATCATCCTTTTCAAAAACATTCTTTCATGATTTCAAAAAACTTCTCAAATTTTCCAAATTATAAAATTTAGAGTAATCCTCAAATTAATTCTTTTATCCTTCCTACTTTTTCTATCAATAATATTGTCAGAGTCTCGGTTTATCATGAGAAAATGATTTCTAAAGAGACACGAAACTGCATGCGTATAATAAAGGAAAATATGCACTTCCCTTCACTTAGCTTTTTCTTTTTAGGTTTCCTTTATTGCCTTTACTATAGCTTACAAACTACTGCACTTTTTATTACACTCTAAGGATCATAAACTTTAATGCATTTGAATTGCTTTTTTTAAGAGAAACTCTTAATGCTACTTTTATGTGAGTCTTTTTAAAGGATGATTTGTATTTTGTGTGATGTAACAAGAAAATTAATTTCACTACTATGTTGAAATAGACAAATATAAAATATGGCATGTCCCTATTTTTTTTATATATCTTTTTTCTATATTTGCATTCCTCGTTACTTTAATAAAACATATTTACCTATAACTTAGTTGATTTATAAAAAATCATATTATGATTCCTTTCATTCCAATAAATTAAAGTATGTCAAGTCCCAACCTGTTTACAAAATTTTATCTTAAAGCCTTTTAAAATCATGCAACCACCTATGATTGAATTTTTCTATTCTAAACCTCATTTTTAAATACTTTAACCTTTTACAAATCTCTACAACTTCTTTTGTTTCAAAAGAATAGAGTTATCAAAACTTTCTTTCAAATATTCTCGTATTCTTTCCACTTACGTTGTCATACCCAATAAAAGTATATTATTCTTTTAATCCTTTTCTCTAACCCGGATTACTTTCTTTTTTAAAATATTTTTGGAAAAAAATAATATTTTTATGTGCTTTGAAATATGACTTTCATTTCAAAGTATACCAATTTAAAGTTTTTCATTTCCCAAACCTACGAGGTTAGACTCAAAGTGGATATACAACCTCCTTTTTCTTCAGAAACACTCACTTCCCAAATCTTATAAATTGTAAAACAATTTCCTTTCTAATTATCATTAATCTTTCTTTCTTACTAAAATCTCCTTCTTTGCAAAAACAAGTGTTTATCCCATTATCCTCGTAAATTTTTACATTTCTACTTACTATAACATATGAATGCTAACTATTTTCCAATTACTGAATTTACTATACGTTATAAATTGATATTCGCACAAGGAATTAAAACCTTTGGGTTCTCTTAACCAACTAGAAAATCATGTGCAAATACATTTTCAGAAACTTTCCCTATGCTACTACTTTAGAAATGGGATTACTAGGATCTTGTCAGTTTCTATACATACATACATACATACATATATCTTAAAAATAAAAATATGTTCGCTCCCTTTATTTGTAAGATATACTAGTCTAAGATTTGGTACCAAATGTATCAACCCACACCCTGATGGGCTTAAGTTTTCCCAAATAAAGAAATCCAAGTCCACTAAAACATGAACCGTATATTTGGTATCCTGCAAATAAACAAAGATACTTATCAAAGTTCAAGTAATAACTCACATCGGAATGGTTTAAAATATAATAATAAAGTACTTACCTAATATCGACACCTTTAAATCAAGTGCCTCTAATAGCTCTAATCCTTCCTAGGTTACCAGTATTTATGTTTTACCTAACATGTAGAAGGTTTTGAGAAGGGTTTCAGAATAACTGTTGTGGTGAGTGGTAAATTATATATAACACTACAAATACCAATTGTTTACCATTTAATCATATTATAATATATTTATTAGGTTGTTCAAACACTGCCATTGCGTATGTATTGATAGCTCCATCGTAAATTACAAGAAAGTGTAAGATACATCTGCAATAGACCATCTTTATGCCTACATTACGGATGTGCACATCATCGCCCTATCTGAAGTAATAGCTTTGAATCCCACTAATGAGTCATCAAACGATACACCCCATTAACCACGTTGCATGGAATATAGTCAAGGATTTACTCCACGGTCTATCTTTTCCAACACAGACCAGCTCTGTGTAGCTACCCTTTTCTAGTTTAGAAGGTACCCCTTAATGCGAGTTAGTAGCCTTACTCTTAAGAAGACAATCTAAATAAACCTTGTGGTATTTGTAGCCAGTCCTAAGAGCCCCGACATAGAAAGATCACCTAGTCCTAAAAGCAATGACCCATGTCCTTCCCACATCCGTATGGACCGACGTTAACTCGATAACCCTATGTACCATCCTTGAATGGTACAAAAGTATTATACATCGCTTATCGCACTATTAATTTTTCATCCATCGACCATTTAGACCTCTTGGAGTAGTTAAGACAATACTCCCTTAATGCATCTATAAACCTAACCTTCAATGGACTGCCTATTCCTATATCAGAGGACTATCCCGAGGTATTTATCTCCACTTAATCACATGAAGTCTCTTTTTTCATAATCTGGTTCATCGAAATACCCAGTTAAGATGAGTTACCCAAATTGTGGTCACATATTTCTTACTTCAAGTTTTTCAGCAAATCTATCAGCACTTGCTTCTCTGTATCACAAGAAGTCTCTTATTTCTTTCTTTAATAG
This sequence comes from Allium sativum, assembly GCA_030737875.1. Taxonomy (NCBI): domain Eukaryota; kingdom Viridiplantae; phylum Streptophyta; class Magnoliopsida; order Asparagales; family Amaryllidaceae; genus Allium; species Allium sativum. Next base: position 117,062,712 of record CM060925.1, read on the forward strand.
TAACCAGTACACCATTGTTAGGACAGGCATCCCTCCCAAAGTACTAAACTGGTTGTAATGGTTCTCAACCACTTTGCCTACATCACAAATGTAACACCCCATGAAATTCATAAGTATTAATAATAAATTAAATAATTAAAAACAATAAATTAAATGGTATGGCTGGAAAATGAGATTTTGCAGCTTTCAGAATTTGGCTATGAAGCTCTTTTATTTGGATTCGTGGCGAAATTCTGAATCATTTTCATATATAATATGCTGAAAATGGTCAACATATGAAGAAGTAACGAACAAATGAATTTAGACAATACATGCAAGATATATATATATATATATATATATATATATATATATATATATATATATATATAGACACACACACATATAATTATGTGAATATTATATAGGGTCCGTTTTCACAGGTCCCTATTAAGTTTCAAAATTAGGCTCACATCCGGTCCAACTTTTTATGTAAATTTAGTCCCTATTTTTTGAAAGTACACTAACAAAATATTAAAAAAATCACAAAAATTTGTATTTAAATCAAACATGTACTCACCAAAAATATCAGCTCGTAAAAAAATAAAATCAAAAAATGCATCAAAATAAACAGTACAACAAAACAACGAAAAATGTAGTAATCTGCATCAAATCATGCATATATTTGCAATACTTGCATTCATCTGTGCAAGTATTTTCAAATATTGAATGTGCGTTTGTTTTTTTGCATACATGTATGCAAGGTAAACAGATTCTTGCATACAAGTGTGCAACAATCTTCAGGCAAAATTTTCACTTCATATTTTTACATGCAATACTTGCATACATGTGTGCAAGTATGTCAAATAGTTGCATACATGTATGCAAGTTTTTTTTTCCGTGAACTTCTGCTAGTATTTCCAGATTTTAGAGTTTTTTTTTACATTGTACCGCCTCTTTTTTTTCAAAAAAAATCAAAAAAGGCGAAATAAAAAAAAGGGACAAAGTTTCCCATTCGTTTCCGCCCCCTCTTTTTGAGCTGCCGCCCAATTTTTTTGTCCCTTCCAACTTGCAGCGCCTTCCACTTCGCCTTTTCCATTTTTGCAAAAAAAAATGCGCGCTTGCATTAAAAAAAATTCTAAAATCTGGAAATATTCCCCTCAATCCACGCAAATAAAAAAAAAGTTGCATACATGCATGCAACTATTACTAATAGTTGCATACATGTATGCAACTATTTAAATACACCTGCAAAAAAAAATCTGCATGCCTGCTGAATAGTTGCATATAATTATGCAGTTATTCAGAATAGCTACATGCTTGTATGCAGTAATGCGTCGAAAGACTAAGGGCATGGCAATATGTGCATACATGTATGAAAATATTTCAAATATGTGCATGTTTTCATGCATTTTACTGCATTTTCCGCTGTTTTGTGTATTTTTTGATTTTGACATGTTTATCGATTGTTTTTCCACCTGATTTTTTTTTTTGGCGTGAACGTGTTTTATTTAATAATGAATTTTCGTGATTTTTTTATATTTTTTCATATGTTTTTAAAATAGGGACCTAATTTACATGAAAAGTTAAACCAGATGTGAGCCTAATTTAGTTTTGTTTTAGGGATGTGCGCCTAATTTTCACTATTATATATATTGTCCAAATAATAATTTAAAATAAAAAGAGGGAAATTCAAATTTTAAATTTAGGATAAGATGTTGGGGACAATGTATAATGAATATATGGAAGAGAATGAAGCATATGAAGAACGTAATAAATAAAATAAATAGCTCAGCGAACGACCCAAATTGGGCGTTCCAGCTAGGGGTCGACCCCCCTCCCCCCCCCCCCCCGACAGCTGGAACAACCCAATGAGGCTATGTGATTAGGGTTTTCTAAGAGATTGTGTTTATACGTAAGTCCTGGATTAAATTTTATTAATCTAACAGCTCATGCTTACACGAGCAAGCATAAATAACCCCTCAAACCCCACACTAGAAACCCTATTTATTCTAAACATCTACCTCCATGCTGCTAAATTCCATAGAAAAATAAAGAGAAAAAGGGTGAAGGTTTCTTCTATTTCTCTACCTCCATTCTATATCTCTCTATTTCTATTTATATAAGTTTAGGAATTTGGAATTTAGCACAAACAATATATATAAGAATCTAATTATATGTTTCTTATACTTATATTGTTAGGATATCAGTTAGAGCTCACTTGAACATTGAGAACCGTCGCATATCTTGAAATTTCTTTCACATCTCCACTTAATTTGTGAGTGGAATCTAGTTTTTCTTAACGGCATATTCATATTATTACCAGTTTGCAATATGAATTGTTATGCCTATGAATATTTGGTTATGCAATAATAAAACACGAAAAATACCCAAATCTTCTACTTTGTAATCACGTACGAAATTGTCATGTTGTATTGGTTTTGTGGAAATGTGGTTTTTGTATTGAATTAAAGGTAAACATGTGTGTTGTATTATTATTTATATTTTATGCAATTCTCCATCATTTCATTTGATCTAAGCCTAAAAAGGTTGGGATTTGAACTCTTTCATAGTTGAATTGGGTTTGGATCCTAAGTTAGGTGTAAACGCATTCATAAATTGGAATAAGTCAAATACGAACATTTTTTGGTGTGTAGTGTAACACCCCAAATTTTAAAGACACTAAAATAGGATAAATTAAATAATAATTAATTTAATTTTCAGAACTAAGGAAAACAGACTGTGCCATCGCGTCCATCTCAAAATTCTGGTTAAGACAGACATTTGTTTTGCGTAAAACGGACACAATATGGAGGAGTTATGAGGGTTTTAAGTTTGTATATGCATAGAAAGAATATATATATATATATATATATATATATATATATGTATATATGTATATATATATGAGTCACTATGAGTCAGAGATGAGTCAGAATTTTATCCAGAACAGTTCAAATTCAAAAATTGAAAAGTGGCGGCAGATTTTCCGCTCTAGGGGGTCGAACCCCCTAGAGGGGTGTCGACACCAGGGTCGACCCCCTTAAGGGGTGTCGACCTATGGGTCGACCCACCCACAGGGGTGTCGACACCCCTAGGGCTGAGGTGGCAGTTGGTTTCAAAGGGTTCTTCAGCTGTATATATGTGTGTTCGATTCTCCTATTTCTTCATTGGAAATTATGGGAGCCAAATGCTGTCGGCATGCGAACTAATACGGATTCGTTTTCTTCAACAACGTACAACATTCAACTTTGCAAATCAAATCTAGAAATTAAAGATCCCTTCTTTCTCTATTCTCTAAACCTAACACAGTGAGTTTCTAGTTGCTTTTAGGTTTAAATGAATAAAAGTGAATCATGAAAGACTGTGAAGTGGATATGATGTAAACTACAAAACTATGCTATTGTTAAATCTTACACTATGTCATGATAGATCTACACTTTTAAATCTAATGCAATTGTGGTTATTCTATTATATTGCCTATGTGGATCTTGACTCATAACTATATTGTGGTGAATGTAAATCTGTTAATTTGGACAATTGCAACATTGGTTAGATCTAATTCTTTATGTAAATCACCTTTCACCTATTATATTGCGATCAACTTAGATATGTTGTAAATTGGACATGTGAACCCATATTTAGATCTAAGCATGCTATTATGTCATCCTAATGGTGTTAGATCTATTTTAACCTTTGGATCTGAATTATGTGATCTAATTTATCCCCTTGTGTTTATCATTTTAGATCTAAACCAATTGGACATCTAAATTGCTAATTTAGATCTTACTATGCTTATTCGGACATCATAGTTATGTTAGAATCAATTAACTGCCACAAGTTCACCAGTCTTATGTCCATCTTGTTATGATGTTAATTACATGTCCATGCCAGTATGTATATTCTTCTTCTCACCATGACAGTATATGCCTTTGCCAAGTTGAACGATCACTTTTGTTACACTCCGACTATTTTTTCCTTTTTATTATTTATAGCTAGGCTATTATCTAGCTTAGGCATTTTGCCAATTTGTGAGGACACTAGTTAGGGAACGAGGGAAAAAGGGTTAATAATGGCATAATTTGAATATGAACATTTTTGGACATATAATTCAAACTACTGGGTAGAATGGACATTAAGACCTATAAAGGGAAAGGTTTAATTAATTGATTAATTGATTAATTAATAATGGAATGTCTAGTAATTACAATTAGGAATTGTAATTGTACTTATGACACGAGGTTAGGCTACACTAGTGGTGGAAATCTGCTCGGACCCGACTGCCATATCCAGTAGCCACTAATGTTGAACCTAATATAGGAGGTCTAAGTACGCAAATACGAATCGGGCTAAGACACGAGGTTAGGCCCAACAGTGGAATAAGACTGCCTAGACCCGACCGACATATCGAGCATCCACACATTGTAGGCCTAATGTGGGAGGTCTAGCCCATTATAAACCATAAATGGACATGGTAATGAATTGGACTACTTAACCAAATCTAATCCATAGGGATTGTATGATTATGAACTAATGTTAGGGTTAAGTAAATTGATTGGATAGTGGATGGGTTAAGCAAATCTGGAGGGGGTGGGTAATATTTACATATAGGCCCACAACTTAACCCGGTAAGGTTATGTAATTAAAGACACCTACTAGTATACATAACCGGAGGAAATAATAGGGTTATGTAATTAAAGACACCTTTTAAGGTAAGTATAAATGGTATAGGGCTATGTAATTAAACACACCTAGTGGTATACATAGTCAGTGAAAATCTAGTGGGGGATACAAGACAAAGGAGAGAGCTTGTATCATGTTGTGTGGGACCCATTTCAGTCAGTAACCCGGAGTAGGCATCAAATAAAAGTACTCCTTACTAGGCGGAGAGGGGACACACTTACTGATTGATTGTAAGAGATCCAAACATGGAGGATGGTGTGGGCGGCACAAACCGACCAGGCCATGTGCGTGCATGAGCCGAGCAGAGGGGGATAAGACGACCGTGACACCTATAGATATGGGGTTGTGCATATCAGTGAGGGGTTTCCACTTTAGGACATGATACATCCTACCATGGGGCCAGCACAGAGTATCTACAAATTAGGGATTCGATCGATTAGGGTAGTGGTTAGGGTACACTTGGATGTATGCCTTAAGTCTATAGTGGAAGGGATCATCTCATTCTGGTTGTACTAGTAATAGTGCAGGGTAATCATTAGAAAAGTGTACACACCTTATCTTGTCTATCTTGTGTAACACCCCGTATTTTCTGTAAATGTATAAGTAACTAATCAGAGAATAATTAATTTTTAAAGTAAGAATCAAGGGAAACAGGTTGCACCATTGCGTTCGTCTCGGAATTCTGCATGAAATCGAGTGAGTTTTCGAAAATCGGAGTTCGTATGACCAAGTTATGACCCTCAGAAGTTTCAAGGAATTTAAATAAAATAAAACATCTCGAAAATAAAGCCAGAAATTCGAAATTCAAACACAGAGAAGGTTGGCGGGAAAATTCCCGCCCATATACCCAGGTCGTGTGACGACAAGGAATTTCGCTCGATCTGAATCAGTCGTTAAACCGATCTAGACCGTTCGAAACCCCTGATCGTTTGAGAACACGACAAAATTGAACGTAGACGGAAGAACATTTCATTGCTATTACAACAATTCCATCAGATACAAGAATATACAGAGTATGAATAAATATTATACAACAAAGAATATCAGAGATTTAAATACAGTATTGCAGCGGAAAAATAATACAAAACACAACTGAAAGTAATACACGGATACAGAGCTTTCCGAGCATCGTTCCAGCTGTAAATCAGGATCCTGTGAATATAAATCTGCAAAACCAAAACTACTAGCTGCCCATGCGGAAAATAGGGGCACCCAGAGTTTAGGTTAAAACAATAAACTCCAGGTCAGTCATGTGACTGGTGTGAGAACTAAAACAGTTATTTAAAACTTTACTTTAAAAGATAGTAATTCAAGGGACCACGCCGTATAACACGGGACGGGTTTCCTCCCAAGAATACCAGTGCATAGAAAATACAACGCAGTGCTTTTTCGAAAAATGAAGCTATTATAAGACCCAGGTCCCATCACACAATGCAACGCAAGCTGGAGGATAGGGTTTTCCCTTATAATAGCTAAACATGCTTGGTACGTTTTAAAAACAAATCATTTGATACTATAATAAATGTATAGTGTCAAAACAATTTTCAATCATAAATATCAATCATAGACGGCATAGCATCCCATGCTACTATGTCGCCATACTAGGCTCTACAAATAAAGCCGAAATATCTCATATTGGAAATTGGATTCCATCATGAGTCGAGGCAAGGTGCAAGCTCCTCTCCGCTTCGAGACACTCTAGCAAATGCCTCGGGACTACACACTCTGGGTAACCCCGGATGCTTCAGGGTCGGTCCTCTCTTACGTTTGAGGATTATTTATTCCTGAACACACGTTTCCCGGTCCTTACAGACCTAAAATCGAGGCGCCTCATCCAACAACCACATAGGTGAAAAGTATATAAATGTCAGGGCTGGTAAGTCACTGACACCACCATAGCTAGAAAGAAACGTCGTGCTCTCCCTGTAGTCCTTATCCCGTTTTTGACTCATACCGAGGTGTGAGGCTCGCGAATTCACGTTATACACAAAGCTGCCACGTAGGCCGTGCTTTGATCATCAACCACAAGACTTTGCTTTTCAACAGAAGCCTTGATCATTGCATCTCAGCGTGCCACACAGGCAATTCATGCCATGCGATTGATATCTATCGATATATAACCTCTAAGCTCGTACGTCTCGGAGAAGGGCGTTAAGCAAGAGAATAAATTCTCCGCCGCCAAACAGATATATATTTAACAGAAATCAATCAACACAGAATAAAATCGAATGTCTGACACACAATCCATTTACAAGTTCGTTCTGGGTCTGAACGAAACCGGAGGCACTTTCCTCGCATATCCATCCATCTCCAAGCACGTCTGGACAACCACCAACTATTTCCATCCTCTTGGGTGTACAGCCCAATCAGGATCGTAGGTAATTATCCAAACGATGTGAAGATTTCCGGTCTTCAACCACCGTCTTCATCTTCGACTTATCGTCGAATCAGTTATTCAGAATGGGTATAAACCCGGCCTTTCCGAACAACCCGCGTATATTAAAAACAAATGTTACACAAACACAACATACGCCTCATTCCAATTCAGCCGCCACTAACCGTAAATCAACACGAGAACAATTTCCCAAATATTAACCCCGAAGGCCGAAACCAACATCGGATCAATACCCAGGAAACCATTCTTCTTAGCTAACCTACAGCTAGTTTCTAAATTTCATATTCTTTGGGAAAGCTTCCCATTAATTTTATCCAAGATAAATTCTTTAAAATTTATCCTTTAATCTTCCTTTGGATGTCGTTTCAAACCAAATTATGGTTTTTCCAAACTAGTCGAGATTAGCGAACCGTACCGAAGTAATTACTTATTTTATTTCCCAATCCCAACCTATTCATCCCACGAAGCAAAACTGGTAATACTCCATATCTAACACCACGGTGTTATCGGTAAAATTAATTACCATTTCACGTTCAAATCTAATTAAAGATTTAACTATCGCTTTGGAGCAAAACTGTAATAACCCGGAAAATCTGGGCCAGTTTAAAATTTTTATTTTGGCAATTTCAACGAATTTTGAATATTTAGAATAGATTATTTTAAATAATATCGACGAAAATTTATTTTGAATATATATTTGGAACGTATTTATTATATACGTCGTCGTTAGAATATAAATAATTATATATAATTATAAATAGAATTGAAAATGGCGCGGTAGTTCGATAATTCGATTTCAAACTTCAACTGAACGTACCAGGTGCAAACCAATCCGGATTTTAGTGAAACCAAAAACATTAGGATCTAATTGATAATATCTTTCCAACGAATCCGACAAATCAAGATTTCATAGCGGGAATCAAAAGATATGTCCAGTTGAAAATACTGAATAGTCGCTATGGAATTCAGGCCCTTAAAAATGGAAATTTTGCAAACGACCTCGGATTTCGACAAAACCACTTTTGTTAGAACCGTGATGTCAAGTTATTGCTAGGTTTCAAATTTCATAATTTTTCAAATCAATATGTGAGTGTGGCAAAGGAAAACGCGTTTGACCAGTTTCAGTTGATTTTAATCGACTGGAAAATGGCCATTTTTCAAACGGTCTCAGAATTCGACGAAACTAGTTTTGTTATGACCGAATCGTCAATACGAAGCTAGAAAATATTTTTCTGGGATTTTTCGAGTTAGTATGTGACCCTGGTAATTTGAAATGTGCATTTAAATTGAATATATAAAGATTTATATTTTAATTTGAACGAAAACTGATCGTAACGGCCGAACTGGCCTACGATACGTATCCCATTGCGTTCGGAATGGGGGTAATTAGCTAGGGGCGACAGTCATTGGGTTTGATTTGGAATCCGTGAGGGTTTTGACTTTTAAAAACGAAATAAAATAAAATAGAATAATATATATATTAATTTTACCCCCCCCCCCCCCCCCCAAGCCCTTCATTAAAACCCTAGCCGCCAGTATCGTTTAAGCGGTTGAAACCATCCCAATTTCAAGGTGATTTTTCGCCTAGTTCGCAAATCGTTCCAGGAATTCAAAATACGAAAATCGCAGCGCCCTTCGAGGGCTTCAGAATCGTGGTTGCTTGATCGAAGTCGGATAGGCGGACAACTCGATTCTCGAGCTCGAACTCGCGACCTTGGTGGCGATTTCCTGGGCTGACGGTGGCGTCGAGTGGGGCCTGGCGGCGGCCAGTGGTGCGCGACACGTAGGCGAACCGGGTGGAGGTGGTTGATCGATGTCCAGCTCCTCCAATGGCGCGCAAAACGAGGTCCATGCTCTGAAGCAGTTCCGTGAATCGCCTGAAGCAGTTCGGTTTTGGCTTCTGGCGCTAGGAAGAAGGAATGCTAACGCTCTAAAACACGGTAAATCCTTAACCCTAGTAATTAGTGTTTAATGAGAAATTTATTTAATTTAATTTAGTTAAAAATCTGAAATTTTACTGTATAAAAATATTTGTTGCTAAAAACAGATTTTTTTTAGTAGTAAATGTTTATTTTTAAAATATATAAAGGATTATTTAAAAAAATATGAAAATAGAATTTGTTTTAAAAATAAGAATAGATTTGTTTTAAGAATAAAAATACCTTTGTTTTGAAAATAAAATTTGCATAGCCTTTTAAAATAAGAAAATATTGTTTTTAGAAATAGGAAAATATTGTGTTTTTAGAAATAGAAAAATATATAATTTTTACATAGAAAGTAGAGATATAAAAATATAATTTTTATATGGAAACTAGCGGTATAAAGATAGAATTTTTATCTATATAATAGCAAAGTGAAAATTCGATTTTTATATATTGAATAGCAAAGTGAAAATTCGATTTTTATATATTGAATAGCAAAGGGAAAATTCGATTTTTATATATTGAATAGTTAAGTGAAAATTCGATTTTTATATATTGAATAGTAAAGTAAAAATTCGATTTTTACATATGTAGTGGCTACAGCAACGAAGATGACAAAAATGCGGTAACGATGAAGATTTCTGTCAAAGAAGAGTCAAGATGATTGGATAGTTATCGGTGAGAATTTCTCACCTTTCAATTTCTTTTTCTAGTTATATATATATATATATATATATATACTAGGATGCAGACGGTGCTTAGTAGCACCCGACACAATCGTCCACAGACCATGGACTTGTTTGTTTGGTTGCATAAATTAGTTAGATGGTTTGATTTGAATTGAATGGTTTGGTGAAATGAAATTGATTTGATTGATGTGTGAATGGCGTGGGCCTTCACTAGACCGGGGATAAGGCTAGGCCTTGTCCCGTTTCTAGTATCGTGCCGTTATGCCGCCGAAATTTTCTAAAATAATTTAGAAAAATAAAAACATCATTTTATTTAAAGAATGAACTGAATAAAAATCCATGTGTTAAAATAAAATATTTTATCGTTAAAAATATAATTTTTAATGTGAAGGTGAATAAATAAATATTTATAAACAAATCGGCCGATTTGTTTATACACACTGATTTGACTGATATTGATTGGGCCGATAAATTTTACACATCGCCCAACTGCACAACTAAAATCTGTGTTTGATTGTTTGAAACCCCACACGGGTGTTGGGATGAAATTTGAAGTTCACTCATCCTGATTTTTTAAATATGTCGATCGATTGATTGACAGGCTGTTATAAGCGTTAGATATCTATATTTGATGCTTATACAGTGGAGTGCACTTTGGTTGATGGTTGATTATTTTCAATGCTATTATATACGTGTGATGTTTGAAAATCCATATAATTAACTTTATATGGTGATTGATTGGGCCTCATTCCAATTTAGAGAATAAAGAATACTATTAAATAAAGGTTCATGTGTTGACTGTACTCATCCGTTGAGATTAGTCATGTGTTGAACGTAATATTTTAACGATAAATTTTATATCTTCATCACTATTAAATAAAGGTTCATGTGTTGACTGTACTCATCCGTTGAGATTAGTCATGTGTTGAACGAAATAATTTAAAAAAAATAGTCACACGTGGACAGTACTCATCCGTTGAGATTAGTCGTGTGTTGACAAAAATAAATATCCATTTGTTGAATAGAAAACGATTTCGAAATGAATTGAATAGAAAACGATTTCGAAATGAATTGAATATAAAACGATTTCGAAATGAATTGAATAGAAAACGATTTCGAAATGAATTGAATATAAAACGATTTCGAAATGAATTGAATATAAAACGATTTCGAATTTGAATTGAATCAAATAGAAAACCAATTTGAATTGAATCAAATAGAAAACCAATTTGAATTGAATCGAATAGAAAACGACTTTGAAATTGAATTGAATTGAAAACGAATTCAAATTGAAAACGAATTGAAATGAATTCAAATTTAATTGAAATTTGAATTGAATAGAAATGAATTTTAAAACGAATTTATAAGGAAATATTCAATTTTGATTTGAATTGAAATGGAAGTTGAAATTGTTTTTGAAACGAAATTAAAACGATTTATAAAATTCGTTTTAAATAGAAATCGACGAAATATATTATATTATATATATATATATATATAATATAATAGCCTGAATAGAACGCGCCGCGCCGCGGCAGTTCGTGAATTTCGACCATTTATTTCAAACGGACATTACGGGAGATCCGACCGTCGGATTCTCCTAAAACCGGAACCGTTGGGTTCGTATCAAAAAGAGCTTTCTAACGAATATTTGAAATTCAAAATCTAACGGTTGGATTTGGAGTTACGTCCAAATCAAATTTGAAAAAGGTCGCTGTAAGTGCAGTTCGATGGCCGTTGATGGAAATCGACTGTACGGGCCTTGATAAAATTATTAAAAATAGTAATAATTTGTGTAAAATCATAAGAAATGATTTGGGAAAAATTGGGGTGAAAAACTCCGTATTTGAAAGGATAAAAATGGATTCTTATCGAAATGAACTAGTTTCGAACTAAATTTAAAACCCAATTATTTTTAAAATAAATAAATTAGATTTAAAAAGGGGTTTTAAATAATCGGAAATTCTAATATATTTGATTGGATTTGAAATGGGTTTATCGTGAACTGTGTTTTCAATAACACTAGTTCTTTAACCCGATAATAAATAGAATGTGATTTGGGTTTGTCGTGAACTGTGTTTTAAATAACACCTAGTTCTTTAACCCAGTAAAAGGAATTTTAACGAATCTGCAATCAGATTGAAATGTGAATCTATAATCTAAATTATCAAATTTAGAAAGTGAGCGAGAACGGAGAATTACCAGTTTTGCTCCAAAGCGATTGTTAAATCTTTAATTAGATTTGAACGTGAGATGGTAATTAATTTTACCGATAACACCATAGTATTAGATATGGAGTATTACCAGTTTTGCTTCATGGGATGAATAGGTTGGGATTGGGAAATAAAATAAATAATTACTTCGGTGTGGTTCGCTAATCTCGACTAGTTGGAAAAACCATAATTTGGTTTTAAATGACATCCAAAGGAAGATTAAAAGATAAATTTGAAAGAATTTATCTTGGATAAAATTAATGGGAACCTTTCCCAAAAGATGTGAATATTTAAATAACAGAATATTCAGAATTGGAATGAGGCGTATATTTTGTTTTCTAGCACTGTTTTTAATATACGCGGATTGTTCGGAAAGGCCGGGTTTATACCCATTCTGAATAACCAATTCGACGATATGTCGAAGATGAAGACGGTGGTTGAAGACCGGAAGTCTTCACATCGTTTGAGTAATGACTGACGATCCTGATTGGGCTGTACACCCAAGAGGATGGAAATAGTTGGTGGTCGTCCATACGTACTTGCAGATGGATGGATATGCGAGGAAAGTGCCTCCGGTTTCGTTCAGACCTAGAACGGACTTGTAAATGGATGGTGTGTCTGAGATTGTATTCCTTTATATTGTATTTGTTGATCTCTGCTAAATATATATCTGTTTGGCGGCGGAGAATTTATTCTCTTGCTTAACGCCCTTCTCTGAGACATACGAGCTCAGAGGTTATATATTGGCAGAAATCAGTAGTACGATATGGATTGATAGTGTGGCATGCTGAGATGCAGTGATCCAGACTTTTGTTGAAAAGCAAAGTTTGGTGGTTGATGATCAAAGCGCAGCTGGTATAGCATGGCTTTGTGTATAGCGTTGATCCGCGAGCCTCACCCCCCGGTATGGTGGTAAACTGATGGTTTGATCAGTATGCTTTTTCGTGGATGGGCACCTTAGTGGTGTCGTGGATTCGATCGACCGAGATGAGCCTAGTGCTCAGGGATATATAGAGTAGGCGGTGTTTTCTCTCGCTGGGACGTAAGCCGCGGCGGTACTCTGGTCCCAAATGTGCGGATGTGCAGATGGTGTTCTCTTGTTGGGACGTAAGCCGTGGTGAATTGCATTACGCGATCGATCTTTCGAATCAGGAGTCACCATGATGGAAATCCAATTTCCGATACGTGTATTTCGGTTTTATTTGTAGAGCCTAGTATGGCGACATAGTGGGATGGGGCACTTATGCCGTCTATGATTGATACTTATGATTTGAAGATATTTTATACAATATGCACTTATAATAGTATCAAATGATTTGTTTTAAACGTATCAAGCATTCTTGGCTATTATAAGGTAAAAACCCTATCCTCCGGCTTGCGTTGCATTGTGTGATGGGACCTGGGTCTTATAATAGCTTCATTTTTCTTTATTTTTCATTGAGCTGTTTTTTTTTATGCACTGGTGTTCTTGGGAGGAAACCCGTTCCGTGTTATACGGCGTGGTCCCTTGATTTACCTAACTTTAAAAATAAAGATTAATAATTGTTTTAGTTCTCACACCAGTCACATGACTGACCTGGAGTTTATTGTTTTAACCTAAACTCTGGGTGCCCCTATTTTCCACACGGGCAGCTAGTAGTTTTGGTTTTGCAGATTTATATTCACAGGATCCTGGTTTACAGCTGGAATGATATCCGGAAAGCTTTGTATCCATATATCTCTTCTAGTTGTGTATTGTATTATTTTCCACTGCGATGTATTTAAATGTAATTCAAAACTCTGATATTTCTGTGTAATATTCATTTATACTCTGTATATTCTTGTATCTGATGGAATTGTTGTAATAACAATGAAATGTTCTTCTGTTTGTGTTCTGTTGTGGCTTGTTCTCGAACTATTCGCGCTTTCCTTTACGGGGAAGTTGCGGGTTTTCACAGTTGGTATCAGAGCTTTGGTTTATAAAGCTCAGAGAACAAGACACATTGGAACCATACGAAAGAATTCATCAGATATTGGATTTGTAATATCCAATGAGAATGACTCGTTACAGATGGGATCAGTAGTATCCTAGAACGAGTGTGAAGAGTGTATTTTTAAAGTGAAAACAAATTTTTGTTTTGAAGATTTAAATCAATTATTCGTATTTGATTATCTATTTATATTGAGTTGGACAGTCCAGTATATAAAGATTTTGCGTATACGTCTGATCCACGTGTATTTGAAATTTTAATATACTGGATAGATATAGAATTGCACTGTAATCGTTCGGGGATAATTCTGATGATAGCGATCGCATCATCAGTATTTATGTTCGAGTGACGAAGGTGGGACGTCTATATATTTCCTATTGACTGGTGTGAGAACCAAAATTAGACAGGGCTTATTGTTGTGATTTGGCATCAAAAATCTGATTTTTTAGAATATGTATCAAAGTTACGAATTTGAAACGTTAATTCACTAATTGATTGATGGTTGTGTTGTTTGTTTATTTGTTTGATAATTTTGAACCATTTAGTCAAATTTTACCAAATAGTGAATTTTATTGAAAATTTATCGCATTTGCTTGCATATACATGTACTTACATTGAACAGGTCATAGCAAGGAGGCTAGAGCAGAGAATAAAATTTGTTTGCCCGACAAATAGGTACATGTTTACTACATAATTTACTGTTTTGTTTGGGTGATGATGATTTTATGAGCCGATTGGCTAGCCGCTTGGCTTTTTCTTTTTGAGATTAGAAGGACCGGGGAAGCTATTTGAAATTCCCCAATGCTCCCGTTGCAGGGGAGGTTATGGCGAAATTTTTCGAAAATTTAGGGTGTTAGCCAAATTTTTGAATTTTTGAAAATTCTCAGAAATTGAAAAGTTGGAGAATACAAGCCAGATCGAACGTAGAGTTGATTGATCAAACCACTTTCGACTTTGTTCCTTTTCGGGGACGAAAAGTTTTAAGTGGGGGAGATTGTAATAACCCGGAAAATCTGGGCCAGTTTAAAAATTTTATTTTGGCAATTTCAGCGAATTTTGAATATTTAAAATAGATTATTTTAAATAATATCGACGAAAATTTATTTTGAATATATATTTGGAACGTATATATTATATACGTCGTCGTTAGAATATAAATAATTATATATAATTATAAATAGAATTGAAAATGGCGCGGTAGTTCGATAATTCGATTTCAAACTTCAACTGAACGTACTGGGTGCAAACCAATCCGGATTTTAGTGAAACCAAAAACATTAGGATCTAATTGATAATATCTTTCCAACGAATCCGACAAATCAAGATTTCATAGCGGGAATCAAAAGATATGTCCAGTTGAAAATACTGAATAGTCGCTATGGAATTCAGGCCCTTAAAAATGGAAATTTTGCAAACGACCTCGGATTTCGACGAAACCACTTTTGTTAGAACCGTGATGTCAAGTTATTGCTAGGCTTCAAATTTCATAATTTTTCAAATCAATATGTGAGCGTGGCAAAGGAAAACGCGTTTGACCAGTTTCAGTTGATTTTAATCGACTGGAAAATGGCCATTTTTCAAACGGTCTTAGAATTCGACGAAACTAGTTTTGTTATGAACGAATCGTCAATACGAAGCTAGAAAATATTTTTCTGGGATTTTTCGAGTTAGTATGTGACCCTGGTAATTTGAAATGTGCATTTAAATTGAATATATAAAGATTTATATTTTAATTTGAACGAAAACTGATCGTAACGGTCGAACTGGCCTACGATACGTATCCGATTGCGTTTGGAATGGGGGTAATTAGCTTAGGGCGACAGTCATTGGGTTTGATTTGGAATCCGTGAGGGTTTTGACTTTTAAAAACGAAATAAAATAAAATAGAATAATATATATATTAATTTTACCCCCCCAAGCCTTTCATTAAAACCCTAGCCGCCAGTATCGTTTAAGCGGTTGAAACCATCCCAATTTCAAGGTGATTTTTCGCCCAGTTCGCAAATCGTTCCAGGAATTCAAAATACGAAATCGCAGCGCCCTTCGAGGGCTTCAGAATCGTGGTTGCTTGATCGAAGTCGGATAGGCGGACAACTCGATTCTCGAGCTCGAACTCGCGACCTTGGTGGCGATTTCCTGGGCTGACGGTGGCGTCGAGTGGGGCCTGGCGGCGGCTAGTGGTGCGCGACACGTAGGCGAAGCGGGTGGAGGTGGTTGATCGATGTCCAGCTCCTCCAATGGCGCGCAAAACGAGGTCCATGCTCTGAAGCAGTTCCGTGAATCGCCTGAAGCAGTTCGGTTTTGGCTTCTGGCGCTAGGAAGAAGGAATGCCAACGCTCTAAAACACGGTAAATCCTTAACCCTAGTAATTAGTGTTTAATGAGAAATTTATTTAATTTAATTTAGTTAAAAATCTGAAATTTTACTGTATAAAAATATTTGTTGCTAAAAACAGATTTTTTTTTTAGTAGTAAATGTTTATTTTTAAAATATATAAAGGATTATTTAAAAAAAAATATGAAAATAGAATTTGTTTTAAAAATAAGAATATATTTGTTTTAAGAATAAAAATACCTTTGTTTTGAAAATAAAATTTGCATAGCCTTTTAAAATAAGAAAATATTGTTTTTAGAAATAGGAAAATATTGTGTTTTTAGAAATAGAAAAATATATGACTTTTACATAGAAAGTAGAGATATAAAAATATAATTTTTATATGGAAACTAGCGGTATAAAGATAGAATTTTTATCTATATAATAGCAAAGTGAAAATTCGATTTTTATATATTGAATAGCAAAGTGAAAATTCGATTTTTATATATTGAATAGCAAAGGGAAAATTCGATTTTTATATATTGAATAGTAAAGTGAAAATTCGATTTTTATATATTGAATAGTAAAGTAAAAATTCGATTTTTACATATGTAGTGGCTACAGCAACGAAGATGACAAAAATGCAGTAACGATGAAGATTTCTATCAAAGAAGAGTCAAGATGATTGGATAGCTATCGGTGAGAATTTCTCACCTTTCAATTTCTTTTTCTAGTTATATATATATACTAGGATGCAGACGGTGCTTAGTAGCACCCGACACAATCGTCCACAGACCATGGACTTGTTTGTTTGGTTGCATAAATTAGTTAGATGATTTGATTTGAATTGAATGGTTTGGTGAAATGAAATTGATTTGATTGATGTGTGAATGGCGTGGGCCTTCACTAAACCGGGGATAAGGCTAGGCCTTGTCCCGTTTCTAGTATCGTGCCATTATGCCGCCGAAATTTTCTAAAATAAGTTAGAAAAATAAAAACATCATTTTATTTAAAGAATGAACTGAATAAAAATCCATGTGTTAAAATAAAATATTTTATCGTTAAAAATATAATTTTTAACGTGAAGGTGAATAAATAAATATTTATAAACAAATCGGCCGATTTGTTTATACACACTGATTTGACTGATATTGATTGGGTCGATAAATTTTACACATCGCCCAACTGCACAACTAAAATCTGTGTTTGATTGTTTGAAACCCCACACGGGTGTTGGGATGAAATTTGAAGTTCACTCATCCTGATTTTTTAAATATGTCGATCGATTGATTGACAGGCTGTTATAAGCGTTAGATATCTATATTTGATGCTTATACAGTGTAGTGCACTTTGGTTGATGGTTAATTATTTTCAATGCTATTATATATGTGTGATGTATGAAAATCCATATAATTAACTTTATATGGTGATTGATTGGGCCTCATTCCAATTTAGAGAATAAAGAATACTATTAAATAAAGGTTTATGTGTTGACTGTACTCATCCGTTGAGATTAGTCATGTGTTGAACGTAATATTTTAACGATAAATTTTATATCTTCATCACTATTAAATAAAGGTTCATGTGTTGACTGTACTCATCCGTTGAGATTAGTCATGTGTTGAACGAAATAATTTAACAAAAATAGTCACACGTGGACAGTACTCATCCGTTGAGATTAGTCGTGTGTTGACAAAAATAAATATCCATTTGTTGAATAGAAAACGATTTCGAAATGAATTGAATAGAAAACGATTTCGAAATGAATTGAATATAAAACGATTTCGAAATGAATTGAATAGAAAACGATTTCGAAATGAATTGAATATAAAACGATTTCGAAATGAATTGAATATAAAACGATTTCGAATTTGAATTGAATCAAATAGAAAACCAATTTGAATTGAATCAAATAGAAAACCAATTTGAATTGAATCGAATAGAAAACGACTTTGAAATTGAATTGAATTGAAAACAAATTCAAATTGAAAACGGATTGAAATGAATTCAAATTTAATTGAAATTTGAATTGAATAGAAATGAATTTTAAAACGAATTTATAAGGAAAAATTCAATTTTGATTTGAATTGAAATGGAAGTTGAAATTGTTTTTGAAACGAAATTAAAACGATTTATAAAATTCGTTTTAAATAGAAATCGACGAAATATATATTATATATTATATATATAATATAATGGCCTGAATAGAACGCGCCGCGCCGCGGCAGTTCGTGAATTTCGATCATTTATTTCAAACGGACATTACGGGAGATCCGACCGTCGGATTCTCCTAAAACCGGAACCGTTAGGTTCGTATCAAAAAGAGCTTTCTAACGAATATTTGAAATTCAAAATCTAACGGTTGGATTTGGAGATACATTCAAATAAAATTTGAAAAAGGTCGCTGTAAATGCAGTTCGATGGCCGTTGATGGAAATCGACTGTACGGGCCTTGATAAAATTATTAAAAATAGTAATAATTTGTGTAAAATCATAAGAAATGATTTAAGAAAAATTGGGGTGAAAAACTCCATATTTGAAAGGATAAAAATGGATTCTTATCGAAATGAACTAGTTTCGAACTAAATTTAAAACCCAATTATTTTTAAATAAATAAATTAGATTTAAAAAGGGGTTTTAAATAATCGGAAATTCTAATATATTTGATTTGATTTGAAATGGGTTTATCGTGAACTGTGTTTTCAATAACACTAGTTCTTTAACCCGATAATAAATAGAATGTGATTTGGCTTTGTCGTGAACTGTGTTTTAAATAACACCTAGTTCTTTAACCCAGTAAAAGGAATTTTAACGAATCTGCAATCAGATTGAAATGTGAATCTATAATCTAAATTATCAAATTTAGAAAGTGAGCGAGAACGGAGTATTACCAGTTTTGCTCCAAAGCGATAGTTAAATCTTTAATTAGATTTGAACGTGAGATGGTAATTAATTTTACCGATAACACCATAGTATTAGATATGGAGTATTACCAGTTTTGCTTCATGGGATGAATAGGTTGGGATTGGGAAATAAAATAAATAATTACTTCGGTGTGGTTCGCTAATCTCGACTAGTTGGAAAAACCATAATTTGGTTTTAAATGACATCCAAAGGAAGATTAAAAGATAAATTTGAAAGAATTTATCTTGGAATAAATTAATGGGAACCTTTCCCAAAAGATGTGAATATTTAAATAACAGAATATTCAGAATTGGAATGAGGCGTATATTGTGTTTTCTAGCACTGTTTTTAATATACGCGGATTGTTCGGAAAGGCCGGGTTTATACCCATTCTGAATAACCGATTCGACGATATGTCGAAGATGAAGACGGTGGTTGAAGACCGTAAGTCTTCACATCGTTTGAGTAATTACTGACGATCCTGATTGGGCTGTACACCCAAGAGGATGGAAATAGTTGGTGGTCGTCCAGACGTACTTGGAGATGGATGGATATGCGAGGAAAGTGCCTCCGGTTTCGTTCAGACCTAGAACGGACTTGTAAATGGATGGTGTGTCTGACATTGTATTCCTTTATATTGTATTTTTTGATCTCTGCTAAATATATATCTGTTTGGCGGCGGAGAATTTATTCTCTTGCTTAACGCCCTTCTCTGAGACATACGAGCTCAGAGGTTATATATTGGCAGAAATCAGTAGTACGATATGGATTGATAGTGTGGCATGCTGAGATGCAGTGATCCAGACTTTTGTTGAAAAGCAAAGTTTGGTGGTTGATGATCAAAGCGCAGCTGGTATAGCATGGCTTTGTTTATAGCGTTGATCCGCGAGCCTCACCCTCCGGTATGGAGGTAAACTGATGGTTTGATCAGTATGCTTTTTCGTGGATGGGCACCTTAGTGGTGTCGTGGATTCGATCGACCGAGATGAGCCTAGTGCTCAGGGATATATAGAGTAGGCGGTGTTTTCTCTCGCTGGGACGTAAGCCGCGGCGGTACTCTGGTCCCAAATGTGCGGATGTGCAGACGGTGTTCTCTTGTTGGGACGTAAGCCGTGGTGAATTGCATTACGCGATCGATCTTTTGAATCAGGAGCCACCATGATGGAAATCCAATTTCCGATACGTGTATTTCGGTTTTATTTGTAGAGCCTAGTATGGCGACATAGTGGAATGGGGCACTTATGCCGTCTATGATTGATACTTATGATTTGAAGATATTTTATACAATATGCACTTATAATAGTATCAAATGATTTGTTTTAAACGTATCAAGCATTCTTGGCTATTATAAGGTAAAAACCCTATCCTCCGGCTTGCGTTGCATTGTGTGATGGGACCTGGGTCTTACAATAGCTTCATTTGTCTTTATTTAGCATTGCGCTGTTTTTTTTTATGCACTGGTGTTCTTGGGAGGAAACCCGTTCCGTGTTATACGGCGTGGTCCCTTGATTTACCTAACTTTAAAAATAAAGATTAATAATTGATTTAGTTCTCACACCAGTCACATGACTGACCTGGAGTTTATTGGTTTAACCTAAACTCTGGGTGCCCCTATTTTCCACACGGGCAGCTAGTAGTTTTGGTTTTGCATATTTATATTCACAGGATCCTGGTTTACAGTTGGAATGATATCCGGAAAGCTTTGTATCCGTATATCTCTTCTAGTTGTGTATTGTATTATTTTCCGCTGCGATGTATTTAAATGTAATTTAAATCTCTGATATTTCTGTGTAATATTCATTTATACTCTGTATATTCTTGTATCTGATGGAATTGTTGTAATAACAATGAAATGTTCTTCTGTTTGTGTTCTGTTGTGGCTTGTTCTCGAACTATTCGCGCTTTCCTTTACGGGGAAGTTGCGGGTTTTCACAAAAACTGGTAATACTCCATCCTCGCTCATTTTCCAAATTTGATAATTTAAATTATCAATTCACATTTCAATCTAATTGCAAATTCATTAAAACTCTTTTTACTGGGTTAAAGAACTAGTGTCATTTAAAACACCCTTCACGATAAACCCACGAATCAATTCTATTTAAAACCCATTTCAAATCCAATTTATTTATTTAGAAATAAATGGGTTTTAATTTCAGTTCAAAACTAGTTCATTTCGATAAAAATCTATTTTTATCTTTTCGAATATGGAGTTTTACATCCCATTTTTTCCCAAATCATTTCTTATGATTTTACACCAATTGTTGATATTTTTAATAATTTCATCAAGGTCCGTACAGTCGATTTCCATCAACGGCCATCGAACTGCACTTACAACTACCTTTTCCAAATTTGATTTGGACGTATCTCCAGATCCAACCGTTAGATTTCAAATTTCTAATATTTTTTAGAAAGCTCTTTTCGATTTGAACCCAACGGTTCCGGTTTTAGGAGAATCCGACGGTCGGATCTCCCGTAATGTCCGTTCGAAGTTAATGGTCGAAATTTAAGAACTGCCGCGGCGCGGCGCGTTCTATTCAGGCCATTATATTATATATAATATATATATATATAATATACTTCGTCGATTACTATTTAAAAATGAATTTTATAAATAGTTTTAAATTTGTTTCAAAAACAATTTCAACCTTTATTTCAAATTCAAATCAAAATTGAATTTTCTATTATAAATCCTTTTTACTTTCATTTCTATTTGATTTCAATTCAAATTCGTTTTCTATTCTATTCTATTCGAATTCGTTTTTTATTCTATTCAATTCGAATTCGTTTTCTATTCAAATCAATTCTAATTCGTTTTCTATTCTATTCAAATCGAATTCGTTTTCTATTCTATTCAATTCGAATTCGTTTTCTATTCAAATCAATTCGAATTCGTTTTCTATTCAAATCAATTCTAATTCATTTTCTATTCAAATCAATTCTAATTCGTTTTCTATTCAAATCAATTCTAATTCGTTTTATATATTCAATTCAATTTCTATTCGATTCTAAAAATGAATATAATCGATATAAATATCGTTCGCGTCAAAATAGCGCATCCCTAATCAACACGGCTTTATATACTTCAATAATTCCGTTATTCTATTCAACAAATGAATATTTATTTTTGTCAACACATGACTAATCTCAACGAATGAGTACTGTCCACGTGTGACTATTTTTGTTATTTAATATATTTTATAAAAATTATGGTATCTATCGTTAAAATATTTCGTTTAACACATGACTAATCTCAACGGATGAGTACGGTCAACACATGAACCTTTATTCTATAATATAAAGATGTAAATTTTATTGTTAAAATATTTCGTTCAACACATGACTGATCTCAACGGATGAGTACGGTCAACACATGAACCTTTATTTTATAAAATTCTTTATTTTATAAATTGGAATGAGGCCCAATCAATTACCATATAAAGTTAATTATATGGATTCCATACAACACATGTATATAATAGCTACGATAAATAATCAACCATCATCCAAAGTGCACTACATTGTATAAGCATCAAATATCGATATCTAACGCTTATAACAGCCTGTCAATCAATCGATCGACATAAACTAATTATTGGGATTAGTGTATGCCGTATTTTATCCCAATACCCGTGTGGGGTTTCAAACAATCAAACACAGATTTTATTTGTGCAGTTGGGCGATGTGTAAAATTTATCGTCCCAATCAATGTCCTTCAAATAGGTGTACATAAACAAACCGTTCGGTTTGTAAATGAATATTTATTTATTCACATTCACGTTAAAATTTTTATTTTTAATGATAAAATATTTTTAACTATATAAATATTTTATTTTCTTTAAACACATTAATTTCTATTTAGTTCATTTACACAATAAAATGATATTTTTATTTTTCTAACTTATTATAGAAAATTTCGGCGGCATAACGGCATGATACTAGAAACGAGACAAGGCCTAGCCTTATCCCCGGTCTAATGAAGGCCCACGCCATTCACACATCAATCAAATCCATTCCATTTCACCAAACAACTCAATTCAAACCAAATAATCTAATCAACTACACAACCAAACAAATAAGTCCATGGTCTGTGGACGATTGTGTCGGGTGCTACTAAACACCGTCTGCATCCTAGTATATATATATATAACCAGAAAAATAAATTTAGAGTGAGGAGTTCTCACCAATAGCTATCCCAATTCCACGTCTCTTCATTGATAGAAATCTTCATCGTCCTCGCCTTTTTATCACCTTCGTTGCCCGTATTCTCTACATATGTAAAAATCGAATTTTTACTTCGCTATTCAATATATAAAAATCGAATTTTTACTTTGTTATTCAATATATAAAAATCATATTTTTACTACGCTATTCAATATATAAAAATCGAATTTTTACTTTGCTTTTCAATATATAAAAATCAAATTTTCCCACCGCTACTATATATAAATACTTCGCATTTTCACATATAAAGATTCAATTTTTATTTCACTACCTATATAAAGGTGATATTTTTACTATCTTACCTATATAAAAATTATATTTTTATACTTCACATATGCTAAAAATCATATTTTTAACTTTCCTATATTATATAAAAATTATATCTTTACTCTCCTACTATAATAAAAATTATATTTTTAATCTTCTACTATATTAAAAATTATATTTTTATTATCTCTACTTTATAAAAATCATATTTTTATTATGCTATAGTGCAAATAAAAATCATACCCCTTTCAAAATTCTATTTTCACACCGTAGCTATATAGATAAAAATTCTATTTTTACAACACTATTATATAGATAAAAATTCTATTTTTACTTCGCTATTCTCTACATATATCAAAATCATGTTTTTAATCCTCTGCATATGTAAAAAATCAGATTTTTTTTACAATGCTAATTATATATATAAACTAAAAACTGAATTTAAATCATGCATTTACATTTATTTTAAAATCAGAAAATAAAACAAGGTATATAACTAAATTAAAAGAAAATAAAATAATAAAAAGGAAAACACCACTTACAGATTTTCGGAGGAGGGGGGTGTTGGCTTTGCCAGTGGTCGGCAGTAGGAGGAAGGGGGGTTCGGTGGTGGTTGCGGTCGATTTTTGTTGGCAGGGGGGGCTGTGTCGCGAAGGCAGGGGGTGGGGACTGGAGGAGGAGATGTGGTGGGGGAAGGGGAGAGCGGAGACGGAAAGGGGGGCGCCTGGCAGCGCGGTGGCGCGCTGCTCGGAGGAGCGGCGGCGCTCCTCGCTCTTCTTCTTTCCTTTTTTTTTTCTCGATTCGATTCTGAAAATCGAAGAAGGGGGGGCAGAGTGAATAGATAGGGAGAGGAGAGAGATATTTTATAATTAATTTATTTTCAAAAAGCAACTTTTTCATACGACCTCTAAACGAGGCCCACCGCCTGTCGTCCATAGCGTTTCACCCCCATTCCAAACACAATGGGATATGTATCGTAAGCTGATTCGATCGTTTCGATCAGTTTCCGTTAAAATTAACATATAACTCTATATATTGAATTTGAACGCGCATTTCAATTTACCGGGGTCACATACTAACTCTAAAAATCCCCGAAAAATATTTTCTAGCTTCGTATTGACGATACGGTCCTAACAAAACTCATTTCGTCGAATTCTGAGACCGTTTTAAAAATGGCCATTTTCCAGTCGATTAAAATCAACTAAAACTGGTCAAACGCGTTTTCCTTTGCCACGCTCACATATTGATTCGAAAAATTAAGAAATTTGAAACCTAGCAATAAATTGACATCACGGATCCAACAAAAGTTGTTTCGTCGAAATCCGAGGTCGTTTGCAAAATGTCTATTTTTAAGGGCCTGAATTCCAAAACGACTATTAAGAATTTTCAACTGGACATATCTTTTGATTCCCGCTATGAAATTTTGATTTTTCAGATTCATTGGAAAGATATTATCAATTAGATCCTATTATTTTTAGTTTCACTAAAATCCGGTTTGTTTTGCACCCGGTACATTCAATTGAAGTTTGAAATCGAATTATCGAACTACCGCGCCATTTTCGATTCTATTTATAATTATATATAATTATTTATATTCTAACGACGACGTATATAATATATACATTCTAATTATATTCAAAATAAATTTCTCGTCGATATTATTTAAAATAATTCATTTTAAATATTCAAAATTCGCTAAAATTGCCAAAATAAAAATTTTAAACTGGCTCAGAATTTCCGGGTTATTACAATCTCCTCCACTTAAAACTTTTCATCCCCGAAAAGGAACGAGGCCGAAAGTGGTTTGATTAATCAACTCTACGCTCATTCTGGCTTCCATTCTCCAACTTTTCAGTTTCTGAGAATTTTCAAATTCTTCAAAAATTTGGCTAACACCCTTAATTTTCGAAAAAATTCGCCATAACCTCCCCTGCACCGGGAGCCACGGGAAAATCCCGAAATTGCCATACAGGCCTTCTGATCTCAAAAAGAAAAAGAAAAAGCCAAGCGGCTAGCCAGTAGGCTCATAAAATCATCATCACCCAAACAAAACAGTAAATTATAGTAAACATGTACCTATTTGTCGGGCAAACAAATTTTATTCTCTGCTCTAGCCTCCTTGCTATGACCTGTTCAATGTAAGTACATATAGATGCATGCAAATGCGACCAATTTTCAATACAATTCAATATTTGGTTCAATTAGGCTAAATGGTTCAAAATTATCAACCAAATACACAAACAACACAAACATCAATCAATTAGTGGATTAGAGTTTCAAATTCATAATTGGATTTACATACAGAAAATCATATTTTTGATGCCAAATCACAACAAATAAATCTATCTATATAAGTTTTGATTCTCACACCAGTCTGATGGAAATATATAGATATCACACCTTTGTCACTCAGAAATAAATGCTGATGATGTTTCGAACCACCATCAGAACATCTCCGGGCTACTAGAGTGCGGTTCTATATCTATCCGGTATATTAAAACTTCAAATATACGTTCATGACGCGTATATGCAAAATCTTTATATATCGGATTGTCCAAATTCAAAATAAATAAATATTCAAATACGTATAAAGCGATTTAAATTTTCAAAGCAAAATTGTTTTCATTTGAAAAATATACTCTTCACACTCGTTCTAGGATACTACTGATCCTATCTCTAACGAGTCATTCTAATTGGATATGACTAACCCAATATCTGATGAATTCTTTCATATGGTTCTAATGTGTCTTGTTCTCGAGCTCTGTAAACCAAAGTTCTGATACCAAATGTGACGGTAAGGAATATCGCTCGATCCGAATCAGTCGTTAAACCGATCTAGACCGTTCGAAACCCCTGATCGTTTGAGAACACGACAAAATTGAACGCAGACGGAAGAACATTTCATTGCTATTACAACAATTCCATCAGATACAAGAATATACAGAGTATGAATAAATATTATACAATAAAGAATATCAGAGATTTAAATACAGTATTGCAGCGGAAAAATAATACAAAACACAACTGAAAGTAATACACGAATACAGAGCTTTCCGAGCATCGTTCTAGCTGTAAATCAGGATCCTGTGAATATAAATCTGCAAAATCAAAACTACTAGCTGCCCGTGCGGAAAATAGGGGCACCCAGAGTTTAGGCTAAAACAATAAACTCCAGGTCAGTCATGTGACTGGTGTGAGAACTAAAACAGTTATTTAAAACTTTACTTTAAAAGATAGTAATTCAAGGGACCACGCCGTATAACACGGGACGGGTTTCCTCCCAAGAATACCAGTGCATAGAAAATACAACGCAGTGCTTTTTCAAAAAATGAAGCTATTATAAGACCCAGGTCCCATCACACAATGCAACGCAAGCCGGAGGATAGGGTTTTCCCTTATAATAGCCAAACATGCTTGGTACGTTTTAAAAACAAATCATTTGATACTATAATAAGTGTATAGTGTCAAAACGATTTTCAATCATAAATATCAATCATAGACGGCATAGCATCCCATGCTACTATGTCGCCATACTAGGCTCTACAAATAAAGCCGAAATATCTCGTATTGGAAATTGGATTCCATCATGAGTCGAGGCAAGGGGCAAGCTCCTCTCCGCTTCGAGACACTCTAGCAAATGCCTCGGGACTACACACTCTGGGTAACCCCGGATGCTTCAGGGTCGGTCCTCTCTTACGTTTGAGGATTATTTATTCCTGAACACACGTTTCGCGGTCCTTACAGACCTAAAATCGAGGCGCCTCATCCAACAACCAC
Organism: Allium sativum; assembly: GCA_030737875.1. Taxonomy (NCBI): domain Eukaryota; kingdom Viridiplantae; phylum Streptophyta; class Magnoliopsida; order Asparagales; family Amaryllidaceae; genus Allium; species Allium sativum. The sequence goes on from CM060925.1 coordinate 117,090,045, forward strand.
ATAGGTGAAAAGTATATAAATGTCAGGGCTGGTAAGTCACTGACACCGCCATAGCTAGAAAGAAACGCCGTGCTCTCCCTGCAGTCCTTATCCCGTTTTTGACTCATACCGAGGTGTGAGGCTCGCGAATTCACGTTATACACAAAGCTGCCACGTAGGTCGTGCTTTGATCATCAACCACAAGACTTTGCTTTTCAACAGAAGCCTTGATCATTGCATCTCAGCGTGCCACACGGGCAATTCATGCCATGCGATTGGTATTTATCGATATATAACCTCTAAGCTCGTACGTCTCAGAGAAGGGCGTTAAGCAAGAGAATAAATTCTCCGCCGCCAAATAGATATATATTTAACAGAAATCAATCAACACAGAATAAAATCCAATGTCAGACACACAATCCATTTACAAGTTCGTTCTGGGTCTGAACGAAACCGGAGGCACTTTCCTCGCATATCCATCCATCTCCAAGTACGTCTGGACAACCACCAACTATTTCCGTCCTCTTGGGTGTACAACCCAATCAGGATCGTCAGTAATTATCCAAACGATGTGAAGATTTCCGGTCTTCAACCACCGTCTTCATTTTCGACTTATCGTCGAATCGGTTATTCAGAATGGGTATATACCCGGCCTTTCCGAACAACCCGTGTATATTAAAAACAAATGTTACACAAACACAACATACGCCTTATTCCAATTCAGCAGCCACTAACCATAAATCAACAAGAGAACAATTTCCCAACTATTAACCCCGAAGGCTGAAACCAACATCAGATCAATACCCAGGAAACCATTCTTGTTAGCTAACCTACAGCTAGTTTCTAAATTTCATATTCATTGGGAAAGGTTCCCATTAATTTTATCTAAGATAAATTCTTTAAAATTTATCCTTTAATCTTCCTTTGGATGTCGTTTCAAACCAAATTATGGTTTTTCCAAACTAGTCGAGATTAGCGAACCGTACCGAAGTAATTATTTATTTTATTTCCCAATCCCAACCTATTCATCCCATGAAGCAAAACTGGTAATACTCCATATCTAACACCACGGTGTTATCGGTAAAATTAATTACCGTTTCACGTTCAAATCTAATTAAAGATTTAACTATCGCTTTGGAGCAAAACTGGTAATACTCCATCCTCGCTCATTTTCCATATTTGATAATTTAAATTATCAATTCACATTTCAATCTAATTGCAGATTCATTAAAACTCTTTTTACTGGGTTAAAGAACTAGTGTCATTTAAAACACCCTTCATGATAAACCCACGAATCAATTCTATTTAAAACCCATTTCAAATCCAATTTATTTATTTAAAAATAAATGGGTTTTAATTTCAGTTCAAAACTAGTTCATTTCGATAAAAATCTATTTTTATCTTTTCGAATATGGAGTTTTACATCCCATTTTTTCCCAAATCATTTCTTATGATTTTACACAAATTGTTGATATTTTTAATAATTTTATCAAGGCCCGTACAGTCGATTTCTATCAACGGCCATCGAACTGCACTTACAGCGACCTTTTCCAAATTTGATTTGGATGTATCTCCAAATCCAACCATTAGATTTCAAATTTCTAATATTCGTTAGAAAGCTCTTTTCGATACGAACCCAACGGTTCCGGTTTTAGGAGAATCGGACGGTCGGATCTCCCGTAATGTCCGTTAGAAGTTAATGGTCGAAATTCACGAACTGCCGCGGCGCGGCACGTTCTATTCAGGCCATTATATTATATATAATATATATATATATATATATATATAATATACTTCGTCGATTACTATTTAAAAACGAATTTTATAAATAGTTTTAAATTCGTTTCAAAAACAATTTCAACCTTTATTTCAAATTGAAATCAAAATTGAATTTTCTATTATAAATCCTTTTTACTTTCATTTCTATTTGATTTCAATTCAAATTCGTTTTCAATTCAAATCAAATTCGTTTTCTATTCAAATCAAATTCAATTCGTTTTCTATTCTACTCAATTCGAATTCGTTTTCTATTCTATTCAATTCGAATTCGTTTTCTATTCAAATCAATTCTAATTCGTTTTCTATTATGTTCAAATCGAATTCGTTTTCTATTCTATTCAATTCTAATTCGTTTTCTATTCAAATCAATTCGAATTCGTTTTCTATTCAAATCAATTCTAATTCGTTTTCTATTCAAATCAATTCTAATTCGTTTTCTATCCAAATCAATTCTAATTCGTTTTATATATTCAATTCAATGTCTATTCGATTCTAAAAACGAATATAATCGATATAAATATCGTTCACGTCAAAATAGCGCATCCCTAATCAACACGGCTTTATATACTTCAATAATTCCATTATTCTATTCAACAAATGAATATTTATTTTTGTCAACACATGACTAATCTCAACGAATGAGTACTGTCCACGTGTGACTATTTTTGTTATTTAATATATTTTATAAAAATTATGGTATCTATCGTTAAAATATTTCGTTCAACACATGACTAATCTCAACGGATGAGTACGGTCAACACATGAACCTTTATTTTATAATATAAAGATGTAAATTTTATTGTTAAAATATTTCGTTCAACACATGACTGATCTCAACGGATGAGTACGGTCAACACATGAACCTTTATTTTATAAAATTCTTTATTTTCTAAATTGGAATGAGGCCCAATCAATTACCATATAAAGTTAATTATATGGATTCCATATAACACATGTATATAATAGCAACGATAAATAATCAACCATCTTCCTAAGTGCACTACACTGTATAAGCATCAAATATCGATATCTAACGCTTATAACAGCCTGTCAATTAATCGATCGACATACAACTAATTATTGGGATTAGTGTATGCCGTATTTTATCCCAATACCCGTGTGGGGTTTCAAACAATCAAACACAGATTTTATTTGTGCAGTTGGGCGATGTGTAAAATTTATCGTCCCAATCAATGTCCTTCAAATAGGTGTACATAAACAAACCGTCCGGTTTGTAAATGAATATTTATTTATTCACATTCACGTTAAAAAAATTATTTTTAACGATAAAATATTTTTAACTATATAAATATTTTATTTTCTTTCAACACATTAATTTCTATTTAGTTCATTTACACAATAAAATGATATTTTTATTTTTCTAACTTATTTTAGAAAATTTCGGCGGCATAACGGCACGATACTAGAAACGGGACATGGCCTAGCCTTATCCCCGGTCTAGTGAAGGCCCACGCCATTCACACATCAATCAAATCCATTCCATTTCACCAAACAACTCAATTCAAACCAAATAATCTAACCAACTACACAACCAAACAAACAAGTCCATGGTCTGTGGATGATTGTGTCGGGTGCTACTAAACACCGTTTGCATCCTAGTATTTATATATAACTAGAAAAAGAAATTTAGAGTGAGGAGTTCTCACCAATAGCTATCCCAATTCCACGTCTCTTCATTGATAGAAATCTTCATCGTCCTCGCCTTTTTATCACCTTCGTTGCCCGTATTATCTACATATGTAAAAATCGAATTTTTACTTCGCTATTCAATATATAAAAATCGAATTTTTACTTTGTTATTCAATATATAAAAATCATATTTTTACTACGCTATTCAATATATAAAAATCGAATTTTTACTTCGCTTTTCAATATATAAAAATCAAATTTTCCCACCGCTACTATATATAAAGACTTCGCTTTTCACATATAAAGATTCAATTTTTGTTTCACTACCTATAGAAAGGTGATATTTTTACTATCTTACCTATATAAAAATTATATTTTTATACTTCACATATGCTAAAAATCAAATTTTTAGCTTTCCTATATTATATAAAAATTATATCTTTACTCTCCTATTATAATAAAAATTATATTTTTAATCTTCTACTATATTAAAAATTATATTTTTATTATCTCAACTTTATAAAAATCATATTTTTATTATGCTATAGTGCAAATAAAAATCATACCCCTTTCAAAATTCTATTTTCACACCGTAGCTATATAGATAAAAATTCTTTTTTTACAACGCTATTATATAGATAAAAATTTTATTTTTACTTCGCTATTCTCTACATATATCAAAATCATGTTTTTAATCCTCTGCATATGTAAAAAAAAAAACAGATTTTTTGTACAATGCTAATTATATATATAAACTAAAAACTGAATTTAAATCATGCATTTACATTTATTTTAAAATCAGAAAATAAAACAAGGTATATAACTAAATTAAAAGAAAATAAAATAATAAAAAGGGAAACACCACTTATAGATTTTCGGAGGAGGGGGGTGTTGGCTTCGCCGGTGGTCGGCAGTAGGAGGAAGGGGGGTTCGGTGGTGGTTGCGGTCGATTTTTGATGGCAGGGGGGCTGTGTCGCGAGGGCAGGGGGTGGGGACTGGAGGAGGAGATGTGGTGGGGGAAGGGGAGAGCGGAGACGGAAAGGGGGGCGCCTGGCAGCGCGGTGGCGCGCAGCTCGGAGGAGCGGCGCCGCTCCTCCCTCTTCTTCTTTCCTTTTTTCTCTCGATTCGATTCTAAAAATCAAAGAAGGGGGGGCAGAGTGAATAGATAGGGAGAGGAGAGAGATATTTTATAATTTATTTATTTATTTAATTTATTTTCAAAAAGCAACTTTTTCATACGACCGCTAAACGAGGCCCACCGCCTGTCGTCCATAGCGTTTCACCCCCATTCTGAATACAATGGGATATGTATCGTAAGCTGATTCGATCGTTTCGATCAGTTTCCGTTAAAATCAACATATAACTTTATATATTGAATTTGAACGCGCATTTCAATTTACCGGGGTCACTTACTAACTCTAAAAATCCCCAAAAAATATTTTCTAGCTTCGTATTGACGATATGGTCCTAACAAAACTCATTTCGTCGAATTCTGAGACCGTTTGAAAAATGGCCATTTTCCAGTCGATTAAAATCAACTAAAACTGGTCAAACGCGTTTTCCTTTGCCACGCTCACATATTGATTCGAAAAATAATGAAATTTGAAACCTAGCAATAAATTGACATCACGGATCCAACAAAAGTGGTTTCGTCGAAATCCGAGGTCGTTTGCAAAATGTCTATTTTTAAGGGCCTGAATTCCATAGCGATTATTCAGAATTTTCAACTGGACATATCTTTTGATTCCCGCTATGAAATTTCGATTTTTCAGATTCGTTGGAAAGATATTATCAATTAGATCCTATTATTTTTGGTTTCACTAAAATCCGGTTTGTTTTGCACCCGGTACATTCAATTGAAGTTTGAAATCGAATTATCGAACTACCGCGCCATTTTCAATTCTATTTATAATTATTTATATTCTAACGACGACGTATATAATATATACGTTCTAATTATATTCAAAATAAATTTCTCGTCGATATTATTTAAAATAATTCATTTTAAATATTCAAAATTCGCTAAAATTGCCAAAATAAAAATTTTAAACTGGCTCAGAATTTCCGGGTTATTACAGGTCGACTGGGGAGTCAACCCCCCCCCCCAACTAGGTCGACTGGGGTGTTGACCTCCCCATGACTAGGTCGACTGGGGAGTCGACCTGGGGGTCGACCTGCTCCCGAAACCCAGTTTTTGAACCTGGTTCATTCTGATGTATCCGGTCTCGTTTTCTGCCTAGATTCGTCCGCCTAATCCTATATAAACAGCCCCCTAGCCTCATTTTCTCTACACAATTTCATTTTGTCTATACTCTGCCTCTGTTCTAATTAAAAATAAAAATGGTGTCGCTACTCTGCTGGAATCAAAACTTGGACTGATGCATCTTCTTCCAACCTGAATAGAATTAAAAGATAAATCAAATCTCAAATCAAAGTTTAGAGCTGCAACAACAGTTTATTATCCTTTCTTAAAACCACGAAAGGCAAGTATAGTTATTTTCCGCTATAAACTATAACTACAATTGTGACATGATTGTAAATCTGAATTTGAGGTTGTGTACGTTCTGTTCTGATATATTTTATTATGTATCTCTTTCTTCTTTTTGTTCTATAGCCAGGCTACCATGAGCCTGCGCCACACCTCATAAGAGATTAACGCACAAACGCTAAATTTTAGGACAAATAATAATGCATAATTGGACATGAAACTATTTCCTATGAGACTATTGCCTATGACTATGATTCATTGACTATGAGACTATTGCCTATGACTATGATTCATGACTATGAGACTATTGCCTATGACCTTGAATAAGAAACTATTGTGATTAGTCGCCCATGACTATTGTGGTTAGTTGCATATAGCTATTGTAGTTAGTTTCTTATGCCTATTCCCTTAATGATGTTAGATCTCATATTTAGTATGTAACTTTGCTAGTTTATTCCCATTCACTGTTATGTACATCGAGCCTATAGGGCCATTTCATGAATATTTAGAGAACTTGTGGAAACATGTTATACGGGGATTGGGCGTAGCTTAATTAAGTAAATCGGGCATAGCAAATATGTTGGCATAATATGAATTGGCTATAATAGAGAATGATTTACATGTGTATTAGTCTTGGACATAAATGGTGAAATAGAATATTAAATCTAGCTTTGACATGAACTGTAAATGGGAATATTAAGGCTAAAATTTGGGGCATAGATTGTATTATGAATTATGACCTTGATTTAGGCATGTAAGTTTAGGCTAAATTTAAGATTAGGTAAGATACGTAAATAGAGTTTTAGATATATATAATCTGCTAAATCTGTTATCTGCTAAATCTGTTAAATTGCCTAATCCGTTATCCGTTAAAACTGTTGAATTGCCTAAACTGCTAAATCTGTTATCTGCTAAATCTGTTGAATCGCTTAAACTGTTAGATCTGCTACCTGTTGAATTGTCTGATCTGTTGAAACTAGATAATGGTAATCTGGGTATGGAAATCCGTAGGCTCGACCTAAGATTTAGTAGAACATGGAAATTTGATTAATCTGTTATATCCTATGAAGAAGTTTAATCTGTTAAATAAACAGAATTAGTCTGATATCTGAAAAATCTGTATTGGAATGAATTGGCTATGACACGAGGTTAGGCTCTGTTTGCGGTAGAAGCCTGCCCGGAACCAACCGGCTTAACCAGCGACCGCAAACTGCCAGTCTAATGTAAGAGGTCGTAGGCATAACTGAAATATGCTTAAACACGAGGTTAGGTCTGACTTGTGGCAGAAGTCTGCCTGTAACCGCCCGGCATATCCAACGGCCACAAGCTACCAACCTAATGTGAGAGGTCTGTGCATTAATATTTAATTAATGCAAATCTGGGATAAATATGATGTCTAAGACGTGTTGGGTGGACAAGGTTAAACCAATTGGACTAATGAATTTAACAAACCCGTTTCGTGAATCTGTATGCCCAATTACAAAGTTAGACAAATCTGTAAATCTGTTAAATCCGTAAATCTGATCCGTTAGTCTAAAAACTTGTCTGGTCTGTGAACTAGTTGATCTGAACTCTGTATGGCTGAACTTGTAAACAAGTTAATCTAAAATCTGTTAGTCCGGGGACACAAGGTTAGGAGGGAAATTACTTGTCTCATCTGTTGTTTGGGACCCATATTAGTCAGTAACCCTTTCTGGTATCAAAACTTTGGCCCAACAGTAGGTAGGGTCCGGGCACGCTTATTGAACTAATTATAAGCGGTTCATTCTGATAATGGCAAGGGGTTTTGATGGTGCGTTCCAACCGGGTCATGTGCGTGCATGGATCCCGGTCTTCCTCTGAGGATGTAAGACGTCGTGACATCTGTAAATAGGTCTGTGCCAATTGGTTGTCACTTTAAGGAGTGATGCACCCTACTGTGGAGCCAACACAGGGTATTTATGTATTAGGGAGACGATCGCTTGGGGTAGGGTTTTAGGGTACACTTAGTTCTATCTGTTTCTGTTGGTACCGTCTGTTTCTATTGGGTGGCAACACCTGTCTGTTTCTGCGTGGTACCGTCTGTTTGGGTGGTAAAGGCCCATTTACTAGTGTATACCTAATTCTACATTCTGTTTCTGTAGGGATTAATCTGTTTCTGTTTTTGTACCTTTTGTTCGGGTGGCAAAGGCCCATTATTAGCATTCTGTTTCTGTTCGGGTGGTAAAGGCCCATTATTAGCTTTCTGTTTCTGTCTGTTTCTGTTCGGGTGGTAAAGGCCCATTATTAGCATTCTGTTTTTGTCTGTTTCTGTTCGGGTGGTAAAGGCCCATTTTTAGCATTCTGTTTCTGTCTATTTCTGTTCGGGTGGTAAAGGCCCATTATTAGCATTCTGCTTCTGTTTGTTTCTGTTCGGGTGGTAAAGGCCCATTATTAGCATTCTCTTCTGTGGAAATTATTCTGTTCCCGTTTCTGTTTCAGTTTAGACATTAGGGTGACACCTAATCCTGTTATACTAGTATTAGTGCAGAGAAATGAAAAGTAATATTATTCTGTTTCTTCTGTTTAACCTAAGTACATCTGCTGCTCCTGTTACTGTTATCTCTTATCCAGCTTATTTTCATGTCATAATTATTATTATCAGTTCATATGCTGAGAGTTACTGGACTTGCCAGAATTTATGTTTGACCTTGCTTGTTTTCGCCCCTTTTCTTCCGTCCCCCCCCCCTCCCCCCGGTTTCCAAGGAGGGAATACTTTAGCTTGACCCGGATTTCTTTTGCTCGAAGTACTTGAAGTGCTTAAAGTATAGCTTGACTTCTTATGGCATCTTCTGTGGGGATTATGATTTTAAAGTTTTGTACTCTGATGACTTTCTGAACAAGACTGATATTTATGTACTTGAGTTTTTGGTAAAGATGTAACCAAACTGATTCCTTTTTTTCCGCTGTAATAAAGTTATAATTTCTCAAGTATCGTTTATCTGTCTTGAAATTTTCTGTTCTATTTCCTAAAATGCTCCACCAAAGTTAAGGCATTCCCTTTGTGAGTGTCCTTAACGGAGGTGGGGTGTTACACTTGGTATCAGAGCTGAAGGTTACCAGATTGGGTAAAGTTGTTGAAAACTATTTTCAAAAAGTTTTAAAAGGAAGTATTTTTGAAAGTAAAGCCTATTTTTGAAAAAAACATAATCCCCGAAAGCCATATATCTATCTTTTGATCCTCTGTTTGAATCTTTGTTCCCTTCTTTCTCCGGGGCTTCCGGCTTTCTGGGAGGTAACCTCATCGCGACATGGTTCTGTAGGCTTGATAAGACTACGACACCGGTCAAAGGGCAAATAAACGCCCGACTTCCATCTGTAGCCGCAGTAGTCTCGCCTATGGCTAATTTTCTTTCAAGCTTTGTAGGATTTTCCGTGCGATGGAGGCAGCTTTCGAGGAACTTGTCAACGTGTTACACACAGATAGTAAAGATGAGAATGAGGGAGATTGGCTAAGGAGCACAACCCAAGGATGAGAAACTCATGGGTATGGACTTGGTTCACAAAGGAGGCAAAAAGGAAACAAAAAAGAAGGAAGAAAAGTCTGAAGATAAAGGAGGAGAAAAGTGCTTTACTTATGGAAGCTTGACTCATCTGAACTAGGATTGCCAAAAGAGGGAGGACACTCACTTCAACTGTAGAGAGATGGGACACTTCACTAGGGACTGCCCGAAGAAATGGGGGCAAGGACAGAGGACATGACCTACTTTGGGAAGGCAGGCGAATGCTCTCATAGTTGGTAGATAGGATAAAAGTAGGAAAATTTCCGTAGAGAGTTTAGTTTCCTTATCTGATTATTGAGTTAGAACTCTTTCCGATTTTGGCATTCTGATTCTGTAGTCGAGTCTCTGCACTTTAATGCTAGTCTTGTTTCTGATCTGGTTGTAGTCTCAAACCCCATAGGGGTTACGACTCATCTGTTGGTGGTAGGTTGGGGTTTGAGGGTATCTGTGTTAGGCGTCAAGTCGATTGTAATGCATACATTCTGGGTTTTTAAGGGATATGGTGGGATTTTCCCATGCTTAGTTTTCTAAGAATCATTCGATAATCTGATCTGTACTAGTAGTCTGTAAGCATCTGGATATTTCTGATAAGGTTAAGATTTCCAGTTTTGACATTGTCTAAAGAGGGTAATCCTCTGGGTGTCAATCTGATATTGGTTTCGGTCTTCGGGGCTGATAATTAGGGGAATTATTCTCTCAACCAATGTCTAATGGAAACCAAGTTTTTGTTTTATCTGTACTCGCTTCCATCATTCGATTGTATCCTATCGATCGAATCTTCGAACTTTAGGTAGAAACTAATGGGTGTAAACATGTGTTTGATACATGTTATGTTTGATGGTTGCAAGTGGTTGCTAGTGGTTGCTCGTGGATGCATATACACACACTAGGCACTAGATCATCTCGAAAACACTCTCATACTGCATATGGATGTGTGAGCATTTTCAATTTTTGTGGATGCAAAATGATTGACTCAGCACATGGGTGTTGCATGTGAATGAATGGTTGTCACTCATATAAGAATAATATGGATCAGATAGGAAAATTGCATACATGTTGGACTCATGGCACTGACATAATTCGCATTAAGGAGGTCAACTGAATCAGTGGACCGCCTGATCTTTGCATTAGATAAGGAACATATACACACACTTTTGCATATGTTCATACAACATTAGAAGTTTTCTAAGGATAATGGATGTTTGTGGATGATGGTTGAGTAGATGGATGACTGGATGGTAGGACACATTCTTCTTAACTTGAAGATTTCGAGGACGAAATCCTTTAAGGAGGGGATAATGTAACACCCCGTATTTTCTGTAAACGTATAAGTAAATAATCAGAGAATAATTAATTTTTAAAATAAGAATCAAGGGAAACAGGTTGCGCCATTGCATTCGTCTCAGAATTATGCATGAAATCGAGTCCAAGATTTCGAAAATCGGAGTTCGTATGACCAAGTTATGATCCTCAGAAGTTTCAGGAATTTAAATAAAATAAAATAGCTTAAAAATAAAGCTAGAAATTCGAAATTCAAACCCAGAGAAGGCTGGCGGGAAAATTCCGGCCCAAATACCCAGGTCGACTAGGGAGTCGACCCCCCCCCCCCCAACCAGGTCGACTGGGGAGTCGACTAGGGTGTCGACCTCCCCATGACCAGGTCGACTGGGGAGTCGACCTGGGGGTCGACCTGCTCCCGAAACCCAGTTTTTGAACCTGGTTCATTCTGATGTATCCGGTCTCGTTTTCTGTCTAGATTCGTCTGCCTAATCCTATATAAACAACCCCCTAGCCTCATTTTCTCTACACAATTTCATTCTGTCTATACTCTGCCTTTGTTCTAATTAAAAATAAAAATGGCGTCGCTACTCTGCTGGAATCAAAACATGGACTGATGCATCTTCTTCCAACCTGAATAGAATTAAAAGATAAATCAAATCTCAAATCAAAGTTTAGAGCTACAACAACAGTTTATTATCCTTTCTTAAAACCACGAAAGGCAAGTACAGTTATTTTCCGCTATAAACTGTAACTATAATTGTGACATTATTTTAAATCTGAATTTGAGGTTGTTTACGTTCTGTTATGATATATTTTATTCTGTATCACTTTCTTCTTTCTATTCTATAGCCAGGCTACCACGAGCCTGCGCCACACCTCATAAGAGATTAACGCACGAACGCTAAATTTTGGGACAAATAATAATGCATAATTGGAAATGAAACTGTTGCATATGAGACTATTGCCTATGACTATGATTCATTGACTATGAGACTATTGCCTATGACTATGATTCATGACTATGAGACTATTGCCTATGACATTGAATAAGAAACTATTGTGATTAGTCGCCCATGACTATTGTGGTTAGTTGCATATAGCTATTGTAGTTAGTTTCTTATGCCTATTCCCTTAATGATGTTAGATCTCATATTTAGTATGTAACTTTGCTAGTTTATTCCCATTCACTGTTATGTACATCGAGCCTATAGAGCCATTTCATGAGTATTTAGAGAACTTGTGGAAACATGTTATACGGGGATTGGGCGTAGCTTAATTAAGTAAATCGGGCATAGCAAATATGTTGGCATAATATGAATTGGCTATAATAGAGAATGATTTATATGTGTATTAGTCTTGGACATAAATGGTGAAATAGAATATTAAATCTAGCTTTGACATGAACTGTAAATGGGAATATTAAGGCTAAAATTTGGGGCATAGATTGTATTATGAATTATGACCTTGATTTAGGCATGTAAGTTTAGGCTAAATTTAAGATTAGGTAAGATATGTAAATAGAGTTTTAGATATATATAATCTGCTAAATCTGTTATCTGCTAAATCTGTTAAATTGCCTAATCCGTTATCCGTTAAAACTGTTGAATTGCCTAAACTGCTAAATCTGTTATCTGCTAAATCTGTTGAATCGCTTAAACTGTTAGATCTGCTACCTGTTGAATTGTCTGATCTGTTGAAACTAGATAATGGTAATCTGGGTATGGAAATCCGTAGGCTCGACCTAAGATTTAGTAGAACATGGAAATTTGATTAATCTGTTATATCCTATGAAGAAGTTTAATCTGTTAAATAAACAGAATTAGTCTGATATCTGAAAAATCTGTATTGGAATGAATTGGCTATGACACGAGGTTAGGCTCTGTTTGCGGTAGAAGCCTGCCCGGAACCAACCGGCTTAACCAGCGACCGCAAACTGCCAGTCTAATGTGAGAGGTCGTAGGCATAACTGAAATATGCTTAGACGCGAGGTTAGGTCTGGCTTGTGGCAGAAGTATGCCCGGAACCGCCCGGCATATCCAACGGACACAAGCTACCGACCTAATATGAGAGGTCTGTGCATTAATATTTAATTAATGCAAATCTGGGATAAATATGATGTCTAAAACGTGTTGGGTGGATAGGGTTAAACCAATTGGACTAATGAATTTAACAAACCCGTTTCATGAATCTGTAGGCCTAATTACAAAGTTAGACAAATCTGTAAATCTTTTAAATCCGTGTATCTGATCCGTTAGTCTGAAAACTTGTCTGGTCTGTGAACTAGTTGATCTGAACTCTGTATGTCTGAACTTGTAAACAAGTTAATTTGAAATCTGTTAGTCTGGGGACACAAGGTTAGGAGAGAAATTACTTGTGTCATCTGTTGTTTGGGACCCATATTAGTCAGTAACCCTTTCTGGTATCAAAACTTTGACCCAACAGTAGGTAGGGTCCGGGCACGCTTACTGAACTAATTATAAGTGGTTCATTCTGTTAATGGCGAAGGGTGTTGATGGTTCGTTCCAACCGGGTCATGTGCGTGCATGGATCTCGGTCTGCCTCTGAGGATGTAAGACGCCGTGACATCTATAAATAGGTCTGTGCCAATTGGTTGTCACTTTAGGGAGTGATACACCCTACTGTGGAGCCGACACAGGGTATTTATGTATTAGGGAGCCGATCGCTTGGGGTAGGGTTTTAGGGTACCCTTAGTTCTGTCTGTTTCTGTTGGTACCGTCTGTTTCTGTTGGGTGGCAACACCTGTCTGTTTCTGCGTGGTACCGTCTGTTCGGGTGGTAAAGGACCATTTACTAGCACTACAAGAAAAACCGAGATCAGCGATAGATTTTTAGCAGCGGAAAATTCCGTCGCTAATTAGCGGTGGATTTCCGTGGGCTTTGTAAGAGAAAATATTTTGGATTTTATATGTCATCTTATTATAAATTATTACCGTCGAATACTAATTCTGTCGCTAAATCAATAGAAATTGCAGCTCTTTACCGTCATATAATATTTGACGCTAAATTCCGTTGCTAATAGAGTCGGATTACCGTCGACATAATTTTGAAGCTATTTTCCTGCAGTTTTCTAAGAGATTTGAAACGAACTTTTATATTTTTTATTTATTAAATATTTTGAATTTGTGTTATTACTTAGTAATTAATTAGTAAATTTAAATTTTAAATAAGTTAGAAAAATAAAAACATCATTTTATTTAAAGAATGAACTGAATAAAAATCCATGTGTTAAAATAAAATATTTTATCGTTAAAAATATAATTTTTAACGTGAAGGTGAATAAATAAATATTTATAAACAAATCGGCCGATTTGTTTATACACACTGATTTGACTGATATTGATTGGGTCGATAAATTTTACACATCGCCCAACTGCACAACTAAAATCTGTGTTTGATTGTTTGAAACCCCACACGGGTGTTGGGATGAAATTTGAAGTTCACTCATCCTGATTTTTTAAATATGTCGATCGATTGATTGACAGGCTGTTATAAGCGTTAGATATCTATATTTGATGCTTATACAGTGTAGTGCACTTTGGTTGATGGTTGATTATTTTCAATGCTATTATATATGTGTGATGTATGAAAATCCATATAATTAACTTTATATGGTGATTGATTGGGCCTCATTCCAATTTAGAGAATAAAGAATACTATTAAATAAAGGTTTATGTGTTGACTGTACTCATCCGTTGAGATTAGTCATGTGTTGAACGTAATATTTTAACGATAAATTTTATATCTTCATCACTATTAAATAAAGGTTCATGTGTTGACTGTACTCATCCGTTGAGATTAGTCATGTGTTGAATGAAATAATTTAACAAAAATAGTCACACGTGGACAGTACTCATCCGTTGAGATTAGTCGTGTGTTGACAAAAATAAATATCCATTTGTTGAATAGAAAACGATTTCGAAATGAATTGAATAGAAAACGATTTCGAAATGAATTGAATATAAAACGATTTCGAAATGAATTGAATAGAAAACGATTTCGAAATGAATTGAATATAAAACGATTTCGAAATGAATTGAATATAAAACGATTTCGAATTTGAATTGAATCAAATAGAAAACCAATTTGAATTGAATCAAATAGAAAACCAATTTGAATTGAATCGAATAGAAAACGACTTTGAAATTGAATTGAATTGAAAACAAATTCAAATTGAAAACGGATTGAAATGAATTCAAATTTAATTGAAATTTGAATTGAATAGAAATGAATTTTAAAACGAATTTATAAGGAAAAATTCAATTTTGATTTGAATTGAAATGGAAGTTGAAATTGTTTTTGAAACGAAATTAAAACGATTTATAAAATTCGTTTTAAATAGAAATCGACGAAATATATATTATATATATTATATATATAATATAATGGCCTGAATAGAACGCGCCGCGCCGCGGCAGTTCGTGAATTTCGATCATTTATTTCAAACGGACATTACGGGAGATCCGACCGTCGGATTCTCCTAAAACCGGAACCGTTAGGTTCGAATCAAAAAGAGCTTTCTAACGAATATTTGAAATTCAAAATCTAACGGTTGGATTTGGAGATACATTCAAATAAAATTTGAAAAAGGTCGCTGTAAATGCAGTTCGATGGCCGTTGATGGAAATCGACTGTACGGGCCTTGATAAAATTATTAAAAATAGTAATAATTTGTGTAAAATCATAAGAAATGATTTAAGAAAAATTGGGGTGAAAAACTCCATATTTGAAAGGATAAAAATGGATTCTTATCGAAATGAACTAGTTTCGAACTAAATTTAAAACCCAATTATTTTTAAATAAATAAATTAGATTTAAAAAGGGGTTTTAAATAATCGGAAATTCTAATATATTTGATTTGATTTGAAATGGGTTTATCGTGAACTGTGTTTTCAATAACACTAGTTCTTTAACCCAATAATAAATAGAATGTGATTTGGCTTTGTCGTGAACTGTGTTTTAAATAACACCTAGTTCTTTAACCCAGTAAAAGGAATTTTAACGAATCTGCAATCAGATTGAAATGTGAATCTATAATCTAAATTATCAAATTTAGAAAGTGAGCGAGAACGGAGTATTACCAGTTTTGCTCCAAAGCGATAGTTAAATCTTTAATTAGATTTGAACGTGAGATGGTAATTAATTTTACCGATAACACCATAGTATTAGATATGGAGTATTACCAGTTTTGCTTCATGGGATGAATAGGTTGGGATTGGGAAATAAAATAAATAATTACTTCGGTGTGGTTCGCTAATCTCGACTAGTTGGAAAAACCATAATTTGGTTTTAAATGACATCCAAAGGAAGATTAAAAGATAAATTTGAAAGAATTTATCTTGGATAAAATTAATGGGAACCTTTCCCAAAAGATGTGAATATTTAAATAACAGAATATTCAGAATTGGAATGAGGCGTATATTGTGTTTTCTAGCACTGTTTTTAATATACGCGGATTGTTCGGAAAGGCCGGGTTTATACCCATTCTGAATAACCGATTCGACGATATGTCGAAGATGAAGACGGTGGTTGAAGACCGTAAGTCTTCACATCGTTTGAGTAATTACTGACGATCCTGATTGGGCTGTACACCCAAGAGGATGGAAATAGTTGGTGGTCGTCCAGACGTACTTGGAGATGGATGGATATGCGAGGAAAGTGCCTCCGGTTTCGTTCAGACCTAGAACGGACTTGTAAATGGATGGTGTGTCTGACATTGTATTCCTTTATATTGTATTTTTTGATCTCTGCTAAATATATATCTGTTTGGCGGCGGAGAATTTATTCTCTTTCTTAACGCCCTTCTCTGAGACATACGAGCTCAGAGGTTATATATTGGCAGAAATCAGTAGTACGATATGGATTGATAGTGTGGCATGCTGAGATGCAGTGATCCAGACTTTTGTTGAAAAGCAAAGTTTGGTGGTTGATGATCAAAGCGCAGCTGGTATAGCATGGCTTTGTTTATAGCGTTGATCCGCGAGCCTCACCCTCCGGTATGGAGGTAAACTGATGGTTTGATCAGTATGCTTTTTCGTGGATGGGCACCTTAGTGGTGTCGTGGATTCGATCGACCGAGATGAGCCTAGTGCTCAGGGATATATAGAGTAGGCGGTGTTTTCTCTCGCTGGGACGTAAGCCGCGGCGGTACTCTGGTCCCAAATGTGCGGATGTGCAGACGGTGTTCTCTTGTTGGGACGTAAGCCGTGGTGAATTGCATTACGCGATCGATCTTTTGAATCAGGAGCCACCATGATGGAAATCCAATTTCCGATACGTGTATTCCGGTTTTATTTGTAGAGCCTAGTATGGCGACATAGTGGAATGGGGCACTTATGCCGTCTATGATTGATACTTATGATTTGAAGATATTTTATACAATATGCACTTATAATAGTATCAAATGATTTGTTTTAAACGTATCAAGCATTCTTGGCTATTATAAGGTAAAAACCCTATCCTCCGGCTTGCGTTGCATTGTGTGATGGGACCTGGGTCTTACAATAGCTTCATTTTTCTTTATTTAGCATTGCGCTGTTTTTTTTTATGCACTGGTGTTCTTGGGAGGAAACCCGTTCCGTGTTATACGGCGTGGTCCCTTGATTTACCTAACTTTAAAAATAAAGATTAATAATTGATTTAGTTCTCACACCAGTCACATGACTGACCTGGAGTTTATTGGTTTAACCTAAACTCTGGGTGCCCCTATTTTCCACACGGGCAGCTAGTAGTTTTGGTTTTGCATATTTATATTCACAGGATCCTGGTTTACAGCTGGAATGATATCCGGAAAGCTTTGTATCCGTATATCTCTTCTAGTTGTGTATTGTATTATTTTCCGCTGCGATGTATTTAAATGTAATTTAAATCTCTGATATTTCTGTGTAATATTCATTTATACTCTGTATATTCTTGTATCTGATGGAATTGTTGTAATAACAATGAAATGTTCTTCTGTTTGTGTTCTGTTGTGGCTTGTTCTCGAACTATTCGCGCTTTCCTTTACGGGGAAGTTGCGGGTTTTCACAAAAACTGGTAATACTCCATCCTCGCTCATTTTCCAAATTTGATAATTTAAATTATCAATTCACATTTCAATCTAATTGCAAATTCATTAAAACTCTTTTTACTGGGTTAAAGAACTAGTGTCATTTAAAACACCCTTCACGATAAACCCACGAATCAATTCTATTTAAAACCCATTTCAAATCCAATTTATTTATTTAGAAATAAATGGGTTTTAATTTCAGTTCAAAACTAGTTCATTTCGATAAAAATCTATTTTTATCTTTTCGAATATGGAGTTTTACATCCCATTTTTTCCCAAATCATTTCTTATGATTTTACACCAATTGTTGATATTTTTAATAATTTCATCAAGGCCCGTACAGTCGATTTCCATCAACGGCCATCGAACTGCACTTACAACTACCTTTTCCAAATTTGATTTGGACGTATCTCCAGATCCAACCGTTAGATTTCAAATTTCTAATATTTGTTAGAAAGCTCTTTTCGATTCGAACCCAACGGTTCCGGTTTTAGGAGAATCCGACGGTCGGATCTCCCGTAATGTCCGTTCGAAGTTAATGGTCGAAATTTAAGAACTGCCGCGGCGCGGCGCGTTCTATTCAGGCCATTATATTATATATAATATATATATATAATATACTTCGTCGATTACTATTTAAAAATGAATTTTATAAATAGTTTTAAATTTGTTTCAAAAACAATTTCAACCTTTATTTCAAATTCAAATCAAAATTGAATTTTCTATTATAAATCCTTTTTACTTTCATTTCTATTTGATTTCAATTCAAATTCGTTTTCTATTCTATTCTATTCGAATTCGTTTTTTATTCTATTCAATTCGAATTCGTTTTCTATTCAAATCAATTCTAATTCGTTTTCTATTCTATTCAAATCGAATTCGTTTTCTATTCTATTCAATTCGAATTCGTTTTCTATTCAAATCAATTCGAATTCGTTTTCTATTCAAATCAATTCTAATTCATTTTCTATTCAAATCAATTCTAATTCGTTTTCTATTCAAATCAATTCTAATTCGTTTTATATATTCAATTCAATTTCTATTCGATTCTAAAAATGAATATAATCGATATAAATATCGTTCGCGTCAAAATAGCGCATCCCTAATCAACACGGCTTTATATACTTCAATAATTCCGTTATTCTATTCAACAAATGAATATTTATTTTTGTCAACACATGACTAATCTCAACGAATGAGTACTGTCCACGTGTGACTATTTTTGTTATTTAATATATTTTATAAAAA
Organism: Allium sativum; assembly: GCA_030737875.1. NCBI lineage: Eukaryota > Viridiplantae > Streptophyta > Magnoliopsida > Asparagales > Amaryllidaceae > Allium > Allium sativum. The sequence goes on from CM060925.1 coordinate 117,109,056, forward strand.
TTATGGTATCTATCGTTAAAATATTTCGTTTAACACATGACTAATCTCAACGGATGAGTACGGTCAACACATGAACCTTTATTCTATAATATAAAGATGTAAATTTTATTGTTAAAATATTTCGTTCAACACATGACTGATCTCAACGGATGAGTACGGTCAACACATGAACCTTTATTTTATAAAATTCTTTATTTTATAAATTGGAATGAGGCCCAATCAATTACCATATAAAGTTAATTATATGGATTCCATACAACACATGTATATAATAGCTACGATAAATAATCAACCATCATCCAAAGTGCACTACATTGTATAAGCATCAAATATCGATATCTAACGCTTATAACAGCCTGTCAATCAATCGATCGACATAAACTAATTATTGGGATTAGTGTATGCCGTATTTTATCCCAATACCCGTGTGGGGTTTCAAACAATCAAACACAGATTTTATTTGTGCAGTTGGGCGATGTGTAAAATTTATCGTCCCAATCAATGTCCTTCAAATAGGTGTACATAAACAAACCGTTCGGTTTGTAAATGAATATTTATTTATTCACATTCACGTTAAAATTTTTATTTTTAATGATAAAATATTTTTAACTATATAAATATTTTATTTTCTTTAAACATATTAATTTCTATTTAGTTCATTTACACAATAAAATGATATTTTTATTTTTCTAACTTATTATAGAAAATTTCGGCGGCATAACGGCATGATACTAGAAACGAGACAAGGCCTAGCCTTATCCCCGGTCTAATGAAGGCCCACGCCATTCACACATCAATCAAATCCATTCCATTTCACCAAACAACTCAATTCAAACCAAATAATCTAATCAACTACACAACCAAACAAATAAGTCCATGGTCTGTGGACGATTGTGTCGGGTGCTACTAAACACCGTCTGCATCCTAGTATATATATATATAACTAGAAAAATAAATTTAGAGTGAGGAGTTCTCACCAATAGCTATCCCAATTCCACGTCTCTTCATTGATAGAAATCTTCATCGTCCTCGCCTTTTTATCACCTTCGTTGCCCGTATTCTCTACATATGTAAAAATCGAATTTTTACTTCGCTATTCAATATATAAAAATCGAATTTTTACTTTGTTATTCAATATATAAAAATCATATTTTTACTACGCTATTCAATATATAAAAATCGAATTTTTACTTTGCTTTTCAATATATAAAAATCAAATTTTCCCACCGCTACTATATATAAATACTTCGCATTTTCACATATAAAGATTCAATTTTTATTTCACTACCTATATAAAGGTGATATTTTTACTATCTTACCTATATAAAAATTATATTTTTATACTTCACATATGCTAAAAATCATATTTTTAACTTTCCTATATTATATAAAAATTATATCTTTACTCTCCTACTATAATAAAAATTATATTTTTATTATCTCTACTTTATAAAAATCATATTTTTATTATGCTATAGTGCAAATAAAAATCATACCCCTTTCAAAATTCTATTTTCACACCGTAGCTATATAGATAAAAAATTCTATTTTTACAACACTATTATATAGATAAAAATTCTATTTTTACTTCGCTATTCTCTACATATATCAAAATCATGTTTTTAATCCTCTGCATATGTAAAAAATCAGATTTTTTTTACAATGCTAATTATATATATAAACTAAAAACTGAATTTAAATCATGCATTTACATTTATTTTAAAATCAGAAAATAAAACAAGGTATATAACTAAATTAAAAGAAAATAAAATAATAAAAAGGAAAACACCACTTACAGATTTTCGGAGGAGGGGGGTGTTGGCTTTGCCAGTGGTCGGCAGTAGGAGGAAGGGGGGTTCGGTGGTGGTTGCGGTCGATTTTTGTTGGCAGGGGGGGCTGTGTCGCGAAGGCAGGGGGTGGGGACTGGAGGAGGAGATGTGGTTGGGGAAGGGGAGAGCGGAGACGGAAAGGGGGGCGCCTGGCAGCGCGGTGGCGCGCTGCTCGGAGGAGCGGCGGCGCTCCTCGCTCTTCTTCTTTCCTTTTTTTTTTTCTCGATTCGATTCTGAAAATCGAAGAAGGGGGGGGGGGGCAGAGTGAATAGATAGGGAGAGGAGAGAGATATTTTATAATTAATTTATTTTCAAAAAGCAACTTTTTCATACGACCTCTAAACGAGGCCCACCGCCTGTCGTCCATAGCGTTTCACCCCCATTCCAAACACAATGGGATATGTATCGTAAGCTGATTCGATCGTTTCGATCAGTTTCCGTTAAAATTAACATATAACTCTATATATTGAATTTGAACGCGCATTTCAATTTACCGGGGTCACATACTAACTCTAAAAATCCCCGAAAAATATTTTCTAGCTTCGTATTGACGATACGGTCCTAACAAAACTCATTTCGTCGAATTCTGAGACCGTTTGAAAAATGGCCATTTTCCAGTCGATTAAAATCAACTAAAACTGGTCAAACGCGTTTTCCTTTGCCACGCTCACATATTGATTCGAAAAATTATGAAATTTGAAACCTAGCAATAAATTGACATCACGGATCCAACAAAAGTTGTTTCGTCGAAATCCGAGGTCGTTTGCAAAATGTCTATTTTTAAGGGCCTGAATTCCAAAACGACTATTAAGAATTTTCAACTGGACATATCTTTTGATTCCCGCTATGAAATTTTGATTTTTCAGATTCATTGGAAAGATATTATCAATTAGATCCTATTATTTTTAGTTTCACTAAAATCCGGTTTGTTTTGCACCCGGTACATTCAATTGAAGTTTGAAATCGAATTATCGAACTACCGCGCCATTTTCGATTCTATTTATAATTATATATAATTATTTATATTCTAACGACGACGTATATAATATATACATTCTAATTATATTCAAAATAAATTTCTCGTCGATATTATTTAAAATAATTCATTTTAAATATTCAAAATTCGCTAAAATTGCCAAAATAAAAATTTTAAACTGGCTCAGAATTTCCGGGTTATTACAATCTCCTCCACTTAAAACTTTTCATCCCCGAAAAGGAACGAGGCCGAAAGTGGTTTGATTAATCAACTCTACGCTCATTCTGGCTTCCATTCTCCAACTTTTCAGTTTCTGAGAATTTTCAAATTCTTCAAAAATTTGGCTAACACCCTTAATTTTCGAAAAAAATCGCCATAACCTCCCCTGCACCGGGAGCCACGGGAAAATCCCGAAATTGCCATACAGGCCTTCTGATCTCAAAAAGAAAAAGAAAAAGCCAAGCGGCTAGCCAGTAGGCTCATAAAATCATCATCACCCAAACAAAACAGTAAATTATAGTAAACATGTACCTATTTGTCGGGCAAACAAATTTTATTCTCTGCTCTAGCCTCCTTGCTATGACCTGTTCAATGTAAGTACATATAGATGCATGCAAATGCGACCAATTTTCAATACAATTCAATATTTGGTTCAATTAGGCTAAATGGTTCAAAATTATCAACCAAATACACAAACAACACAAACATCAATCAATTAGTGGATTAGAGTTTCAAATTCATAATTGGATATACATACAGAAAATCATATTTTTGATGCCAAATCACAACAAATAAATCTATCTATATAAGTTTTGATTCTCACACCAGTCTGATGGAAATATATAGATATCACACCTTTGTCACTCAGAAATAAATGCTGATGATGTTTCGAACCACCATCAGAACATCTCCGGGCTACTAGAGTGCGGTTCTATATCTATCCGGTATATTAAAACTTCAAATATACGTTCATGACGCGTATATGCAAAATCTTTATATATCGGATTGTCCAAATTCAAAATAAATAAATATTCAAATACGTATAAAGCGATTTAAATTTTCAAAGCAAAATTGTTTTCATTTGAAAAATATACTCTTCACACTCGTTCTAGGATACTACTGATCCTATCTCTAACGAGTCATTCTAATTGGATATGACTAACCCAATATCTGATGAATTCTTTCATATGGTTCTAATGTGTCTTGTTCTCGAGCTCTGTAAACCAAAGTTCTGATACCAAATGTGACGGCAAGGAATATCGCTCGATCCGAATCAGTCGTTAAACCGATCTAGACCGTTCGAAACCCCTGATCGTTTGAGAACACGACAAAATTGAACGCAGACGGAAGAACATTTCATTGCTATTACAACAATTCCATCAGATACAAGAATATACAGAGTATGAATAAATATTATACAATAAAGAATATCAGAGATTTAAATACAGTATTGCAGCGGAAAAATAATACAAAACACAACTGAAAGTAATACACGAATACAGAGCTTTCCGAGCATCGTTCTAGCTGTAAATCAGGATCCTGTGAATATAAATCTGCAAAATCAAAACTACTAGCTGCCCGTGCGGAAAATAGGGGCACCCAGAGTTTAGGCTAAAACAATAAACTCCAGGTCAGTCATGTGACTGGTGTGAGAACTAAAACAGTTATTTAAAACTTTACTTTAAAAGATAGTAATTCAAGGGACCACGCCGTATAACACGGGACGGGTTTCCTCCCAAGAATACCAGTGCATAGAAAATACAACGCAGTGCTTTTTCAAAAAATGAAGCTATTATAAGACCCAGGTCCCATCACACAATGCAACGCAAGCCGGAGGATAGGGTTTTCCCTTATAATAGCCAAACATGCTTGGTACGTTTTAAAAACAAATCATTTGATACTATAATAAGTGTATAGTGTCAAAACGATTTTCAATCATAAATATCAATCATAGACGGCATAGCATCCCATGCTACTATGTCGCCATACTAGGCTCTACAAATAAAGCCGAAATATCTCGTATTGGAAATTGGATTCCATCATGAGTCGAGGCAAGGGGCAAGCTCCTCTCCGCTTCGAGACACTCTAGCAAATGCCTCGGGACTACACACTCTGGGTAACCCCGGATGCTTCAGGGTCGGTCCTCTCTTACGTTTGAGGATTATTTATTCCTGAACACACGTTTCGCGGTCCTTACAGACCTAAAATCGAGGCGCCTCATCCAACAACCACATAGGTGAAAAGTATATAAATGTCAGGGCTGGTAAGTCACTGACACCGCCATAGCTAGAAAGAAACGTCGTGCTCTCCCTGCAGTCCTTATCCCGTTTTTGACTCATACCGAGGTGTGAGGCTCGCGAATTCACGTTATACACAAAGCTGCCACGTAGGTCGTGCTTTGATCATCAACCACAAGACTTTGCTTTTCAACAGAAGCCTTGATCATTGCATCTCAGCGTGCCACACGGGCAATTCATGCCATGCGATTGGTATTTATCGATATATAACCTCTAAGCTCGTACGTCTCAGAGAAGGGCGTTAAGCAAGAGAATAAATTCTCCGCCGCCAAATAGATATATATTTAACAGAAATCAATCAACACAGAATAAAATCCAATGTCAGACACACAATCCATTTACAAGTTCGTTCTGGGTCTGAACGAAACCGGAGGCACTTTCCTCGCATATCCATCCATCTCCAAGTACGTCTGGACAACCACCAACTATTTCCGTCCTCTTGGGTGTACAACCCAATCAGGATCGTCAGTAATTATCCAAACGATGTGAAGATTTCCGGTCTTCAACCACCGTCTTCATTTTCGACTTATCGTCGAATCGGTTATTCAGAATGGGTATATACCCGGCCTTTCCGAACAACCCGTGTATATTAAAAACAAATGTTACACAAACACAACATACGCCTTATTCCAATTCAGCAGCCACTAACCATAAATCAACAAGAGAACAATTTCCCAAATATTAACCCCGAAGGCTGAAACCAACATCAGATCAATACCCAGGAAACCATTCTTGTTAGCTAACCTACAGCTAGTTTCTAAATTTCATATTCATTGGGAAAGGTTCCCATTAATTTTATCTAAGATAAATTCTTTAAAATTTATCCTTTAATCTTCCTTTGGATGTCGTTTCAAACCAAATTATGGTTTTTCCAAACTAGTCGAGATTAGCGAACCGTACCGAAGTAATTATTTATTTTATTTCCCAATCCCAACCTATTCATCCCATGAAGCAAAACTGGTAATACTCCATATCTAACACCACGGTGTTATCGGTAAAATTAATTACCGTTTCACGTTCAAATCTAATTAAAGATTTAACTATCGCTTTGGAGCAAAACTGGTAATACTCCATCCTCGCTCATTTTCCAAATTTGATAATTTAAATTATCAATTCACATTTCAATCTAATTGCAGATTCATTAAAACTCTTTTTACTGGGTTAAAGAACTAGTGTCATTTAAAACACCCTTCATGATAAACCCACGAATCAATTCTATTTAAAACCCATTTCAAATCCAATTTATTTATTTAAAAATAAATGGGTTTTAATTTCAGTTCAAAACTAGTTCATTTCGATAAAAATCTATTTTTATCTTTTCGAATATGGAGTTTTACATCCCATTTTTTCCCAAATCATTTCTTATGATTTTACACAAATTGTTGATATTTTTAATAATTTTATCAAGGCCCGTACAGTCGATTTCTATCAACGGCCATCGAACTGCACTTACAGCGACCTTTTCCAAATTTGATTTGGATGTATCTCCAAATCCAACCATTAGATTTCAAATTTCTAATATTCGTTAGAAAGCTCTTTTCGATACGAACCCAACGGTTCCGGTTTTAGGAGAATCGGACGGTCGGATCTCCCGTAATGTCCGTTAGAAGTTAATGGTCGAAATTCACGAACTGCCGCGGCGCGGCGCGTTCTATTCAGGCCATTATATTATATATAATATATATATATATATATATATATATATAATATACTTCGTCGATTACTATTTAAAAACGAATTTTATAAATAGTTTTAAATTCGTTTCAAAAACAATTTCAACCTTTATTTCAAATTGAAATCAAAATTGAATTTTCTATTATAAATCCTTTTTACTTTCATTTCTATTTGATTTCAATTCAAATTCGTTTTCAATTCAAATCAAATTCGTTTTCTATTCAAATCAAATTCAATTCGTTTTCTATTCTACTCAATTCGAATTCGTTTTCTATTCTATTCAATTCGAATTCGTTTTCTATTCAAATCAATTCTAATTCGTTTTCTATTATGTTCAAATCGAATTCGTTTTCTATTCTATTCAATTCGAATTCGTTTTCTATTCAAATCAATTCGAATTCGTTTTCTATTCAAATCAATTCTAATTCGTTTTCTATTCAAATCAATTCTAATTCGTTTTCTATTCAAATCAATTCTAATTCGTTTTATATATTCAATTCAATGTCTATTCGATTCTAAAAACGAATATAATCGATATAAATATCGTTCACGTCAAAATAGCGCATCCCTAATCAACACGGCTTTATATACTTCAATAATTCCATTATTCTATTCAACAAATGAATATTTATTTTTGTCAACACATGACTAATCTCAACGAATGAGTACTGTCCACGTGTGACTATTTTTGTTATTTAATATATTTTATAAAAATTATGGTATCTATCGTTAAAATATTTCGTTCAACACATGACTAATCTCAACGGATGAGTACGGTCAACACATGAACCTTTATTTTATAATATAAAGATGTAAATTTTATTGTTAAAATATTTCGTTCAACACATGACTGATCTCAACGGATGAGTACGGTCAACACATGAACCTTTATTTTATAAAATTCTTTATTTTCTAAATTGGAATGAGGCCCAATCAATTACCATATAAAGTTAATTATATGGATTCCATATAACACATGTATATAATAGCAACGATAAATAATCAACCATCTTCCTAAGTGCACTACACTGTATAAGCATCAAATATCGATATCTAACGCTTATAACAGCCTGTCAATTAATCGATCGACATACAACTAATTATTGGGATTAGTGTATGCCATATTTTATCCCAATACCCGTGTGGGGTTTCAAACAATCAAACACAGATTTTATTTGTGCAGTTGGGCGATGTGTAAAATTTATCGTCCCAATCAATGTCCTTCAAATAGGTGTACATAAACAAACCGTCCGGTTTGTAAATGAATATTTATTTATTCACATTCACGTTAAAAAAATTATTTTTAACGATAAAATATTTTTAACTATATAAATATTTTATTTTCTTTCAACACATTAATTTCTATTTAGTTCATTTACACAATAAAATGATATTTTTATTTTTCTAACTTATTTTAGAAAATTTCGGCGGCATAACGGCACGATACTAGAAACGGGACATGGCCTAGCCTTATCCCCGGTCTAGTGAAGGCCCACGCCATTCACACATCAATCAAATCCATTCCATTTCACCAAACAACTCAATTCAAACCAAATAATCTAACCAACTACACAACCAAACAAACAAGTCCATGGTCTGTGGATGATTGTGTCGGGTGCTACTAAACACCGTTTGCATCCTAGTATTTATATATAACTAGAAAAAGAAATTTAGAGTGAGGAGTTCTCACCAATAGCTATCCCAATTCCACGTCTCTTCATTGATAGAAATCTTCATCGTCCTCGCCTTTTTATCACCTTCGTTGCCCGTATTATCTACATATGTAAAAATCGAATTTTTACTTCGCTATTCAATATATAAAAATCGAATTTTTACTTTGTTATTCAATATATAAAAATCATATTTTTACTACGCTATTCAATATATAAAAATCGAATTTTTACTTCGCTTTTCAATATATAAAAATCAAATTTTCCCACCGCTACTATATATAAAGACTTCGCTTTTCACATATAAAGATTCAATTTTTGTTTCACTACCTATAGAAAGGTGATATTTTTACTATCTTACCTATATAAAAATTATATTTTTATACTTCACATATGCTAAAAATCAAATTTTTAGCTTTCCTATATTATATAAAAATTATATCTTTACTCTCCTATTATAATAAAAATTATATTTTTAATCTTCTACTATATTAAAAATTATATTTTTATTATCTCAACTTTATAAAAATCATATTTTTATTATGCTATAGTGCAAATAAAAATCATACCCCTTTCAAAATTCTATTTTCACACCGTAGCTATATAGATAAAAATTCTTTTTTTACAACGCTATTATATAGATAAAAATTTTATTTTTACTTCGCTATTCTCTACATATATCAAAATCATGTTTTTAATCCTCTGCATATGTAAAAAAAAAACAGATTTTTTGTACAATGCTAATTATATATATAAACTAAAAACTGAATTTAAATCATGCATTTACATTTATTTTAAAATCAGAAAATAAAACAAGGTATATAACTAAATTAAAAGAAAATAAAATAATAAAAAGGGAAACACCACTTATAGATTTTCGGAGGAGGGGGGTGTTGGCTTCGCCGGTGGTCGGCAGTAGGAGGAAGGGGGGTTCGGTGGTGGTTGCGGTCGATTTTTGATGGCAGGGGGGCTGTGTCGCGAGGGCAGGGGGTGAGGACTGGAGGAGGAGATGTGGTGGGGGAAGGGGAGAGCGGAGACGGAAAGGGGGGCGCCTGGCAGCGCGGTGGCGCGCAGCTCGGAGGAGCGGTGCCGCTCCTCCCTCTTCTTCTTTCCTTTTTTTTCTCGATTCGATTCTAAAAATCAAAGAAGGGGGGGCAGAGTGAATAGATAGGGAGAGGAGAGAGATATTTTATAATTTATTTATTTATTTAATTAATTTTCAAAAAGCAACTTTTTCATACGACCGCTAAACGAGGCCCACCGCCTGTCGTCCATAGCGTTTCACCCCCATTCTGAATACAATGGGATATGTATCGTAAGCTGATTCGATCGTTTCGATCAGTTTCCGTTAAAATCAACATATAACTTTATATATTGAATTTGAACGCGCATTTCAATTTACCGGGGTCACTTACTAACTCTAAAAATCCCCAAAAAATATTTTCTAGCTTCGTATTGACGATACGGTCCTAACAAAACTCATTTCGTCGAATTCTGAGACCGTTTGAAAAATGGCCATTTTCCAGTCGATTAAAATCAACTAAAACTGGTCAAACGCGTTTTCCTTTGCCACGCTCACATATTGATTCGAAAAATAATGAAATTTGAAACCTAGCAATAAATTGACATCACGGATCCAACAAAAGTGGTTTCGTCGAAATCCGAGGTCGTTTGCAAAATGTCTATTTTTAAGGGCCTGAATTCCATAGCGACTATTCAGAATTTTCAACTGGACATATCTTTTGATTCCCGCTATGAAATTTCGATTTTTCAGATTCGTTGGAAAGATATTATCAATTGGATCCTATTATTTTTGGTTTCACTAAAATCCGGTTTGTTTTGCACCCGGTACATTCAATTGAAGTTTGAAATCGAATTATCGAACTACCGCGCCATTTTCAATTCTATTTATAATTATATATAATTATTTATATTCTAACGACGACGTATATAATATATACGTTCTAATTATATTCAAAATAAATTTCTCGTCGATATTATTTAAAATAATTCATTTTAAATATTCAAAATTCGCTAAAATTGCCAAAATAAAAATTTTAAACTGGCTCAGAATTTCCGGGTTATTACAGGTCGACTGGGGAGTCAACCCCCCCCCCAACTAGGTCGACTGGGGTGTTGACCTCCCCATGACTAGGTCGACTGGGGAGTCGACCTGGGGGTCGACCTGCTCCCGAAACCCAGTTTTTGAACCTAGTTCATTCTGATGTATCCGGTCTCGTTTTCTGCCTAGATTCGTCCGCCTAATCCTATATAAACAGCCCCCTAGCCTCATTTTCTCTACACAATTTCATTTTGTCTATACTCTGCCTCTGTTCTAATTAAAAATAAAAATGGTGTCGCTACTCTGCTGGAATCAAAACTTGGACTGATGCATCTTCTTCCAACCTGAATAGAATTAAAAGATAAATCAAATCTCAAATCAAAGTTTAGAGCTGCAACAACAGTTTATTATCCTTTCTTAAAACCACGAAAGGCAAGTATAGTTATTTTCCGCTATAAACTATAACTACAATTGTGACATGATTGTAAATCTGAATTTGAGGTTGTGTACGTTCTGTTCTGATATATTTTATTATGTATCTCTTTCTTCTTTTTGTTCTATAGCCAGGCTACCATGAGCCTGCGCCACACCTCATAAGAGATTAACGCACGAACGCTAAATTTTGGGACAAATAATAATGCATAATTGGACATGAAACTATTTCCTATGAGACTATTGCCTATGACTATGATTCATTGACTATGAGACTATTGCCTATGACTATGATTCATGACTATGAGACTATTGCCTATGACCTTGAATAAGAAACTATTGTGATTAGTCGCCCATGACTATTGTGGTTAGTTGCATATAGCTATTGTAGTTAGTTTCTTATGCCTATTCCCTTAATGATGTTAGATCTCATATTTAGTATGTAACTTTGCTAGTTTATTCCCATTCACTGTTATGTACATCGAGCCTATAGGGCCATTTCATGAATATTTAGAGAACTTGTGGAAACATGTTATACGGGGATTGGGCGTAGCTTAATTAAGTAAATCGGGCATAGCAAATATGTTGGCATAATATGAATTGGCTATAATAGAGAATGATTTACATGTGTATTAGTCTTGGACATAAATGGTGAAATAGAATATTAAATCTAGCTTTGACATGAACTGTAAATGGGAATATTAAGGCTAAAATTTGGGGCATAGATTGTATTATGAATTATGACCTTGATTTAGGCATGTAAGTTTAGGCTAAATTTAAGATTAGGTAAGATACGTAAATAGAGTTTTAGATATATATAATCTGCTAAATCTGTTATCTGCTAAATCTGTTAAATTGCCTAATCCGTTATCCGTTAAAACTGTTGAATTGCCTAAACTGCTAAATCTGTTATCTGCTAAATCTGTTGAATCGCTTAAACTGTTAGATCTGCTACCTGTTGAATTGTCTGATCTGTTGAAACTAGATAATGGTAATCTGGGTATGGAAATCCGTAGGCTCGACCTAAGATTTAGTAGAACATGGAAATTTGATTAATCTGTTATATCCTATGAAGAAGTTTAATCTGTTAAATAAACAGAATTAGTCTGATATCTGAAAAATATGTATTGGAATGAATTGGCTATGACACGAGGTTAGGCTCTGTTTGCGGTAGAAGCCTGCCCGGAACCAACCGGCTTAACCAGCGACCGCAAACTGCCAGTCTAATGTAAGAGGTCGTAGGCATAACTGAAATATGCTTAAACACGAGGTTAGGTCTGACTTGTGGCAGAAGTCTGCCTGTAACCGCCCGGCATATCCAACGGCCACAAGCTACCAACCTAATGTGAGAGGTCTGTGCATTAATATTTAATTAATGCAAATCTGGGATAAATATGATGTCTAAGACGTGTTGGGTGGACAAGGTTAAACCAATTGGACTAATGAATTTAACAAACCCGTTTCGTGAATCTGTATGCCCAATTACAAAGTTAGACAAATCTGTAAATCTGTTAAATCCGTAAATCTGATCCGTTAGTCTGAAAACTTGTCTGGTCTGTGAACTAGTTGATCTGAACTCTGTATGGCTGAACTTGTAAACAAGTTAATCTAAAATATGTTAGTCTGGGGACACAAGGTTAGGAGGGAAATTACTTGTCTCATCTGTTGTTTGGGACCCATATTAGTCAGTAACCCTTTCTGGTATCAAAACTTTGGCCCAACAGTAGGTAGGGTCCGGGCATGCTTATTGAACTAATTATAAGCGGTTCATTCTGATAATGGCAAGGGGTGTTGATGGTGCGTTCCAACCGGGTCATGTGCGTGCATGGATCCCGGTCTTCCTCTGAGGATGTAAGACGTCGTGACATCTGTAAATAGGTCTGTGCCAATTGGTTGTCACTTTAAGGAGTGATGCACCCTACTGTGGAGCCAACACAGGGTATTTATGTATTAGGGAGACGATCGCTTGGGGTAGGGTTTTAGGGTACACTTAGTTCTATCTGTTTCTGTTGGTACCGTCTGTTTCTGTTGGGTGGCAACACCTGTCTGTTTCTGCGTGGTACCGTCTGTTTGGGTGGTAAAGGCCCATTTACTAGTGTATACCTAATTCTACATTCTGTTTCTGTAGGGATTAATCTGTTTCTGTTTTTGTACCTTTTGTTCGGGTGGCAAAGGCCCATTATTAGCATTCTGTTTCTGTTCGGGTGGTAAAGGCCCATTATTAGCTTTCTGTTTCTGTCTGTTTCTGTTCGGGTGGTAAAGGCCCATTATTAGCATTCTGTTTTTGTCTGTTTCTGTTCGGGTGGTAAAGGCCCATTTTTAGCATTCTGTTTCTGTCTATTTCTGTTCGGGTGGTAAAGGCCCATTATTAGCATTCTGCTTCTGTTTGTTTCTGTTCGGGTGGTAAAGGCCCATTATTAGCATTCTCTTCTGTGGAAATTATTCTGTTCCCGTTTCTGTTTCAGTTTAGACATTAGGGTGACACCTAATCCTGTTATACTAGTATTAGTGCAGAGAAATGAAAAGTAATATTATTCTGTTTCTTCTGTTTAACCTAAGTACATCTGCTGCTCCTGTTACTGTTATCTCTTATCCAGCTTATTTTCATGTCATAATTATTATTATCAGTTCATATGCTGAGAGTTACTGGACTTGCCAGAATTTATGTTTGACCTTGCTTGTTTTCGCCCCTTTTCTTCCGTCCCCCCCTCCCCCCGGTTTCCAAGGAGGGAATACTTTAGCTTGACCCGGATTTCTTTTGCTCGAAGTACTTGAAGTGCTTAAAGTATAGCTTGACTTCTTATGGCATCTTCTGTGGGGATTATGATTTTAAAGTTTTGTACTCTGATGACTTTCTGAACAAGACTGATATTTATGTACTTGAGTTTTTGGTAAAGATGTAACCAAACTGATTCCTTTTTTTCCGCTGTAATAAAGTTATAATTTCTCAAGTATCGTTTATCTGTCTTGAAATTTTCTGTTCTATTTCCTAAAATGCTCCACCAAAGTTAAGGCATTCCCTTTGTGAGTGTCCTTAACGGAGGTGGGGTGTTACACTTGGTATCAGAGCTGAAGGTTACCAGATTGGGTAAAGTTGTTGAAAACTATTTTCAAAAAGTTTTAAAAGGAAGTATTTTTGAAAGTAAAGCCTATTTTTGAAAAAAACATAATCCCCGAAAGCCATATATCTATCTTTTGATCCTCTGTTTGAATCTTTGTTCCCTTCTTTCTCCGGGGCTTCCGGCTTTCTGGGAGGTAACCTCATCGCGACATGGTTCTGTAGGCTTGATAAGACTACGACACCGGTCAAAGGGCAAATAAACGCCCGACTTCCATCTGTAGCCGCAGTAGTCTCGCCTATGGCTAATTTTCTTTCAAGCTTTGTAGGATTTTCCGTGCGATGGAGGCAGCTTTCGAGGAACTTGTCAACGTGTTACACACAGATAGTAAAGATGAGAATGAGGGAGATTGGCTAAGGAGCACAACCCAAGGATGAGAAACTCATGGGTATGGACTTGGTTCACAAAGGAGGCAAAAAGGAAACAAAAAAGAAGGAAGAAAAGTCTGAAGATAAAGGAGGAGAAAAGTGCTTTACTTATGGAAGCTTGACTCATCTGAACTAGGATTGCCAAAAGAGGGAGGACACTCACTTCAACTGTAGAGAGATGGGACACTTCACTAGGGACTGCCCGAAGAAATGGGGGCAAGGACAGAGGACATGACCTACTTTGGGAAGGCAGGCGAATGCTCTCATAGTTGGTAGATAGGATAAAAGTAGGAAAATTTCCGTAGAGAGTTTAGTTTCCTTATCTGATTATTGAGTTAGAACTCTTTCCGATTATGGCATTCTGATTCTGTAGTCGAGTCTCTGCACTTTAATGCTAGTCTTGTTTCTGATCTGGTTGTAGTCTCAAACCCCATAGGGGTTACGACTCATCTGTTGGTGGTAGGTTGGGGTTTGAGGGTATCTGTGTTAGGCGTCAAGTCGATTGTAATGCATACATTCTGGGTTTTTAAGGGATATGGTGGGATTTTCCCATGCTTAGTTTTCTAAGAATCATTCGATAATCTGATCTGTACTAGTAGTCTGTAAGCATCTGGATATTTCTGATAAGGTTAAGATTTCCAGTTTTGACATTGTCTAAAGAGGGTAATCCTCTGGGTGTCAATCTGATATTGGTTTCGGTCTTCGGGGCTGATAATTAGGGGAATTATTCTCTCAACCAATGTCTAATGGAAACCAAGTTTTTGTTTTATCTGTACTCGCTTCCATCATTCGATTGTATCCTATCGATCGAATCTTCGAACTTTAGGTAGAAACTAATGGGTGTAAACATGTGTTTGATACATGTTATGTTTGATGGTTGCAAGTGGTTGCTAGTGGTTGCTCGTGGATGCATATACACACACTAGGCACTAGATCATCTCGAAAACACTCTCATACTGCATATGGATGTGTGAGCATTTTCAATTTTTGTGGATGCAAAATGATTGACTCATCACATGGGTGTTGCATATGAATGAATGGTTGTCACTCATATAAGAATAATATGGATCAGATAGGAAAATTGCATACATGTTGGACTCATGGCACTGACATAATTCGCATTAAGGAGGTCAACTGAATCAGTGGACCGCCTGATCTTTGCATTAGATAAGGAACATATACACACACTTTTGCATATGTTCATACAACATTAGAAGTTTTCTAAGGATAATGGATGCTTGTGGATGATGGTTGAGTAGATGGATGACTGGATGGTAGGACACATTCTTCTTAACTTGAAGATTTCGAGGACGAAATCCTTTAAGGAGGGGATAATGTAACACCCCGTATTTTCTGTAAACGTATAAGTAAATAATCAGAGAATAATTAATTTTTAAAATAAGAATCAAGGGAAACAGGTTGCGCCATTGCATTCGTCTCAGAATTATGCATGAAATCGAGTCCAAGATTTCGAAAATCGGAGTTCGTATGACCAAGTTATGATCCTCAGAAGTTTCAGGAATTTAAATAAAATAAAATAGCTTAAAAATAAAGCCAGAAATTCGAAATTCAAACCCAGAGAAGGCTGGCGGGAAAATTCCGGCCCATATACCCAGGTCGACTAGGGAGTTGACCCCCCCCCCAACCAGGTCGACTGGGGAGTCGACTAGGGTGTCGACCTCCCCATGACCAGGTCGACTGGGGAGTCGACCTGGGGGTCGACCTGCTCCCGAAACCCAGTTTTTGAACCTGGTTCATTCTGATGTATCCGGTCTCGTTTTCTGTCTAGATTCGTCTGCCTAATCCTATATAAACAACCCCCTAGCCTCATTTTCTCTACATAATTTCATTCTGTCTATACTCTGCCTCTATTCTAATTAAAAATAAAAATGGCATCGCTACTCTGCTGGAATCAAAACATGGACTGATGCATCTTCTTCCAACCTGAATAGAATTAAAAGATAAATCAAATCTCAAATCAAAGTTTAGAGCTACAACAACAGTTTATTATCCTTTCTTAAAACCACGAAAGGCAAGTACAGTTATTTTCCGCTATAAACTGTAACTATAATTGTGACATTATTTTAAATCTGAATTTGAGGTTGTTTACGTTCTGTTATGATATATTTTATTCTGTATCACTTTCTTCTTTCTATTCTATAGCCAGGCTACCACGAGCCTGCGCCACACCTCATAAGAGATTAACGCACGAACGCTAAATTTTGGGACAAATAATAATGCATAATTGGAAATGAAACTGTTGCCTATGAGACTATTGCCTATGACTATGATTCATTGACTATGAGACTATTGCCTATGACTATGATTCATGACTATGAGACTATTGCCTATGACATTGAATAAGAAACTATTGTGATTAGTCGCCCATGACTATTGTGGTTAGTTGCATATAGCTATTGTAGTTAGTTTCTTATGCCTATTCCCTTAATGATGTTAGATCTCATATTTAGTATGTAACTTTGCTAGTTTATTCCCATTCACTGTTATGTACATCGAGCCTATAGAGCCATTTCATGAGTATTTAGAGAACTTGTGGAAACATGTTATACGGGGATTGGGCGTAGCTTAATTAAGTAAATCGGGCATAGCAAATATGTTGGCATAATATGAATTGGCTATAATAGAGAATGATTTACATGTGTATTAGTCTTGGACATAAATGGTGAAATAGAATATTAAATCTAGCTTTGACATGAACTGTAAATGGGAATATTAAGGCTAAAATTTGGGGCATAGATTGTATTATGAATTATGACCTTGATTTAGGCATGTAAGTTTAGGCTAAATTTAAGATTAGGTAAGATATGTAAATAGAGTTTTAGATATATATAATCTGCTAAATCTGTTATCTGCTAAATCTGTTAAATTGCCTAATCCGTTATCCGTTAAAACTGTTGAATTGCCTAAACTGCTAAATCTGTTATCTGCTAAATCTGTTGAATCGCTTAAACTGTTAGATCTGCTACCTGTTGAATTGTCTGATCTGTTGAAACTAGATAATGGTAATCTGGGTATGGAAATCCGTAGGCTCGACCTAAGATTTAGTAGAACATGGAAATTTGATTAATTTGTTATATCCTATGAAGAAGTTTAATCTGTTAAATAAACAGAATTAGTCTGATATCTGAAAAATCTGTATTGGAATGAATTGGCTATGACACGAGGTTAGGCTCTGTTTGCGGTAGAAGCCTGCCCGGAACCAACCGGCTTAACCAGCGACCGCAAACTGCCAGTCTAATGTGAGAGGTCGTAGGCATAACTGAAATATGCTTAGACACGAGGTTAGGTCTGGCTTGTGGCAGAAGTATGCCCGGAACCGCCCGGCATATCCAACGGACACAAGCTACCGACCTAATATGAGAGGTCTGTGCATTAATATTTAATTAATGCAAATCTGGGATAAATATGATGTCTAAAACGTGTTGGGTGGATAGGGTTAAACCAATTGGACTAATGAATTTAACAAACCCGTTTCATGAATCTGTAGGCCTAATTACAAAGTTAGACAAATCTGTAAATCTTTTAAATCCGTGTATCTGATCCGTTAGTCTGAAAACTTGTCTGGTCTGTGAACTAGTTGATCTGAACTCTGTATGTCTGAACTTGTAAACAAGTTAATTTGAAATCTGTTAGTCTGGGGACACAAGGTTAGGAGAGAAATTACTTGTGTCATCTGTTGTTTGGGACCCATATTAGTCAGTAACCCTTTCTGGTATCAAAACTTTGACCCAACAGTAGGTAGGGTCCGGGCACGCTTACTGAACTAATTATAAGTGGTTCATTCTGTTAATGGCGAAGGGTGTTGATGGTTCGTTCCAACCGGGTCATGTGCGTGCATGGATCTCGGTCTGCCTCTGAGGATGTAAGACGCCGTGACATCTATAAATAGGTCTGTGCCAATTGGTTGTCACTTTAGGGAGTGATACACCCTACTGTGGAGCCGACACAGGGTATTTATGTATTAGGGAGCCGATCGCTTGGGGTAGGGTTTTAGGGTACCCTTAGTTCTGTCTGTTTCTGTTGGTACCGTCTGTTTCTGTTGGGTGGCAACACCTGTCTGTTTCTGCGTGGTACCGTCTGTTCGGGTGGTAAAGGACCATTTACTAGCACTACAAGAAAAACCGAGATCAGCGATAGATTTTTAGCAGCGGAAAATTCCGTCGCTAATTAGCGGTGGATTTCCGTGGGCTTTGTAAGAGAAAATATTTTGGATTTTATATGTCATCTTATTATAAATTATTACCGTCGAATACTATTTCTGTCGCTAAATCAATAGAAATTGCAGCTCTTTACCGTCATATAATATTTGACGCTAAATTCCGTTGCTAATAGAGTCGGATTACCGTCGACATAATTTTGAAGCTATTTTCCTGCAGTTTTCTAAGAGATTTGAAACGAACTTTTATATTTTTTATTTATTAAGTATTTTGAATTTGTGTTATTACTTAGTAATTAATTAGTAAATTTAAATTTTAAATAATTAATGTTAATAATACATTAGTAATTAATAATAAATAATATCTATTAGAAGTAAATAAAATTCAATAGTTAATGCTGATTAATCATTAATTACTATATAATATAAATAAGAGGTAATAGTAATTAATAAAATACATTGTTGTTCGATGTTTATTAAATTTGTTTTGATAATCAATGATTATTTAATAGTCTTTAATACGATTAATTAAATTAATATCAAGAAATTATTCATACATATTTGCTTTGAAGAAATTGATTGGTACGTATTATTTGATAAATAATTAGTAATTAAGAAAAACAAAATGGTCAAAGTTTAAAAATAAGAAGTTAAATAAATATTAAAGAATTTCGAAATTCAAAAAATTCATGTTAATAGTTAATGTTAATAATACACTTATGTGATGTAGTTAAATTTTACATAATTAATGTTATTAATACACTTACATGATGTAGTTAAATTTTAAACCTTGCAAACTTTTTGGTGTTATAAGTTATTATATTCACATTCCTTCCCCCGCATTTCTTCATCCGCTCATTTTATTACTAAAAACAGGGCCGCAAAATTCCCAAACATAAACCCTAACTTTGTCCCCAAATTTATCCCGCTACTTCCTCTTTGTCGTTAACCATTAGGAAGACCAAACCCTAAATTCATCCTTCTAATCTCGTCGTCATCTCTCCGACGTTCTCCAATCGCCTTCATACTCTCCACCTTTCCATCGTTGCCATAAGAAAGGCAAACACCAAGCTGGCTCGCCTCTGTTGTCGTTGGGTCGCTCGCCTCTGTCACCGATTCTCACCGATGTTGCACCGCTCCTCCGTTGTCGATTGCCTATGTCGATGGTCACTGCCATTGCGTCGCTCCTCCATTGTTGATCGCCGCCGATGCTGCCCTCTGTGCTTGCGCTCATGGCTACAGTCTTTCCAACGACGGTTATAGGTACGTTGGTGTATTTTGCATATTTTTTATTTTATCTACAAACTGCTGCTCCATCCTAATGTTTTTCCCCATGGCAATCTCTTCTGAAAAGGGGTAAAACGTCTCAAGTACGAGACTATCCATTAGATATTTAACTGATATTTGTATTTATTTTATGATATAGTGATTTATTGCCTTTTCTTTTTACTAAGCTTGCTTTTGAGTGTATTGTATATTATAGCTCAGATATTATAGTTAAGAAATGTTTTTGTAAATTGTATATTATAATCTTAAAATAAATTATCTTGCTTCTTTAGCAACATAATAAAAATTAAGAAACATCTAATTTCAACTTTCATAAAACGTTGATGGATCTTGTTCGCAAGCTGTGTGCAACTTCTGAACTATAGTTTTTAAAGCAAGTTGTATATGGTACACTTGAAACTGTGCTCCTGTAAAATTTTGAACTAATATGATATTGGTGTGCTTTGAAATT
The DNA here is from genome assembly GCA_030737875.1 of Allium sativum. Taxonomy (NCBI): domain Eukaryota; kingdom Viridiplantae; phylum Streptophyta; class Magnoliopsida; order Asparagales; family Amaryllidaceae; genus Allium; species Allium sativum. Next base: position 117,129,398 of record CM060925.1, read on the forward strand.
GTGTTAGTACATCTGATGAAGAAAAGAAATAAAAGGGGTAAACGACGTTTTACTGTTGTTGTTCTAGATTGCACTAGCACATTAAAAGCATTGCCATAGTTTTCAGATTACAAAATGATAGTTTTTACCGGTAGGAACTGGTTTCTATTTAATAAAAAGCCAGAATTGTCGTAATGTGTAATAATTTAAAAAATTTCCTAATGTCTAAAGTAGAAGAGAGAAGTAATCCTTAGAATTATGCTCATATATAATTTTGAAAGACGATAAAATTACATTGTTCCATGTGTTTCTGTTAGAGTATATGCATTCTGTCGTCAGTGATTGCGTCTCTTCTCACAATGGCCATTGTATTCCAATTTATGGATGACATAACCATCATCATAATGTTCTTATGGCAATCATTTAAAAGTGTTTAGGTAGTTTGATTTCATATCCCGTAAATTTAATGTACAGTTTTGCTTGGTTTCCGATTATGTTCTCAATGGTTGTTGATAAATATGTTCCAGACTATGTTGATAAATTAAATAAATTAATAGACAGGTTTAAGAAATCTTTTTGTCACCTAATTATTACTGTGGAGAAAAAGCAAACGTAAGCCTGTCAAAAACAGCTAACAATATCAATTGTTCTGCTTAGTCAATTCACTCTTCTCTAAGTGAAAAGTATTATCGTTCTCCCATTCATATTGACATTGTTATGATCCTGTTTTTGAATAGCATAAAAATTGCATATTATAGGGACAAATTTTGAAAAATGTTCAGCAAGTATTATACCTGACAAAAGATACTGAAACTGAACTGATATGGTCAAGTTGGTTATAACAATCAGTATTATCTTGCTCCCATTCATATTGACATCGTTACGATCATGTTTTTGAATGGCATAAAAATGCATATTATAGGGACAAATTTTGAAAAATGTTCAGCAAGTATTATACTTGAAAAAAGATATTTAAACTGAACTGATATGGTCAAGTTGGTTATAACAATCAATATTACTTCTGTTAGATTGAAACACGTCAAATGGCAAATCTAAATTAAACTGACTATGACTAAAGTGTTTCATGGGTCATGGATGCATTCTAATTTAACTTCCATCTTATTACAAATATACCTGCATGCTCCCAGCTAACATCCCAGAAAATATAATGGTTCTTCAACAGATTAGATCCTCTTCATCTTTTTGACAAGTCAGTAATGTTTTATATTACAGTGTACTTGATGTTCCAACTTTTATAAACCAAAGGATGATGTTCCGGCTTTTATATTATAATGTAGTTTTATATTTGTCACTTTATTAATGAGTAACTGATATGCGCTTAAAAATTTGTTAGTGGATTTTTTTTACAGAATATTAATGGAAAAAATGCAGCGGAAGAACTAGTGATTCCACGTGGTAATACGCCATAGGTGGTCATTGAGTTTAGTTTTTTCATTCTTTTAGCATGGAAAATATAAAATAAAGAATTTAGTTATTGTGTTATAACATCCATAAACTTGAATGTTTCATTGCTAAATAGAAGGTGGTCATGATAAAACTCATTTCCATACCCGAAATCCTAAATGGGTAAGCTTCAGTTTCAAATTTGATGTGCATGACCCAATCCTAAATACATTCAAAAAAGAAATTCATTTCTATAAATTCATAACATTAGTTTATCTTTTGTTTATGTATGCAAGATAAAACATTCAAGCATCGCTTATACATTTATATGTGCAGATCGAAAGTGAGTTTGTTCAAGAAATCAGTTTTTTTACAAGGAACACTTAAAAAATCTGTAAATTTAGACTACTGGTGTTATTTTATGCCATGAACATCTTCCCATATCACATCAAATACAACACTGATAATTAGAAATATTTCAAAATACATGTTTTTTTATATTATACGTGCCTCTGTGTGCTCACAAACGGTCTTGTGTGAGTGATTTTCTAGTATAACAATTTATATGTTAATTAAAATAAGCGTGATCAAGATAATCATAATTATGCAATAGAGTTTAATTGCACAGCTCATCTTAACAAAATATTGCATGAGACTTTTTTACATGTCATTTTTCTTCAATGATTTAATGGTATAGCAGGATATTATTATAATACGACGTAATTTCTTACAGCACATTTGGTGTGGAATTATGAAGACTTTTGTCTCAAATGCGTATGGAGCAAGCTTGTACTGATTCAGTTTTCTCTATATTTTCTAATCTTGGGCTACAGGTTTGTTTCTCATTGTTGATCTTATATTAGAAATATTATCGTCTCATTATTATATTTAATATAAGGTTATGTTAACGCATTGTATTTACTTAAGTATTTCAAATACAGTAAGAAATAGCATAGGTGGAGTATTTAACTGACATAAACCACTAATATAGTGGGGAAAAAAGTATTTGTGTTTGGAGATCTATCAAATGCCTTACTTTAATATTTTTGTTGAGGTGCAAAAATTTCGAAATAAATGAATATTGGAGTTGATATTTCACATACCATATTCCTATCTGACTTATTAAATTTGATTTTGAAATATGATTAATATATGTAGTGCAAGTCATGCAAATAGAAATATCTTCAAGTAAATTTTACATACATACATACATACATATATATATATATATATTACATTGAAAAGTTCATACTGTTTCGGTAATTCATGCTGTTTTAGTTCATTTTGTTCTAGTAGCATAGGTCAGCAAGAATTAGTAATTCATGCTATGTTAAATATTGAACGATAACTGTAACAACCCGAATTTTAACAACGTGTTAAGACAAGAATCAAGGCAGAATTAAATTATCAAATATGAATCAGGATAAACGGGTTGCGCCATTACGTTCGTCTCGGAAAAATACGCGAAATAGAGTCCGAAATTTCATAAATCGGAGTCCGTATGACCCAGTTAAGGCCCAACGAAGTTTCACGAAATTTCAAAACCGAAAACAGATTTGAAATTCAGCCCAAAAAGAGAGGCGGGAAAATTCCCGCCAGACACACAGGGTGTCGACCCCTGGGTCGACCCCCCTCCAGGGGGTCGACATAGGTGTCTACCCCTGGGTTGACCCCTCCCCAGGGGGTCGACATGGGTGTCAACCCCTGGGTCGACCCCCCCTGTAGAGCCCCGACCTGGTGCACCTGCTTGTCATGTTGGCTCGGTTTTGGAGACTTGTGACGGATTTTGACGATTCAGATCTATCCTAGGGTTTATCCTATGGCCTAAAATGCTCCTAAACTCTATAAAAAGATCCCTAAGCCTACCCTAAACCCTCACAAATCACTCATGCCACGAAGTGCTGCCCAAATGCCGAGTGATCATGGCCTCCATCTCCAACTCCAAGAGCTCATGCATTCAAATCGGATCCGAATCAAAGGTGCTAGCTTGCTACATCAAATCAAGGGAGTGAATCAACGTTGCTATGCAAGTTTCATGACGGTTCTTCTTCAAAGGAGCCACCTTTCTTCGTCGAGACGATTCATGCTAATTTGCTAAGCCACGCTATGTAAGTTCTAGCTACTTCGAGATGTTAACGGTAGTTTAATCATGGCATGGAATAAAATATGGTTAAACATGAATGCTATAACCTATGCAAGCCTAGTTTGCTCCTTTATCATGAACATATGACTTTGGGTTATGTTTTAGCGACTAAACCATGCTATTCATGTTGCATTGGACTTAGTTTGCCATGCAAGATTGGACCTTTACTTGTAATATGATAGCATGAACACTTAGAGCCACTTTGACTTGTGAAATAGTTGCATAAATTGGACTTCGGGGCTTATGCATGTAAATGAAACCAACCCTCTTATGATATCATGTTTATGTGTGGCCAAATCCCGTTATGACATCATGCATGTTTATGGCCAAATCCCGTTATGATAATATGTATGTTTGTGGCCAAATTCCCTTATGAAACTATGCATGCTTGTGGCCAAATTCCCTTATGATACTATGCATGTTTGTGGCCAAATTCCCTTATGAAACTATGCATGCTTGTGGCCAAATTCCCTTATGATACTATGCATGTTTGTGGCCAAATTCCCTTATGATACTATGCATGTTTGTGGCCAATATGTTGGTATAATACCCTACTATGTGACTCGCTTCCACTTGGGTTGGAAATACGTTTGGGTAGCTTAGGAAAAAACGTGGGTATGACATGAAAAACTTGACATGGGGTTTACATGAGAACATGACATTCATGATACACTTAAATATGGTCATGACACGTGGGAAAACATGGAACTTGAACTAGACATGGGTGGGTTGTAATTGTAATAAGACACTAGACCAAACATGAAAGTGGCCAACTCGAGGTTGGGTTGAGTTTGTAGCATAAATCTACCCGGACCCGCCCGGCTTAACTACTGGCTACAAACAATAGGATCCAATGTGAGAAGTTGGTCATGTCGTGCTTAAGACCCGAGGTTAGACTAGGTTATGGTGTAAAACTACCCGGACCCGCCCGGCTTAACTAGTAACCACAACAAGGTCTAATGTGAGAGGTTGAGAGTGCATTAATTAAATTAATGCCACATGATAAGGTTAAGTAAATTTGACTAATGAAACTTAACCGATATGACACGAATGGGTAGGTTAAGTGGGACCGGGCTTGATTTCTTAATGACACTTAACCATACAAGACAATTAGGGGATGGGGTTAAGTAATTTACGCTTAACTAATCCGGCTTGGTAATTAGATGGGGTTAAGTAACCTATACTTAACTAATCTAAACACGGTAGTTTGATGGGGTTAATTTAAGCACTTAACCAATCTAAACTTGGTAATTCAATGAGGTTAAGTAACCAATACTTAACCAATTTAACATGATAATTTAATGGGGTTAAGTAACTTATACTTAACCAATTATACATGATGACTTGATGAGGTTAAGTAACCTACACTTAACCAATCTAATATGTGGACCTGGTAGGGTTAAGTCACAAGACCTTTTAAATTAGGCTTAACCATTGTAATACGATTAGTGGATAGGGGTAAGTTAACCTATACTTAACCAATCCGACTCGATAATCTGATGGGATTAAGATAATCTATGCTTAATCAATCTAACATGATAATCTGATAGGGTTAAGACAAATAAATACTTAACCAATTTGACTTGATAGGGTTAAGTCATGAGCTTCTTGGTATACTTAACCAACTTGTAGGGCTAAACCTTGAACTTAAATACTTAGCCAATCTTGACATGATTCGTAGGCGGGCTAAGTCATGAACCTGAATAACAACACTTAACCCAATAGACAAAACCCTAGTGAGAGGAACTAGGTAGAAAATCGTGGTTAATCAAGGGTAACGGGGAAAAGAAGCTAAGTGGTAAACCTTAGTTAAGTATAACTAAGTAATAATTCTTAGCCAAGGACATGGGACTCATTCATGAATGGATGAGTAACCCGATATGGTAGGTCATCGCTTAAACACACGAGTAGGAGCAAATTATCCGACTTGGATAAGGGCTCCGACGAACTGGGTAGCGAAGCGGTAGCTTCGGGGGACGTGAGGGTACTCTTGGTATCCCTCTGTGAGGTGGCAGGTGGTCCATGAAACCCGGCCTCACAGAGGTTAAGGTCCGCGGTAGAAGAGCCAAGAGTATGCCTTGGTTGCTATGCGAGCGACCTAAAGACTGGGATGGATTAGCGTGGAGTCGACGATACTTGATTTTGCCCTGGATAGCACGTCGCCGACTACCTACCATCTTTAGTCAATCGTGTACGAACGGAAAGGCAGAGAACTCCCAACAGACCATGTTCTTGCTATCGAGTCATGGGTGAGGTTGGCCCATAGGAAAGTGGGGCTATAGTGGGGCTGGGATGTAGTTCTCATACATGATTTTACTTGGATTGCCTTTCAGTAGTGGAGGGAGGGGTCACGTGGGACCATAGCCACAGGTACAAAAACAGACCTTGATATCTGCATCAGCAGACGACTTGAAGCTCCCGACCGAGTTCCGTATTTCTTGATTTGCCCTGGCACGGAACTTGGATGGCACATTGAGGAACATGTGCGTCTAGACATGGAAAACGATTCACGATACATACGCGGGATAAAGGGCGCGGTTGACGGGTGGCATAATCCCTAGTGGTCCTAGGTGGCCAAAACCCAAACCGAGACACGGAAACGTTCATTAGGTAGCATAATCCCTAGTGGTCCTAGGTGGCATAAATCCTAAGTGAACACGCGATAGTTTATGGTAAGAAAACATAACTTGATCAAGGGTAGCAGTCCAAAACAACTTCAAGGATAAAATGGTACTATGTTGAAGTGGTATAGATTTACATAGGAAAGCCCGTACGGCCTACGGCAAGGGACTGAACTTATACATGGAAAGAAACATACGAGTTGGGAAAACCTACATATGCTATATATTAGGTTGACATGGACCATTACATGACATTGGGCAAAGGGACATTCATAGTTAACACATGACGCGGGTTGGGATACTAGTACGAGAGGTGCAGAGCAAATATACATGTTAGAACCATGAGAAATATACATGATAGATACCGTGGGATGTTATACAGGATAGATACCTTGGGATAGTATACTTGATAGAAACCTGACGATGGGATACCTTGATTTATCATGACACCGTAGTTTATCATGATATCTTAGTTTACCTTGCTACAGTAGTTCAGCCTGTTACCCTGGTTTGGTTTATCTATCTTGTCGTCATCCTTATGTTTACTTTCAGTTTATGCATGTCATGTTACCTTTACCTGTTTTTATACTGGAAGTAGATAGGACTTACCAGTCTTTATGACTGACCCCGTTTTGTTTCGCCTCTTTGTCTTCCGTTCCCCCCCCCAGGTTTTAGGGAGGAAACGCTGTTATCTAGTTCGGACTTCTTCCGCCTGAAGATCATCACGCATGGCTTGGACTTTTCTTGGCTATGGCTAATTTACTGTTTTACTTGGGGAATAATTTATGAAACGGTTTTATGCTTCTTTACTATTGCAAGACAGATTTTGATGTATTCTGATGTAAAAGGCTTTAGACCTTATTTTATAAGGTAATGAAATTTGTTTTACTTCCGTTGTTTTATATATGTTCTGTCTTGTAATATTTCTATGCATGTTTACCTCGATAATGCTTCACCAAACCTAGTGCATTCCCTTTATGAGTGACCCTAGCGGAGGTGGGGTGTTACAATAACTCATGATGTTTTGTATTATCTCTAAATAGAGTTTATTTTACATCAAAGCTTAAATTAAAAAGATTTCTGTTTTTTCATTTTTTTGAGCATTGAGAATTAGTAACTCAATTCTGCTTTTCTATTTTTATATTCTTGCAGTTTTGTTTGTGGGCGTGAATAAACATCTTTACAAATTTGAGAAGGGTAGACATCATTGAAGTATTGGTGATGCAGGTTGTTATCTGAACCTTCTAAATAGAATTGGAATCTCATTAGATATCCATTTAAATCCCTGCTATTATGTATTATATGTTTACATAATTGATGGAAGCTCATGTCAGTTGCATGCCCCCCCATGCATTTACACTGCTGTGCAGGCTGCTAGGATCTAATCTGTTGGCTTCAAAAGCTTAAACCTAGTAAGATATGATATTTTAAAACTGATTTCATTTCTTTTTTTTTAGAACTATGAAAATCTGTTTGTTGATGTATTCTTGAAACTCTCATTTTCCAAAATAGGAATGAAATGAAAAACCAGAAGCTTTATTTGTTGATGTATTCTTTGCAGTTTTGTTTCACCTGTTAGAATAAGAGACAAGACTACATTAAAATGGATTGATATAAGGTATTTTTGATAAGTTTTACTTCAGTTTTTTTAATAGTTTAAATACCATACAAATTTCATATTAGTTCATTCATTACTACACATGATTTTAAACAATTTCTCAAATATCTGAAGGCAGTATGCGTATTATTTATTAGTTCATTCCTTTTTACAATTAAATATGTAAATTGATTCATTATATCTAAGATTAGTCATTAGATTTCATTACTAAATTGGTACACATTCTTTGGAGGCATACTTTTGATTATTCCATAACAAGATTTTCACTAGTATTGCTGATAAATGTTTACCTGTTCCAATGTTACAACTTGTAATGCGAACATACTGACAGTTTCGAAGACGCCGTGTTAGGGCTGCATTCAGGAGCTTGGATATTCGATTTACTTATACATACACCTATACATCGATGAACACCAATACACAATTGAACGTTCCAAATCTCATGTTAATCAGTTCATGACCATGAGCATTGTGGATGTTTAGAGACTATAATAGAAATATCATAGTTATTATATTAGCAACAAAACTGTTGTATATGCATTAGGAGACCTACTGCATTCCTGCTACCAATAAAAAGTTTGAAATATGATCAAATATGATAAACCACAACAGAGGTTCAGTGCGACTTTGATAGTTTTTTTTATATACAACAAAAATAGTAAGTTCTTTCTTATATATACAATGTAGTACTATAATATATGTATTCATTATTGTTTAGAAATAATAAGTTTTATTATTATTTATAATAATGTGTTTTCTTTTTGTTTGGGTCTTTCTGGAGTATCTAAATTGGAATTATTACTTTGAAGAATTATTAGTCTGGTTCCGAGATGTGCAGTACAATTTCCTATTTCTTTTAGTACAACACCACATTGTGATAGTCCGCTGTTACATGTTTACCTTAATTTTACTGTCTTTCAAACTTATATGCGATGAATAATATTGCAGGTGCAAGAAGTCATGGAAGGAGGAAAGGTGAGCACAGAAGATATGTAAATGAAAGAACATTGAAACCATCGAAGAAGTTGGTAGCGTACACATGTATTAGGGGACTTAGACTTGCAGTTTGTACTTCCCATAAATGCCATTGGACAAAGCATCAATATAAACTTTAATGTATGGAGTGAGAACTGGTTTGTTGGTAATTGATCCAACGTTAATTGTATGATATAATATTGGAACTATTCGATAAACAGATGGATGATTTGTGAATGCATACACATAAAAATATATAGATTTTTTTTTATTTTTTTGTGTATTTCAAGTTCGTAAATTCAAAAAAGCTTGCATGTGACGTTTTTTAATATTAATTACGTCTTCGTGCTTTTATATATATATATATATATATATATATATATATATATATCAGAAGGGGAATAGCGACAGATTGCCGGCAAAAGTTTTTTAAATAAAAATTATTTGTCGCAAATCCATTGCTATCTTGCAAGGGTTTACCGACGGATAATTATAAATAATAATTTAAAAAAAATACTTTTCCATCGCTAAAATGTCAGTAAATAAATTAAAATTAAATTAATAAATAAAATTATATTTTTATTATATAAATAGTAAAATGACGGAAAACAGTCGGAAAACTCATGCTATATTCCGTCGCTAAATCTGACACAATTACCGTCATGGTTTTTACCGACCACCGTGTTATGCTGGCAATCCGTCGCTAAAGCCGATATAGCGACGGATTAGCAGCGGATTCTGTTGCTGCTAAATGCTGTTTTTCTTGTAGTGTAGTGTACACCTAATTCTACATTCTGTTTTTGTAGGGATTAATCTGTTTCTGTTTCTATACCTTCTGTTCGGGTGGCAAAGGCCCATTATTAGCATTCTGTTTCTGTCTGTTTCTGTTCGGGTGGTAAAGGCCCATTATTAGCATTATGTTTCTGTCTCTTTCTGTTCGGGTGGTAAAGGCCCATTATTAGCATTTTGTTTTTGTTTGTTTCTATTCGGGTGGTAAAAGCCCATTATTAGCATTTTGTTTCTGTCTGTTTCTGTTCGGGTGGTAAAGGCCCATTATTAGCATTCTTTTTCTGTCTATTTCTGTTCGGGTGGTAAAGGCCCATTATTAGCATTCTGCTTCTGTCTGTTTCTGTTCGGGTGGTAAAGGCCCATTACTAGCATTATCTTCTGTGGAAATTATTCTGTTCCCCTTTCTGTTTCAGTTTAGACATTAGGGTGACACCTAATCCTGTTATACTAGTATTAGTGTAGAGAAGTGAAAAGTAATATTATTCTGTTTCTTCTGTTTAACCTAAGTACATCTGCTGCTCATGTTACTGTTATCTCTTATCCAACTTATTTTCCTGTCATAATTATTATTATCTGTTCATATGCTGAGAGTTACTGGACTTGCCAGACTTTATGTCTGACCTTGCTTGTTTTCGCCCCTTTTCTTCCGTTCCCCCCCCCCCCCCCCCGCCAAGGTTTCCAAGGAGGGAATACTTTAACTTAACCCGGATTTCTTCTGCTCGAAGTACTTGAAGTGCTTAAAGTATGGCTTAACTTCGTATGGCATCTTCTGTGGGGATTATGATTTTAAAGTTTTGTACTCTTATGACTTTCTGAACAAGACCGATATTTATGTACTTGAGTTTTTGGTAAAGATGTAACCAAACTGATTCCTATTTTTCCGCTGTAATAAAGTTATAATTTCTCAAGTATCGTTTATCTATCTTGAAATTTTCTGTTCTGTTTACTAAAATGCTCCACCAAAGTTAAGGCATTCCCTTTGTGAGTGTCCTTAATGGAGGTGGGGTGTTACATCTTGTCACACCTGCCATTTATGTAACGATCTCTCTTCTCCACTTTATATGCCTATCATGTTACTTTTATTTATTTACTGGCTAAAAGTAACTAGACTCGCCAGACTTTATGTCTGACCCTTTTGTTTCTCCTTCTTTCTTCCATTCCCTCCCCCCCCCCCCCCCATCGGTTTTCAGGGAGGAAACACTCAGGCTTAGTCAGGACTCAGATTTCATCTTGCTAGGAGCTACTTGTGAAGTATGGCTCAATTTCTTTTCTCTGCTATGGCTTAACTCTTTTATTTGGGGAATTATGCTTTTTATATACTTATGCACTCTTATGATGCAAGACAGAAGTTATTTTATTGTAATGGTTATTGTGACTCATGGTATTGTGGACCACGGCATTATGATTTATGTTTGAAATAAAAAATTAAATTTCCGCTGCTATTTTATTTGTATCTGTCTTGTAATCATTATGTGTCTGTTTACCTATAACGCTTCACGAAACTTAATGCATTCCCTCAGCGAGTGACATTAACAGACGTGGGGTGCCACACTTGGTATCAGAGCTGAAGGTTACTAGATTGGATAAAGTACTTGAAAATTATTTTCAAAAAGATTTTAAAAGAAAGAATTTTCAAAAAGAAAAGTCTGTTTTGAAAAGCATTCCCCAAAAAGCCATATGTAGTATCCTTTGTTCCTTTATCTAGATTTCTTCCTTTTCCTTTTTCAGCACGTCTAGGGAACAAAACATTCCTAATATCCCAGAGGGTGCCACAATACCCGGATGGTTCCGTAGGTATTTGGAGGCCACGAAGGCCAAGGAAATGTTCCTCCCCCAGCTGCACCAGTCATTCCTCCTCCCCCCTCCAAGAGCAGGTAACTACGCCAAGATTTTCAAAGACTTCTATGCTATGGGAGGGAAGCCATTCCATGGGAACGAGACATTTATAGAAGTTCGAAATTTGCTCAAGGAGACCAAGGACTTGTTTGTAATCTTTGAAGTAGAAGATAGAAGGAAGGTTCAGTTAGCTGCCTGGCTACTAAAGGACGAAGCCTCATTTTGGTGGGAAGTCATCCAAGCTGGACGTCCGATGGAAACTTGGGAAGATTTTAGACAGAGGTTCGAAATGAAATTTCTTTCCCAAGCTGAAAGAAGCATGCAGATGGAGAGATTATTAGCACTCAAACAAGGAAACTTATTGGTAAAGTAGTATATGAATAAATTCAACCAGCTAGCAAGGTTCGGTTTAGAGTTGGTGGATACACCGCACAAAAGGGCTTTGTGGTTTGCTAAAAGGCTAAACGAGCCTCTGCATGGGTTAGCCATGTCCCATATTCGAATGGAGGCCACTTTAGAAAAGCTTATCGATATGGTCCTAATGCATGAGGAAGACAAGGGAGAAAAGAAGGCTGATGAGACATCGCAAAACAGGAAGGTGTGGCAAAATAAGGGGCAGCAGCAACAGCAACAACAGCAGAAGAAAGGAGGGAAGATGATAAAGGCAAGGATAAGAGAAAATGTCACAATTGTGGGAAGGAAGGTCACCTGATTAAATACTGTAAGCGAAGGAAGAACTCTTGCTACCACTGTGGAGAGGTCGGACATTTTGCAAGAGAGTGCCCAATGAAACAGGGATCACAGGGACAGGGTCAAAGGACAGGGACTTCTGGAGGGTAGGTGCATGCTCTCGCGATCAGTTCTCCTGATAGAGGTAGAAAAATTTCTGTGGAAGGTTTAATTTCTCTTTCAAACCACCCTATTAGAACACTTTTTGATTCTGGTGCATCACATTCATTTATATCAAGTTCTATAGTTGAATCTCTACACTTAATTACTAGTATGGTAGTGGATCCCGTAGTTGTTTCAAACCCCACTGGTGGTTCAGCTCATTTATCTATGATTTGTTGGGGTTTGAAAATATCTGTGTTAGGCATCGAGTTTGAATGCGACGCGTATGTGCTTGGGTTTATGGGCTATGGGTTGATTCTAGGAATGGATTGGCTTACCACGTATGGTGCTATTCTGGATTGTGAGAAGAGGGTTGTTAGGCTTCTGCCTTGTCGTGGGAGGACCATTGAGATTTCTTGTGACCCACAAGGGTTGGTTATGCTTAGTTTCCTAGAGTCTCTTGATGCATTTATCGATGATCTACAATTTGTTCCAGTAGTCCGAGATTATTCCGATATTTTTGATGAGGTTCGGGGTTTACCTCCGAGGCGCGAAATCGACTTTCGTATATATTTGGTGGACAATACAAAGCCAGTTGCATTGCCAATGGGCCACATGGCTCTTAGGGAAAGGAGGGAGCTGAGTAAGCAAGTAGGGGAGCTACTTAAGAATGGGTTTATCAGATGAAGCATATCTGAATGGGGTGCCCCAGTAGTATTCGCGACTAAGGCGGATGGTTTCATTTGTATGTTGACTATAGAGAGTTGAATAAACTCACTAAGAAGAATAGGCACCAGCTTCCGAGGGTTGATGATTTATTTGATCAACTTATTGGTGCCTCGGTATTTTCCTTGCTAGACTTGGCCACGGGGTCCCATCAGTTGAGGGTGGCTTAGGACAACATAGATAAGACTGCTTTTAGAACTCCGGACGGTTTCTTTGAATGGCTATTGATGCCTTTTAGTTTAACGAATGCACCCGCCTATTTTGTCGATCTGATGAGTAGGGTATTTCGGGAGTTCCTAAATAAATTTGTTGTAGTCTTTGTTGATGATATTTTGATCTTCTCCAAAAGAGAAGAAGAGCATGCCCAACATTTAAGAGAAGTTTTGAAAACTCTCTGTGACCATCATCTTAAAGCTAAATTCTCCAAATGCCATTTTTGGAGAAAAGAGGTGAGATTTTTATGGCATGTGGTCTCCATAGAAGGGATAGCCGTAGATCCCGTGAAGGTGGTTGCAGTGCAAGATTGGCAGGTTCCTAAAAATGCAACAGAGGTGAGAAGCTTTCTTGGTTTAGTAGGTTACTATGGAAAGCTCATTAAGGACTTCGCAAAGATATCAACCTCACTCACTAGGCTGACGAAGAAGAACTTTGCATTTTAGTGGGATATAGACTGTGATATTTCTTTCAAACGACTAAAAAGATCTCTGACAACAGCCCCAGTACTCTTGACCTTGCCTGACGGGAGTAAGGTGTTTACCGTTTATATTGATGCATGTGGTACAGGGGTTGGTGCGGTTCTAATGTAAGAAGGGAAAGTAGTGTGTTATGGGGATAGACAATTCATGAAAAGAACTACCCCACCCATGATCTAGAGCTAGCTTCCATAGTATTTGCGTTAAGTTGTGGCGTCATTATTTAGTTGGAGTGAAGTTCGAGTTGTACACCGATCATAAATCTCTTAGGTATATGTTCTCGCAAAAGGATCTTAATTTATGGCAATAGCGGTGGATGGAGTTTCAAGCTACGTATGATTTTGAGGTTGCTTATACCCCTCGAATCTCTGATTTCGATAATTTGACTTGGTTTGATATTTACGAAATTATTGTTCTGGAACTCTCGTATATACAGGAACTTCCTTCGATTTTAACTTGAATGTATATTGCGTGATTTTGGGCTTGAAATCTTCATTGTTTCTGGAATATTCATTTTGCGGCTTCTGGAATTTGATTAAGTTTGAAAAATTCAAACTTTGTGGAGTAACTTGCGTTAACCTGTATATTTCAAACTTGATTTTTCTGCTTTGAATCGATCCCTTGATTTCTAGAAATAGTTTTTGAGATAAATCCTTAGTTGCTTTCCAAGTTAGAAAAACTTGCCAAAAAAAATGTTGTTGAGTGATTATTGAATTTCTGGAAAGATTTTGTTGCCTTCGAATATGAATTTATGAATATCTAGAAATATTTTTGCCCCTTGAACTAGATGCTTTGAGCCTTGCCAGAAATAGACTTTTGTCCCAAAACAAGTTATTGCCCAGGACACATCTTTTGATTGTATCAGTGATCTCATTTGAAAAAAACCTAGAAACCAAAATACATTGTTTCTTGCCCTTTTGAAATCACTGATTGATTAATGATTTCAGAAAAAGAATTGTTGCCAATTGGTTGATTCCTGAAATTGTTTAGATGCTTGCCAAAGATGGATACTCTCTCTCTCTCTGATTTTTCTGGAAATCTGGAACTTATTTATCACTTGCCAAAAATTATACGCAGTCACTTGCTTGATTAAAAAAACTTTCCTGCTTGTATTTATATCCTGAACTCATGCGTGTACTGAACCATTCATGGTTATTTGCACCATACTCACATGATTGCCATGATGGTCTGATCTGCACCATTGTGTATAACTTGTACGTGTTTTCACCTTTGCCTTGTATATTTGGAAAATATAAAAAAATTGAATGATGAGCTGTCGTGACTTGTTTATCTAGTTTGTTTCAAGTGAATCACCACTTTGCTGTTTTGTTGAGTTGTTAGTGTACTATGCATTTGAACACTTAAAAAACTTTCTAACTTTGCATATCAATGCCTTAAAAAAAAAATTGTTTTGAGCCATGTATATTTGCATGTCCATTTCTTGGATGTACACATTTGTGTATGCTGCTATGACTTTGTGTTGGCACTTTCACTTGGATATGCTATGCAATGTTGTATTCAGCCATGTCTAGTAGAATTTGTATTTGATCACCATGGTGAACTATTCTGCCATGTTGACTTGAATCTTGAGTCAGAAATAAACCATTAGATTTATGTGCCATAATTGTTTGTGGCTGACCACCCTGGTTGTAATACCCCACCTCCGCTAGGGTCACTCGCAAGGGAATGCACTAGCTTTAGAGGGGCATTATTGGTAAACATGCACAGAAATATCACAAGACAGAACATATATAAATAGCGGAAGTAAAATCAAACTTTCATAACATGAGTAAATAAGGCCTAAAGCCTTTTACATCAGAGTACATCAAAATCTGTCTTGCAAAAATAAAGAAGCATAAAAACCTTTTCATAAATTATTCCCCAAGTAAAAACAGTAAAGTAGCCATAGCCAAGAGAAGTCCAAGCCATCCATGATGACCTTCAGGCAGAAGAAGTCCGAACTAAACAGCATTGTTTCCTCCCTGTAACCTGGGGGGGGGAAACGGAAGAAAAGAGGCGAAACAAAACGGGTCAGTCAAAAAGACTGAGTAAGTCCTATCTACTTCCAGTATAAAAATAGGTAAAGGTAACATGACATGCATAAACTGAAAGTAAACATAAGGATAACTACAAGATAGATAAACCAGGATAGCCGGTTGAACTACTGTGGCAAGGTAAACCAAGGTGTCATGATAAACTGCGGTGTTATGATAAGTCAAGGTATCACATCGTCAGATTTCTATCGAGTACATTATCCCAAGGTATCTACCCTGTCTAACATCCCACGGTATCTATTATGTATATTCTTCCTAGTTCTAACATGTATATTTGCTCTGCACCTCTCGTACTAGTATCCCTACCCGCGTCATGTGTTAACCATGAACGTCCCGTGCTCAAAGCCGTGTAATGGTCCATGTCAACCTAGTATCGCATATATAGGTTACTCAAATCATATGTTTCTTCCCATGCATATAAGTTCAGTCCTTTGCCGCACCTCGTACGGGCTTCCTCATGTCGCATTATCCTTGAAATCGTTTGGACTGTCACCCTTGTTCTAGCTAGGCTCTTCCATATGAATCATCGTTTGAACTACTAGGACTTACGCCACCTAGCACCACTAGGGATTACGCTTACCTATTGCGCGCTTCCGTATTTCAGTTTGGGTTAAACCACCTAGGCCACTAGGGATTATGCTAACCCTCAACCGCGCCCTTTTTCCCCACGCATTCATCGTGAATCGTCTTTCTATAACTGGATGCACATGTATCACATCGTGCCATCCGAGTCCTGTCACCGGCCAAAACAAGAAATACAGGACTCGGTCGGGAGCTTTAGATTTATCTGCCGATGCAGATACTAAGGTCTGCTTTTCTACACGTGGCTATGGTCCCACGAGACCCCTCCCTCAACTAGTGAAAGGCAACACAAGAGAAAATCTTGCATGAGAACTACACTCCGGTCAGCCCACATCCTACGACCTACCTCACCCATAATTAGATAGCAAATTATGGTCTGTTGGGTGTCCCCTGCCTTTCCGTACGTACACGCTTGACTTAAGATGGTAGATGATCGACGAACTTGCTATCTCAGGCACCGTATGTATTCGCCGACTCACTGCTATCCACCCCAGTCTTTAGGACGCTCGCATAGCAACCAAGGCATATTCTTGGTTCTTCTACCGCAGACCTCAACCTCTCGTGAGCCTAGTATAATGACCTGACAGCTCACAGAGGGATCCCAAGAATATCCTCACGTTCCCCGAAGTTGCTGCTTCGTTACCCAGTTCGTTGGAGCCTTTATCCAAATCAGATAGCCTGCTCCTACACGCATACTCTAACGTATCGGGTTACTGATCTATCTAAGAAATGGTCCAAATTTCCTTGACTAAGAATTATTACTTAGTTTCCCTTAACTAAGGTTTACCACTTAGCCTTATTTCCATAATCCTTGTTAACTATGGTTATCTACCTAATCCTCCGAATTAGGGTTTATCTAATGGGTTAAGTGTCACTTAAGTTCACAACTTAACCCGTCTACAAAACATGTCGAAACTGGCTAAGTATCCAAGTCCAAGACTTAACCCTACATACCATGTGTCAAGTTGGTTAAGTATATCAAGCAATCCATGGCTTAACCTCGTCTAATTATCATTTTAGATTGGTTAAGTATATATTAATTTGACCCCATCAAATTACCGAGCCAAATCGGTCAAGCGTATTCGAAACGATTCGCGACTTAGCCTTATCATGTTTTCACGTTAGATTGGTTAAGTATAGGTTAACTTAACCTCATCAAATTAACGAGTTAGATTGGTTAAGTATAGGTCACTTAACCTCATCAAATCATCGTGTTAAATTAGTTAAGTGTTTAACTTAACCCCATTAAATTACCAAGTTAAGTCGGTTAAGTATGGGTTACTTGACCTCATTGAATTATCAAGTTTAAATTGGTTAAGTGTTTAACTTAACCCTATCGAATTACCGAGTTTAGATTAGTTAAGCCTAATCTTAACCCCATCCATTAACTGTATTATACGGTTAAGTGTTATTAAGAAAATTTACTTAACCTTATCACGTTATCGTGTTGGATTGATTAAGTGTTGGTTAACTTAATCCCGTCCACTAGTCATATAAAAATGGTCAAGTGTCATTAGGCAAATCAAGTTACTTAACTTACCCAAGCTTATCATGTTTTGTTAAGTATCATTAGCCTAATCAAATTACTTAACCCATTTGTCCATATCATATTTGGTTAAGCCTCATTAATCAAATTAACTTAACCCTATTATGTGGCATTAATTTAATTAATGCACCCTCAACCTCTCACATTAGACCTTGTTGTGGTTACTAGTTAGGCCGGGCGGGTCCGGGTAGATTTACACCACAACCTAGTCTAACCTCGGGTCTTAAGCGCGACATGACCAACTTCTCACATTGGGTCCTATTGTTTGCAACTACTAGTTAGGCCGGTCGGTTCTGGGTAGTTTTACGTTGCAAACTCAACCCAACCTCGAGTTGGCCACACTCATATTATCTAAGTTCATCATGTTTCCAAAACATGTTACAAGTTTTTCAAGCATTTGGGTAGACCTAACTTAATAGGTAAATTCCCAAAGGGTAGACCTAACTTAATAGGTAAATTCCCAAGCTCATGTTTTTATGCATACTTACATGTCAACTTCCATGTTATCTTTCAAGTCATATTTTCAAGTATAAACACATGTCATATTCAAGTTCAGACTTTGCGACATGTTCATGTTTATCTAACTACCCAAAATCGTGTTTTCCCAACGCAAGCAAAGCGAGTCAACATAGTAAGGATACTATGTCACATATTAGTCTCAAAACATGCATGATGCCAAAAAGGGCTTGGCTTCCACATGCATAACATCATAAAGGGATTGGCCATAAACATGCATAGTGTCATAAGGTAATTTGGCCACAAACATACATATTATCAAAAGGGATTTGGTCATAAACATGCACAACTTAAAAAGAGGGGATTGGCCACGAGCATGCATAATCTCATAAAGGATTTGGCCACAAACTTGCATGTTAGCGTAAGGGGTTTGGGTTCATAAACATGCATAAGCCCCAAAAACTTGCCTTAGCCAATGTTTCATAAGTAAAGTGGTTCCTAAAGGTTCATGCTAGCATTTCATGCATAAAGATCCAAACTTGCAAGTTAAACTAGGTTATGCATAGCATGAGAGGCATGATTAAGTCACTCACATGGCCTAAGATCATAAATATGAACACAAGAGGCATGGTAAGGTTCATATAGATTCGCATAAGCATGTTTAGCCTCATTTTATCCCATGTCAACATTAAAAATACCGTTTTGATCCAAAAGTAGCTAGAACTTACATAGCATGGCAAGAGGACTAGGAGCATGAATCGTTTTGGCGAAGAAAGGTGGCTCCTTTGATGAAGATCCGCCATGAAACTCGCATAGAAATGTTGATTTGGCCTTGATTTGATGTAGCAAGCTTGCACCTTTTGATTTGAACTTGATTTGGATGCATAGGCTCTAGAGATTTGAGATGGAGGCCATGATCAAGATTGATTTTGGCAGCACTTAGTTGCTAGGTTTGATTTTTAGGGATTTAGGCTAAGTTTAGGGCCTTTTTATAGAGATTAGGATAGTTTTAGGCCCTTAGATTAACCCTAGGATAGATTAGGACCATCAGATCTCGGAAGCTTCCAGACCCAGCCCAAGAACAAGACTAGGTGAGACAAACAGGTGCGCCAGGCTATATGCCCCGGCCACCCCCTGTCGACAGGCAAGTCGACAGGGCTGTCGACTTGGTCTGGGCCCAAGTCGACAGGCCTGTCGACAGCCCTGTCGACATGGCCTAGGCGGGAAACTCCCCGCCTAGCCCCAGATCTGATTACCAAAATCTGTTTCCGAAATTCAAATTTCCAGAAATCTTCTTTGGGCCTTTAACGGGTCATACGGACTCCGATTCTCGAAAATTCGGACTCTATTTCGCGTATTTTTCTGAGACGAACGCAATGGCACAGACCGTTTCACTTGATTCAGAATTTATAATTTAATTCTGTCTTGATTCTTGATTTAACGTGTTATCGAAAAATACGGGTTGTTACATTCTCCCCACCTTTTAGGATTTCGTCCCCGAAATCTCCAAGTTAGGAAAAACATAGCCTACCATCCATCATCCATCTACTCAAAACATCATCCACAAGCAACCATTGTCCTTAGATGATTTCTAATGCTGTATGTATATATGCAAAACGTGTGTGTACATGTTCCTTAGCTAATGCTAATGATCAGGCCTGAAAAATCTTTTGAATGCAAAAATATGTTTAGTGCCATGAATCCAACATGTATGCAAATAGTCCTAGTCATATATATACACTATATGCGTGCACAAACATTCATCCATATGCAACGTCCACATGGTAACCCATTCAATTTCATCCATAAACAAATATAAATACTCGTGTATATGCAACATGAAATGTGATCGCGTCAATCTAATATCTAACGTGTATTCGCGCATCCACGAGCAACCACTTGCAATCATTTGCAACCATATCAACCATAACATGTTTCAAATACATGTTTACATCCATAGGGTTCTACCTAAGATTCCCTAAAATAAGATCGAGAAGATAAACAAAACAAACTCCTTATGGGGTTTGTAACAGAAACAGGACCGAGAGGATATCCATAAAAGATAGCCTACAAGCAAGCTCAACAGAAAACAGGGGTCGAGGATATATTCCCAAAAGAGATATCATGCACGTATTTAGTCTTCAGTCTCCTGCGTCGCATTACCTTGAGCTTAGTTCCATCGTGCCTTGACCGCCCCTTTTTCTTCACGATTTCGCAGCTTCTTACTTCCTGTTTCCATAACATGAGTTGGAACTCATTTCCTCGTCGCCTCTCGTTCCACTTGCACTTATTCTTTCCCTAGTATACTTGGCTCAACCCTATCTACGTACTGAAGCCAGCTCTCCAAAATTCACTAGTGAATTCTGGATCTCGTTTTCCGATGCCAATCCAAATTGCCAAGAGTCCTTACTAGGGTGGTTCCCATAACTCATACATAATCGAAACGAACCATCCGCCTTAGCGGCGAATTCTATTCAAACGGATTACCAACAACTGCATCCTGGGATTCTAGGTAACTAGCCATGACAGAACCCAAAAGGTTACACGAGACTTCGAGGGTATTACCAAAGCAAGCCAAGAGTCTAACTACCCTCCTTCTAAAACCGAGAGTGGCATCCCTTACTGGATAACCACTTCATTCCTAGAATCCATCCACAACTTATAAACATAAGCATTATTTCCAAGCTCAACACTTGACATAGACATTCTCAAATCCAAACAAGCTATGAATAAATGGACCGATCTTCCAATAGGACTTGAGACAAAAGCGGGATTCTCTACTACGCTAGTACTAAGGTGCAGAGACTCAACTATCGAAGCGGACTTAAAAGATGCGGTGATCAAACAAAGTCCCGACGGGATGATAGAGAAGAAAAACTAAACCTTTAACAAGATCGTTACCCTCCTTCCGAGGTACCCTAGTAATGAGAGCATACTATTGCCCTCCGAATGATCTTGTCCCTGTTCCATGGTACTTAACTATCCATCCCGTTTCACCATGCCAAAGGTACTCTCTCGTCATGGGTTTCATTGTTCATCTTTCTCCCTCCTTTGAGGACTAAGCCATACCAACACGTTGCTCACCCATAAGCTCATATCCTTTATCCTCTTTCTCACTATCCTTTCTTGTATAACTCTGCAATGGTCTCTCGAGAACCACCTCCATCGTACGGGAAACACTTACGCAGCTAGAAAGACTAGTCGCAGTCAAAACCACTGTGACTACAGATGGAGGAAAGAAAGGAAAAGAGATTCAATCAAGGAAACAAGGATAATGCTAATGGCCTTTGGGGAATAGCCTTTTTCTTTTTAGAAGAAAATTTTCTTGAAAAATGCTTCTTTGTAAACGGTTTTTCAAATAATTTTCAGAAGGTCTTTAAAAACTTTTGCCCAGTCTGGTAACCAACCTGGCTCTGATACCAAATGTAATACCCCACCTCCGCTAGGGTCACTCGCAAGGGAATGCACTAGCTTTAGAGGGGCATTATTGGTAAACATGCACAGAAATATCACAAGACAGAACATATATAAATAGCGGAAGTAAAATCAAACTTTCATAACATGAGTAAATAAGGCCTAAAGCCTTTTACATCAGAGTACATCAAAATCTGTCTTGCAAAAATAAAGAAGCATAAAAACCTTTTCATAAATTATTCCCCAAGTAAAAACAGTAAAGTAGCCATAGCCAAGAGAAGTCCAAGCCATCCATGATGACCTTCAGGCAGAAGAAGTCCGAACTAAACAGCATTGTTTCCTCCCTGTAACCTGGGGGGGAAACGGAAGAAAAGAGGCGAAACAAAACGGGTCAGTCAAAAAGACTGAGTAAGTCCTATCTACTTCCAGTATAAAAACAGGTAAAGGTAACATGACATGCATAAACTGAAAGTAAACATAAGGATAACTACAAGATAGATAAACCAGGATAGCCGGTTGAACTACTGTGGCAAGGTAAACCAAGGTGTCATGATAAACTGCGGTGTTATGATAAGTCAAGGTATCACATCGTCAGATTTCTATCGAGTACATTATCCCAAGGTATCTACCCTGTCTAACATCCCACGGTATCTATTATGTATATTCTTCCTAGTTCTAACATGTATATTTGCTCTGCACCTCTCGTACTAGTATCCCTACCCGCGTCATGTGTTAACCATGAACGTCCCGTGCTCAAAGCCGTGTAATGGTCCATGTCAACCTAGTATCGCATATATAGGTTACTCAAATCATATGTTTCTTCCCATGCATATAAGTTCAGTCCTTTGCCGCACCTCGTACGGGCTTCCTCATGTCGCATTATCCTTGAAATCGTTTGGACTGTCACCCTTGTTCTAGCTAGGCTCTTCCATATGAATCATCGTTTGAACTACTAGGACTTACGCCACCTAGCACCACTAGGGATTACGCTTATCTATTGCGCGCTTCCGTATTTCGGTTTGGGTTAAACCACCTAGGCCACTAGGGATTATGCTAACCCTCAACCGCGCCCTTTTTCCCCACGCATTCATCGTGAATCGTCTTTCTATAACTGGATGCACATGTATCACATCGTGCCATCCGAGTCCTGTCACCGGCCAAAACAAGAAATACAGGACTCGGTCGGGAGCTTTAGATTTATCTGCCGATGCAGATACTAAGGTCTGCTTTTCTACACGT
Source organism: Allium sativum (assembly GCA_030737875.1). Lineage (NCBI taxonomy): Eukaryota > Viridiplantae > Streptophyta > Magnoliopsida > Asparagales > Amaryllidaceae > Allium > Allium sativum. The sequence goes on from CM060925.1 coordinate 117,152,303, forward strand.
GGCTATGGTCCCACGAGACCCCTCCCTCAACTAGTGAAAGGCAACACAAGAGAAAATCTTGCATGAGAACTACACTTCGGTCAGCCCACATCCTACGACCTACCTCACCCATAATTAGATAGCAAATTATGGTCTGTTGGGTGTCCCCTGCCTTTCCGTACGTACACGCTTGACTTAAGATGGTAGATGATCGACGAACTTGCTATCTCAGGCACCTTATGTATTCGCCGACTCACTGCTATCCACCCCAGTCTTTAGGTCGCTCGCATAGCAACCAAGGCATATTCTTGGTTCTTCTACCGCAGACCTCAACCTCTCGTGAGCCTAGTATAATGACCTGACAGCTCACAGAGGGATCCCAAGAATATCCTCACGTACCCCGAAGCCGCTGCTTCGTTACCCAGTTCGTTGGAGCCTTTATCCAAATCAGATAGCCTGCTCCTACACGCATACTCTAACGTATCGGGTTACTGATCTATCTAAGAAATGGTCCAAATTTCCTTGACTAAGAATTATTACTTAGTTTCCCTTAACTAAGGTTTACCACTTAGCCTTATTTCCATAATCCTTGTTAACTATGGTTATCTACCTAATCCTCCGAATTAGGGTTTATCTAATGGGTTAAGTGTCACTTAAGTTCACAACTTAACCCGTCTACAAAACATGTCGAAACTGGCTAAGTATCCAAGTCCAAGACTTAACCCTACATACCATGTGTCAAGTTGGTTAAGTATATCAAGCAATCCATGGCTTAACCTCGTCTAATTATCATTTTAGATTGGTTAAGTATATATTAATTTGACCCCATCAAATTACCGAGCCAAATCGGTCAAGCGTATTCGAAACGATTCGCGACTTAGCCTTATCATGTTTTCACGTTAGATTGGTTAAGTATAGGTTAACTTAACCTCATCAAATTAACGAGTTAGATTGGTTAAGTATAGGTCACTTAACCTCATCAAATCATCGTGTTAAATTAGTTAAGTGTTTAACTTAACCCCATTAAATTACCAAGTTAAGTCGGTTAAGTATGGGTTACTTGACCTCATTGAATTATCAAGTTTAAATTGGTTAAGTGTTTAACTTAACCCTATCGAATTACCGAGTTTAGATTAGTTAAGCCTAATCTTAACCCCATCCATTAACTGTATTATACGGTTAAGTGTTATTAAGAAAATTTACTTAACCTTATCACGTTATCGTGTTGGATTGATTAAGTGTTGGTTAACTTAATCCCGTCCACTAGTCGTATAAAAATGGTCAAGTGTCATTAGGCAAATCAAGTTACTTAACTTACCCAAGCTTATCATGTTTTGTTAAGTATCATTAGCCTAATCAAATTACTTAACCCATTTGTCCATATCATATTTGGTTAAGCCTCATTAATCAAATTAACTTAACCCTATTATGTGGCATTAATTTAATTAATGCACCCTCAACCTCTCACATTAGACCTTGTTGTGGTTACTAGTTAGGCCGGGCGGGTCCGGGTAGATTTACACCACAACCTAGTCTAACCTCGGGTCTTAAGCGCGACATGACCAACTTCTCACATTGGGTCCTATTGTTTGCAACTACTAGTTAGGCCGGTCGGTTCCGGGTAGTTTTACGTTGCAAACTCAACCCAACCTCGAGTTGGCCACACTCATATTATCTAAGTTCATCATGTTTCCAAAACATGTTACAAGTTTTTCAAGCATTTGGGTAGACCTAACTTAATAGGTAAATTCCCAAAGGGTAGACCTAACTTAATAGGTAAATTCCCAAGCTCATGTTTTTATGCATACTTACATGTCAACTTCCATGTTATCTTTCAAGTCATATTTTCAAGTATAAACACATGTCATATTCAAGTTCAGACTTTGCGACATGTTCATGTTTATCTAACTACCCAAAATCGTGTTTTCCCAACGCAAACAAAGCGAGTCAACATAGTAAGGATACTATGTCACATATTAGTCTCAAAACATGCATGATGCCAAAAAGGGCTTGGCTTCCACATGCATAACATCATAAAGGGATTGGCCATAAACATGCATAGTGTCATAAGGTAATTTGGCCACAAACATACATATTATCAAAAGGGATTTGGTCATAAACATGCACAACTTAAAAAGAGGGGATTGGCCACGAGCATGCATAATCTCATAAAGGATTTGGCCACAAACTTGCATGTTAGCGTAAGGGGTTTGGGTTCATAAACATGCATAAGCCCCAAAATCTTGCCTTAGCCAATGTTTCATAAGTAAAGTGGTTCCTAAAGGTTCATGCTAGCATTTCATGCATAAAGATCCAAACTTGCAAGTTAAACTAGGTTATGCATAGCATGAGAGGCATGATTAAGTCACTCACATGGCCTAAGATCATAAATATGAACACAAGAGGCATGGTAAGGTTCATATAGATTCGCATAAGCATGTTTAGCCTCATTTTATCCCATGTCAACATTAAAAATACCGTTTTGATCCAAAAGTAGCTAGAACTTACATAGCATGGCAAGAGGACTAGGAGCATGAATCGTTTTGGCGAAGAAAGGTGGCTCCTTTGATGAAGATCCGCCATGAAACTCGCATAGAAATGTTGATTTGGCCTTGATTTGATGTAGCAAGCTTGCACCTTTTGATTTGAACTTGATTTGGATGCATAGGCTCTAGAGATTTGAGATGGAGGCCATGATCAAGATTGATTTTGGCAGCACTTAGTTGCTAGGTTTGATTTTTAGGGATTTAGGCTAGGTTTAGGGCCTTTTTATAGAGATTAGGATAGTTTTAGGCCCTTAGATTAACCCTAGGATAGATTAGGACCATCAGATCTCGGAAGCTTCCAGACCCAGCCCAAGAACAAGACTAGGTGAGACAAACAGGTGCGCCAGGCTATATGCCCCGGCCACCCCCTGTCGACAGGCAAGTCGACAGGGCTGTCGACTTGGTCTGGGCCCAAGTCGACAGGCCTGTCGACATGGCCTAGGCGGGAAACTCCCCGCCTAGCCCCAGATCTGATTACCAAATCTGTTTCCGAAATTCAAATTTCCAGAAATCTTCTTTGGGCCTTTAACGGGTCATACGGACTCCGATTCTCGAAAATTCGGACTCTATTTCGCGTATTTTTCCGAGACGAACGCAATGGCACAGACCGTTTCACTTGATTCAGAATTTATAATTTAATTCTGTCTTGATTCTTGATTTAACGTGTTATCGAAAAATACGGGTTGTTACACTGGTGCATCCTTTACTTTGCTGTATTGATGCTTCGTTATGTCCTTGTCATTTTGAACTGTCCCTTGTCAAAATTGTTCTGCCTTGACAAATTTGTGAACCTAAGTTGTGTTATTGCAACATCCATGCTAGTAGCCATGTATTTGGTACTGTATAGTACTATTAGATAATCCTTGCACTTGAGTGTATTGTTGACCATTGTCTCACTGTATTTGACCTGTGCTCGACCACATCGATTATTGTGTTGCACTGAGTCGAGATGGTCCACATGGCTACTCCTCAGTTGCTCGTTGATTAGCAAGGCAGTGCACACGTGTGTATATGCAACCATCAGACAATTTTTCCTGTCCCTACATATCAGACCAAGTCTAGAAAAATGGTGAGAAACACACCTAAATTCTGAGGAAAATAAAATTTACATAAATTTAAATTTGTATGCACTTCAGCTTTATTTCTATTGCAGTGTACTGTGTGGTTTTTTATTTGTGATAGGTATGAAGAGATGACTGCCTGAAAGCTTTGAAGAAAGAAGACAGTGAATGAGTGTATTAGTGTCTGAATATGAGTCAATATGAAAATGTATGTATATATGAATTGTATAGGGTGATGAGTGATGTAGTGAGGAGTTGATGTATAGAAAAAGAAAATTGTACTGGTATTTTTAATAAACAAATTTGAATGAAATAAAATATTATTTCATTGTGTTCAAACAAATTTGTCTATCATATTCAGTTTATTTACAAATTCATGTGAAGTGTTTAAATAGTTGAGTTATAAATAGTTGTACTATTTCAAATTTTGAAATAAAATATTTAATTGAATAAATATACTGTAAACTGTGTATAATAATATATTATTCAATAAATATTTATTTCTATGAAATGAAATATAAAATAGTACAGTTACAAACACATTTAAATAATATTATATGTTTGTTATCATCAAACAAAATTCATATAACACATTTTTGTACCCAACATCATGGCTAGCTCTTCAGCATGATCTTCATCGTCACTTTCAACAGTATAATTTAGAGCGATCGTCTTTTTCTTTGATTCAAAATTCTTTCGTTCTTCTCTTGCTTTTAACTCCATCTCGTAAGTAATCAGATTTCCGATCAACTCTTCCATGCTTGTTTTATTCAGATCTTTTGATTCTTGAATCGCCGTCACCTTAGCTTCAAAATTCATTGGTAGCACACTTAATATTTTTCTGATCAATTCCACTTCTGTATAAGTTTTTCCAAGAGCTTTTGCATTGTAGACTGGTAAGGAGAAGCGTCCATACATCTCTTTCATATCTTCGTCTCTTTGCATAGAGAATTTTTCATATTCGTTGCTGAGTAGAGCAAGATGAGATTCCTTCACTTGAGATGTTCCTTCGTGTGTGACCTCCAATGTATGCCATATTTCCTGCGCAGTCTCACAATGAGAGAGTTGTTTAAATTCAGTTTTATCAAGAGCACAGATTAAAGCATTCATCGCTTTGACATTAGTTGAAAATAATTTTTTATCATTAACATCCCACCTGTCTTTTGATTTTGAAATTTCAACAACATTAACAATAATAGTGGGTGATCTATAACCTGTTTCAATAATATCCCACACAGCATAATCGACTAAACTCAAATAAATTTTCATCCTAGTTGTCCAATAGGCATAATCAGTTCCATTAAACATTGGTGGCCTAACTATGGACTGACTCTCAGAAAAACCATTATTAGACAGATTCATGACTCTAAATTTAAAATAAAATAAAAAAAATACCTGCTCTGTTACCACCTGTAAGATCTAAATTAACCCTAGAGGTGGATGAATAGGGTTTATCGCATATTTTCGCAGAGTAATTAAATAATATCAACCAAAGATAATAATCAGCGCAAATGCGGAAAATAAATAACACACAGATATACCCAGCTTCAGCAGAACCCTGCATACTGCTGTATTCCCCAAGGTTTCTACTAGGAGTTAAAACAATATCTATGCTTACAATCCCCTGTAAACTCACGACACTCGCTCCTAATTGTTCTTAACCCTACACTCAAAAACAACACTGGTTTCTATCTCCCAAACCAGATTTCCCCTCTAGTTTTACAGACTCTAGTAAACTGGCTAGTTTTACAGACGAAACTGGGAAACCACCTAGATTTTATAGACTCAAGCAACTGTCAGTTAAACTCCTAACTGAATTTCCTAGAATTCTACAGACTCTAGAAACTATTTCAAATGATTTACAAAACAAATTAAAAACAATACAAACTAAAACACAATGGAAACCCTAGTTTAAAAATAATTTAAACTCGTTTCTCTTTGTAATAGGCCGACCTTTTGTAGAATTGGTGCACCCTTCTTTCTTTTATTACTCTGATCTCTTTGCTTTGAAAAAAAAATGGCGGCGGGCATTGAGAAATTTCTAGGGTTTCTCTTTGACTCCCAAATCCGAATCGATTGCTGAATGAAATCACTTATGCTTCAGTCTTGAGTGGCTTGTATCTTTAAATGGATGTTCTCTTATTTCGCTTGGTCGATTTGGTATTCTATTGATTGAAAAATCTGTGAGTAAATGATTAATTAATTTTTGCTCTTTTAAAATTTTTGGCTTGTTGATTTTTCGATTTCTAAGCTGCCTATTATGAAACGTGTGCATTTATAGGGGTTTCAAACTCCTCGAATCTCTAATTTCGATAATTTGACTTGGTTTGATATTTATGAAAATATTGTTCTGGAACCCTCGTATATACTGGAACTTCCTGTGATTTTAACTTGAATGTATATTGCGTGATTTAGGGCTTGAAATCCTCATTGTTACTGGAATATTCATTTTGTGACTTCTGGAATTTGATTAAGTTTGAAAAATTCAAACTTTGTGGAGTAACTTGTGTTAACCTGTGTATTTCAAACTTGAGTTTTCTGCTTTGAATCGATCCCTTGATTTCTGGAAATAGTTTTCAATATAAATCCTTAGTTGCTTGCCGAGTTAGAAAAATTTGCAAAAAAAAAGTTATTGAGTGATTACTGAATTTCTAGAAAGATTTTGTTGCCTTCGAATATGAATTGATGAATATCTAGAAATGTTTTTGCCCCTTGAACTGAATGCTTTGAGCCTTGCCAGAAATAGACTGTTGTCCCAAAACAAGTTGTGGCCCAAGATACATCTTTTGATTGTATGCAGTGATCTCATTTGCAAAAAAACTAGAAACCAAAATACATTGTTTCTTGCCCATTTTGAAATCACTGATGGATTAATGATTTCATAAAATAATTCTTGCCAACTTTTTGATCCCTGAAATAGTTTAAATGCTTTCCAAAGATAGATACTCTCTCTCTCTCTGAATTTTCTGGAAATCTGGAACTTATTTATCACTTGCCAAAAATGATATGCAGTCATTTGCTTGATTAAAAAAAATCCTGTTTGTATTTATATCCTGAACTCATGCCTGTATATATGTAGTTGTTGTTTGTATATGCTGAACCATTCATGATTATTTACACCATACTCACATGCATGCCATGCTGGCCTGATCTGCACCATTGTGCATAACTTGCACGTGTTTTCAGCTCTGCCTTGTATATATGGAAATTATAAAAAAGCTTGAATGATGAGCTGTCGTGACTTGTTTATTCAGTTTGTTTCAAGTGAATCACCACTTTGCTGTTTTGTTGAGTTGTTAGTGTATCCATGCATTTGAACCCTTAAAAAAACTTTCTAACTTTGCATATCAATGCCGTAAAAAAATTCTGTTTTGAGCCATGTACATTTGCATGTCCATTTCTTGGATGTACACATCTGTGTATGCTGCTTTGACTTTTTGTTGACACTTTCACTTGGATATGCTATGCAGTGTTGTATTCAGCCGTGTCCACTAGAATTTGTATTTGATCACCATGCTGAACTATTCTGCCATGTTGACTTGAATCTTGAGTCAGAACTAAACCACTAGATTTCTATGCTATTCATGCTTGGTTATGTCCTTGTCCATTTTGAACTATCCCTTGTCAAAATTGTTCTGCCTCGACACATTTGTGAAGCTGAGTTGTGTTGTTGCACCATCATGATAGTAGCCATGCATATGGTATTGTATAGTACTATTTGAATAATCCTTGCACTTGAATGTATTGTTGACCATTGTCTCACTGTATTTGACATGTGCTCGACCACATTGATTATTGTGTTGCACTGGGTTGAGATTGTCCACGTAGCTACTCCTCAGTTGCTCGCTAATTGGCGAGGCAGTGCACACGTGTATATTTATACACGTGTGTATATGTAGCCATCAGACAATTTTTCCTGTCCCTGCATATTGGACCAGGTCTAGAAAAATGATGAGAAACACACCAAAATTCTAAGGTAAATAAAATTTAAATAAATTTAAATTTGTATTCACTTCAGTTTTATTTCTATTACAGTGTACTGTGTGGTTTTTAATTTGTGACAGGTATGAAGAGATGACTGACTGAAAGCTATGAAGACAGAAGACAGTGAATGAGTGTATTAGTGCCTGAATATGAGTTAATATGAAAATGTATGTATATATGAATTGTATAGAGTGATGAGTGATGTAGTGAGGAGCTGATGTACAGAAAAAGAAAATTGTACTGATATTTGTAGTAAACAAATTTGAATGAAATAAAATATTATTTCATTGTGTTCAAACAAATTTGTCTATCATATTCAGTTTATTTACAAATTCATGTGAAGTGTTCAAATAGTGGAGTTATAAATAGTTGTACTATTTCAAATTTTGAAATAAAATATTTTATTGAATAAATATATTGTGAACTGTGTATAATAGTATATTATTCAATAAATATTTATTTCTATGAAATGAAATATAAAATAGTACAGTTACAAACACATTTAAATAATATTATATGTTTGTTATCATCAAACAAAAATCATATAACACATTTTTGTACCCCACAGAGTCCTCTGTTTGTGGAAAGGAAGAATTTGGAATTCATATCCGCTTTTGATTTTAGGACCTTCATCGAGATTTTTCCTGATTTGTTTGCATCCTTGGAGATACGACCAACTCTTATGGACCAGATAGGAGCTTCGCAACAAGGTGACCTACAAATTTTAGACATCACGGATAAGCTCAGAAGAGGGGAGACTTCTAGTCACCTCAGTAGATATACCGTAGATGAAAAAGGGTGGTTGCTACGAGATGGAAGGCTTTGTGTTCCTCAAACTGGAAGCTTGATACAGGCAGTCCTAGAAGAAGCCGACCATTCTAAGATGACCTTTCATCCAAGCGGTGATAAGATGTACAGGGACATAAAGAGGGTTTTCTTTTGGGCTGGGATGAAGAAAGATGTGGCCGAATTTGTTTCTCAATGTTTAGTTTGCCAGCAAGTCAAAGCTGAGTGAAAGAAGTCCAGTGGATCACTTCATCCGTTGGAGGTTCTACGTGGAAATGGGAGAGCATCTCTATGGATTTCATAGATGTTTTGCCTAGATAGAAGAAGGGCAACACCAGTATCTGAGTTGTGGTAGATAGACTCACTAAGAGCGCTCACTTTATTCCATTTAAGTGTAAGAGGACGACATCATGGTTGGCAGTAATTTATGTGCGTGAGGTAGTTCATCTTCACGGAGGTACCTTTCCGCATCATGAGCGATTGTGACCCTATCTTTACCAGCGAATTTTGGAGGAGCTTGCAAGAAGCATTAGGTACACAGTTGTGTTTGAGCACCGCTTATCATCCTCAAACCAATGGACAGACGGACAGGGTGAACATGATTCTTGAAGATCTTTTGAGGCTGTGTATCCTAGATTTCGGAGGGACTTGGGAAGAGCATCTTCCTTTAGTAGAGTTTGCCTATAATAACAGTTATCAAGCTAGCATCAGCATGGCACCCTTCGAAGCATTGTACGGGCGACCCTGTAAATCACCAAATTGTTGGTGGGAATCTACAGAAAGATTATTACTTGGACCAGATATGGTTAGGGAAACGTCCGAAAAATTGATCTTATTCGAAGTGGATGAAGACAGCTCAAGATAGCCAGAAATACTATGCAGACAAGAGGAGGACTGACATCGAATTTGAAGTGGGAGATTTAGTTTTTATCAATGTGTCACCTCTGAGGAATGTGGTTCGCTTCGGATCAATAGGGAAGTTGGCACCTAGGTTTGTGGGACCATTTCCCATAACAGAGGGGATTGGCCAAATTGCCTACAGAATAAAGCTCCCAGAAAATTTATCCGGCGTTCATGATGTTTTCCACGTTTCTCACCTACGGAAGTGCCTGCATGACACCACAGTAATCGTTAAGCCGAGTGTGTTGGAAGAAGTAGAAGTGGAACGGGAGGCGACAGTCAGACGAGTTCCTTCCCGTATTCTTGGATCAGACGTCAGGAAGCTATGCAATAAAGAGATCAAGTTGCTAAAGGTTCAATGGGGAGATAACTCAGAGGATGCGACTTGGGAAACCGTAGACAAGATTCATGCTTTGTACCCTTTTCTTTTCGAGGGTATGTTCTTAACTCCATTTTTTAAGTTTTATTAGTGCTTGTTTCTATCATTTGAGTATATCATATACATAGTATTTTTCGACCTTTAGATAGGAGTCCTATGGACGTAAACATGTGTTTGAGACATGTTATGCTTGATGGATGCAAGTGGATGCAAGTGTTTGCTAGTGGTTGCTTGTGGACGCATATACACACACATTAGGCACTAAGATCGGCTCAATCACTTTCATACTGCATATGGATGTGTGTGCATTTTCTTTTCTTTTATGGATGGAAATGGATCAATTAGCATATGGATGTGGCATTTGGACGAATGAGTGTGCACACATATAGAGCTTATAGGATATAATAGGTTTATTTGCATACACATTGGATTCACGACACTAACATACATTGCATTAAAGAGGTCAATTGAATCAGTAGACCACCTGATTTTTCGCATTAGTGTTGGGACATATACACACACCGTTGCATATACTCGTATAAGAATTAGAAGTCTTTAAGGATAACGGATGCCAATGGTTGTTTGAAGAGTAGATGGATGATGGATGGTAGGGTATGCATTCTTCTCAACTTAGAGATTTCGAGGACGAAATCCTTTGAGTATGGGAGAATGTAACACCCCGAATTTTTAACAACACTAAAAAAGGATAAATTAAATAATAATTAATTTAATATTCAGAATGGACTACAATCGCGTCCGTCTCGAAATTCTGGTTAAGATAGACATTTGGTTTGCGTAAAACGGACACCATATAGAGGGGTTATTAAGGTTTTAAATTTGTATACGTGTAGAAAGAATATAAATATACGAGTCACGTATGAGTCAGAGATGAGTCAGAATCTTATCCAGAATGGTTCAAATTCGAAAGTTGAAAAGTGGTGGCAGATTTCCCGCTCTAGGGGGTCGGCCCCACTAAAGGGGTGTCGACACTGTGGTCGACCCCCCTTAAGGGGTGTCGACCCACCCACAGGGGTGTAGAAACCCCTAGGGCTGAGGTGGTAGTCGGTTTCAAAGGGTTCTGCAGCTATATAAATGTGTCCAATTCTCCTGTTTCTTCATTGGAAATTATGGGAGCCAAATGTTGCCGGCGTGCGAACTAAGACAGATTCGTTTTCTTCAACAACGTACAACATTCAACTTTGCAAATCAAATCTAGAAATTCATGATCCATTCTTTCTCTATTCTCTAAACCTAACATTGTGAGTTTCTAGTTTCTTTTAGGTTTAAATAAATAAAAGTTAATTATGAAAGAATGTCAATTGGATATGATGTAAACTATTAATTTATGCCATTGTTAAATCTTATACTATGTCATGATAGATCTACAGCTTTAGATCTAAAGCAATTGTGGTTATTCTATTATATTACCTATGTGGATCTTGACTCGTAACTATATTGTGGTGAATGTAAATCTGTTAATTTGGATAGTTGCAACATTAGTTAGATCTATTTTTTTAATGTAAATCACCTTTCACCTGTCATATTGAGATCAACTTAGATATGTTGTAAATTGGACATGTGAACCCATATTTAGATCTAACCATGCTATTATGTCATCCTAATGGTGTTAGATCCATTTTAACTTTAGATCTGAATTATGTGATCTAATTTGTCCCCTTGTGTTTATCATGTTAGATCTAAACCAATTGGACATCTAAATTGCTAATTTAGATCTTACTATGTTATTGGAACATTATAGTTATGTTAGAATCAATTGACTGCCACAAGTTCACCAGTCTTATGTCCATCTTGTTATGATGTTAATTACATGTCCATGCCAGTATGTATATTCATCTTATCACCATGACAATATATGCCTATGCCAAGTTGAACAATCACTTTTGTTACACTCCAACTATTTTTCCCTTTTTATCGTTTATGGCTAGGCTATTATCTAGCCTAGGCATTTTGCCAATTTTGTTAGGACGCTAGTTAAGGAACGGGGGAAAAAGGGTTAATAATGGCATAATTTGAATATGAACATTTTTGGACATATAACTCAAAATATTGGGTAGAATGGATATTAACATCTATAAAGGGAAAGGTTTAATTAATTGATTAATTGATTAATTAATAACGGAATGTCTAGTAATTACAATTAGGAATTGTAATTGTACTTATGACACGAGGTTAGGTTGCACTAGTGATGGAAGTCTACCCGGACCCGACCGGCATATCCAGCAGCCACTAATGCTGAACCTAATGTGAGAGATCTAATACGGAAATACGAATCGGGCTAAGACACGAGGACTGCCCGGACCCGACCGACATATCCAGCATCCACACTTTACAGGCCTAATGTGGGAGGTCTAGCCCATTATAAACCATAAATGGACATGGTAATGAATTGGACTACTTAACCAAATCTAATCCGTAGGGATTGTATGATTATGAACTAAATTTGGGTTATGTAAATTGATTGGATAGTGGATGGGTTAAGCAAATCTGGAGGGGGTGGGTAATATTTACATATTGTAACACCCCGTAATTTTTAAAAACATGACATAAGGGATAATTAAAGAATACTTAATTTTTATTAGAAGAATTAAGAGAAACGGGTACGCCATTGCGTCTCGGAATTCTGCTTGGGATAGAGTATGTGTTTGTGTAAAACGGATATAGTATGAAGAAGTTATGAAGCTTAGAATAATTCAAGAATTAGCAGAATTTAATAATAATTAAATTATAAATCTAAAAAAAATATCAAAAATCGAAATCACGTAAATCTGGGAGAGTGGGAAATCTCCCGCTCTAGGGTGTCGACCCCCCTAGAGGAGTCGACAGGGGTGTCGACTCCCCTATAGGGTAGGGGATTGACCCCATCGGCCCAGATCTGGTCGTGACGTGTTTTGAGGTCGGATGGTGACGTGGCCTTCTGGGATTGGCTGGATGACGTATTTTTCAGGCTTGGATGGTTCAGATGGATCGTAATCTAATCTAAGGGTCCTAATTCACCTAGAGCATCTATAAAATACCCCTAAACCTAACCCTAATCTCATTGTCATTCATCCATGGCACCTCCATGCTGCTCTAGTCTAAATTAAAACTAGCCTCTCTTCTCTTATCCAAAGCAAATCAGAATTAGAGTACTCAAATTGGAAGATAAGAATTAAATTCTACAACAACGGTTTAGCTAATCAAATTCAGAAAACAAAATTCAGAACTATCCTCTCTCCTAAATCCTATCGTTGTGAGTCTATGTTACTTTCACATATAATTAAATTAAAAGTGATTGTGGTAAGATTGTATATTGGATTTTATGAACATGCCTGTAAGATGAATCATATCAAGTTGTGTAAATTCTTATTTTTCATATTCATACCCAAAGTTTTGTTATCAAATGCCTATTGGATCTATTTAATTGTTCTATGCCAGTTCATATTTCATATGCCTTTCTAATTCAGTTTATCGTTATATGCCTGTTTATGTTTCATATGTCGTTTGTAGGTATACGCCAATTTTGATGTTGATTCTCTTCTCCTCTTCTTTTCTTTTTTTTAATGAGATTAGAATAACTTCAAGCCTAACATATTGCGTTGAGATTTTCATACGAATGACATTTGAACGATTGGGAAAAGTTTGGGGAAATATGCAATAAGATGAGATTATTGGTATAAATCAATTTGAGCATAATTGTGTATAAATTGTATACATGAGATTTGGCATAAGAGGATTGGGCATAACTGGATATAATTTGTATACATGAGGTTTGGCATAAGTTGTTAATAACATTGAACACAAATTAATTTGGGCGTAATTTGGAATAACATGTATACATAAGATTATAGGCGTAATTTGGCATAACATGTATACGTAAGACTATAGGCCTAATTTGGATTAAAATTATAAACATAACTTAGATTGGAAATTATGAGTAATTGGAATATATTTTAATCCAAGATCTAAGGTTGGGACTTGAATCAAGAAAGTGATAATGAAGGCCTAAGACACGAGGTTAGATTTGAATTGCGGTATAAGACTGCCCGGAGCCGCCCGGCACATCCAGCAACCGCAATTTGGTAATCTAATGTGAGAGGTCAAAGGCGGAAATTAGATATGTAATAATGCAAAGACACGAGGTAAGATTCAGATTGCGGTATAAGACTGCCCGGAACCGCCCGGCATATCTAGCAACTGCAAGACGACAATCTAATATGGGAGGTATTGCAAGATTACGATTATAATGAATTAATGAACACTTAACCAAGCTGAGACATGTAGTAAGACATGGGAATAGAAAAAGGGTTAAGTGGGTGAGATGGTTAGCATGTGAAACACAATCAAAACACTTAACCAAGATAAGACCTGTGGGAAGACATGGGAACAGAAAAAGGGTTAAGTGGGTGACATAGGAAGCATGTATTGCATGGGTAGCATGTATAATATAAATAATAAGCACTTAACCATGATAAAACATGTGGTAAAACATAAAGGGTTAAGTGGGTAACATGGGTAGCATGTGAAACATAATAAAAGCACTTAATCAAGGTGAGACATGTGATTAGACATGGGGATAAAGAGGGGTTAAGTGGGAATTCCTAGTAGGGACCAAGCTTAGGAGGGAAGCTTGTGTCAAATGGGTGGACCCTTTTCAACCAGTAACCCATTTAGTATCTATGTGAGCTCGAACTAGGTCAAGGACGTGACACGATTACTGGGTTGATTGTAAGAGGTCAATAAAGAGATAGTGATGGAAGTGCAAGTCCAACGGAGTCATGTGCGTGCGTCGGTCCGGGCCGGTAGGTAAGACGCTGTTGCATTTGTAGGTATAAGCCGTGCATTCTAGTGGTATCGGGTTGCCACTTTTGGGAGTGATACACCCTACTATGGGACCAGCACGGGAATCTATGAGTTAGGGAGCCAATCGAATGGGGAAGGTAGAGGGTACAACTAGTAGAGATAAGAGTAGGCGACACCTATGACAGCAACTAGGGGTACGCGAAACTATCATTATTATTATTATTATTATGTTTAGTAAGGGGGCACAACTAGAGGAGATAGGAGAAGGCGGCACCTATGACAGCAGCTAGGAGTACACGAAACTTCCATCATCATCATCATCATCATCATTATTATTAGTGGGGAGTGCTACAACTCGGGTTTCAATAGACCGAATTTTTCAAAATTCAATCCATCGGACCCCGAGTTGGGTGATCTGGTATCCTGCAGAAAAGACAGAGAGAAAGAAACATGTCAGAGTTCAAAAAGTAGCTCACACCGGAAGGAATAAAATATAATTTATTCAAAATATCATTACCTTAATAATAATACTGCTAAGCCAGTAGTCAAGCAATACTATCTTTGTCATGAACCTAACCTGCGCATGTTGTGAGGAGGGGGTCAGAACGTAAGTTCTGTGTGACTGGACTATAATAAACTCTTGTGTAACCCTACATATACCGTTCAGTTATAATTTCTTGTTTATTAGGTTATTCACAATATTAGCACCCAAGGCCAAACCCATGTCATTCTCGTCCAATTACTGGTAGACTTAACCTAGTACATCGTATATGTAATTTTTTCCCAACTCGTATAATCCTTTCCATGTATACGTACAGTCCCTTGCCGTATACCGTACGGGCTTTATCACGTAATTCTATACTACTTCAACGTAGTGCCACCATTCTTGAAATCGTTTGGACTACCACCCTTGATCTGGCTAGGTTTCCTTATCATGAACTATCGAGTGTTCAACTAGGATTTATGCCACCTAGGACCACTAGGGATTATGCTACCTATTGAGCATTTTCTAGATTCGATTAGGGTTTATGCCACCTAGGACAACTAGGGATTATGCTACCTGTCGAACAGCGCCCTTTTCCCACATATGTATTGCGAATCGTTTCCGATGTCTAGGTGCACATGTACACTATATGTGCGGCCCGAGTCCCACGACAGGGCTAAATCAAGAAATACGTAACTCGGTCGGGAGCTTTAAGTTATCTGCCAATGCAGATGCTAAGGTTTGTTTTTCTACCAGTGGTTATGGTCCCAAGTGACCCCTCCCTCAACTAATGAAAGGCAATCCAAGAAAATCAAGCACGAGAACTGTACTCCTGCCACCTATGCCCCACTTTCTTATTGGCCAGCATCACCCACAACTAGATAGCAAGTATATGGTATGTTGGGAGTTCTCTTTCTTTTCGTATACGTACTACGATTGACTGAAGATGGTAGGTAGACGACGAGTGCTATCACAGGGCTAAACAAGATATTGCCACCTCACGCTGGTCCATCCTAGTCTTTAGGTTGCCTTATATTGCAACCAAAGCATACTCTTGGTTCTCCTACCGTAGACCTTGACCTCTGTGAGCCCAGGCGGATCATCTGCAACCTCACAGAGGGATACCAAGAGTACCCTCACGTTTGCCGAAGCTACGTGCTTCGTAACCCAGTCCACTGGAGCCTATCTCGAAATGAGATAAACGTTCGCTCCTCCTCGTGTGTTTGTTAAGCGATGATCTACCGTATCATGTTATTCATCTATTTATGGACTGGCTCAGTTTCCTTGACTAAGAATTATTACTTAATTGTTCTTAACTAAGGTTTACCACTTAGTTTCCTTTCCCGTTAATCTTGTTAACTAAGGTTTACCACTTAGTCCCCTTAACTAAGAATTACAACTCAGTTCCTGTTCTCGACCGTTTTCTTAACTAAGGTTTACTGCTTAGTTCCTATTAACTAAGGCTTGTTACTTAGTTATCATTCTCGTTGTTTTACTTAGTCAATTCTATTTACCTTAGACATCAAACCACATATTCTCGCTTTATAATTCAACTTGTTGACTAAGGTTTTCCCATGAATTCAAGCATAACTTAAGTTCTCTTTTATTCAGTGATAGCGCATGGGTGTTTTCCCACGGTTCTTGCTTAGCTTACCCCATATTATAGGTTATCCCACCCTTCAGGTCTTACATTACATCTTAAGTCATAATCTTTCTCTGTCCCTAGGACAGGTTTACCCCCTAATTAACCCTTCGACTATTTCAACTTCGATTTATAATAGGTAGTTAACATTCCCTATTTCCGTTTTTGGTTAAGTTTTGTTTATATGTTCGTGTCGACTTAACCCCATCTCCTTATAACGTTCGTTCACAAATTTGGTTAAGTGTTGTCTTTGAATTCATGACTTAACCCAACGAATCATGTGCCATTAATTATTAATGCACCACAACCTCTCACATTAGACCTGTTGTTGTGGTCACTGGTTATGCCGGGCGGTTCCGGGCAGAATTACACCACAACTCAGTCTAACCTTGGGTTTCAAGCGCGATATGACTAACTTCTCACATTAGGACCTATTGTTTGCAACCACTGGTTAGGCCGGGCGGTTCCGGGCAGGATTATATTGCAAACTCATCCTAACCTCGAGTAAGCCACGTTTCATGTTTGGTTCATGTCTATTCTAATTGGCATATGTCAAGTTCATAATCATGTCAGAAATACTAAGTTCTTGTTATGCAAATTACCCAACTTACAAGCATGTTCTTATAAATGTCAACTACCAATTTATGCCAAGTTCGTGTTCGTTTTAGATGTCAAGTTCATAAGCATATTCTAAATGTCATATTTCAAGTTTCATAATTTTGTCCCTATTTACATTACATAAATTACTCAACCATATTCATGTTCAATGCATTTCAATAGTGCCAAAATTCGAGTATCAAGTTCAATCTAGATGTCAAGTGTCAATTCCCCAAATCCAAGCTTTACCTAAAAACCCCCAATTTATATTCATACTTGTAATCCCATTAACAGGTTACGTCTATCATTAAATTCATAATTCATATTCATGTCAATTTCATGTTCAAGTTCTAGATGTAAACTTCATGTCAAATTCCAGATGTCAATTCATATCAAGTTTGTGTTCTTATCTAAATTCAAGTTATAATACAGGTTTTATTCTAGAGACATGTGCCCATTAACAAATTCATAAGTCAATTTCATGCTTAAATCAATGATGTCAATTCTACGCCAAACCCCAAATCATGTTCATGCGTATAATTCTAAATTTGGTTTATGCATTCAGGTTTTGTCAATGTTATATTACGCCCAACCCCCTATGTAATTTATAACCACACCCTCCAGTTCATGTCATAGCCCAAAACCAAGCGTTCCCCTTTTTAGTTCGCAATAATCATTTCGTCGTATTCATTTCATAATAAAGCTAGGCTCATGATAACCTAGTCATAAAAAGATAAAAGAGGGAGAATAAAAGAGGTCATAATCGTAGGCATAATAATTAAAAGCGAACACATGACAATATTAAACATTACATATCCAATTTCCACAATAATTTCATTTTGCGTTTACATAGGGAATTTTTTTAAATGATAAATCATAATTTTACACAAAAAGTGTATTATAACTCCACTCACAGTGTTTGTCATCTTCAAAATAGGAACGAGATTAATCTTCGAACTGATTTCCCCCTTTTTGTTGCTTTTGATTCATCTTTGATTGATTTCATGTCCAATTCAATTTATCTTTAATTTCATATGCGGCGTAGGTTGCAGATCTGAATTCCTTCTCTTTGCGCAGTGATTTAGATCTAAGCCTCTTTTCTTTTTATTCATGGTTGTAGTAATTCTAGATCTCATTCTTTTTAATTTTAAGAATAGATGTTGTAGAGAAAAGAGAGAAGAATAGATCTAAGATTTATTTAGATCAATAGCTTGAGGAGGAGGAAGAAATCAAGTTAGAAGAGAGCCATGGCCTTGCCATGAATTGTTGTGGAGTTTACAATGAGCCTAGGATGTTTATAAAGGTGATAGACCAACGTACCAGGCCCAAAAACTCATCCAGGTGCTCAAAAATGAACCTGGACAACTTCTGGGGCGAATTTCCCGCTTCTGGACCAAAATTCCCGCTCCATTCGCTACAAGTCGACCTCCCCAAAAGGGGGGTCGACACTATGGTCGACCTCCCCCCTGGGAGGTCGACCCTATGGTCGACCTGGGGGTCGACCTGGTCATTTTTTTTCTGTTCTGGGCTGGGCTGTTTTCTGGATTTTCGCTGAAACTTCGGGAGGTCATAACTCCTTCATACGGACTCCGATTTTCGAAAACTCGGATTCTATTTCATGTAAAATTTCGAGAGGAATGCAATGGTGATTTCCATTTTACTTAAATCCTAATATTTAAATTAAATATCCTTACTTAACTATCTTCTCCGTTACATACTATTATCGAATTGATTTTTCTTCTCTTCCATGTATTAATTAATTCTCATTATACATCACCATTATTTACCTATATAAGCATATTTTCATAAATTTTATTTCATTTTTAATTATATTAAAAATGCGGGGTGTTACATTCTCCCACCCTTAAGGAATTTCGTCCCCGAAATTCGATAAGAGTAAAATAGATAATCCCTCGCAACATCCAATTAGTGTTCATCCAATTGTTGCAACATTGTGCACATGTGCAAAGTGAAGTACATTATAGTATGGCATGTATGCCTAATTTGGATCCACCCATATGTATGCAAACTTTAAAAAAAACTTTTCAAAACATGATGCTCATATCCTAAATATACTTGCAGTTCTATATGGATGCAATATTTTTGAAAAATCAAAACATTTTCTGTAACACCCCACACCCGCTACGGTCACTCACTAAGGGAATGCCATAACATCGGTGGAGTATTTTAAGTGAATATAGAACAGAAAAATTACAACAAGACAGATGTAAGTAATACTTGAGAATTTAAAACATCATTTCATTGCAGCGGAAAGTAAAACATGTTTGGTTACACCAAAACCATAAACAAGAGTCAAGTACATAATATCCATCCTGATAAAACAAAAGTACATAATCCCACTACATAACTTAATAGCCATAATAGAAAAGATCCACGGTCCAAGCTCCAAAAGATAGATAAAGCAGTCTGATCAAAGCCCACTAGTGCTAGGCCCATTCTGATAACCTGAGGGTTGGAAAAAAAAAAGATAAAAACAACGGGGTCAGACATAAGTCTGAGCGAGTCCTATAACTTTAACAATACAATCATTAAAGTAACCAGAGTAAGACATGAGCTTGATATACGGTAACGACTGGGGATAAATGGCTACACCAAGCAGCCAACTAGACTTAGGATGAACTAAGATAACCGTAAAGACGCATTTGCCCACCCAAGGGTAATTGCTACACTGCACCACCCCAGATCTACCCACCCAAGGGTAATTCCTACACTGCACCACACCAGTTCTACCCACCCAAGGGTAATTGCTACTTAAGGTTGATCCCACTAAGTGTACTTAGTAATTTTTAATAGTAGTTTCGTGTACCCCTAGCTGACTACATAGGTGCCGTCTGCCCCTATCTCCACTAGGTGTACCCACTACTCCCCAAGCGATCGGCTCCCTAACGTAGATACCCGTGCTGGCCCCATAGTGGGGTGTATCATTCCCCAAAGTGGCAACCTGATAATATCAACGGTGCACGGCTTATACCTACACGATGCAACAACGTCATACTTACCAGCCCGGGTCCACACACGCATATGAAACCCGTTGGACTTGCGTTGCCACCGCTAACCCGTTTTGGCCTCTTACAGTCAAGCCCAATATGCGTGTCCCGTCCTCGACTTGGGTCGAGCCCACAAAGATACGTTTGGGATATTGGTTGAAATGGGCCCCCACAAGCTACCCACCTAAGCTTGTCATTTCTAGTGAATCCCACTTAACCCTTTAACCATGTCCACTTACATGTTATAAATTTTGGTTAAGTCTTTTAATCATATTTTAATTGCCACTCAAGGCCCCCACAAGCTACTACTTAAGCTTGTCATTTAATCATATTTGAATTGCCACTTAAGGCCCCCACAAGCTACTACTTAAGCTTGTCATTTAATCATATTTCAATTGCCACTTAAGGCACCCACTAGATTTCCACATGCCACCCAAGACACTTACTTGATTCCCACATGCCACCCAAGGCACTTACTTAACCCTTTAATCATGTTTAATTACATGTTCCACTTTGGTTAAGTATTCTAATCGTATTTTCTATTGCCACCCAAGGCAACGCACTAGTTTCCTCATGCCACCCAAGGCACCCCCACTAGTTACTACATGCCACCCAAGGCACCCACTTAACCCCTCATGCCTCACTACATGCTAATTTGGTTAAGTGTTTCTTAATTAATTAAGATCGTAACCTTTGTAAAGACCTCTCACATTAGACTGTCTTTTATGGCAGCTGGATATGCCGGTTGGTTCCGGGAAGCCTTACACCATAACAGAGTCTAACCTCGTGTCTTTACACTTGTCGCGTATTTAGTTTATGACTAAGACCTCTCACATTGGGCCAATCATTTGTAGCCGCTGGATTTGCCGGTCGGTTCCGGGCAGTCTTATGCTACAAAAGGGTCCAACCTCGTGTCTTACTCGATTAATTACACCTAATTAATCACCCCCATAATTTGTATTAATTATCCCTAATTAATTACAAATATTTAAGAATATGGGTAGACCTAACTCAATAGGTAAATTCCCAATTCCATAATATGGGTAGACCTAACTTAATAAGTAAATTCCCAATTATGTCCATCCACTTTATGGTATGTTTAATCATACCCACTTCACACAATTTTATGTGTTCATTAATTTTTACCCCATCGTCCCCACGTAAATACGTTAACATGACATACTTCAAAAGAGAAGATTCATCATACACACAATGGGTTCAACTTAGCATATCATTAGCATTATCGTGGGTTTAAAAGGTGTCAACTTGCATATATGACCATAAACCCAACTTGCATAAATAACCAACCTAAACTTGCATGAATCACATATGTCATAAAGATGGTAACTTGCATAAATGTTCATGTCATAGACCTATCATAAAGGTGTCAACTTGCATACATGTCATAGGTCTAAAAGGGATGAACTTGCACATGTACTTATGTCATACAAAGGGGTAAACTTGCATAGCATGTCACATGTTAACTTGCATATAACCAAACACATAACTTGCATAACATGTTACATATGAACTTGCATATAATCATGCACATAACTTGCATATAACCAAACACATAACTTGCATAGCATGTTACATATGAACTTGCATATAATCATGCACATAACTTGCATTACATGTTACATATGAACTTGCATATGTATGTATGACATACAAAGGTAAACTCGCATATGTTATGCATATCACTAATCCAAACAACTTGCATAGATTATGCATATTATAGATCCAAACTCATAGGTTAAACTTGCATGTCATGTCACTTATTTCACACATGATTCTAGCATAAAACCAAGCATTTAACTTGCATAAAACCAAACACTTAGCATGCATAAAACCGAATACTTAGCATGCATAAAACCCACCACTTAACATGCATAAACCCAAACACTTAACTTGCATAAACATAGTGTCATCATGAATAAGTGTTAAACATAGTGATTAGCAAACTAGCATCATAACATATGAACTAAAACCCATTGATCCGCAAGCAAAACCATATGATCTCATCACATCTCATCTACTTAGTTTAGCAATTGGTTATTAAAGTGATAGAAACTCACAAACTCCAAGATTAGCCCTTTAGATAGTTGCTAGAGTTGAAGTAGAGGTGGATTAGTAGTTGATTAGCTTGCAATCCTCTTCACAAATTAGTGGAGGCTCCTTCTAAGTTGCATTTTGGCGGCATGATGGCATATATTCTATTTTTAGTATGGATTAGGGTAGTCTTAGGGTGTATTTATAGGATTAGGTTGTGTTTTAGACCCTTAGATTAACCCTAGGTTAGTTTAGGTCCGTCAGATTTCGTCCCAAGCCCTCCAACCCAGCCCAAAACTCAACCAGGTGCACCCAGGCCAGAATCAGCCGACAGGGCAAGTCGACAGCCCTGTCGACTACCAAGTCGACAGGCATGTCGACAGGCAAGTCGACAGGCATGTCGACAGGCAAGTCGACAGCCCTGTCGACAGCCAAGTCGACTTGGCTAGGCGGGA
Organism: Allium sativum; assembly: GCA_030737875.1. Taxonomy (NCBI): domain Eukaryota; kingdom Viridiplantae; phylum Streptophyta; class Magnoliopsida; order Asparagales; family Amaryllidaceae; genus Allium; species Allium sativum. Next base: position 117,174,976 of record CM060925.1, read on the forward strand.
GTTTTCCCGCCTGGCCCCCATTTCTGCATGTTTCGAAATTCAAATTTCCCGAAAACTTCTTTGGGCCTTAACCGGGTCATACGGACTCCGATTTACAAAATTTCGGACTCTATTTCGCGTATTTTTCCGAGACGAACACAATGACGTAACCCGTTTCCCCTGATTCTCACATCTGAGATTATTAATTCTGTAATTAGTGAATATCAGTGTTAACTGAAATTCGGGGTGTTACATTCTCCCCTCCTTAAAGGATTTCGTCCCCGAAATCTCCAAATTAAGGAGAATGCATATCCTACCATCCAAACAACCATCTACTCAATCCATCAAACACGGGCATCCATTGTCCTTAAAACAATTTCTACTGATGTATGAGCATATGCAAAAAGTGTGTGTATATGTTCCCTATCTAATGTATGAACATATGCAAACCGTGACAGTGCCATGCATCCAATATGTATGCGAAAGAACCCTATCGACACATACTATATCTACATGAGTGCACAATCATTCACCAAAATGCATCATCCATATGATAACACAACTATTATACATCCATAAATATAGCTACCTACACACAATTATATGCAATATGCAATATGAAGTGATTGAGCCGATCTAGTGTCTAGAGTGTGTGTATATGCATCCACAAGCAACCACTAGCAAACACTTGCATCCACATGCATCCATCAATCATAACATGTCCCAAACATATGTTTCAACCATAGGTTTACCCTATCTAAAGGTCAAAGGCACTAACAAGAGGACATACTAAAGATAAGATAAGTACTAGACAAACGATAAAGGAGAAGTTAAAAGACATACCCTCAAAAAGGAATGGGTATAATGAACGCATTTTCGCTTCCGTCTCCCAAGTAGCGTTGCTCTCATCTTCTCCCCATTGCACTTTGACTAGTCGAACCTCCCTGTTTCTCAACCTCTTAATTTCTGACCAAAGGATGCGTGTAGGAGCTCGTCGAATAGTCGCATCACGCTCTATCTCTACTTCTCTAAGCAAGCTCGGCTCTACCACCTCTGCGGTCTCATGTAGGCACTTCCTCAAATATGACACATGGAATACATCATGTACACCATTAAGTCTGTCGGGCAACTCCACTCTATAGGCCATCTGTCCAATCCTTTCCTTAATAGGAAACGGTCCAACAAACCTTGGTGCTAACTTCCCAACAGATCCAAAGCGAACCACATTCCGTAACAGAGATACTTTGACAAAGACCATGTCCCCAACATCAAACTCAAGCTCTGTTCTCCTCTTGTCCGCATAAGATTTCTGTCTGTCTTGCGCCGCTTTCATCCTTCTTCGAATCAAATCAATCTTTTCCGAAGTCTTCCTAACCATATCGGGCCCAAGCAAGATCTTATCTGTAGATTCCCACCAACATGTAGGTGATCGACAAGGCCTTCCATAAAAAGCTTCGAAAGGAGCCATGCCAATACTAGACTGAAAGCTGTTATTATATGCGAACTCCACCAATGGAAGATGCTCTTCTCATGTACCTCCAAAATCTAAGATACATAGCCTCAAAAAGTCTTCTAAAATGCGATTCACCCTCTCGGTCTGGCCGTCCGTCTGAGGATGATATGCGGTACTCAAACACAACTGAGTCCCTACCGCCTCTTGCAAACTCTTCCAAAACTCTCTAGTGAAGATAGGATCTCGATCGCTCACTATACTGGAAGGTACATCATGCAATCAAATAATCTCTCGAATGTAAACTGAAGCTAGCCGTGGAGCAGTTCTCTTACTCTTCATGGGTATAAAATGGGCGCTCTTAGTAAGTCTGTCTACCACAACCCAAATTCCCGTATTACCCTTCCTCGATCTCGGTAATCCATCGAGACACTATCCCACTTCCATAGCGGAACCTCCAATGGGTGAAGCAACCCACCGGGTTTCTTCTGCTCCGCTTTCACTTGCTAGCACACCAAGCATCTAGCGACATACTCGGCCACATCTTTCTTCATACCGGCCCAAAAGAAAACTCGCTTCATGTCTTGGTACATCTTGTCCCCACCGGGATGAATGGTCATCTTCGACCGATGTGCATCATCAAGTATAGCCTTCCTCAAACCCTCGTTTTGCGGTACACAAAGTCCACCGTCTCTACGCAACCACCCCTTACCATCTAGGGTGTACCTACTCAAATGGCTGGACGACTCCCCCCCCTTATGAGCTTCTCTACTAACTCAACCAACTGTGGGTCGTCTCGCTGTGCCTTGCCAATCCGTCCTAAAAGAGAAGGCCTATCCTCCAAGGAGGCTAGCAAACCGGGTACAAAGTCAACGGAAGGTCTAAAGTCAAACATAGAAATAAACTCTAAGCTCCATCGTTCAACGAACAATGAACTCAAGGACAACCTTTTTCTACTTAAGGCGTCCGCTACCACATTACCCTTGCCATGGGTATACGCTATCTCAAACTCATAGGATGCTAAGAATCCCATCCAAAATCATCACAACTGTCCATCTCTCACGCAGACCACCCTAGTCGAACTCGAAATCCCCCAAATGCAAGCCCCAAAGGCCTAAACCAATATCAGACAAACACCCAAGGGATACCTCCTTCGAATTCAGACGACCTACGTGAGATGATACTAGTAAAAACGGCTAAATAATTAAGCCCTTGTCCAACTCTGGATGTCCTTGCCAGTCTCGCTCCAAAACCACCGTTTATCCCATAACTGGCTTTGCTCAACCTATTGAGCACATACGAAAACTTATTTCGCTCCTAGAAAAGACCAAGATGTCATTTACAAAGACCATCACGAACTTATTTAGGTACTCCCTGAACACCCTTCTCATCAAATCGATAAAGTATGCGGGGGCATTCGTCAAACCAAATGGCATCACCAGCCACTCATAAAAAACCATCCGGAGTCCTAAAGGCAGTCTTCTCTATACTATCCTCAACCACTCTCAACTGACGAAACCCCGTGGCTAAGTCCAACTACGAAAACACTGAGGCGCCAACCAACTGATCAAAGAGATCATCAATCCTTGGCAATGGGTGTCCATTTTTCTTTGTTATCTGTTAAACTCTCCATAGTCTACACAAAGTCTGAGGGACCCATCCGCCTTCATAGCAAAAACTACTGGAGCACCCCACTCCGATATACTTCGTCTTCTAAACCCCTTCTCAAGCAAATCGTCTACTTGCTTATGGAGTTCCCTCCTCTCACGAGGAGCCATGTGGCACACTGGCCAAGATACTGGTTTGGCATTGTCTACCGGATATATTCGGAAGTCAATCTCCCGCTCCGGAGGTAAGCCCTTCACCTCCTCAAACACATCCGAGTATTCCCGGACCACTCTAACAGATCGCAAACTCTAGACCGACGTGTCAAGCGATTCTAGATAACTTAGCATAACAGATTCCATGGGATTACAAGAGATCTCGAGAGTGTTACCCAAGCGGGTCGTAAGCCTAACTACTCTCCTTTCATAAACAAGAACGGCACCACTACTGGATAACCAGTCCATGCCCAAAACTAACCCATAGCCCATGAAGCCCAAAAAGCATCACATCTAAACTCAACGCTAAGTATAGAAACTTTCAAACCCAAACACATCATGAAGCCCCCAATTGGGTTTGAAACAACTAAGGGATCATCTACTAAACTGGTGTCTAAGTGCAGTGACTCAACTAACAACGATGAGATAAACGAACTCGATGCGTCAAAATCAAATAAAGTTCGAACCGGATAATAAAGAAATCCAAATTCCAACCTAGACGGTCCTATCCCCATCTGGTACACTAGCCGTGAGGGAATACAACTACCCTCCAGGAGATTCCGTACCTTGCCCTTGCCTCTTTGGACAATCCTAATAAGGTGTCCTATTCCTCCCAAAAGGATAACTACTAGCCCTCTTCTTCCCATTCTCCACTCGTAACCTCCCATCAAAACGAGGTTTCGCTCTTCATTAACCAAACAACTATTTGAGCCTTCCTCCCATCGTCTATCTAATAGGTACCTACAAGTCCTCCTCCTTCTTGAACCAACTTCTAGTCCGACTACTGTCTAAGTCCCTTGAAGTGGTTTTCCATTCTTATCTATCTTAGAAAGATCATCTATACGCGGAGGGGAAACTCAAAACGAGAGAGGAAGAGATTCAAAACGGAGAATTTGAAAGATATAGATATGGCTATTGGGGATTATGCTTTTCTTTCAAAAACTTTTCTCTTAAAAGACATGTTTTTGAAAATACTCCTTTCAAAAATATTCTTAGAAAGTGGTTTTTCTAAAAAAAATATCTGTTCTGGTAACCTTAAGCTCCGATACCACGTGTAACACCCCACACCCGCTACGGTCACTCACTAAGGGAATGCCATAACATCGGTGGAGTATTTTAAGTGAATATAGAACAGAAAAATTACAACAAGACAGATATAAGTAATACTTGAGAATTTAAAACATCATTTCATTGCAGCGGAAAGTAAAACATGTTTGGTTACACCAAAAACATAAACAAGAGTCAAGTACATAATATCCATCCTGATAAAACAAAAGTACATAATCCCACTACATAACTTAATAGCCATAATAGAAAAGATCCACGGTCCAAGCTCCAAAAGATAGATAAAGCAGTCTGATCAAAGCCCACTAGTGCTAGGCCCATTCTGATAACCTGAGGGTTGGAAAAAAAAAAGATAAAAACAACGGGGTCAGACATAAGTCTGAGCGAGTCCTATAACTTTAACAATACAATCATTAAAGTAACCAGAGTAAGACATGAGCTTGATATACGGTAACGACTGGGGATAAATGGCTACACCAAGTAGCCAACTAGACTTAGGATGAACTAAGATAACCGTAAAGACGCATTTACCCACCCAAGGATAATTACTACACTGCACCACCCCAGATCTACCCACCCAAGGGTAATTCCTACACTGCACCACACCAGTTCTACCCACCCAAGGGTAATTCCTACTTAAGGTTGATCCCACTAAGTGTACTTAGTAATTTTTAATAGTAGTTTCGTGTACCCCTAGCTGACTACATAGGTGCCGTCTGCCCCTATCTCCACTAGGTGTACCCACTACTCCCCAAGCGATCGGCTCCCTAACGTAGATACCCGTGCTGGCCCCACAGTGGGGTGTATCATTCCCCAAAGTGGCAACCTGATAAAATCAACGGTGCACGGCTTATACCTACACGATGCAACAACGTCTTACTTACCAGCCCGGGTCCACACACGCATATGAAACCCGTTGGACTTGCGTTGCCACCGCTAACCCGTTTTGGCCTCTTACAGTCAAGCCCAATATGCGTGTCCCGTCCTCGACTTGGGTCGAGCCCACAAAGATACGTTTGGGATATTGGTTGAAATGGCCCCCCACAAGCTACCCACCTAAGCTTGTCATTTCTAGTGAATCCCACTTAACCCTTTAATCATGTCCACTTACATGTTATAAATTTTGGTTAAGTCTTTTAATCATATTTTAATTGCCACTCAAGGCCCCCACAAGCTACTACTTAAGCTTGTCATTTAATCATATTTCAATTGCCACTTAAGGCCCCCACAAGCTACTACTTAAGCTTGTCATTTAATCATATTTCAATTGCCACTTAAGGCACCCACTAGATTTCCACATGCCACCCAAGACACTTACTTGATTCCCACATGCCACCCAAGGCACTTACTTAACCCTTTAATCATGTTTAATTACATGTTCCACTTTGGTTAAGTATTCTAATCGTATTTTCTATTGCCACCCAAGGCAACCCACTAGTTTCCTCATGCCACCCAAGGCACCCCCACTAGTTACTACATGCCACCCAAGGCACCCACTTAACCCCTCATGCCTCACTACATGCTAATTTGGTTAAGTGTTTCTTAATTAATTAAGATCGTAACCTTTGTAAAGACCTCTCACATTAGACTGTCTTTTATGGCAGCTGGATATGCCGGTTGGTTCCGGGCAGCCTTACACCATAACAGAGTCTAACCTCGTGTCTTTACACTTGTCACGTATTTAGTTTATGACTAAGACCTCTCACATTGGGCCAATCATTTGTAGCCGCTGGATTTGCCGGTCGGTTCCGGGCAGTCTTATGCTACAAAAGGGTCCAACCTCGTGTCTTAGTCGATTAATTACACCTAATTAATCACCCCCATAATTTGTATTAATTATCCCTAATTAATTACAAATATTTAAGAATATGGGTAGACCTAACTCAATAGGTAAATTCCCAATTCCATAATATGGGTAGACCTAACTTAATAGGTAAATTCCCAATTATGTCCATCCACTTTATGGTATGTTTAATCATACCCACTTCACACAATTTTATGTGTTCATTAATTTTTACCCCATCATCCCCACGTAAATACGTTAACATGATATACTTCAAAAGAGAAGATTCATCATACACACAATGGGTTCAACTTAGCATATCATTAGCATTATCGTGGGTTTAAAAGGTGTCAACTTGCATATATGACCATAAACCCAACTTGCATAAATAACCAACCCAAACTTGCATGAATCACTTATGTCATAAAGATGGTAACTTGCATAAATGTTCATGTCATAGACCTATCATAAAGGTGTCAACTTGCATACATGTCATAGGTCTAAAAGGGATGAACTTGCACATGTACTTATGTCATACAAAGGGTAAACTTGCATAGCATGTCACATGTTAACTTGCATATAACCAAACACATAACTTGCATAACATGTTACATATGAACTTGCATATAATCATGCACATAACTTGCATATAACCAAACACATAACTTGCATAGCATGTTACATATGAACTTGCATATAATCATGCACATAACTTGCATTACATGTTACATATGAACTTGCATATGTATGTATGACATACAAAGGTAAACTCGCATATGTTATGCATATCACTAATCCAAACAACTTGCATAGATTATGCATATTATAGATCCAAACTCATAGGTTAAACTTGCATGTCATGTCACTTATTTCACACATGATTCTAGCATAAAACCAAGCATTTAACTTGCATAAAACCAAACACTTAGCATGCATAAAACCGAATACTTAGCATGCATAAAACCCACCACTTAACATGCATAAACCCAAACACTTAACTTGCATAAACATAGTGTCATCATGAATAAGTGTTAAACATAGTGATTAGCAAACTAGCATTATAACATATGACCTAAAACCCATTGATCCGCAAGCAAAACCATATGATCTCATCACATCTCATCTACTTCGTTTAGCAATTGGTTATTAAAGTGATAGAAACTCACAAACTCCAAGATTAGCCCTTTAGATAGTTGCTAGAGTTGAAGTAGAGGTGGATTAGTAGTTGATTAGCTTGCAATCCTCTTCACAAATTAGTGGAGGCTCCTTCTAAGTTGCATTTTGGCGGCATGATGGCATATATTCTATTTTTAGTATGGATTAGGGTAGTCTTAGGGTGTATTTATAGGATTAGGTAGTGTTTTAGACCCTTAGATTAACCCTAGGTTAGTTTAGGTCCGTCAGATTTCGTCCCAAGCCCTCCAACCCAGCCCAAAACTCAACCAGGTGCACCCAGGCCAGAATCAGCCGACAGGGCAAGTCGACAGCCCTGTCGACTGCCAAGTCGACAGGCATGTCGACAGGCAAGTCGACAGCCCTGTTGACAGCCAAGTCGACTTGGCTGGACGGGAGTTTTCCTGCCTGGCCCCCATTTCTGCATGTTTCGAAATTCAAATTTCCCGAAAACTTCTTTGGGACTTAACCGGGTCATACGGACTCCGATTTACAAAATTTCGGACTCTATTTCGCGTATTTTTCCGAGACGAACACAATGACGTAACCCGTTTCCCCTGATTCTCACATCTGAGATTATTAATTCTGTAATTAGTGAATATCAGTGTTAACTGAAATTCAGGGTGTTACATTTTCCATTCAAATTTTCCCATATTCTTATAGAATAAGAGCATAGTTCATCCAATTTTCGCATCCAAAACCCTACCAACCATCTTTTAATTCGAGATTTAGAAAAATCTAATTTTCCAAATTCGATTTCTTATGTTACGAAAAGGTATAAAACGGAAAAATTCACATCCTCCGTTTTTCTTTTCTAATTGTACTTGGATTTTTATATAACTATTCTATTAAGATTTCCTATTTTCTTATCCAAGCACAACCACATAAGAAAATTTCTTTCTCGTATTTTCGACTTTATCTTGAAATAATTTCATATTTATTCATCTTTTTCTTGAGATTTTCATTTTCTTTCCCCCATCTTATTTTGTTGCTTTACTGAATTTATTGTTTTCTTCTTAGTTAGGCTATTCTTTAGCTTATTTGGCTTAGTCCAGTTTTTCATGTTTATATTATTTATTTATCTTTTCAAATAAGCTTTTCCGTTTTCTAGTCAAACAGTATCCTACACAGCTACAACTATGGGCCAAGGATCTTAAGACTTTATTACCTATGACAATCGTGGGTCCACCTAACAGAGCCTATATAATTGCTTGCCTTTCATCACCTAGTAGTCACTACTAGTCCATGTTGTGTATTACTAGCCTATCCTTTTCTTTTTCTCAAGCAACAATTCTAGGTCTCAATGCTTATGCATTCTACGGGAAATTTGTTTACCCAATTTTTTTTTAATAATAATCAAAATTTAATAGAATAGAAATTTCAAAAACTCCTTTTACAAAATACAACATTTTCCTTTCAAGATTTTCATATACGAGAACTAGTGAGCTATATATATATATATATATATATATATATATATATATATGCTCCTTTTCATGAGAGAATTCTTTCAAAACAAGAAATCGTTGTTTTACATAATATGCCCCACTTTATTTTAAAACCCAATATGCACTTTTCAAACATCAAGATACTTTTAAGATCAAAACTCAGAAAATACCACAAACTATTTTACAAATTCAAGTTCTTAAAAGTTTATTATTGGGTCAGACTCAAAGCGCGTTTTCCACTCAACTAGGCTTTCCTAGGTACTTTCACAAATTCAATTTTCTCGACTATATATATTCCTATTCCATTTTCACACTTTAATCTTTTTTTCTAATTTCTAAGGTTTTACTTCTAGACCCACTACTCTGAGATACTAATATTTCAGTTTCCATTCCATGGGATACTTTCTAGCTCCAAGTCATATTGTACACTTTCCCAACCACCCAACGGTTTCCAAAATTTCTATGTCCATGCCTTTAGTGTACAAACCAATATCCCAAATCTTTACATGTCTAGTGGGCTACTATATGGATTTAGGTTTATATATATAATATATATTTATATTTTAGAAAATACAAATACGTTCACTCATTATCGCCCTAAGATCACTAAACCGAAGCTCTGATACCAGATTAACAACCGGGGTTTCGACAGACCGAATTTTTCAAAATTCAATCCATCGGAACCCGAGTTGGGTGCTCTGGTATCCTGCAGAAAAGACAGAGAGAAAGAAACATGTCAGAGTTTGAAAGTAGCTCACAGCGAAAGGAATAAAATATAATTTATTCAAAATAGCATTACCTTAATAATAATACTGCCAAGCCAGTAGTCAAGCAATACTATCTCTGTCATGAACCTAACATGCGCATGTTGTGAGGAGTGGGTCAGAACATAAGTTTTGCGTGACTGGACTATAATAAACTCTTGTGTAACCCTACATATACCGTTCAGTTATAATTTCTTGTTTATTAGGTTATTCACAATATTAGCACCCAAGGCCAAACCCATGTCATTCTCGTCCAATTACTGGTAGACTTAACCTAATACATCGTATATGTAATTTTTCCCCAACTCGTATAATACTTTCCATGTATACGTACAGTCCCTTGCCGTATATCATACGGGCTTTATCACGTAATTCTATACTACTTCAACGTAGTGCCACCATTCTTGAAATCGTTTGGACTGCCACCCTTGATCTGGCTAGGTTTCCTTATCATGAACTATCGAGTGTTCAACTAGGATTTATGCCACGTAGGACCACTAGGGATTATGCTACCTATTGAACGTTTTCTAGATTCGATTAGGGTTTATGCCACCTAGGACAACTAGGGATTATGCTACCTGTCGAACAACGCCCTTTTCCCACGTATGTATCGCAAATCGTTTCCGATGTCTAGGTGCACATGTACACTATATGTACGGCCCGAGTCCCGTGACAGGGCTAAATCAAGAAATACGGAACTCGGTCGGGAGCTTTAAGTTATCTGCCGATGCAGATGATAAGGACTGTTTTTCTACCAGTGGTTATAGTCCCACGTGACCCCTCCCTCAACTAATGAAAGGCAATCCGAGAAAATCAAGCACGAGAACTATACTCCTGCCACCTATGCCCCACTTTCCTATTAGCCAGCCTCACCCACAACTAGATAGCAAGTATATGGTCTGTTGGGAGTTCTCTGCCTTTTCGTATACGTACTACGATTGACTGAAGATGGTAGGTAGACGACGAGTGCTATCACTGGGCTAAACAAGATATCGCCGCCTCACGCTGGTCCATCCTAGTCTTTAGGTTGCCTTATATTGCAACCAAGGCATACTCTTGGTTCTCCTACCGCAAACCTTAACCTCTGTGAGCCCTAGCGGATCATCTACAACCTCACAGAGGGATACCAAGAGTACCCTCACATTCCCCGAAGCTACGTGCTTCGTAACCCAGTCCACTGGAGCCTTTCTCAAAATTAGATAAACGTTCGCTCCTCCGCGTGTGTTTGTTAAGCGATGATCTACCGTATCGGTTATTCATCTATTTATAGACTGGCTCAGTTTCCTTGTGTAACGACCTAGGGATTTCCGGCCCTGGAAATCGACATAAATACCCTTACTGTAACTCATGCCGACCTTCCAACACCGAAAACACTGGACGTTATTAGAAAGAAATTAGAGGGTGAGATAAGAAAGAAAGAAATATTAGAATAGAAGAAGAAGAAGCAACACAACACAGAGTCTCACATCGCAGCGGAACAAAATATAATATAGAAATAACTTTATTGAGAGCTTTAAATAAAACTAACAATATCAGAGTACATCAACATCACTGGGACAGTTATAATAACCTGTTCCCATATACGACACACAGCGGAATAGAAGCTATATAATATCATACGTCTGGACTCTTCCAGCTCGTCTCTTCACAGCATTCGATAACCTGAACCTGTACATCCCGGGCTAACCCGAGCATTTACAAAACACCAGGTCAGTCTGGTGAACCAGAGTGAGATAAACACACACAGTACCAAGGATATCACACAACCTGATTTTAGAGTTAAAATCTTTTCGAAAGAAAAGGATAATCGTAAGACCAAATCCACACATAAACACGGACGATTTTTACCTTACGATAACCCAAAACTGTTTTGAAATCAATATCTTGTCTGATATTATAATAATGTCTAAATACAAATAAATAGAATCTAGTAGAACGCTTGCATCTCACGCTCTACGTATATAGTATACAAACAAAACCGCAGGCGCTTATTGGATATTGGATTCCAACCTTGACAAGGTATGGGACCACCTGCCGATAGTGTATCTCTAGAAGCGAATACACTGGGTTCAACAAGAACGTCTTGCAACCCGGCCCTCACATGACCGACCACTCATTTCGCTTGAGTGTATCGAATGTATATCACCAACGGTTGGGAGCTACCCACCGTCTTCCCGAAAAGGGACAACATCGATAGATTAAAGAAGCAAAAGGAATTTGTCTAGATAGGTGATCATACACCCTAATGGGAGCGACCCACATAGCCATGCTGCCTGCCCGATTTCTGTCATTTCTCGGTTGCGAGGCTTGAGGCCAGAATTTACTTTTAAACATCTGATCGCCATTCACTTTGAATGCCACATCGTCAGATCCGCCAGATATCACTAATTGACGTCCACAAAAATACTCTGCGGTCTAGCTAAGAGAAGGTGTACGGCCTTCTCCGCCATCACAGAAATACGTTTGAAGAAATCAACGTACGTAATTCATTTGGAAATACTCCGTCAGACATTCGTCCATACAAGTCATCCAGGAACAGGATGAACCGAAGGTACTCTCCTACTACATCTCATATAGGAATCACCCCATGGTTCAGTAGCGAGTAGTCCTTGCAACCCGTAGATTCCAACCATGACAGAACCACAGTTTATCTCTGGCCGCTAAACCAGAGATTATTAGTAGTTCTTCCACTTATGAAAATCCACGGTCTTCAATGCTTCATCTCGACGGTCTTCTAATATCTTCACGTATTTGTTGGTCGGAATGGTTTTCGAATACGAATTCGATCCCGGTCTTTCCGTGCCAACAATCGTGCTGGGCAGATTTGATAGTCGGTGTTTTAACTATCAAAATATACAGTGTATCAATCATGACACTCCAGTGAGTTCACTGGTTCAGTATTCAGCACCACTTGGCCTTTTAATTTAAAACAATTGTAAATTCAAATCCTAAATCTTTCGATATTTCAAATATCGTTTTCTCGCTTTCTTATTTAACATAAGACTTTTCTTTAAACAACTCATTACAATACTTAGGATAATCCTATATTACATTCAGTTTCACATTTCACTTTCAAACATTTGCCACGTTATTAAAATATTGGAAAATTATTTTAACTTATTTCTTGTAAAACGATGTTACGAGATATTATCTATTTCATTACTTGAAATAATACAATTGCTTATTCTGATAGAATAAAACTCAGCTTTACGTTTCTTCTAATTCGAAAATATCATTATATTTTTGGCAACTCCTTTTATTTCCACTTGGGAATCCTCTTTTATATATATAACTATTCCAAATCTTCGTCACAATGTTGCGTTATTATTTCTCTAATGAAATAATAAATTTGACTAATCATCTTCACCATTACAACTAACATCACTCTCAGATAATCCTGAAGTCGTTCAAGTTGGGGTATTTTAGTTATCTCTCAGACCTTGATCAACAACGTTCATATCCAAAAGCAATACGAGTTGTAATACGAAAAAAACCCAATATTTCACTCTACAATCAACACAAATTTCCATTTAACTTATTTTATTCAAAATACGATTTCAAGACCCTTCTTATTATTTTGAAATTCTCTTTCTCGGGTTTAACCATCTTTCTTAAATCAAAATTTAGGAACTTCTTTATAATACACCACTTTTTAACCTTTTCCCCTTTTAAAACCATTTCATTTAAAAACCAGATTTTGTTATATAACCTTATGACCCCCTTCTTTATCCGAATCCACTTCTTCAAATCTCTTTCCAATTTTATTTCATCATTTCCTGCTTGGATCCTTCTTTCAATTCCAATTGTATTTAATCCTATTTTCTTAAGTAACGTAAATTTTAAAATTAACGTTATAATACCTCAAACCCTTTTTATAACTTTAGTTTATAACAAAATCCTTCTTATTCTAAATCTCCTCGTACTTAATTCGATTGATTAAATAACATTCATTTTAAGCGGTAACACTTGCTTAAAAATCCTTTTTAAAACTTTGTTATAAAACTCAGGTTTTAAACAAAACCTGTTCATGAACTCCTTTCACCATTTGATTGAATTCCATTTCACTTGGATTATTTTTCAATTGGATTTTTCATTAAAAAGTAGTTTTCTAAATCATTATTATTTACAATAATCATTAACTATGTTAGTAGTTAATTTCTATGTTTATCTAAAATAGTAAATCCCCTCTTAAAATCTTGTTAAAATTTAAACAATATTCTTTAAACCAATTTATTCAAAATATAAATTTCAAAATCTATCTTTAGTTATAAAATAAATTTTATAACTAAAGTTCTATCAATTTACCTGACGGTAAATTGATATAAACAAAATAATTCACTTTTAGGCCCTTTACTGCCGATTACTCAACCAATATAGCTCATTGGTTAAAACGCAACACAGGTTGATTTTTCAGTCAATGGTCAACACTAAAATCAATTACCCAAACATGACAGTTCAGATATGATAATATAAAAATAAATCATATATTTGAGGAATCCGATTGGATCCTTCCAACCTGTTCTTCCCTGTATACAAACGGTTAGCTCCACACAGTTTTAAACAATTCAAACAGATCAAACAATTCAAACGTATCAAACAATCCAAACCATTAAACACGTTTACTGATAAACGTGACCAATAAGGTAAGTTACCTTTATTGGAACCAATCGTCAAAATAACGATTTGGTATTTTACTGAAATTAAACTACGGTTTAATTTCATCAGTCAAATCAACAAATAAATTATAGCTAGCACACGGTCAACCATAGCAAGAAGAGCACACAAAATAAAAACCCAATTTATATAAAATATAAATGGGTAAAACTGAGTGAGTTTAACACACCTTGATCTGATTCTGCTGTCAACAACCTGTTTTAATTAAATTAAACGGTCGTTTAATTTAATCAAAAACCCCTGTTGATTCCAATTCCTTTCGTCACTGTTCCAAAATGTGATGTTCGTCGATGCGATCCCAACGACATCTGGTTTATCCAATTCTGATAATATTTAAACGAGTTATTAATATTTTCAAGTTAATACTTATTAGTCTAAACTAAATAATCCTTAATTAAAATTAATACTTAGTTAATTACATCTGTTAACAGTTTGAGAGGCCGAATCCCTTTTTATCTCCGTTCCCATTTAGGTCTCCAGCACGGTCCTGCAACAATTTACAATTTACTATTATAAGTATATATAATTTAAATTAATAATCATTTCCCCTAATTATAATGATTAAGGTTTTAATTACTTGGCTAGTTAAATAAGGGCCAACTTTCCTTGAATCCCGCATTCCCGTGTTCTAGGCTTCACATCTCAAGCCTGTAAATACCTATATGTGATTTTAATTAAATGATAAATCATGTGATCAAAGGTGTAAACAGCCGAAACTATTTGGTTCCACTATTTCCGGTCATCATCCCATTTGCGTGACCCACCCTTTCCCATTTTCCTCTTCAAAACTCCTCGTTCCTGCATCGATTACAATAAGTTTAAGTTAGACTAAGTATTACTTAATTAAGTGATTTAAATAGGATTAACACTTCGGTTATACTTAAGAATTTGGTCCACTTAAATCCTTTCTGCTTCGTTCTATTTGAGGTTACCACGCACGAACTGGTCTTCATCATCTCTTTCTTGTTTGTTCACCGATCTCCATTTGAACACAGGCCACCCTTCTCGTTCATCCCGTTCTTGCGACCTATACAGGATTTAAAACCAATTACTCAATTCATAATCCATTTTAAGATGATTTATGTATATAATTAGTTCCTTAATCATTTAATTACGGTATAATGTAAACTAGACCATCTCTTTCATTCTTGCTTCACGTTGAACAAGAATCAGCCGTCCCTTTTGGGTTGATAACCAGTCCACCGCATTCCCAACTTTCCAAGCACCGATTACGCCCTCTTTCTTCCACCCGTTTCTCTTTACTGCTCTTCACTCTGAACCCTCACCGTTCTACCCATATTCCACCGCAGCCCTCTCTCAAGGAGACCGGAGTTGGATCGAACCTGGCCAGAACCCGCGCCCAAGTCCCCTCACCTCACGACAACAACTTCGCCACCCCAGTAATATCAGTTTGCCTCAAACCTATCCCCGAACGCCAGCGGTTTGAACTAGGTTTCCGACCAAACTACAATGTTAAAACTCATCTTAGCCGTCCATTATCAGCTCTCACCGAGATCCAAGTTTTTGGTTTAGAAAGATTTCGAAACAAATTGGTGGCTTTTGAAGATTAATCGAGGAGAAAATGATGAATTAATGGTCGTTCATATAATAAGGGTGGAGGCGAAAAATGTTAGTGCATTGACCATCAGAAACGAATAGGGTTATGCCATTTAAGAAATGAAGGTGGACACATATATTTATAGGAGACAGACAAGGGATAAGAACACTGTCCCTTCACCATTGGCCTACTGATGGAAAAAAAACATAGATTAGCTGAGATGAACTTTCATATCATAGTAGAAGGTAGAGTAGCTGACTGGAAAGAGAAAAGGTCCGCAGAATAGCTTTTGCCTAAAATCTTATAAAGCTTAACAAAGAAGTAATAGGCAAAATATGGTGTGCAGCTGTGATTAGAAAGTATAGATCGGCCAGAGTAGACTGATTTTTCATTTCATGTTTTGTGTGCTGGGAAAAGAAAGGATGGCAGAGGTTACAATTAGTGAAGGAAGAAATGAGGTAGGTCAGAACGTGGGTTTCTTTTAGAAGCTAAAGATTTTTATATATATTATTATATATATTATAACGAAACTTCGCAGCGAAGTAGTTGATAAAACTACCACAAACGATGTCTGTTTACTGATAAAAAGGCTAATCCTAGTGTAAAAAGATATTCCGGTCCCAATGAGACAAGTTTCATCGAAATCCGAGGTCGTCTGAAAAAAAATTCCTTTATGAAACCGGAAACAAACACGCATTTAATTTTTCCACGATCACCAGATAAATCAAATCAACTTGAAACCTTGATATCCCAAAATAATTTTTCAATACGAACCCAACGGCACTAGTTTCATTGCATTCTGAGACTGTTTCCCCGGTAAGCTATTTTTAGGCACACCGCAATGCCATTTCGGACACCTAATTTACCGGTTTCCAAAAATAACAAACTATATACCTATCCTGACTCTAATCGACGATACAAACTCAACGGAATTGGTTTCACGGCCTAATTCGATCGTCTGCTCAGGTTATACCCAAATAACCCTTTATTAAATAAATTATGCGATATAGAAATTGAACGAACGTTTACGGCTACCATGGTCACATACGACACCGGTTTGCCACGCCATTCAACACCGTACAATAATTTAACGATACGGTTCTAATGAAACTGATTTCGTCAAAATCTGAGTCCGTTTGTAAAACGGCTATTTTAACGGCCTATATTTTAAATAACGATTTTCCACAGCGACTATTTCAAAATTTGATTTGGCCATAACTAGCAAACTATAACACAAAATCTGAATTTTTCTCTTTCATATGAAAACTATAATCAATATGGTTCTAATGTTTCTCATTTCACAGAAATCCGACTTATATCGGATCCTGTATTCTCAGTTGAAGTTTAAAACCCCATATTACGAACTGCACGCCATTTTCAAGCTCGTTTTATAATTATATTATAAACTATACGCTCGACGGTCATTAAATAAATGATATCATCGATATATTTTCAATATAGACGATGTTAACCCTTTATATTTTGCCAGTTGACATTATACACCAGATTGAACATTTCCAAATATTTTGAAATTAAAATATTATTTTATTTATTTATTTATTCAAAAATAATTAAATACCATTATTTAAATTCAAACTGCCATTTTTAAATAATAAAATAATTTAAAATAATTGGCCAGAAAATACGGGTCGTTACACCTTGACTAAGAATTATTACTTAGTTGTTCTTAACTAAGGTTTACCACTTAGTTTTCTTTCCCGTTAATCTTGTTAACTAAGGTTTACCACTTAGTCCCCTTAATTAAGGATTACAACTTAGTTCCCGTTCTCGACCGTTTTCTTGACTAAGGTTTACTGCTTAGTTCCTAATAACTAAGGCTTGTTACTTAGTTATCATTCTCATTGTTTTACTTAGTCAATTCTCGTTACCTTAGACATCAGACCACATATTCTCGCTTTATAATTCAACTTATTGACTAAGGTTTTCCCATGAATTTAAGTATAACTTAAGTTCTCTTTTATTCGGTGATAGCGCATGGGTGTTTTCCCACAGTTCTTGCTTAGATTACCCCATATTATAGGTTATCCCACCCTTCAGGTCTTACATTACATCTTAAGTCATAATCTTTCTCTGTCCCTAGGACAGGTTTACCCCCTAATTAACCCTTTGACTATTTCAACTTCGATTTATAATAGGTAGTTAACATTCCCTATTTCCGTTTTTGGTTAAGTCTTGTTCATATGTTCGTGTCGACTTAACCCCCATCTCCTTATAACGTTCATTCACAAATTTGGTTAAGTGTTGTCTTTGAACTCATGACTTAACCCTACGAATAATGTGCCATTAATTATTAATGCACCACAACCTCTCACATTTCACCTGTTGTTGTGGTCACTGGTTACGCCGGGCGGTTCCGGGCAGAATTACACCACAACTCAGTCTAACCTCAGGTTTCAAGCGCGGTATGACTAACTTCTCACATTAGAACTTATCGTTTGCAACCACTGGTTAGGCCAGGCGGTTACGGGCAGGATTACATCGCAAACTCATCCTAACCTCGAGTTAGCCACGTTTCATGTTTGGTTCATGTCTATTCTACTTGGCATATGTCAAGTTCATAATCATGTCAGAAATATTAAGTTCATGTTATGCCAATTAGCCAACTTACAAGAATGTTCTTATAAATGTCAACTACCAATTTATGCCATGTTCGTGTTCGTTTTAGATGTCAAGTTCATTAGCATATTCTAAATATCATATTTCTAGTTTCATAATATGTCCCTATTTACATTACATAAATTACTCAACCATATTCATGTTCAGTGCATTTCAATAGTGCCAAAATTCGAGTATCAAGTTCAATCTAGATGTCAAGTGTCAATTCCCCAAATCCAAGCTTTACCTAAAAACCCCTAATTTATATTCATGCTTGTAATCCCATTAACAGGTTAAGTCTATCACTAAATTCATAATTCATATTCATGTCAATTTCATGTTCAAGTTCTAGATGTAAACTTCATGTCAAATTCCAGATGTCAATTCATATCAAGTTTGTGTTCTTATCCAAATTCAAGTTATAATACAGGTTTTATTCTAGAGACATGTGCCCATTAACAAATCCATAAGTCAATTTCATGCTTAAATCAATGATGTCAATTCTATGCCAAACCCCAAATCATGTTCATGCGTATAATTCTAAATTTGGTTTATGCATTCAGGTTTTTCAATGTTATATTACGCCCAACCCCCTTTGTAATTTATAACCACACCCTCCAGTTCATGTCATAGCCCAAAACCAAGCGTTCCCCTTTTTAGTTCGCAATAATCATTCCGTCGTATTCGTTTCATAATAAAGCTAGGCTCATGATAGCCTAGTCATAAAAAGATAAAAGAGGAAGAATAAAACAGGACATAATCGTAGGCATAATAATTAAAAGAGAACACATGACAATATTAAACATTACAGATCCAATTTCCACAATAATTTCATTTCGCGTTTACATAGGGAATGTTTGAACGATAAATCATAATTTTACGCAAAAAGTGTATTATAACTCCACTCACAGTGTTTATCATCTTCAAAATAGGAACGAGATTAATCTTCGAACTAATTTCCCCCCTTTTGTTGCTTTTGATTCATCTTTGATTGATTTCATGTCCAATTCAATTTATCTTTGATTTCATATGCGGTGTAGGTTGCAGATCTGAATTCCTTCTCTTTGCGCAGTGATTTAGATCTAATCCTCTTTTCTTTTTATTCATGGTTGTAGTAATTCTAGATCTCATTCTTTTTAATTTTAAGAATAGATGTTGTAGAGAAAAGAGAGAAGAATTGATCTAAGATTTATTTAGATCAATAGATTGAGGAGGAAGAAGAAATCAAGTTAGAAGAGAGCCATGGCCTTGCCATGAATTTTTGTGGAGTTTACAATGAGCCTAGGATGTTTATATAGGTGTTAGACCAACGTACCAGGCCCAAAAACTCATCCAGGTGCTCAAAAATGAACCTGGACAGCTTCTGGGGCGAATTTCCCGCTTCTGGACCAAAATTCCCGCTCCAGGTCGCTACAGGTCGACCTCCCCAAGGGGGGTCGACACTATGGTCGACCTCCCCCCTGGGAGGTCGACCTGGTCTTTTTTTTTCTATTCTGGGCTGGGCTGTTTTCTGATTTTTCGCTGAAACTTCGGGAGGTCATAACTCCTTCATACAGACTCCGATTTTCGAAAACTCGGAAGCTATTTCATGTAAAATTTCGAGAGGAACGCAATGGTGATGTCCATTTTACTTAATTCCTGATATTTAAATTAAATATCCTTATTTTACTATCTTTTCCGTTACACACGTTATTATCGAATTAATTTTTCTTCTCTTCTATGTATTAATTAATTCTCATTATACATCACCATTATTTACCTATATAAGTATATTTTCATAAATTTTATTTCATTTTTAATTATATTAAAAATGCGGGGTGTTACAGGGAGGGTACAACTAGTGGTGGTGGGAGCAAGTGGGGCACCTACAAGAGCAGCTAGGAGTACATAATCGAACACGGAGGATAGTGGGCACATCTAGTGGTGATAGGTGCACAAAGGTTACCTATAATGGCAGCTAGAAGTACACGAAACTACCATTATTCTATTTATCCAAGAGGGATCATCTTTTAGTATGGAACTAGTATCAGTGTGGTGCAGAGGATATCTTATAGTGGTTAGAAGCGCAGTCAATATTACATCATGTCCGTCTTATTACCTTATCATATCTTCTTATGTTATAGTCATCTCTTATATCCAGTTTATGTTCTTACCATGTTTCTTTACTAATTATATTGTTAAAGTCATTGGACTTGCCAGACTTTATGTCTGACCCTTTTTGTTTTGACTCTTTTCTTTCCTTCTTCCCTCCCCAGGTTCTCAGGGTGGGCACGTTGAAGCTTGATTCAGACTTTCCTGCTTAAAGAGATGAAAGCAATGCTTAGCTTCGTTTCTCTTTCATATGGCATTTGGAATTGGGGATCATGGTTTTAAAAAAAAATGTACTCTGATGACTTTTGTACAAGACTGACATTATGTACTTGGCTTTGATGCAATGGGTTTAAAGATGTAACCAAACTCATTTTTGTTTCCGCTGCAATAAAGTTATAAATTTTCCAAGTACTATTTTATGTATCTGTCTTGTAATATTCTGTTCTATTTACTTACAATGCTTCACGAACTTAATGCATTCCCTTTGTGAGTAACATTAACGGACGTGGGGTGTTATACGTGGTATCAGAGTAGAAGGCTACTGGATCAGATAAAAGATTTTGAAAACTGGTTTTAAAACGGTTTTAAAAGAAGTATTGTCAAAAGAGAAGTTTGTTTTGAAAGACATATTCCCCCAAGCCATATGCACTATCTTTTGATTTTTCTGTTTGAATCCTTAATTCCTTCTTTTCTGAGTCTCCGCGACTCCCGGCTTTCTGGGAGGTAACCTCATCGCGGCATGGTTCCGTAGGCATGATGAGATTACGGTGCCTATCGAAGGGAAAAGAAGTGCCTAACCTCCGTCTGTAGCCGCAGTAGTTTCACCTGCGACTAATCTTCTTTCAAGCTCCATAGGGTTTTCCGTGCGATGAAGGCAGCCTTCATGAGACTTGTTACATGTTACACAAGAATGGTAAAAATAGGAATGAGGGAGTTTAGGCTAAGGAACACAATCCAAGGATGAGAAACTTGTTGATATGGCTTTAATCCACAAAGAAGGTAAAGGTGAAAAGAAAGTGGAAGAATAACAGAACAAGAAAGTAGAACCTAAGAAGGGTGGAAAGAATAATAAACCCCGTGACAAGAGGAAGTGTCTTTATTGTGGTATAACGGGCCATGTAATTAAGGACTGTAGGAAGAAGAAGAAGCATGGTTGTTTTCATTACGGTGGGGCAGGACATCTGATCAAAGACTGCCCAAGGAGGCAAGGACAAGGGCAAGGGCAGAGGACAGAGCCTACTTCTGGAGGGCATGTTCATGCTCCCATGGCATAATGATAGGAGAGAGGTAGAAATATTTCTGTTGAAAGTTTGATTTTCCTTTTTGATCATCCTGTTCGAACTTTGTTTGATTCTGGAACTTCACATTCATTTATATCTGCTTCATTAGTTGAAACACTGCACCTAAATACTAGTTTAGTTATAGATCCCGTAGTTGTCTCAAATTCTATTGGGGGTACGGCTCATCTTTCTATGTTATGTCGGGATTTGAGAATATATGTGTATGGCGTTGAATTCAAATGCAAGGTTGATTCTAGGAATGGATTGACTAACTAGGTATGGTGCCATTCTCGACTGTGAAAAGAGGGTAGTTAGACTGTGAGTATGCAGACGTCTTTGAGGATTTGCAATATCTTAACACATCTATTGATGATTTGCAATCTGTTTGAGTAGTCCGTGAGTATGCAAATATCTTTGAGGAGGTTAGGGCTTACCTCCAAAACGTGAGATAGATTTCCGTATATATTTGGTGGACAGTGCAAAGCCAGTTGCATTGTCAGTGCGCCACATGGCTCCAAGAGAAAGGAGCGAGCTTAGGAAACAAGTGAAAGAGTTGCTTGAGAAAGGGTTCATTAGGAGAAGTATCTCGAAGTGGGGTGCTCCTGTTGTTTTTGCTACAAATGCTGATGGTTTGCTTAGATTGTGCGTGGACTATAGGGAGCTGAATAGGCTCACAAAGAAAAACATACACCCATTGCCGAGGATAGATGATTTGTTCGATCAGTTGATTGGTGCTTCGGTTTTCTCGCAGTTGAACTTAGCTACAGGATTTCATCAGTTGAGGGTAGCTAAGGATAGTATAGACAAAACTGCCTTTAGGACTCCTGACGGTTTTTTTGAATGGCTCGTCATGCCTTTTGGTTTGACGAATGCACCTGCATATTTTTTAGACTTGATGAGTAGGGTGTTTAGGGAGTTTTTAAACAAGTTCGTGGTGGTCTTTGTGGATGATATTTTGATTTTCTCTAGAAGCGAGGAAGAATATGCCCTACATCTCAGGGAAGTCTTAAAGACCGTTCGAGCACATCAACTCAAAGCTAAGTTCTCCAAATGTCATTTTGGAGGAAGGAAGTGAGGTTCTTAGGACACGTGGTATCTAAGGAAGGGATAGCAGTGGATCCCGCGAGGTTGTTGGCAATCCAAGATGGGAAGATCCCAAAGAACGCAACAGAAGTACGAAGTTTTCTTTTGGGCTAGAATGAAGAAGGATGTGGCAGAGTCGTTTCTAGATGCTTAGTGTGCCAGCAAGTAAAGGCTGAGCACAAGAAGCCTGGTGGTTTGCTTCACCCTTTAGAGATTCCACAGTGGAAATGGGAAAGTGTTTCCATGGATTTCATTGACGGGTTGTCGAGGTCAAGAAAGGGTAATACGAGGATTTGGGTAGTAGTGGATAGACTTACCAAGAACGCCCATTTCATTCCTGTTAGGGGTAAAAGAATAGCGACATGGTTAGCATCTGTTTTTCTCCGAGAGAGTTCGTCTACACAGTATACCTTCAAGTATCGTAAGCGATCGAGATCCCATTTTCACTAGTGAGTTTTGGAAGAGCTTGCAAGAGGCGGTAGGAACGCAATGGTGTTTGGGCACCGCTTATCACCCTCAGAAGGACGGCCAAACAGAAAGAGTAATTCGTATTTTAGAATATCTTTTGAGGTTATGTATCTTGGACTTTGGAGGGGCATTCGAGGAGCATCTCCCATTAGTAGAGTTCGCCTACAACAACAGTATCAGACTAGTATTGGCATGGCACCTTTTGAGAATCTATATGGACGACCTTGCCAATCAGCGACTTGTTGGTGGGAATCTACGGATAAGATTTTGCTTAGGCCGAGATGGTTAGGGAAACTTCGGAGAAGATAGACTTGATTCGAAGATGCATGAAGACAGCATAAGACCGACAAAGGTCATACGCTGATAAGAGAAGAACCGATCTTGAGTTCGATGTTGGAGACATAGTCTTTATTAAAGTATCACTGTTGAGGAATGTAGTTCGTTTTGGGTCTATAGGGAAATTGGCACCAAGGTTTGAAGGACCATTCCCCATTACAAGAAAGAATTGGACAAATGGCCTACAGAGTGAAGTTGCCTAAGAAGCTTAGTAGTGTTCATGACGTATTTCATGGGTCGCATTTAAGGAAGTGTTTACACGATACCGCAAAAGTAGTAGAGCCGAGCATGCTTAGAGAATCGTAAGTAGAGCGAGATGCCACGGTTAGAACAAGTTTCTATATGCATTCTGGGATCGGAGGCCAAAAAACTACACAACCGAGAGGTCAAGTTGGTCAAAGTTCAACGGGGTGATGGTCAAGGAGATGCGATTTGGGAGACGAGAGACAAGATACGTGCATAGTAATCTTTCCTTTTTGAGGAATGTTCATAACATCTCCTTTCCTACCAGCTTTGTTCATATTTGTTTCTGTCGTTTAGTACATCCTCTCGATTATATCTTCGATCCTTATGTAAAAGCCAATGGATGTAAACATGTGTTTGAGAAATGTTATGATTGATGGTTGCAAGTGTTTGCAAGTGGTTTCTCATGGACGCATATACACACATTTTAGGCACTAAGATTGGCTCGGTCACTCTCATATTGCATATGGATGCATGTGCATACTTTTATTTTATGGATAGGAATTGAATATGTTATCATATGGATGCTGCATTTGAATGAATGGTTATTCACTCATATAGAAATGATATGTATCATTAGGATTCTTTTGCATACATAATGGACGCATGACATTATCATGTTTTGCATTAACGAGGTCAACTGAATCAGCAAACCGCCTGATCTTTGCATTAAATAAGGAACATATACACACACTTTTGCATATGTTCATATAGCATTAGAAATCTTTTTCAGGACAATGGATGCTTGTGGATGATGGATGAGTAGATGGATGATTGGGTGGTAGGATACATTCTTCTTAACTTGAAGATTTCGGGGACAAAATCCTTTAAGGAGAGGAGAATGTAACACCCCGTAATTTTTAAAAACATGACATAAGGGATAATTAAAGAATATTTAATTTTTATTAGAAGAATTAAGGGAAACAGGTTGCACCATTGCGTTTGTCTTGGAATTCTGCTTGGGATAAAGTCCGAGTTAGCGTAAAACGGATACAGTATGAAGAAGTTATGAAGCTTAGAAGAATTCAAGAATTAGCGAAATTTAATAATAATTAAATTATAAATCTAAAATAAATTCAAAAATCAAAATCACATAAATCTGGGAGAGCGGGAAATCTCTTGCTCTAGGGTGTCAATCCCCCCTAGGGGAGTCGACACAGGTGTCGATCCCCCTATAAGGGTGTCGACCCCCCTATAGGGGTGTCGACCCCATCGGCCCAGATCTGGCCGTAACGTGTTTTGAGGTCTGGATGGTGACGTGACCTTCTTGGATTTGTAGGATGACGTGTTTTTCTGGCTTGGATGGTTCAAATGGATCCTAATCTAATCTAAGGGTCCTAATTCACCTACAGCATCTATAAAATACCCCTGAACCTTACCCTAATCTCATTGTCATTCATCCATGGTGCCTCCATGCTGCTCTAATCTAAATTAAAACTAGCCTCTCTTCTCTTCTCCAAAGCAAATCAGAATTAGAGTATTCAAACTGGAAGATAAGAATCAAATTCTACAACAACGGTTTAGCTAATCAAATTTAGAAATCATAATTCAGAACTATCCTCTCTCCTAAATCCTATCGCTCTGAGTCTATGTTACTTTCACATATAATTAAATTAAAAGTGATTATGATAAAATTGTAAATTGGATTTTATGAACATGCTTGTAAGATGAATCATATCAAGTTGTGTAAATTCTTATCTTTCTAATTCATACCCAAAGTTTTATTATCATATGCCTATTGGATCTATTTTATTGTTCTATGCCAGTTCATATGACTTTTTGATCCAGTTTATCGTTATATGCTTGTTTATGTTTCATATGTCGTTCGTATGTTTACACCAATTTTGATGTTGATTCTCTTCTCCTCTTCTTTTTATTATGAGATTAGGCTAACTTCGAGCCTAACATATTGCGTTGAGATTTGCGGACGAATGACGTTTGAACGATTGAGAAAAGTTTGAGGAAATATGTAATAAGATAAGATTATTGGTATAAATCAATTTCGGCATAATTGTGTATAAATTGTATACATGAGATTTGGCATAAATGGATTGGCAATAATTGGATATAATTTGTATACATGAGGTTTGGCATAAGTTGTCAATAACAATAAACACAAATTAATTTGGGCGTAAGTTGGCATAACATGTATACATAAGATTATAGGCGTAATTTGGCATAACATGTATACGTAAGATTATAGGCCTAATTTGGATTAAAATTATAAACATAATTTAGATTGGAAATTATGTGTAATTGGAATATATTTTGATCCAAGATTTAAAGTTGGGACTTCAATAAAGAAAGTGACAATGAACGCCTAAGACACGAGGATAGATTCGAATTGCGGTATAGGACTACCCGAAACTGCCCGGCACATCTAGCAACCGCAATTTGGTAATCTAATGTGAGAGGACAAAGGCAGAAATTAGATATGTAATAATGCAAAGACACGAGATTATATTTGGATTGCGGTATAAGACTGCCCGGAACCGCCCGGCATATCCAGCAACCACAAGACGACAATCTAATGTGGGAGGTCTTGCAAGATTACGATTGTAATGAATTAATGAACACTTAACCAAGCTGAGACATGTAGTAAGACATGGGAATAGAAAAAGGGGTTAAGTGGGTGACATGGATAGCATGTGAAACACAATCAAAACACTTAACCAAGGTAAGACATGTGGGAAGACATGGGAATAGAAAAAGGGTTAAGTGGGTGACATGGGAAGCATATATTACATGGGTAGCATGTACAACATAAATAATAAGAACTTAACCAAGATAAGACATGTGGTAAAACATAAAGGGTTAAGTGGGTAACATGGGTAGCATGTGAAACATAATAAAAGCACTTAACCAAGATGGGACATGTGATTAGACATGGGGATAAAGAGGGGTTAAGTGGGAGTTCCTAGTGGGGACCAAGCTTAGGTGGGAAGCTTGTGTCAAATGGGTGGACCCTTTTCAACCAGTAACCCATTTAGTATCTATGTGAGCTCGAACTAGGTCGAGGACAGGACACGCTTACTGGGTTAATTGTAAGAGATCAATAAAGGGATAGCGATGGCAGTGCAAGTCCAACGGAGTCATGTGCGCGCATGGGTCCGGGCTGGTAGGTAAGACACTGTTGGATCGTGTAGGTATAAGCCGTGCATTCTAGTGGTATCAGGTTGCCACTTTAGGGAGTGATACACCCTACTGTGGGACCAGCACAGGTATCTACGAGTTAGGGGGCCGATCGAATGGGGAAGGTAGTGGGTACAACTAGTGGAGATAGGAGCAGGCGGCACCTATGACAGCAGCTAGGAGTACATGAAACTACCATCATTATTATTATTATGTTTAGTAAGGGGGTACACCTAGTGGAGATAGGAGCAGGAGGCACCTATGACAGCAGTAGGAGTACACGAAACTACCATCATCATCATCATCATTATTATTATTAGTGGGGAGGGTACAACTAGTAGTGGTGGGAGCAAGTGGGGCACCTACGAGAGTAGCTAGGAGTACATTATCGAACAAGGAGGATAGTGGGTACATCTTGGTGATAGGTGCACAAAGGTTACCTATGATGGAAGCTAGAAGTACACGAAACTATCATTATTCTATTTAGCCGAGAGAGGTTATCTTTTAGTATGGAACTAGTATCGGTGCAGTGTAGAGAATATCTTATAGCGGTTAGAAGCACAATCAATATTACATCTTGTCCGTCTTATTACCTTATCATATCTGCTTATGTTACAGTCATCTCTTATATCCAGTTTATGTTCTTATCATGTTGCTTTACTAATTATATTGTTAAAGTTACTGGTCTCACCGGACTTTATGTCTGACCCTTTTTGTTTCGCCTTTTTTCTTTCCTCCCCCCCCCCCCCCCCGTTCTTAGGGTAGGCACGTTGAAGCTTTATTCGGACTTTCCTGCTTGAAAAGCTAAAAGCAATGCTTAGCTTTGTTTCTCTTTCATATGGCATTTTTGATTGGGGATTATGGTTTTATAAAAAATTATGTACTCCGGTGACTTTTGTACAATACTAATATTATGTACTTGGCTTTGATGCAATGGGTTTAAAGATGTAACCAAACTCATTTATATTTTCGCTACAATAAAGTTATAAAATTTTCAAGTACTATTTTATGTATCTGTCTTGTAATATTCTGTTCCATTTACCTACAATGCTCCATGAAACTTAATGTAATCCCTTTTTGGGTGACATTAACGGACATGAGGTGTTACACATATGGGCCCACAACTTAACCCGATAAGGTATGTAATTAAAGACACCTAGTGGTATACATAACTGGAGGAAATAATAGATTCATGTAATTAAAGACACCTTTTAGGGTAAGCATAACTAGTATAGGGCTATGTAATTAAAGACACTTAATGGTATACATAGTCAGTGAAATCTTAGTGCGGGATACAAGACAAAGGGGAGAGCTTGTATCATATTGTGTGGAACCTATTTCAGTCAGTAACCCGGAGTAGGTATCAAATAAAAGTACTTCATACTAGGCGGAGAGGGGACACACTTACTGACTGATTATAAGAGATCCAAACGTGGAGGACAGTGTGGGTGGTGCAAACCGATCGGGCCATGTGCGTGCATGAACCGGGCAGAGGGGGATAAGACGACCGTGACACCTATAGATATGGGGCTGTGCATATCAGTGAGGGGTTTCCACTTTTGGACGTGATACATCCTACCGTGGGGCCAGCACAGAGTATCTACGGAGTAGGAGCCGATCGATTAGGGTAGTGGTTAGGGTATACTTGGATGTATGCCCTAAGTCTACCAACTTATATTGGAAGGGATTATCACATTCTGGTTGTACTTGTAATAATGCAGAGTAATCATTAGAAAAGTTTACACACCTTATCTTGTCTACCTTGACGCACCTGCCATTTATGTAATGATCTCTCTTATCCACTTTATATGCCTATCATTTTACTTTTAGTTATTTACTGGCTAAAAGTAACTAGACTCGCCAGACTTTATGTCTGACCCTTTTGTTTCTCCTTCTTTCTTCTGTTCCCCCTCCCCCTTAGGTTCTTAGGGAGTTAAAACTCAGGCTTAGTCAGGACTCAGATATCATCTTGCTATGAGCTACTTCTGAAGTATGGCTCAAGTTCTTGTCTCTGCTATGGCTTAACTCCTTTATTTGGGGAATTATGCTTTTTATATACTTATGTACTCTGATGGTGCAAGACAGAAGTTATTTTATTGTAATGGTTTTTGTAACGTTTGGTATTGTAGACCACGGCATTATGATTTATTTTTGAAATAAAAATTTAAATTTCCGCTGCTATCTTATTTATATCCGTCTTGTAATTATTCTGTGTCTGATTACCTATAACGCTTCACAAAATTTAATGCATTCCCTTAGTGAGTGACATTAACGAACATGAGGTGTCACACATAACACCACAAAAAGGGTGGATTGTGTGAAATATAAATTGTAAACATACATATGTGAATGAATGTATGAAGTACTCTACTTTAAATTTAATATTAAAACCTTTTTCTATGTGCCTAGGATACAAGTTGTATTTGTTATGTATGTGTAAGTTTTCCATTACTGCTATTTGCTATATGTTCGTTATGCCATCATGTTATGTGTAGCGGTAAAATATGGAAAGACCTAAACTTGGATGCCTTAATTTGGATAAATGACAATTACCATCCCGATTAGAAAGTTTCCCCATTTATACGAATGTTACGTTAATTAGGCGCTATTATTTTATTACTTATTTAAACATAATCAACGTTATATTAATGTAATAAATGCAATTAGGTTAGAGTTTGAATTTGAAATATCCCCTTAACAAATATACATATATATTTGTTTGCATGTGTGCGCATATATTTAGAATGGTTTAAATATATATAAATAAATGACACATAGACACGAGGTTAGTTGCCATTTGTGGTAGAAGTCTGCCCGGAACCGACCGACATATCCAGCAACCACAAATAGGCCAATGTGAGATGTCTAGGTGTCATGGGCCACTCATAAAATTAGTACACTAAGCACGAGGTTAAACCGACTTGTAGTAGAAGCCTGCCCGGAACCGACCGGCATATCCAACATCTACAAGTATATGGGTTAATGTAAGAGGTCTAGTGTGTATATATATATAACTATAACTATATATATAAGTTGATGTGTGAAAACAAATAGGCTTACTATGCCTTAAGAAGGTCCTAAGTGGCTGACTCCCCTTTTTTTATCTAATTTGGATCTTAAGTGATTAGGACTAGGATCTCTCCGAAGGTTTATTCCTTGGTGAGGAACCCAAATCATGGGACCCACCCTTATTAGTTTTAGGGTAAGTCTGGGTCCTCTTTCTTTAAAAGTGGTTAGGTATAGAATGGTTAATGGAGTAGGGTAGTTCACGGGGTTGTCCTCTTCCTCTAGAAGCTTGTAAGGGCTCAACTAGGGACAGATTGGTAATTAAAGGATATGTGGCCATTGCATGCTCACCAACTGTCTAAGGGAAGTCTTAAGTAACATATGTGTCCTACTGGTTAATATTAGTTAAGTAGTCACGTTCGCAATGTTACTTCTCGTATTACAAATGAGAGAATAGACTTAAGAACGTTAACGTACTGGGACAGAGTTCTTAAAGGGCTAGGGGTCCGACTCAGGGTCATAAGAGATTGTAAGAATCCACCTTTAATAAGGCTATATGTGACCGAGAATGCCACCTCGTTGAGACTTTACCCTTAAAACACTAATGGGCGATTGAATTGGATATCCACCACATTGGTTAAATATTTATGTTCGTGTGAATTCTTGTGTGCTGCGTGGACATACCTTGACATATGTAACCTGCTGAAAATATAGGGTATGGATGTTAAGTTACACTATGTTTCAGTCACACAGAATTTTATGTTCTAACCCTCTCTCCTTAACATCAAAACAGGTCAGTAAATGTGGTAAAGCCATGGATGAAGTCATGATGGAAGCCGAGAAAGAAGATGAAGTTATTATGATATTATTAGCTGTTATTGCTTTGCTTCTTTTAGAATCTTATGAGGATGAATTATTTGGTGTACCTTTTGAATAAATGTAATTGTGACTATGTATTTTTGAGATTTTTGAAATAATGGTACATATTATTTGAATATTATATTTTCTCTTTCCGCTATGTGAGATTTTCATTCGAAGTACATGTTTATTGTTATCTGTGCAAATGTTATCCTTACAGAAACCAACGACCCGTTTAGAATGGCTCTAAGTTTCGATGGGCCTTTTCTGGGTCGAAATTTAGGCCCATTCCTGGTAGGGTTTTTACATTTGGTATCGGAGCATAGGTTACCCGGTTATAAGGGAAGTATACGTATGAGAGGCGTATTTGTCATTTGAAAAATATTTTTCAAAATATATGTATAATATATGTTTACCCCTAATAAGCATACGCACTTATACTAGGCACCTTTATCGTTTCTTCCTCTTTTTCATCTTAAATACTATCTCAGGAGTATCCACTAAGGGATTCTTCCTTTTCTTTTTAGATAGTAGAATGGACAAAAAACCTAATGAACAGGGTAACCGGGCAAGACCCTGCTACTTGCCAGATTGGTTCCAGCAGTACCACCGCACTGTGGAGCAGGTCCCTGTAGCTAATCCTGCCCTGGCGACTCCAGCAGCTCTTGCCGCTGATGTGGCCTTTGATTTTTCTTGCTTATGTAAGAATTTTACGAATTTTGGAGGGAAACTGTTTTCTGGAAAGGAAGGCTTTGCTAGTGCCCCATCTTGGGTTATTGTCTGTAAAAGAATCTTTGAGGTTACTGCTTGGCCCAATGAAATAAGAAGAAGGATAGCGGCCTGGAATTTGAAGGATGAAGCCTTAGAGTGGTGGAATTTAATATCAATAGAGAACGAGGGTGGATCTTCACATAGGCCGAATTCAAGACCCGTTTTGAAGTGAAATCTTTACCAAGGGAAGAAATGACTATTCATCTTGAGAAATTCATCCACCTTAAGTAAGTAAGCTTGAGTCTACAAGAATACGTAATTAAATTCACTGAGTTATGTAAGTTTGATTGAGGATTGGTAGATACCCCCATGAACAAAGCCCTTAGATTTGTAAAAGGTCTGAACTCCCTGTTAAAGGAAACCTTATTAGCCCAAGTAGTAGTTGGGGCGACTTTTGAGACTCTAGTTGAGACAGCTACCCTTTGCATGGCTGAAAGCTCCAAGGAGGATAAGGAGGATGATAAAGGAGAAAGCTCCAACAAGAACAAGAAGAAAGAATGGTGGAAAAACAAGAAGAAGATCTTCAAAAAGGATGCAAAGACTTGCGCGAGGTGCATCCGTAAGGGCCATAAGGCCAAGGATTATAGGGTCTCATTGGCGAAGAATGAGTTCAAGGGAAAATGTTACAACTGCCACGAAGAAGGACACATGTCCAAAGATTGCCCAAAGCCCAAAGATGCCAAAAGTGGCCAGAACTACGCAATTGAAGCAACCCAATTCAAAGCCGACCCCCAAGAGATCAAGGGCAGCCCGCACTTGAAGGTATAATCTCTATTTTGGGAAATTCAACATAAACCTTGTTTTATTCTGGAGCTGCCCATTCTTTTACCTCCAAGCGATTAGCAAATCTATTGAACCTTTCCATTTCTATCTCGGATAGTCCGATAGAGGTGGCCAGCCCTATCGAAGGATCCAGGTATCTTGATCTATTGTGTAAAGACCTAGTAGTGGAGGATGACAATGTCGAGTTCTATTATGAAGTGTATGCATTGGATTTTATGGGGTATGGCCTTATCTTAGGTATAGACTGGCTATCGTTTTACGGGGTCGTCTTAGATTGCGATAAGAGACTCGTTCATCTTAGGAGTCGAGGAGGACGCAGCCTAAATACTCCTTGTAATGTTAGAAACAAGGACAAAGCCTTACTATATTCCTTGTCTCTTAGTTTTGAAGGACCATCTTCGGTCCCTACAGTTTGTGAGTTCTTATATATTTTTGAGGAGGTCACGGGACTCCCCCCCCCCCCCACACAGAGAAATCTCCTTTCGTATTGACCTAGAGAAGGATGCTAGACTTGTAGCACTGCCCTTGAGGCATATGGCGCCCAAGGAAAGAAGGGAGTTAGATAAACAGATTTTAGAACTGTTACAAAAAGGTTTTATTTGTCGAAGTACCTCAAAATGGGGTGCACCTATTGTATTTGCCACCAAAGCAGATGGATCTTTGAGACTTCGTGTGGACTATAGAGAACTTAATAAATTGACCAAAAAGAACAGGTACCTTTTACCAAGAATCGATGACCTTTTTGACCACTTGGGAGGAGCCAGAGTATTTTCCCAACTAGACATTGCTACTGGATTTCACCAGTTAAGAATCGTGGAGGACAGCAAGGAAAAAACTGCATTTAGGACACCAGACAGATTGTCCCAATGGGAAGTTATGCCCTTCGGATTAACGAATGCACCTTCCTTCTTTGTAGACCTCATGAGTAGAGTGTTTAGGGGCATTCTAAATAAAATAGTGGTGGTCTTCATAGACAATATCCTTATATTTTCCAAAGATTGCGAAGAGCATGAAAAACACTTGAGACAAGTGTTAGGGGTATTAAGAAAGAACCAACTAAAAAAATTCTCGAAGTGCCATTTCTGGAGGGACGAAGTAAGAATTTTAGGATATATTGTGTCGAGTAAAGGCTTGGCCGTAGACCCTGTGAAGATCGAGGCAATCAAGAAATGGAGGATACCTCGAAATGCTACAAAGGTAAGAAATTTCCTTGGATTGGCTGGGTATTATAGGAAATTCATTAAATACTTCGCAAAGATTGTTACTCCATTAACCCAATCAATGAGGAAGAATTTGGTGTTCACTTGGAGTAATAAAATTGATATAGCCTTTAAGAAATTAAAGAAAGCATTAACTAGCGCACCAGTCCTAATTATACCCGATAGTTCAAAATCATTTACTGTTTACACTAACGCATGTGGGACCGATTTAGGAGCAGTCCTTATGCAAGAAGGAAGATTAGTTGCTTATGTTAATAGACAGCTCAAAGATCTAGAGAAAAGATGTCCAGTGCATGACCTTGAGTTACCCGCATTAGTGTTCGCCCTTAAGATATGGAGGCATCATCTCTTAGGGGAGAAGTTTGAATTGTTTACTGACCATAAATCCCTTAAATATTTATTTTCTCAACGTGATTTAAACTTGAGATAATAAAGATGGATGGAATATATAACCTCATTTGACTTTACTATTCAGTGTACCCCAGGCAAAGGGAATGTTGTGGCAGATGCTTTAAGTAGGAAACATTCGACATTGAATGCGATAACAGAACGGAAACAATTAGAGTTCCTCGCTAATTTTAGTTTGCAACCCTCACCAACCACTTCCAATGGTTTTCTTGGGGCTATGATAATTAGACCAACCCTAAGAGAAAGAGTCCAAAGTGCACAAGGCATTGACGAAGAGTTAAGAGGAATAAAAGAGAAAGTGGTAAAGAGAGAGACCTTTACTCCTTTGGTTAGGTATTCGATCGGCAATGATGGGAGTTTACTTTGGGAAAGGCGACTTTACATCCCTAAGGATGAAGGGTTGAGGAAAGAAATTTTAGAGGAGTGCCATAGGTCAAAATTGACCATACACCCCGTGGGGATAAAATGTACAAGGATATGAAGAGGAATCTCCATTGAGAAGGAATGAAGAGAGACATAGCCGAGTTTGTGGCCAAATGTTTGACATGCCAAAAAGTCAAGGCAGAGCAAGGGAAGCCGGGAGGATTATTGTTACTTTTAGAGATCCCCACGTGGGAGTGGGAGATTTTTTTTATGGATTTTATAAATGGACTTCCTAGAAACCAAAAAGGGTATAAAGCCATTTGGGTTGTGGTAGACCATTTAACTAAAAGCACCCATTTCATACCGGTCAAGAAGACAAGGACTACAGCCTCGTTAGCCCAATTATATGTCAAAGAGATAGTTAGACTCCATGGCATTCCATAAGGTATCATGAGTGATATAGATCCCTTATTCACAAAAAAAATTTTGGAGAAGTCTACAAGCAACATTGGGGACGACTCTTAACTTAAGCTCAGCTTATCATCCACAAACTTACGGACAGACAGAGAGAGTAAACAGAATCTTAGAAGACTTGCTAAGAGGTTGTATCATCAACTTTGGAGGAGTTTGGAAGCAGCACCCACTGCTTGTGGAGTTCACGTATAATAATAGTTTTCAAGCGACGATTAGTGTTGCCCCTTTCGAAGCACTATACGGGAGGCCATGCAAATCGCCAACTTGCTGGTGGGAAACTACCGACAAGGTTATACTCGGACCAGACTTCATCCGTGAATCCACGGAGAAGGTATGTTTGATTAGACAGAGAATGAAGGCAGCCCATGACCGCCAGAAACTGTGTGCGGATAAGCGTAGGACGGAACTAGAATTTAATGTTGGAGACTTGGTGTTCGTAAAAGTATCCCCTCTTAAGAAAACTGTTCAGTTTGGAAAGATTGGGAAGTTGACTCTTAGATTTATTGGGCCTTTTAGTGTCATCGAGAAGATAGGATCTTTGGCTTATCGAATGGATCTCCCAGAGCGTCTATCGGGAGTTCATAATGTTTTTCATGTATCTCATCTAAGTAAATGCCTTCATGATTCTGCTATCAGACTCGAGCTTAAAGAAATCGGGTACATAGAGAAACTCGAGTTGGAGTCCAGGGTACCCCGTGCCACCGCAAGGATTGTAGAGCATGGAATCAAGAGGCTCCGCAACAAAACCATTCGCCTCATCCGAGTACAATGGGGGAATGACCATGCGAGAAGCACATAAGAGACCGAAAATAAGATGAGAAAGACTCACCTAGAGCTTTTCACGGGTAATTTTTCCCTCAAATTTCCATTTTTGGATGCATCGTGATTGCTAGATTGGATCTTAGGGAATGGATACAACACCATCGGCTCAAGCACTCATATAGAAATATATGCATATTTAGGTTGTTTGCATACATGATGCATCACTTATTACACCTACATGCTAGGGTAGAGCTCACTTTAGTGGGTATGCAGTTCATAATCACTGCGAGTCAAAGATTCTTTGGATGAATTATAAATAACATGGGCGTACAACATGGATGTTTTAAGAAAGTTGTATTTTTCTCCCTTTAAACAGATTTCAGGACGAAATCTATTTTTAGGGGGGATGTAATGCCCCATGAAATTCATAGCTATTAATATTAAATTAAATAATTAAAAACAAGCAATCAAATAGTATGGCTGGAAAATGAGATTTTGCAGCTTTAGGAATTTGGCTACGAAACTCTTTTATTTGGATTCGTGGCAAAATTCGGAATCGTTTTTATATATAATATGCTGAAAACAGTCAACTTATGAAGAAGTTATGAACAAATGAATTTGGATGATGTACGTAGAATATATATATATATATATAATTATGTGAATATTATATATATTATCCAAATAATAATTTAAAATAAAAAGAGGGAAATTCAAATTTTAAATTTGAAATAAGATTTAGGGGACAACGTATATTGAATATGTCGAAAAGAATGAAGCAAATTAAGAACATAATAAATAAAATAAACATCTCAGCAAATGAGCCAAATTGGGCATTCCAGCCTGATGGGGTGTCGATCGGCGTTCGACGTCTAGTCAGATGTAAAAACCTGAATTTCGACAGACCAGATTTTTGTTTTCAAAATTCTGATCTATCGAAACTCGTGTTGGTTACTCTAGTATCCTACAGAAAAGACAGAGATGTAAAATATACCAGAACTCAGAAAATATCTCACA
Organism: Allium sativum; assembly: GCA_030737875.1. Lineage (NCBI taxonomy): Eukaryota > Viridiplantae > Streptophyta > Magnoliopsida > Asparagales > Amaryllidaceae > Allium > Allium sativum. The sequence goes on from CM060925.1 coordinate 117,211,601, forward strand.
GCGGAATGGATAAAGTATAATATAATCAAAGTATAACCTTACCGTAGTAATAATACTGCCTAACCAATATCCAAAGCTATCATATCTCTGTCACAAATCGAATCTACGAGTATGTTATGGGGAGTGGGTCAGAACACAAGTTCTAGTGACTGGATTTAAACTACACAATTTGGATAATTCTACATATACCTTTCAATTATATTTTCTTATTTATTAGGTTACTTGGGTTAACAACACTCAAGGCTTACACACACATTGTACCCACTTACTCTCCGGTGGATTAGCCTAATAAAGTATATGTGTGGTTACCCCCAAATTAAGGTACACCTCATGGTACCCCACTCGCACAGTCTCCGCTGTAACGCCACATAATTATTCGCAGTCCCTCATCCTACGCCGGAGTGATGTACGGACCCTTATATAACAACGCTACATTCCGCATAGGACCGTCATCGCCATGCTACGTAAGCGTACAGACTGCCACCTTTGATCGAATCAGATCGCAGAGTAATGCCCTAGACCCTACGATACACCATCCAGAGTAGACTTGCATGTATCTAGTGTAACGACCCGGATTTTTGGCGACTTTGGTTGTCGACATAAGCTCGATGTCGATAACCAAAACATCGAAAAATCCCGGTTTTTAATGAAAGAAATTAGAGGGTGAGAATAGATAAGATAGAAACTTAGAATAGAAGAAGAAGAAGAACACAACATCAGAGTAACACGAACCTCACAACGGAACGAATAACATATAATAGATAACATAACTTTGAAATATAACAGTTATGTATACAATAGAACTTATCAGAGTACAGCACTTACAACACAGCGGAAATAAACTATAGCTATATGATCTTGAAGCCTCCTGCTCCAAGCTATCCAAGTATATCTGCAAATTCCTGACTACTTGACTGCTCGTACAAAATTGGGCACCCAAGAGTTTAGGGAAAACAACAAAGTAAACTCCGGGTCAGTCTTGGGACTGGTGTGAGTAAAACAGTTTAAACAGTTATATGAACAAGTAAACGATATCTCATAAGACCACGCCGCAGAACGGAACGGGTTTTTCCCATATGAGAATCCAAAATATCTTTATATCAAAAACCTTTGATATTATAATAATGTCTATCAAACACAGTATAATAATCATCTAGCAGAAACGCTTTCATCTCACGTTCTACATATATAGTATATAATCAAAATCGCAAGCACAAATTGGATAATGGGTTTCCAATTATGACAAGGTATGGAACCACCTTCCGATCAGTGTACTCTAGGAATGATACACTGGAGTTCAACAAGAACATCTTGTAACTCAGCCACACATGACCGACCACTCATTTTGCTTGAGTGTATCGAATGTATATCACCAACGGTTGGGATCAGCAACCGTTCCCGTATATATATGGGACAACATTGATAGATTTAAGAAACAAATGAATATTCTCTAGATAGGTGATTATACACCCTACTTCGGTGCGACCGACTTAGCCATGCTGCCTGCCCGATTTATGTCATTTACCGGTTGATGAGGCTTGAGGTTACGCTTCATCATCACATCAGATTCACTTTGAATGCCACATTGTCAGATCCATCGAAAATCACTAATTTATATCTACAATAGTACATTACGTGTTAGCTAAAGAAGTTTCCTTCTCCGCTTCCACTCTTGGAACGGTTGAAGAAATCCATGTATGTGACCTTTCTGGAAATACTCTGTCAGACATTCATTCATACAAGTTATCCTCATTTACTTGGAATGTCACATCGTCATACCCGCCAAATCACAAATTGACTTATCCAAAAATAACACGGGTATACAGCTAAGAGAAACGAATTCCTCCGCCACCAAACGTGAATACGTTTGAACAGATCAACTTACGCGATCTATTGGATATACTCTGTCAGACCTTCGTCCATACAAGTTGTCATGGGACTAGACAAACCGAAGGCACTATTCAGTACATCCATCTTAGTCACTGTTATCTAAGACTTATACAATAGCCCTTGCATTTTACTCCGTCTTCAATTATCCTTGGCATATATGATTCGCGACGCTTATGCCAATACAGAGTGGTTCTTTGGATAATAATCCAATCGGTCTCTCCATATTAACGACGTTAAAATGGCCAAAACTTCAATAGTCTGTGAGTTAACTATCAAAGAAAAACAAGTGTGCAAACAACGATATTATTTCCAGATGGAAATTATATCGAACAAACATCATTTAACATAAATCTCTGTAGTTCATTTATTTACTTATCTCCTGTTTCCTTATATTCTAAATTCTTATTTTCTTTTTATCAGAAAACATTTCTGATTTTCGTTTGGAAAACATTTCCAAAACTCCTTTACGATCAAACCTTACCATTTCTTAGTCAAGAAGAAAGTCACTCAAGTTGGGGTATAATTACCTCTCAGACCTTAACTAAACAACTTATAACTTCGAAATGGTCAAAGTTTATCTTTTAAATCTTTAACAACTTCTTTACGCCTTTCTCGGATTCAATTTAACTAATCCACTTCTATATTTAAAACATTGGTTATAACGATAACGTTATAATCCCTACTTTGGAATTATCTAACTTTAATTATAACTTTTATTCTTATCAGTGAATAATTAACCTAACACTTATTTATTTATAAATAAATAAATCTCTATTTAAAAACTGGAAAGTATAAGTACTTTCCCGAATTCGATATAATCGAATTCGCCGATTTACTCTCTTCGAGAAGTCTCTATTTGATTAACTCTTCTTCGAATAACCTATATTCGATTAACCCCTTCCTTTCAAATATACTATATTTGATTACTCCTTCTCGAATAAACGATATTCGATAATCTCTCTTCGAATAACTAATATTCGATAACTCTTTCTTTTCAAATATCCCATATCTGAAAATCTCACTTTCGAATAAACTATATTCGATAATCTCTTTTCGAATAACTCTTATTCGATAAATCTCACTTCGATCAAACTATAATCGTTAACTCCTTTCGATGAAACTAACATCGATAACTCCTTTCGATGAAACTAACATCGATAACTCCTTTCGATGAAACTAACATCGATTAATTTAACTCGACGAACTTAACTCGACTAATTTAACTTGACTCGACTAACTCGACTTACTTGGTTCGACTAATTCGATTCGATTAACTAGGCTCGACTAACTTGGTTTTATTTAACTCAACTTGATTAACTCCGATCGATTAACTAATATTCGATTTAACTCCATTCGTTTGACTCTAGATCGCAGTGATCACAAATGGTTACACCTGATTCCCTCAGGAAACATCCGACCGCCTTAGGCTATCTGTAGCCCTGCGAATTTCTCTAGCAGTCGTACGAGATGACAACTTACCCTGAATACTATGTTTGACTAACTCTGTCTCAAATAACTATATTTGATTTAACTCTAGTTTGTTTTAACTCTAATCGATTAATTCTAACTGATTAACACTAACTGGTTAACTCTACCTGGTTAACTCTAACTGGTTAACTCTACCTGGTTAACTCTAACCGATTAACTCGACTGGATTAACTCGACTTACTTAACCCAACTGGTAAACTCGACTTACTTAACCCAACTGGTTAACTCGACGTACTTAACTCAACTGGTTAACTCTACTGAACTGGTTAACACTATTGAACTGGTTAACTCTGCTGAACTGGTTAACTCTACTGAACTGGTTAACTCTACTGAACTGGTTAACCCTACTGATTAACTCTTCTCGAATACTATATTCGACTAACTCCTTTTAACAACGTTTTATTCATTTGAAAAGATTTACTTTTAAATAACGGTTCTACACTTTAAAAATGATTTCCTTTTTATAACGTTTTCCTCTTTATAACGGTTTCTGCTTTATAACGTTTTCCCTTTTTATAACGTTTTCCTTTTTCATTCTATTTGTAAGTGGTTTACAAATATTCCCTTTTCAAATTTATTCTTGAAATATTCTAACTCCTTAAATTCTCTGAAAAATTCGCCATAACCTCCTTTGTAATGGGAGCATCGGGAAAATCCCCAAACCCGCCACATAGGCCTTCCCACTCATAAGAAAATGTTTTGAAATTATTTTCTTTTTCTATGTATCTCCTATTTATAAATATTCCAATTTATAAATATTTCTTATTTATAGGTATTCGAATTTATAAATATCTCTTATTTATAAATATTCCAGTTTATAAATATTCTATTTTCAATATCACTTTGAAAATCCCCTTATCAACATCCCGTATGTTATGGTATTCAATCAGATCAAATCACGATGTTCAATATCGTCCAAGCACATAAAATTGACCACAGATTATATATCACAATATATGAATCAAAACAGTATTATAAATATTAAGGAACCCAGTTGGGTCCCTCCAACCTGTTTCCCTGCATCCACAGATGTTACACAGTAAAATCAACATCACTTTCAGTTCAGTACTGATTATTCTGATAACAACATCAATATATAAATATTTAAAGGTTTATATATATATATATTTATATATATATAATTTCCACTAACAGACTAGCAGTTCAATCAGTCAACCAACCCACAACAATCAACAGATGATTAACAGTTCTAAGAATACATTCTAAAAATATAACTGTTCAGAGTTGGTGAGTTTTACTCACATTTGCAGTTCATCGTTAAAGAACGATAAACTGTAATTTGATCTGAATCAAACAGTTTATTTCGCCATAAATTCAAACGAGCTCTAATGGACTTCCAGTCAGTCCCATCGTGTAGTGTTCGTCCATACGATCCCAATGCAACTTGTTTTGTTGAATTTCGTTAACGAATGAGAAAGTTATCATATTTACAAGTTAATACACATTAAATTAAATAAACTTTAACTATTTAATTATAAATCGGCCCAACCTTTTCAACCCGACCCACTTAGATCTTCACCAGCCCAACCCGTCAAACCTTCTTCCCCGTAAAAACCTGTAACGTTGCTCCTCCACAAACCACACCATTTCCGCCACTTCTCTCCTCCGTCGTCCCTTCTACGCTCCACCGAAACCAACCCCACCACCGCCATTGAACTCCACTACAAAATCTCAACAACTTCATCACACAATGACCCAGTTCGATCGCCTCGACCCAATTGCATTCCTTAGCTCAAATCGGTGGTGACCGTACATATATCGACATCAAACTACATCGAAACGCGCCAGAAATTCATGAAAGCTACTGAACAACATCAGGAACCCGAATCTGCTATCGGATATCCACTTAGACGCTCATACCACCCAAATCCTTCAACCCTAGACTTCGCTGGAAAATTTCAGTGCATCCAAATCAAAATCGAACGCAGTTAAAACTACATCAATGTGAAGCTCCTTCTTTGCTGAGCTCATCGATATGTATCTTGGAATTTATAGAGTGGTATGGAATTTATTTTGGATTTCTGAAGATCTACCTTCTCACATTTTCTAAAGAGATGGTAGCGGCGGAAAAAAAGGAAAGTGTTGACTACCGAGTGAAATAAATTAGGTCAGGGAAAGTTAAGGCATATTTATAGGATGGAGAATTTAGATATTTTTCCTTGATTATTATATTGAATTTTAATCAACCACTATTTGTATTATTGAATAAAAATCCCTAAAATCACATACGATACCCAAAAATCACGAAACTGGACACGCAGCTACAGTTCGACATTACGGTCCCAACGAAACTGGTTTCGTCGAATTCCGACTCCGTATGCTCATAAAGCGTATTTTTAACCGTCAAAATACTGACTGTTTTACACTCTAAAAATCCGTATGGCCACACAGTGACTCTAAAAATCATGAAAACTGACATCTAGCAATAATTTGATGTTGCGGATCCAACAAAATTAGTTTCGTCGAATTCTGAGGTCGTTTGCAAAACTGGCTATTTTTAAAGCTCTGGATGACCCATTTAAATATATAAATATATTTAAATATAATTAAATAAAATATTAATAAATTAGTATTATCGTATATATTCACCGAGGAATATCATACAGCTCCAGTATAATTATATACTCGCTATTTCGAGTCCAGATTGAATCGATATTTAATTTACATTGAAAATCCTTTTATAACATATATAAAGCGTTACGAATTATAAAGGAATTCCACAGCGACTTTTTTGAAATTTGATTTGGACGTACATCAAAATCTACACGACGAAATCCCGATTTTTCTCTTCCACTAGAAAGATATACTCCACCAGCTCCACACATTTCTTGTTTCACAGAAATCCGGCTTAAAACGAATCTTGTACATTCATTTGAAGTTCGAATCGCCAATTTATGAACTGCAGTGCCATTTCAAGCTCGATTTTAATTATAATATAATTATACGTTCAAACTGTCGTCGATTGAATATATTCGTCAATATAATTCAACTCTAAGCTGAATTAAATCTAAGGGATGACCCCGTTCATAGAATATTGTGATTTCCAATATTTTTGATTATTTCTGAATTAAATATATTATTTAATTAAATTAATTATTCCATATAATTGAATTAACGACCATTTAATCCCCTTATTCAAATATATAAATAATTAAATAAATCAATTATTATACCGTTGGAAATGCGGGTCATTACATTCTTCCCCACTTAAAATAATTTCGTCCTCGAAATCGCTAAGGTAGAGGACGACCCTATCTATTGAAATTCCTAAGATTTGTTTACCCCTTATTTCTGATTTCAACCGAACCAATTAATATCGACTAAAATATTTATTCATTCCGACTAACTAAAATTTTCAAAAATTCTGAAAATTTTCTAACACTTTAAATTTTCGGAAAATTTCGCCATAACCACCTTTGTACAGCCCTATCGGTAAAACCACAACTCGCCTCTCTAGGCCATCTCCAACCCAAAAGAAAATCAAATAGCCAAGCGGCTTGCCAATTCGGCTCATAAATTCCAAACTCATATCAATTATAAACTTGTACCTTTTTGTCGGGCCTACCGTTATACCATTTCACCTGTTATCAACCCAACGTATACCAATGTCATCTCAACCAGTTATTCGCGTATATCCAAACCACAATAACATTTCCAATTCGAGTTCCATCCTCGATTCCAAATCCATAACTCCCCAACCAAATATCGTTTCAAATCCCTATCATATAAATCCAATTTTATCTTGATATTTTCTATTACAATTCAAATTCCACTTAACTGGATTTACTTCAATTTCAACTTGCTTTCTCAAGTATTATCTAACTTGTTTTTATTCAAACAATCTTTACCTGGGAATTTTAAACAGCTTTACTTTTCAAAAACCAATTATTCCTTTTTGGATTTCAAACCACTTGGTTTTCTAAACAATTTCAAAAACAATCTCTTTGGTAGTAATCTGTCACTTACAACTCGAAAATGAACACTGATGATGGGGCCAGCATCATCAGAGTTATTTCCCAGCGACTGAAGTGAGTTTAATACTATATCAACTTTCAAAACCATTTCTAACACTTCCATTTTGAAATCAGTTCAAAATATCCTTTCAAGGTTTGTAAAACAATTTAAAATCTCCCAGGATTTTATAATTTCCTTATACATAATCCAGATTCATTTACAAACACTTATCCAATTTCTGGGATTTTAATTCCAATTAATTCTGACTTTAATTTGGATTTAACTCATTTGATTTCGCGTATTTCACTTATATGAATTCTGATTGGTTATATATAACCATTTCACATTATAATCTTACTCGATTATAATAACAACCAATATATCCAATATATATATTTTCAATATATCTTCTCTATATCAAGATATACCTTGGGTAAACTTATTTTAATTTACCCTCTTTTCAAAACCTATCGTGTCGAACCATCGTATTCGAGTGTTTATAAACTCCTACCGATACAGTGGATCAAACTGATCGACCAGAACTCATCAACAACTCAACCAATGAATCCCCACAATATAAAACCATTTTTATATCAAATACAAATACGGACTCGTATATATACACTCAAACTCAATCTAGGGTATTACTAACCCTATCTCTACCGAGTCACGCCACAGAGCCAAGTAATTCTTAACTTGAGCTCTGATACCAACTGTAACGACCCGGATTTTTGGTGACTTTGGTTATCGACATAAGCTCGATGTCGATAACCAAAACATCGAAAAATCCCAGTAATTAATGAAAGAAATTAGAGGGTGAGAATAGATAAGATAAAAACTTAGAATAGAAGAAGAAGAAGAACACAACATCAGAGTAACACGAACCTCATAGAGGAACGAATAACATATAATAGATAACATAACTTTGAAATATAACAGTTATGTATACAATAGCACTTATCAGAGTACAACACTTACAACACAACGGAATAACTATAGCTATATGATCTTGAAGCCTCCTGCTCCAAGCTCTCCAAGTATATCTGTAAATTCCTGACTACTTGACTGCTCGTACAAAAATGGGCACCCAAGAGTTTAGGGAAAACAACAAAGTAAACTCCGGGTCAGTCTTGGGACTGGTGTGAGTAAAACAGTTTAAACAGGTATATGAACAAGAAAACGATATCTCATAAGACCACGCCGCAGAACAGAACGGGTTTTTCCCTTATGAGAATCCAAAATATCTTTATATCAAAAACCTTTGATATTATAATAATGTCTATCAACCACAGTATAATAATCATCTAGCAGAAACGCTTTCATCTCACGTTCTACATATATAGTATATAATCAAAATCGCAAGCACGTATTGGATAATGAGTTTCCAACTATGACAAGGTATGGAACCACCTTCCGATCAGTGTACTCTAGGAACGATACACTTGAGTTCAACAAGAACATCTTGTAACTCAGCCACACATGACCGACCACTCATTTTGCTTGAGTGTATCGAATGTATATCACCAACGGTTGGGCCGTTCCCGTATATATATGGGACAGCATTGATTGATTTAAGAAACAAATGAATATTCTCTAGACATGTGATTATACACCCTACTTCAGTGCGACCGACTTAGCCATGCTGCCTGCCCGATTTCTGTCATTTACCGGTTGATGAGGCTTGAGGTTACGCTTCATCATCACATCAGATTCACTTTGAATGCCACATTGTCAGATCCATCGAAAATCACTAATTTATATCTACAACAGTACATTACGTGTTAGCTAAAGAAGTTTTCTTCTCCGCTTCCACTCTTGGTACGGTTGAAGAAATCCATGTACGTGACCTTTCTGGAAATACTCTGTCAGATATTCAATCATACAAGTCATCCTCATTTACTTGGAATGTCACATCGTCATACCCGCCAAATCACAAATTGACTTATCCAAAAATAACACGGGTATACAGCTAAGAGAAACAAATTCCTATGCCACCAAATGTGAATACGTTTGAACAGATCAACTTACGCGATCTATTGGATATACTCTGTCAGACCTTCGTCCATACAAGTTGTCCTGGGATTGGACAAACCGAAGGCACTATTCAGTACATCCATCTTAGTCACTGTTATCTAAGACTTATACAACAGCCCTTGCATTTTACTCCATCTTCAATTATCCTTGGCATATATGATTCGCGACGCTTATTCCAATACAGAGTGGTTCTTTGGATAATAATCCAACCAGTCTCTCCATATTAACGACGTTAAAATGGTCAAAACTTCAATAGTCTGTGAGTTAACTATCAAAGAAAAACAAGTGTGCAAACAACGATATTATTTCCAGATGGAAATTATATCGAACAAACATCATTTAACCTAAATCTCTTTAGTTCATTTATTTACTTATCTCCTATTTCCCTATATTCTAAATTCTTATTTTCTTTTTATCAGAAAACATTTCTGATTTTCGTTTGGAAAACATTTCCAAAACTCCTTTACGATCAAACCTTACCATTTCTTAGTCAAGAAGGAAATCACTCAAGTTGGGGTATAATTACCTCTCAGACCTTAACTAAACAACTTATAACTTCGAAATGGTCAAAGTTTATCTTTTAAATCTTTAACAACTTCTTTACGCCTTTCTCGGATTCAATTTTACTAATCCACTCCTATATTTAAAACATTGGTTATAACGATAACGTTATAATCCCTACTTTCGAATTATCTAACTTTAATTATAACTTTTATTCTTATCACTGAATAATTAACCTAACAGTTATTTATTTATAAATAAATAAATCTCTATTTAAACACTGGAAAGTATAAGTACTTTCCCGAATTCGATATAATCGAATTCGCCGATTTACTCTCTTCGAGAAGTCTCTATTTGATTAACTCTTCTTCGAATAACCTATATTCGATTAACCCCTTCCTTTCGAATATACTATATTTGATTACTCCTTCTCGAATAAACGATATTCGATAATCTCTCTTCGAATAACTAATATTCGATAACTCTTTCTTTTCAAATATCCCATATCTGAAAATCTCACTTTCGAATAAACTATATTCGATAATCTCTTTTCGAATAACTCTTATTCGATAAATCTCACTTCGATCAAACTATAATCGTTAACTCCTTTCGATGAAACTAACATCGATAACTCCATTCGATGAAACTAACATCGATAACTCCTTTCAATGAAACTAACATCGATTAATTTAACTCGACGAACTTAACTCGACTAACTCGACTAACCTAACTTGACTCGACTAACTCGACTTACTTGGTTCGACCAATTCAATTCGATTAACTAGGCTCGACTAACTTGGTTTTATTTAACTCAACTTGATTAACTCCTATCGATTAACTAATATTCGATTTAACTCCATTCGTTTGACTCTAGATCGCAGCGATCACAAATGGTTACACCTGATTCCCTCAGGAAACATCCGACTGCCTTAGGCTATCTGTAGCCCTGCGAATTTCGCTAGCAGTCGTACGAGATGACAACTTACCCTGAATACTATGTTTGACTAACTCTGTCTCAAATAACTATATTTGATTAACTCTAGTTCGTTTTAACTCTAATCGATTAATTCTAACTGATTAACACTAATTGGTTAACTCTACCTGGTTAACTCTAACTGGTTAACTCTACCCGGTTAACTCTAACCGATTAACTCGACTGGATTAACTCGACTTACTTAAACCAACTGGTAAACTCGACTTACTTAACCCAACTGGTTAACTCGACGTACTTAACTCAACTGGTTAACTCTACTGAACTGGTTAACTCTACTGAACTGGTTAACTCTACTGAATTGGTTAACTCTACTGGACTGGTTAACTCTACTGAACTGGTTAACCCTACTGATTAACTCTTCTCGAATACTATATTCGACTAACTCCTTTTAATAACGTTTTATTCATTTGAAAAGATTTACTTCTAAATAATGGTTCTACACTTTAAAAATGATTTCCTTTTTATAACGTTTTCCTCTTTATAATGGTTTCTGCTTTATAACATTTTCCCTTTTTATAACGTTTTCCTTTTTCATTCTATTTGTAAGTGGTTTACAAATATTCCCTTTTCAATTTTATTCTTGAAATATTCTAACTCCTTAAATTCTCTGAAAAATTCGCCATAACCTCCTTTGTAACGGGAGCATCGGGAAAATCCCCAAACCCGCCACATAGGCCTTCCCACTCAAAAGAAAATGTTTTGAAATTATTTTCTTTTTCTATGTATCTCCTATTTATAAATATTCCAATTTATAAATATTTCTTATTTATAAATATTCGAATTTATCAATATCTCTTATTTATAAATATTCCAGTTTATAAATATTCTATTTTCAATATCACTTTGAAAATCCCCTTATCAACATCCCGTTTGTTATGGTATTCAATCAGATCAAATCACGATGTTCAATATCGTCCAAGCACATAAAATTGACCACGGATTCTATATCACAATATATGAATCAAAACAGTATTATAAATATTGAGGAACCCAGTTGGGTCCCTCCAACCTGTTTCCCTACATCCACAGATGTTACACAATAAAATCAACATCACTTTCAGTTCAGTACTGATTATTCTGATAACAGCATCAATATATAAATATTTAAAGGTTTTAATATATATATAATTTCCACTAACTGACTAGCGGTTCAATCAGTCAACCAACCCACAGCAATCAACAGATGATTAACAGTTCTAAGAATACATTATAAAAATATAACTGTTCAGAGTTGGTGAGTTTTACTCACATTTGCAGTTCATCGTTAAAGAACGATAAAATGTAATTTGATCTGAATCAAACAGTTTATTTCGCCATAAATTCAAACGAGCTCCAATGGATTTCCAGTCAGTCCCATCGTGTAGTGTTCGTCCATACGATCCCAACGCAACTTGTTTTGTTGAATTCCGTTAACGAATGAGAAAGTTACCATATTTACAAGTTAATACACATTAAATTAAATAAACTTTAACTATTTAATTATAAATCGGCCCAACCTTTTCAACCCGGCCCACTTAGATCTTCACCAGCCCAACCCGTCAAACCTTCTTCCCCGTAAAAACCTGTAACGTTGCTCCTCCACAAACCACACCATTTCCGCCACTTCTCTCCTCCATCGTCCCTTCTACACTCCACCGAAACCAACCCCACCACCACCATTGAACTCCACTACAAAATCTCAACAACTTCATCACACAATGACCCAGTTCGATCGCCTCGACCCAATTGCGTTCCTCAGCTCAAATCAGTGGTGACCGTACATATATCGACATCAAACTACATCGAAACGCACCAGAAATTCATGACAGCTGCTGAACAACATCAGGAACCCGAATCTACTATCGGAAATCCACTTAGACGCTCATACCACCCAAATCCTTCAACCCTAGACTTCACTGGAAAATTTCGGTGCATCCAAATCGAAATCGAACGCAGTTAAAACTACATCAATGTGAAGCTCCTTCTTTGCTGAGCTCATCGATATGTATCTTGGAATTTATAGAGTGGTATGGAATTTATTTTGGATTTTTGAAGATCTACCTTCTCACGTTTTCTAAAGAGATGGTAGCGGCGGAAAAAAAGGAAATTGTTGACTACCGAGTGAAATAAATTAGGTCAGGGAAAGTTAAGGCATATTTATAGGATGGAGAATTTAGATATTTTTCCTTGATTATTATATTGAATTTTAATCAACACTATTTGTATTATTGAATAAAAATCCCTAAAATCACATACGATACCCAAAAATCACGAAACTGAACATTGTAACACCCCGTGTATTCTATAACAGTGAAATTCACAAATTAAAGTATAATTAATTTTCAAATCAAAGAATTAAGGGAAGCGGGATACACCATTGCGTTTGTCTCGGAATTCTGCTTTGGATAGAGTCCGAGTTTGCGTAAAACGGACTCCGTATGAAGGAGGTATGGCCTTCGGAAGTTTCAGAATTCAGTTTAAATTCAAACAGACCAAAACAGCTTAGAAAACAAGTTTAAATTTCAAAAATCGGGCCGGATTGGCCAGGGCGGGAATTTTCCCGCCCAAGACACCCAGGTCGACTGGGTAGTCGACCTGGGCTACCCAGGTCGACTGGGTAGTCGACCTGGGGCACCTAGGTCGACTACATAGTTGACCTGGGAGTCGACTGGGGGTCGACCTGGCCCTTGAGCCAGGTCGAACCCAGCCCCCCTGGCTGGCCTGGTCTTTGTTTGGTCGATTTTATGAGCCTTGCCTTGTCACTAGGGCTAGGTGTCAGCTCCTGATTGGTCTCTCCTTCAAACGAACGGCTATTATTAAACCAAGCTCCATCGACGGTCCTAATCAACTCACAAACTCTATAAAAAGGACCTAAGACTCACCCTAATTCACACAAACAAAATTGGAGATGAGACCGTCATGCTGTTGAGGAATAGTAATGGCCGTCAGGAATTGAGAGACAATTAGGAGATAATTCAAAAGCATAAAGCAACGTCAATTAAATCAAAACAACGCCTACGACAAAGGATAGCATCTCCAAATTCAGAATTCAGATTCCTGAATTGAAGATTCGTCATACGTTGTAAGTAGAGTGCTATTCCGATGTGAATAAATAATTGTGTTTTGATTTGTGCAAAGTGAGAAATGGAATTGTGGCGATAGTAATCTATATTTGTATGTTGCTTTGATTCTAAACGATTTGGAAATGTTGTGGTATACGGTTGGATATTTGCAAGTATGTGATTTATGTTGGAAGTTAACAACCATATGTTGTGGTATTTTTATTTGGGATTCATACAAGTACATGATTCACTATTATGCCAATATAATGTACATACTTTTATGATCACTTTTAGTGTAACTGGATTCAACTAAGTACTATGGTTTATGTGAATCTATGTTGGAATTGGTATCGTGATTCAAGTATAAAATCGTACTTTTGTGTTAGAAACAAAAGTAAGCATCTTTATGAACATGACTAATCTATGTTTGGTGTTATGCCTAGTTGAAACCATGTTTTAGGCCTATGTTGTTATAAAAATCATATGGTGATATATGTAACACATAAATTAAGTTAGATTTACATTCCAATTGCAAGTTTACATGAATAGATTAAAAACCATGATTCATGTTTAGGTATGTTTATGCTATGATCATATGAATAGAATGATTCATGTTTAAGTATGTTTATGCCATGATTACATGCTATTACCATGCAAGTTCACATATGCCTAATTCATGTTAATTAGATCGTTATGTTGCAAGTTCATGCGCTCACACTCCCCTTCTTATGTCACTTAGAATATATAAACACCATGTTATAAGCCTCCCCTTTTTCATGTGGCTAAGTTGGGTTTAAATGTTAAACCCAACATATGTTATATTTTAGTGAACATATGTTATATTGTAGCGAACGGGGGTAATGACGTTTGGGTTAAAATATAAACATATGTGTTGGCATGTTTGACGCATGCCAACGACCTTGAAACAATTAAGTGGTATAAATAAATTTTACCCAATAAAGATGAATTTGAATAATGGGCCGCAAATATTTACATATAAAAAGAAAAGAGACAAAATATGTAAATTTAGAAAATACGATGTGTTTAACCCGAGGTTGGATTGAGTTGTGATGTAAACCTGCCCGGAACCGCCCGGCTGTCCAGTAGTCACAACAATACCTATCCAATGTGAGTGGTTAAACACGGAGCCCAATAAGGACCCGAGGTTAGACTGAGTTGTGGCGTAAGACTGCCCGGACCCAACCGGCAACAAGCAGCCACAACAATACCTGTCTAATGTGAGAGGTCGAGGCTTTAATAAGACAATTAAGGCTGAGTCAGGATTGATAGGATTAAGTAAATTAAATTAATACTTAATCAAAATGGAACATGCTAAACTATACAGACTGATTGGGGGTTAGGTTTACAAAACACTTAACCAACTTAGCATGTTGGCTAGAAATAGAAAACCTAGTAGCGGGGGACCCTTTTCAGCAGTAACCCTACAAGGTGTATTAGGATACCCTGAACTAGGCAGGGTGGGGCACGATTACTGGGCTGACTGTAAGAGGTCAAATCGACGGCGGTGGTGCAGCAGTGTAGGTTCTAACGGGGTATGGGCATGCACACACTCCGGCGCAGAAAAATAAGGCACTGGCACCAGTAGCATACCTGTGCATTCTAGGATTGTGTCGGGCCGCCACCATGGGACTTGATACACCCCATGGTGGGACCAGCATAGGTAACTACAACATCGGGGGCCGTAAGACACATGTAACTATGCGAGTAGTAGCCGATCATTAGAAACGAATCACTTCACCCTGATTTTGGGATGCCTGTTGGGAACTAGTTTATATGGATGCAGAGATTAATATGGGGTACGATAGTATATTCGACTCTAGACAACTTAACTTAGTTTATGGTGCTTTCCCATTTCCAGTTTATACTTATCATACCCAGTTCTTTATTCATAGACTGAATAGTCCTAGACTTACTCGGGCTTTATGTCTGACTCTACTTTTCTTTCATTCCCCCCCCCCCCCAAGGTCCACAGGGAGGGAATACCGCAGTTTGACCAGCTTTCACATCCAGCTTGAAGAGAAAGAATGTATTGCTTGGATCTTTTTCGTTTCGGACTATGGCTTTGGACAGCAATTATGGGACTTATGCAGTTTATTTATGTTTTCTTTATGCTTCTTTAAAATAATGTAATCAAGACAGTTATGAAGATGTTATGTTTTTGGAAGTATTGTAAGACAAATTATGACATGGTTTGTGTAACACGTATTTTGTTGAAATAAAAGTTGTTGTTTTCCGCTGTTCAAAAATATGTGTTCTTATATCTGTCTTGTATATCTGTGACTTATACTTATAAACCTCCACCAAAATTAGGGCATTCCCATTGAGAGTGACCCTAACGGAGGTGGGGTGTTTCACTTGGTATCAGAGCATAGGTTTACCGGATAAGATAAAAGTTTTGAAAATTTATTTTTAAAGGAAAATTTAAAGAAGGAGACAAAGGCAGAAAGCTCTCAAGGGAAGAAAGAGGGTTTGCAACCTAAGAAGACAGACTTTAAGAAGGGTGGGAAAGACAACAAATAGAAGAGGAAGTGTAATTTCCGTGGCAAAGTGGGGCACTTAGTGAAAGATTGCCGGAAAATGAAGGCCAAGATGAATGGTGAGTGTTTTTCTTGTGGTGAGACAGGCCACCTGGCTAAGGATTGCCCAAAGAAGCGAGGGCAGGGGCAGAGGGCTGGATCCACCTCAGGGGCACAAGTTCATGCACTAGAAGCGCCACCTCTGCAACAACGGGGTATAAATACTTCTGTAGAAAGTGTAGTTTATCTTTATGATCACCCAGTTCGCACTTTATTCGATTATGGCGCATCACATTCCTTTATCTCATCTGCTTTAGTAGAATCTCTGCACCTAGAAACTATAATGGTAGAGGACCCCTTAATTGTTTCAAATCCAATTGGGGGCCCAGCTTATTTATCTATGATCTGTGTGGGATTGGAAATTTCTATTCTAAGCGTAGAATTTAAATGTAGTGCCTTTGTTTTGGGCTTTTTGGGATATGGTTTGATTTTGGGCATGGATTGGCTATCCAGTAATGGGGCCATCCTTGATTGTGAGAAAAGGGTGGTTAGGCTTCTGACCCAACTCGGTAACACTTTGAAAATTACTTGTAATCCCTCGTATGCGGTTATGCTTAGTTATCTTGAATCGCTAGATGCCTCTGTCGACAATTTGCAATTGGTTAGAGTGGTCCGGGAATATCCGGATGTCTTCGAAGAGGTGAAAGGCTTGCCTCCGAAGCGGGAGATAGACTTCCGCATATATCTTGTAGATAATGCAAAGCCCGTTGCATTGCCTGTTAGACACATGGCTCCACGGGAAAGGAAGGAGCTCAGTAAACAGATTAAAGAACTTCTAGAGAAGGGGTTCATTAGAAGGAGCATTTTAGAATGGGGCGCTCCAGTGGTGTTCGCTACAAAGGCGGATGGTTCACTCCGACTGTGTGTTGACTATAGGGAGCTCAACAAACTAACGAAAAAGAATAGGCACACTCTCCCCAGAATTGACGATCTGTTTGATCAGCTTGTAGGAGCGTATATTTCCTCCCAACTCGATTTAGCGACCGGATTTCATCAGCTAAGGGTGGCTGAAGATAGTATCGATAAGACAACATTCAGAACCCCGGATGGCTTCTTTGAATGGCTTGTCATGCCTTTCGGCTTGACAAACGCACCCACTTACTTGGTGGACCTAATGAGTAGGGTGTTCAGAGATTTTCTCAATAAGTTCGTAGTGGTCTTCGTAGACGATATCTTGATTTTCTCGAAGAGTGAAGAAGAGCATGCTCAGCACCTAAGGGCAATCATGGAAACTCTGCGAGTCCATCAGCTAAAAGCCAAATTCTCCAAATGCCACTTTTGGAGAGAAGAAGTAAGATTCCTTGGGCACATAGTATACAAAGAAGGGTTAGCTGTAGACCCGGCTAAGGTAGTAGCGGTGCAGGACTGGAAGACACCAAAGAACGCAACAGAAGTCCGAAGCTTTCTCGGGCTAGCAGGCTTCTATCGGAAATTCATCAGAGACTTTGCAAAGATATCAGCTCCGCTCACAAAGCTGACCAAGAAGAATCTAGTGTTCAATTGGGACTTGGATTGCGAGTTTGCTTTCCAACGACAAAAGAGGGCTCTTACAACAGCCCCAGTTTTGACGTTGCCAGATGGAAGCAAGATGTTCACAGTTTATACAGATGCATGTAGGACAGGGCTAGGCGCTGTCTTAATGCAAGAAGGAAGGGTAGTGGCTTATGGTGGAAGGCAATTGAAAGTGCATGAAAAGAACTACCCGACCCACGATCATGAGTTAGCTGCCATCGTCTTTGCACTCAAGTCTTGGCGACACTATCTCCTAGGTGAGAAGTTCGAACTTTACACTGACCATAAATCATTGAAATATCTTTTCTCGTAGAAAGATCTTAACTTGAGGCAACAGAGATGGATGGAGTTTCTTGCCTCGTACGATTTCGAGATCTCCTACACTCCGGGCAAAGGCAACGTGGTGGCAGACGCGTTGAGCCGAAAGAAACTAACCCTAAGCCCGCTGTTTGTTGAAAGACAAAGCCTAGAGTTTATAGCCAGCTTTGACTTTAGGCCCTCCTCCGATTTTTTACCGGGCTTGCTAGCATCTCTCGAAGTACGCCCGACTTTAGTGGACGCAATAGGGACACCACAACGCGAAGACCCTCAGCTTGCAGAGACGATTGATAGGCTCATTAGGGGTGAGACTTCAAGTCACCTCAACAGATACTCCATCGACGACAAGGTTTGGCTAAGGCGAGACGGAAGACTATGCGTCCCGCAGACAAGGGATTTACTAAAGAAGGTTTTCGAGGAAGCACATCACTCCAAGATGACGATACACCCAGGCGGGGATAAAATGTACAAGGACATAAAGAGGACTTTCTTTTGGAATGACATGAAGAAGGACGTGGCAGATTTCGTTTCTAAGTGTATGGTGTGCCAACAGGTTAAGGCGGAACAGAAAAGCCTGGCGGTCTGCTCCATCCTCTAGAGGTCCCGCAGTGGAAGTGGGATAGTATCTCAATGGACTTCATTGATGGGCTGCCTAGGTCTAGAAGAGGCAACACTAGCATTTGGGTAATAGTGGATAGGCTTACTAAAAGCGCCCACTTCTTACCTGTCAAGAGTAAAAGAACTGCCTCGTCCCTAGCATCTCTTTACCTCAAGGAAATTGTTCGACTCCATGGAATACCATCCAGCATTGTTAGTGACCGAGACCATGTCTTCACAAGTGAGTTTTGGCGGAGTCTGCAAGAAGCGATAGGCACACAGTTATGCTTAAGCACAGCCTATTATCCCCAAACCGACGGCCAGACAAAAAGAGTGAACAGAGTTTTGGAGGACCTTTTAAGACTGTGCGTCCTTGACTTCAGAGGGACGCGGGAAGACCATCTTCCTTTGGTGGAATTTGCCTACAACAACAGCTACCAAGCAACCATCGGAATGGCGCCCTTCGAAGCCTTATTTGGAAGACCGTGCCGATCGCCCACTTGTTGGTGGGAGTCTACTGACAAGCTCATACTTGGACCGGATATGATCCGAGAGACTTCAGAAAAAGTAGACTTAATACGGAGAAGGATGAAGACAGCCCAAGACAGACAAAAATCCTACGCCGACAAGAGGAGGACCGACCTTGAATTTGAGGTTGGGGACAGAGTTTTTCTTAAGGTATCTCCGCTAAGGAACGTTGTTCGTTTTGGAACCATAGGAAAGCTAGCACCAAGGTTCGTAGGGCCATTTCCTATCATCGAGAAAATTGGGGAAATGGCCTATAGATTAGAGCTACCCGAAAAAATTGGCCGGAGTTCACAACGTTTTCCATGTTTTGCACCTCCGAAAATGTCTACATGAATCTGCTGAAGTGGTAGAGCCAAATATCCTAGAAGAGGCTGAAGTGGAACGCGAAGCAACCGTGAGGAAAGTTCCAACCCGCATATTAGGAACGGAAGTGAAAAAGCTACGCAACCGCGAAGTCAAGCTTGTCAAAGTTCAGTGGAGCAACGCCGAGAGAGACGCAACTTGGGAAACTGAAGCTAGAATACGCGCAGCCTATCCTTTTCTTTTCGATGGTACATCTTTGATCTTTCTTTTTCCTTAAGTTGCGCTTTTATCTATCTTTTTAGGTATATCTCCTCGACCTTATCTTTTAGGTAGAAACTCTTTGGATGAAAACATGTAAATGAAACATGTTATGGATGATGGTTGCAAGTGGTTGCAAGTGATTGCTAGTGGTTGCTCGTGGTTGCATATACACACACAATTTAGGTTTTAGATCGGCTTAGTCACTTCATATTGCATATGCATAAAAGTATTTATTCGTATATGGATGAAGTTTAGTGTGTTGTCATATGGATGTTGCATTTATATATGAATGATTGTGCACTCATGTAGAATCATGAATAGGAAAATTTGCATACATAATGGATTCATGGCACATACATGATTCGCATTAAGGAGGTCAACTGAATCAGTAGACCGCCTGATTTTGCATTAGATAAGTACATATACACACACACTTCGCATATGATCATGAAGCATTAGAAGTCTTTTAAAGACAGTGGATGCTCGTGTTTGATGAATGAGTAGATGGATGATTGGATGTTAGGATGTACATTCTTCCTGAACTTGAAGATTTCGGGGACGAAATCCTTTTAAGTGGGGGAGAATGTAACACCCCGTGTATTCTATAACAGTGAAATTCACAAATTAAAGTATAATTAATTTTCAAATCAAAGAATTAAGGGAAACGGGATACGCCATTGCGTTCGTCTCGGAATTCTGCTTTGGATAGAGTCCGAGTTTGCGTAAAACGGACTCCGTATGAAGGAGATATGGCCTCCGGAAGTTTCAGAATTCAGTTTAAAATTCAAACAGACCAAAACAACTTAGAAAACAAGTTTAAATTTCAAAAATCGGGCTGGATTGGCCAGGGCGGGAATTTTCCCGCCCAAGACACCCAGGTCGACTGGGTAGTCGACCTCGGGCACCCAGGTCGACTGCATAGTCGACCTGGGAGTCGACTGGGGGGTCGACCTGGCCCCTGAGCCAGGTCGAACCCAGCCCCCCTGGCTGGCCTGGTCTGTGTTTGGTCGATTTTCTGAGCCTCGCCTTGTCACTAGGGCTAGGTGTCGGCTCCTGATTGGTCTCTCCTTCAAACAAATGGCTATTATTAAACCAAGCTCCATCGACGGTCCTAATCAACTCACAAACTCTATAAAAAGGACCTAAGACTCAACCTAATTCACACAAACAAAAATGAAGATGAGACTGTCATGCTGCTGAGGAAAGACTAGTAATAGCCGTCAGGAATTGAGAGACAATTAGGAGATAATTCGAAAGCTTAAAGCAACGTCAATTAAATCAAAACAACGCCGACGACGAAGGATAGAATCTCCAAATTCAGAATTCAGATTCCTGAATTGAAGATTCGTCATACGTTGTAAGTAGAGTGCTATTCCGATGTGAATAAATAATTGTGTTTTGATTTGTGTAAAGTGAGAAATGGAATTGTGGCAATAATAATCTATATTTGTATGTTGCTTTGATTCTAAACGATTTGGAAATGTTGTGGTATACGATTGGATATTTGCAAGTATGTGATTTATGTTGGAAGTTAACAACCATATGTTGTGGTATTTTTATTTGGGATTCATACAAGTACATGATTCACTATTTTGCCAACATAATGTACATACTTTTATGATCACTTTTAGTGTAACTGGATTCAACTAAGTACTATGGTTTATATGAATCTATGTTGGAATTGGTATCGTGATTCAAGTATAAAATCATACTTTTGTGTTAGAAACAAAAGTAAGCATCTTTATGAACATGACTAATCTATGTTTGGTGTTATGCCTAGTTGAAACCATGTTTTAGGCCTATGTTGTTATAAAAATCATATGGTGATATATGTAACACATAAATTAAGTTAGATTTACATTCCAATTGCAAGTTTACATGAATAGATTAAAAACCATGATTCATGTTTAGGTATGTTTATGCTATGATCATATGAATAGAATGATTCATGTATAAGTATGTTTATGCCATGATTATATGCTATTACCATGCAAGTTCACATATGCCTAATTCATGTTAATTAGATCGTTATGTCGCAAGTTCATGCGCTCACACTCCCCTTCTTATGTCACTTAGAATATATAAACACCATGTTATAAGCCTCCCCTTTTTCATGTGGCTAAGTTGGGTTTAAATGTTAAACCCAACATATGTTATATTTTAGTGAACATATGTTATATTGTAGCGAACGGGGGTAATGACGTTTGGGTTAAAATATAAACATATGTGTTGGCATGTTTGACGCATGCCAACGACCTTGAAACAATTAAGTGATATAAATAAATTTTACCCAATAAAGATGAATTTGAATAATGGGCCACAAATATTCACATATAAAAAGAAAAGAGACAAAATATGTAAATTTAGAAAATACGATGTGTTTAACCCGAGGTTGGATTGAGTTGTGATGTAAACCTGCCCGGAACCGCCCGGATGTCCAGTAGTCACAACAATACCTATCCAATGTGGGTGGTTAAACACGGAGCCCAATAAGGACCCGAGGTTAGACTGAGTTGTGGGGTAAGACTGCCCGGACCCAACCGGCAACAGGCAGCCACAACAATACCTATCTAATGTGAGAGGTCGAGGCTTTAATAAGACAATTAAGGCTGAGTCAGGATTGATAGGATTAAGTAAATTAAATTAATACTTAATCAAAATGGAACATGCTAAACTATACAGACTGATTGGGGGTTAGGTTTACAAAACACTTAACCAACTTAGCATGTTGGCTAGAAATAGAAAACCTAGTAGCGGGGGACCCTTTTCAGCAGTAACCCTACAAGGTGTATCAGGATACCCTGAACTAGGCAGGGTGGGGCACGATTACTGGGCCGACTGTAAGAGGTCAAATCGACGGCGGTGGTGCAGCAGTGTAGGTTCTAACGGGGTGTGGGCGTGCACACACTCCGGCACAGAAAAATAAGGCACTGGGCACCAGTAGCATACCTGTGCATTCTAGGATTGTGGGCCGCCACCATGGGACTTGATACACCCCATGGTGGGACCAGCATAGGTAACTACAACATCGGGGGCCGTAAGACACATGTAACTATGCGAGTAGTAGCCGATCATTAGAAACGAATCACTTCACCCTGATTTTGGAATGCCTGTTGGGAACTAGTTTATATGGATGCAGAGATTACTATGGGGTACGATAGTATATTCGACTCTAGACAACTTAACTTAGTTTATGGTGCTCTCCCATTTCCAGTTTATACTTATCATACCCAGTTCATTATTCATAGACTGAATAGTCCTAGACTTACTCAGGCTTTATGTCTGACTCTACTTTTCTTTCGTCTTCTTTTCTTTCGTCCCTCCCCCCCTCCCAGGTCCACAGGGAGGGAATACCGCGGCTTGACCAGCTTTCACATCCAGCTTGAAGAGAAAGAATGTATTGCTTGGATCTTTTTCGTTTCGGACAATGGCTTTGGACAGCAATTATGGGACTTATGCAGTTTATTTATGTTTTCTTTATGCTTCTTTAAAATAATGTAATCAAGACAGTTATGAAGATGTTATGTTTTTGGAAGTATTGTAAGACAAATTATGACATGGTTTGTGTAACACGTATTTTGTTGAAATAAAAGTTGTTGTTTTCCGTTGTTCAAAAATATGTGTTCTTATATCTGACTTGTATATCTGTGACTTATACTTATAAACTCCACCAAAATTAGGGCATTCCCTTTGAGAGTGACCCTAACGGAGGTGGGGTGTTTCAGACATGCAGCTACAGTTCGACATTACGGTCCCAACGAAACTGGTTTCGTCGAATTCCGACTCCGTATGCTCACAAAGCGTATTTTTAACCGTCAAAATACTGACTGTTTTACACTCTAAAAATCTGTACAGCCACCCAGTGACTCTAAAAATCACGAAAACTGACATCTAGCAATAATTTGTTATTGCGGATCCAACAAAATTAGTTTCGTCGAATTCTGAGGTCGTTTGCAAAACTGGCTATTTTTAAAGCTCTGGATGACACATTTAAATATATAAATATATTTAAATATAATTAAATAAAATATTAATAAATTAATATTATCGTATATATTCACCGAGGAATATCATACAGCTCCAGTATAATTATATACTCGCTATTTCGAGTCCAGATTGAATCGGTATTCAATTTACGTTGAAAATCCTTTTATAACGTATATAAAGCGTTACGAATTATAAAGGAATTCCACAGCGACTTTTCTGAAATTTGATTTGGACGTGCATCAAAATCTACACGAAGAAATCCCAATTTTTCTCTTCCACTAGAAAGATATACTCCACCAGCTCCACACGTTTCTTGTTTCACAGAAATCCGACTTAAAACGAATCCTGTACATTCATTTGAAGTTCGAATCGCCAATTTACGAACTGCCAAGCTCGATTTTAATTATAATATAATTATACGTTCAAACTATCGTCGATTGAATATATTCGTCAATATAATTCAACTCTAAGCTGAATTAAATCTAAGGGATGACCCCGTTCATAGAATATTGTGATTTCCAATATTTTTGATTATTTCTGAATTAAATATATTATTTAATTAAATTAATTATTCCATATAATTGAATTAACGACCATTTAATCCCCTTATTCAAATATATAAATAATTAAATAAATCAATTATTATACCATTGAAAATGTGGGTCATTACATCTAGACTTTCCCACGTACGTATCATCAATTTCACTTGATGCCTTAACTGCACATAACCTCTAATGTGCACCAAGTTCGATGGCAGGGATGTACAACAAACATGGAATTCGTTCAGGAGCTTTTCCATATCTTTATAAGCCCGCCTTTAAGGACCTCAAAATACAGATATCCCTCGGGTCTATTTTTCATGGTGGTTATGGCCCTACCTCGGCCCCTCCCTCAACTAGTAAAGACTACAAGAGCTAAGCAACTTGCCCCTAACAAACAATCTAAATATCCAGTCGACGTCTCCCCTCAACCACCGTGCCTTGATAGTGGAAGGTGGATCGCGTCTTGGGTTTAGCTCTTGTCTTTTCGCATCCCACTGGCTGTCGATGACGGGTATCCGATGATCTACTATCCTTGTTGGTCCTGACCCCGCCTCCCTGTTGAGCCGATCGCAGAATCACCCTAGTATCACCTCGTCACAGCTTTGTGACTGCAAATCTACTTTTGCAGTCAAGGCTACTCACTGGGTAGTTACGTGCGGACACAACCTCTGTGAGCACTACTCGAACACTACACCACCACAAAGGACTACCAGGGGCACCTTCCACATCCCAGGAAGTCGTGTGCTTCCCCTTCCAGTCCTTCGGAGACAACAAAATAATCAGAAGAACATGTGCTCCCCTCGTGCCTCATGACACCACGATGATCTACCCCATTGGGTTATTCACCCTCAAACATATGGATTGGTCCAAGCGCCTCAGTTTATGTGTTTTTAGACCCTATGTCTAAACATTCCATTATGCGCTTGCTCTACCTCATCAGGTTTCCATCTAACTTGGTTATTCACATTGACTTCTTATTCAAGTTACCAAGTTCCCCTTGTTTATTAATTTCAGTCAGATAACTTAACCCATTTAAGTTTATTAAAAAGCCTACAACATGTTATTCTCTAGATTGTGATCCAAGGTCTGTAATCCACAATCCCTTTATATTATTGTTTGATTTCATAGTTACAATAACATGTTCTACTTAATATGTAATTAAGTATATCTCAATTTACATGTTTTCGGTTTAACATGTCATTTATTATTTATGATTAAATATAACTTATTTCATAATTCCATATTATACTGTCACTACCGCTTATCGTTGTTTACTTATTAACTTAGTTCTCTTAACTAAGGTTTACTAATAAGTTTTCTTTCCATAAATATAACTTATGTTGTCCTCATCCGTAGATTTTAGATTCTTGTTCATATAAATAACTTAATTTACAATTAAGTACAACTTATCTCATTACATAAGTTATTCCATTTTCTTTATCGTTTGTTATAACCTAAGTTATAATTTTCACTTGTCCCTAGGACCAAGGTTTTAAATCTCGGATATCAGTCGCATTTCGTCTCGGTGATTTTATAGACTTGGTCTCCTGTCGAGGGAGATCTCAGACGAGATGATTGTATCTCGGGAGTTCATCTCGGATTTTCATCTCGGGTCTGAAAGTTCATATCAGAACAATCTCGGGGTACATGATTTGTTAAAAATGATATTTTAACAAAATGATTTTTATGAATGCTATTAAAAACATAGTAACTTAAACTTAAAATGCAAAATAACTTTATTATTCTTTATTTTGCGAAGATCATTCATACTCTAAATCATAATATACTTAAAACAGAAATATTGTTAGACAGGAAACATTAAAAGGATCCAAAACATTAAAAAATTCAGTATAAATAGACCATAAAATACATAATTTCAAAATTAACACATATGTAAAAAGACGAATATGAAAATCAAAAGCATTGTAAAACATATATGAACATACAATATACTTATTTAACATGAAAAATGTAAAATAACAAAAGATTGTTATGGCTAGATTTGAATTTTTTAATTATTGTTCTAGTTCAGGCACAGATTTAAATTTTAACAAAAAAACTAAGATATCGGACGATATTCTAGTATTTCGTCTCGGTCGATATATCATTTGATATTGCAATATCTCGGCGATATATTCAGAAGGAGATTTAGAGCGATATTTGCTGTTTCGTTTCGGAAGGAGCCCAAAACGAGATCTCGGAGGAGATCTCGGGCGATATTTGCGATATTTGAAACAGTGCCTAGGACAAGCTTACCTATTATACAACATTATCATTAATGTAATTTATTTATAATAGGTTATTATCGTTCCTCGTTCATTCCATTTCTTTTAATGTTGTAATTATCTTTCATTCCCATTGTTCGTTTTCATTCACATTAATCATAATAGTGCCTTTTATATACATATATTCATATATTCATATATATGTTTATGAACCACACCTCTCACATTAAATTAAAAACTTGGGGATGTTGGATTTGTCGGGCGGTTCCGGGCAGACTTCTTCCACAAGTTGAAATTTAACCTCGTGTCTTAGCACCGTTACATGTATATTTATGCACTAGGCCCCTCACGTTAAATTAACAACTTGTGAACGTTGGATTTGTCAGGCGGTTCCGGGAAAACCTTTACCACAAGTTGAATTTAACCTCGTGTCTAAGTGCAGTTACAGTTTTCTATTTACTGTAAATTTTCTATATAATTTAGCCGTGTCCATTCTTTCAAATTTTTACTGTAATCTATATTTTACATGCCATCATATTAAGCCCATTTTATGTTGCATGTTCTATTTAACATGTAATTAATTCTATTCTAACATATAATCATTTAATCATGTAGTTGTTCAAATCTAACAAATTAACATGTAAATTTCTCAATTCTATAGTTAATAATTCAAGTACATAATATGCCATAAGTTAATCATGTAAATAGAACATGTATATATACAACAGTAATCACTGCACATATTTTAACAAGTTTACATTTCAACATATGAACATTTCAGCATATTAAACGTTTCAACATATGAATTTTCCAACATATTAATATTTCAACATGTCATATTAGCATTTCATCACTTTAATCATCCTAGCATATTTACATTGCATTTTAACGGGGAATGTCAAACGATAATATACCATTATCAAAATGATATAGCTTAAATCAACTCACCTAAATTGCTTTCCAATTCTTGGACTTGGGTCCAGATATAGCATTCCATGGTCCTCTTAACTGAATTTAGAACCTAGCAACCATGGATCCACAATTCTTACTAAAAGAAAAAGGGAAGAAAGAGGAGAAAATTCAAATAGAGTAGATCTAAGAAATTACCTTACTTCGAATAGAATTCTGAACGCCTTCATTATTAATTTACATCCTTTTCCCCTAGATCTTGAATCAGAATTTTCCTAAACTAATTATCTTATTTTTCTAAAGAGATTTGAGGAAGAAGAATGGCATAGCTTAGGCGGCTTCTCAGAGAATGTAGATTTAGGCTAGGCTCTACTAGCCTATTTATAGGTGTTCAGGATCTTATCGTACACACAGCGCTGAGTCAACATTCGAACTTGGTTAAGAAAAAAATCCAGATTCATCGATGAATTTGGCTGGATCTGGGGTGGGTCGACCCCCCTACAGGGGTGTCGACCCCTTGGTCGACCCTCATGAGTCCCATGAGTTGTTTTGGCGTAGAAGTTTATTTGTTTGAACGTTTGAATTTCTGAAATTTATTTAAATATTATACTTACATGTAATCTCCCTATATGTATACAAATCTTCTAATGACCATTTACGCGTATATATATATATATATACAAACAACTTTTATTTCGATTTCAAAATTCAAACGGTGTTGTATCATTATTTGATGTTTACCATATTTCTTTGATTACAGCCTTACTTTGAACTTTTCTCTTGTATATATATATATATATATATATATATATATATATTTCTGCACATATATACATATATATTATCATATATATATATAATTTCTTTACTTCCTTATATGTATACTTTTCCTTGTATGTGCGTTTATACATATTTTCTCTTTTGAGCATGTGTTATTTTAGTCGTTCCCTTAAAACAAAAATATGATGGCGGCCGGGATCAAACTCTGCACCTTTTGTATGAAAGCCACATGCTCTAACCAACTGGACTACTAAGGCTTTTGTTAACAAGGCTTAGAACAACGATGGTCATTGTTCTTTTCTTATCCCTCTTTTTCATATTTGTATTTAAAACATTGCATGTAACTTTATCTTTTTGCATGCATCTTTTTCTTTTATTTCTCTTTATTAATGTATAATATTTGTAAACCAGTGCATACAACATATTCATACTACATGCAAACAATCCTTTCTTTCTTACAAAGCATGCATTACATTTTTATTTACATTAATCTTTTTCTTCTTTTTTCGTGCATGTATTTATTACATGCAATCATATATTATCATTATTATAATTTTCTTTTAAATATTTATGTCTATTCATATATATATATTCATGTGCATTATTTAGTTATTTAATTGTCATAAATGCGGGGTGTTACGGCTAAGGGTTGGGCCCCCGACGGTTGGAACAACCCAATGAGGCTATGTAATTAAGGTTTTTTACGAGGTTGTGTTTATATGTAAGGCCCAAATTAAATTTTATTAATTCGACGGCTCATGCTCACACGAGTAAGTATAAATAACCCCTTAAACCCCACACTAGAAACACTAATTATTCTAAACTTCTGCCTCCATGCTGCTGAATTCTATAGAAAAATAAAGAGAAAAAGGGTGAAGGTTTCTTCTACTTCTCTACCTTCATTCTATACCTCTCTATTTCTATCTATATAAATTTAGGAATTTGGAATTTAGCACAAACAATATATAAGAATCTAATTATATGTTTCTTACATGTATATTGTTTGGAGATTAATCAGAGCTCGCTTGAACGTTGAGAACCGTCGCAGATCTTGAGATTTCTATCAGATATCCACTTAATTGTGAGTGGAATCTAGTTTTGCTTAAAGCATACTCATATTATTATCAGTTTGCTATATGAATTGTTATGCCTATGAAGATTTGGTTATGCAATAATAGAACATGAAAAATCCCCAAATCTTCTACTTTGTAGTCACATAGGAAATTGTCATGTTGTATTGGTTTTGTGGAATTGTGGTTTTTGTATTGAATTGAAGGTAAACATGAGTGTTGTATTATTATTTATATTTTATGCAATTCACCGTCATTTCATTTGATCTAAGCCTAAATAGGTTGGGATTTGGATTATTTCATAGTTGAATTGGGGTTGGATCCTAAGTTGGGAGTAAACGCATTCATAAATTGAAATAAGTCAAATACGAACATTTTTAGGTGTATAACACCACAAAAAGGGTGGATTGGATGAAATATAAATTGTAAACATACATGTGTGAATGTATGAAATACTTTACTTTTAATTTAATATTAAAACCTTTTTCTACATGCCTAAAATACTGTTAACGATATTTTTCGTCAACACCAGAGATAGGTCTAAGGAAGTGGACCTAAGGGGGAAATAGGATTATTCAGGTCCCACGAGATTGAGTTAGTTCACCGATTCCTAGATATCAAGGCCTTGAGTCCGAAGATTAGTTACTTTTCCCTCAACGGGTGAGTATCACGCATCTGCAACTCGAGGACCAACAGTTACCTTGGGATAAGGGTTTTCTAAGCACAATACCAGTGAGGAAGCTAAATAGCTTATTGAAGGATCGCCTAGGCTTGCTACAGTGTAGGAAGCTTGTGAAAGGGTAATCGATGAATTAAGACCTGGAGAGAGGTTGGTGCAGAAAGGCTCATATCATGAGGAAAGCGTCAAGTCGCTAAGAATCTAACGATTTGTGTAGGATATTCTGGAAATCCAATAGCATAGCAGAATACATACAGAAATACATTGAAGAACAACATAACATGTGGAAAACGTAAGAACACACAATTTATAGTGGTTCGGTTTGACATGAACCTACGTCCACTTTAAGGGCTTTGATGATTTTATTCATAGAGGAGGTTACCTAAGAAATCCCCAAATTGATTTACAAATTAGGGTTTACTCTCTAGAATATGAGAGAAAGAATGAGGAATGAGAATCTGCCCCCAAAAATGAGACCCCTACGGTCTTATTTATAGGCATATTTGGGCCCCTTCTGTTGTGGACTCAGCAGAAGGCCTTTTTGGATGCAGAAACAAGGTTTCGGCCGCCTTAGTAAACTTTGATTCCGGTAGAAAGTTTACGGCCGCCTTTCTTCCTATCAAATGTCCTCATAGATGCTTCTTTGCCTTCAAAATATCAATCTTGGACTTTCGGGAGTGGTTCCGGGGACATACCTTCTGGTAGTTTGGTCTCGGAAGTTGAGCTTAGCCTTGGTGGCTTTCGGTTTCAGGATCTCTGGTCTCGGTCTGCCTTTATACCGTCTGGCTTAAGCAATGGGTTACGAAATCTTTGGTAGGAGTAAAGAGTGTCGGTTTTGGCTTCTGGAATATGTATTCGTCTTTAGTTATAAAGGTAGGCTTTCGGAGTGACTTTCGGTGATGTTGAAGATGCTTCTTGATGTTGGTATTGCTACCATGTAGGTATCAGCAGGCTCTTTCCTTCTCCTGCTTATGTTTCAAATTATATGCTTTTGTTGATCCTCTCATCTTCAGCTTCCGATATCAGGTGTAATGCTTTTGGAATTGCTACTCTATGCCCCTTTCAGTGTCGGCATGACCCTACCGACATCTTCTTTTTTCATACCGATCTTGATCTTTCCTCCGTCATGACCTTTCGAAATCTTCAATACTACTTTCTACCTTCAGTTGTCGGTATTGGACCGATATTGTTGTGTTCTGATTCTTCTTGGCTACCGGTATCTGTTTTCGGCTTTTCCCTTTCGCCCTGTGGATTTGCTGTTGGATTTCGGACTTTGCTTCTGGTAACTCCTTATATTCGCTCTTTTCTCCACAAACCCAGCTTTGCTGTCTGAAATCCCTTCACCCCTTCAGCTTTAAAGCTTCCGCTTCTTCATATTTGATTCGTACGAAATTTGGTTTTAACGGTTAACCCCCCTAGTGTGAAGAAGCTTTTTTTCTTTAGAACAAAATCTTGAGATTCCTATACAGCTTTCCTGTCACTCAAGGATTATCATAGAAATCTTTCGTATTAGTTCCATATTTTCTAGAATATTAATGCGAGGGGGAACATGAACTTTGCTAATGGAAAGAGCTTGAATATAAGTTGCGAGTTATGAACCCTGGTGCACGAAAGACAATATGCATTCATGTGGAATTTTGTGATAAAAAGTTCAGCATTCTCCTAGCAATGTGGAATGATGAACGCAGTATTGTTATTTAAACATTCCACTATCAAGAATTCTCCATTAGAAATGCGAAATGGCAAATCCAAAAGTTTGTATTTAGATGTTCGCAATAGGTAATTAGAAGCTCACTACTAATAAGCAAGATATATTAATGAAAGTGATATTACTTGCACAATGTTTGACACTTACGATGCGCTTAACATAATTTTGACCATAATTCATGGCAGCAAATATTAAGGGTAAATGTGTCAAGAGTTCAGAAAACTCTCTGTACGGAGTGTTACAAAATCATAATCCTTGTTGAAGAATTTTGGATGGTAGCTCCATAGTATTTATTTGTGTCGTATGCTGAGAACTCTTATCAAGGAATGGAAGTCTAAGGCTTAATCATGAGTTCATGCAACAGGAATCCGAAAATCTGAATGTGATAGGAAAATGAAAAATCTATAAATAGAAAATCAAATATTAAAAATTTCCATATGCAATTAGTAGAAACCCCAAGACTCATGCTTGGATAAATGGAAATCAGAAATCCTTACAGAAACCCCGAGAATCATACTCAGGTAAGTAGACATCAGAAATCATACGGAACCCCCAAGATTCACAATAGGGTACGCATAAATCAAAAATCATATTGAAAGCCCAAAGACTCATACTTGGGTAAATGCAAGTAAGAAATCATATAGAAACCCTAAGACTCACACTTGGGTAGGCCAAAAATCAGAAACCATGGAGAGATCCAAGACACACACTTGAGTAAACAAAAATCAGATACCATAGAGAAATCTCAAGACTCACACTTAGGTAAACTTAAACCAGAGATCATACAGAAAGCCCCAAGACTCATACTTAGGTAAATACAAGTCAGAAATCATAGAGAAACCCCAAGACTCACACTTGGGTAGGCCAAAAATCAGAAATCACGGAGAGATCCCAAGACACACACTTGGGTAAACAAAAATCAGTAACCATTGAGAAATCCCAAGACTCACACCTGGGTAAACTTAAACCAAAGATTATACAGAAAGCTCCAAGACTCATACTTGGGTAACTACAAGTCAGAAATCATAGAGAAACTCCAAGACTCACACTTGGGTAAACTTAAACCAAAGAACATACAGAAATCCCCAAGACTTATAGTTAGGTAAAAAGGAAGCAGGAACCATGAAAACCCCGAGGTTAGCACTCGGGTGAGTATACATTACATTTATAAATCAAATTTCGAATAGAACGTATGTAGAAAAGCATAAAGGTTAAGCACATCATGCTAAGGAACACTTAGAAGAATTACCAAATACTATTAAGAAGTTATCAAATAGAAGCATCATCAATGATCATAGGTTATTTGTGTGCATAATGCTGAATAAATTGAATATCAGCAAGAGTAACTAATTAATATTAAGCCATCCATAAATTCCTCGGAGTTTGGCTCAAAGAAATCGTGCGAGAGAAAGAGTCATAACTATCCT
Organism: Allium sativum; assembly: GCA_030737875.1. Lineage (NCBI taxonomy): Eukaryota > Viridiplantae > Streptophyta > Magnoliopsida > Asparagales > Amaryllidaceae > Allium > Allium sativum. Next base: position 117,244,967 of record CM060925.1, read on the forward strand.
GAGGAATACCCTCTAGGACACATATGTAAAGGATTGTTTTAGAAAGTGAATTAATCCTATCCTGAATCGAATAATCATTCTGCGGTAGTTCCATTCAGTTTCAAACCATTTGAATCCTTTAGCAGTTGTTCAGTTTCAAACCATTTGATCCTTCAGAAGTAGTTCCATTCAATCGTTTCATCATATAGCCATTCAACGGTAGTTCCGTTCAACCATCCAATCTTTCGATTGTTTGATCGTTCAGCAGGTAGTTTCGTTTGGCTATCTGAATCCCCAATCGTTCAGTGAGAAGTTACCTTAGATCAAGCAGTTATCAACCATTCAACGAAAAGTTCTGTTAGATCAAGCAGTTATCAAACATTCAGTGAGAAGTTCCGTTTGATTATTTGGTTATTGGGTATCTAACGCCTAACCTTAATCCTAACCCCCAGGATATGCAAATGAATGAATGCTCTCTAAGAGAGCGCCTCAGGTTCCCTTATGGGTAGACGCTTAACTAGCCCCCTCATAAGGGGTAACTCCGATAACTAGAGATGCAGGTAGATTTAGGCCCCCTATAGGGCACTCCATTAATGGAGATGCAAATATTTATGGCCCTACTTGATAGGCACTCCATTGTAGGAGATGTTGCTTTTCTTCTTGGAGGCTTCTAAATGCTCTACCTATGGAGGATTTTGTTTGTTGTGGCTTCTCTCTCTGGAAGCTTTATTCGACACTCCTCTTCTGGGAGGTTGTGTTTGTTGTGGCTTCTCTCTCTGAAAGCTTTATTTGACGCTCCTCTTCTAGGAGATGTGTTTGTTGTAGCTTCTCTCTCAGAAGCTTTATTTGATGTAGCTTCCCCCCCCCCCCCCAGAAGCTTTCTGTTGATATAACTTCTCCCTCTGGAAGCTTTGTTTTGATGTAGCTTCTCCCCTCGGAAGCTTTGCATTAATGTAGCTTCTTCCACCGGAAGCTTTGTTTTGATGTAGCTTCTCCCCTCGGAAGCTTTGTCTTGATGTAGCTTCTCCTCCTAGAAGCTTTGTTTTGAGGTAGCTTCTCCCCCCGAAAGCTTTGTGTTGATGTAGCTTCTCTCCCTGGAAGATTTTTTTTGATGTAGCTTCTCCCCCCTGGGAGCTTTGTGTTGATGTAGTGCCTTTTCTTCCAAATGCTTCCTTGATTGCACATTCCATACCTTTCATAGGAGCATTTGTTCATGTCAATAAATAAGACCGATGGTAGTGTTTTTATGAAATTTTAAGATAAAGGAGATTAGGTTTTGAGTAATCTCATTTAAGATGGGCAGTGTTTGGCGTTTGGTTGCTTCATTTGCCAGATATACCTTTGGAAAGCTTCTTCTGAAGCTTTCTATTGGTTGACCGCTTTTTTGTGCACTTCGCCGCGCATTGTATTCTTGGTATGGTATGCTCCCACTTGAGCCTTTGTTCCTTTTTGCGGGACAAGATATATGAAGAAGGCGCTCCCTTCGAGATTTTGTTACATGCACAAGCTTGGAAGGGTTTGGTTTTTACCTATAAAGGCACTTGAACTTGTATTAATATTTGTTTGATTAAAACTAGAAACCAAATGAAATGACTAAGGAAAAATGCAAATATGAAACAGTAAGACTCATCGTTGAATTTTTATCTCTTTCGAAGGAGTCTTTGACTATTATCCTTTCTGTCCACTTTTCAACACCTCTTGAGTAGGTTTCTTCCTACCTTTTGTTATGGATTTTTTTTGTCAAACCTGGACATTAGCAAATTTTGTGACTTTCTGCCTTATGGTATGAACAATAGCCTTTCTCCCTGTTTGGCTTTGTGGGATCATTTGCTGAGAGATTGGAACCAAGTTCATCTAGTTTCAGATTCTGCTCTAAGCTTTTCTTTGTGTTGAGGATCTTTTCCATACGAACAAACTTATTAGCTCTATCATAAAAGTCATATAAGCTTTCATAATAGTTTAAGATAAGATCCTCCCCGAAAGGTATAGGTATGAGCAATCTTGACTGCGCGACTATAAGCTTTTCTCTGTCTGTTGCTCCTTTTACTTTGAGCGGCTCAGTATGAAATCTTTTCAAATAACCATCGAGTGACTCTCCGAATCTCTGTTCAATGGTGGCTAGGTCGTAAATACAAATTGTTGGATCCTTCCACACATAGAATTCTATACTAAAGTTAGCAGATAGTTGTCTCCAAATTGTGATGATTGGGCCATGGTAATGTTTGCACCTTTTAATGGCCTCACCACGAAGCGTTGTTAGGAAGATTTTGCAACGGAGTGCTTCGGGCGTGTTATATAAATTCATGAGATTCTCGAAGGCACAATGGTGGTCTTCTGCATCCGTGGTTCCATCATACAGAAGTGATGGGACTTTCATGTCGAATGGGGCTTTAACCATCATTATCTCCTTGGAAAGGGTGATTCCTAACAAGCTTTTATCTTCTGATGCAATTGGATCTACATCCCTTTTTGAATCGTCCATATCCACTAATACTTGGTTGCTTCCTTCTTTAAACTTAACGGTTCCCCAGCCGGTAAATTTGCCAAGTTGAAGTACGGAAGTGTACCATCTTCTAGGGTAGATGACGCACTGAAACCTTGTTCATGATTCTTTCTTGGTCTAACCATCCTTAATGACTATTGAAGTTATCTTTCCATAAATTGGCTTCTACGAAGCTTAGTCCAATCTAGGACGGAACAACACAGTTAGAAACATGGCGAGGTTACCTAAAGGGTTAAAGGTAGGAATAGGGAACGGAGGATCAAGCCCTCCTTCTAGCGCCAAAATGTTAACAATATTTTTCGTCAACACTGGAGATAGGTCTAGGGAAGTGGACCTAAGGGGAAAATAGGATTATTCAGCTCACACGAGCTTGAGTTAGTTCACCGATTCCTAGATATCAAGGTCTTGAGTCCGAAGATTAGTTACTTTTTCCTCAAGGGTTGAGTATCATGCTTCTGCAACTCGAGGATCAATAGTTACCTTAGGATAAGGATTCTCTAAGCACAATACCAGTGAGGAAGCTAAACAGCTTGTTGAAGGATTGCCTAGGCTTGCTACGGGGTAGGAAGGTTGTGGCAGGGTAATCGATGAATTAAGACCTAGAGAGAGGTTGGTGCAGAAAGGCTCATATTGTAAGGAAAGCGTTAGGTGGCTAAGAACCTAACGGCTTGTGTAGGATATTCTGGAAATCCAATAGCATAGAAGAATACATACAGAAATACATTGAAGAACAACTAGCATGCGGAAAAAGTAAGAACACGCAATTTATAGGGGTTCGGTTCGAATTGAACATACGTCCACTTTAAGGGCTTTGATGATTTTATTCGTAGATGAGGCTACATAAGAAAACCTCAAATTGATTTACAAATTAGGGTTTACTCTCTAGAATATGAGAGAAAGAATGAGGAATGAGAAACCACCCCCTAAATGAGACCCCTGCAGTCTTATTTATAGGCATATCAGGCTCCCTTCTGTTGTGGACTCCGCATAAGGCCTTTTTGGATGTAGAAACAAGGTTTTGTCTGTCCTTGTGAACTTTGGTTATGGTAGAAAGATTCCGGTTGCCTTTCTTCCTATCAAATGTCCTCATGGATGCTTCTTTGCCTTTAGAATATCAATCTTGGACTTTTGGGAGTGGTTCCCGGGACATACCTTCCGGTAGTTTGGTCTCGGAAGTTAAGCTTGGCCTTGGTGGCTTTCGGTTTCGGGATCTCTGGTCTTGGTCCGCCTTTATACCTTTCGGCCTAAGCAATTGGTTATGGTATCTATGGTAGAGGTAAAGGGTGTCGGTTTTGGCTTCTGGCATATGTATTCATCTTTAGTTATAAAGGTAGGCTTTCAGAGTGCCTTCTGATGATGCTGAAGATGCTTCTTGATGTTGGTATTGGTACCAAGTGGGTATCAGTAGGCTCTTTGCTTCTCCTGCTTATGTTTCGGATTATATGCTTTCATTGATCCTCTCATCACCAGCTTCCGGTATCAGGAGTAATGCTTCAGGAATTGCTACTCTGAGCCCCTTTCAATACCGGCATGACCCAGCCAGCTTCTTCTTTTTTCATACCTATCTTGAGCCTTCCTCCATCACGACCTTTCAGAATCTTCTATATTACTTTCTACCTTCAGCTGTCGCTATTGGACTGATATTGCTTTGTTTTGATTATTCTTGGTTGCCAGTATCTGCTTTTGGCTTTTCTCTTTCGCCATATGGCTTTGTTGTTGGCTTTTGGACTTTGCTTCTGGTAACTTCTTAGATTCGCTCTTTTCTCCACAAATATGGTTTTGTTGTCCGAAATCCCTTCACCCCTTTGGCTTTAAAGCTTCCACTTCTTCATATTTGATTGGTACAAAATTTTGTGTTAACAGATACAAGCTGTATCTGTTATGTATGTGTATGTTTTCCATTACTGCTATTTGTTTTATGTTTATTATGCCATCATGTTATGTGTAGCGGTAAAATATGGAAGGACCTGAACTTGTATGTCTTAATTTGGATAAATGACAATTGCCATCCCGATTAGAACGTTTCCTCGTTTATATGAATGTTACATTAATTAGGCGCAATTATTATATTACTTATTTAAACGTAATCAACGTTATATTAATGTAATAAATGCAATTAGGTTAAAGTTTGAATTTGAAATATCCCCTTAACAAATATACATATATATTTGTTTTCTTTTGTGCACTTATATTTAGAATGGTTTAAATATATATAAATAAATGACACATAGACACGAGGTTAGTTGCCATTTGTGGTAGAAGCCTTCCCGGAACCAACCGGCGTATCCAGCAACCACAAATAGGCCCAACTAATGTGATATGTCTAGGTGTCATGGGCCATTCATAAACTCAGTACACTAGACACGAGGTTAAACCGACTTGTAGTAGAAGCCTGCTAGGAACCAATCGGCATATACAGCATCTACACATGTATGGGTTAATGTAAAAAGTCTAGTGTGTAAATAAATATAACTATATATATATATAAGTTGATGTGTGAAAACAAATAGGCTTACTACGCCTTAAGAAGGTCTTACGTGGCTGACTCGCCTTTTTTTTATCTAATTTGGGTCTTAAGTGGTTAGGACTAAGATCCCTCCGAAGGTTTATTCCTTGGAGACGAACTCAAGTCATGGGACCCAACCTTATTAGTATTAAGTTAAGTCTTTGGGTCCTCCTTCTTTAAAAGTGGTTAGGCATAGAACGGTTGATGAAGTAGGGTAGTTCACGGGGTTGTCCACTTCCTCTAGAAGCTTGTAAGGGCTCAACAAGGGATAGATTGGTAATTGAAGGATATGTGGCCATTGCATGCTCACCAACTGTCTAAGGGAAGTCTTAAGTGACATAGGAGTCCTACCGGGTAATATCAGTTAAGTAGTAATACTACTTCTCATATTACAAATGAGAGAATAGACTTAAGAACATTAACGTACTAGGACGGGGTTCTTAAAGGGACAGGAGTCCGCCTCAAGGTCATTAGAAATTGTAACAATCCACCTTTAGTAGGGCCATAAGTGACCTAGAATGCCACCTTGTTGGGTCTTTACCATAAAAACACTAACGGGCGATTTACTTGGATATCTACCCCATTGGTTAGATATTTATGTTTGTGTGAATTCTTGTGTGCTGCGTAGACATACCTTGACATATGTAACCTGCTAAAAATATAGGGTATTGACATTAAGTAACACTATATTTCAGTCGCACAAAACTTTATGTTCTGACCCCCTTTCCTTAACACCCAAACAGGTCAGTAGATGGGGTAAAGCCGTGGATGAAGTTAAGATGGAAGCCAAGAAAGAAGATGAAATTATTATGATATTATTAGTTGTTATTGCTTTACTTCTTTTGGAATCTTACAAGGATGAACTATTTGATGTATCTTTTGAATAAATGTAACTGTGAATATGTATTTATGAGATTTTTGAATTAATGGTACATCTTATTTGAATATTATATTTTCTCTTTCTGCCATGTGAGATTTCCATTCGAAGTATATGTTTATTGTTATCTGTCAAATGTAATCCTTACCACGACCCATTTAGAATGGCTTTAAGTTTTGATGGGCCTTTTCTAGGTTGAAATTTAGTCCTATTCCGGGCAGGTTGTTATAACAAATGTAATCAAATCGGTTTAAAACACAATTACAAAGTTACAAATGTGATTCTTTTCTTTTATTACTCTATGTTTAGTTTTCATCCTTATGGGTTTAATTTATCTTTTAACCAATTTCATTTATTATTCTTATTTTCATTGATTTGTCATATACCTACTGTTTCCCTTTTTATTTCACTTTATTTTCCAATTATTTCATCTTCTCCTTCTGCCTATATTTACTACTTGTATTATTACTATTGTTACGCCAATTTTGAGGTTTCATTAGACTTATCAACATATCATTCTTATTAATATTCTTCCCTCTTTGGAACTTATTATATTTTAGTGAGCTGGAGTTCGGTTTTAATCTTTTTTACATAGTATGTTTCTATATTTTTCATAAAAGGTGGTTTTCTGCGTGATGTTTGCAATAGTTGTTCTTTTCATTAATTTAATGTAATAGACAGTGCAAAATACAGTAATTGCCTTTATTTTGATTTTACCTTTCTATTCCAAAATATTAGGTTTCTTCTAATTACAATTGTTTAAAAGGACCGAAGTAAGGAAAAATGCAAAAATTTACTTTCTTTTCCAATAAACTAAACATCATCTAGACCCCAAAAGTGAGATTTAGATTATTTTCTTTAAAGGATTCATGAAGTGCCATTTTACCATTTACATTAATACGAATCAAAAATTTATACTTTAAATTTCTTTCAGTTCTAGGTTAAACATTTTGTTGTAATAAATACTATAAATATACCAACTTTCCCTTTTACCTTATAAAAAGCATATCTTCGGTTACATTTTTCATAAGGATTGTAATTTTATTCACAACATTAGATTAATGATACTATTGTTCTTAACAAGTAAAGTGAAAATGGGAATTCAACAATAAACTATATATCATCATGTAAAAGATAGATAATTTATTCGCTTCCCTCTTTCACCTTCAAAATCTCCAGTTTAATCCAGATCCATTCCTATTACCTACATCTCCCTTTTTGTCTAATTCTTATTTTAGGTTTATGAATGTCATTTGTTTGGATTTGTTAGATTGGACAAAAATAAAGTGATATGGATTTAAATTATAAATAGATCTATAATGTAGTGACCTGGATTTTTGGTCAACTAAATTTAAACATTAAATTTATTTTAATATTGAGTTGATAATAATATAAATTGATTTTTATATGGAATATATCGATTTATAATTGAATACAATTCGAGTATATTGAATTATCGTAATACGAAAACTAATATAATTGAATTTGAAGTTAGAACTAAATCGAAATGATTCAGATGATCAATATAAATTGTATTTAACGATAACGATAATAATTTATTATCGAAGAATTGATTGCTTCTGAAGTTAAATTTAGTTTATATCGATTGCTACAACTATTTAATATATACGTTCGAGTTAAGTTTTAGAATCTTTTCCGTTGAGATGATAATAGCGTTATAATATTGAAACATCGGTCATTACGTTAAAATAGGGGTTCGTGATTTCAAGTTATGAACCCTGAGATATTTTTAATGGATAAGCTCGAAATCAAATCAGAATCTATTTAAATAAAATAAAAAACTCTTTATATCAAATCGAATTTAATAAAATCAAAATTAAATTAAAATCTTTTCTATTATATTTGTATGTACTTTAGGCAACATAAATTAAATACTCGTGTACGGCTGTTCCCTCATCTTATATAAAATCGCACGCCTCACCCTTAATTCCTTTCTTCAGTAATCCAAGAAAAATCGAAGCTTCAAATTAAAAAGGGCGTGAGTTATTTCAATTCAAACTGTGAATTCTTCCTCATTGCAAACAAAAGCCGCCCCATTTCTCTTATTCCATTTATTCCATTTTTCCTTACTAAAAGAAAACAAAAAGTTTCAAAAATCAAAAGCCACCTCCATTTAAATTCTTCAATTATTCCTAGAAAATTATATACTTAACGGAATTGAATAACGATTCATTCATTGAGCTCATCTGAGTTTGTATTTCATTCGGTGGCCTTGATTTTTGGGTCCGATCAGTATTTCCTGGTGCTCGATATCTCTTACCACGACTTAGGGTTATCTCACGAGTTTCAATTAGCGTTGAGAGGGGCTACTATCAAGGTAAGGTTACTCGAAGAAGGGGCGATGGGAGCGGGTGAATTGGCATTCGCAAGTGAGCGATGGACCGACGATTTCCAACACATGTACGATGGTACAAGTAGAACGAAGTCGAATTTTTTCCAGAAGGTCGAGGAGGGATTTGAAGCGGAAGGTGGATCTTGGTTCAATAGTGATCGTTGGGTCCCACTGTGAAATCGGCATGGGTAGGATGAACCTTGATTTGGTTTAGATGGGGCAGGTGGGTTGTTAAGTTCAGAAATATAGGAGGAGAGAGGCGCTAATTTTTTTCAGAGAGGAAGAAAGGATTAAAACCGAGGATTAAGGTATAATTAAGCAATTAATTTAGTTGATTATGTTTAATTATTTTAATTCAAGTATAAATTTATAACAAGTGTATTTACTTCATACGAAATTAGAAATTAACTAAACGAAGTAAGTCGGAATCGTTGTTGCAGATCTTATAATCTGGAATTCATTTGGAGTCGATCAACGTTGACTGGAATTTAATTAAATCGAACGGTATTCAATTTAATTTAAATTAGGATATTCAGCGAAATAAAATCAATGTGAGTAAACTCACACTCTGAATTCGTTTATAATTTTACTATAAATGAGTTTGTATTTTAGATCATTTTTATATGCAGTTTGTTGGTTGTTTGGATGCATTGAAATATTATTGTGGCTATTAGATATATATTAGTTATATAGGCTTGGTAGTTGTGGCTATATATATATATATATATATATATATATATGTATGTATGTATGTATGTATGTAAATTGGATAAGTTTGTTAATGGCGACAGGCAATTCGCTGCCTGCTTTCGCTGTGCGTAAACTTCCCTGTAACTCTATTTCACCGATTATTTTACAATGATTTCTAGCTGAACACTAATCACAACCTTCAACGAATATCTCTTCGTTGATTAGCCATATTTATATATTTTTCTTCCAGTCGATTTCAAAATCGCAAAACCCCAGATCTATTAATCTGCTTCGGGATCAATGCGCGTTCATTTATTCACAATCTTTTTGGATCTGTTTAGTTTGACGATGGATTATCAAGCCACTATGAATTTGGGTTTCGGCATTGCCAGCGCCACTGAACTAGATTCAGTTCCAGTATCTCCAACCGATCTTCCTTTAGTTGAGCTAGATCAATTCAATTTTTTGTGGCTAAGATTAATATAGTTTTGGTCTTGGATTAATGGTTATTGGATCCTATGCGGTTTGATTTTTGCGTAGATCTGACACATAGTGTTTAGGGTATGCTATTCTCTGGATTTATGAGTATTGGTCAATTTCGATCTGGTTCTATCGGTTTTTAATTTTAAAGAAATAGTTGGTCCCCTTGTGATTTTTGCTCCAAATTGGTTTATGGTTTTCAGCACGTTAAGATTTGAACCTGTTGAGTATGCCAGTTCGTATTGGCTAATAGGCGTTTATGATTATTTCATTACATGAGTTCATTCAGTTTCATCTTTGATATGATGTTATCAGTTGAAGCAGGTGGCCTCTTTATATTTCTTCACCCCAAATATGACCTTCAACTTAGAATGGTTTAAATGGGTTCTTGAATTTGGAACTGGTTATTTGAGTTTTTTTAAGATTACCAATTCTTAAGCATGGAGAGGTTATGGAACCTATTTGATCTGAAGTTAATCATGTTCATTCAGTTTTCTACAACGTGTTAAAGCTCTTATATAGATTGGAACTTGTGATTCTCTGTGTTATAAGTCTTGCATTTGTTTGGTTTGTTAGCGTACTTCTTATAGTCATCTGGTGCTCTATTTTAATCATGTTCATCCAGCAACATACAACCAATTTCAGCTCTTATAAAGAAATTGGCATTTGGTTTTTGTAACACCCCACCTCCGCCAGGGTGACTCTTGCAAGCACTCTGACTTGGGAGGGGCGTTTGAATCAGGTAAACATGCATAATGATATATCAAGGCAGAACAAGAACATATGTATATATGTAAACAGAGTGAATAACATAGATAAAACAGCGGAAGATTTCAAACCATTTCAAAACAAGTCTGGTACAACATAATGTCAATTTTCCAAATACACAAGTCTAGATAAAAACAACATTACTGAAAAACTGAAATACATAAGTACTATCCCCAAAATAAGTGATAACCATAGCTAGCTTCATGTCAAGACCGTACATGAGCTAAAATCCCACAAGCAAGTGATCAGGAATCCAAGCTAAGCTCCAATATTCCCTCCCTGAGAACCTGGGGGGGAACGGAAGAAAAGAGGCGAAAGAAAACAGGTCAGTCAAAAAGACTGAGTAAGCCCTACTACAATCAATGTAAACTGGTAAAGTTAACTGGCATGAGCAGCAGGGATGAACATAAGGATAACAACATACTACCATGATGATTAACTAACAAGGTAGATAAAGGTGTCATCGCATAATCAGGTTTAAGGTTTTTGCACCACAGGTGTACTTGCAAACTAACATGACTTGAATAAACAAGTATTGATCCCTTGGCCCAAGCTTTGGCCCAATAACATGTAGTGACCCCAATACGAGGTCCAAAGTGTAAACAAGAAGTGATCCCCAGGCCCAAGTTTGGCCCAAACATCATGAATGACCTAAACCAAGGTCCAACTAGCACGGTCTAGTCGATCGGCTCCCTATAAGCCTAACTCGTCAAGTGTCGGTGTCATACGGCCCAACTACGAAGTGTAGCTAAACTGTGCTAGGTCCACCCTAGGGTGTATCAAGTCCTAGGGTGTCAACCACTGACACAAATCAATGCACGCACAGTCTAAACCTACTGGTGCCCGTGCCTGCTTTTTCAACTTCGGACCATGTGCACGACCATGGCCCGCCTGAACCTACACCGGCGCACCTACTCAGCCGTCGTTTTGTTCGCTTACATGGCATCCAGTAATCGTGCCCCTCCCTAGCCTAGTCCCTAGGGTATCATGATACAACTAAGAGGGTTACTGGTGCAAAGGACCACGTAACTAGGGTTTCCTTAATGGGTTAAACGTGGTTAACCCAACCCATTCAAGTACCAAGTTGGTTAAGTGTACCCAAGGTTCATGACTTAACCCTACCAACCCATCGTGTTTAATTGGTTAAGTATTCAAGCGGTCCATGACTTAACCCTAATCATGAGGCATTAATTAATTTAATGCGCCTTAACCTCTCACATTAGACTTTGTTGCGGTTACTAGTTAAGCCGGTCGGTTCCGGGTAGCTTTACACCACAACTTGGTCTAACCTCAGGTTCAAGGTACAACATGACCAACTTCTCACATTGGGTCCTATTGTTTGTAGCAACTAGTTAAGCCGGTCGGTTCCGGGTAGGTTTACGCTACAAACTCAACCCCAACCTCGAGTTGGTCACACTTATATTTTCTAAGTGTCATGTCCATCATGTTTCCAAAACACATTACAAGTTTTCAAGCAATTGGGTAGACCTAACTTAATAGGTAAATTCCCAATGGGTAGACCTAACTTAATAGGTAAATTCCCAAGCTTATGTTTTTATGTCTTTTAATTTTACCCAACCCCAAACGCAATCCCATCGCTTACATATCGCAATAGCGCATAAAGGATAGAAAGAGGGAACTTGGCATAATCGTGACATAAATGTGTTGAAGCCACAAGTTCAACATGGTGGCATAAGAAATGTACATATGTTCATATACTTGCATATTACATTTTTAGGCCTCAAAAGCATGCATAAAACCAAACTTGGCATATTGGTGATACATGGTGCTAAATGACATGTAGACATGGCCATAAGTTTGCATTTAGCCTCACATGCAAGTTATCATAAGAGATATGATAACTTACATGTTGCCAAAATGCAACCTTTAGCATAAAGCTTGGAGCTTTATGTTCATATACTCAAGATAAGCTTGCATAACATGATAACATGAACCAAATGATCAACCCAAACTTGCATAACATACTTGCATATCAAACTTGCATAACATAACATGATAAACTTGCATATCATAACATATCAAACTTGCATATCATGACATAATAAACTTGCATATCATAACATATCAAACTTGCATATCATACATTTAACTTTAGAGTTTAAATATGAAAGTAGAATAGGGCTTACAATGCTTAGGAAATATGACAAAGCCCTTATGCAACCAATTAAACCCAAAATGCAAGCTTTAATAGAAAACCCTTAAGCCAAAATGATCAAAACTCTTGCTTTATGATGCAAATATAGAAACTTGACTTGAATGCAAGCTAATGATGCTCATACAAGCTTGAAAACACTTGTATGCATGGAAAATCTCATAGAAATTTATTTAGGAATTTTATGAAGAGAGTGGAGGCCATGAGAGGATTGATTTTGCCATAGTTTAGTTACTAGAATGAATAATGATGACTTAGGGTTAGGTTAGGGGCTTATTTATAGAGATTAGGATTAGTTCTAGCCTTAGTATTAAACCCTAGTTCTAATCTCAGTCCTCAAAATCGAATCTGGCCCCCAAGCTCAACACAAACCCAAAATGGTGCACCAGGCAGAACTGCCCGGCTGGACCAAGTCGACAGCCAAGTCGACAGGGCTGTCGACTTGGGTCCAACCAAGTCGACTCCCAAGTCGACAGGGCTGTCGACTTGGGTTCTCTGGCGGGAATTTTCCCGCCTGGCCCAAACTGGCCCAAATTTCCAAATTCAAACTTGAATTTGAAATCTGTTTTTACTTTGAGATTTTCTGAAAACTTCGTTGGGCCTTAATCAGGTCATACGGACTCCGATTCTCGAAAACTCGGACTCTATTTCGCATATTTTTCCGAGACGAACGCAATGGCATAGCCCGTTTCCCTTGATTCAGATTTATAAATTAAATTCTGCCTCGATTTACGTTATAACAGATTATTGAAAATACGGGTTGTTACATTCTCCCCTCCTTAAAGGATTTCGTCCCCGAAATCTTCAAGTTAGGAAGAACGTATCCTACCATCTAACACCCATCTACTCAAAACATCATCCACGAGCAATCATTGTCCTTACAAGATTCTAAATGTTGTATGAACATATGCAAAGGTGTGTGTATATGTCCTTATCTAATGCAAATATCCTCAATGCAAATTATGTTAGTGAAATGAATCCATATGTATGCAATTCCTAACATAATGTATAACATCTATATGTGTGCACATAACATACATCCATATGCAACATCCATGTGATAACACAAAAATTTTCATCCATGAATAAGCGTAAACACTCATGCATATGCAATATGAGGAGTGTGTGAGCCGATCTAGTGCCTAACGTGTATAATGCATCCACGAGTAACCACTTGCAAACACTTGCAACCACTTGCAACCATCAAGCATAACATGTTTCAAACACATGTTTCATCCAAAGGGTTTCTACCTAAGGTTCTCATGACAAGATTAACACGATAAACTAGATAATCAAGACAAACATGGATAGCAAAAGATATGCTACAAAGAGATCGGGAAGATAGGCAGGATATACTCCTCTTTCGGATTACAAGAAATCCCTTCCTAACCCAACCCATATTCTATAAAATCCCAAAAGGTTTAGTCAACCTAACGGACCCCCTTCAAACCCTGACATGTATTACTAGCCAATAAGTCATACCTCCCGACAGAAATAGGACCGGGAATGGGACCGAGAGGATATACGTAAAAAGATAACATGCGAGTAAGTTCCACAGGAAAACAAGGATCAAGGATATGTTCTTAAAAAGAGATATGATGCGCGTATCTAGCCTTCAGTCTTCTAAGTCACACTTCCTTGAGCTTAACTCCACTGTGCTTTGACCGTCTTTTACCTCATGATTTCTTGGCTTCTTAACTTCTATTTCCCAATATGAGTTGGAACCCATTCCATTATCGCCTCTCGTCTTCTTTTTCACTTACTCTCTTATCATTCTTGGCTTAAACATAACTATGACCTCATGGTTTCATGCAAGCTCTCCAAAATTCACTAGTGAATCCTGGATCTCGTTTACTTACCATAAAGTATTCCACGCAGCAGAACTTTTCTCGAAAATACCAATCCACGTTGCCAATGAACCATCCGCCTGCGAATGATAGGCCGTGCTTAGATTCAGTTGCTTGCCCATGACTTCTCGTAGACTATCCCAAAACTGGCTAGTGAAGATTAAGTCATGGTTACTAACTATACTTTAGTGAACCTCATGCAACTGCTTTATTTCTTGAAAGTAAACTGTTGCTAGCTATGATGCAGTCCTTTCGCTCTTTACCGGAGTGAAATGAGCGCTCTTCGTGAGTCTACCTACTATGACCCACATGCTCGTATTCTCTTCCCTTGACCTAGGCTGTCCATCCACGAAATCCTTCGTGATGCTTTTCCCTCTTCCATTGCGGGGACCTCCAACGGATATAATGGCCCACCGGGCTTCTACGACTCGGCCTTTAACCTGTTGGCACAACATGCACCTTGGGAAAATCTCGGCCACCTCCTCGGGTGATGTGCATCTTCAAGAACCTTCTTTCTCTCATCGCGTCTTAGCCATCCCTAGTTATCTATAGCGAGGTGTCTTAACATCTCGCCTCAAATCAACTTGTCCATGATCTCGACTAACTGCGGGTCTTCTTTCTGCGAAGTCCCTGCTTGATCCAGAAGGATAGGTCTAAGCTCAAGGGACGCTAACTAACTAATTAAACTGAGAGAACTTTTTTTTTCAATTGTCCTCGTCGGAGCTTTCCGGTCTTGAACCATCAACCAGAATTAGTGTTTTAAATTTGAATCTTTTGGGATTTAGGTGCAAATTGATTTTAGATTTGTTCTTGATAGTTGGTTATGGGTGAAATATGGGGAACTAGAAGCAACAACTGTTTAGATGCAGACTGATAATTATGAGATCAAGCGGGGAAATGGAGTTAATAATTAGCAGTTGATGTTGAAACTTTTGATTGAACATGAAAGCACATTTAGTGTCTCTTTTAATGTAATGCATGAATGCTTTGTTGACAGTATGGAATCTTATACATAGAGCGATGTATTTGAATGAGAAGGAAGGTTCCGTCTAAGTTTGTGCAATTTCCAAAGTAAAGATGAGTTTGACTTGCGCCTGAGTGATATGGCACATCTGCTGGAGTTTTCAATGATATTAAAGAGGCGCTTAATGCTTTCTATTCTGAAATAAATGGTGCAATGGATTTCATATTTGGTGTATCTTTTACGGTGATGATCGGTTGATGGTCATGCTCAAGAGGAGCTTTTGGCTCGTGTGAGGTGCAGAGAGTTGCACACATGTGGGATGGTTGCCTGATCATGGGTAGTTATTTGTTAGTTTAGAATTTAGTTTCTTGTATTTTCAATTTTTCTTTTATGGTTTTAATTTGTAATGGGTAGTATGCTAACCTTTTCACTTGTACGGCTTTTAGTAAATAACAAAGTGAACCAATTTTCAAAACAAATATATATATATATATATATATATATTGGATATTTCTCGCAGTACCATTAGCGGATTCCCGCAATACCATAAGCGGATGATTTCCCTATGCGCCCCACAATATATATAGTGGATGACCTTCTATACCATGATAACCTGCCTTGAAGCAAGATTGGTATTATTTATGTTAGCTAATAGCTATGGATGCAGGAAAACATGTTGAAGGGATCCAACTGGATTCCTTAAAATTTATTATTGTATGTTAGCATATATATATATATTATCATATATGATGTGTTAGAAAACCTATGATTGATAATTGGGTGTTTGAATATTAATGGCCCTAAATACTGACATATATAAAAATATTATGAAAAGGAATTTTGAGAGATTTAAAAGGGAACAAAAAGAATATATTTTTCTAAAATAGAATTTGAATTTCGAACGGTCTTTGAATAATAAAAACAAGCATTGAATTTATAAATGGTGTTTATAAATGAAATGGAATAATTTTCATTGGATAATGTAGCGAATTTAAATTCAAATATGAATTTAGAAAGGGGAATTGAAATTAATTTCAAAAGAAACGATGAAATCTATTCTGATTTTCAGAATCTAAATTGAATTAAAATAAATCCATATGGATTTATGATTGGAATTCGACTATGCCGAATTTATAAAAATGAATTATTTATAGAAAGGATATTTAAATTGTATTATATAGAAACTGAAACTAAATATGAAAATAGATTCTACAACTATATATATTCACACGTTATAATAATAAAATATTCCAAAATAAGAATCGGGTTTCAAATAGATTTTGAAATGGAACTTGTTTTAATGTATAAAATAAGGAAATTGAATTTATAAACGATGTTTATAAATGTAGTGAAAAAATTATCATTAGATAATTTAGAAGTTTAAATTCAAGTATGAATTTAAAAGTGAATAGGAAAACATTTTGAAAAAAGGAACGATAGATTTTAGTCCAGAATTCGGAATATAAACTGAATTGAGAAAAATCCAATGGATTTATAATTGAAATTCGATTATATCGAATTTTATAAAATCATTTATTTCAAAGGGAATTGGAATTAAGTATAGAAGATTGAATTATAAATAAATTTATAACTGAATTATGAAATAAATCGACAATTAGGGATAATCAGAAATATTAAGTTAGATTGGGAAATTTTATTTAATATATATTAAAATATATAAGAATGGGGTTTAAATTTATTAATAAATGAAGTTTAAACATTTATATTTAAATATAAATTAAACAAACTCACCGCAATGCGGTAGTTCGTATTTGGACGTTTCGAACTTCAATTGAGTATATAGAACTCAATTTAAGTCAGAATTCTTTGAAACAAGAATCGTCAGGACCGATTGAATAATATTTTTCTAATTGAAGAAAAAAATCTGGATTTCGTCTATAGATTTTGAGTTATGTCAAAATCAAATTTCCAGAAAAACAGCGCTATAATCGTTATTAAACCATAACGGTTTTATTTAAATTAATAAAAAGATTTTAAGCAAATAAAAATTAGATTTCCATTAGAAAAATTCAGACTTGAGTTTTTTTATTTTTGAGCAAATGGATGTGTTGCATGGTGCCACACAGCTGGTTCATATATATTAATAATATAGTTAATACCCAGTTGACATGCCCAACTAGTGGCCAAAATGCATATGTTTTCAAACTACCATACCACGACTTGCGCACTGAATTATACAAACAAAATATTCATGCAGATAGACAGCAAAATATATAGCATAATATAATCACATAAAGGACAGCGCGAAGAAAACTATGATGATAAGAAAGCAGCTTCAGACAAGATCATGACTTGAGCTAACTGAGTTGCTACCCACTGATTCAGCTGGATGAGGCAGAGCAAGATTGAATGGAGCTGCATGTGATCCTGTCCAAAGACGATAAATATGATCAATTTTCCTGCAAACACTTGAAACACTACCCATTCTTTTGTTGAATACAAACTCATTTCTTGCTTTCCAAATACACCAACAGTAAATTATTATGAAAACATCCAGGCTTCTGTCAGTGGATCCTTATTGCCAATAATCATAAATTGAAGATATCACTGGCGTTTGGCTAAAAGATGAATACTTGTAGCAACCCATATTGGATGAGAGAAGTAACAATCAAAGAACAGGTGCTGGACAGTTTCTTCATGGTCATTACAAAATGCACAGGTAGAATTGGGCACAATGTTGCAACGAAACAATTTGCCTCGAGTGTTTATTTTTTCATGAATTAAGCACCACTGTAAAAAAAACATTCTTGGAGAAATCTTACATTTCCAAAGTCTAGCAAAAGCAAAACATCTGCGTGAGTGATTCAAAAAACGATAACATGAAGCAACAGAGAAGACTCTGGAAGGCGATAAAGCCCATATAAAGTGATCCGGAGAATCAACAACATGAGTGTTAGTGAGCACATCATTTATACAGAATAAATTCAGGAGGACAGAACTGCCAAATGAACCATCAGGGATAATACTATTGAGACCTGCAGCAAGCGCGTTTGCAACAATAAGCTGAAGGTAAGGTGAATTAGAAAAAAGGGCAGAGAACACAGAAGATAAAGGTAGCTGTTCATGCCATATATCATGCAAAAACTGACAAATAGCTCCATTACCTACGAGACATGAAAAAGCTTATGAGTACGATGAAGAAAGGAAAGAACACCAAACCAAAAAGGTGACATTTTAAAATTAGGATTGAAATGAAGGATAAAGAAAGGATTAGAATCATAATGACGAGCTAAATCCCATTCTTTCCAAATGAAATTCCCTAGAGTAACCAGTCTCCATATCCATTTAAATAACAATGCAAGGTTAAACAAAGACAGATTCAAAACACCAAGACCCCCCTGATTTACATGAAGACAAACAGTTTGCCAATTCACTAATTTTCTGCATTTGTTACCATTCCATAAGAAGGAGCTTCTAATTGCATCTATTTTATTTATTACCCAAACCGGTAGTTTGTGAAAAGACATCCAGTAAATTTGAATAGAAGAGAGAACAGATTTAACAAGCACCAAACGACCCATTAATGAGAGAGAGTTAGCCTTCCATGAAGCAAGTCTAGATTCAATTTTATTAATAAGAGGATACCAATTGGATTTACAAAGTTTTGTAGGCCTAATGGGAACCCCCAGGTAGGTTAAAGGGAAATCAGATACTTGACAACTAAGAATTGAAGTGACGAAATTGCTGAGGTGCGAAGATTTACCAAGCATGATAATAGAACTTTTGTTGAAGTTAATTGAAAGGCCAGATATAAGTTCAAAAACATATAATAGGACTTTGGGACCATGAATGTGGCTTGCTTCAATTGATGAAAAAATTATGGTATCATCAGCAAACTGAAGGTTAGAAATGGACAGATTAGAATTTGGAAGAGAAATACTAGCTAAATACCCCTCATGAGTAGCTATTTTAACCATTTGGTTAAAGACATCAGCTATTAGCACAAAGATAAGAGGGGATAAGGGATATCCTTGTCTTAAACCCCGCTTTGATTTAAACAAACTACCAGATTTACCATTCACTAACACAGATGAAAAACTGGTGAAAAGAATACTTTCAATCCATTTGCACCATTTTTCAGAAAAATCACGATGTTTCATCAAGTTCAAAACGAAAGTCCAGTTAACTAAATCAAATGCCTTTGAAAATTCAAGTTTGAGAAGAAAACCAGGGGAAAAAGAATGATGACAAAAGGAGATGACTTCCTGAGTAGCAGTAATACAATCCATGATATTTCGACCTAAAATAAATGCCGATTGTTCTGGACCAACCAAAGATACAATAATTGATTGGAGGCGGTTAGCCAAGACCTTAGTGATGATTTTAAAAGTGGTATTTAGAAGGCTAATTGTTTTGAAAGAAGATAGATCGTTTGCACAAGCTTTTTTCGGCAAGAGGATAATATTGGTGTAGTTAATTCTAGCTATGGTGGTTGGATCCTGTTGAAATTCAAAGCACATTTGTATAATGTCTTCTTTCACTAAAGCCCAATAGTGTTTGAAAAAAATTGGGCCAAAACCATCCGGCCCAGGGGCCTTATCATCAGCCATATAATTCAATGCAGCCCAAATCTCCTGTTCAGTAAATGGATGATCATTAAGAATTAGTTGAGGATTGGGATAAAGAGAATTCCAATCAACATCCGGCATTTGAAAGGAGGATTTGTCAAGAATAGATCGATAATAATCGGAAAAAAGACGAAGGATATCATCGTGATCATAATAAACATGGTCACTATGAATAATCTCATGAATATGAGTTGATCTGCAACAACCGTTGGCTAAACGATGAAAATATGAAGTATTTTTGTCACCCTCCTCTAACCATTTTGCTTTCGATCTTTGTTTCCAACCATTTCTTCCTGCTTAACGAGTCTTTCAAACTCATTTTCAAGCTCAAGCAAGTTATTTTTTTCCAATAAGGTCAATGGATGAGATTCTTCCAAAATGCTAAGGTCAAGGATATCGTTTTGAATAGAAGAGATACGAGATCGAACTCAAGTGAAATAAATATGAACTCAAGTGAAATAAAAGAGATACGAGATTCAGACTTGAGTTATAAAATAAATATGAACTCGAAATAAATGGAATGATTTTTTGAAACAAAAATCATATCTTAATTATTGAATAGAATTAACTAAGTAAAAGAATAGTTAGTTAATCAAATTTTGGATCGAATTTGACGTTAGATAAGCAAATGGGATTTGTGAGTTTATATTCGAAATCGAATATGAAATTTGAGTATAATTGAAATTCGACTGGTTTATAAGAAAATTTAAAATATATTTGAATGTGATATGTTCCATAAAAAAGTGAAATAGATAAAAGATATAATTAGATAATGAATTAACGAATTGAGTTAAAATGGATTGGATTGAGTTTGAATAAATTGGGAATGGTTGAATATATGTTAGGCATGTATAGAATGAAGTAATGGAAGAAATAAATTGAATTCTCGACATAAAAGTACATATTTAATATGAGATTTTATGAGCCTATTTGGCAAGTCGCTTGGCTTTTTGATTTTCTTTTTAAATGGAAAGGGCCTAAAGAGGTAATTTGTAGTTGTACCGAGTGACCCGTACAAAGGAGACGCTGGCGAAAATTATCGGAAATTTAAGGAGATAGGAAAAAATAAGAAAGTTCGATAACTAGAAACCAACTTATCAATTATATATAGAATTTAATAAGCGAATAAACGTATAATGAAATTTTAAGCAAAAAAGGGAATTTATAAAATTAAATCTTGAGAGATTGGAAGGAGAAACATATACACGTTTTAAAGTGAATGATGGTTTAAAAACATATGTTTTGCAAACTGAAATGATTTTTTTGAAATGAAGTTAAGAAATGGACTTAAGGGAATTAGAAACCAATTAGAGAGCAGTTGAGTCGAATGACTTCCTAAGTATCGATCTGATGTTGATTTCGGCCTTCAGGGTTGATATTAAAGATTTGTTCTCTTACTATTTTACAGGTAGGGACTGATGATATGGAAGAAAATTGATTTGTGGATATTTGGTAATATTTTCTGATATTAAAAAGAGATATTTTCTAGAATAAAGAAAATAAATAGTTATGATAGATGGAAATGTTTTTCCAAGAATCGTGAGAGGTTAACGAGTTTGAAAAAATATCTGGGTAAAGATATTGAAGAAAAATTGATAAATGATAAATTTAATTAATGGAATATTAACTTAGGGGCGCGGTGATTGTTTGATGCTTTGGATGATTGTTTGCTATTCTTTGATAGTTAAATAACCGACTATCGAAGTATTGGCAATTATCTTTGTCAATATGGAAAGATCGGTTGGATTATTACCCGAGAACCACTCCGTATTGGCAGTAGCGTTGTGAATCATGTTATATGAAGACAATCAAAGACAGAGTAAGTGCAAGAGATTTTTCTGTTAATCCTAGGTAGAAATTGCCTAAAATGGATTAATGTAAATTGTGCCTTTAGTTTCGTTCAGTCCCAGAGCGAACTTGTATTGACGAATGTCTAATAGTGTATTTCCAATGATGACATAAGTTGGTCTGTATAAATATACATTCGATGGTGGAGAATTTATTCTTTTAGCATAATATCCAGAATATATTTGTGCAAATCAATTAGTGATTAACAGATCTGACAATGTGTCATTCAAAGTGATTGTGCTATCGATGAAAATTAAGTAATCGTAACCTCAAGCCTCACAACCGAGAAATGACAAAAATAGGGCAGGCATCATGGCTAAGTGGGTAGCTCCCAATTACGGTGTATTATCAACTATCTCGAGAAAATTCATTTCCTTCTTTAATATATCGATGTTGTCACTCTTGGGAAAATGGTTGTTGATCCCAACCGTTGGTGATATACATTCGATACACTCAAGCGAAATGAGTGGTCGGTCATGTGTGGCCAGTTTGCAAGATGTTCTTGTTGAACCTAGTGTATTCCCCTCTAGAGATACACTATCGGAAGGTGGTTTCATACCTTGTCATAGCTGGAAATCCATTACCCAATAAGCGCCCGTGATTTTGATTGTATACTATGTATGTAGAGTGTGAGATGCAAGCATTCTACTAGATTGTTATTTATTTGATTTAGACACTGCTGTTGAAACACCCCACGTTCATTTAAGTCATTCACAAAGGGAATGCATTAACTTCAGTGAAGCGTTATAGGTAAGGGATGCAAATAAATTACAAGATAGACAAATAAAGGAGCGGAAAATAAAGTCATTTTATAAGCAACGTAGTTCAGTCAAGCTTTTACAACAATTGACACAATCATACTTAAAAGTATTACATAAAACTTCTGTCTTGATTCAAAAACTTCCAAGTATATAAGAAGCATAAAATATAGCAAAGTAGCATAAGTCCTCAAATTAAAGTGCAATTACAGCCATAGCCAAAGATAAGAGGTTCCAAGCCATACATCACAGAATCTCCGAGCTTGGAAAGAGAAACGGTCGAAACAAAGCTGAGTTATTCCCTCCCTGACTACCTGGGGGAAACGGAAGAAAAGAAGACGAAAGAAAACAGGTCAGACATAAGTCCGGTAAGTCCAGTGATTTTTCAGCATGTAAACAAGATAAAGGATCATGACATGAATAAACTGAAAATAGGACAATACCATAAAACAAGATAACTTAAGACAAGATAAGGCAAGGTAAACTGAATGCGCTTCTACTCTTTCTCTGCTTCGCTACTACCCTGTTATTCTGATTTCTATATCTCTGCACCGCCTAACTAGTGTCCCAACTAGTAATCTGTATAAAATGATAATATTACAACATGATCCCAATCCCCGCAATTGTTGTAGCCTTCAGGTGTACATCTAGTAGGAGGATCTTACCTCAATAAGCCTAATTGCCATGAAGATGTTAGATGTACCCTTACTACCCTATCGATCGGCTCCCTACTTGTATTAATGTTCCATGTGTCTGTGTCAGTCGGCCCTCTCTTGCGTGTAGATACCCTATGCTGGTCCCACAATAAGGTGTATCAATCCTTATAATAGCAACCCGACACGATTCAAGATGCACAGTGTGTAACTACTGGTACCCAGTGCCTGCTTTTTCCCACTTCGGAGTACGTGCATGCCCGTAAACCGTCGGAACCTACACTGAAGTACCCCCTACCGCTATTTTGACCGCTTATAATCAGCCTAGTAATCGTGCCCCACCCTGCCTAGTTCAGGGTAACATGAGATGTGGGTTACTGCTGAAATGGGTCCCCGTTACTAGGGTTTCCTACTGGTTAAGTTTATGGGCCTTTATATATGAATATTACCCACCTACACGAGATGTACTTATCCCTCCCACTGATTCAAGCATGTTTATTTAACGGTTAAGTTTGTGGGCCTATATATACTAATATTACCCACCTACACGAGATGTACTTAACCCTCCCACCGATTCAAGCATGTTTATTTAATGGTTAAGTTTGTGGGCTTATATATACTAATATTACCCGCCTACACAAGATGTACTTAACCCTCCCACTGATTAAGTCAATACATATTATTGGTTAAGCTTGCCTTAACCCTATCCGCTTCGTTCATGTAATATTGGTTAAGTGTTGTCCATTCATGATAACTTAACCCACCCACACATCATGTTGTATTTGTTAAGTGTTTTCTATTAACTTAACCCCACTTGTTCGTCATGTTATATTGGTTAAGTGTTGCCCTCTTGTATTACTTAACCGTATCATACATCATGTTATATATATTGGTTAAGTGTTGCCTTCTTGTTTTACTTAACCATACATCATGTTATATATTGGTTAAGTGTTGCCTTCTTATGTTACTTAACCCTACCATACATCATGTTATATCGGTTAAGTGTTGCCTTCTTATGTTACTTAACCCTACCATACATCATGTTATATCGGTTAAGTGTTGCCTTAGTTAACTTAACCCTACCATTTGTTTAAATAACATGTTGTACTGGTTAAGTGTTCCCTTAGTTAGCTTAACCCAACCATTTGTTTAATTAACATGTTGTACTGGTTAAGTGTTGCCTTTGTTAACTTAACCCTACCATTTTTAACATGTCCTGTTCATAAGCATTAATTGATTTATTAATGCACCAACCTCTCACATTAGATCAGTGTTGTTGCAGTTACTGGATGTGACGGGCGGTTCCGGGCAGTTTTACACCACAACTCAATCTAACCTCGGGTTTTTCTTGGGCATGATGCACTAACCTCTCACATTAGATAGGTGTTGTTGCGGTTACTGGATGTGTCGGGCGGTTTCGGGCAGTTTTACACCACAACTCAATCTAACCTCGAGTTAAGCATGTTCATCCTTTATTTAATTTACATATTCGTCATTTATGTCAAGTTTATATGTTAATTATCCACAAGTGTTGTCATGTCACATTTACTATTTAAATTATGTTCATAATTAATGGTATACAAATTATACCATTTCATGCTATTAATCATTTACATGATTATGAGCCAATCTATGCCATTAGCATGTAATTTAATGTTTTACCCCAATGTTTCCCCCCGTTATTCGTTCGCATAATTTACATAGAACGTTAGGCTCGCAAATTATCCTAACTCATAAACAAAAGGGAAAAGAAAGGAACATATAGCATTCCAACAGCACAAGATAATATGAACCTAACTAACCATGTGTAATACAATTTTTTCATGAACAATATAAACTTAATCCAGCATATCAATGTGAACTTGTACTTGAGTTAGATCCAATTAACATAGATCTTAAGCATATAAACAGGAATTTACATAGATCTTAAACATATGTATTAACTTGGATCTAAACATGTAAGCATATTTTAACATGACTTAGTTTATGAACATGTACATAACATAACATAAAAGCAAGCATGTAGATCTAAACATATAAGCATATATATAAAAATCATGACCTACACTAATCCCAATAATTGGGCTGGGGGACCAGTGTGAGCCACGGTAGGTTTTACCTGCTGTACTGGAGGATGAAGGGATGGTTGCAAAGCCTACCGGAGTTCGCGGTATCGTCTCATTTGGTATCAGAGCTTTGGTTTACAAAGCTCAGAGAACAAGACCCATTAGAACCATACGAAAGAATTCATCAGAAATTGGATTAGTAATATCCAATGGGAATGACTCGTTAGAGATGGGATCAATAGTATCCTAGAACGAGTGTGAAGAGTATACTTTTTTAAAAATGAAAAAAGAATTGTTTTGAAAATTTAAATTCAATAATTCGTATTTGAATATTTATGAACATGACTTAGTTTATGAAAATGTACATAACATAAAAGCAAGCATGTAGATCTAAACATATAAGCATATATGAACATGACTTAGTTTATGAACATGTACATAACATAACATAAAAGCATCACCAAATTAATATACAATATGATAGGTTCAATTGTACAAATCGCAATAGTCTCATAGGCATAGTTAATTTCAGATTTTTCATAAGGATAAACATGAATCAGAATCACAATTAGGCACAGTTCTAGATTCGATTTATTTCAAGTCATGACTTTTATATATTTAAATCTGAAATGTAACTGAACTTACAGAAAATGAACAGTTTTTGTATTCTGGAATCTGATTTCTGAATTTGTTAAGATATTCCTTTGATGTAGGCTATTGATGTTCTTCTAATTGATTTCTAGTTGAAGAAGATATTCTAGTTTTAAGAAGATGGAGGCTACGCTAGTTCAGAGAGAGACAACATGATGGCTTCAAAGAATGTGTTTATCTGTTTTTCGTTTAGCGTTTGAGTTGATTATATAGAAGTCTAAGATTAATTCTAGCCTTTATATCAGTCTAGGAGTAATCAGATCCATCCAAACGAAAGAGATGAGTTACGCAGCTAATCACAGTACGACACATAAGCCCTAATACATCAGAATTCATTACCGGGCTAATCAGAGAAGGCCACATCAGTTTAGAACTACAGAAATCGTCACAGGAACTAGATCTCGGAAGGGGTCTACCCTCTTAAGGGGGGGTCGACACCTATGTCGACCCCCCTTAAGGGGGGCCGACACCATTTAAGCGGGATCTTTCCCGCTCACTCGTCTTTGACTTATTTTGGTTTGGGAGATGATTTTGTGTATATATATACATCCTTGTGCATATACAAACTTCTACAGCTTATAACTTCTTCATACGTTGTACGATTTACGCAAACTCGGACTCTATCCCAAGCAGAATTCCAAGACGAATGCAATGGCGTAACCCGTTTCCCTTAATTCCCACTTTTAAAATTAAGTATTCTTTAATTCGTTACTTTAACATTCACAAAAAATATGGGGTGTTACAATTGTAATATCAAAATAGTATTGATTTTAAAGAAATGTTTTGGGTTATAGTATGGTAAAAACCATTTGTGTTCATGTGTGAATCGGTCTTACGATTATCCTTTCTTTTAAAAGGATTTTTTTTAAAGTTAAACCAAGTGGTTAGAGTTTACTCACACCAGTCCCATGACTGACCCAGAGTTTATTTTGTTTTGTTTTACCCTAAACTCTTGGGTGCCCAAATATATGCTGGTAGTCAAGTAATTCAGGTGTTTACAGATACCCTGGGAGGAGCTTGGAGTAGGAGGCTTCAGTATTAGATATTTACTGATAATATTCCGCTGTATTGTATACGTGATGTACTTAGATGATGTATGTAAGTACAAATTTTGTATTTCAAAGATTGTCATATATATTAAATTTTATTCCACTGCGATGTGAGATTATGTGCTGTTTTTTCTGTTCTTTTTCTTCTTTATTTCATAATGATTTGTATTTACGTGCAATAAGGGTTGGACGTGTGGTGTATTTAATCAACTCAAAAAGTAAGGAAATTCGGGCCATTATATATAGGTTTACCTAGTTAGAATAACTTTTTGATTTGAATATTCTTTCTAATTTCCTATCAATTTCTTCACCAATTTAAATATAATAATTTAAACCTGGTTTTATAATTTTTAGAAGTCTTCGAGGAGGAAAAAATGGCAGAGCTTTCGCACCCAGAAGAATAAAAATGAGTTTGAAGTATGGTCCTATATATTTATTTATAGAGGTCAAACCAACACTGATCGTATGATTAAAAATCAATGAAATTCGGTTATTTAGAATAATGGTTGGGATACGATTTTGATTGCGTCTAGATCAACATTTACCCTAGGCGATTGACTATCCATGTGTACAGTCGACCCGTGTCCTAGACAACGCTTTCATAATTACTCTTTATATATATCCAAATATGTACAATATGTGTAGCTTTATATGAACATACATATACACATACACATTTACATATGTATTTTATCTCTGATATTAAAACTTCAAACAATTGACACTTCTTTGTTTGGACTCCAATCGGAAAATATTATATATAAAAGTTTATCAGAAATTAGCCACAAACACAATGATATAAGTTTCATGGTCAAATTCCAACATTTACAAAATGTTTATTTTTTATTTTATGAATTAAATATATTTTTTAATTGCTCATTTCAAAAACACAGGTGTCACAAACTAAAACATATAGGCAAATCTTAGCGGATCGCTTCCTACGGTACAATTTCAGTTAAATAGGGATGTACCCAATAAACCCAGCAGTAGGCGAAAATAATCATAGGCCTTAAGGTTAGCTTTTGTAAGAACAATGTGTCTAAGCCTCTCCCCTTTTAAGATTTTTGTAACCACCTCATACATAGAGTAAAAAGAAGTCTTTGAGCGAACGAAACCTAATCCCTTCCAAGCTTACCTAAAGAGATTGACAAAGGAAAAGAGATATTAAAGTATGATAAAACTAAGGCATAAAAGCGACCAAGACAAAAGATTTTGAGTAGTTGCATGTCTTTGGAAAATTAACAATAATTCGGGTATTATCAGCCTTTGAGAAAAATTAATGGGAATATGTTACTTTTCTTATAGGTTTAACCATGGGCATCTTCTTCCAAAATTAAAGAAAGTACAAAGGAATTCTTATACTACCAGACGCTCAATGCAATTGTACGAATCGTGGATTTTTGGAATGGTCATAGTGAGATACATTCTCTTTCATATAAAATAGATGAAACCAAAAAATTGTTGCAAAGCCACGCTAAGTGAATAGGATTGAGACCATAGATTTCCAGTATATCAACAAACAAAGGGGTAAGAAGAAGTGAAATCACATATTTAAATATTATATGGTCCAAGTAAAGAATTCATCAGGAAGTCCACTCTAATTATCATCAAAGCTGGGGAGCTCTAACCTAAACTCCCTCAATTCTATAGCTTTTATCCAATTCTATAAATCCTCTTCGGTCGATCACTGGTTTATCCATCGAAAAGACAAGAAAATAATAATGTTTAATCAATTATTTAACTAAAATTCCATCATTCTCGTCGAAAACTATTTTAAATGCCTAATATTTCAAAAGGAGATAATAGCTCAAAATTAGATTCCATAAACCTAAATTTAAAAGCCAAAAATTCTCCTAGATAGTTGGCTCATCTCTAAGAGCTAATCACTTAAAAGCAATAAAGTAGCCAACTTAAAGGCGAAACTTAATTGGTTGATGATAGAGAGCACGGAGGCTTTGGAAATTGAATAGTATCATAAATTCTAGATCGATGGTTGGATCATAACTATTAAGATCGAATTTTTCATAAGTATGAAAAAGGAAAATGCTTATAGATATTAACACTATTCAAAGGAACTGATAAGAAAATATGGAAAATCAAAAATTTATTGTTTTGATGGGATATTGTAACACCCCACGTCCATTAATGTCACTCACAAAGGGAATGCATTAACTTCCATGGAGCATTTTAAGTGAATATAGAACAGAAAATTACAATAAGACAGATATAAAGCAGTACTTGAAAATTTTAAACTTTATTTATTGCAGCAGAAGGTAAATATGTTTAGGTACATCATCAAAATTATAAACCAAAGTCAAGTACATCATATCCATCTTGATAAAACAAAGTACATAATCTGAAAGACATAATCCCCAACATTAAAATAGCCATAAATAAAGAGAAGCTGAACTTTACTTCAGCGGTTCAAGAAATATTCTAAAAGCAGTCCAAGATCAAGCTCCACTGGTGCTAGTTCCAACCTGAGCACCGGGGGGGGGGGAAGGGAGAAAAGAGGAGGAAACAAAGGGGGGTCATACATAAAGTTTGGCGAGTGCGATAACTTTAACAATATAATTAACAAAGTAACTAGGCTAAGGCATAAGTTGGAAAATAAGGAAATGATCATGAACCATTGAGTATGGCAGAGTAAACAAGGAAACAAGATGAACAACGATACCGTTTAAGTGCACCCAAACCACTATAGGATGATTACTAAACTACACCGACACTATAGGATGATTGCTCTACTGCACCACCACTAGTCACCTTAAGGTTGATCCCGCCTACAGACTTAACAATGATATTGGTAGTTTCGTGCACCTCTAGCTGCCTTCATAGGTGCCGCCTGCCCCTATCTCCACTAGGTGTACCCGCTACCCCCAAGCGATCGGCTCCCTAACTCATAGATACCCGTGTTGGCCCCACAGTGGGGTGTATCACTCCCCAAAGTGGCAACCCGATACCACAAATGATGCACGGCTTATACCTACACGATGCAACAATGTCTTACCTACCAGCCCGGGTCCACACACGGATATGAACCCGTTGGAATTGCGTTGCCACCGCTAACCCGGTTTGGCCTCTTACAGTCAAGCCCAGTATGTATGTCCCGTCCTCGACTTGGGTCGAGCCCACAAAGAGACATATGGGTTACTGGTTGAAATGGGCCCCCATTACTTGACACAAGCTATCTACCTAAGCTTGGTCCCCTCTAGTACATCCCACTTAACCCACTTCTTATTCATGTTCAATTACATGTTTCAATTTTGGTTAAGTGTTTCTAATCGTATTTCCAAATGCCACCCAAGGCACCCACTAGATTCCACATGCCACCCAAGGCACCCACTTAACCCCTTCATGCTCCACTACATGTTTATCTGGATAAGTGTTTCTTAATTCATTAAGACCGTAACCTCATAAAGACCTCTCACATTAGACTGGCATTTGTGGCAGCTAGATTTGTCGGGCGGGTCTGGGTAGTCTTATACCACAAAAGAGCCTAACCTAGTGTCTTTACAATTGTTACGTATTTAGTTTCTGTCTAAGACCTCTCACATTAGACTGGCATTTGTGGCAGCTGGATTTGTCGGGCGGGTCCGGGTAGTCTCACACCACAAAAGAGCCTAACCTCGTGTCTTAGACGATTAGTTACTCCTAATTAATCATTCCCCAATTTGAATTACTTTCCCTATTCAAATTATCAATCAATTCCAAATTTAACGATGTCCATAATTGACTCGATTATGTCCATCCATTTATGGTATGTAAAATCATACCAATTTTCATCACAATTATATTTTATGTCTTTTAAGGCATTTATGCCAATTAAATCTTTTTAATATTATCCCCTTTACCCCGCGTTGTACGTTTGTTCGTTTAACGTAAAATATACGTTAGACTCGAATAGTCTAACTCATGGAATAAAGAGAAAACACCACAATATACACATAATCAAAATATAGATCTAATCATAGGGGTGAACTTGCATATGTGAATGATGTTCTACATCTAAAACTTGCATAAACAACATATGTCATGGATCCAAATCTAAAGGTGTGAACTTGATGAGATAATGGCCACAAACTTGCATAAACAACATATGTCATGGATCCAAATCTAAAGGTGTGAACTTGATGAGAAAATGGACACAAACTTGCATAATCATGTATGTCATAGATCTATATCTATAGGAATATACTTGCATTGGTAATAACCCTAAACTTGCATAACATGATTCATATCCAACTCATAAACTTACATATGTGATTTATACATCGCAACAATGGTGTAAACAAGTATCTAACATGTAAAGCATCATGTAGAATTTAGCACATGTCATAGCCTAACTTTTAATTAAATTTTCACATAAACTAGGTGCCATAACCACGTAAGGTCACATATAATTCTACCCAAAACTGTATATGGTTCATGTTTGAATCAAAATATAAACTTGCCTACACATGTTTTATCATATTAATCAGCATAACCAATTAGCATATGAAACATGATGATTTGATTGTATATAAATTACAACATGGATGATAGCAACATAACTTTACATCATCAATAATAGCATCACAACATAACGTCATAAAGATTTCAATCACAATCCTATAACAAAATTATAACATGAAATCAATACTTCATATCACACCCATACAATCCACATTATATCTTAATCCAATTAAATCACTAATTATTTTGTTAAAACTATCGAACTCACAACTCAAAAGCAGTCTTGAGTTCTGAATTTTGATTTCTGGAGTTGAATTAGCTCTCCTTTGATGAAGATTCGCTGTTAGGGTTGAGTAGTTCTGATTTGATTCACTGTTCTCCCTCTTTAATTTTGTGGCGGCTGCTCTAGGGTTCAAGACAACAGCATGACGGCCATAGTTTTAATTTTAATTCTGATTTAGGGTTTGAGTCTATGGGTCTTTTTATAGAGTTATGAATTAATTTAAGCCGCCGGATGATATTAGGGTTAATCAAAACCATTAAATCATGATAGGGTGACAAGTCAGCCCTAATGACTCAGCAAGGAGTTAGAAAGGACTCAGCAACATGGGTCAGCCTGAACCAAAAAGCTGTGCAGGCTTACTGCCTCGGCCTGGGCGCACTTGGCAGGTGCGCCAGTGTTAATTTGTACTGGCGCATTTCCCAAGTGCGCCAGTGCATTTTATTTTTTTATTTTTTTTCTTTTGCCACCAATCTTCGTTCGTCCATAACTCCTTCATCCGGTACCCGTTTCCCGCAAACTCGGACTCTATTTCAACTAGAATTCCGAGACGAACACAATGGAGCAACCCCATTCCCAAAATTCTCACGTTTGAGATTAATTATTCTTTATTTTATTTAATTCGATTATTCAAAAATCCGGAGTGTAACATTCTCCCCTTCTTAAAGGATTTCGCCCCCGAAATCCCCAAGTTAAGGAGAATGCATATCGTACCATCCAAACAACCATCAAACACGGGCATCCATTGTCCTTGTAAAATTTCTAATGCTGTATGAACATATGCAAGAAGTGTGTGTATATGTTCCTTATCTAATGCAAAATCAGGCGGTCTACTGATTCAGTTGACCTCCTTAATGCAAACCATGATAGTGCCATGTGTCCATTATGTATGCGAAAGAACCTTATTGATACATATTATTTCTACATGTGTGCACAACCATTCACCAAAATGCAACATCCATATGATGGTACAACCATTATACATCCATTACTTAAATATGTACACCCATTTATATGCAATATGCAATATGAAGTGACTGAGCCGATCTAGTGCCTAAAGTGTGTGTATATGCATCCACGATCAACCACTTGCAACCACATGCATCCATCATACATAACATGTCTCAAACACATGTTTCAACCATAGGACTACCCTATCTAAAGGTCAAAGATACTAGCGAGAGGACATACTAAAAATAAGATAAATACAAGGTAAGCGATAAAGGAGAAATTTAAAAGACATACCCTCGAAAAGAAAAGGTATAATGAATGAATCTTTGCTTCCGTCTCCCAAGTAGCGTTGCTTTCATCATCTCCCCATTGCACTTTGACTAGTTTGACCTCTCGATTCCTCAACTTCTTAATCTCCGACCCAAGAATGCACGTAGGAGCTCGTCGAATCGTCGCATCATGCTCGATCTCCACCTCTCTAAGCAAGCTCGACTCTACCACTTCCGCGGTCTCATGCAAGCACTTCCTCAAATGTGATACATGGAATACGTCGTGTACACCACTAAGTCTCTCGGGCAACTCCACTCTATACGCCATCTGCCCAATCCTTTCCTTAATAGGAAACGGCCCTACGAAACTTGGTGCTAACTTTCCAACGGACCCAAAACGAACGACGTTCCGTAATGGAGACACATTGACAAAGACCATGTCCCCAATATCAAACTCAAGATCTGACCTCCTCTTGTCCACATAAGATTTCTGTCTATCTTGCGCCGTCTTCATCCTTCTTCGAATCAAATCGATCTTTTCCGAAGTCTCTCTAATCATATCGGGCCCAAGCAAGATCTTGTCTGTAGACTCCCACCAACATGTAGGTGAACGACACGGCCGTCCATAAAGAGCCTCGAACGGTGCCATGCCAATACTAGACTGAAAGCTGTTATTATATGCGAACTCTACCAATGGAAGATGTTCCTTCCATGTACCTCCGAAATCTAAGACACACAACCTCAGTAAGTCCTCTAGAATACGATTCACCCTCTCAGTCTGGTCGTCCGTCTGAGGATGATATGCGGTGCTCAAACATAACTGAGTCCCTACCGCCTCTTGCAAGCTCTTCCAAAATTCGCTAGTGAAGATAGGATCGTGGTCGCTCACTATGCTAGAAGGAACACCATGCAAACGAACTATTTCTCGAATGTATACGGAGGCTAACCATGGAGCAGTCCTCTTACTCTTTACGGGAATGAACTGGGCGCTCTTAGTAAGTCTGCCTACCACGACCCAAATCCCCGTATTACCCTTCCTCGATCTTGGTAACCCGTCAACAAAGTCCATCGAAACGCTTTCCCACTTCCATTGTGGGACCTCCAATGGGTAAAGCAATCCACCGGGTTTCTTTTTCTCTGCTTTTACTTGTTGGCACACCAAGCATCTAGCAACAAATTCTGCCACGTCCTTCTTCATACCGGCCCAAAAGTAAACTCGTCTCATGTCCATGTACATCTTGTCCCCGCCGGGATGGATGGTCATCTTCAAACGATGTGCATCATCAAGAATAGTCTTTCTTAGGCCATCGTCTTTTGGTACACAAAGTCTACCGTCCCTATGTAAACAACCCTTATCATCTATGGTATAACTACGGAGATGGCTCGATGACTCCCCTCTTTTGAGCTTTTCTACTAACTCAACCAACTGTGGGTTGTCTCGTGTGCCTCGCCAATCCGTCCCAAAAGCGTAGGTCTGACCTCTAAGGATGCTAACAAACCGGGTACAAAGTCAACGGAAGGTTTAAAGTCAAACGTAGAGATGAACTCTAAGCTTCGCCGCTCAACAAACAACGGACTCAAGGACAACCTTTTTCTGCTTAAGGCGTCTGCCACCACGTTACCCTTGCCAGAGGTATATGCTATCTCGAAGTCGTAGGATGCTAAGAATTCCATCCATCTTTGTTGCCTTAAGTTCAAGTCCTTCTGAGAGAATAAGTATTTTAGCGATTTGTGGTCAGTGAATAATTCGAATTTTTCGCCAAGCAGATAATGATGCCAAGACTTAAGTGCGAAGACAATAGAGGCTAACTCAAGCTTATGTGTAGAGTAATTTCTCTCATGCACTCTCAATTGCCTTCCACCATAGGCTATTACCCTTCCCTCTTGCATTAAGACTGCGCCTAGTCCTGTCCCACAAGCATCGGTATAAACGGTAAATGGCTTACTCCCATCTGGCAACACTAAGACTGGGGCTGTGGTCAAAGCTCTCTTTAAACGTTCGAACGCATCATCAAAATCTACATCCCACATGAAGACTAAGTTCTTCTTCGTCAAATGTGTTAATGGGGATGATATTTTTGCGAAGTCTTTGATGAACTTCCTATAGTAGCCAGCCACCCTAAGAAACTCCTCACCTCGGTAGCATTTTTAGGATCCTTCCAATCTTGGATGGCCACTACCTTCGCGGGATTCACAGCTATCCCTTCTTTGGAAACCACGTGCCCTAAGAATCGCACTTCCTTCCTCCAAAAGTGACATTTAGAAAATTTATCTTTAAGGCTATGCGCTCGAAGAGTCTCTAACACTTCCCTAAGATGTAGGGCATGCTCTTCTTCGCTTTTAGAAAAGATCAAGATGTCATCCACAAAGACTACCACGAATTTATTAAGGTACTCCCTAAACACCCTACTCCTCAAGTCAACAAAGTATGCGGGGGCGTTTGTCAAACCGAAGGGCATCATAAGCCACTCGAAGAAACCGTCTAGAGTCCTAAAGGCAGTCTTGTCTATGCTATCCTCAGCCACTCTCAACTGATGGAAACCCGTGGCTAAGTCCAACTGCGAAAACACTAAGGCGCCAACTAACTGATCGAAGAGATCGTCAATCCTCGGCACTGGGTGTCTATTCTTCTTAGTAAGCTTATTAAGTTCTCTATAGTACACACAGAGTCTAAGGGACCCATCTGCCTTCATGGCAAATACTACTGGAGCACCCCACTCCGATATACTATGTCTGATGAACCCCTTCTCAAGCAATTCCTTCACCTGCTTACTGAGTTCTCTTCTCTCTCTTTGATCCATGTGGTGCACTGGCAACGCAACTGGCTTTGTATTATCCATTAGATATATTCGAAAGTCTATTTCACATTTTGGGGGTGAACCCCTCACCTCGTCGAAAACATTAGCATATTCACGGACTATGGGAACAGAATGTAAATCATCATCGGATGCGTCAAGGGATTCTAGGTAGCTAAGCATTACTGGACCTCTAGGGTCACAAGAAATATCAAGGGTCTTTCCAGAACGAGTCAACAATCTAACTACCCTTCTTTCACAATCTAGGATAGCCCCATATTTGGTTAGCCAATCCATACCTAGAATTAAACCGTAGCCTATAAAGCCAAGAACAAAAGCGTTGCACTCAAACTCAACGCCCAAGATAAACACTCTCAAATCCCGACAAATCATAGAAAGATGAGCCGAACCACCAATAGGATTTGAGACTACTAAGGGATCAGTAACTAGACTAGTATCAAGGTGCAGTGTTTCAACTAATGATGTAGAAATAAATGAATGTGATGCGCCAGAATCATATAAAGTACGGACAGGATAATCAAACAGAAAAACTAAACTTTCAACGGAAATTGCTCTACCTCGTTCTTGCAGCGGTGGGACCACGAGAGCCTGAACTTGTCCCCTTGCCTGCCCTGGTGCCATAAGAGCTTGCACCTGTCCTCCCAAAGTAGACCCTGCCATCTTCCCTTTCTTAGGGCAGTCCTTAATAAGATGTCCCGCCTCGCCACAGTGAAAACAACCAGTCTTCTTCTTCTTCCTACAGTCTTTGCTTAGATGGCCGGGTGTCCCACAGTTAAAGCATCTTTTCTTTCCCTTAGCATTGTTGCCTTTACCACCTTTCTTGTTCTACTGTTGCGGCTTCTTTTGATCCCCTTTCTTCTCGGGTGCCTTATTAGCATTGGCGCCCTTCTCCTCTTCGTGCATGAGTGTCATGTCAACTAGTCTCTCGAAGGTAGTCCCCATGGGAATGTGGGTCATAGCTAACCCACGAAGCGGCTCGTTTAGACCCTTAACAAATCTTAGAGCCTTCTTTTCTGGAGTGTTCACCAAGTCCAAGCCAAACCTTGCCAATTGGTTGAATTTGTTGACGTACCCTTTCACCGATAGATTCCCTTGCTTCAGCGCCAAAAACCTTTCCATGTATAAATTCTCTTCAGCCCGCGAGAGAAACTTCGCCTCAAACCTCTACCTAAAATCTGGCCATGTATCGACTGGACGTCCCCTATTAGTGACCTCCCACCAAAACGAGGCCTCATCCTTCATTAGCCAGGCAGCCAACTGGATCTTTCTTTCATCATCCACTTCAAAGATTCTAAACAATTCTTCCACCTCCTTTAGCCAGTTACGAGCTTCAACAAACGTCTCCGTCCCGTGAAAAGGTTTTCCACCCATTGCTCTAAAGTCCTTACATATCTTAGCAAAAGTATCGATGCGAGGAGGAGGGGGAGGAGGAGGAGCATTTGCTGGACCTGCGGCGGCGGCCCTAACCTCAAGATATTGACGAAACCAACCGGGTACATGAATACCCTCTGGTATCTCAGATGCTTCAGACATGCTGAAACGAAAAAGGAAAGATTCAATATAAAAGAACCGAGGGAAAGATATATGGCTCTTGGGGTTATGCTTTCTAAAATGTACTTTTCTCTTGAAAATACTTTCCTTAAAACATACTTTTGAAAGTACTTCTTTATAAAAATGCTTTTGAAAAACAGTTTTTCAAAATTCATATCTGTTCTGGTAACCTTCAGCTCTGATACCACGTGTAACACCCCACATCCATTAATGTCACTCGCAAAGTGAATGCATTAACTTCCATGGAGCATTTTAAGTGAATATAGAACAGAAAATCACAACAAGACAGATATAAAGCAGTACTTGAAAATTTTAAACTTTATTTATTGCAGCAGAAGGTAAATATGTTTGGGCACATCATCAAAACCATAAACCAAAGTCAAGTACATCATATCCATCTTGATAAAACAAAGTACATAATCTGAAAGACATAATCCCCAACATAAAATAGCCATAAATAAAGAGAAGCTGAACTTTACTTCAGTGGTCCAAGAAATCTTCTAAAAGAAGTCCAAGATCAAGCTCCATTGGTGCTAGTTCCAACCTGAGCACCTGGGGGGGGGAAGGGAGAAAAGATGAGGAAACAAAGGGGGGTCAGACATAAAGTCTGGCGAGTGCGATAACTTTAACAATATAATTGACAAAGAAACTAGGCTAAGGCATAAGTTGGAAAATAAGGAAATGATCATGAACCATTGAGTATGGCAGAGTAAACAAGGAAACAAGATGAACAACAATATCGTTTAAGCGCACCTAAACCACTATAGGATGATTACTAAACTACACCAACACTAGGATGATTGATCTACTGCACCACCACTAGTCACCTTAAGGTTGATCCCGCCTAAAGACTTAACAATGGTATTGGTAGTTTCGTGCACCTCTAGCTGCCTTCATAGGTGTCGCCTGCCCCTATCTCCACTAGGTGTACCCACTACCCCCAAGCGATCGGCTCCCTAACTCGTAGATACCCGTGCTGGCCCCACAGTGGGGTGTATCACTCCCCAAAGTGGCAACCCGATACCACAAATGATGCACGACTTATACCTACACGATGCAATAATGTCTTACCTACCAGCCCGGGTCCACACACGTATATGAACCCGTTGGAATTGCGTTGCCACCGCTAACCCGGTTTGGCCTCTTATAGTCAAGCCCAGTATGTATGTCCAGTCCTCGACTTGGGTCGAGCCCACAAAGATACGTATGGGTTACTGGTTAAAATGGGCCCCCATTACTTGACACAAGCTATCCACCTAAGCTTGGTCCCCTCTAGTACATCCCACTTAACCCACTTCTTATTCATGTTTCAATTACATGTTTCAATTTTGGTTAAGTGTTTCTAATCGTATTTCCAAATGCCACCCAAGGCACCCACTAGATTCCACATGCCACCCAAGGCACCCACTTAACCCCCTCTTGCCCCACTACATGTTTATCTGGTTAAGTGTTTCTTAATTCATTAAGACCGTAACCTCATAAAGACCTCTCACATTAGACTGGCATTTGTGGCAGCTAGATTTGTCGGGCGGGTCTGGGTAGTCTTATACCACAAAAGAGCCTAACCTCGTGTCTTTACAATTGTTACGTATTTAGTTTATGTCTAAGACCTCTCACATTAGACTGGCATTTGTGGCAGCTGGATTTGTCGGGCGGGTCCGGGTAGTCCCACACCACAAAAGAGCCTAACCTCGTGTCTTAGACGATTAGTTACTCCTAATTAATCATTCCCCAATTTGAATTACTTTCCCTATTCAAATTATCAATCAATTCCAAATTTAACGATGTCCATAATTGACTCAATTATGTCCATCCATTTATGGTATGTAAAATCATACCAATTTTCATCACAATTATATTTTATGCCTTTTAAGGCATTTATGCCAATTAAATCTTTTTAATATTATCCCCTTTACCCCGCGTTGTACGTTTGTTCGTTTAACGTAAAAAAAATGCGTTAGACTCGAATAGTCTAACTCATGGAATAAAGGGAAAACACCACAATATACACATAATCAAAACATAGATCTAATCATAGGGGTGAACTTGCATATGTGAATGATGTTCTACATCTAAAACTTGCATAAACAACATATGTCATGGATCCAAATCTAAAGGTGTGAACTTGATGAGATAATGACCACAAACTTGCATAAACAACATATGTCATAGATGCAAATCTAAAGGTGTGAACTTGATGAGAAAATGGCCATAAACTTGCATAATCATGTATGTCATAGATCTATATCTAAAGGAATAAACTTGCATAGGTAATAATCCTAAACTTGCATAACATGATTCATATCCAACTCATAAACTTACATATGTGATTTATACATCGCAACAATGGTGTAAACAAGTATCTAACATGTAAAGCATCATATAGAATTTAGCACATGTCATAGCCTAACTCTCAATTAAATTTTCACATAAACTAGGAGCCATAACCATGTAAGGTCACATATAATTGTAACAACCCGTATTTCGATAACATGATTAAGACGAGAATCAAGGCAGAATTTAATTTTAAATTCTGAATCAGGTGAAACGGGCTATGCCATTGCGTTCGTCTCGGAAATATACGCGAAATAGAGTCCGAGTTTTCGAAAATCGGAGTCCGTATGACCAAGATATGGCCTCGCGAAGTTTCACGAAAAATTCCCAAATTAAAGGATACTTAATTAAGTGAAATGGGTTGCGCAGAGAAATATATATATATTGATATATATATATACATATATATATTGATATATATATATACATATATATATATAATTGAAAATTAAATAAATAAATATGCAAAAATGTTCAAAACAGCGAATTGCGAGAGGGGAATAACCGAACCGGCCGATTTTTGAGGTCGACCCGAGCCCGCTGGGTCGACTAGGGGTTAATCCAGGGTGTTTGGCTGTCAACCCGTGGGCCGATTCGCTCAAATGCAGATTTTGCATTTGGATGGTTCTCATGGTTCATCTTTAATCTAAAGGCCCTAGATGGTTCCTACACTTGACTTCTTCCCCAAGACATACTTTGGTGGCTTGGATTGAATCTAGGTTTAATCCTATGGCCTAAAACACTTGCCTAATCTATAAATAAGCCCCTAACCTACCCCTAAACCCTCATTATTCATTCATGCAACTAAACTATGGCAAAATTGCTACTCTCATGGCCTCCACTAAACTATCCTAGCCTCCACTTCATTTCTATGAGAGGTTTCATGATCATGAGAGTATTAGAGAGTCCCTATGTTAGTATGAGAGCTTCTCAAGTTGATTTCAAGGCAAAAGCTTTGATCTTTGTTCATAAAGATGGTATTTTTGTTGATTTGGAGTGTTCATCTTTGGGTTTTTGGGTGATGGCATGCATAGGCTTCATCACAATCTTTGTTTTGCATTTCGATTTGTGCCTTCATAGCTATGTAAGCCCTTCCCTACTCTTAGATATTAACTATGAAGTTAAATGTTCATGTTGAAAGTTTGGGTTTGATTAATTAGAATGATGCATGCTATCATGTTATGCAAGTTTATGAAGTCATTATCTTGATCTTATGAACTAAAAGCCACAACCTTTATGTTGAAATGTTGCATTATGCAACATGAGAATCTTCATAATCATTATGTCCACTTGCATATGAAGTCATAATCCTTATATGATGATATATGCGAGTTTCTAGCCATCATTCCATGTCTTTTGTCACCATGATTCGCTTATGTACCAAGTTTGGGTTGATGCATGTTTTTGAGGCTTAAGAATGTAACATGCAAGCTAATGAACACATTTGTGCCTCATTTGCCACCATGATTAACTTGTGGCTTAATACCCATTTTTGTCATTCCTTTGCCAAGTCTCTTCTTTTAATCCATCACGTTGTTGCGAACGTATATGCTAGTTTAAAAAGCGTTGGGGTCACATTATGGGGAAACATAATGACATGAATATGACTTGGGTAAATGGGTATAAACATGACAACATGTAACGTTAAATATGACATGTGTTTATACTTGAAAACATGACTTGAAGTATAACATGGAAGTTGACATGTAAGTATGCATAAAAACATAAGCTTGGGAATTTACCTATTAAGTTAGGTCTACCCATTGGGAATTTACCTATTAAGTTAGGTCTACCCAATTGCTTGAAAACTTGACCATGAACATGACACTAGACTAAACATGAAAGTGGCCAACTCGAGGTTGGGTTGAGTTTGCAACGTAAAACTACCCGGAACCGACCGGCCTAACTAGTAGTTGCAAACAATAGGACCCAATGTGAGAAGTTGGTCATGTTGTGCTTGAACCCGAGGTTAGACTAAGTTGTGGTGTAAAGCTACCCGGAACCGACCGGCTTAACTAGTAACCACAACAAAGTCTAATGTGAGAGGTTGGGGTGCATTAAGTAATTAATGCCACATGATAGGGTTAAGTTAATTTGATTAATGACTCTTAACCAAATATGACATGGGTAAATGGGTTAAGTAAATAGGTTAGGCTAATGATACTTAACAAAACATGACAAGGTTGGGTAGGTTAAGTGATTTGATTTGCCTAATGACGCTTAACCATTTTTATACGACTAGTGGACGGGGATTAAGTTAATCAACACTTAATCAATCCAACATGATAATTTGGCAAGGTTAAGTAATTTTTCTTAATGAAACTTAACCATACAAGATGATTAGGGGATGGGGTTAAGTAATTTGCACCTAACTAATCCGACACGGTAATTAGATGGGGTTAAGTAATCCACACTTAACTAATCTAAACACGGTAATTCGATGGGGTTAAGTTAAACACTTAACCAATTTAAACTCGGTAATTCAATGAGGCTAAGTAACCAATACTTAACCAACTTAACGTGATAATTTAATGGGGTTAAGCAACTTATACTTAACCAATTATACATGATGATTTGATGGGGTTAAGTAACTTACACTTAACCAATCTAATACGCGGACCTGATAAGGTTAAGTCACAAGACCTTTTTAGAATATACTTAACCATTGTAGTACGATTAGAGGATGGGGTTAAGTCAACCTATACTTAACCAATCCGACTCGATAATTTGATGGGATTAAGATAATCTATGCTTAATCGATCTAGCAAGATAATCCGATAGGATTAAGGTAAGCTAGTACTTGACCAATTTGACTTGATAGGATTAAGTCATGAGCCTCTGGGTACACTTAACCAACTTGTGGGACTAAGTCTTGAACTTAAATACTTAGCCAATCTTTGACGTGATTCGTGGGCGGGTTAAGTCATGGACTTGAATGATAACACTTAACCCAATAGACAAACCCTAGCTAGAAGAACTAGGTAGAAAACCGTGGTTAATCAAGGATAACGGGAAAGGAAGCTAAGTGGTAAACCTTAGTTAAGGGTAACTATGTAATAATTCTTAGCTAAGGACATAGGACTAATTCTCAAAACGATGAGTAACCTGATACGGTAGGTCATCACTTAGTATACGAGGGGGAGCAAGTTATCTGACTTGGATAAAAGCTCCAGCGCACTGGGTGCCGAAGTAGAAGCTTCGGGGGACGTGAGGATATTCTTGGGATCCCTCTGTGGGCTGCCAGGTAATTATACTAGGCCCATGAGAGGTTAAGGTCTGCGTTAGAAGGACCAAGAGTATGCCTTGGTTGCTATGCGAGCAACCTAAAGACTGGGATGGACTAGCGTGGAGTCGACGATTCTTGTTTTTGCCCTGGATAGCGCATCGCCGACTACCTACCATCTTTAGTCAATCGTGTACGTGCGGAAAGGCAGGGAACCCCCAACAGACCATGTGCTTGCTATCGAGTCATGGGTGAGGCTGGCCCGTAGGAAAGTGGGCTATAGTGGGGCCGTGGAGTGGTTCTTATACATGATTTTTCTTGGATTGCCTTTCAGTAGTTGAGGGAGGGGTCACGTGGGACCATAGCCACGGGTACAAAAACAGACCTTGATATCTGCATCAGCAGACGATTTAAAGCTCCCGACCGAGTTCCGTATTTCTTAATTTGCCCTGGCACGGAACTCGGATGGCACATTGGGGAACATGTGCATCTAGACATGGAAAACGATTCACGATACATACGTGGGATCAAGGGCGCGGTTGACGGGTGGCGTAATCCCTAGTGGTCCTAGGTGGCCAAAACCCAAACCGAGACACGGAAACGTTCATTAGGTAGCATAATCCCTAGCGGTCCTAGGTGGCATAAATCCTAAGTGGACGCGCGATAGTTCATGGTAAGGAAACACAACTAGATCAAGGGTTGCAGTCCAAAACAACTTCAAGGATAAACCGTTTACATGGGAAAGCCCGTACAGCCTACGGCAAAGGACTGAACTTATACATGGAAAGAAACATATGAGTTGAGTAACCTATATATGCGGCATATTAGGTTGACATGGACCATTACACGACTTTTGAGTAAGGGTCATTCACGGATAACACGTAATACAGTTGGGGTACTAGTACGGTAGGTGCAGAGCAGATATACAGGATAGATGCCATGGGACGTTATACGCGATAGATATCTTGGGATATTATACTTGATAGAAACCTGACAATGTGATACCTTGTTTTATCTTGACACCGTAGTTTATCACGACACCCTAGTTTATCTGAGTTCAGTAGTTCATCCTGTTATTTTGATTTAGCTTATCTATCTTGTTATCATGCTTATGTTCATCTCAGTTTCTCATGTCAGTTAACTTTACTAGTTTTTATACTAATAGTAGATAGGGCTTATTCAGTCTTTTTGACTGACCCGTTTTGTTTCGCCTCTTTTCTTCCGTTCCCCCCCCCCCCCAGGTTACAGGGAGGAAACACTGCTGTTTAGTTCGGACTTCTTCTGCTTGAAGGTCATCATGGATGGCTTGGACTTTTCCTGGCTATGGCCACTTTACTGTTTTTATTTGGGGAATAATTTATGAAAAAGTCTTTATGCTTCTTTACTATTGCAAGACAGGTTTTGATGTACTCTGATGTAAAAGGCTTTAGACCTTATGTATTCATGTTTATGAAAGTTCGATTTTACTTCCGCTATTTTATATGTTCTGTCTTGTGATATTTCTGTGCATGTTTACCAATAATGCCCCTCTAAAGCTAGTGCATTCCTTTGCGAGTGACCCTAGCGGAGG
This sequence comes from Allium sativum, assembly GCA_030737875.1. Taxonomy (NCBI): domain Eukaryota; kingdom Viridiplantae; phylum Streptophyta; class Magnoliopsida; order Asparagales; family Amaryllidaceae; genus Allium; species Allium sativum. Next base: position 117,289,170 of record CM060925.1, read on the forward strand.
CGGGGTGTTACATTTGGTATCAGAGCAGAAGGTTACCAGACTGGGCAAAAGTTTTTAAAGACCTTCTGAAAACTATTTGAAAATCATTTACAAAGAAGCATTTTTTTCAAGAAAATTTTCTTTTAAAAGAAAAAGGCTATTCCCCAAAGGCCATTAGCACTATCCTTGTTTCCTTAATTGAATCTCTTCTCCTTTCTTTCCTCCATCTGTAGTCACAGTGGTTTTAACTGCGACTAGTCTTTTCTATCTACGAAAGTGCTTTCCATGCGATGGAGGTGGTTTTCAAGAGACCAGTGGCCGCGTTATAAGAAAGGATAGTGAGAAAGAGGATAAAGGGTACGAGCTTAAGGATGAGCAACTTGTTGGTATGGCTTAGTCCTCAAAGGAGGGAGAAAGATGAACAATGAAACCCATGACGAGAAAGTATCTTTGGTATGGTGAAACGGGACGGATAGTTAAGTATTGTGGGACAAGGACAAGATCATCGTTGTATACCCTCACTAGAGTACCTGAGCAGGGGGATAACATCCTTGTTGAAGATCTAGTTATTCTTTTCTATCATCCCGCCAAGACTTTGTTTTGATCCCCGCATCATTTAAGTCCGCTTCGGTAGTTGAGTCTCTGCACCTTAAGTACTAGCGTAATAGAGAATCCCATTTTTGTCTCAAGTCCTGTGGAGAACCGGTCCATTTATTCATGACTTGTTTTGGATTTGAGAATAACATGCCTCGGTTATGGATGAAGTGGTTATCCAGTAAGGGGTGCCACTGTCGGTTTTGATAGGAGGGTAGTTAGACTCTTTGACTAGCCTTGGTAATACCCTCGAAGTCTCGTGTAACCTTTTTGGGTTCGGTCATGATTAATTACTTAGAATCCCTTGATGCCTTTATTGGAAATTTGAAGCCCGATCGAGTGGTGTTCGCCGATAAGACGGATGGTTTATTTCACTTATGCACGGGTTATGGAAATCACCCAAGTAAGTGCGCTTGATAACCTGGTTGGCATCTGTTTACTTTCAAGAGAAAGTTCTTCTACGTGGAATACCTTGTGGTACGAGGTCCGAGATTCACTAGTGAATTTTGGAAAGCTTGCATGAGATCATGAGTACGCAGTCATGTTTGCGTCAAGTATTCTAGGAAAAGGATAAGTGCAAGTGGAACGAGAGGCGACAAAGAAATGAGTTCTAGCTCATGTTATGGAAACAGGAAATAAGAAGCTGCGAAATCGTGAAGTTAAAAGACGGTCAAGGCACGATGGAATTAAGCTCAGGAAAGACGACTTTGATGGTCAAAGACTAGATACGCGCATGATATCTCTTTTTGGGAGTATATTCTTGATCCCTGTTTTCGGTAGAGCTTACTTGTAGGCTATCTTTTGTGGACATCCTCTCGGTCCTATTTTCTGTTACAAACCCCGTAAGGAGTTTGTCTTGTTTATCTTCTCGACCCTGTTTCAGGGAATCCTAGGTAGAACCCTATGGATGTAAACATGTATTTGAAACATGTTATGATTGATATGGTTGCAAGTGGTTGCAAGTGGTTGCTCGTGGATGCGCGAATACACATTAGATACTAGCTCGACTCGGTCACATTTCATATTGCATATGCACGAGTATTTATACTTGTTTACGGATGAAATCGAGTGTATTATCATGCGGTTGTTGCATATGAATGAATGATTGTGCACGCATATAGTATCTATATGACTAGGACTATTTGCATACACGTTGGATACAAGGCACTATACATATTTTTGCATTAGAAAGATTATTCAGGCCTGATCATTAGCATTAGCTAAGGAACATGTACACACACGTCTTGCATATATTCATACAGCATTAGAAATCATCTAAGGACAATGGTTGCTTGTGGATGATGTTTTGAGTAGATGGATGATGGACTGTAGGATATGTTCTTCCTAACTTGGAGATTTCGGGGACGAAATCCTAAAAGGTGGGGAGAATGTAACAACCCGTATTTCGATAACATGATTAAGACGAGAATCAAGGCAGAATTTGATTTTAAATTCTGAATCAGGTGAAACGGGCTATGCCATTGCGTTCGTCTCGGAAAAATACGCGAAATAGAGTCCGAGTTTTCGAAAATCGGAGTCCGTATGACCAAGATATGGCCTCGCGAAGTTTCACGAAAAATTCCCAAATTAAAGGATACTTAATTAAGTGAAATGGGTTGCGCAGAGAAATATATATATATTGATATATATATATATATATATATATAATTGAAAATTAAATAAATAAATATGCAAAAATGTTCAAAACAGCGAATTGCGAGAGGGGAATAACCGAACCGACCGATTTTTGAGGTCGACCCGAGCCTGCTGGGTCGACTAGGGGTTAATCCAGGGTGTTTGGCTGTCAACCCGTGGGCCGATTCGCTCAAATGCAGATTTTGCATTTGGATGGTTCTCATGGTTCATCTTTAATCTAAAGGCCCTAGATGGTTCCTACACTTGACTTCTTCCCCAAGACATACTTTGGTGGCTTGGATTGAATCTAGGTTTAATCCTATGGCCTAAAACACTTGCCTAATCTATAAATAAGCCCCTAACCTACCCCTAAACCCTCATTATTCATTCATGCAACTAAACTATGGCAAAATTGCTACTCTCATGGCCTCCACTCAACTATCCTAGCCTCCACTTCATTTCTATGAGAGGTTTCATGATCATGAGAGTATTAGAGAGTCCCTATGTTAGTATGAGAGCTTCTCAAGTTGATTTCAAGGCAAAAGCTTTGATCTTTGTTCATAAAGATGGTATTTTTGTTGATTTGGAGTGTTCATCTTTGGGTTTTTGGGTGATGGCATGCATAGGCTTCATCACAATCTTTGTTTTGCATTTCGATTTGTGCCTTCATAGCTATGTAAGCCCTTCCCTACTCTTAGATATTAACTATGAAGTTAAATGTTCATGTTGAAAGTTTGGGTTTGATTAATTAGAATGATGCATGCTATCATGTTATGCAAGTTTATGAAGTCATTATCTTGATCTTATGAACTAAAAGCCACAACCTTTATGTTGAAATGTTGCATTATGCAACATGAGAATCTTCATAATCATTATGTCCACTTGCATATGAAGTCATAATCCTTATATGATGATATATGCGAGTTTCTAGCCATCATTCCATGTCTTTTGTCACCATGATTCGCTTATGTACCAAGTTTGGGTTGATGCATGTTTTTGAGGCTTAAGAATGTAACATGCAAGCTAATGAACACATTTGTGCCTCATTTGCCACCATGATTAACTTGTGTCTTAATACCCATTTTTGTCATTCCTTTGCCAAGTCTCTTCTTTTAATCCATCACGTTGTTGCGAACGTATATGCTAGTTTAAAAAGCGTTGGGGTCACATTATGGGGAAACATAATGACATGAATATGACTTGGGTAAATGGGTATAAACATGACAACATGTAACGTTAAATATGACATGTGTTTATACTTGAAAACATGACTTGAAGTATAACATGGAAGTTGACATGTAAGTATGCATAAAAACATAAGCTTGGGAATTTACCTATTAAGTTAGGTCTACCCATTGGGAATTTATCTATTAAGTTAGGTCTACCCAATTGCTTGAAAACTTGACCATGAACATGACACTAGACTAAACATGAAAGTGGCCAACTCGAGGTTGGGTTGAGTTTGCAACGTAAAACTACCCGGAACCGACCGGCCTAACTAGTAGTTGCAAACAATAGGACCCAATGTGAGAAGTTGGTCATGTTGTGCTTGAACCCGAGGTTAGACCAAGTTGTGGTGTAAAGCTACCCGGAACCGACCGGCTTAACTAGTAACCACAACAAAGTCTAATGTGAGAGGTTGGGGTGCATTAAGTAATTAATGCCACATGATAGGGTTAAGTTAATTTGATTAATGACTCTTAACCAAATATGACATGGGTAAATGGGTTAAGTAAATAGGTTAGGCTAATGATACTTAACAAAACATGACAAGGTTGGGTAGGTTAAGTGATTTGATTTGCCTAATGACGCTTAACCATTTTTGTACGACTAGTGGACGGGGATTAAGTTAACCAACACTTAATCAATCCAACATGATAATTTGGCAAGGTTAAGTAAGTTTTCTTAATGACACCTAACCATACAAGATGATAAGGGGATGGGGTTAAGTAATTTGCACCTAACTAATCCGACACGGTAATTAGATGGGGTTAAGTAATCCACACTTAACTAATCTAAACACGGTAATTCGATGGGGTTAAGTTAAACACTTAACCAATTTAAACTCGGTAATTCAATGAGGTTAAGTAACCAATACTTAACCAACTTAACGTGATAATTTAATGGGGTTAAGCAACTTATACTTAACCAATTATACATGATGATTTGATGGGGTTAAGTAACTTACACTTAACCAATCTAATACGCGGACCTGATAAGGTTAAGTCACAAGACCTTTTTAGAATATACTTAACCATTGTAGTACGATTAGAGGATGGGGTTAAGTCAACCTATACTTAACCAATCCGACTCGATAATTTGATGGGATTAAGATAATCTATGCTTAATCGATCTAGCAAGATAATCCGATAGGATTAAGGTAAGCTAGTACTTGACCAATTTGACTTGATAGGGTTAAGTCATGAGCCTCTGGGTACACTTAACCAACTTGTGGGACTAAGTCTTGAACTTAAATACTTAGCCAATCTTTGACGTGATTCGTGGGCGGGTTAAGTCATGGACTTGAATGATAGCACTTAACCCAATAGACAAACCCTAGCTAGAAGAACTAGGTAGAAAACCGTGGTTAATCAAGGATAACGGGAAAGGAAGCTAAGTGGTAAACCTTAGTTAAGGGTAACTAAGTAATAATTCTTAGCTAAGGACATAGGACTAATTCTCAAAATGATGAGTAACCTGATACGGTAGGTCATCACTTAGTATACGAGGGGGAGCAAGTTATCTGACTTGGATAAAAGCTCCAGCGCACTGGGTGCCGAAGTGGAAGCTTCGGGGGACGTGAGGATATTCTTGGGATCCCTCTGTGGGCTGCCAGGTAATTATACTAGGCCCATGAGAGGTTAAGGTCTGCGTTAGAAGGACCAAGAGTATGCCTTGGTTGCTATGCGAGCAACCTAAAGACTGGGATGGATTAGCGTGGAGTCGACGATTCTTGTTTTTGCCCTGGATAGCGCATCGCCGACTACCTACCATCTTTAGTCAATCGTGTACGTGCGGAAAGGCAGGGAACCCCCAACAGACCATGTGCTTGCTATCGAGTCATGGGTGAGGTTGGCCCGTAGGAAAGTGGGCTATAGTGGGGCCGTGGAGTGGTTCTTATACATGATTTTTCTTGGATTGCTTTTCAGTAGTTGAGGGAGGGGTCGCGTGGGACCATAGCCACGGGTACAAAAACAGACCTTGATATCTGCATCGGCAGACGATTTAAAGCTCCCGACCGAGTTCCGTATTTCTTGATTTGCCCTGGCACGGAACTCGGATGGCACATTGGGGAACATGTGCATCTAGACATGGAAAACGATTCACGATACATACGTGAGATCAAGGGCGCGGTTGACGGGTGGCGTAATCCCTGGTGGTCCTAGGTGGCCAAAACCCAAACCGAGACACGGAAACGTTCATTAGGTAGCATAATCCCTAGCGGTCCTAGGTGGCATAAATCCTAAGTGGACGCGCGATAGTTCATGGTAAGGAAACACAACTAGATCAAGGGTTGCAGTCCAAAACAACTTCAAGGATAAACCGTTTACATGGGAAAGCCCGTACAGCCTACGGCAAAGGACTGAACTTATACATGGAAAGAAACATATGAGTTGAGTAACCTATATATGCGGCATATTAGGTTGACATGGACCATTACACGACTTTTGAGTAAGGGTCATTCACGGATAACACGTAATACAGTTGGGGTACTAGTACGGTAGGTGCAGAGCAGATATACAGGATAGATGCCATGGGACGTTATACGCGATAGATATCTTGGGATATTATACTTGATAGAAACCTGACAATGTGATACCTTGTTTTATCTTGACACCGTAGTTTATCACGACACCCTAGTTTATCTGAGTTCAGTAGTTCATCCTGTTATTTTGATTTAGCTTATCTATCTTGTTATCATGCTTATGTTCATCTCAGTTTTTCATGTCAGTTAACTTTACTAGTTTTTATACTAATAGTAGATAGGGCTTACTCAGTCTTTTTGACTGACCCGTTTTGTTTCTCCTCTTTTCTTCCGTTCCCCCCTCCCCCCACCCCCCCCCCCCCCACCCCGCCAGGTTACAGGGAGGAAACACTGCTGTTTAGTTCGGACTTCTTCTGCTTGAAGGTCATCATGGATGGCTTGGACTTTTCCTGGCTATGGCTACTTTACTGTTTTTATTTGGGGAATAATTTATGAAAAAGTCTTTATGCTTCTTTACTATTGCAAGACAGGTTTTGATGTACTCTGATGTAAAAGGCTTTAGACCTTATGTATTCATGTTTATGAAAGTTCAATTTTACTTCCGCTATTTTATATGTTCTGTCTTGTGATATTTCTGTGCATGTTTACCAATAATGCCCCTCTAAAGCTAGTGCATTCCTTTGCGAGTGACCCTAGCGGAGGCGGGGTGTTACAATAATTATACCCAAACCTGTATATGGTTCATGTTTGAATCAAAATCTAAACTTGCCTACACATGTTTTATCATATGAATGAACATAACCAACTAGCATATGAAACATGATGATTTGATTGTATATAAAATTACAACATGGATGATAGCAACATAACTTTACATCATCAATAATAGCATCACAACATAACGTCATAAATGTTTCTATCACAATCCTACAACAAAATTATAACATGAAATCAATACTTCATATCGCATCCATACAATCTGCATTATATCTAATCCAATTAAATTACTAATTATTTTGTTAAAACTATCGAACTCACAACTCAAAAGTAGTGTTGAATTCTGATTTCTGGAGTTGAATTAGCTCCCCTTTGATGAAGATTCGCTGTTAGGGTTGAGTAGTTCTAATTTGATTCGCTGTTCTCCCTCTTTAATTTGGTGGCAGCTGCTCTAGGGTTCAAGACAACAGCATGACGGCCATAGTTTTAATTTTAATTCTGATTTAGGGTTTGAGTCTATGGGTCTTTTTATAGAGTTATGAATTAATTTAGTGAATATTAGGCTCACATCCCTATTTTGAAACTTAATTAGGCTCACATCCGATCATAAACTTATTGTAAATTAGGTCCCTATTTTTTGAAAAGTCATAAAAAAATATAAAAAAATATAAAAAAATCACGTAAATTCGTATTTAAATAAAACATGTAAACACTAAAAAATTCAGAACAAAAAACCATCAACGAAGGCGTCAAAATTCAAAAAAACCAAAAATAAACGAAATTTCCAGTTAAATGCATAATAGTATGCACACATATCACTTTCCTGCATACATCCGTGCATATTTTTCACTACATACATCTTCGTTGATTTTTATTCATGCAAATAAATGCATACATGTGCGCAAAAATTTCAAATACTTGCATACATTTGTGCAGGTTTATTTTCAGATTTTAATCTGAAAACAGCTTACAGAAAAGTTGCATACATATATGCAATTATCAGTAATAATTGCATAAATGTATGCAACTATTTTTTTTCGATTTCCGTAGATTCCTGACATTATTTCCATATTTTAGAATTTTTTTTTTATGAACTTACGCACATTTTTAAAAAAAAATTACAAAAAGGCAGAAAAAATAAAATAGGGGGCGGTTTAAAAATTTTCAGAACTTTGTTTTTTTTTATAAATTAGGTCCCTACTTTTCATCCTATAAAAATGTTGCACACATGTGTGCATTTTTTTGAGAAATTTGCACATTTGGATGCAAATAAAAATGAACTGAAAAATTATGTTAAATCTATCCGCTGGAAGAACTGCAATAATTGCATATATGCATGCAATAAAATCAAAAAGGTGCATAATATTATGCATTTAACTGCAGTTTTTTCTGTTTTTTTGCTGTTTTCTTCTTTCTGACATTATTTTTGTTGTTTTTTGAACTGAATTTTTTTTATAATGCGTAATATATTTTATTACTAATTTACGAATTTTTTTTATTTATTTTTTTAATTATTATTTTATAAGTTTTGAAAACAGGGACCTAATTTACAATAAGTTTATGACCGGGTTTTTTTTATATTTTGAAACTTAATAGGGACCTCTAAAAAACGCACCCATTAATTTAAGCCGTCGGATGATCTTAGGGTTAATAAAAACCATTCAATCATGATAGGGTGACAAGTCAGCCCTAATGACTCATCAAGGAGTCAGAAAGGACTCAGTAACATGGGTCAGCCTGAACCAAAAAGCTGTGCAAGCTCACTGCCTCGGCCTGGGCGCACTTGCCAGGTGCGCTAGTGTTAATTTGTACTAGCGCACTTCCCAAGTGCGCCAATGCATTTTATTTTATTATTATTTTTTCTTTTGCCACCAATCTTCGTTCGTCCATAACTCCTTCATCCGGTACCCGTTTCTCGCAAACTCGGACTCTATTTCAACCAGAATTCTGAGACGAACACAATGGCTCAACCCCATTCCCATAATTCTCACGTTTGAGATTAATTATTCTTTATTTTAGTTAATTCGATTATTCAAAAATCCGGGGTGTTACAGATATTAGCAGTGATTTGAGAGAATTTCCAAGTTTCGATGGTGGATGAAGCTCTTAAAAGTATAATTGGGAAAAAGAAGAAGAATAGGAAGGGCTTACCGAAATCTTAGGATCAATGATAGAGATTACTTACTTATTCGAACTTCAATTGAAAGTTGTATGTACTAAAATCAAAACAAAACTCCTTTTAAGGTAGAGAAAAAATGCGCTTTTCAGAAAGGCCAGTGAAATTTTTGTAGATTACAAAGCCATTTAATGCACGAGCCGGAACCATCCTTTTCAGATCAAACTTTAAGATTCCATCAGTAGAAGACCTCATGAGAGAAATGCTCCTTTAACCTCTTTCTCTCAAATCAAATTTTACCTCTCGGTACCATAACATATTCGCTTGTCGCTTAACCTAGATAACTGCAAGTGTAAAATAGGATTTCCAAAAGTTTTGACCTTTCAGTCTCAAATCAGGTTTCGTCTTTCAGAACCCTAACAATTTCACATGTCACTAAGCCTAAATGGATTTAGTGCTAAGCATGATTCCTAAATGTTTTGAAATCTCAATCTCAAATCAAATTCTCTTGACACCATAATAGTTATGATCTCCGATCTCAAATTAGAATTTTTTTTTCCTCGTGACATGGGAATGGTTCACTTGTCACTTATCTTAAATGGCTTTAAATGTTAAGCAAGATTTCCAAAAGTTTTTCTTTTTAGTAACAAACCAGATTTTTCCTCGCGACACTGTAATAGTTTTACTTGTCACTTAGCCTAGATGACTTCAAGTGCCGAGCATGATTCCTAAATTTTTTGAACATTCAGTCTCAAATCAGATTTTTAACTTTTAGTCCATAATGGTTTTGCTTGTTCCTTAGTGTATATGACTCCAAATGTTAAGCATGGTTTCCATAAGTTTTGATCTCTCGGTCTCAAATTAGATTTTTCCTCTCAGTATCTTAACAGTTTATTTATAAGTTAGCCTAGATGGCCTCAAGCGTTAAGCATTATTTTGAATAAAATTGTACTCTTGGTTTCAAATTAAAATTTTCCTTTTGTCACTGTAACAATTTTACTCATAACTTAGCCTAGATAGCTTCAATTGTTAAGTGCGATATCCAAATGTTTTGATATATCAATCCCAAGTTAAATTTTAACTTCGACCATAAAAATAGGTTTTCATTGACCTCAGTGGATTTAGGTACTTACCATTTATCAAGACAATCAATTTAGTCTGGCCTTGGGACATCAAATCAAGTTCAACCTTGGATAAAATAGTAAGTTTTTCTAACTCAATTTATTCTATGCTTTCAATATTCTGGTTACTCTACTCGGAATTCAGTACCAATTCTTTTTCAAATATGATAAAGCTCAGAAAATAACCAAGAAAAGAAAAGTAGGCTCACTTGCTTCGAAGTTGCCTCCATATCTCATGCATGAAGTAAGCTATAAGACACGCGTTATACAAAAATTTCTCAGCAACAAAAAGTAATAGTTGTCTTCCTAAGTCTATTACCATCCATCTACATGTATTAAAAGAATTATAATGTTCTTACATATAATGATTAAGTAAAACAAGCTCGACCTAAATGTTAATAATACAAGCCGAAGCGAGTAGCATATTAGTGGATCCAAAGCACAATGATAGTGTAACTAAATAAGGAAAGGATATTAGATGTATGGGATTTCCATTTGAACCACAATAAAAAGCACCGATTTTATTTATGTTTGATGTTTTATCCTTTCGTATTTACTACTGCATTCTACAGCTCGGTAATTTTTAACCTAAGCTTAATCGATTCGCCACTCGGTTGTCACCTCATTAAATCCTATATTCTAACCTGCTTTCAAAACCTTACTTTTAGACTTTAGATTGTCAGTGCAAACGAAATTTTACACTAATAAGGTGCGAGGGCAATGCTCCTACAAATGACGATTAATCTAATTGTTTAGGTCGTAGGGTTTGAGGGAAAACCCCACATAGTAGATGACGGGTAGCAAAGTATAAAAAAAGGAAAATGTAATTAATAGAAAATTTGCGTTATATTAATATTGTTTTAATTTTTTTAAAAATATATTCGTTTTACTGTTATTTTCAACAAAAATAAATATGTTTGTAAATTATAAATACATAAAACTTTTAAAGTTTTACTACTTAGTTTCAAAATATTACTTATTATTATGTGTTTTAAAACTATAAAATATCACATTTGGAACTCGTGCATCAGACGAGTTATTATCAAACCCTTCATTTTTCTCATGTGGAGGAAATGCGCTAAATGACCTACATGCCCCATTTTTGATTTTCGATATATTAGAAATTGAAATATACCTTTATTAATAGTTTCCTTTGAAGCACAAAATTTTAATCCGACCATGAACTTCCTAAAATACCTTTATATTTATTTTTTAAGTATTGTATTGTTATTTCATACTATCTTTCCATTAAACTATGAGATAAAATCTCCATAAAATTATTAAAGACGTATTCAAAGCTAGATGTTGATTCCAATTATTTAGAACAAAATTATTCAAATGTAAGATCTTTCTAGATAAACCAGTCATTATCTTTACTAATAATTGTAATATCTTTAGTGTCTGACTTTTTGTTTCAGTATGAATTACCGAAAACGTCCATTTTCTATTTCTCAAAAATAGATATATAAAATAAACTTTCTATACAAATCTGTAGTGTCCCGAAATTCCGGTCCAATTTGAGCTGACTAAATAACACAAGTCTAACCCACATTACACTGGAAATCAGAAAACTAATAGAAAGAAATTAGAGGGTGAGAATAGATAAGATAGATACTTAGAATAGAAGAAGAAGAAGATACAACATCAGAGTAACACGAATCTCACAGCGGAACGAACAACACATAATAGATAACATATACTTGAAATAAAATCAGTATATGTATACAATAACATTATCAGAGTACAACACTTACAACACAGCGGAAATAACTATAGCTATATAATCCTGAAGCTTCCTGCTTCAAGCTCCTCCAAGTATATCTGTAAAGACCTGAACTACTTGACTGCCCGTACAAATTTGGGCACCCAAGAGTTTAGGGAAAACAAAACAAAATAAAATCTGGGTCAGTCATGGGACTGGTGTGAGTAAACTCAAATCATTTGGTTTAACTTTTCAAAATCCTTTCCAAAAGAAAAGGTAATCGTAATACCGATCCACACATAAACACGGATGGTTTTTACCTTACGATAACCCAAAACAGTTTTTCGAAATCAATATTTCTCTGATATTATAATAATGTCTAATCGTAAGTAATTAACAATCTAGCAGAACGCTTGCATCTCATGTTCCACACATATAGTATACAAACAAAACCGCGGGCGCTTATTGGAGATTGGATTTCGAATATGACAAGGTATGGGACCACCTGCCGATTGTGTATCTCTAGAGGAGAATACACTGGGTTCAACAAGAACGTCTTGCAACCCGGCCCACACATGACCGACCACTCATTTCGCTTGATTGTATCGAATGTATATCACCAAAGGTTGGGAGCTACCCACCGTCTCCCGAAAAGGGACAGCATCGAATAGATAAAAGAATGAAATGGATTTTCTCTAGATAGGTGATATACACCCTAATGGGAGCAACCCACCTAGCCATGCTGCCTTCCCGATTTCTATAATTTCCCGGTTGATGAGGCTTGAGGTCATAATGTATCTTTGATACACCTGACCACCATTCACTTTGAGTGCCACATCGTCATACCCGCCAAGTCACAAATTGATTTCCCCAAAAATACCACGGGTATAAAGCTAAGAGAAATGAATTTCTCTGCCACCAAACGTAAGTACGTTTGAAGAGATCAACTTACGCGATCTGTTAGATATACTTTGTCAGACATTCGTCCATTCACGTTGCCCTAGGACTGGAAAAACCGAAGGCACTATTCTGTAAACAGGATAGCCCTTGCATAACTCAGTCTTTAATTCTTTCCATCATATTTGATAGCAACGCTAACGTCCATACAGAGTGGTTTTCAGATAATGAATCTGATCCCGGTCTCTCCATATTGACGACGGACAAATGGTCAAAAACTTCGATAGTCGGTGATTTAACTATCAAAGAAAACAGGTGTGCAAACAACGACATTATTTCCAAATGGAAATTATATCGATCAGTCATCATTCAGCATTTATCTCTTTAGATTAAATTATCATTAATCTATCCATTTACCCAATTTATATATATTCATAAATTCCTATCCCTAGATTTAGAAAATATACTTTATTAATCATTGGAAACATTACCCTTTTTGCTCCATTCTTTATTTTTTTTATTAGAAAACATTACTGATTTTTATTTGGAAACATTTCCAAAACTCCTTTATTTGATTTAAATAGATGTTTAAATAAAACATCACTAAGCCGATTCAAACCAGTACACTCATTAACTAAATTCACTTAACCAACCTCCACTATCGAACCTTACCCATCCCTTAGTTAAAAACGAAGTCAATCAAGTTGGGGTATAATTACCTCTCAGACCTTAACTGAACAACATTTCTAACCTCGAAATATACAAAGTTCACCTCTAAACCTTAACAAACTTCCTTACGTATCTCCCTTTCGAATAAATCTCTATTCGATGACTCTTTCCTTCGAATAAACTATATTCGATTAACTCTATTCCATTAACACTATTCGGTTAACTATATTCTATTAACTCTATTTGATTAACTCTATTGGATTAACTCTAATCAATTAACTCTTATCAATTAACTTCTATCAACTTACTTCTTTCGAATAAACTATATTTGATTAACTCCTTTAACTCTATTCGAATAAACTATATTCGATTAACTCTGTTCCATTAACACTATTCGGTTAACTATATTCTATTAACTCTATTTGATTAACTCTGTTGGATTAACTCTAATCTGATAAACTCTAACTGGTTAACTCTAATCACTTAACTCTAACTCTAATCGATTAATTCAATTTACTCTGTTTGATTTAACTCAAATCAGTTAACTCTATTTGATTAACTCCTTTGAATTAACCCTTTTGATTATCTCCTTCTCGAATAAGTGATATTCGATTCACTCTTCGCCCGTATTCAGTTTCAAATATCGATGTTGAAATTGATTTTTACTTCTCTATATAAGTCTCGAATTATATATTCCATTTATCCAATGATAAATATTTCATTTAATTTATAAAATATTATTTATAAATTTATCTTCTCAATCTATCGATTAGAATAGATTCTATTTAAAATCTTTGCTTTAAATCCATATCATGTTGTACCCGTGTGCTAAGTGGGGTCTAAACCTTCCAAATATAAAATCCTCTTTTTATACAATTCTATTCATTTTTCAAGTATTTCCTTTTATAATCTATTTATTTACCAAATAAATCCCTTTTTGATAATTCTATTTAGTTATAAAATATTTTCTTTTTATATAAAATCCATTGATTTTATCAGTAATTCCTTTTATAATCTAACTATTCCCTTTTCTATTTATTTTACAAATATTTCTTCTTTCTATTCTATCTATTTGATTAACAAATAAATATTCCTTTTTAATCTATTTATTTTCAAAATAAATATTTTCTTTTTTTATAAATTCTTTTTGATTTTATAAATATTTCTTTTTCAATATAACATTGAAATTTTTCTTTTTAACATTCTAGTATTTGTTATGGTATTTAACATACCATATAACAATGATCAGTATCATTCCAACATACAAAATCAATAATAGATTTCATATCACATCATATAACACAATATATGAAAACAGTAAAAAGAATGTTGAGGAACCCAGTTGGGTCCCTCCGACCTATTTCCCTGCATCCACAAATGTTAATTAACACAAATAGCATGAATATAGGATATTCTGATAAACAGAATCAGTATTCGATTAACGATTTATATATATCGTTATCGATATTTTCAACCAATAACTAGCAGTTCAACCAAACAGCCAACACACAGCAAACAACCATTATTTATCAGTTATAAAAAAATACGTTATAAAAATATAACTGAGAAGAGTTAGTGAGTTTTACTCACATTGGCACTTCATCGTTAAAGAACGATAAACTGTTTGTTTGATTTCAATCAAACAATTTATTTCGCCATAAATTCAAACGAGCTCCAATCCACTCCCAGTCAGTCTCATTGTGTTGCCCTCGTCTATACGATCCCATCGGATCAAACCGTGTGTGTTTCTGACAACGTATGAGTAAAATATCGCGTTAATAAGTTTGTTCACTATTTTAAATAAATCCTAACTAATAAAAATTTGTTTTTGGGTTTTATCAAAATAAGCGGCCCATCGTCATCATTAAAACTCCACCCGTGTTTACCTTCTTCCCAAAACAGGAAATCCTTCGTCGCTCTTAAATCCTGGAACCACCATAGCCGTACTTCCCAAGCTCCTATCTCCTCTTCCTCTCCACTATAAATCCTAAGAAAATTACCAATATTCCTCTCATTCAATCCTCTTTAATATCATGCCAAAGGTACAGACTTCGAATTCAAACCCCCAACTCCGTCGTTCAGCTCTTCACGTCGACCTATAGGGATCGCGCGACAATATTATCGCTGGAATCCACCACAAATCTGCTACTAGATGTTGTTCGATCCTCTAAATCCCAAACCAAGCTCAGAAATCCAAATCGATAACCCCCTTCCACGAATTTGCGAACCCTAGGGGCCGCTGCTACTTCCGCTGGTTCTAGGAACCTCCATCGCACCAAGTAAAATCAACCCAGAAATGAAGAGGGAGATTAAAGAAGCTCAACTATCCTTGTTTGATGATTTTAGAAATTTGTTTGAATTTGTTTGGATTTTTCTTCATTGTTTCTTCACGTTTTTAGAAGAGTAAAGTGGCGGCGCAAAATTTGTTGAGTGCTGAAGAAAACGTTTAGGGTTAGCAGTGAAAATGGTGTATTTCTAGCGTGGTTTTATATATTTTTATTCGATTATCAAATTTCTTTTTATCGTATCACTGCTGGTACATGCTGTTTAAAAATTCCTGTGATCACACATGATATCCAAAAATCACGAAAACAGACAGGTAGCTACAGTTCGACATTACGGTCCCAACGAAACTGGTTTCGTCGAATTCCGACTTCGTACGCTTACACAGCGTATTTTTAACCATCAAAATACTGATTATTTTCCACATTAAAAATCCGTATAGCCACATACTAACTTCAAGAAAATCACAAAACTTGACATCAAACAATAATTTAACATTGCGGATCCAACAAAATTAGTTTCGTCGAATTCTGAGGTCATTTGCAAAACTGGCTTTTTTTAAAGCTCTAAATAACCCATTTAAATATTAAATATATTTAAAAACAATTAAATTAAATATTTGTAAATACATATTATCGTATATATTCACATGGAATACCGTACAGCTTCAGAAGATTCCTATATGAATTTCTAACTCGATATTTCAAATTCCGATTAAATCGATATTCGATTTATAATGAAATTTCTTTTATAAATATAAATAAATCGTTATAAATTATAAAGGAATTCCATAACGAATTTTTTAAAATTTGATTTGGGCATAAATCAAAATCTACACAATAAAATCCCAATTTTTCTCTTCCATTAGAAAAATATACTTCACCAGCTCCGAACGTTTCTTGTTTCACAGAAATCCAATTTAAAATGGACCATGTACATTCAGTTGAAGTTCAAATCGCCAAATAGCGAACTACCACTCCATTTCGAGCTCGATTATAATTATATTACAATTATACATTCAAACTAACGTTCAAATAATATATTCGTTATTCTAATTCAATTCTAAACTGAATTAAATATCACAGATGATCCAATTCACACTATTTTGTGAATTCCACTATTTCTGACTATTTCAAAAATTAAATATATTATTATTTTTAATTAAATATTCAATATTATTTAATTCTGGTCATTTTAAATAACTAAACCATTATTTTAATAATTAAATAAATTATTTATATACCGTAAAAATACGGGTCGTTGCATTCTTTCCCCCTTAAAATAATTTCGTCCTCGAAATTGCTAAGGTAGAGAACAAACCCTATTGACTAGTACAAATTTATTTGTTTACTTACCAAACTTATTTTCAACTGAACCAATTTAATTTCAATTAAAATATTAATTAATTCTTATCAATGATAATTTTCTAAAATCCTGAAAATTTTCTAACACTCAAAATTTCTGGAAAATTTCGCCAGCACCTCCTTTGTATCGGTCAATAGTTCAAACCCCAACTCGCCTCTCTAGACCTTCTCCAATCCAAAAGAAAATCAAACAGCCAAGCGGCTTACCAGATCGGCCCATAAATCACCAAATCCATTAAAAAAAACGTGTACCTTTTTGTCGGGCATATCAATAAATCCTTTCATTCTGCTACCAATTCAGCATATACCAAAGTCATCCATCAATTTATCCTCAACACAGCTATTCGCTTAAACAAGCCAATTACCATTTCAAACTCAAGTTTCATTCTCGATTCCAAACTCCTAACTCACCAATCCAATACCATTTCAGATTCTATCTCACAATTCAAAATCTGATTCTACTTGATATATCATATCCAATTCAATTTACAGTTAATTGGTTTCAATTCAATTCCAGCTTGCTTTCACAAATTTCTACTTTAATTTGCTTTTGTTCGAACTATCCCTTCTGGGAGTTTTTAAATAGTTTAGCTCTTTCAAAAATCAAATATTCCTTTTTAGGATTCAAAACAACTTGTTTTCTCAAAACAACTCAACATAAAATCTTTGGTAGTAATCCATCACTTACAACTTGAAAATGAACACTGATGATGTGGGCAACATCATCAGAGTTATTTCCCAGATGTTGAAGTGAGTTCAATAATATATCACTTTTCAAAATCATATTTAAACATTTCCATTTTGAAATTCATTTCAAAATACCATTTACAATGCTTTAAAACAATTTAAAATCTCCCAGGATCTAAAAATTCTCATATACTTCATTCAAATCCATTTACAAATACTGTTTAAAAGTTCCATATTTTTAGTTTCAATCCTGATTTAAATTCAGATTTAATTCATTTTGATTTCAAATTTTTCACTTATACGAATTCTAATTGGTTATTTACATAACCATTTCAATTATAATCTTATTTGATTATAATGACAAACAACACATCCAATATACTATAATATTTTAAATATTATTAATTCCCTTTATATCAAAATATATTTTGGGTAAATCATATCATCTACCCTCTTTCAAAACATACTGTGTCGGTTCATCGTATTCGAGTGTTTATAAACTCATACCAATACAGTGGATCAAACTGATCGACCGGAACTCATAAACAACTCAACCAATAAATCTCCACAATATAAAACAATTTTATAAAATCTACAAATATATTCACTTGTATATATACACTCAATCAATCTAGGGTATTACTAACCCCATCTCTACTGAGTCAGGCCACAGAGCCAAGGTAATCACTTAACCTTCAGGTCTGATACCAACTGTAGTGTCCCGAAATTCCGGTCCAATTTAATCTAACTAAATAACACAAGTCCAACCCACGTTACACTGGAAATCAGAAAACTAATAGAAAGAAATTAGAGGGTGAGAATATATAAGATACAAACTTAGAATAGAAGAAGAAGAAGATACAACATCAGAGTAATACGAATCTCACAGCGGAACGAACAACATATAATAGATAACATATCCTTGAAATAAAATCAGTATATGTATATAATAACATTATCAGAGTACAACACAATGGAAATAACTATAGTTATATAATCCTGAAGCTTCCTACTTCAAGCTCCCCCAAGTATATCTGCAAAGACCTGTACTACTTGACTGCCCGTACAAATTTGGGCACCCAAGAGTTTAGGGAAAACAAAACAAAATAAACTCTGGGTCAGTCATGGGACTGGTGTGAGTAAACTCAAATCATTTGGTTTAACTTTTCAAAATCCTTTCCAAAAGAAAAGGTAATCGTAAGACCGATCCACACATAAACACGAATGGTTTTTACCTTATGATAACCCAAAACAGTTTTTGGAAATCAATATTTCTCTAATATTATAATAATGTCTAATCACAAGTAATTAAGAATCTAGCAGAACGCTTGCATCCTACGTTCCACATATATAGCATACAAACAAAACCGCGAGCGCTTATTGGAGATTGGATTCCGACTATGACAAGGTATGGGACCACCTGCCGATTGTGTATCTCTAGAGGCGAGTACACTGGGTTCAACAAGAACGTCTTGCAACCCGGCCCACACATGACCGACCACTCATTTCGCTTGAGTGTATCGAATGTATATCACCAACGGTTGGGAGCTACGCACCGTCTCCCGAAAAGGGACAACATCGAATAGATAAAAGAATGAAATGGATTTTTCTAGATAGGTGATATACACCCTAATAGGAGCGACCCACCTAGCCATGCTTCCTGCCCGATTTCTGTTATTTCTCGGTTGATGAGACTTGAGGTCATAACGTATCTTTGATACACCTGACCACCATTCACTTTGAATGCCACATCGTCATACCCTCCTAGTCACAAATTGATTTCCCCAAAAATACCACGGGTATACAGCTAAGAGAAACGAATTTCTCTGCCACAAAACGTAAGTATGTTTGAAGAGATCAACTTACGCGATCTGTTAGATATACTTTATCAAACATTCATCCATTCATGTTGTCCTGGGACTGGATAAACCGAAGGCACTATTCTGTAAACAGGATAGCCCTTGCATAACTCAGTCTTCAATTCTTTCCATCATATTTGATCGCAATGCTAACGTCCATACAGAGTGGTTTTCAGATAATGAATCTGATCCCGGTCTCTCCATATTGACGATGGAAAAATGGTCAAAAACTTCGATAGTCGGTGATTTAACTATCATAGAAAACAGGTGTGCAAACAACGACATTATTTCCAAATGGAAATTATATCGATCAGTCATCATTCAGCATTTATCTCTTTAGATTAAATTATCATTAATTTATCCATTTACCCAATTTATATATATTCATAAATTCCTATCCCTAGATTTAGAAAATATACTTTATTAATCATTGGAAACATTACCCTTTTTGCTCCATTCTTTATTTTTTTTATATTAGAAAACATTACTGATTTTTATTTGGAAACATTTCCAAAACTCCTTTATTTGATTTAAACAGATGTTTAAATAAAACATCACTAAGCCAATTCAAACCATTACACTCATTAACTAAATTCACTTAACCAACATCCACTATCGAACCTTACCCATCCCTTAGTTAAAAATGAAGTCAATCAAGTTGGGGTATAATTACCTCTCAGACCTTAACTGAACAACATTTCTAACCTCGAAATATACAAAGTTCACCTTTAAACCTTAACAAACTTCCTTACGTATCTCTCTTTCGAATAAATCACTATTTGATTACTCTTTCCTTCGAATAAACTATATTCGTTTAACTCTATTCCATTAACACTATTCGGTTAACTATATTCTATTAACTCTATTTGATTAACTGTATTGGATTAACTTTAATCAATTAACTCTTATCAATTTACTCCTATCAACTTACTTCTTTCGAATAAACTATATTCGATTAACTCCTTTAACTCTATTCGAATAAACTATATTCGATTAACTCTATTCCATTAACACTATTCGGTTAACTATATTTTATTAACTCTATTTGATTAACTATAATCTGATAAACTCTAACTGGTTAACTCTAACTAGTTAACTCTAATCACTTAACTCTAACTCTAATCGATTAATTCAATTAACTCTGTTTGATTTAACTCAAATCAATTAACTCTGTTTGATTAACTCCTTTGAATTAACTCTTTTGATTATCTCCTTCTCGAATAAGTGATATTCGATTCACTCTTCGCCCGTATTCAGTTTCAAATATCGATGTTGAAATTGATTTTTACTTCTCTATATAAGTCCCGACTTATATATTCTATTTATCCAATGATAAATATTTCATTTAATTTATAAATATTATTTATAAATTTATCTTCTCAATCTATCGATTAGAATAGATTCTATTTAAAATCTTTGCTTTAAATCCATATCATGTTGTACCCGTGTGCGAAGCACAGGTCTAAACATTTCAAATATAAAATCCTCTTTTTATACAATTCTATTCATTTTTCAAGTATTTCCTTTTATAATCTATTTATTTACGAAATAAATCCCTGTTTGATAATTCTATTTATTTATAAAATATTTTCTTTTTATATAAAATCCATTGATTTTATCAGTAATTCCTTTTATAATCTAACTATTCCCTTTTCTATTTATTTTACAAATATTTCTTCTTTCTATTCTATCTATTTGATTAACAAATAAATATTCCTTTTTAATCTATTTATTTTCGAAATAAATATTTTCTTTTTTTATAAATTCTTTTTGATTTTATAAATATTTATTTTTCAATATAACATTGAAATTTTTCTTTTTAACATTCCAGTATTTGTTATGGTATTTAACATACCATATAACAATGATCAGTATCATTCCAACATACAAAATCAATAATAGATTTCATATCACATCATATAACACAATATATGAAAACAGTAAAAAGAATGTTGAGGAACCCAGTTGGGTCCCTCCGACCTATTTCCCTGCATCCACAAATGTTAATTAACACAAATAGCACGAATATAGGATATTCTGATAAACAGAATCAGTATTCGATTAACGATTTATATATATCATTATCGATATTTTCAACCAATAACTAGCAGTTCAACCAAAAAGCCAACACACAGCAAACAACCATTATTTATCAGTTATAAAAAAATACGTTATAAAAATATAACTGAGAAGAGTTAGTGAGTTTTACTCACATTGGCACTTCATCGTTAAAGAACAATAAACTGTTTGTTTGATTTCAATCAAACAATTTATTTCGCCATAAATTCAAACGAGCTCCAATCCACTCCCAGTCAGTCTCATTGTGTTGCCCTCGTCTATACGATCCCATCGGATCAAACCGTGTGTATTTCTGACAACGTATGAGTAAAATATCGCGTTAATAAGTTTGTTCACTATTTTAAATAAATCCTAACTAATAAAAAATTGTTTTTGGGTTTTATCAAAATAAGCGGCCCATCGTCATCATTAAAACTCCACCCGTGTTTACCTTCTTCCCAAAACAGGAAATCCTTCGTCGCTCTTAAATCCTGGAACCACCATAGCCGTACTTCCCAAGCTCCTATCTCCTCTTCCTCTCCACTATAAATCCTAAGAAAATTACCAATATTCCTCTCATTCAATCCTCTTTAATATCATGCCAAAGGTACAGACTTCGAATTCAAACCCCCAACTCCGTCGTTCAGCTCTTCACGTCGACCTACAGGGATCGCGCGACAATATTATCGCTGGAATCCACCACAAATCTGCTACTAGATGTTGTTCGATCCTCTAAATCCCAAACCAAGCTCAGAAATCCAAATCGATAACCCCCTTCCACGAATTTGCGAACCGTAGGGGCCGCTACTACTTCCGCTGGTTCTAGGAACCTCCATCGCACCAAGTAAAATCAACCCAGAAGTGAAGAGGGAGATTAAAGAAGCTCAACTATCCTTGTTTGATGATTTTAGAAATTTGTTTGAATTTGTTTGGATTTTTTCTTCGTTGTTTCTTCATGTTTTTAGAAGAGGAAAGTGGCGGCGCAAGATTTGTTGAGTGCTAAAGAAAACGTTTAGGGTTAGCAGTGAAAATGGTGTATTTATAGTGTGGTTTTATATATTTTTATTCGATTATTAAATTTCTTTTTATCGTATCGCTACTGGTACACGCTATTTAAAAATTCCTGTGATCACACATGATATCCAAAAATCACGAAAATAGACAGGTAGCTATAGTTCGACATTACGGTCCCAATGAAATTGGTTTCGTCGAACTCCGACTTCGTATGCTTAAACAGCGTATTTTTAACCGTCAAAATACTGATTATTTTCCACATTAAAAATCCGTACGGCCACATACTGACTTCAAGAAAATCACAAAACTTGACATCTAACAATAATTTAACATTGCGGATCCAACAAAATTAGTTTCATCGAATTCTGAGTTCGTTTGCAAAACTGGCTTTTTTTTAAAGCTCTAAATAACCCATTTAAATATTAAATATATTTAAAAACAATTAAATTAAATATTTGTAAATAAATATTATCGTATAAATTCACATAGAATACCGTACAGCTTCAGAAGATTCCTATATGAATTTCTAACTCGATATTTCAAATTCCGATTAAATCGATATTCGATTTATAATGAAATATCTTTTATAAATATAAATAAATCGTTATAAATTATAAAGGAATTCCATAACGACTTTTCTAAAATTTGATTCGGACATAAATCAAAATCTACACAATAAAATCCCGATTTTTCTCTTCCATTAGAAAAATATACTTCACCAGCTCCGAACGTTTCTTATTTCACAGAAATCCTATTTAAAATGGACCTTGTACATTCAGTTGAAGTTCAAATCGCCAAAGAGCGAACTGCCGCGCCATTTCGAGCTCGATTATAATTATATTAGAATTATACGTTCAAACTGTCGTCCAAATAATATTTTGTAATTCTAATTCAATTCTAAACTGAATTAAATATCATAAATGATCCAATTCACACTATTTTGTGAATTCCACTATTTCTAACTATTTCAAAAATTAAATATTCAATATTATTTAATTCTGGTCATTTTAAATAACTAAACCATTATTTAAATAATTAAATAAATTATTTATGTACCGTATTACGGTTATTACAAAATCCAAATCGCTCTTCTAGATATATTACTAGATTTTAATATTACTTAGAAAGTAGAATCTAACAAATAAAGTTAATTTACAAGTTCTCTGTTTGTTAATTAATAGCATAAACTAAAACTATAAAAATTAATGTTACGATTTAAAAATAAAAATTCATATCAACTACAAATAAATTATTTTCTTTTAATTTTTTTAAACATATAAAATTTATAGAACAACATTTATGCAATACGTGTAATGATCCACTTTTCCAATCATCGAACGTCGACACTGAATACGAGTCACTTTGTTTCAATATTGAACATCCAATCATAAAAATACATATTGTTAGGGTCCAAAGAAAAAGAAAAAGGAAAAAAAGAAAAGAATAGGAGAATCACAGAAGCTCGTAATGGAATCATATTTAAAACAAATCATATCAGCTAGATAGTTATAAAATTCCGACCTTACAAATTCTGACAGGTAAATATAATACAGTGAAAATAAATTGTTATGATTGGTAGATATCTAACTCTAATGCACGCGCTTCATATCTAACTGACGACAACATGGAAAAATGTTCGATTTGGCCTAAGCGTTATAATGAAATAATACATAGGTCAGTTTGTAAAACCATCCTTAGAAAACTCAAGTAAAAGGAAATATGTATTAATTTTGCGAGACCAAGACGCTAGCCGTGGAATGAGTATTTCTCTCACTAGAACAATATACATATATATAGTAGCATCGGCACAAATCATAATTACTAAAGAAAACAAGGAATGAATGTTATATATATATATATGAACACCAACTAACCGAAGTAACATAACATTAACACATTGAGAAGAGCGCAGACACTTCTGGGTTAAAAAAAAGAAATAAACCTAAAATCTGGATCAAATAATGAAAAGTTGAGCTTTTCGAAGATATATGACCGCACTAGTTACAGCGGACTAGGTCACTTACATCAATATCCAATCTCACCATAAATGTAAGTAATTAAAAATTGCGAAGGGTTTTATCTTTTCGATGCAACTAAGATAGGAAAAACATAAAGTTGGAATCAGGAGAAAAAAATAAGAAATTTTCCAACAAATGACTAGGTTAGGGCAACCACCTGACCAAAAAGTATACCTTTAGAGTTTACTTGAGAACTCAATTATTCTTTGAAAAGTACTAAACGGATCCCGTCAACCTTATTGAGTATCTGAGTACTTCACATCTTGCATGTATACAACGAAACTAACATAAATTACCCTAATAAGAGCAACCCCACATAAATATATATCCATTCGCTTTCAAGATTTAGCCCTTCTCAACAAAGAATAACAAAGCTCAAAGAGTCAAATTGTTTTAATTTGATGATAAAACTAAGGAAAGATGAACCAATAGTTGTTAAATCAACTATCAAAAATATTTAAAGTGATCGCATATGGAAATTAAATCACATTCTCTTACCATCATTTGACGATTCTAAACTTATACTATCTCTCGATCTTAAATAAAGTCGAGCAAGTTGAGGTAGTGTTACCTTTTGGCATCGCTGTGACGATGTTTTCAATCTTCAAGAGAGGGAAATGTTATCATATTCGACATCTAGTGATAAGAGTATAACTGGATATTTTTTATATAAGCGATATCCTTTATGGAAAAAATTTGTATCCGTATTGTAAACATTGAACTTCAAGAACTTGAACTTTTAATTAGTTTTCATATTTCAAATATTTGAAATAAACACTTTTAACGATACTCTTTAAAATATCAGTTTTAAGGAGCTAGTAATAATTTAAGTGTATATGAAAGAAAGGTCAAAACGAATGTTATTTAAAACATCATTTCAATAAACCCAGAACATTGTACACTTAGATTAAATTTCAAACCTTTTTCATTTAAAAAGGACATTCTCACTTAAAATTATCTTTTGTTAGATCTAAACGATATTACTTATCCAAAAAGGATAATAATTAAATTTAATTACTTTAATACACATAATGAAAATGATAGTCATCCCGAAAGGAAAATTATAAAACTCCTTTTATAACTTTAAAACCATTTTAGTATACTCAATGAAAAATAATTCCGAATACAAAATTTATTTGTAAATTTTAAAACATCAATTATCCCATAAGTTAATTAATCACATTTATAATCTTTTATAATCAATAAACTGATTATTAACTAATCTTTATTATATTAATTAATTAGAAAACCTTTTGTAATCAGTTGATTATCTAGAATTCTTTTAATTTAATCCATTAAATTAGTTTTATTCATTTCATTAATTCGATTAATTTCTTTTAAAGACACTTAATGAAAATCCACTCAATTAAGTTCAAACATCATCGGTTAAAATAAGAAATTTGAACTAAGATAACATTCACCAAATTGATTATTAACCTTAAACATCATTTATTTTAATGATTATTAATTTTTTGATACCATTGATTAAAATGATTATAAATTATCAATTAATCAGCAATTAAAATAGTCAATAAATCTCATATTCCATTAACTAGATAAATTTTATTATAATTAATTTGAATGGATAATCAAATTTAAATTCATTACTTAAATGCATAATTTTACTAAATTATCATTAGTTAAAATAAATAATTGTATATCATTATTATTAACTCGAACGATTAATAAATTCACAAATATCATTAATAATTTTATTCAAATATTATTTTTGTGAAAACTCAAGCTTAAGTTGAACAGGATGTCTAATTTACTTCAATCACTCAAAATATAGCAATATGGGAATATGCATAAGTAAATAAGTGCAACAAATGAATATTAGCAAATGAATGCTAACAGAATGTCCAAATTAAATAGATAGCAAAACAATGGTTTATTCTGCTAATATGATGTCAATTATAATGAGTTCAATCAATTTCTAAGTGGTATATATTTGGCCGAACAAATAACACCGAGCATATGATTTAAATTAATTATTTCTAAAGTTAATAACAAAATCAAATCAATATTATTCAATAATTCACGTATAATTAAATAGTCGCAATAAGTTTTGAACATAAATGAACTCAGAAATGTCTAATAGTATTTAAGATACTATATCATGATCCTACATTAGGTTTAAACAATCTGGTAGCATTTCAAGATGATATAATGCGATCCTAGGTTTGTTTCAAAAAATTAACCAATTTGATCAATTCAAATGGATTATTGACAATATAATAATTTAACTAAGCCAAACAACTAAAAATTTTCACAATCAAGCAGATAATCAATATTTTAATCCACTTTGCATAATACCGAAATGTGAGTTTACTCACTGAGATTCTCGTTATTGCTGAAGCATTTTGATTTGAACAAAAAACAATTAGGTGTTTGATTCTAGCATAAATCCTCACTAGTTCAGAATTTCACTAATCCAATACCAGAATGTAGACTACTTCAGTCAAGCGACATACAAGGCTTGAATCTAACCTAGTATGTGTTAGAAATTGAATTTATAAGTTAACAACAAATTAAAAAATCAAAACACTTTATTATCATAATTAATTATACTCAACTAATCCTTCTTCCACTCAGAATCTTTATTTCCACTCTAGGCTCCTATTTCCACGTCATGGCTGATTGTCAACCATCTCCTCTCAAGCACGTTTCTTCATGACTCGACACACTTACTTTACCATTCATCCTCGCTCCACATGCTCCTCCTCCCTATCACCAACATTTTCAACTCAACCCTCTTCCAACAAGTCCGACCTCCAGCCTTCAATGAGCGACAAGCTATGATCGTGACACTTTTTCGATCGAATTTCCAGCAAACTTCATGGCATGATGTTAATTTCCATCCTAAACCCGTTTCCAAACCCCAATTCGCAACTCGAAGCCCATACAATTTGAAAAAAGCAAACCCTAAGTATCAATCCTTCTATTGGCTTTGGCTAGAACACCAATGCACTCGAAAAAAATGCAGCAACATGAAGTTCTAGGTCCCACGAACGCATAGAAACAAGTTTTCAATTTTTTGATTTTTTTCCTTGTTTGCTTTTGAATTCTTAAAGAGAACAAAAGTTTGTTTTTTCATTTCATTTTGTTCTAGATGTGCACTAACATTGAAAAAAAGAAGAGTGAAATTGTAACAACCTGCTAGTAATGGGCCTAAATTCCAACCCAGAAAAGGCCCATCGAAACTTAGAGCCACTCCAAATATATCGTTGGTTCCAATAAGGATTAACTTAAATAGATATACAGAGTAATCTAAAGCAAAAATAAGAATCTCACACAACGGATGGGACAAAATGTAATAGCATAAATATCAGATGTACCAATTATTTAAAAACCTCAATTCAGAATTACAACATGACTCAAACTTCAAGGTACATCATCATTCATCCCAAATGCATAGCAACAATTGTAAATAAGCAATAACCATAATAACTAGATCTTCAAGAGACTCCTCCTCCAAGAGATCTTTCTTTATCCTTAATAACATGTCCCACCTATTGTCCTGTTGATGTTAAGAGGAAGGAGGTCAAAACATAAATTTCTGGTGAATGAAATACAAGTAAGTTAAGAAGGCTTTTCCTGCAATTAGCAGTTATAAAATTTTCAAGTTATGTCTTCGTAACAAACACACAAGGCAAACATATAAGGCGGATGTCCTAAAAGTCGCTTAATACCCAAAGCTAAATTAAGGGGTACCTCCTATAGTCACTTAATACCATATTTATTTAGGGTGGACATCCCTTTAATCACTTACCCAATGGCGGACCTCAAGCCACTTAAAATCTCGTTCTAATGTTAAACTTTATAAATGATAACTCACTTGTAGGGAGAGAAATAGTAACGACTACTTACTACCAGGCTTTGGTCAAGAACATGGCTTATTATAAGAAGAACCACCTGGCGAACCCTCTGGTAACTATTTAGTTGTCCCTATGGGTGAATTCCTAGCCATTTAATACTTCCCTTGGACGGTGGTTCCTTAGACCATGTATATGTAATCCATCCCTAGGTAAACCCTCTCCAGACCTTAATAAGAAGTGGACATTACTTGGAGAACTACTCTACGCACGCTATCGTCTATTAGGACCATTTAATACCATATAAGGCGGACCCAGTAACCATTTACTTATTGAAAGGGGCCCCAATGACTTGGGTTTTGAACAAAGGAGTGAACCCTAGGAACAAACCTATTCTTAACCGGCTAATACCCAACAAGACATTTCCCAAGGCTTGCCTGCTTCGCACACACAATATATATATATATATATATGTGTGTGTGTGTGTGTGTGTATGTATATACAATTTTTTTTTTTTGAAAATTGGTTCACTTTTATTATCTACTAAAAACAATACAAAAGTCGGGTTAGCATACTAACCGTTACAAACTAAAATAAAAGCGTAATAAAGATACAAATACAAGAAAATTAAAACCTAACTAACATAAATTCGTCCCATGATGAGACCATTATCCCACAATACGGGCAACTCACTGCACCACGCCCGAGCCAAAAGCTCCACTTATCCCACTAGATGCATAACTTTGTGCATGAAACTGCACTTATCCTTCACCACACAAACACTCCACATAATATGCAAACTCATAACCATATGCTATACTGCCAATTATCTTAATCTGACTCAATTAGCACAAAAAAAACACTAAAAGAAGCTGAAATTTGTAAAAACATCTTCATACAAAAACGACGATACACCAGTTAATACAGTACCAAAATCAAATAAGCCAAATCGAATGAAGAACACATCAATTCACTCATGCATTTGATGCTCCAAACTGTCATCAATAGAATTCAACCAGTGCCAAATTGCATCAACAAGTAAATCACAATCATAAACTCTCGGATTCCCAATGAAAAACCGTAGAGCAGTGATTCTCAATATGTGCAGAACTGCCGCAAAAACTTCAGTTATCATGGTTCTCCACATTATAGTTCCACGTTTAAGCAATTATTGGCATGGTTTCATCATTTTCCTTTGAACTGACCATGTGCCCAAAGCAACAAAATGCAGAATAAACATGTAACCCATTTACTATCGTAGGATTCCCCTAAGCTACTCTCGAAGAACAATATGGACTGGAACAGTTGTAGAAATTCATTTTACTATATACAATTGATTCTTTAACACAGTTTAACCCCGTTAAAACTGTAGTACAATAGGAAAACCGCATAGCAGTGATGCACAACCAAATAAAGATACTGATGCAAAACAAATAAACTAAACCAGACGCATAACTAACCAACCAGATAACACATCCCCAAATCGCATGCAAAATTCCGTAAAGAACTGAACTGTAGAAACCCAAATTCAAAGCACAAAGATGATGAAAAACTGGCAGATCGGTTATGAAAAGTCGGAAGTGTCGAGCGGTTAGGCCTACCATTTGTTGATGCTGGACTTGTCGAGCGATTCCGAGTACGCTTTTACTACAAGTTGGGCCTAACCTCGCATCATAGCATACTAATTATAATGGCCCATGACACCTAGACCTCTCAAATTAACCAGATTTACTTGTAGACACTGGACATGTCGGTCAGTTCTGAGCAGACTTCTACTACAAGTAATGGTTAACATCATGTCTACGTGTCATTAATATTAATTAAGACATTAACACATACAAACATACAAGTTCCTATAAAGACATTCAAATTCTATTCCTAAAGTAATCGTATTTATAATGCACTTAATACGCATTTATATACGTTGATTACGTTAAAGATATATATAAGAATATAAACATAAATTAAGCGAATGAGATTAGCGTCCTTAGCACGTATTTGAAATGTCAATCCTATTAAATTCTTAAGCTGCACAAGTCATTTTTTCATATTTTAACCATAACATAAGTGTGCATATGACAATAAAACAGTAAAAACAATCACAACAACATATAAACTTGCAACCCAGGTTTTGACTTGATTATTGTAACAATAAAAAATGAACATAACGCCAATTACATATGTTTATAACTCCTATTTTGAATAGATTCCTTTTCTTATGTTTGTCTATATGCAAAAAATTAATATTTAGATATATAGTAAGTAATACGTTTAAATACTCTATTTTAAGAAATAGAGATTAAAACCTATTAAATTTACAAATTATCCAAATCTTAATCATTTGCCCAAAAATCAAACACGTGAATTTACGTGAAAATAGAATAAAAAGGAATCCAAACAATATTAAAAATCATACAACCTAAAACCCAAATATAACTAGATTGAACATTTCCATGAATAATAAAATAAACGGAGGATTTGAGGGGTTTAATCATGCTTTCTTTTCATATATCCCAAATCCTCCAAGGCACAACAATCCAAATTCATAAATATCAAATTACAGAAAATAGTAACTTAGATGGATTCCACTCACAGAGCTATTAGGAAGAGTAGCAACAAGATTGAATAAAACAGAAATTGGATTTGGCCTTCAAGAAAGAACGCATGCTCCAAGCCTTTCAAATCTAAATATATACATAAGAATCACCATTAGAATCTTATATATATATATATATATACGAATCGAAATTCCAGATAAATCTTAAATCTAATTTTAGAATAAGATAGAGAAGATAGAATAGATTTAGGGAAATAGAAGAAACTAAATCCTTCAAGCTTTCTGGAATTTGAGATAGAAGAAAGACATAATGGAGGCAATGAGAGAGATAGTTGTAAGGTTTAAGATGAAGGTTTGAGGGGCTACTTATACTTGTTATAGTGTTTGTGAACCATTAGATTAGTTTGATTAAATCTAAACAGTCCATTTGATATATATTATAAATAAGTCCCTATATAAAACAACCCTCACTGTGCTTCCCTCTAGGAGGGCAGTCGATACACCCCTCCTAGAGGGGCGGTCGACCCCCCTTCCAAGGTCAAGCCCAGGAGGAAATTCCTCCAAAACGTTACTTTGTGATCGTTCCTTGGTTAATTCTCTTTATTTCTTTCCTTAGTTAATTTATTCTTGTCCCTACTTTGTGTGAAGGTATACACATAAGTTTGAAATGAAAGGGAATATTCTTTTCATGCTAATCCAATTTAATATATTCCCAACTTGTGTGTGTATATATATATATATTTGAAATTCAGACCTTTGTGTATTTATATATACATTCAACTTAATTAATCAATAACTTTTGCATACGGACTATGTTTTTAGCAAATAAAATATAAAAATGGATCAGAATCTTGCTACGAAAGCAACTACAATACTTTCGTGGCCAAATCCCCAATTATCCAAAATTCTATTTTCAGTCTTTTAATATATTATTAATTATTACTATTTATTTTTAAATTAAATTAACCTATATCTAAATTAAGTATATTTTATGGGGTGTTACATTCTTACCCCTATAAGAGATTTTGTCTTGAAATATTTTGAAGGAGTGAAGAACACAACTAAGCTTTAAGCAACCATGGTGTACACCGATATTATTTCAGAAACATCCATAAATATCCATAACTCATAGTGTTATGGATTGCAAACTTTCTATAATGAGCTTAGTCTTGGCGTGTAAGTGTAATATGTGATGCAATATGTATGCAAAACTACCTAACATGCATTTAATTTTATATGGGTGCATAGTGCATTTGCATCACATCCATATCCTACCATCCAATCTAGAAACCAGGATGCAACCAAAAACAATAATTTGGGGGAAAAATAACTACCCGAGAAAATCTTTGGATGAGTAAGTCTTATCTCCTCCTCGGTTTCCCATGTGCTTTCCGCAGGGTTATCTCCTCATTGAACTCAGACAAGTTGAATGGATTTGTTGTGGAGTCGTTTGATTCCGTGCTCGACGATCCTTGCGGTGGTTGAGGGCACCCTAGACTCCAACTTGAGGCTTCCTATGTCCCTAATATCATTAAGCTCGAGTCTGTTGGCTAAATTATGAACGCATTTACGAAGATGGGAAACGTGGAAAATGTTGTGAACCCTCGATAAATGCCAGGAAGATCCACTCGGTAAGCCATCTTCCTGATCTTATCCAAAATCCAAAAAGACTCAATAAATCTGGGAGCTAACTTCCCGGTCTTTCCAAATCGAACTATCTTCTTGAGAGGAGAAACCTAAATAAATACCAAATCTCTGATATCAAATTCCAGTTCTCTCCTCCTTCTATAAGCATACGACTTTTGCTGATCCTGGGCAGCCTTCATTTTTTGCCGAATCAAAGTGATAATCTCCGTCGACTTATGGATAAGGTCTAGTCCTAGTAAAACCTTGTCGGTAGTTTCCCACTAACAAGTTGGCGATTTGCATGGCCGCCCATATAAAGCTTAGAAATGGGCCATACCAATCATCGCTAGGTAACTGTTATTGTATGAAAACTCAACCAAAGGTAATTGTTGCTCCCATGATCCTCCAAAGTCGACTATGCAAGCTCTGATCAGATCCTTCAAAACTCTATTAACCCTCTCTATCTGACTGTCTTTCTATGGATGATAGGCCATGCTTAAACTTAGGGTCGTTACCAACGCTTCATGAAGACTTTTCCAAAATTTGCTAGTAAATAATGGATTTCTATCACTTACTGTAGTAGTTGGAACCCCATATAGCCTGATAATCTCTTTAACATACAATTGGGCAAATAAGGTGGCGGACCTGTTCTTCTCAATGGGAATAAAATGGGCACTCTTCGTTAATCGTTCCACTATCACCCAAATAGCCTCATTCCCCTTCTTACTCATAGGAATCCCATTAATAAAATCCATAGAAATGTGCTCTCATTTCCAAGTGGGAATTTCTAATGGTAACAAAAGTCCTCCACGATTCCCTTGCTCCACCTTTACTCTTTGGCAATTCAACCATCTAGAAACAAATCCTGCCATGTCTCTCTTCATTTATTCCCAATAGATTCTTTTCTTCATTTCCTTAAACATTTTATCAGTTCCAGAGAGAATGGTTATCCTTGACCTATGGCATTCTTCTAGAATCTCATTCCTAAGATCCAAAATCCTAGGGACATAAATTTGGCCATCTCTTCTCATGTTATCACTACTATCAACAGAATATCTACTAGAATGAAGGACAGATTCTCCCTTAGAAACTTTTTCCTCTAACATCCTCAACTCATCATCATGGTCTTGCTCACCCTTGATTGTTTCCAATAAAACTGATATGATCTCCATCGCTCCAAGAAACCCTTGAGCATGCCTCATGTGGTGGTTGCACACTGAAACTAGATAGAAACTCTAACTACCTCCATTTGCTAATCTCACTAAGGATAGCGTGCTTCCAACTTAAAGCATCAGCCATGACATTACCCTTCCTAAGGGTATACTGAATGGTGAAATCAAAAGATGCGAGATATTCCATCCATTTCTACTGTCAAAGGTTCAGATCCTTATGAGAAAACAAATACCTAAGGGACTTATGATCTGTGGATAACTCAAACTTCTCTCTAAGAAGATAATGCCTCCACATCTTTAGAGAGATAACCACTATTGCTAACTCCAAATCGCGGATGGGGTACGTTTTCTCGTGATACTTAAGTTGTCTACTTGCGTAGGCAACTAATCTACCCTCTTGCATGAGGACTGCTCCTAACCCAGTCCCACATGCATCGGTGAAAATAGTGAACATCTTAGCTCCATCCTGGATAATCCAAACAAGTGTACTTATGAGAGATTCCTTCAACCTGTCAAAACCATTCCTACACTTCTCAGTCCACACAAACCTATGACCCTTCTTTGTCAATTGGGTTAGAGGGGTAGCAATTTTTGCGAAGTCCTTGATAATCTTTCGGTTAAAGCCCGTTAACCCAAGGAAGCTCCTAAATTTAGTC
Source organism: Allium sativum (assembly GCA_030737875.1). Lineage (NCBI taxonomy): Eukaryota > Viridiplantae > Streptophyta > Magnoliopsida > Asparagales > Amaryllidaceae > Allium > Allium sativum. The sequence goes on from CM060925.1 coordinate 117,323,415, forward strand.
ACATTTCGAGCTATCTTCCACACTTGGATGACTTCTACCTTAGCGGGGCCTATTGCTAATCCATTCCCTGAGACAATATATCCTAGAAACTTAACTTCTTTCTTCCAAAAGTGGCATTTTGAGAATTCGGCTTTAAGCTGGTTCTCTCTTAAGATTCTTAGGACCCTTCTTAAGTGATCTTATGCTCCTTATGGTCCTTGGAAAAGATAAGGTTTCATCTACGAACACTACCATGATCTTATTGAGTAATCCCCGAAATAACCTACTCATCAGGTCTATAAAGAAAGCGGAAGCATTCATCAATCCAAAAGGTATAACCTACCACTCAAATAGTCATTGGCATCTTAAACTATGTCTTAGGCTTACTTTCTTCTGAAATCCTTAGTTGGTGAAATCCAGTAGCTAAGTCTAATCGGGTAAATATTTGGGCTCCTCCCATATGGTCAAATAAGTTGTCAATCCTTGGTAAGGGATACCTATTCATTTTGGTCAGCTTATTAAGTTCCGGATAGTCCACACATAATCTTAAAGTTCCAACAGATTTCATGGCAATCACTACTGCGGCTCCCCACTCTGAGGTACTCCTACGAATGAATTCCTTTTGCAACAATTCTGAGGTTTGTTTGTCTAGCTCTCTCCTTTCCTTAGAAGCCATGTGCCTTAAAGGCAAAGCTATAGGCCTTGCATCCTTTTCGAGGTATATTATAAATGATATCTCTCGGTGGGGTGGGAGTCCTACGACTTCCTCAAAAATATCAGGAAACTCATATTCAACCGGTACTAAGGATGGTCCTTCAAAATAAGAAGATAAATAAAATAAGGTCGAACTCTACTCCTTGTCCTACAAGGAATCTCTATGCTGCGGCATATGCGGCTTCTCAAACAACCCACTCTTTTATCGCAGTTGAGGAAGGTCCTAAAAACGATAGCCAGTCCATGCCCAAAATAAGACCATACCCCACAAAATCAAGAATATATGCATCACAAAAGAAGCTGACATCACCAATGTACAGTATTAGGTCTTTACAAATAATAGAAAGATGCATAGCCCCTCCGATGGGGTTAGACCCCTTTATCGGATGGCTAAAAAAGGATAAGGGAAGTTTCAAAGAATCTACAATATTTCTAGAAATAAATGAGTGGGTGGCTCCAGAATCAAATAGGGTACATAAAGAATTTCCTAGAATAGAAATTATACCTTCTAGTGCGGGTTGTCATTGATCCCTAGGGGGCTGACTATGAATTGGCACTACTTCTAATGAATAGTTCTGGCCTCTTATACCATCCTTGGCTTTGGGAAGTTCCTCGCTAAGTGCCCATCTTCGTGACAGTTAAAGCATTTTCCTTTGAACTTTATCTTTGCCAAGTTTACTCTATAATCCTTCACTTCGTTCCCTTTCTTATGGCACCTAGAACAAGTCTTGGCTTCCATCTTGAATTTACTGCCCTTCTTCTTCTTGAGCCAGAAATTCTTTTTCTAATTCTTCCCATCACCAGAAGTACCTCCTACTTTCTCAGTTGTCTTAACTTCCTTAACAATTTTAGCAGAATATAAGATAGTTGCCTCAACCATAGCCTCAAATATTGCTAATCCATTCCCTGAGACAATATATCCTAGAAACTTAACTTCTTTCTTCCAAAAGTGGCATTTCGAGAATTCAGCTTTAAGTTGGTTCTCTCTTAAGATTCTTAGGACCCTTCTTAAGTGATCTTATGCTCCTTATGGTCCTTGGAAAAGATAAGGTTTCATCTACGAACACTACCATGATCTTATTGAGTAATCCCCGAAATAACCTACTCATCAGGTCTATAAAGAAAGCGGAAGCATTCATCAATCCAAAAGGTATAACCTACCACTCAAATAGTCATTGGCATCTTAAACTATGTCTTAGGCTTACTTTCTTCTGAAATCCTTAGTTGGTGAAATCCAGTAGCTAAGTCTAATCGGGTAAATATTTGGGTTCCTCCCATATAGTCAAATAAGTTGTCAATCCTTGGTAAGGGATACCTATTCATTTTGGTCAGCTTATTAAGTTCCGGATAGTCCACACATAATCTTAAAGTTCCAACAGATTTCATGGCAATCACTACTGCGGCTCTCCACTCTGAGGTACTCCTACGAATGAATTCCTTCTGCAACAATTCTGAGGTTTGTTTGTCTAGCTCTCTCCTTTCCTTAGAATCCATGTGCCTTAAAGGCAAAGTTATAGGCCTTGCATCCTTTTCGAGGTATATTATAAATGATATCTCTCGGTGGGGTGGGAGTCCTACGACTTCCTCAAAAACACCAGGAAACTCATATTCAACGGGTACTGAGGATGGTCCTTCAAAATAAGAAGATAAATAAAATAAGGTCGAACTCTACTCCTTGTCCTACAAGGAATCTCTATGCTGCGGCATATGCGGCTTCTCAAACAACCCACTCTTTTATCGCAGTTGAGGAAGGTCCCAAAAACGATAGCCAGTCCATGCCCAAAATAAGACCATACCCCACAAAATCAAGAATATACGCATCACAAAAGAAGCTGACATCACCAATGTACAGTATTAGGTCTTTACAAATAATAGAAAGATGCATAGCCCCTCCGATGGGGTTAGACCCCTTTATCGGATGGCTAAAAAAGGATAAGGGAAGTTTCAAAGAATCTACAATCTTTCTAGAAATAAATGAGTGGGTGGCTCCAGAATCAAATAGGGTACATAAAGAATTTCCTAGAATAGAAATTATACCTTCTAGTGCGGGTTGTCATTGATCCCTAGGGGGCTGACTATGAATTGGCGCTACTTCTAATGAACAGTTCTGGCCTCCTTATACCATCCTTGGCTTTGGGAAGTTCCTCGCTAAGTGCCCATCTTCGTGACAGTTAAAGCATTTCCCTTTGAACTTTATCTTTGCCAAGTTTACTCTATAGTCCTTCACTTCATTCCCTTTCTTATGGCACCTAGAACAAGTCTTGGCTTCCTTCTTGAATTTACTGCCCTTCTTCTTCTTGAGCCAGAAATTCTTTTTCTAATTCTTCCCATCACCAGAAGTACCTCCTACTTTCTCAGTTGTCTTAACTTCCTTAACAATTTTAGCAGAATATTAGATAGCTGCCTCAACCATAGCCTCAAATGTAGCTCGAAAAGTAACTTGTGCCAAAAGCATCTCCTTCGATAGTGAATTCAACCCCTTTACAAACCTAAGGGCTTTGTTTGTTAGGGTGTCCACCAACCCCTACCAAACTAATACAACACAATAAAGTTTGTCACATACTCTTTTAACTCCATCTCTCTTTGCTTTAAATGGTTAAACTTTTCTAGTTGCACGGTCTTCTCTGCATTAGTTAGGAATTTGTACTCGAAATGAGTCCTAAACTCTGTCCACATAAACATTTTACCCCTCTCTTGTGAAATCAGGTTCCACCATTCCAAGGCATCCCCCTTCAAGTGCCAGGCTGCTACCCTACGCTTTAGTTTATCTTCCTATTGGGTAGCCTCAAAAATCCTTTCACACTCCAAGATCCAAGCTTTCGCATCTACAAAGTTCTCAATTCCCGAAAAAGGTCTTACCTCCAAAATTTATAAAATCTTTACAAAGGCGAGGGTGAGCAGCTAGTTCCGCCGGGGAAGGATTAGTAACATGGACTTGCTCCATAATCCGAAAATACTGTAATTAGAACCATTCTGGCAAGTAATGAAGCCCTGCCTAATTTCCCTGTTCGGGGTAATTATCGGCCATATCTACTAGCTGAAAAAGGAAAACCCTTCAGTGAACTTCCTACGATAGTATCAAGGCCCTAAAAGAAACAAAGATAAGGTTGTCTAGTATAATTGTGTATGTTTTGAGGCCTTTTTCAAATAACAAATAAGTCTCTCATACCTATATTTCCCCGTAATCAGGCAACTTATGCTCTGATATCGAATGTAACAACCCGCCCGAAATGAGCTTAAATTTCGACCTAAAAAGAACCCATCGGAACTTACAGCCACTCTAAACAGATTGTTGGTTCCTATAAGAATTAACTTAATCAGATATACAGAGCAATCTAAAACGAATATCAAAATCTCACACAGTGGATAGGACAAAATAAAATAGCATAAATATAAGATGTATCGATTATTTAAAAACCACAATTCAGAATTACAAAATGTCTCAAACTTCAAGGCACATCATCGTTCATCCCAGTTACATAGCAATAATAGTAAATAAACAATAACCATAATAACCAGATCTTCAAGACACTCCTCCTTCAAGTGATCATTCTCCATTGTCAATTACCTATCTCACATATTGTCCTCTTAATGTTAAGAGGAGGGAGGTCATAACATAAAGTTCTGGTGAATGAAATACAAGTAAGTTAAGAAGGCTATTTCCTGCAATTGGTAGTCGTAAACTTTTCAAGTTATGTCTTCGTAACAAACACACAAGGCAAACATATAAGGTGGACATCCTAAAAGTCACTTAATACCCAAAGCTAAAATAAGGGCGGGTACCTACGATGGTCACTCAATACCATATTTACTTAGGACATATATCCCTTTAGTCACTTAATACCCAATGACGGACCTCAAGCCACATAAGACTCCATTCTAGTGTTAAACATTACAAATGGTAACTCTCTTGAAGGGAGAGAAATAGTAACGACTACTTACTACCAAGCATTGGGTTAGGAACATGACTTCTTATAAGAAGAGCCCCCTTGTGAACCCTCTTGTTACTATCTTGTTGTAGCTACCCGAACTTCTCGGTCGGTCTAAATCGAACAAGAAGGCATACTGCTTTGAGAACACGACGTATCAGAAAATAAACAGGAGAACATTTCATTGTTATTACAACAATTTACATCAGAGTACAAGATATCAGAGTACAAATAAATAATATACAGTGGAAAATATCAGAGATTTAAATTACATAGCAACAAAGATAAAATACATATATAAATGTGCAGCAGAAAAACAACAACTAAACACGACTGAAAGAAATACACGGATACAAAGCATTCCATAGTATAACTCCAGCTGTAATCCAGGATCCTATGAAAAGAAACATCTGCAAACCAAAACAACTAGTTGCCCGTGTGGAAAATATAGGCACACAGAGTTTAGGTGGGAAAACAATAAACTCCGAGTCAGTCATGGGACTGGTGTAAGAATTAAAACAGTTATTAGCTTTATTTTAATGTTGGGTAAATCAAGGGACCATGCAGTATAACACAGAATGGGTTTTACCCCCCTCCCCCCACCCCTAAAATACCATAAAACAAACAATGCAATGCTAAAAGAGAAAATGAAGCAATTATAAGACTCTGGTCCCATCACACAATGCAACGCAAGCCGGAGGATAAAGTTTTACCTTATAATAGCCAAACATGCTTGATACATGAAATTTATCTTTTTTTATTATTATTATTATAAGTGTAGAAATCAACTTCAAATATAAATTTATCAATCGTAGACGGCATAATACTTCATCCTACTATATCGCCATATAGGTTTACAACTGAAATTTGTAGTCGCGTATTGGAAATTGGGTTTCCATCTGTGAACCAAGGCAAGCGATCTTCCTTTTCGATTCGAGACACACTAGCAATGCCTCAGGATCACACCTCTGGGTAACCCTAGGTTAGCGTCAGGGTCGGTCAGCCATCGCTGATTAGTTATACCATAAACTATACGTTAGCCAGTCCTATCGGACCTACAACCTGGTCGGTACGTCGACCATATGAGCTTTTTAGTCGGCTCTATATTTGAGGCACCTCGCAATCCATCATCCAACATCCACATAAGTAAAGTGCGTGGGCTCCATACCATGACATCACTTCTAGCTAGAAACCGACGTATGTCCATTTCCCTGCGGTCCTCATCCCGTTTTTGGTTCATACCGAGGTGTGAAGCTTGCGAATTAACACTACACAAAGTTGCACTATATTAAAATTGTGCTTTGATTATCATCCACAAGACTCTGCTTTTCAACAAAATCCCTAATAATTGCATCTTATCATGCCACATTGTCAATACATACCATACCATTGATTTCTACCAATATATAACTTCTAATCTCGTACGTCTCAGAGAAGAGTGTTAAACAAGAGAATAAATTCGCTGCCACCAAATAGATATATATTTAACAGAGATCAATGAATATATCGCGAAATATAATGTTAGATATATAATCCATTTGCAAGTCTGTTCTGGGTCTGAACGAAACAGGAGACACCTTATTCATCGTCTCATATATCCAATACAAGAGAGATGCCCTCGCATATCCGGTCGATCTCTAAGTATGTCTGGATGATCACCACTTATTAACTCGTCTTACGTGTACTTCCCAATCGATACATTAGTAAAATCCAAACGATGTGAAGATCTCTGGTCTTCAACCCCCGTCTTCATATCTTCGACTTTTAATCGTCGTATCAGTTATTCAGAATGGATTAAACCTGGTCTTTCCGAATAATTTGCGTATCTTATAATCATGTGAAATATAAACACATCATATGCCTCATTCCAATCTAGAATATTCTTTTATTCAAATATTCATGGAAATCATTTCAAAAGATTTTATAATATCTTTTCATAATTTAAACCAAATTAAGGTTTATCAGACTAGTCGGGATTTACGAGCCATGTCGAAATAATCATTCATTTTATTTTCCTAATCCTAACCTATTCATCTCATAGAGCAAAACTGGTAGTACTCCATATCTAACACCCATTGTGTTATTGGTAAAATTAATTACCATTTCCCCTTTCAAATCTAATTAAAGATTTAATTATCGCATGGAGTATAACTGATGATGCTCCATTCTCGATCATTTCTTAAATTCGGTAAATTTAATTACCATATTCACATTTCAATCTAATAAAGATTCATTAAAACTCCATTTAGTTTTAATCTCAAAAATCACTGCTTAATGATTATGCAACTTTTTGGAAATTAATCCTATCTTTAATTGGGTTAAAGAACCAATGTCATTTAAAACACAGTTCACAATAAACCCAAATCATCTTCCATCAAAATGGAATCTTCATAGAAATCAAATCAATCGTAATTAATATGAATTTTCATATCAAACTAATACTATAAGTGGAATAACGGCAAAATCTTTTAGATTCCATAAATAGTAACAGTCTTCCTTTGCAGAAGCTCATGTCGATTATTACTAAATTGAATTCCATTCAATTCCAATTTAGTATATTAAATTGGAAAAACTTTACTTTGGAAATTTTCATTAAATTTTAATTAAAAGATTTATAAATTCCAAATCATGACTTCGTTGTTAATTGTGTCAAAGAACGAATGTTATTTAAAACATCGTTCACAATGAACCCAAAATTATATTTCGATTCAATTCTAATTAAATGTATTAAATTGGAAAACTTCACTAAATCTTATTTGAAAGATTTATTATATTCCATCTGAGTTTAAGAAGAGTATTATTAAAAATACGATTCACGATAAATCTAAAATCTAATTTGATATCAAATATAAGGCTTTGAATAGAAATCATATCGACTTATATTCATCATCAAATTTTGAAACCAACAGATATCACATTAGGAATAACAATATCTATATCTTCCAAATTCCTCAACGATATCCGTATAATCACGAAATCCAATATCGAAATACCCGAAGATATTCCCAATCAAATCAAATCCAGTTTTTATATTGGAAAACTCTGGTTAGATTAAAACCATTATAATTCTTTTTAGTTCTTTTACTCAAGTTGGAAAAACAACCTATTCTAATAAAAATATCTTTTATCTTTACAAAACTAGAATATTTCATCCAAAAATCATTCCAAATCATTTATTATGATTTTACTTAATTTATTTATATTTTTTAATAATTTTATTAAGGACCTTACAGTCGGTTTCCAATATCGACTACCGAACTGCATCCATAGCGACCTTTTCCAAAACTAATTTGGTCATATTTTAAAATCTAACCGTTAGATTTCAAATCTTTTATATTCATTTGAAATCTCTTTTCGATGCGAACCCAACGGTTCCAGTTTTAGGAGAATCCGACGATCAGATCCCCCGTTATGTCCATTCAAAGTCAATGGTCGAAATCCGCAAATGGTCGCTGCGCGAAACGTTCTATTTCAGCCCATTTAAATATATATAATGCATTTCGTCGATTTTCATTTAAAACGTATTTTATAAAATGTTTTAATATCTCGTTTAAAAACAATTTCAACTTAAATTTCAATCTTAAATCAAAATTGAACAATATATATAATTACAATATCAAAATAATAATATTTTCAACATATTAGATTGAAATCAAACCTTTTAGATATTCATTATAAAATGAATAAAATCGATAGAAAAATCCATTCGAGTTAAAATGGCGTACATCTACTTAACTTGGCTTTGTATTCATTTTAGTCATGAATATTTCAATACTTTCGTGTCCATCCAAAATCAGACATCAAAATCATATTTTGATTCTTATGGAATATTATATTGAAATTTTCATTATTTCCGAATCGGAATATGGCTCAATCAATTACCATATAATTTTATTTATAGGGATTTCATACATCGCATGTATTCAATAATAATTGTAAATAGTTATTAAACATCTAATTCACATCCAGAATGCAATTTACAACTGTATAAGCATTAAATAATTTAATAATGCTTATAACAGTCTGTCAATCAATCGGTTGACATACAATTAAATACAAGGGAAATGTGTAAACTAATTATCATCTCGAGGCCCATGCGGGGTTTTCAGCCATCAAACATATATTGTTATTTGTATACTCGGGCGATGTGTAAAATTATCGTTCCAATACTCTTGTGGGGTTTACATCACAGTCCATGTGAATTTATCTATATATTTGAGAGACAGGTGGGTAAATTGTCATCCCAAAATAATTTATAATATAAACGTTTTATTTATCAACACTTATAATCACAGTTTAATAATGATAATAATAAAACTATAAACATCCATCAATTACCGAACAAACATTGCAATCATAGGCAATCAATATATATTCAATTATAAAAATAAATAATTATACAAATAATTTGGATGAGAGAGTTCTCACCTTGACCGGTTATGAAATCGTTACTAAAACGATTTTTTTTAATAAAATTAAACAGATGTTTAATTTTATCAAAATTCCAACTAGCTCCGTTTCTATTCTAGTTTGTTCCATGATGCAGTGTTCGACGACGCGATCCCTATGGACTCAAGTTTATCCACTTCTGTTTCTATTTGAGAGAGATAGGGACTTTCGAATCTTTAATTACATAAATGGGTTAACATAAAGTAATTAATATATTAAACAATTGATTAACCATTTAATCATCTTCCTTCATCGTTTAACTCAGCAAACCCGTGTAACCGAACCCATTCGTACGTTCCAGTCTTCCACCCACGCACGCTCCCCAAGGCCATGGCCGGCCGATCAACCTACATCACGTCAGAGAACGTTGAAATCCCTTCCCACATCCGGAGGTACGACACGCTCGCAGCCCCTAGCTCGTCGAAATCCGCCACGAACGTGGCCTGTTTGAGGGCCAATTTCTCTCGATCTAGAACATTATGCAAGATCCTGACTGTTGATTACGTAGATCTCTCGTTCCTCTTTCATTTTGTAGTAAGAAGTTTGTTTTGATTTTGCATGGATTTCGGGAAACTTTGGGATGAAAGATAATGAGATATCGGCCATTGATATCATGGAGGCGACACAGACAACATTATGAAGATTAGGGTTTAGTTGATTTATTATATATATATATATAATATTTCAATTCTAATATTACGTGTTATCGCTCCAATCTTCAAACGAACCCCAACGACTTTTGCTCCGAACCAAATACCCTCATTCCTGACACAATGGGATATGTTTCGTAAGCCTACTTGATTATTTCAGTCATTTTTTATCAAAATTAAAATATAGATCAATATAACATTCAAAATTGATTTTCAATATACATTTTCAGTTTCCACGACTACATACTCACTCCAAAAATTATGGAATTTGGAATCTTGCTATGTTTTACAAATACGGCCATAACAAAACTAATTTCATCCAGTGTGGAGACCGTTTGAAAAATAGCCTTAATTCTAACTTATTGAATTCATAACTAAAATGCAACATGCATTTAAATTCACTATGCTTACATACTAATTCCAGTGGACTTGAAATTTTAAATTTGACAGTAATTTGACGTTTTGGATCCAACAAAATTATTTTCGTCGAAAACGAAGGTCGTTTGCAAAATGACAATTTTTAAGGGCTTAAATAATATTAAAATACTAATAAATTCCATAGTGACTTATTTTAAATTTTGAATTGGTCATAACTTACAATTTATAAAACGAAATCTCAAATTTTCACATTCGTTAGAAAGATATAACTAATTAGATCCTATCATTTCTTGTTTTACTGAAATCCGATTTATATTGCATTTTGTATAATCATTTAAATTTTCAAACTATCGCGCTATTACGAGTTTGTTTTAATTGAATTTTAAATTTATACACTCAAACTTCGATTTAAATAAAATTTTAAATCATTAATTCTCAAAATAAATCATTTTAAATTCTTAAAATCCATTAAAATCAATTAAATTGGTTCCAAAAATCAGGGTTATTACACTTGTTGTACCCAGGGGTGAATTCCTAGCCACTTAATACTTCCCTTAGACGGGGTTCCCCAGGTCATGTATACATAATTCGTCCCTCAGTCAGCCCTTTCTAGAACCTATATAAGACGCAGACATAACTTGGAGGACCATTGACACGACCCGAAATCCCCGCCCGGCGTAGACCGAATTGGAATGCGGATTGTGTGAGAACATGACGCATCAGAACGCAGAACAATAGAATTTTTCATTGCTCTTACGACAATTTACATCAGAGTACAAGAATATTAGAGTACGAATAAATATTACACAACAGAAAAAATAATATCAGAGATTAATAATTTACAAAACAACGGAAATAAATGTCGTCATATAGGTTTACAACTAAAACCGAAAAATGTCGTATTGGAAGTTGCATTTCCATCATGAGTCAAGGCAAGGGATGGTCTCCTCACTGATTTGGATCACCTTTAGAAAGATGACCCAGGATCACATCTATGGGCAACCCTTGGATCCTGCAGGGTCGGTCTACTCCTAACGTTTGTGGATTGGTTATTCCTGAACAATACGTTTCCCAGTCCGAGGACCACCAAAAATGGCCATTGTCAACCAAACATATCTGAGGCGCCTAGCTTTCCATCATCCACATAAGTAAAAATGTCTGGGCTCCATACCATGGCACTACCTCTAGTTAGAAAGAAACGTATGCACTCCCTGCGTCCCTTAACCCGTTTTAGACTCATACCGGGGTGTGAGGCTTGCGAATTAACGCTATACACAAAGCTATGCTTTTTAAAGCCGTGCTTTGATCATCAACCACAAGACTCTGCTTTTTAACAAAACCCTTTCTCATTGCATCTTAGCATGCCACATTATCAATTCATACCATACCATTGATTTCCACCAATATATAACCTCTAAGCTCGTACGTTTCAGAGAAGGGTATTAAGCAAGAGAATAAATTCTCTGCCACCAAACAGATACATATTTAGTAGAGATCAATGAATACAACGCGAAATACAATGTCAAACATATAATCCATTTGCAAGTCCGTTCTGGGTCTGAACGAAACCGGAGGCACCTTATTTCTCATCCCATATGTCCAATACAGGATAGAGGTCCCCACATATCTGGGCGATCTCCAAGTACATCTTGACGATCACCACTTAGTACCTCGTCTTTGGTGTATTGCCCAATCAAGACATCAGTAATCATCCATTCGATGTGAAGATCTCTGACCTTCAACCATCGTCTTCATCGTAGACTTTTAATCGTCGTAATAGTTATTTAGAATGGGTTAAACCTGGTCTTCCCGAATAATTAACCTATCTTTATAATCATGTGATAAATACACAAAGATAACACACATCTCATTCCAATCCAGAATATTCTTCTATTCAAATATTCACATCTTTGGGTAAAGGTTCCCACTAATTTTATCAAAGATAAGTTCTTTTAAACTTATTCTATAATCTTCCTTTGGATATCATTTTCAAAAGAATTTATTTTATCTTTTAACGACTTAAACCCAATTAAGGTTTATCAACTAGTCGGGATTATCAAGCCTTACCGAATACCATTTATTTGTTTTCCCAATCCCAACCTATTCATCCTATTGAGCAAAACTGGTAGCACTCCATAACTAACACCCACTGTGTTATCGGTAAATTTAATTACCACTTAACGTTCAAATCTAATTAAAGATTCAACTACTACTTGGAGTAAAACTGGCGGGACTCCATTCCGAACAATTCTTGAATTTGATAAATTTAATTATCGCGTTCTCATTTCAATCTAATTAAAGATTCATCAAAATTCTAACTTAATTTTAATCCCAAAAATCATTACTTAATGATTATTCAACCTTTGGAAATCAATCTCGCCATTACTTAGGTTAAAAAACAAATGTCATGTAAAAACACTGTTTATTATAAACCCAAATTCATCTTCCATTAACTATGGAATCTTCACGGAAATCTGAATAATTTACAATAAATATAAATTTCTGTATCTGGCCAATACTGTATGTAACACCCCACATCCATTAGTATCACTCACAAAGGGAATGCACTAAGTTCTGTGGAGAATTTAGGGTAAAAGATGCAGATAAATTACAAGACAGACGGAAATTAAACAGCGGAAAATAAAACTTTGCTTTATTGATAAAATAGTTTGTACAATGGTTTCTTTACAATATCAGAGTATCATCTGTATTACAAAAATAAAGAAGCATAAAAACAACATTTATATTCCCCGATTTTAGCAAGAGCCAGCCATAGCATCTGAAAAGAGAATCCAAGCAAACTTCGACGGATCTTCAAGCTGGGAAAGAGTGGCAGTCCCACTTAACATGAGCTAAACTATTCCCTCCTTTACTACCTGGGGGGGAACGGAAGAAAAGAAGACGAAAGAAAAACAGAGTCAGACATAAAGCCTGAGTAAGTTCAGTAACTTCTAGCATGTGAACATGGAAAAACAAAACGACATGAATTAACTGAATACAAGATTACACCATGACGATAGGGTCAACAAGGTTAGACAAGGTAGTCACAAGATATGCTAAGATAAGATAAACTGGATACGCTCTAATACTTTTGCCGCTTCGCTATTTCCTTGTTATACCGGTTTCTATATCTCTGCACCGCCTATCTAGTGTCCCAACTAGTAACGATAACGTGATCCCAATCCCTGTATTTTCCATTGCCTTCCGGCATACATTCATTATTTATTACCTAGATCAAATCTAGGGTTTTCTATCAAGTGCTTTCTAGATTTAACTAGAGTTTACGCTATCCGCTGAACGCTTCTCGGACTCAGGATTTATGCCACCTAGTTCAACTAGGAATTATGCTACCTGTCGAACGATGCCCCCAAGTCTAGGACACACTACCTAAAGTGGTATATGTTCCTATACTTCCCCACGCCTGTATCACGAATCGTTATCGCTTGTCTAGATGCACATGTCCTGTAATGTGCGACCCGAGTCCTGTGTCAGGGCAAATCAAGGAATACAGAACTCGGTCGGGAGCTTTCAGATATCTGCCGATGCAGATGCTAAGGTCTGTTTTTATTCCAGTGGCAATGGTCCCACTTGACCCCTCCCTCAACTAATGAAAGGCACCCTTTGTAAAATGAGAACTATACGCCGGCCCCTGGTGCCCCACTATCCTATGGCCATTCTCACCCATAACTAGATAGCAATTATGGTCTTTTGGAGTTCTCCGCCTTTCCGCTTCACGTATCTCGATTGACTCAAGATGGATGGTAGACGACGAGTTGCTATCACAGGGCTACCGTCTTCTCGCCGAATCACGCTGGTCCATCCTGGTCTTTAGGTTGCCATGTATTGCAACCAAGGCATACTCCTGGTTCTTCTACGCAGACCTTATCCTCTGTGAGCCCAGGAGAATCATCTGCAGCCTCACAGAGGGATACCAAGAGTATCCTCACGTCCCCTCGAAGCCTCGGGCTTCCTAACCCAATTCGTTGGAGCCTTCTTTTTACTCAGACGGACATTCGCTCCTTCCCGTGTTATACTAAGAATTACTACTTAGTTTTACTAACTAATATTTACCACTTAGTTTACAGAATCGTTGTTTTCTTAACTAAGGTTTACTACTTAGTTCCCTTTCCCGTCAATTTGGATTGGTTAAGCGTCATTAGTCAATTCAAGCCGACTTAGCCCTCTTCATTTATCCTGTCAAACTGGTTAAGTGTTATCAGAAATTCATGTTGACTTAACCCCACCACAAACCAAGTTATATTGGTTAAGTATTTCTTATTACTTAACCTTACCCATTCACCCTGTATTGCTTCAGTGTTCCTTTTTAACTTAACCTTGCCCGTCTGTTTTAACTAACCTGTTATTAACGGTTAAGTATTATCCCTTCATGTTTTAGACTTAACCCTATTCCTTTATCAAAATCTGATGGTTAAGTGTTCAAGTTTACTTAACCCTACGGTCTAGCCCAGCTAACATATCAAATTGGCTAAGTGTATTAAATCTTACTTAACCCCAACCTCTAGTCTAGTTAACATGTAAATTTGGCTAAGTGTATTAACTTTACTTAACCCCACTTTCTAGACTAGTTAACATGTTAATTTGGCTAAGTGTTTTCTTAGTTACTTAACCTCTACAAATCTTGTCTTGTTACTATGAGTTTGGTTAAGTGTCCCTGTGGACTTAGCCCTCCGTTCTAGCTTAACTGTGCTTAAGTTGGTTAAGTGTTCCTATGGACTTAGCCCTCCCATTCTAGCTTAACTGTATGAACCTAACCCCACCTACCAGTCTTGTTATCATGTTGAGTTGGTTAAGTGTCTTAGTTAACTTAACCCTAGCATTCTTGTTCTAGCTTTAACTAAATAAATTAAAGCCACGACCACTCACATTAGACAGATATTGTTGCGATTACTGGATGTGCCGGTTGGTTCCGGGCAGGTTTACATCGCAACTCAGTCTAACCTCGGGTTAGGCCTATTCGTGTTTTCTAGTTCAAAGGGTTTTGATTAATTTTCAAATCAGGTTTTGAAAGTAACCATCCCATCCATCGGATCAGTTAGGGATAGCCAGGGAGAGCAGGAAACTTGTATTTTCCAAACTCAAGCCTAGACACTATCCTCTCTGTCACCCTAGAACTTTCTGGTTAATTATTAAAAGAGATGTCGTTAACAAACCTTTAATTTGTCTAAATTAACATTTCCTCATTTAGGACAAATTCTATAAATAAATTAATCCTAATTTACTTATTTCCCAATTACTCTTTTAATGTAAATTGTCAACATTTAATCTTACGGCCCATTTTCCCCTCTATATCATGTTTATGCTTTTTGGTATGTAAACCATACCAAATGAAGTGTCACTAACCATGATTTTGCTAATCCTGACAATTACTCCCAATTATGGCCAATCTCAAGTTTATGCCAATATACTTATCGAGCCAAATTAGCTAATCCAGTTCTGATTTAACATTCTAATTCACGTCAAACTAGACTTATTACTCTAGTTCACAATTCATGTAAATGCTAGATTTACATGTCAATACTAGATTCAAATTACACAATCATGTAATTCCTGTCAAATTTATCCCATTTGCATTTCTATGAACATGCCATAATACATGTTCCCAATTTATGCCAATTTCCAAGTTTGTAACTATGTTTTAGTAAATTTCATATTTTGCCCCAAATCGCATTCCCACCGTTCGTATAATCGTGATTCAATCTAGATTATAGATAAATCTAGATTCGCAGAAAATAGGGAATGAACCAAAGATGCTATGCAAAAGATAGACATAATAACTGGCATAAAAAGGGTTGAATAATGACGTCGGTTCAAGAACATGGGTAGATCTAACTAAATAGGTAAATTCCCAAGGTCTAAAACCAAGAATAGACAGAATAAAGACAGAGGTTCAAGAACATGGGTAGACCTAACTTAATAGGTAAATTCCCAAGGTCTAAAACCAAAGATAACCAAGAATAAACTGAATAGAATGTCAGGCCTAGATCCAAAATAATGTCAGTTTGTTAAACAACATGGTTTTGTAACTACAATGTCATGGGCATAAATAATAATCTTATATCCATAGTCATAGGCAATAATCCTCACAGTTCAATGAATCACAGTCATAGGTGATGTTCATAGTCATAGGCAACGTTCATAGTCATAGGAAATATTCATAGTCATAGGCAATGTTTTATGTCCCAAAATCAAAGGCTTATGTTCATAGTTCCAAGGCATATGGTTCCAAAGTCCATAGTTTCACAGTCACAGTCTTATTGGTCATCGAATCACAATAGTTCTTAATTAGGTCCAAAGGTACAAGCACTGATTCAAGTAGAAAGATTAGGCATAGTCTTTTATCCCTTTAATTTCATGTCACGAATAAAAACAAAACGTTCAAATCTAAAAATAACTGACTTACGGAGATTAGATTAGAATAGAAAGGAGGCGTTGCTATGATTCGTGCGATGTTTAGCCTTTAATCCTTATCTTGAAGCTTTGAATCTCTTCTAGACAACTTGAGCAGCATAACCTTGTCTTGGATTTTTGTATTATCTTCTTATTTTTATATTTTCTCAGAGGCAGCATAAGGATAGAAAAGAATTGTGAATAGAGAAGAAGACCAGGGCTGTTTATATAGTGTTAGGCGGACGAACCTGGTCAGAATGGCGTCTAGATACAGAAGAACGAACTGGGTGCAGAAAACTGGATTTCGGGACCCATGTCGACTGGGCAGTCGACATGGAGGGGGTGGTGTCGACAGCGCAGTCGACACCCCTGTCGACTTGACCTGGGCGGGAATTTTCCCGCCCTGCCCCCTGTGTGTTTGAATTCGAATTTGGCTCTAGTTTTTAAACTGTTTTGAACTTGGAATTTTCTGAAAACTTTGACGGGCCATATCTTGGTCATACGGACTCCGATTTTCGAAAATTCGGACTCTATTTCGCGTATTTTTCCGAGACGAACGCAATGGCGTAGCCCGTTTCCCTTGATTTTGATTTTAACTCTTAATTCTGCCTTGATTCGTGAATCTTAGTGTTACAGAATTACGGGGTGTTACACTATATAAGTGGAATAACGGCCAGGCCTTTTAAATTCCATAAATATTAAATGCCTTCCTTCATAGAAGCTCATTTCGATTATTATTAATCGAATTCCATTCAATTCCAAATTAATTGAATAAACTTGAAAAAACTTTCTTAAATCTTAATTAAAAGATTTATAACTTTTCACAAGTAGGCTCGAGAACAGTATCATTTAAGATACCATCCAAAACGAACCCCAAAATCCAATTTGATATTAAATATAAGATCTTAAATAGAAATCATGTCGTCTTCCGTTCAATACCAAATTCTGAAACTAACAGATATCGTTTTGGAATAACGATATAAATATCCTCCAAATTCTTCAATGATATCCGTATAATCACGGAATCTAACATAGAAAATATCCGAAGATAATTTACATTTCAAATCCATTCCAATTTATATGGTGGAATTTCTGGTCATGTTAAAAACCATTCGCAAATCCAATTTATTATTATTTCTAAAAATCATTGGATTATTATTCTAGTTATTAACTAGTTCATTCGGATAAAAATGTTTTTTTATCTTTTCAAACTTAGAGTATTTTATCCAAAATCTTTCCCAATCATTTATTATGATTTTACATAACTTATTTATATTTTTAATAATTTTATTAAGCCCCTTACAGTCGGTTTCCAATATCGGCCACCGAACTGTATCCATAGCGACCCTTTTCCAAAACTGGTTTGGATGTATTTCAAAATCTAACCATCCAAATTTAAATCTCATATATTCTTTTGAAAGATCTTTTCGATATGAACCCAACAGCTACGGTTTTAGGAGAATCCAACAATCGGATCTCCCGTTACGTCCATTGAAATTCGCGAACGATCGCTGCACGACACGTTCTATTCAAACCATTTAAATATATATAATTTATTTCATCGATTTCCATTTAAAACATATTTTATAAATGTTTGTAAATTCTTTTAAAAATGATTCCAACTTCCATTTCAATTTTAAATTAAACCTGAACATTGCATTTCATTATGATCTCATAATGATAACATTTTCAAAATGTGATATTTTGAAATTTCGATCTTCTCGGTTTTCATTTTTAAAAATGAATAACATCGATATAAAATTTCTTTTGAGTTAAAGTAGCGTTTATATATTTAACTCAGCTTCATATTTTTATATTTTCGTGTCCATCCAAAATCGGACATCAAAATCAAACTTCTAATCTTCATTGAATAATATATTATAAAAATGTTCATATTTATTCTGGACTGGAATAAAATTTCAACCAAAATCATATGGATCACATTCATCATGTACACCCAACGATAGTTGCATACAACTATCGACATCCAAAATGACATCCAGTGTGCATTTTATTTTCATATGAGCTTCAATTAGATAATTGACGCTTATATTAATCTGTCAATCTACCGATTAAGTGCAATTTCACACAAGGGAGATGTGTGAGTCAAATATCATCCCAAGACCTATGTGGGGTTTTCAACTAAAAAATAATTAAATAATAAATTATTTATTCCATCTAATCAATATTATTCGAATGGGTGAACATAAACAAGCTGTTCGATTTATAAATGGATTTTTTTTAATCTAATTTCAACTACCACAAATAATTTAAACACATTCAAATCATAACATAAATAATCAGCCATTGCCATTTAAGGCACAACAAAGTGTCCATCCACACTGTTTAAAATACGAGTTTCGTATATTCAAACAGCGCTTCTAATGCAAATGATTTTGTGGATAGTTCATGTATGGAACTCAAGGGATATCACATGCAATAGATAAATATGACTGTACAAAATATTTGAGTGAGAGAGTCTCACCGAGATTTTTGATTGTTATAATAACAATCGTTTTTTAGTTAAATTAAATGCTGGTTTAATTTAACCCAAATGTCCAACAAGCTCCAAATTTGACCAAATTAGTTGGTTACGGAACTCTCGTCGATACGGTTCCAACGCATCTTGAATCTCTTAATTTCGAGTTCGTATGGAAAAGTTATGAACTTTATAAGTTCGCATATTTACGCCAAACAAATATTCTAGCAACATATCTTGATTTTAACCAACTAATTAACTAATTAAAGCTAAATGATTCTCACCCCAAGCATTGAACAACCATAAACTTCACCATCGACGCTCCACGTTCTTACTACGAGCCAAAAATATCGCCTTTCTCACTCAAACCTGCCAACATTCGCTCGAATACACTCATGCACTTAAGGTTTTAAGCATAAAGCCTGGATTTTTAGGGTTGTTTGAGCTTGAGGAGAGCATAGGGACCCACGATCAGATTTCGACAGCGAAGTGCTACAGTGGTGGAGGGCTATGGGTGCTTGCGTGGTGATGTGGGGTCCACTAGGAGGAGGTAGCACTTGAATTTGGAGCTAAAAAAGCAACCTTTAGCTAAATGGAGAGGAAGGAAGGGTTTTGGAGAAGGGGGCCCACATTGTCATGGCCTGCTGGTGGTGCCGACGTGCTACTCAGGTGTCGGAGGGGGCAGCGACATCCTCTAGGTGGCGACATGGAGGAGCTAAAGAGGAGGAAGCC
This sequence comes from Allium sativum, assembly GCA_030737875.1. Taxonomy (NCBI): domain Eukaryota; kingdom Viridiplantae; phylum Streptophyta; class Magnoliopsida; order Asparagales; family Amaryllidaceae; genus Allium; species Allium sativum. Next base: position 117,343,133 of record CM060925.1, read on the forward strand.
ATTAATTTGGTTTTAAGCTTTTAGGTTTAGTTTTAGAGAATGGAAGAATAGTTAGTGTAAATTAAAACTTAGTTAGGAATAAATCAAATCATGTAGGCACAATCAAGGGGTGGATGCCACATGGAAGAGAGAGAGGGGATGATTTGTCTAATTTTGATTGGTGGAACACTATTTATGAAGTCACACATCTTGCCAATATATTAATTCCAACGTGCAAATTTCGCTCTAGTCTCATGGCCACATGTTAACTCCAAAAATTAAGAAATTTGGAATTTTGCTACATTATGGAATTACGGTTCCAATGAATCTAACTGTGCCGAATTTGGAGACCGTCTGAAAAATGACTTTATTTTCAGCTTAAACTGAAAGCTAACTGAATTTTCAGCTTACATTTATGTGTCGTTCTCTCACATACGAACTCCATGGACTTGAAATTTTGGATACTACCATATTTTGGCATTCCGGATCCAACAAAAGTGGTTTCACTGAATTTCGAGACCATTAGAAAAATGGTCCTTTTTCAAGTGATCGATATAGCTTTTAAGATAGCGATTTTAAATTCGTACTTATAAATCAAATTAGTAATTTTACTGAGCTTGTTTTAAGTCAAATAAAATATAAAAACTAATTTTGAAATCATTCTCAAATTTTATTTAGTAAAAATAACCAATTTATATCCAAAATTCATTAAAAATAACTTAAATCGAAATTTTAAATTGGTTCTAAAATTCCAGGTTGTTACAACCACCCTACACACGTTATCGTCTACTAGGACCATTTAATGCCTTATAGAAGAAAGGCAGACCCAATAACCATTTACTTGTCGAAGGGGCGGGCCCAATGACTTGGGTTCAGAACCAAGGAGCAAACTTTAGGAACGAACCAAGTCCTAACCACTTAATACCTAACAAGAGATAGGTCAGCCACATAATACCTTTTCCCAAGGCAGTCCTGCTTCGCACACAACACACACACACACACACACACACACATATATATATATATATATAAACACTAGATATCTCACATTAGGCCTACTACTTGTAGCTGCTGGATTTGTCGAGTGGTTCTGGGTAGGCTTCTACTACAAGTTGATCCTAACCTCGCATCATAGCATACTAATTATAATGCCCATGGCATCTAGACCTCTCACATTAACCAGATTTACTTGTACACGATGGATATGTTGGTTGGTTCCGGGCAGACTTCTGCTACATGTAACGGTTAACCTCGTCTACGTGTCATTAATATTAATTAAGCCATTAACACACACAAACATACAAATTCCTTTAGGGACATTCAAATTTTATTCCTAAATTAATAGTATTTATAACGCACTTATTATGCATTTATATACATTGATTACGTTATAGATATATAAGAGTATAAACGTAAACTAAGCGAACGAGATTAGCGTCCTTACCATGTATTTGAAACGTCAATCCTATTAAAAATTTAAGATGTACAAGTCGTTTTCCCATATTTCTCCTCAACCATAACATAAGTGTGCATATGACAATAAAATGGGAAAAACAGTCACAACAATATATAAACTTTCAACCCAGGTTTTGACTTGATTATTGTAACAATAAAAAATGAACATAACGTCAATTACATATGTTTATAACTCCTATTTTGAATAGATCCCTTTTCTTATGTTTTTTTATATGCAAAACATTAATATTTAGATATATAGTAAATATAACGTTCAAATTTTCTATTTTAAGAAATAGAGATTCAAACCTATTAAATTTACAAATCATCCAAATCTTAATCTTTTTCCCAAAAATCAAACATGTGAATTTATATGAAAATAGAATAAAAAGGAATCCAAGCAATATAGAAAATCATTCAAAAGAATCGCATTCTTCTTTTATTATTACAACAACCCAAATATAACTAGATTGAACATTTCTACGAACAATAAAATAAACGGAGGATTTGAGGGGTTTAGTCATGCTTTCTTTTCGTATATCCAAAATCCTCCAAGGAACAACAATCCAAATCCATAACTATCAAATTACAGAAAATAATAACTTAGATGGATTCCACTCAAAGGGATATTAGGAAGAGTAGCAACAAGATTGAATAGAACAGAAATGGGATTTGGCCTTCAAGAACGAATGCATGCTCCATGCCTTTTAAATCTAAATATATACATAAGAATCACCATTAGAATCTTATATATATATATGTGGGGGGGGGTGAACCTAAATTCCAAATAAATCTTAAATCTAATGTTAGAACAAGATAAAGAGATAGAATATATTAGAATAGATTTAGAGAAATAGAAGAAACCTAAATCCTTCAAGCTTTATGTAATTTGAGATAGAAGAAAGACATAATAGAAGCACTGAGAGAAATGGTTGAAGGGTTTATAATGAGGGTTTGAGGGGCTGTTTATAGTTGCTATCGTGCATATGAACCGCTAGATTAGTTTGATTAAATCTAAACAATACATTTGATATATATTATAAATAAGTCCCTACATAAAGTAACCCTCACTGGGCTTCCCCACAGGAGGTTGGTCGATGCCTCTCTTAAAGGGGTGGTCGACCCCCCTTATGCGGTCAAGCCAATGAGGAAATTCTATCAGAACGTTGCTTTTTGATCGTTCCTTAATTAATTCCCTTTATTTCTTTCCATAGTTAATTTATTCTTGTCCCCTACTATGTGTGAATATACACACGTTAGTTTGAAATGAAAGATAATATTCGTTTCATGCTAATCCTATTTAACATCTCAGCTTGTATATATATTTATTTGAAATTCTAACCTTTATGTATCACTATATACGTACAACTTGATTGATAAATAACTTTTGCATATGGACTCCGTTTTCAGCAAATAAAATGTGAAAATGGATCAGAATCTCACCACCAATGCAACTATAATACTTTCATGGACAAATTCCCAAATTTCTAGAATTCCATTTTCATCCTTTCAATATATAATTAATTATTACTGTTTATTTTTAAATTAAGTTAACTTATGTATAAATTAAGTATATTTCATGGTGCAGAAAAGTGAAGAAGTGGGGGAAGTGATTGAAATTTAATTTAAGTGTTAAGCTGCTTTTTTTAATTTTTATATTACCTAAAAGTAGCATAAATCACAAGTTAGACAAAATTTACAAGCTGACATCGTATTTATCCCCATATGAGTCTAATCACCATAAACAAAAACTTTAAAATTTTGCAATTGATTTTGATTTAAAAGATTTTTAAAATCTAGTTATACTAGCTTGTTTTTAAAAATTCAACTTAGCATGTATGATCATGCGATAAGTCTGGTTGTCGCGAAATTTGACCACTTACAATAATTTACTATTCTGGGTTTGATGAAACCGGTTTCGTTGGAATCCAAGACAACTTTCAAAAATAATATTTTCGTATTTAAATATTATTTCATAATACGATTTAGATATTGATTCAAATCCAAACTATTTATTGTTGAAATAGGTTTACAAATGGATTTGTATTCGACAATAATCAACTAGAAGGAGTCAACGAAGATTATTGAATCCATTTAGTTAATATTTAATTGTTAGTTCAAATCTTTTTAATAACCACTAAATTGAAATTTAAATTAATAAATTCCAAGATTCCAATTACTTAAATGTTTACAATTAATTAAATATGTAAAATCAAATAACTGAAATTTTGGGATGTTACATTCACGTTCTTAAAAGAATTCCATCCCCGGAATTTTCGAAGGAAATGAATGACAACAAACCCTTGAATTTAAATTTAAGTTTAAATGTGTTATTAATTTATTTGACTTACTCCTAAATTTTTGGAAATTTTGGCAGCACCTCCTTAGCACGACTCGATACAAAAAATGATAAACTGCTACAAGGGCCTCCAATCAACTCAAAAGAAAACAAAAGTCAAGTGGTTTCCCCATGTCTAGGGCAAAAAATCACCAAACAAATCAAAAACCCAATACTAAGCTACTACGTACCTCTTTTGCATTAAATTTTATTTTATTATCTCTAAGATAATGCTAGTGCACATGAAATCAACTAGCTATCTCTTGCTTCCCTATACTTACATAATACAGAATAGAGTAAGAATAACAAAAGTGTAGTATGATCCAACAAACAAGCGTATGCAACCAAATTACAGAGTGTATCATGTATTAAACCAATATGCTTCCAATATTCTACAAGAAAAATTAAGAACTACTTTTCCAGGTTTATATTCAAAACATACTTTCTAATTTCTTCGAATAGAAGAAAAACAAAATCAGAATCAATTATGACAATGAAAGGGTTTCCCCTATCAAAGCATTGTATAAATCTAGAAACAATGTAGAGCATCTAATGGTATTTCGGTTCCTGCTACACAACAGAATAAATAAATCTATCTGGCGAGTCTTTCGATCGGAAAACTCCCAAAAGCCCAATTTAATCATAACTAAGTATTTGAAAATTTACATCACACGATTTTTCAAATTCACCGGGACTTAAATCCTAAAGAACAACAATTTTTTTTATATCTTAGTTTATAAAATCACACGATCAACAAACTCAAAGCAATCAAATTTCGAATAGGAATAAGTAACACAACAATCAAATAAATTTCATAAAGGAAAATTCTAAAACTTATATTCAAGTTTACATGATATCCATATGTTGTGAGTAAAAGTTGTATATATGTAGATATGTATATAGTGTCAAGTTTGGTGTAAATATGCTATCAGTATCAAGTTGTGGGAACTAACAGCTTGGTGCCGACAACGAATCCAAGATGGCGATACCGCAGCCAATACCAAGAAGATAATACAAGAAGCTGATACCGAAGCCAAAGACGATACCGAAGAATATAATACAATAAGCCAATATTGAAGCCAACACCGAAGTCAATAATAAAGTAATGAAGCCGATACTATAGCCAAGGAAACAATACAAGAAGCCGATACGAAGAAGTAACGATGTCGATGCTGGAAGGCGATACCAAGAAAAAATGCCAGTGGCATAGATGTAATTTTCCATTTCATTCCTTGTATAAATAATGGTGTTCTGCTGATTTGAAAATTAATAAGAAAGATTTATCTTCTCTTATCCATATAATTTCTTCTTCGTTTATAATATGGTACCAGAGCAGCGATCCTTAAAATAAATTCAAGATCTCAAATCTGTTTCTCAATCTTATTCGAGAATCATGGGAGAGACCAAATCAGTGATGGAGGTCATGCTGACGATATGTAAGATAACTGAGCACAAGTTGAGTGAATCAAATTACTTCAACTAGAGTAAAACTATTAGATTATATTTACGAAGTATTGATAAAGATAATCATCTAGTTGAAGATCCATCTGACAAGGATCCAGTGATTTGGCTTCGAGATGATGCTCATTTGTTTCTTCAAATCCGAAATACAATTGAGAGTGATATCATCAGTTTGGTAAATCATTATGAGTTCGTAAAAGAAGTTATGGATTCTCTAGAGTTTTTATATTTTGAAAAGGAAATATAAATCGGATGTATAAAATTTGCAAGTCATTTTATCTAGTGGAAAAACAAGATCAATCACTGATGAATTACTTTATGACACTTAAGATGACTTATGAAGAGTTTAATCTGCTACTTTCTACAATGATAATATTAAAGTGCAGTAGAAGCAGAGGGAACAAATGGCTTTTATGAGTTTTTGGCAGGTCTCCCATCTGAGTATGAATTTGCTAAATCGTAATTTTTATGTGGATTGGATGTGACATCATTCATGATGTGTTTAGGAGGATTCTTAGAACTGAAGTCTCAAGTTCAAATCCAATTCCATCAGTTCAACACAATAGTGCTTTGATTAGTAAAATTAATAAACTTCAACATTAGAAACCTAATTAGAACTCATACAACAGGGAGGTTAGAATGCTTGGATATGAAAACTAGACAGTGAAGTCATGTGCATATTGCAAGAAATGAGGGAACACTAAATTTGAATGTTGGAAGCTACAAAATAAGCAAAAACTGGATGGAAATCAACAAGCAGCTAATGTTGCGAAAGACGTAAGATCAGGTTAGCCAGAATGTTATGATTTCAGATGAAGAATTTGCTAAATTTACTGAATATTAGAAAGGTCTCAACAGGACAGTTCAACCTATTTCTACTATTGTAGAAGATAATAGCAGTTTTGCCAATCTAGGGAGAACTCAATAGGTCATTGATTCTGGTGCTACAGATAATATGATAGGTAATCGTATTTTTCTCTCGAGTTTTCAATCATAAATTCCTACTCATAATGTCACTTTAGTTGATGGCTCCTCTTCAAACATTCAAGGATTGGAACAATAAGCCCAACTTATTCACCCTCTCTATCAACGTCTGCCATAGATATACGTAAACTTGCATTCAGTCTACTCCCTGCTAGTCAAATAACACAAAATTGAATTGTTTAATCTCGTTCTTTCCATCTTATTGTATATTTCAGGATCTCGTGACTCAAAAAATTATTGGTAGAGGATGTGAGTCAAAGGGACTGTATGTACTCAATGCTCCTTCTACCAATCAACAATCATTTGTTTGTTCAAGTATTTCTCAAACCTTAAAGACACACTGTCAATTAGGGCATCCATCTTTATCCTTTTTAAAGAAATTGTATCCACAATTTAAATCATTACAATCATTGAACTGTGAATCATGTCAGTGTGCTAAGCATCATCGTGTAAGTTTGAGTCTTAAAATAAATAAAAGACCTAATTGTCCTTTTGAGCTTGTTCGTTCTGATATTTGGGGTCCATCATATGTGATTTCTAAAACAAGGTTTAGATAATTTTTTATCTTTATGGATGATTATTCATAGATAACTTGGTTGTTTCTTATGAAAAACTGATCTGAATTGTATTCAATCTTTTGTTCATTCTGTGCTGAAATCAAAACTCAAATTAATGCTTCTGTTAAAACCCTGAGGAGTGATAATGCAAAGGAGTATACTTCGAGTTTATTTCAAACTTACATAAGTTAAAATGGAACGCTGCATGAAATGTCTTGTGTTGACACGACATCCCAAAATGGAGTTGCTGAAAGAAAGAACAAATATTTGCTCAAAACAGCACGGATAATGTTATTTTATATGAATGTGCCTGAAAGCTTCTGGGCTGATGCTGTTTCCACGACATGTTTTTTAGTAAATCATATGCCTTCAGCCGTTCTTAATGGTGATATACCATACTCAATCCTCTTTCCAAACAAATCTCTATATCCTATTAAGCCAAAAGTATTTGGGTGTACATTTTTTGTTCTAGATGTCAGACCACAAATTTCTAAACGTGGCCCAAAATCTGTCAAGTGTATATTCCTTGGTTATTATCATTTGCAAAAAGGATACAGATGTTTCTGCCCTTCTCTAAATAAATATCTGATATCTATTGATGTCACTTTCATGGAAGAAACACCATTCTTTTAGTCATTATCTGGCTTATCTTGTAATGTCCCGACTTTTTCTAACTTTTGATAATCATTTTAATGAGGAGATTAAAATGAAACAAGCCATTTAACAAGCTAAAAACATATGTAAACATATGTATGGATAAATAAAACAAATAATGTACATATTTAAGGTTATGATTAAACTTGATTAACATAATACAAATATGTAACATTTAAAACCATCACTTGAAAACATATTAAAAGTATATATACGTATAGGTGTATACTTAAAATACATATATAGGATATGTATAGTATACACAAATAATGTACATACTTGTTTATATTTTAAGATTTGAAAATATAATATAAGTATACAACATTCAAGTACAAATCATAACATGAATACATATTGGAAATATAACAGCATATATTAGTATAGTTCAACGTGTATTCAAAGCAAGAATCTTGCAAATAAATCCTTAACTATTCACTTAAGGAAGATAACTTGAATACATGTAAAAAGGAGCATTTTTTTTTACTTTAGAAGTAAGAAGGGCTTGGAAACAAACAAAGTCAGTAAAGTAAAACATGTGCAGGGGATTCATTTCGGCCATAACAATATACATGAACATATAAATATTGCTCACGACATGTTTGGGTAAATGACAAAGAAAAAATCTCAAAAGATAATGCATGTAAAAACAAAAGAGGACAAGTCAATATCTTAATGTGATGTTACCATAAATAGTATAACTAAGAGTAGGTAATATACATCACCTACAAACCCACAACATCAACTTGAAATTAAAGAATTCATAGTAGAGAAAATATCTAATACTTAAGGGCCAAGTAAAACCATTTTAAATTACCATTCAAATCTAAGGAGAGGTGAGTCATACAATATCATTAAATGAAAGCATGGGTTGACTATTGTGTGCTTCTAGAAGAAATAACATATGACAAGGTTATTGGCAAAAATATCTAAGTAAACAAACATTTTCTCTCATGAGTGTATCCCTTGAAACATGACGTAGGAACTAGATAAGAGGAGTAAGCCTAATCTACATTTACTATAGAAACATGTGAGGAAAATGGATTTTTAACTCATGAAGTTGGCTATAAATACACACCAAAACTCACATTTTTCTCTTACACAAACAAACACTAAGTAGAAACTAAATATTGAAGATCTTGTTCTCTGGAAATTGGAAAGCTTTAAGGTGAGTAAAACCTTCTCTAAATTTTTAGTGTTTAATTCTTTAAACTACTGATGTTAACTGTGTTGAAAACATCAATCTGTATGCTGCAAGTTACCGTTGAGATTAACACCATCATTTGCCAAATAAATGATGCTAGAAGACCTTCATTTACATCTGTTGTAGACTGTTAGTCCATGTATAAGAACACTAATAGGTTTGCACAAGTTTCTGGATAGTTTTAAAACCATAGAAAAATACCTGTTGCTGTGTTCTGTAAACACAGGACAATTTAGACACTTGTTCTTAGAAATGAATACCAGAAGATTGCTCACCCTAGGTTGATGTAAATATAGAATATAATGTATACGTTTCATACATTAGCAAATATAAACAAAGAAGGAACATTGAAAATCATGCAGTTTCAAAGAAAACAGAAACAGGATTCTCTGTAAACCTACTGTAAACAAAAAATTCCAAACATCGTAAAACCAAGATTTATGTATATGAATGCAATCACAATACAAAATGATGATTTTTTAATGGTAGTTTCGTGATTTTAAACACTGTGATGAACGAGAAATTCTGGAATGATCGGAAAATGGACTTTGACCAATTTCCGACGATCGAGGACGATCGACGCAGGCGAACTCTGAGGCGCGAGGCGTAGAGGAGCGTAGGGGTTCATAGGTCATAGGAAAAATACCAAATGATTTTTCAAACACATAAATTTCGAATACAAATCGATGTTAGGGTTCATGGGTGTGTTTGGATGGTCGTGGTTCATGATAGAACTGCTCATCGACAGTGACAAGGGGGAGGTGCGGTCCAAGGGGAATCAGAGCGTGATGGAGCCACGGTGGTGTAGTAGAAGTGGGCGGTGATCTGATTAATGGTGGAGGAGAAATCGGAGCTTTCTCCGATGAACTCATCACGACAGAAAAAGAGGGACACAGTGAAATCACTGTAGCGACGGTGGTGGACAGATCTGGAGGTGGCAGCGTGATCAGGAGGTGATGGGTGACTTGTGGAGATGATCGGAGATGATCAATGGAGGCCGATGCGGTTGTGCACGTGCACGTGTACGTTTGCAGGTGATAGAAGGAAAATGGTGATCGGGCAAAGGATATAGTGGTGATCGGAGGTGGTTGGCATGGTGATTAGCAACCTGGTACCTTGGTACTTTGCCAAGTACCAAGTGATACTTTGGTAAAATAGAAATACGCGGTCGTGGCATGGATTTTTTGAAGAAACGCACGGTGACCGAAGGCCTGGTACTTTGGCACTTTGGTATCTGGCAAAGTACCAGGTGGTACTTTGGAAATCGCAAGCGCGGCAGGGAAAATCTAAAATAACGGACGGTGATGGAAAAGTGGCACTTTGGTATTTGGTATTTGGAAAATTACCAGTGGTACTTTGGCAAACGCATGCGCAACCCTAGGATCTGAAGCGAAATCATGGCGTTTTGAAGCTGGTACCTTAGGAAACTGGTACTTTAGTCAATACTCTTGAAAAGGAGCTTCTGAACGAAGTTTTTAATTAAAATTTGTTGTAATTAAAATAGGAAATAAATAAAATTTAAGAAAATAAAAATGTAATTTTAATTTAATCAGGCATAGGCAAGTGGAAGGAAGAAAATGGCAGGAAGATCAAGTACAGAAGTTGACCGGAGAATTTCTACGAGTTTAAAATGTAGAAATATGAAGAAAATAAATTAAATATATTATTATATTTATTTATTTAAGTTAAATTAGAAGTAATAAATAATTTACCAGAAGAACAGGAGCATTAAACATCATCTAAACATCGATGTTAAACGTAGTAAAATGCCGTGTGCGACGCACACACTTTAACTGTTCATTTATAAAAGGTATTAAAAATATCCAGACATGAACAAAATAAACATATACTGTTACGTTAACTAAACCCATAAATACAGGCGTATAAACTGAATTATAATCATAATAAGCTGATAATTGTTTATCGACTATAAAAGACATTTCGTACATCGTTTCGAAGAGTCCGGAATAAATATTCCACTTCGACTCGAAGGATACGATGCGTGTCAGAAATATTGAAGACGGAGATATGCAAGGACTATTTTAAATAGTACCGTCGGTCTGTTCAGTCCCAGGATAAACCCAAATGAACGAGTGTCTGACAATGTATACCAATTAGATTCTACACATCGAATTTATGTTAGTATATTACGTTAGTGGCGGAGAAATTCGTTTCTCTTAGCTTCATTACTCGTAATACATTTGGGTAATCGAATGAGTGTTTTTGCCGGATATGATGGTGTGGCATTCAAAATAATTGAAGAAATAATCTGTCAGAAGGATAAAAGTGACCTCAAACCTCACAACCAGGAAGTAACAAAAGTTGGACTAGGCAGCATGGCTAGTTTGGTCATACCCAAGCAGGGTATACTATCACCATCTGGAGAATTTTCGTATTTAACTTCTTAATCTCTTTTCGCTGCTGAAGCTTTCGGAATATGGTGGTTTGAGCCCAACCATGGAGGTGGTAATATATTCGTTACACTCAAGCTAAATGAGTGGACGGTCATGTGTGGTCGGGTTGCAAGACGTTCTTGTTGAACCCCAGTGTACCCTCCCTAGAGTACACTGATCAGTAGGTGCTCCCATACCTTGTTTGTTGGAATCCAGTCTCCAATAAGCACTCTGCAGTCTTAGATTGTATACTATATACGTGAACGTGAGATGCAAGCGTTTCACTAGATAATTATTTATTTGACAAAAACTATCGTAATATCAAATGTTTTGATATAAAAAACTTGGGTCATTATCCATATATTAGTTATGGATTGGTCTAAAGATTTCTAAAGTAAATGAATCTGTCAATGTGGAAACCTTATCTCTTATTTCCCTGTTTACATCTTTTGACTATGTTTACTCACACCAGTCCCCTGACTGACCCGACGTTTTATTTTCTGTGTTTCCTAAACTCTTGGGTACTCATAATATTTATTATGAGTAGACAAGTAATTCAGGTAGGCAAGTGGAACCTTATGAAGTTCAAGTTCAAGACCCGTCTAGTAGTATAACTATTTCTATATATTTAGTTTAAGTATCTGTATTATCCTAAATGATCATGTATAATTATGATGTTGTACTATGATGATGTAATATGATGTTGTATTATGATGTATCAGACCCTGTTATGTAATATATTATGTATTTTTGAAATTCTGCTGTGAGATTCTGATGTTTTTCTTATTGTTCTATTCTATTAGTTATATCTTTTCTATCTTATCTTCTAAATTCTTTCAATAATGACACGACTTTCGAGGCATCAAAAATCGCGTTGTTACATACCTTATCAAAGTCAGGAAAGCCATGAGGAGAATGATGATTTTCTTGTGCATGAAATGTTACAGTTTGTACAAGAAGAGAACAATATCAATGATTCTATTGAAACTGATTTATCACCTTCTCGTGATACAGCTCCATCTACATCTGATACTATCCCTCCACTTGAATATGAACCTTTTGCTGCATTTAATCCTAAGACTGATCTTCCTATTGCTCTATGAAAGGGAAAACATCAGTGCTCACTGTTTCTTCATTTGTCTCATATAAAATTTATCTTTATCAACTCATTCACTTATCCCTTCTCTTGATTCTGTTTCTATACCTAAAACCAATGAGGAAGCATTATCAAATCCTCGATGACGGGCTGCTATGGTTGAGGAAATGAATGCTCTTGAATATAATGAAACATGGAATTTAGTTCGGTTATCTAAAAATAAGAGACCTATTGGGTGTAAGTGGGTATTCACTATAAATGCAAACTTTGATGGTTCAATTGCTAGATTGAAGGAACATTTAGTTGCAAAAGGATATGCAGAAATTTATAGATTTGATTGTTTTGAAACTTTTCCCTAGTAGCAAAGTTAACTTCTATTTGGATGTTTATTTCATTAACAACAACATATAATTGGAAACTACATCAGGTTGATATAAAGAATGCATTTCTTCTTGGTGATGTAGAAGAAGAAGTTTACATGGTTCAGCATCTCGGATTCACTGCACAAGGGAAGAGTGGTCTAATGTGCAAGTTAAAGAAGACACTATATACATTAAAAACAGAGTCCTACAGCCTGGTTTGGAAAGTTCGGTAATGCAATGGAAATCTTTGGAATGGTGAAGAATATATGTGATCATTCAGTGTTCTGTAAGAATACTAAATCTTGTATCTACTTGTGGTTTATGTTGATGATATTGTGACAATTGACAATGATGAACAAGGTATTTCATCCCTTAAGATCTTTATTTACAACCAGTTTCACACTAAAGATTTAGGAGACTTGAAGTATTTCCTATGTGTGGAAATTACAAGAGATAATGGTAATATTTTTATGTCTCAATGAAATTACGCTCTTGATTTACTGGAGAAACTGAAAATTTAGGTGTTAAACCTAACACTATTCCTGTTCCATTAAAATGTAACATTGTATAAAATGGTGAGTTATTCAAAGGTCCAGAGAAATATAGGATATTGGTACGAAAATTAAACTATCTAACTGTTACACGACCTGATATTGCTTTCGTTGTCAGTGTCGTAAGCCAGTTTATGGCATCTCCTACTATGTATCATTGGGGGCATACTGAAACATATTTTGAGTTATCTTAAGGGAACCGTTAGTCAAGCAACTGAGTACAAGAATCGTGGGCATACAAGAGTTGAATGTTTGTATGATGCTTATTGGGCAGGAACAAAATTGGATAGGAAATTTATATCTGCGTTTTGTGTATTTGTAGGAGGAATTTGATTGCATTGAAAAGCAAGAAACAAAATGTTGTTTCTGGATCGAATGTTGAATCCAAATATAGAGCTACGGCTAAGGTAATCTATGAAGTAATGTGGGAAAAACATCTTATGTGTGAAGTTGAGATAAATATTGCTAAACCAATAACTCTCTATTGTGACAATCAGGTTGCAATGCATATTGCATCTAATCCAGAGTTTCATGAGAGAACAAAACATATTGAAGTAGATTGTCACCTTATTAGGGCGAAGGTTCAACATGGCCTGGTTCTGACAAAGCATGTTAAGGCTGAGGAGCAGGTGGCTGATATGTTTACGAAAGCACTGAATGGTGCTAGAATCAAGTATTCGTTAGCAAGTTGGTCACGATGAATGTCTATGCACAAACTTGAGGGGGAGTGTTGTGAGTAAAAGTTGTATATATGTAAATATGTATCTAGTGTCATCTTTGGTGTAAATATGTTATCGGCATCAAGATGTTGGAACAAACGGCTTGATGCCGACACCGAAGCCAAGAAGACGATACTGAAGCCAATACCAAGAAGATAATACAAGAAGCTGATACCGAAGTCAAAGCCAATGCCAAGGAGATAATACAAGAAGCCGATACTGAAGCCAATACCAAAGAAGATAATACAAGAAGTTGATACCAACGCCGATACTGAAGCCCATAATGAAGTAATAAAGCCAATACTAAAGCTAAGGAAACAATAAAAGAAGCCGGTACTAAGAAGTAATGATGTCGATGCTGGAAGGCGAAACCAAGAAAAAATGATAGTGGCATAAATGTAATTTTCCATTTAATTCCTTATATAAATAGTGGTGTACTGCCGATTTGAAAAATAATGAGAAAGTTTTATCTTCTCTTACCATATAATTTCTTCCTTGTTTATAACACCATAAATCAACCGTACACTAAATTTCATCTAATCGCTTACTTAATTACATGAACTTCACCTCAAAACTAGTCCGCTCACCAACCTTCCTAGTGCGAGCTCCGATCGGGTTTCTTGATTAGAACATCTATCTTCCTTACATAGCCTTCTACTATGATGGAAAATTTCTGTATCATACCAAGAATCCAAATCAAGTGGTCACTGTCGGAATCAAGTGAGAAATCATTTTCTGATTGATGGCAATTATCACAAAGTTATGTATCCAAACTCTAGATCATACATCATACGAACCAAACGACTAAAGCATATACTTCTTACTCAATTCGATTGGTTTTTTAGTTATACTAATCTCTACTAGATCACTTTCACTTTTATTAATAGTATTTTATTCAATACTAAATTATTTATGAATTACTTCATAAATTTCTAACTATGTCTATACTTATTTTATAAAGACAGATCTTTATAAAATATCAAATTAAAACTTACTCTAATTTGATTTCCATTGTCATTAAAGCGATTCGATTGAGCTAAAATAAAATAGGCGTTCGATTTTAGCATAAATTCTCACTAGCTTAGAATTTCATTAATTTAATACCATAATGTAGACTATGTTAATACAAATTCAGCGCAACAAACGACATTTAAATCCGACCTCACATGAGTTAGAAACTGAATTTATAAGTTAATGGTTAATTAACACAATCAAAACACTTAATTATCATAATTAATTAGTTAATTACCCAACCAATCCTTCTTCCACTCATATCTTTATTCCCACTTCAAGCTCCTATTTCCACGTCATGGCTGATTCTCAGCCATCTCCTCTCAAGCACATTTCTCCATGTAATGACACACTGACTTCACCATTCCTCTCTTCACGTGCTCCTCCTCCCTGTCACCATCAACTCGGCCCCTTCTTGCAAGTCCGATCTCTAGCCTTCAACACGCGACAAGCTATAGATCACAACATTTTTTTGACCAGATTTCCACCAAACTTTATAACATGATGCTAATTTTCATCCTAATCCTGATTCCAAACTCCAATTTGCAATTCGAAGTCCACGCAATATGGAAAAAGCAAACCCTAACTACAAATCCTTCTGTTGGCTTCTGCTAGAACACCAATGCACTCGAGATAAATGCAGTAACATGAAATTCTGGGCCTTATGACCGCATAGGAACAAGTTTTCATTTTTATGACTTTTTTTAATTTGTTTTGGAATTTTTAAAGAGGACAAAAGTTTGCTTTTCTTTTCATTTTGGTTTACTGTACTGACGTTGAAAAGATGAGTAAAGAAGCAAGTGAAATGATTGAAAGTGAATTTAAGTGTTAGGCTACTTTTTTCTATATAACAAAATATAGTCAAAATAACTTAAATCATAAGTTAGACAAGTTTTGCAAGCAAATATCGTATCAACACTCACATCAATCTAATCATCATAAATGAAAATTTCAAAATTTTGAAATTGATTTATGTTGACATGATTTTTTGGTCAAAGCCGACATACGTCAAGGTTTTGGTTAGCGACGCGCTCAAGCGTCACTAACATCTTCAGAAAACACAAAACGATTTGGTTGAAGTCGCGACGTGTTCGGAAAAGGTTTAGAAATAACATCCATTCGTAAAATCATTGTCGATGGACTTAGAAAAGTTGGTGCAGTAAAAATACGTGATCATCTCGGTCCGATCAACTCAAAATGGTTGAGCGCGTCGGTTCGATCACGTGGCAAAACTCGTCATGCAAAGATATATCGATTTCGCGAAAAACAATGTCGTGCACTCAAAAACAACCGATCGACACGCGTCGGTCACGAAAAATGGCTTACGCGACTCACTGTGTCGAAAGATGGTAAATTGGCTAAAGTTGATCTGACACGTCAAAAATGCCTAATCGACACGTGAAAATTATGAAAAACCATTGGGTAAAAGTGGTAAATTTGGCATTCTCAAATCGCTTGAGCAACATGGTGGATAGCTCAGTTTTTACATGCATGCATCATGGCAAACAGCCTTGGAAAATGGCTTGGCAAACTTGTTTGGATTTAGCCAAGATCGCATTGCATCAGAATGATGCGATTTCCATGGCGCTGCATCAGCCCCAGCACGAAGAATCACATCTCTACATTGCATCAGGCATGATGCGATATTTGGTAAAGTGGTATGAGGCGGTGGATCTGGCAAATTCTTAGATGCGAAAAATGGGTGATCGCATCGGGTTGATGCGATGTTTCCATGAGGAGGAATTGACAGATTTGATATGAATCCTTAGATACGACATGGAACTTGGCAAATGCCAAAAAATATGGCACAGCAGAAATACCATGCGGATCACCATTTTTTGGCTGGTTCGCACGTGGTTTTGGCCTGTTTTTCAGGATGCGACATTTTGGAAGTGTAGGATGCAATTTTTCGTATCTTACCATGGATGTGATGCGATTTTTTGTCTACGAGCTTGTGGGATGCCATTTTTTGGATACATGTTATGAAGGATGCGATTTTTCTTACAGTCACTCCTACCTAACCCACTACTATAAATACCCTTAAGCTTGACATTCATATGGATTCTTTTTTGGCTAAGAATTTTGGACTTCTTGAAACTCTTAAGCACCATTAATGGCTTCCATCTCCTTCTCCATGACTATTGGACATAGCATGGACTACTAAAACATTGCACACACGTTTTCTATTAACTTTTGGACATCTACAAGGACTTTTACACCGCTTTTGGACTTCTTTGGACATTTTTGGATTTTTTGGACATTGAAGCTAAATTTTGGACAACGTTGACCAAGTCAACTCATTTTCTACCCAATGAAGAAGAAGGACATTTCAGTTAAAGTTCAGAATTAACAATTATTTTGTTATTCTATTTTAATGCTTACTTAAATATCATCAGGACTTGTACAACATTGTAATCAACTATTATATGATCAATGATTACTATGAAATGGACACAGGAATTAGTGCCGAACCACTATAAAAAGTTGTGTTTTCCTACATTACTTTATTTAGGATTTGGATTACCGTGTTTCTACAACATACACTCGAGAGTTGACATGTGCTGAATCCACAATAATTCCCCACGTCAACATCTTTGGTGCGCTAGGTAGGGAAGCATACAACTTTGACTTTTGCTTCGGATTAGATTCTCGAATTTGTCTTCGGATTTCGACTTTGGTTTCAGTCTTCGAGTTCAATTTTGTTACTCGCTTTTCATCTTGGTTAAGCGCAAGAAGCTCGAATCTTTCTCTAAAGCTCAAGGTACAAAGGGAGGAGGATGTCAAGAACTTTGTTCGACTAGAGTTCCATCAAACTACGTCACCCGAGAAGATGTCGATGGAATGTTTAAGAATTTAGCTAATGATTTGAACACCCGAGTTGAGCGACAAGAAGATGCTTTCAATACCTTTCTTGCTCGGATTGAAGACAGGATAAGAAGTACTTCAAGGCCGACTGGATAAGTAGATATTATTGGAACTAGTACCAATGTTCCTCCACCTGCGACTTAGGAATTTGGGGCAACCCCACAAACTAATTAGCAGGCCGATGCCGATCCTTGGACCGGTGTCGGTCCCGCTACACTCGGGGGCACCACTAATCCCGACATCGCTCAACTTATGACACTTTGGTAGGTCAGGTTACGAGCTCCGCTATTGGAAATGTTGCTCAAACACCGGTGCACATAGCTTTGGATGGTAGCACACCCACAACTCCGGGAGTTAGGATTGTGCCCGTTGTAGCTCCTCAGGTTGGAATTCAACCAGATATTCTTCTCACTGATCAGCTGATTCCTAATTTGGACTTAAACACTGGGTCACTAGTGTCACTTTTGATAACCATAACCAGTTGTTTGCTTTCAGCAATAGTTCACAAATCGCAGATGCTATTTGTCGATTAACTCGAGGCAGTGCCTCTTCTTCGGACTTGGATTATGTGACTCAAAGTCCATTTTCTGTTGATATCAAGAATACTTATAACCCACCGGAATTCAAGCTACCGATGTTGTAACCCTATGATGGTCGGAAGGATCCGATCGCTCACCTGATTAGATATATTCGTTACAGGGAAGTTCTCTTTGCTTCAAGAAGTGTCATAGCAAAGTGTTTTACACTTTACTTGATAGATATTGCTGCTACGTGGTTCAGGCGGTTAGAGACGAATTCCATTACTTCTTGGAATGCTTTGGTTAACAGGTTTGTGGAACAATTCAGTGTCAACATCGGTCGACCGAAAAGCGTGATGATTCTCAATGGCATTAAGCAGAAGTTCGGCGAGACTCTGTGGAAATTCTTGAAATGATTCAATGTTGCGGTGGCTTTAGTAGATAGGCTTGAACCGTTTATGGTTTTAATGGCCGTAGCATCTGAAATTTTGGATAAGTCTGACTTCAAGACATCATTAAACCGAGAACTACCGAGGGACTTCAAAGAGTTATATTTCAAGGCTAAAAGAATCCTTCGGGAAGATGATGCGAGAACTAACAAAATGGTTATCGAAGCTAATGCTATTAAAGGCGGGAAACCGTCCGGCTCTGAAAAAGATTCAACTACTGCTAGTCAACCTCCTTCGAGGAATGGTCATCCTACGGGAAATAATCGCAACAAAGCTCGGAGGCAACCTAAGTTCCCATCTTATTCGGAACTTACTCATACCCTCGAGGAGATTTATCAAAAGGTTCATCCCAATGCTCCTTTCAGAAAGCCTCCTGCAAGGGAGTCGACTCATAAAGAAAGAGATACTTGTCAGCATTGCATATTTCATGACCTTGATGGTCATGGCACAAATGAGTGTCGGCATCTCAGGGATATGATAGAAGAACTTGTCAGACGTGGAGAGTTGGCACGATTTGTTCGGACTCGGGCTGTGGTGTCGGGACAAGCACAACCCCTCAAAGAAATCAGGATAGGCCTGAAACTAGCAATCGTCCCAGCAACATTGTTATTAATTGAACCCCTTACTGGCTCTAATGTCTTGGATGCAAGTCTCCCTAACATCAATATCTTGTAGCTTAGATCTTCCGGCTTTGTGGATTCCGTTCTATCGGCTTCGTGGATATTTTGGTTTCTTGGTTTTGGATTTGCTTGGTTTTTTGGATATCTGGTTTTGCCCCTATGGATTCTTGTTTTTGGTTCTTGAGGATTCTTGGATTTTGGATTGTCTTTGGTGCTTAGGCTTTAAATTGGCATCATTGATTCCTTAGCTTCTGGATATTATGACTCTCGAATAATGAGCTCCACACTTTGGCTTTTTCATCTTTGGTTCTTTGGATTTTGGACCTTTTAGTTTTTTTAAACTCTTGTTTTAGCTCCTTTAGCTTTTTTGGACTTGGATATTCGGGCTCCTCCCCGTGGTTTTGGCGTTAAGGACTTCGACCCTTTGTATGTATCCTCTTTTGGTTTTTGGATTGTAAGATGGTTGAATCGGCATTCCCATGTACATAAGCTATTTGTAATCCCTAGGCATGCTCTTTTTCTAACAATGCACCAACACCCCCCTCCAGTTATTAATAAAAAGTTTATTATTTTCAGCTTTGGATTTCGAATGGTAATGTTTGTTTACGGATGTAACAGGAACCGACGAGGTCCTAAACATGCTCTTCGTGAATGATAAACCATTCACTTTCCCTTACAAATGAATTTGGAATAAAAAAGGCTAAGTTCGCCTATGCATGTACGGGAACAAGCATTCGTAGGCATGCTCTTTACTAATGATAAACCACAAGGTTTTCCTTTGGCTTCACTAAAAAATCCCTAACTTTAATAAAATTACTTTGCTACGTAAGGACGCTTGTTTACGGAGTATGAAATCAACAATAGGATTGCAAACTCTAATAAGCATTTGGATATCTTGCCCTTTTGTCCTAGTTCGATAAGAATGCCTTGATTTGTGGCGGGCTTTGGATCCTGTGCGTCTGGTCGGCGGATCCTGCTTGTTTGTCTTTGGGTTGTCCTGTCAAGATGACTCATTTGAATATTGGAATACATCGGGTGTACTTGTTAGTGACCCGAAAAGATTATCCACTCGTGTCTATCTTGGCCTCTTGTCCTACTTTGACAAGATTGCCTTAACTTGTGGCGAGCCTCCGATATCATGCGTCTGGTCGATGGATCCAGCTCATTTGGTTATTGGATTATCCTCACAAGACGATTTATTTGGTAATTTGGCTATATGGTTATTGGTTACTCTGGATTTACGGATTTCGGGCTTCCTCAATTTCTTGGTTATGGATTTTCTGGTTATTCAGGTTGTGGGGCTCCTCCGATACTCCAGATATTCTGGATTTCTCTGAACAATCCGGAGCGATCATCGGCTTTCGTTGGATTTTAGGTTTTCCATCTTTTTGGTTAATGGATAATACGATTCAGAGCGATCGTGGATTTCTGGTTTATTGGCTTTGGATTTCAGGATTAATACGATCCAACGTGATCGTGGCTCTTCAGTTTTCTGGTTATAGAAGCTCACTTTAGACTTCTCCCTGCTTTTGTTTTCAGATTCCTGGTTTTCTCGCAAAACACATCTTCCTTCGTCATGCAAGATATGTTTTGGGGGGCAAATGTTGACACATTTTTTTGATCAAAGCTGTGACACGTCAAGGTTTTGGTTAGCGGTGCGTCAAACGTTAATAACATCGTCAGAAAACACAAAGCGATTTAGTCGAAGCCGCGACGTGTTTGGAAAATGATCGGAAATAGGTCAATTCGTAAAATCGTCATCCATGGACTCAGAAAAGCTAGTGTAGTAAAAATATGTGATCGTCTCGGTCCGGTCAGCTCAAAATAGTTGAGCGCATCGGTTCGATCGTGTGGCAAAACTCATCGCACAAAGATATATGCATTTGGCAAAAAACAGTGTCGCACACTCAAAAATAACCGATCATCACGCTCGATCACAAAAACTGGCTTGTGCGACTCACAGCGTCGAAATATGGTGAATTGGTTAAAGTTGATCTAGCACGTCAAAAATGTCTGATTGACGCGTAAAAATCATGAAAAACCATAGAAAACACCTTGGTCGATCAATTTGGTCAATCTAGTAACTTTAACATTCTCAAATCACTTGACAACATGGTGGATCGCTCATTTTTTACGTGCGTGCATCGTGGCAAACAACTCTGGAAAAATGGCTTGGCAAACTCGTTGGGATTTGGCCAAGATCGCATCGCATCAGAATGATGCAATTTCCATGGCTCCGTATTAGTCCCGGCACAAAGAATCACGTCTCCGCATCGCATCAGACATGATGCAATATTTGACAAAGTGGTACAAGGCGATGGATCTGGTAAATTCTTGGATGCGAAAAATGGGCGATCGCATCAGGTTGATGCGATATTTCCATGAGGCGTAGTCAGCGGATTTGATATGAAATCTTGGATACGACATGAAACTTGGCAAATGCCAAAAAATCCGGCACAACGGAAATACTATGCGGATCACCATTTAAATCTACACATGGTTTTGGCCTGTTTTTCAAGATGTGACATTTTGGAAGTGTAGGATGGGATTTTTCGTATCCAACTATCGATATGATGCGATTTTTTTGGCTACGAACTTGTGGGATGCGATTTTTTGGATACGTGTTATGTAGGATGCGATTTCCTTGCCAATGGTCCCCAAATCTCACATACTCCTACCTAAACCACTGCTATAAATACCCCCAAGCTTGACATTTATATGGATTCTTTTTTGGCTGGGAATTTTGGACTTCTTGAAGCTCTCAAGCACCATTAATGGCTTCCATCTTCTTCTCTATGACTATTGTACATAACATAGGCCACTAAAATGTTGCACACACACGTTTTCCATCAACTTTTGGACATCTACAAGGACTTTTACACTGTTTTTGGATTGCTTTGGAATTTTTAGATTTCTTGGACATTGAAGCTAAATTTTGAACAACGTTGACCAAGTCAACTCGTTTTACACTCGACGAAGAAGAAGGATATTTTACTTAAAGTTTAGAATTAACAATTATTTTGTTATTCTATTGTAATGCTTTGTACTAAAATATGTTTCGGACTTGTGCAACATTGTAATCAGCTATTATATGATAAATGATTACTATGAAGTGGACATAGGTGTTAATGCCGAACCACTATAAAAAGATGTGTTCTCCCGCATTACTTTATTTTGGATAAGGATTACTGTGTTTCTACAACATACACTCGAGAGTTCGCGTGTGATGAATCCACGGCAATTCCTCCACATCAACAATTTGATTTTAAAAGAATTTTAAAATCCAATTATATTAATTTAATTTCTAAAATTCGACTGTACTTGTTTTTAGCGTGTGCGGTTACACTATAAATCCGATCATCATGAAATTTGGCAACTTATAATAATTAACTATTTCAGATCCGATGAAATACGTTTCGTCTAAATTCGAGATAGTTTGTAAAAATAATGTTTTCATATTTAAATATTATATTTTATAATACGATCCAGATATCGATTTAAATTCGAACTATTTATTATTGAAATATAATTACAAAATGGATTTGTATTCGACGTTAATTCATTAAAAGGAGCCAAATGAGATTATTGAATCCATTTAATTGTCAATTCAAATATTTTAAATAACTACTAAATTGATATTCAAATTAATAAATTTCAAGATTCCAATTGCTTAAATATTTAAAATTAATTAAATACTCAAAATCCAATAACTAAAATTTTGGGTTGTTATAATATGTAATCACGCATGAAGCATGTGCCATAACGTTCATTAAGAATATTTTGAAGATGCATCATTAAGATAGAATGAAATGAAAACTGATAAGGAAGGCAAAACATCTTCTAATTTTTTATTTTTTATTTAAAGAAATTATGATTGGGTCTTGAGGAGGAGGAACTTGTTTTCGGAAATAAGATAGGATGCAAAAGGAACTTACAAAAAATTAGTAGCATAAACGTTAATTTAGTAAATTTATATAAAATCCTTCCATTTTCTAAATCCAATTTCGTTTTCTTTCTTAACTAAAACCTCCTTTTTAACATTTCTTTTTGAATATAGAAGCCACTGATTTGCAACGTTGTTGGTTTTGCGCTGCGGCTCTAGTCTCGACAAAGCTGTACTGACCAAAAATTCTCACTCACTCTTTCGGTCACCAGCATCTGTAATGTCGACCGATCAAAACCCTAACCCTAGATTCTCGGAGAAAGAAGAGAATTCCAACTCTCCAAGTCAAGAAACCTTAAAAGAAGACGACGACGTAGACGATCTTGACGACGTAGACGATCTTGACGAATACGATGACGATGAAGAAGAGGAAGAAGAAGAGGAGGAAGAGGATACTTTATCCGCGCAAAGAAAGAATCTCCAAATTCTGTCTGATAAATTGAGTTCTGGTCCCGTGAGAATCCGGGTCCATGACGTCATCATCAAGGGCAACAGTAGGACAAAAGATTCTTTAATAGAGGCAGAGGTTCTAGAAGTTTTCAAGAATGCCAACACATTGCAAGAACTTTTGAATGCAGCCAAAATAGCCAATTTTAGATTGCAGAAGTTGGATGTGTTTGATGGTGTTTCAATTACTATTGATGCAGGCCCCCCAGAGCTTCCGGGTACGGCCAATGTTGTTATTCATGTTGTGGAGCCGAAGAGTCCTTTTAAATTGGAAATTGGGGCTTACACGAAACCTGGGGTGAGCCAATTTTTACTTATTTCTTATGGTGGCGAATTCAAAATAATTATAATTGATTATGTTGAAGGACGTGAACTAAGGAGATGAGAGCATTTGGGTTTTAAGCTTGTTAATTGTTTCATGGATGACTTGGTCTGTAGGTAGAAGGATCAATTAGGTTTGTGTTAGAGAGAAATTATACTAACATGATATGGTTGAATTTGCCTTCATTTGATTTTGGCTGTGGTTTAATTATATGCGCTAGAGAGCGAGCTTGGCAACTAGGCAAAACTACTAATAAGTCCGTTATTATAATTCAACTGTTTAGCAACTCCTTATGAGGAGCTTACAAAAGTGACTAATGAGTCGAAGTGTGAGAAGTAGCAATTTGTTACTTATGATTTATGGCCATATTTTATAACTAGTTTCAACAAATTATTTTATTTTAACTTAAAACTGGATCCAAACACGTCTACTTGTAAATCACTATTTAAAACCGCTTAAAAGTTACTATTTAAGTCTTCTTCTAAGCAGTTTCAAAATAAGTTGTTGCCAAACGTGCTCTAAGTTGTACTATACTTTTCAGCATCTTTAATGTTCGCTTTAATTCAACTGACATCATTTTTGGGAATGTGCTGTTGAATATGTATTACGTACATCATTTCTAACACCCATTCACGGTCAAAACATATTTTTGTATAATTTACCAAGCCCAAAGTAGCCAATATGAAAAGGTGAAAGGCTTTGCCTTGTACCTTTTGGTGTGCAATGTGCTTCAAAATGTGAAATTTCTGCTTTAAAAACTGCAGTTAACAGCTTCATATTAAAGTTTTATGTTGAACATTAAAACATCTCTTACGTGCAATTTCAAAAATAAAAGCAGGAACTCAACAATGTGAAGTCACAATTGAGAATAAGGAATAAGATACTACAAATAAACACATAAAGATGTTCGAGTAGAATTACAATAATAAAATGTGAAAACTACAACATAGTTTACAACTTAATCAGTGATATCTTCACCCATACCCAAACTATTACCATCATTATCCTTTAATTTATATTCACAACTTTTACCCTATACATGCCCTTGTCCTTTAAATCATCCTCAGAAGTAGCATCTTTCATCATTCTCATCATACATAAATCGTATGTAAGAATTTGAAGCATTTTATGTATCTTTTGACTCTACATGTTGTCTAGCCATGTAGATTCTAATGCTTGTCCTACAATACCTTTTGTCAATGTATTACTTTCAAAACCAAGTCACCTGCAACATTTGAATTGTATCCTTCCACTTAATCGGTCATTCACTCATTCAGATCATTTCTATATTCAGGAGAAATAAGATTGATCAAATCCCTCCATTTAAAAGAGGTTACACTTTTTTTTTTTTTGCGTTTGGTAAACACAAGTTTCTATTGTATTTCACACTCAAGTTTATTCCCTTTTTTGCTATGAGTCTATTTAAAAACAACGTACAACATTTATTTAAAAATTATGTATAGCAAACATCTTATAATAACATAAATAATTGGTCGAAGTAGTGCTAACATGCTCAACGATACTCAAATTTTCTTACAACATTTTACAAGTAGGAGTGAGAAAATGGTTAGTTTGATTTGACATCATGAGAAAATATCGAACTTAAAATAGTCATTCAACAAACTAAACCTAACTAAATCAATATTTTTCAAAATCGAAATCAATCAAAGTAAGAAATAATGGGTTTAGTTTTGTTAATTTGGTTGGTCTTTAAATGAGTTGGTTTGTCATGCGATAACAAATTATGAAAGGCTAATATAAATGGTTGAGTCCATATGTATATGAAAAGATGTAATGACACCGTACTTTTCGAAATAAACTCACTATCTTATGAAAATATTAAAATGGATTGAAAAAAGTAATATTTTTATGATATTAATACGTTAGAGGTTGGTATTGATGATGATTAAAAGATAATTTATTTTTATATTCAATTTTGTCGATCGGTTTGGTTTAATGTATTTATATCAATCAATGAACCAAGCGCATATGAAAAAGGAAATCAAACCTAATCAATTAACTACCTAAATAGTACCAAATCAGCCAAACTTATTTGGTGTGGTTGGTTTATCTTGGTTTGAACCAACATATGCTCACCCACAAGGTTTTAAATCTCGGATATCGATCACGTTTCGTCTCGGAGAATTTAGTGATTCGGTATCATATCAGGGAGATCTCGGGCGAGACGAGTGCATCTAGGACGTCAATATCAGATTTATATCTCAGAGCTTAGAGTTCATCTTGGGACCATATCAGAGTATATTTTGTTAAAAATTAATTTGATCACACAATAATACTTACATTTATAAAAATTAAGCTTTCTTGACTTGTAAATGAAACAATAACTCATCAATATAATTGATAATAAAAAAACATAGAGCTAATTTATTTCACATTTATTGAATTGCTTAATAAAGTGCAAAACAAGCATGGCAAGCATGACAATTTTGCTAGCCTGGAAAAATAGTTGTATGTTTGCTACATGGACTTTTTGTTTGAGGTTGATCATCACGTTCATGACAAAAAAGGGCTTCCTCCTTTTATTGTGCTCTTATCTCTTCTGTAATATCTATATCTTCAACTTCAAGCTTAATATTAAGATGAAGAGCCGTACAAGGTGTTTATTATGTAGATTTTCTATTATAAGCATTTCGTTGAGGAAAAAAGAAGTTATCAACAAAAAATGAATGAATAAACATGAAGATCTTATCATTTTTGGTGATCTTGCATTCGAGTATGACCTAGATGAACATGCAAATGGCTTAACTATGTTTAAAAAACTACTAGTTTTGAAAATATTTACAGTGTTTAGGGAAATAAAACAATTTTTAAAGGTTAACTAAGTTCTCTTCTTTTAAAATATATCCAAATTTCAAAAGTCAACTTATTTTACAGTTAATTTTTAAAGTTAACTAAGTTTTAAAATAATCAACTAAGTTTTAGAAAATCAACTAGGTTTTAGAGAATCAGCTAAGTTTTAAAGAAGTTAGCTAAGCTTTAGAAAATCAACCAAGTTTTAAAAGAAATTAAATTTTCAAATAAGTAGCAAGTTTAAAAGAATCAATCAACTGAGAAGAAGCTAACATGGTTGGTTTTCTTAAGTTAAGTTCTAAAAGTTAACTAAGTTCGGGATGTTAGGTAAACTAAAAAAGGTAATCAAGTCTTGAAAGTCTAGCTAATAATTTTTACAAAATTAACTATATTTTAATATATATTTTTCTAATAACAAGAGGTGATATTTAATTTTAAGCAGAATGCTCATTTTCGTGTCCCGAGGGATCAAATGCAAGATCTCTATCAAGAGATTTTACCACTTGAGCTAGTGGTCCTTGGCGTGTTAATAAATTAGATTTGTTTTGAAAGTTAATTATGTTTTAAAAAACCAACTTCGAAAGAAAATAACCGAGCTTAAAAAACTAATTACCAAAAAACCAACAAAGTCTTCGAATTAACTAAGCTTATGATTTAATGAGTAAATGTTGGTACTTGGTATAACTTAAGCAAATTCTATTCATGCTCCAAAAGTTACTTAACATACAGTGTTTATGTTTTATGAAAATTTATTACTAAAATATCCTTTTCTCGTAGGTACTTTGAACTTCTGCATATTATAAATCAATTAACTTTAGGAGTAATAAAACTTGATGCAAACACCAGATATGTTAATTCAAATGTTGATGGATTAACTCATCAGAAAATCTGAAACTTCGATTACGGCAAAGATTTCTTGTAATTGTTACAATTTAGATATATTGATTTTTTTTTTTTTAAATTTGAGCAATTCTATTAAAATTGAGAAATTTTCAAAAAGTATAAAATGCTACAATATTAGTGGAAGAACTAAAGTTCACTTGGTTAAATTTCACTCAATTTGATATAACGAATTTCTATTTTAGGGTTTACGTGTTTTAAGTTTGAAAGGGGGAAGACAGAGATGATGAAAACAAGAGTAACTTAGTAAAAGACACAGTGTATGTAAAGTAATATTTGTTGTGTAGTAATTTATTATATTTTTTGGTGTATGTTTAGATTTTTTTGTGTATGAATAGAATTTGCCTTAACTTATTTGTTATCTTAAGTGTTTATATTATTTGTTATGATTTTGATAACATCACCGTCTTCAATTCTTTCCACAAACTTATCAAACAACCCAATAAATTTTTCTTTTGTTATCATAGTAGTGGATGCATCCTCGATTTGACAAGCATCGTGTCATCAAAGAATTGTTAACCAAAATATTAATTAATGTTCTTACTCTTCGATTTGTTTACCCATCTAATATTATGAGACAACCATATCCTTTTCATCCAATTATATGTTCCTTCCTTTAATTATTATACTCCAATCTGTTATTTAACAATAAAATTCCTAAAGCTAGGAGGTTTTAGATTAGGTCGGTATCTACTAGTTTATGTAATTGTGATCTGGAATGCATCCATATGAGCTATGTTTAATGCAATATTGGCTTCATAAATCTTTTTCCTAATGTGTTCATTGGTATGACCCTTATTCTAAAGCTTTACTCATGCTTGTTTGTTTCATATTAGATCCTCCACCTTGATCGTTTGATCTCACGTTGCTCATGTACATAACCATGTGACCTATTACGTTGGGTGCTAAGATAAAATGTTGAGAGGGGAACACCTAGATTAGATGCTATGATCCATAAACAACCATTTAATGAAAAACGAAGTGAAGGGATTACAATCATTTAATGAAAAACGAAGTGAAGGGATTACAATCAACAGTTGGGACTTGGAAGCAACCATCCTTTGAATCTTTGCGCTTTTACCTCCTTTCCAATATTCCTTCAATTTCCACCAATGTTTTTTTACTTTCGTTAGTCGGTGCAACTTCATCATTATCATCATCTTTCAGGCTGGAATTCTATAGATCATTGGTTGCATTTGCTTCAAAAGTATCCACCTTTTTCTACCTTGTTTTTCATTGCGTTCAATGACTTTATTTCCACTTTAGGACAATATTTAGGATAATCATTTGCATTTATGTCTTTCAATCGAGGTTGTTTAGTTTCTTCCTTTTGAAGCCACTTTCAGATGATATATATTACTCACACTATCCCCAAATAAATAATACTTCCCATCCAGTATTCTTTAATGATATCTAGGGATGACAAATGAAGAATCCCATCAGTTATGCATGTTTGTATCCATTGTCTAAACTTATAACGACAAAACGTCATGCTTATATCGTGTTCATGGCCTGAATTGAAAATAAACGAACTAATATTTGTTTCATGTTTGAATCGTTTCCACGGTTTGAAATGAAACAGATAAAAATATGTATGATATTATATTTTTGTCTAGATTACGCTGATATTTTTAAGGTAATATAAAGTATTAATCCGAGGTAGTTTTGCAAATTGATGCATGCAACTTAATTTAAATATTGCTACTCATTAATGTGTAAAAAGTTGACTTGAGCTTATGACCGTTAAATTTGGTTATGCTTAAACCTAAATGAAGTTAAACTAAACTAAACTATAGTTTAAAAATCAATTGTATTTGCAATTTAAGCTTAAAATTAATATTACTTTGAATACTTTAGAAGTTCCATTAACCTTTTAAGTCAAAATTAGTTATATGCTTGTGTCTTATGTGTTATATCTCAATTCTCAAGTAAGGTAAATGGTTGTAGTTAATTTGTGAGTTTATGGTTTTTTTTCTTTCACATTTAACCCATTTTTACTATGCTTGTGCATGCCATACATTTCTTTTCACCCGAAAGGTTTCAAGTATGATTTTTATGTACCTTTCTAACTGAAACGTGTAAGGATCAATAACACCATTTTTTGGACCACCCCTTTTGCACATCTACCATATTTTGAGTTATACTATTCCAAAATGCTATTACGATATGCCCACATTGTGCTTTAGATCATTTCCATAAAAGTTGAGTTGGGTTCAATGTATTTAACTTAATGGTTTTGATGTTTCAAATCAGATTAAACTAGATGTTTTAACGATGAACATTGACTTATATTTTGGAAAGTAGAATTTTCAAAATGATTTTTTATCGAGATGATATTCATACTGCAAATTAAATATCTACAAAATTTAATAGCATTTCGAATACTGACTCAAATAATAATAGAGATGCTAAGGGGTACTACAATAAAGAACTTTCATGGAACCTTCCTCATATATGACAAATATACATATGCAAGTGCGTGCGTACATACACATGTGTGTACATGCACACACATCGTGCACACATGTATGTGTATATGTGTGCACACATCATAAATTGCATATGTATAATATCTACATGTGTGCTATATATACTCTTGATTTCTCAATTATATTATCTAATCGTTTTTCTGCTACAACTTCTGTCTTGACTCTTAACTCACAGATTATCCAGTCAAAACTGGAAATCATCTTAATCAACATAGATTGCATATAATATTGTATTGTTCCGTCCATGCTTCATATTGACGGATCATTATTGCTAACATATAAAAATTTGTTCTTTTGATAGTAATTTATGTCAAGTACGTCAAAATTCAATCAAATTATTAATTGCTATGGAGAGCGTATCAATATGCTGTTGTAATAATAATCTTGCTGCGATTGTATAGGATATATAACACATCTCTATATATCTACACATGTAATATTAGTATGACAGTGCAAGATGATTGAAATGACGGTTGAAATCCTGATTCAGTATTAACCAAAAGCCAATGATCATTTTATATCACAACCTACAACATTTTTCATTGTAGTAAAATAAAAAGAACGATAAAAAAGCCCAGATTAAAAATGTAAACTGTACAAACCAAATTATGTGATATGCTGAATGCGAAGTACTTGATGTGAATCTTTAAAATAGAAGAAGAAGAAAAAAATCAGTCCAAGTAATCAAAGATTTTCAACCTAAATGGTGTATCTAAGGGATAAACTTTTTATTTTTAAAAAAAGGGATAAACTTCGGATTGGAGAACTAAAAAAACCCGTTGCTCAATCAACATGCTTTAATTAGAAAGGTGTAAGTCATACCCTAGTAATTTTTCATTATTGCTCTCAATATCAAGACTCATGGAAGAAAAAAGTGGTTAAAAAAGAAAACATAAAATTTGACTCATTATATTAAAAATGGTTAAGCATAAGTAGTAATGTGAGGATATACAAATATGTTGAATGGCTTATAAATTGTGCAAGTGTGCACGTGCTTGTATGGATAAATATCTGATTCTTGGTGTACTATTTTTTTTTTTTTTTTTAATTCTACATTTACCTCTCAATATTACTTTTGCATCTAAAATATTTGGATTGAGCTACTTTAAATATAATAAGAGAGACTTAATTTACGAATGGCGCTCATTTTGATGTCTCAAAGTGACTAAACCCAAGACCTCTAAAACTACATCAAGAGAACTTGATCCTTAACGAATTGAGCTAGTTATCCTTGGCGTATTGAGCTATTTTTTCATATTTCTCTTCTTCTTGGTATGTTACAAAAAACGGATTGTTAAAGGAACTCCATATTTGGTTAAGAGGGGGGCAATTTTAAGAGGATTCCACCTTAATTTATATTTGTTAAGGGGTTTTTGGATTTTAAAAAATAAAAAATAGAGACTAAACTATCCCTTGCTCGTACCTACAACACGTGTTCTAGTAAAAACCCTATCGTTCAAAATTCGTTGTAATTCGATTCAACATATTCAATCAAAATACTTGTTTACTCAATTGTTTTAAATTAACTAGTTAATTCCAATACGAAATCGTGATTAATTACCTGATCCGATGCCTTCTGATCATCCATGCGACTTTCTTGTGTCTCTATTACGTTAACTATTTCCATTTTTTATTTCATATGCAACATTAAATTGTATTCATTAATTAAGGTTTAGATTTTAAGGTTTATATTAAGAAGGATTATAGGGTTAATATTGAAATTTTAATTTATATGTTTAAGATGAAGCTAATTTATTTTGTCTCCCCATAACAATTTACAGTAAAATAAAATTGTAACCTCCCTTAACCATGTAGAGTCCTTTTAATAATCCCCTATAAAAATTCATTTGTCAAACCGTGACAAATTAAAAAACCTTGACAGTTAATACTAACTTATAGTTTTCAAATGACATGCATACATGTGCATGATAAATATTTTTACAAGGTTATCCAGTTGGTGTGTGATTTTTATTGAGTGACTAAATAGCATGAGTTTGAGTCTTGATAACAATAGCAGACAAAATCCTATGATTTGCTTGAAGTATGTGCTATGAGTTCAATTGATATTTCTTTCGGAGTTACAAGTAAAGCCTAGTCGTGGGACCTTTGAAAAACTGATCTACGTGATAAATAGCTTATATATACAAAAAAATTGACTCAAAGTAGTTAGATAAGATGGAAATTCAAGCGGGTGTGTGAAGGAATTGGACCAGGTCGTATCGTGTTCAGTAAGTGAATTTCAAATTTATTTCCATTTTAGATCTTTATTGGATCTATGAAATCTAATTGATTTTAGATTCTATCTAAAATATTCTAAATAAGATCTTGTTGTATTCACTTTGTTTGTAAAATGTTTAATTTAAAATTTTAATCATAAGTGTGTCAAATGCATTTATATTTGTAAAGTGCACCTGCAACATGTGTGTAATATATATGATTAATGTGCGTTTATAGGTGTCATAATTCATACTGCAACATATATATTTATCCCTTTATATACATAAAATAATTAAATGTCAAATTTTAAAGTTATTTTGACTAATTCATTATCTCAAATTCAAATTTTATTTTCAGATTATCCAAATTGACTGCCAGTAAAATAATTTAAAAACAAATCTCAGTCTATAATTTGAAATTTTAAAAATTATGTATAAATATTACATATTTATATAAAACATCATGATATTTTAAACACATATAGTGATTGCTAAAAGTAGTAATATGTAACATTATTTTTAATATATATTTATTTAGTTTAACACCGAGACAATTAGTAGTCAATTTCCAATTTCCAAAATATATATATATCAAAATGCCTTTTGCTTAGTTTTTCATTATATATTTGTATAACCTAGAGTAACAAATATAATTTATGAAATAAATAAATTAATATATATATATATATATATATAATAGGGGAAATTACAGAAACTGACAACTTTTTTAAGAAGTTGGATTGAAGGACAAATGCTAGTTATAATTAGCATTGTTTTTAACTTTTACACTATACAGAATGTTAGTTAGGACAAGTATTATATTCAGCTGTACACTATACAAAATGCTAGTAAAGAACTTGTCATCCTTCAGTTTATTTTTTTCCCTTCAAAGTTTGTCACTATGCCTATTTTTCATGTATATAATAGTACATATTAACATATATATATATATATATGCACACTTTTTAAATATTAATACTTGACTTAGGGACAAGCACCAATGTCCTAGTGGTTAAGGCACTTCGGTACGGTGCGAGATGTCACAGGTTTGAATTTCATTTTATGGGATCTAAACCTGCTTGCCATGTAGCATGTTACATACTACCTAGACTTATATATAAAGTACTCAATTTTCATATATATATATATATGTATATATATATATATGATTTATGTTTATAAATAAATTATCTTTGGGGTCTTGCTCTCATCAATGAGGACTAGGGTTTCTTTTCAGCTACCATCTTATCATTCGTTTTCCTCCATCCCGCCTCATCTTTTCCCCTCCTGTCTTCGCTCTTGTCTTTCTCACCCTAGCTTTCATCGTTGTTTGCTTATTGCACCGCCACACATGTGTTAGAATTGTTGCCTTCCAACCAGATCTGTTGTCGGTCTTTTAGATCTCAGTTCTCTCCAGTGTTTTGTTGTCACTCAACCCTTGCGGTCTTATCTATTGTGAATTATTATGTGCCTCTCCATTATCGTGTAGGCTATGTTTCATCAACTGTGGCTATGTTACAGTGATTTGCTAGATTCAGGTGTTGCAGTGCTAATGGAGTATGATTGTGATTAAACACTTTTTCCAGTCATGTTTCGATTCTTCTGGTTGATGCTTCTTGGATTTTTGTATGATATTCGATATAAATGCCTGTTCGTTATCTCTGTGTCTTGGCATTTGGACGACTCTCTCTTGTCATGCCAATTTCTCACTTTCTCACCTTGGCGATTGTACTACAATATGAATTTATGACATCTATGAAGGTTGTCATGCTAGGCATATTGGTAAGTACCTGGCTCCCTTTGGAACTGTTTCTCATGGCTTGTAGAATATTGTGATATGGAAGCTGGGTTGCTATATATTTCTTGTGCATTTAGGCATCATCTTAGAGCTCTGTTTTTCATTTTGGATGTGTCATCGTTTAAATTTTGATATGATATTCTTTGTGTGCATTGTTATAATTTGGATATAGCGGATTTTGCCAAAGGCTCCGGACATCGGCTTTGATCTGTATTGTGCACAACTCTTATTGGAATTGTATTAGTTTTGGCACTAGTTGGTGGGTAAATGCTTTCCTTTTGGAATATGGGTTTAGCCCGAGCATGTCATTAATTTATGCTACAATGCTTCAATTATATTTATAGCTTCTGACTTGGCTTGGTGTGTTGGCTGGAGTTGTTTCTTTGCAATTGCGAGTTGCATCGAACTTATTCATTGCCCGTTCTCGTCTTCTTTTGCTCCATGTGGACTATTTATTATCAACAATGTGAGCTCTATGGGTAGGTGATTGTTGTGCTTAACGAGCTTTGTGGTTTCGTTCTTGGTTGGCTCTTTAGTGCTCGACCTCTCCACTATCCTCTATGTTTGATCATGATCGAGTATGGAATTGTTACCTTTGGAAATGTAAGATTGGAATTGCTTCTCATGGAATTGCAGTTGGTAAATGGGTGTGGCTTTGATGTCTTCTTGTTGATGCAATATATTTTTCTGAAATTATCTGGCTTCCTTTTTGGTGCCAGCGGGAACTTGGGTAGTTTTGTGTGCTACCTATGCAAATTTGGAAGTGGGGATAAAACTCTTCTTCTTTTCAGAACTGTTTATGAACACTTTTGTTTGTATTGTTGTGTCATTTATAGTGCTTGTAGTTTGTGATTAGAAGTTGCTGAGGCGCTTATTCCCCACATTTATGTTTTATTGTTTGTGAAGGTGTGTCGGTCCACCGTGAAGAGCGATGAGCTACTGGTCAAGCCTTGTTGGTCGTTATAATTATTTATTATAGTGCTTGTAGTTTGTGATTAGTAGTTGCGGAGGTGCTTGTGCCTCATTTATATTTTATTGTTTGTGAAGGTGGTCAGTCCACGTTATAAACCGATGGGCTATCGGTCAAGCCTTGTGGTTCGTTATACATACACACACACACACACACACACATATATATATATATATACACATATATACATACATATATATACACACATGTATCTCTCTCTCTCTATATATATATATATGTGTGTGTGTGTGTGTGTGTGTTATTGTTGTATAAACCAAGGGTCTTACATCTTTCTATCAAAATAAATAAATAATAAATTATGTTTTAGATTTTTTTTTCAAAACTTTTCTTTATAAAAGAAATGATGTGTATAAACATATTTATAGTTATATATATATATTATAAATAATAGATTAATAGTATGTGATTAATAAGGGGAAAATAGGGAGAAGGACAAATCTAACAAAAAATTTGGTGTAAACTTTGGAAAGTTTAGAATTTAGTGAGAAGGCCAAATGATAGTGTAAGTGGGAAAATGTTAGTGGGCCCCCTGCATTCCACCTTTAATGTAAATGTGTCCTCCCTAATTTTGAAACTTCCCATACTTTTCACCAAAAAAATTCCAAAGTTTGTCCTTTAAAAGAAAATTCTCATTAATAAATTTGTTTTTAATAATTTTAAATTAAATTTTGTATGTACACACATATATATATGTTTCTTACTTGAATTTTGTGGAGTGAAGCAACACTGGTCTATATTTGTTTTTAGAATAAATATGGAAAATGGAGCTTTGGAAGCAATATAAAAATGATTTCGAGAAGCGAATGAATTGTTTTAATGGGATCTTTTGTATCCTTTTACTTTCGCAAATCTTTCAATCATGTTAAATTCCCAAATCTTATTCTGCCTCAGATCGAGATGTAGAGGAATGGGTTTGGTCAAATTGCTCTTTAACTTAACACATCTTGCTTACCATTTCCCAAAATCGTTCCATTAGTAGATCGGATCTGAGAATTGATGGTTCTGTTCGATAGATAAAGGATCAAGCTATCAGAGAATTTGAGATTTCGGCGTAATCAAATTCAATTTGCAACATCTCAAGTGGAATATATCCCATTTTCTCAAAACCGATCCTTTTGGACTTCCTGATTTGCAAAACGTTGATGTACTGTTTCAATTTACAAAGGGTAAGATCTTGCAATTGGTTTCAAAATTTATGATTTGGGTGTTTATTTTGTTGGATTGGCCATAGGGTTTCAAGTATGGATCATTTGGCTTTACTGCTCTCAAGAGCAAAATAATTGGTTTCATTGTCAAATCCTCAAATTCTATGCTGATATACGCAGAAGAATTCTATTTAAAGAGATATACGCCGAAGGCTATTTTTGCAACTTCCTATCAGAATCATGTTCGATTTATGAATTTGTGAAGCAGTATTTGAAAAAATAGTTAGCCATGGTTAATTGGGTTCTTATATGCACTATGAAATCTTGATAAACAGTGTTCAGGATATGGGTAATGCTTAAGTTCCGGTGTGTCTCACATGTTCAGATCTGGCATTTCACAAGTGCATAATTGACCACTTAAGGAAAAAGCAGAATCAAAATACTATCTCCTACATACTCTGCAGCTGCACATCAAACTCATTTTCCTGAGTTGTTGAAGCAGGACATGTGAGAATGTCTAGAGATGGTGCATAATGTTTTCATGCGCAGTAGGATGCAGTAATGTGAACCAACTTGATTTAGCGTTTACTGAGTACAGGTACAATCCCGAGAGAAAATGCGAACAAGTCGACACGCTGGACAACATCAGTTACAGCACTAACCATGTAAATGGTTAACGTAATTGAAAGCCAAATGGTTTTGTAGATGAACAAAGTGGTTAATGCTCAGAGAGATGGAGCACATGCGTGGGGATAGGCACATATCAGTAGTTTTTGGAAATAACAGACCCTATCTTGGGTCAGATGACGGAGATGTTACACTGGCCGGTAGAGTAGTACCCAAGAAGGAATTGTTTCGATACTTAGGATCTATGTTGCAGTTTGATGAAGAGATTGATAAGGATGTTAGTTTTAGAATTCAAGCAGGATGGGTGAAATGGCGACTAGCATCTGACATTCTCTGTGATCGGAAGATTCCTCAGAAGTTTAAAGGAAAGTTCTATAGGACAGCAATCAGGCCTGCAATGTTATATGGTCCAGAATGTTGGCCTATTAAAAGGCAACACGTCCAGAAGATAAGCGTAACAGAGATGCGGATGTTGCGTTGGAGCTGTGAGCATACCAGACGAGATCGGATTAGAAATGAGAATATTCGGTAAAAACTTGGAGTTGCACCTATTGAGAGAAATTAGTCCAATGCCGCTTGAGATGGTTTGGACATATCCAACGTAGACCATAGGATGCACCTGTACGCGTTGGAATTCTAGGCCGCACCGAAGGCCCAAAGAGAGGTAGAGGTCAACCTAAAATGACATGGAAGAAAATAATAAAGAGAGATTTAAGTAACTGGAGTTTATTGGAAGAGTTGGTAGTTGATAAGGAGTGCATGAAAATTGGCAATCCATGTACCAGAACCTTAGGGTTTTTTTTTGACTTTATTTCACGTTTACTGAACCTTTTTACTTTTTATTACTATTTTAGATTTTATTTCACTTTTATTGAACCTTTTTACTTATTATTATTATTTAAAAAAACCTTTATCGGACGACTTTTTATTTGTTTGGTTATTTTAAACCCTTTATATTATTATCATCATTATTTATTTTATTTTATTTTAATTTTGGGTTCCATATCTAGCCAACCCCAACTTGTTTGGGATATATGGCTTTGTTGTTGTTGTTTGTGTTAGGTTATGCAGGTTAGTTCTCTAATCTTGTTGTGTTCTCTTTCTATGAACTAATAGTGTACACATTTTCGAAAGAAAAAAAGTTTCTTACTGTATTATACATGTAACTTTTTATGGTGATTAATATAAACAATAGATAGTTAAAATTTTATATCTAGAATTGTATGTGTGCATACACTGTACACACATATCAAATGAAGAACAATACAATTAATCCGGACAACGTTACCTTGAAGACGTCTTAGATTTGCACATTGAATGACACATTTTTCTGGATCCAGTCCTGATTTGAGCTTGTAGCTCTGCAACTGTTTGGAAAACATCTTTGATTTAATGTTATGTGGTTAGTGATTTTCGGCAAGAGGGATAAGAAGTGGTGGCTATGACAGAGGTAAGGCAAAAAACTCAGTTACCAAACAACGAGGGGGTGAGGTATTTATAGGGAAACCGAGCAGAGTTTTCTCCTTAATTTTTTAATTTTACTTTTACCTGATTTTTAACATTTTAAAACTTCAAAAAATCCCTTGTTCTATCTATGGCCAGCCATTCATAAGCCTGTTATGGGCCCTTGAACACTTCAAACCTGTAAGGTAATTAATCACCATTAAATCCAATTTAAATGCATATTGATAGTGTATGTTGATTTGTACATATACAACTTTTATATGCCTACTACTTAATTACTAGTTTCACCCAAAAAAGTTAATAGCACAATATTTTAAAAATATTAATTAATTTAAATCAATTAAATCATGAAGTATTTTGAATTAGCAGTTCAAGAGGACCCGAAAATCCTGTCAGGGATTATGCTCGAATCCATTTTAGCTGTTGGATAAACAGCTGCCCTCTGAATTCAGCCGTTGAATCCAAATTCTTACCTCCCACATTTGTTTTATTTCAGGCCCTGTAGCATCATTGATTTTGAATAATCTACAAATGTGGTTGCGTGACTCACATGTGAAGATTCAAAGAGCAATTAATATCAAATAATTTGGATATTAAAGTTCACACGTTATCTTAACTAGTGGTGTGACAGTATGATCGAATTTACCGCTTATATTCAACTTGTTTAGTCCAAATACAAAGTCATTGGTTTAATAATAACAATTATTATAAACGTACGACATGTGCGTCGCGTGTGAATTGTTTTTCTACAAATTGTACATGCTTAATACATTTCAAAGAGTGGAAAATAGGCTGAAGGACAAACTTAGCTAAAAATTTGGTGAAAAATATACAAAGCTTGGAATTTAGCCAAAAGGATACATTTTAATGTAAAAGGGAAAATGATAATGGCCCCCCTGAATTTCTTGTTTGCACTAAAATATGTCATTCTTCCTAAAAATCAAACTTTGTATACTTTTCACCAAAATTTTCTTTAAGTTTGTCCTTTAAACTAAAAACCTCTTTCAAAGAAGATGTTTATACGAATATTTTACCATATTTTTGTGTTGCAATCGCATGTATCGAATTTTTTGTTAACTTGAATTTTTATTTAATAAAATGAAATTGTTAACGAAGTTTATTTGTTAGATCTTATTTTTAAACGATAATAAGATTTGGTAATATTTGTAGAGAAGAATTTTTATTTTGTAAAGCAAGTTTTGGTTTTAGATCTTTTTTTAGCTCTATTAAGATTTTTTATATATATTTATGAGTGTTTTTGGTAGTTAATGCTATCACAAAAATATTACAACTATTAGTAAAGACCAAATGTTTGAGATTTTGACTTTGAGTTGACCATAATGGTAACCTTACATAACCGAAATGACGTATTCTATATTAAATAGTGTTTCAGTATCAGTGCTTAATTCATATCTAATTTGATTGTTGGATGAACGTTATGTTATGTTTAACTATAATCATAGTAGAATATCCATATTGAAGTTTAACGACAATCAAGTCAAAGACTTGTGTAGTATTGTCACTTTAAGATTTTGTTTGAGCTTAGTTATATTAAACAATATAAAACTTTCGATGAGTAATTTCGTAGGTATAACTATTAGTACATAACTCCTTAGTGGCACAACAACCTATGAGTAGTACACCGCCAAGCATTTGGAGATTTTTACGTATATTAGTCTTAACAAATGTGTCGATATCATGTCCCGAAACATCTTGGCTATGAATTTTTTAATTAACATGTATTTTTAGTGTATTTGATTTTTCACAAACGCTTTGTAATTACTTACATATCACTTAAGAATTTTTGTGTTTGTTAAGTAATTAATTAACACATCACAATATGAAAAATGTATAATGGGAAACACCACATTTTATTTTGAACTAGATCGGCCATAAAGTTATATATATATATATTTATATATATATATATAGAGAGAGAGAGAGAGAGAGAGAGGCAGGTTCGATAGCACCCCAAACAGTGCAGCATCCCAAATGCCCCTCAATCTCCACCAAGTATTTCTCCTTCCACTCACTTCCCACTCACATTCTTTAATATAAACGGGTGATGGAAATCAGGGGGCATTTGGGGTGCTCCATTTTTGGGGTGCAACCGAACGCTTGCCATATATATGTATATATATGTATATGTGTATATAATATATATATATATATATGTATCTATATATATATATCATATTTCATAATTGCCCTTAGGGCATCTTGTTAAAGAATACTCGAAAATCCAAAATCTATGTGCATTTGTGTTTGAAAATTACCCGTTTAATTATTACCAACAAATGTTTATATTTATGTATTTTAGTATACAAAATTAATAATAGTAGTATTTTATGAATGTTATGATTTATGTTTGTCCATATAAATGAATATTTGACGCTTACAACTTTCTTTTATCATCCTTTTTGTTTTTTGTTTTTTTGTAAGCATAAATACTCAAGTCTAAAGCAGTTATCTTTAATTTAAAAAATGGGTTTGCGCTTCTATGTTTCTTATTTGTGAGCAAATAACCAACAAGTGATATTTGTTCGCAATTTGTGAATGTATATTTGATATACTTGAAAATGATTGTGTACGGATCAAAGTTTTAAAACGGGGAAAAGCGTACATGAGGCGTTTTCAGGTATATGAGGCAATACGTAAGCCTCGGATCGTTGAGGCGTAAGCTTTTCGGGTAAAAATAAAACGCAAAGCATATAAAGGAATTTAGGCAAATGGAACCGTTTGGGTATCGACGAAAAGGAAAACCAACCCCTTCCTATCTTAACCTTTTCCTTAACTTATTTAACTGATGTGTGGTTTCAGTATACCGATAGAAAGAGCAATGAATGGAAGCCCCTTGACGATTGAACTTGCCCACCTTCAGTTGTTCCTCAAGTGGTGGTATCATTCCTCTTTCGTTGAGTTGGCGTTACCATCACATACATTTTTAACTTTTCAAGTGAATTGAATAATAAGAAAACCATAGATTATGATGAGGCTACCATATCTTGCCACCTCTTGGGGGATCACGAGGGGCTATCTACTGGGGCGAAGAAGTTAGATTCACTCTTTCTTCCAACGATGCCAGACTTTGATAGTCTTTTACGTAGCCGAACTCAGAATTAAGTTGTGCAAGGTCCACTCAATGTCCCTCCCTTGTTGGTTGTCAAATGCAGAAACTAGTAATGAATTGAGACTGGCTGAATTAATACTGAGAGTTCGCCTACTTATTGATATAGAATAGAAAAAAAGATAAAATAAAAAATAAACATTTCGGTATGCATAAAAGTATATTCTAATACACGTTTCTTTTCTACAAAATAATTTATTTGTAATATTGAAAAATAACAAGGAGTTGAGGCAAATATTCAATCAAATGATATTGAGCACGTTTTCCATCTCTTCTCGAGGAACAAGTGGGGTGTTTCTTTGCAAGATTGTGCTTAATGTCATGTGTGACAATTCCGCCAAGATTTCTTCGTTGGTTGGGGGAAGAATCAACACGAATCGGATTTTTTAAGGAACGTACCGAGAGAGAATTGGATTTGGTTTGACAATGTATGGTTGGAAAGCAAGGATTGAAAACTTTTTTATTAGTTGGTACCAAAAATAAAACATCGAATTTAGTAGTCTCAGCTGCAACATGGTATTTTACTATAGATTTAAAATAATTGAAACTCGTATGATTCAAATTTCGATTTCTCATTTTTTTTTTGAAGATTCCATCACGATCTAATTTTTTTGATTCCTATCAATTCAAACCGATCCGTGAAACTTATTCCGAGATTTAAAAGAAGTTTATTGAAAAACGTTTTTTAAGTAACAATGAGAAATCCATTACATAGCTCTTGATCGTCGTTTCGTAAACAATCCTACTTGATCCTATCGATATTGAAGATGAGAAATAAAAAAATGCTAATTTTTATTTTCTTATATTTTGTTTCCATTAAACAATTAAAGTTTAATGACTTTCATTAGTGTCAATATCTGCAACAAAGGTAAAATTTGAGCTGTATGCCTCGACAGTTTGAGGCATGTGAGGCGTACGGTTTATAAGCTTCGTATGCCTCAAGCTGTTGAGGCATAAACTTTAAAGGTAAAATGCCTTTTGGAATAAACTTAAAGGCGTTTTATCTTTTATTTCCTTGAGGCGCTCTTGAGGCTAGTATTGAGGTGAGCTTTTTAAAATAATGATACAGATACGACATTATCGTATCAGCATCCAACCGTTGATAGATGTATGTGTATATACGAATGCATGTGCAAACACACACACACCAATATATATATATATGTGTGTGTGTGTGTGTGTGTGTGTACGCACACGTGTATACACCTATGCAGTTAAATCTCTGCTAAGGTCCTGTAAAATCCGCGCTGTAGCGCATAACGCTGTTCGACCGCTATGCTTTTTCAATTTAGCGCTGTTGAACAATAAATCAATTCTAAGCTTTGATATTTTTCGCTACAACCGCTAAATTCAAGCTAGCCCCTATAGCTTGCTTTAGCATCATGAATATAAAATGTTGATTTTAGTACTCTTTTAAACCAAATCAGCAAAGTATGCTAAATGCTTAATTTTAAGACAAAACTTCTCAATATAAGTTAAAAATCTGTTGTAGTCACCAAAATTTTGATTTAATAAATCATGATATTTTTTGAATTTGGTATGTAAGATTAAACAATATTTATTTTATTATACAAATGATGTGAGAAGCATAGTTTGAGGTTTCGGCCGGAACCACGAGATTTCGATGATCTCGTCTCGGTTCTGGCAACCACCGGGACGGGATTAGGGCAAAATCCCGTTCCGTTCAGACAGAAAAACCCCTAAGTTACAAAATCTGAAGAAGGAGAAGAAGACTAGAACAACCGACAAAGAAAGGCACGCAATAAAATAAGAATCCGATTTAACCTAGAAACTGATCTGTTAATCGACGTCGAGCTTCACTTTCGACTGTTCGTGCATCATGCCAGGCTTCGACTACGACTGCCAAAGATCAGAAGTTCAACTTTGACCATCGACCTTGAGTTCGATCTCTCTCTGTCACTTTTTTTTTTTTTTCCTTTTCGATGCTTTTCCTCGTTCGACCAAAGTAGCGGCAAGGCAACAGGAACTAAAAACGGTTGGACGAGTTGAATAACACGGGCTGGATAGAATTTATTTCTTCTTAGGGTTATTTATTGCTAAATAACATGGGCCTGAATAATGGGCCTGGAAACAATTTATTGCTGATTAATTTATACATAGGTTAATTTATTTCTGATTTAGGGTTATTTAGTCAAAATTAAATGTTCATCTTGTTGAAATTGGTGATACGCAAATCACAATTTTGGGTAACAAATAATCTTACATATTTTGTGGAGAGATTTGTTGTTAGATTTGATGAAGAGATTTGGTGTTAGATTTTATGAAGAGATATTGGTTGCTATATTTGTGGACATTTATTGCAAGGATATTTGGTGTTTAACCAAATAGTTTTATAACATATATGAAGATATTTGGGAGCCAAGTTTTGTTGGGCATGAAGCCAAGTTTTTCTTGGGCATGAAGCAATTCTCACTATAAAAAGGGCTAGTTAATCTCTTCATTAGGTGTGGAAAATTTGCTATTATTCTTCATTGTCTTTCTCCTCAAATTTTTAGCCATTAGATTTTTTTCTACCTATTTCTCAATAAGGTTATTGGTTCAAGTTGTAATTGTTTGTAACGATAGTTGAGATCGTTTGTAAATAATTTTTTATTAGTGAATCAATAAAGAGGGTGGTTAGGTGGAATATCGTGTGCTCATATTTCCGATATTATTTGTGTTGTTTTTTTTCAATCAAATTCAACTTCAAGTGATTGGGTGATAAAAATCCAATTTTTCTTGGTATTTTGTCAAGCTTCCGCTGCGCACAAAATCCCAACACATCTATGTTTATTTACTATTGTTGTATATTATATTGTTCTAGATACAATTTTTATCATTAATCTACAAAAATCTCATATTAGGATCGAAACCGAAACAAAAACCGAAACCATCCGAAACCAGTAAATCTTCAAATGACCGAAATCGAAACCGAGTTTTCGAACCTTGGTGAGAAGAATAAATTAACTTTAAATATTTGTTTTTGTATATGATAAAGCTTTTTGCACTTTTACAATTTTCCGTTATATTCTCGTATCTTTATGCACATCCATCAGTATAGAACTACTAAGCGCTTCAACTGCACAAGTATGCACACACATGTATGTCACTTGATAAGAGAACGTTATAACGAGTACTTCAGCACGTGCGATGCACGTGCGCATTAAACATTGGTCTGGAAAACATTGTTTATAATGTATTTTAAATATTACAAAATAACATTGACCTGCACATGATATTGCATTATTTTTCAAGGCGATATTGCATTTTTTATTTGTATACATATACAATTCAACTGTTTGTCGAGATGTGAGTGAGGCTAAGTTCATTTGGAGAATAATTAAACAAATGATCAAGTAT
The DNA here is from genome assembly GCA_030737875.1 of Allium sativum. Lineage (NCBI taxonomy): Eukaryota > Viridiplantae > Streptophyta > Magnoliopsida > Asparagales > Amaryllidaceae > Allium > Allium sativum. Next base: position 117,387,986 of record CM060925.1, read on the forward strand.
TATTTAAGTATTTAGAAAAATATAACAAACATAAAAATTAACAATTCAAGTAGATTGAAACCTAAAAAACTTCTAGTATTTCTTTTTAAAAAGTTGTCTTCATCAATACATGGATATGAATTTTGCTTAGTTTGAACAATATCAATGCAATATCCCAGGATATTAGTTATAATATATGGCTTACTTGAAGTTATAAAATCATGAATATCCTAATATCGATATTAATGTTATTGGATTTATATTAAACATCACTAACCATACTAAATCTGTTCAAAGAAGGGGATAAAATTCAACTTTTTCCTGCCTCCAAAGAACGGGCTGCATGATTCAATAGTAAACTGAATTTTCAGACATCAGGAAACAGATATACATCCCTTGTCATATATGAAGAAAAGTTTAAAAAAAATTCCATTATTATACCGTTCACACACAGGTTTACAGATCCTAAAGCCACAAATTATCTCACATAACAAAATTCAGTACATGGTCGAAGTTAACACAACAATTGAGGTTAACAAAATAAAAATTTTGATAAACTGTCAACCTTTTTTTTCTCCTCTATGTTTGATAAACTTTCATGCATACTATTGATGCTAATCCCACAGTATCAACGTTAATTTGCACAAAGAAAGAGGGAAGAAATGCTGCCGGCAAGGTTGCAAAATTAATCATTAAATTTCACTGAACATTACGAATACCAAAACAAATAAATTAATTCACCATGATTCATACCATTTCTATTTTATCGATACCTTCAACTATAATGACACATTATCCAATTCTTTAAGCATACCAAGTACGTTTTCATTTTTATTATACATAGAAATGGCAGCATCTAAAACTGGAACCTACTAGGCCTAGGCATTGTCATTAATCATTATATTCCCACCATAAAGTCCGTTGTTGTCCATTCTTCAATTGTTTCTAAATGCAGTGAAGCCAGCAACATAAACAACAATTAGGAGAATGAATTATTATGTTTAATATGCAAACTTTTCTCCAACTAGATTTTTTGCTAGCTAAAATTCTGTATTTGCATGAGTCGCACTAAAAGCATAGCGTTTGCTGGTTGTTACTCCATTTTGTTCAGTCCGCGATGCCCCAGTTGCAGAACTTTATATCGTTTCATTTATGTATGTTAATCCACATGCTGCTGGTGGCTTGCAGCATCCTCACTTTTTTTTTTCCAACAAACCAATGCATACAAAACAATAATTAGTAAGTCTTTTTCTAACTATTATAAAGCTTAATAGCAGATTTCACACGATGATCTTAATATTATAGCGAAAATCTTTACGAAAAAATGGCGCAGAAAACATTAAAAAGAACCCACTTCTCTTTAACATTGTAGCTTCTACCTACTAAGCTTTCTGCTAGAACAATCAGAAAACAGGATATAAATTTTTGTTAACACTGTTAGGGGTTATGGCTCGCATTAATGAATGTATGAATTGGGCCTTGATAAAGCTTCACATTCAAAAAAGGAAATAAAATCTAAGAAGATAGTGATTATGTAGCTAGCCAGAATTCAATATTTGGATTAGTTGAACATGATCCTATATATTTAAGCATTATAGTGACAACCTTAGAAAATTATGAAAAAACTAACATCAAATTTTTTAAGCATTAAATTGTTATTTAATTGCCTAGTCAGTTAGAAATCATGAGTGAACTATGACATAAGGACACTAAATTATGTAAAAAGTCCATTGAACTAATAGTTAACCTATAAAAAGCAGCCAATAACAAAGACAACATGATTTAATGTCGGTACTTAAAATTAGACACTGATATAGTTAGTTTGGTGAACTCCATTTGAACGCGTCTAAATAAAATAAAATCACATTTCCAATAAGAAAGTGGTGCATAACCATGGGTTTATATACTATGATTAATGATTCATCCTAAATTAACTGAAGTATTCAATCGTGGATATAATTTGGAGGAAAATCAACAATAATATTTCATTATAAATGCTATGCATTTAGAGATGCGCTTAGAATTGATTACCTGACTACAATGCATTCCTTCGCATCCCATTCCATCTGTATTGTCGTCGTCTTTAGTTTCCTTGGCATTTGTAGTTCCTTTATCCTGGAATGTAAATTGCACTTGCTGTAAGAAGACACCCACAAAAATGTAGTAACATTAGTTTTTTAATCCAGTGTTTATTTTAATAAATATCATTACATGGTTATATAATACCTATAATGTCTTGGACAAAAGGAACAGATTGCACAGAAAGATCTTAGCTGTGAACGGTAACAAAGAAACCCCATAAACTGTTGGAAAAAACAAAACTGAAAATAAAATGAAAATGTAAACTTGCAAGGATGCATAGAAAAATTAGTACAATGATTCAACACAACTTTTGAAGCATTACGATATCCTGAAGGCACCTTCTTCATACAAAATAACAAAGAGGGTAGACTGATTCATATTTAGAATAACAGACAATATGGAATTAACTTTTATCCATATTAATAAAAAAAATATTAATTATCTTCTTATAGCGTACCGGTTTTTTTTTTTTTTTTTTTTTTTTTTTTTTTTTTTTTTTTTTTTACCGAATTGGCTAAAACAAAGGCAAAAATCTATCCCTTTCTCCCCTTCTAGAGTAGTTTCTCCCTAAAATATTAACATGAAGAATAAGAAAAAGCAAGAGAAGCAGTAACTTCGACTTTTTCAATCAGTTTTTAGGGGATGAATGATACTTTAGGATTTTTCTTACGACTTTGAATTTAACCAAACTTCACAAATAACAGTCGATGTAGAAATGGTATGCTAAACTAAATAAGCATTAAGAAAAACCTTTTGTTGACATTCAACAAAATTAAGCTCTGAAAAGCACATATCACAACAACATACCTTATCGAATGTGGAACAATTTGCCTCTTATGAAGGTCAGCGATGAGAATCATCAAAACTGTTACGATTACTTAAATCAAGTTACCTAAATATAACATAAATACTCAAATAAAAATGAGAAAAGGAAGGAGAAAGTGAACAAATTAGTGCAACGTAAGATTGAATGTGAGGATTGGAATCAATGAAGCTGCAACTACATCAATAAAATTGGTTCCCTGTATTGCTTTTCCCAAATATATTAAAGTACACATCACGCTACTGAATTAATTTTGAGCAGCGTTAATCTGGTGTACTTATATAGAACTAATATAGCAATAGAGGTACATATTTGCTAAATGTTGTATCATGGTTTACTATGGGAATATACTTACATGTAGCATGTTCTGGCGCGTACATCTTGCAACCAAATTTGGTAAGAATGTAGCAGCTTCACATCCCTGAATAATTTCAGTAATACAATTTTATCAATAAAGCAAGGAGCAGCAAAAAATATTAAGCTTGTTTGTTGTAGCAACTGAAGCCCTGCTCATGTAATTTTTGTTTTGACGCTTCTTTCCACTTGCGCGAACAGCAATAGACTTTACATAACACATCACATTAACGGGGTTCTTTTTGGAAAAATTTCACTTCTCATTAGCGAGAACCCTCTAGTTATTTCCATCATTAAAGCATCAAATACCAAAATCACAGGGAATAACTTATTTGTTAGATTGGTATAAAGTCAGTATGAAAAATAATGATTACTGTAAATCACATGATCAACTGTTAAAGTCATCACAAAAAATAATTAATATAGGTCAAGCTAGTAATAAAATCAAAAGATTAGCTTCAGATCAGTTAAAAAAAAAAAAAAAAAAAAAACTGTAACATCATTAAAAAACTACAGCAACACACATCGGGGAGGAACAATGGCTTCAACTCAGTAACATATACATGTTAATCGATTAAAACCGTAAAGTATTCCAGAATTTTAATCAACGTTAAAATTTTGAATCCTACGATAAAATATTCACAAATTTTGTAGCAACTAATTACCTTTTTTTTTTTGCATCCAGCCATTCAAAAATGTATACCATTGTGATGCATAGAATAAGTTATATTAAACAGCTCTAAATCTCAACTATAATGGAGTTGTTCCTCCTTTTGGAAAGCTAGAAAAGAAGAAGAATTACTATATCAAAGTGGTAATAGAGAATAAGTTATTGAAATGCCCCTAAAACTTAATATTTGATTCATTAAACTGGGCCTAAATCAACAGACAAATGCGTAATATAATTTGATACAAATGAAAAGTAAGCATACCTCGTCAGAGAAAATCGAACAGAGATGAAGGGATTTGACAGAAGTAGATTGGTCCAAAAGGAGGGACTTTGTAAGAAAGAGTTAAATTGGAAGCCAAATGAAGAAGACTGAAGACAATCGATACTAATTTGAGCAGCTACGGTTTTCTTCCATTTTGGGCGGCTGATAGATCTAAATTTTGTGAAAAATGGGATAGCACAGGGTGATGGTCTTTTGCGGAAAATGGAGACAGCAGAAGGTAGATTGAAATTTTGGGGTGACTGGTGAATTACGTGAAGGGTTAAGGGCATTTTTGGGAAGTTCAAAAAGATGCATAGTAATTTAGTGGAAATAGTTTTTATTATTAGTAGTAAAAATAAGGAAAATCATGCTAAGACATACCTACGCTTGGCTAATATCTTATCTTAAACCCGACGGAACAATATATTTGTAAATGTGCGATGTGTTATTTTTTGTATCTTGTTAGCAATTTGAACCAAGGTTTTAAATTGTGGATTTCAGAAGAGATCAAGGAATTGATATCCTAAGTTGAGTTCTTAATTATCTCAAGTGAGATCGTGTCAAACAAAGATAAATTTACGCTTAAAGTTTCGTGTAGAACGATTAAAATATAATTTACATTTAAAGTTTTGAATCGTAGAATGGTGAAAAGTTATTTTATGGCGTGAGATGAAGGAGATTCAAAACCCTGGTTTGGGCCCAACCAGTTTAAGAATAAAGTTAACTGAAAATTGCTTCTTGGTCGATTTCTAAAGATATTGTCTATGTTACGGAGCCTGTTTTCTTAGTTACTAAAAGTTGACTGAATTAGTTGTTGATTAAGTTATAGTATTTTATTGAAGTGTCAATCCCATAATCCTACGATAAAAATGATAATGAAAGGCATGATGTGTCGTATTTGCATTTGCTTAAGCTAGGTAAACATAAATGACGTAACCTTTTTTTTTTTTCCAAACTAAAATTTATTGGTGCATGATCTTTAACCCACCTGTAGCATTTACTCATTAAATGGTATTATTTTAAATTTTTGGCAGGCAAGAACTTGTTCAATTGAAGGAGCAGCCAAATGGAGAAACGCATTTGGTTATGCAGACATTTTTGATATTTCTGGCTCGTATGGCTGGGATCAAACAACTGAATTTAGCGCAGGGGTTCTATTACCAAAATTTAAGTTGCTGCGAACACCTTTGTCCGCAAGGTTATCTGTGTTATCTCAGGACTGGTTGAAATTTTCATCCTACAACGAACGTTTATACAGTCTTTCTTTTGGTTTTCTGTCAACCCGAAACCATGATTTATCTTATGATTTGACATGGCGCCATTTAACTGATCCATCACACATGGCATCAAAATCTGTAAGAAGGCATTTAGGGCATAGCCTTCTCTCTGCAATAAAGTATACATTCAAGATCGATCATAGAGATTCCCAAATGAGGCCAAGAAAAGGGTGGGCTTTTCGCTCTTCGACCTTAATTGGTGGACTTGTACCAGACAGCAACTGTTTGCGGATATTTCGACAGGTGACATTAAAATCCTTTGCTGATATTACAAACCTTTCATGGCAATGCTAACGTATCTCCTTATTCTTCTGATACAAATAGATAATGCTTTTTCAGTGTCAGCATGAGCATGCGCAAATATTTTGTTTATGTTGCACTTGTTATTTAAGCGTAGTCAGTGGTAAAGGCAGCTCAAAATGTTAAGTGGTCACTTCATATAGTTTTTTTCTTCTTTATTTTAAATACAGCTTGTAGGCTTTTTTTTGGGTGAAACGTTCTATTTTCAATTGTTTTGGGCACCATTAACCTAATCACAGTGACTATTAGTTAGGAAAGAGATGTAAATAATATGAAGATTTATAGTTCACTATAATCATATTATTACAAAGCTTTCGCAGCAGCATAGTGATTATTATCATAAATCCCATCAGGTGGGAAAAGGAACAAAAGAAATTTAAAAAAGCTGAAGCAGAAATGAATATCGTGTTTACACCAAATTTAAGCGGTTATAAAAGAGCTCTAGTTTGCATTTATCATTTCAGTGTATTCAGTGATGGAGCCAGCTCAAAAATGTTGGGTGGCCACTTTGTAATGGGGGTTATATGAGATTCAAATTCATAGATTTTAAGTTGTTTTGTTTTTGCTTTTGGTGTACACTTAAGACAACCACCTTTCTCTTCTTTGGTAATTGTTTTTTTCCCTCCTATATAAACTGTTCTGTTTTAAGTTTGTAAAAATCTTGAGGTGAGTGGTCCCTGGATTACATCACCTTGACCTAGCTCCACCGCCTTTGAATGCAGTGGTTTTCATCTTGAAGTTGGATCTTTAATTCACCATATAATCAGGTTATGACATGTCACAGTTTCATTTTAATATAAACAATTGGTGGTTTTCTCATATCTTTTTACAATCGCGAGTTACATGTATAAGTTGGTAATTATTGAAGTAGACATGGACACTAATAACCGAGTTTAGATAAAAGCTATACATACATGTATGTGTGTGTGTGTCTATATATATATATATATATATATATATATATATATATATATATATATATATATATATATATATATATATATATATATGAGGAGGGTTCCGCTACACCTCTTATATTGCTCACGAACTCTCCTCCTTAATCTGCACCATCTATTTCTCTACTCATTTTCTCTCTTTCCACTAAGAAATAATATTGAAATGGGAAGAGAGAGAATGAGTAGGGAAACGGATTGTGATGATTAAGGGGGAGAGTTCACGTGCAATATAAGAGATGTAGCGGAACCCTCCTCTCTCTCTCTCTCTCTCTCTTTCTCTCTCTCTCTCTCTCTCTCTCTATATATATATATATATATATATATATATATAGGAGCATTCCTGTTTTGCACTCCTACTCTACCGTGAGCTACATATGTATGTGAATTGAACATCTACAAAATCTTATTGGATTTGAATGAGTGTAGCGCACGGTATGGTAGGAGTGCTAATGGGATGCTGCAAAACAGTGGTGTCCTGGAATGCTCCTCATATATATGTCACATACCAGAAATTATTTTTGTCATCTAGAAAAAATATCGAATTATTTACATATACAATATTAACAATTTTAATTTATATTCTTTTCTTTGGGTTAATGACGTTAATTTTTACAAAAAATTATGTGGTTGTATTTTAATTTATGATTGATATACCATGAAAAATTTATTGTATATTGCGTAATAAAATATGCTTTTGCAATGATCAAAATATAAGTACCGTTTTTTAACAGTATTATATGAGTTACACACTAGTTATAATAATATTGCTGCTAAAAAAAAGTTCCTCCCTCCCGCTTGGTTGACATTCCAATTCACTGCTGGTGTTTTGTTCCATGTCAGTCCAGCCTTCAATATTATCTCAGAATATGTATTACTTATATTGTTAGCTTATATATTACCAAATTTGTCTGCATACTTTGTTTTGTTTCAGCCTCTTGTCCTATTTAGCATTGTTTGAGATATTGTTCCCATGTCCTGCATCTTACCTTGAAATATACAAAGTTATTATGTAACTTGGTTTTGTAAAATGTACAGGAACTTGATCTTCGAACAGCCATCCCCTTGGGCTATTTAAACAGTGCCCTAAATTTTGGAATAGCAGCAGGGGTACTGATTCCATGGGGGGGCGGTGGATTACTAAAATCGCCCTCCCCTCTTTCGGATAGGTTCCACTTTGGTGGAAGCACTTCCCCTATCAACTCAGGCATCTCATCTCTGTTGGGCTTCAAAACCCGAGGGGTTGGGCCCTCTGATCTTAGAAGACTTGTACCCTCAAGGTCCAGTGACTCTCAGCCTCCTGAAGCTGAAAGGGATTTCATTGGAGGTGATCTTGCAGTCACTGCATTTGCAGATCTGTCTTTTGATTTGCCTCTCGAATTGTTTAGAAGGGCAGGAATACATGGTCATTTTTTCGCATCTGCTGGCAATTTAGCAAATATATCCGATAATGAGTTCAAAAATTTCTCACCTAAGAATTTCATTGATACTGCCCGAGCCACAGTTGGAGTTGGTGCTATCGTTCCTACTAAAATTTTCAGGATGGAGGTAATTTCTTCTTCTTCTTCATTTTTTACCTGTATTATGTGTGAAATGTGTAAAAGGGCTGGCTCACATGACTTTTGCTTGCAGGTAAACTACTGCTATGTTGTTAAACAGTCAGAATATGATAAAGGCAAGACAGGAATACAGTTCTCTTTCTCAGCACCACAATAGCTGATTGATTTAAGCTGAATTATCTTGATTGGCCATCGTTGAAATAAATTTTGTTTCATCAGTTGAATTATGCAGTTTTTTTCACTTGAGAATACGGGATTCTCTTTTTGCCATGTAAAATAGAGCAAGTCATTGATTGTTGAAAAGAAAAAAAACTAGCTCCCCTTTTTCTCTGGGTCACAATTGTCAAAAAATTGTTGCTTTTCAGGTTTATATTATCTTATGTTGCTTATGTGTCGTGTATTTTTTTGATTGAAAGCTGAGTGATAGCTGGCAGAAAGCTGACATTGAACCTTGATGATTTCTTCAGTTGAGGTTCCGCAATATGAGTATAGTGTGTTCGACAGATTTGTTTTATTTTCAATCGTCTTGAAATTCCTAGGGTCCGTTTTGTTTATCTTTCTAGTCTTGGATTTTCGTCCATATAAAAATGCAAAGGGTTCATGTATATCGTGAAAACCGATTGCTTTAGAAAACATAATTGACATATGGAGCAGAATCGACATATTAAGCGAAAAACAAATTTTCTTTTTTCTTTTTTGAGAAATGACGGAAGGATGAAAGATAAGCTATCGTTACCATTTAGTCATCTCTTGCGTTTTCCTTTCATTTATTTTCCTTCACTCTTCTCATTTTTTGAAATTAATATTGAAAATTCAAAATACATAATGTAAGATAACTCAAACGGAATTTTATTTTTTTCATGTTTCGTTTTGTATGCATGGCTTTCCATTGACAACCAAACATGAACAACGAAGCATGAATGGTAAGATATTATTAAGCCGTTGTGATTAGCATTGCTAAGAAACTTGTATTGTGCAATGTTACATTATGTTCTTGGGAATTAAAGCATCTCCAGCATGGTAGTTAAAATTGTAGGGAGCAAGGCAAAGAGAAATACTGAGAAAATGGGGAAACTATTGGAGAAAATCAAGGAGGGGGAAGGGAGGGAAAGGGGGGAGGGGAGGGGAAGGGCAGGTTACCCACTCATTGCCCCACTGAAGATCCCAGCCATAAGGGCGTGCTAATTGCGGTCTCCAGAGGTATTTTTAAAGGAAAAGGAATAGAAGAGAGCACATCATCACCGACTCCTCCAATTCTCGTTACTATGAGTTCTATTAAAAGTATCTGTCCTCGGATCTCATGGGCTGCTTACTTGCTAGCGCATCGTCGTCGTCTTTTATCGGAGCAGTCGAGTTTATGTTGGACGTTAGGTGGTATGAAAGCCCTTTCTGAATTTCGTAGGAAAGTCCCCCAAGCGGCTGAGGAAGTCAGCAAATTGAATGTCAAGCATCGCTTGAAGATTTTTGAACTCCACAAACTGCTATGTGACTGACGTGATGATCATAAGAAGGCGGTTGAGATAACCGTTAGTTCCAAATAGTAGAAATTCAAAGGCCTAAGAAGGAAATTGAGGATCTTAAAGTTACACCATGGAACTTGAATCAGTTAGAGGAGAATGTACCAAGAAGCTTCAAGGTGCCAAAGAGATATTTAATGAGAAGTCCGCTTGTTTTCTTGATGACTGTAGGAAATTGTGTGATGAGCTGCTAATGAGAGTGGAGAAGTTGGAGGAGATGGAAGGCAAGTTGGAGCCGAGCCCGACTGAGATGAGGAAGGTAATTGTGGATTGCAGAGGCAAGTTAATGGCGATCTTAGCAGTTGAGAAAAAGAGGGTAGCTGGGCCATATGCGAAGAGCAAGCAGCAAAACAGAACTGTTAATCTAATGGAACATGTTGTAAGGGAAACTTATTATTGCACCTTGATGTCTCAAGGGCTGGCTTGGATGGGTGATTACCAAAAGTTGATGGCAAATATCCACAGCCGACCTTTGCGAGAGGCATAGAAGCCGTAGGAAAAGGAAGGTCCTTTTTTAATATTAGTGTCAATTGTGTCTAACAAAAGACAGGATGATAAATGTACAAATGTAACAACCCGGATTTTTAATACATGAATTTTAAAGTATTTAATTATTAAAAAGAATAATTTTGGAATTTATTTACTTAAGTTAAATTTAAAAGCGAGTTTGAACGTCAAATTAACTTGAAATTGAAAATTTTGAGTATAAAAAATCTAATGAAGTTTATTATGAAGCTATATAAAATTTTATTTGGATATGTACGATAATAATAATTTATTATTAATGAATTTGAGTATTGAAATCGATTTATTTTTAATTGATTTTCATTAACGCGTGAAAATAGCTATTTTTTAGATGATTTAAGAATTGGACGAAACCGGTTTCATCCGGTCTACAATATTAAATCATTGTAAGATTTCAAATTTTGTGACGATCGAATGATAAATGTGATCGTGCGAGCGAAAAACGTTGAACAATGGAATAAGCGAATAAAAAGTAATATAGCCTAACTTATAAATAATGCTGAAATCCTAACCCTACTTCTTCAATTCTCTTTTCTTTCCATTGATATGAAATAAGCCGCCACCCTTTTCTACTTCAAGAAAAAGATTCCACCCTCTTTCAAATATCATAACAAATTCGACACTCAACTAAAATGGATGAAACGAGCTTCCCAAGGATTGTAATTGCAAGAACTACAAATCCATATCTACTTTCCACTATGCGTTTACATTTTGGGAAGGTAATACATTATTGTCGAACACCATTTTTGTGCTAGGGCTATGATTTTCATGGAAATGGTAGAGATTTGACTTGATTGGTGTTCGGTTTTGGCTCCATCGAATCGAGGAGGTCGGATGGTGCAAAAATGGGAGGACGTGGCCTCATTTGTCAAGGTGAGACATTGTAACGATCCACATTTTAAGTCAATTTAAAATATGAATTTTAATTGATTTTAAATATTTAGAATGATTTATTTTGAGAATTAACGACTTAGAATTTATTTTAAAACGAAGTTTGAACGTATAAATTTAAAATTTAATTAAAACGAACTCGTAACGTTGCGATAGTTTGAAAGTTTAGTTTTAAATTTCAATTGAATGTACAGAATTCAATATAAGTCGAATTTTTGTAAAACAAGAAACATTAGGATCTATTTAAATATATCTTTCTAACGAATGTGAAAATTTGATATTTCAAGTTATAAATTGTAAGTTATGTCTAAATCAAAATTTCAAAAAGTCGCTATTGAATCGTTTATAAATTATAACGATTTATTATATAAAATAAAAGGATTTTCATGTAAATCGAAAACCGTTTGACTAGAAAACTGAAATATTGAGATTTAAAACTCAAGTATGTTTATTTTACAACTATATGATATTTCATTAGGATATACGCGATAATAATGATTAGTTTATTATTAATTTGAATAATTTTGGAATTTAATAATATTACACAGGCCTTAAAAATAACAATATGGCTAACTGCTGACTACAATCACTTGTACTATATTGTAATTTTATTATTAGTCATAATAAAAGTGTTACGGAACTCTATAAAAAACCGGGAGGCTATGCAAAAAAAAAAAAAAAAAAAAAAAAAAAAATCATTTTACAAACGACCTCTGTTTTCGATGAAACCAAATTTATTAGATTCGGAGCATCAAATTATTGTCAGGTTTAAAATTTCAAGTCAATTGGAATTCGTATGTGAGCGTGGTAAAAATAAATGTATGTTGAAGTTCAATTAAAATTTAATAAGCTAGAAATAGGACCATTTTTCAAACGGCCTCCAAATTTGATGAAACCAGGTTCATTAGAACTGTATTTGTTAAACATGGCAAGATTTCAAATTTCGTAATTTTTGGAGTTAGTATGTGGTCATGATAAATTAAAACGTACGTTCAAATTTAATATTTAACGTTATATTGACCTATCTGATTTGAAACCCTGTGCTGGCAATCTGTGAAGCAAGTTCCTGTGCATCGCTGGCTGACGCTCCATGGGAAGCTTGCTGAGCTCTATCTCTCCTGAAAACCATGGTGATTAAAAGTGGCAAAAGTATGGACTATTCCCTCAGACTTGGCGATCCAAACAATAGATAGACAATCCTAAAAGGCTAAGAATTCAAGATTTCTCAGTGGAAGCACCAAAATATTTTATTTTAAAAATGGAAAAACGCCCAAAGACTAGAATTTGTAGAGAAAAATGAAGAAATATAAAATGAAAAAGAGGAAATCACAATAAGTACACACAATTTATAGTGGTTCGACGTTAACGACCATACGTCCACTTTATAATTTCTTGATTCACTAAGAAATTACAATTACAACGAGTACAGTCTTCAAATACTCAAAATACAATACAATTTCTCTCAAAATTTGATGATAGAACTCGAAAATAGCTTGGATGGACGTTGTTCGTTGGAGTATATATAAAGAGTAGAAGTGCCAAAAGTCCTTTAAATCTCCTCAAAGTCATGTATTTATAGGCACAACAGCAAGCGATTCTCGAATCAAACACGTGGAACCTAGGCTATGTTTTTTGGAGCATAGTGGAGGTGGTTAGGAAGCGGAACTGGGGAGTTGGCCAACCAGTTCGAGAGGTGTCGGCTCGAGCAGAGACACGTGGCGAGATCTCTGGGCATCAGGAGATCGTGGGGAGCGTGCTGGTAGTAGAGCGAGTGGCAGAAGTCACTGTCATATTCTTCTTGGATCGGACCACCTCCGGATTGAATTGTTTGATACAGACTTCCTTCAATCCGAGCCTATTTGATCCCAGGGCCAGATTATGTTCGACCCGAAGCTGGGAGCTGCACATGTCATATTTCTCGATCTGAGTTTCTTCGAGTTGGGATCAATTCGGCTTCTAGGCATTATTTTGAGATATTGGAGCTTTTGATTATGATCATCCGGACCTTGAATGGCCTTGCCAAAAGGCAGGTCAACATATCACCAACAATCGATAAATTGATAAATATAAATGAAAAAAATAGTTTAACATAAATATTTTTCAATTCCATTAATCACAAGAGTGTTAAAAATAAACATATATTATGAAATTAAATAGAATTTGAGTAGTTAATATGCATTTAGTGCATATAATATAAACCTTTGACATAATAAAGCAATAAATGAATCTCATTAATTGTACTAAAATACATATAATTATAAACATAATGTTAAAAAAAAGCGAGCGGATAATTTTCGGATGCGGATATCTACGTATCCGTATTCGCAACCTTTTTTTGGATATCGGATATTTATCCACTTTTCAGATACGGATGCGGACGGATCTCGATTTTTCAAGTATCCATTGACAACCCTAGCTATATGTAGGTCAATGGGCATTGGCCTCATGCAAATAAGGACATTTGACAGAGTGGTTCACACACTCACTAATGTACATTGTGCTATGTTTCGGAACTTAGAAAGTCACTTATATCTTTAGGGAAATTGGATTCTCTAAGATGCAAGATCACTATTGAGAAGGATTTCTTGGGGTTTTTAAAGGGAACGCTTGTGGTTATGAAAGATGCTAAAACGTTTGGTGTTTATTTAAGGTGTGACCGTAAAAGGTGAAATGGGTATTGATAGTTCTCGTAGCTTGGGTGTGACATAGTTGTGGCATTTGAGATTGGGTCATGTCTCGAAGAGGAATTTGGATATTCTTCAGAAGAGGTAGATGATCAAGGATGAGAGTTTCCACATGCTAAAGTTTTGCGAGGAATGCGTCAATGAGAAGCAGACAGTAGTGAAGGAAAATGTGATTCGAGAGGGGTTCTTGAGTGTGTTCGTTCGGATGTTTGGGAACCTGCACCGATTGCTTCTTTAGGCGGAGCACGTTAATATATTTTTTTCATTGATGATTTTTCTTGGAAGGTGTGGGCGTATGTAACGAAGGCCAAGTCGGAGGCATTCGCTAAGTTCAAAGTGTTGAGAGCTCTTGTTGAAAATGAGAATGACAAGTCTTTAAAAATTTTAAGGCCGACAATGGCAGAGAGTATGTTTCCAAAGATTTTTTTTTTTTTAGAATATTGCAAGCATCATGCTATTTGAAAGCACTTTACTACACTTGGAAATCCACAATCTAATGGAGTAGCGGAGATAATGAACCAAACTCTACTTGAGAAAACTTGATGCTTGATATTAACATATGGTTTGTCTAAGAGATTTTGGGCCGAAGCTTTGTCAACTGCAGTTAGGGCTGTCAACGGATACTTTCGAATGCAGATAGTATCATATCCGCATCCGAAATCATTTTCGGATATCAGAAATCCATATCCACGGATTTGGACGGATATCAGATAATTATCATAGCCGCTAACTATCGATAAATGAAGAAACTTAAATGGAAAATTTTAGTTTAGCATAAATATTTTTCAATCATATTGATTAGTAAAGAGTTAAAAATAAACATACATGATGAAAATAAATAGATTTAGTACTTTATATGCATCTAATGCATATAATATACATTGCTAACTTAATAAGGCAATAAATGAATATCTTTATTGTACTAAAAGACATAATTTTAAGCATAATCTTAAAAAATTCAAACGGATAAATTTCGGATGCAAATGTCTATGTATCAATATCCGCATCTGTTTTTTCAGATATCGAATATTTATCCGTTTTTCGAATACGGATGTCGGATTTTTCAATATCCATTGTCAGCTCTAACTGTCGGTCATATTGTGAATAGAATTTCATGCTCGACTGTTGATAACAAAATTCCAAAGGAAGCGTGGAATAGGAAGAATATTGACTTGAGATATCTTCGTGTGTTTGGTTGCCGTTTTATGTTCATGATATGAGGAATGATAAGCTTGAGGCTTGAGCTTTCAAGGGAATTTTGTTTGGTTACATAGACGACGTAAAACGCTATCAGATTTGGCATCCGAAAAACAAAGAAGGTTGTGAATTTTCGTCATGTCACTTTGGATAAGTCGATTTTATTCAGAAGAATGAAAGCTCATTGGATGTTGCGGATTTGGATCATGAAGAATCAAAGAAGAAGGAAGTCATTTCCACATTCCGTCCAAGTAGTAGTAGAGTTAATGAAGAAGCTCATGAGGTGAAAGCATTTGATGAAACATCATATAGTCCACATGGCTCCTCTAGTAATGTTGGTGATGTGTAATGTACATGATACTAGAGAGGATTTGGTTCAAGGTGAAACCAAAAGGGGTTTGGGTGATAGTATTGCTACTCGGGTTGGTCGACGTGCATTAAGACCACCTGAAAGATATGATGATCAGAACTATCTTAGCTTTTGTGATAATTTGGACTATGCTCTTCATGTAGTCCAAGATGAGCCGATGACGTCATGTTCGAGTTATAGCTGGAAATGGATTTGTGTCATGGAGGAAGAGATGCAAGTGTTAATGAAGAACCGAACTTGGGGTTTGGTTCCGCTTCCTAAAGGAAACCGTTCTATAGGATGCACATAGATAGATATATAAGGTGAATAACGAAGGGAGATATAAAGCTAGGCTATTGTAAAGAGATTTGCACAAAGGAAAGGAAATGAGTATGATGAGATTTTTGTATCAATTGTACGCCATACTTCAATCCAGATTTTACTATAGTTGTTATCTACAACTTGAAGTTGGAGCAACTTGATGTGAAAATTGCCTTCTTGCATGGTGATCTGGATGGACATCTACGTGGAGCAACCAAAAGGGTTTGTGGTAGATGGTAAGTCAAATTTGATTTGCAAGTTAAAGAAATCACTATATGTTTTGAAGCAACCACCTAGGCAATGATATAAGAGACTTGATCATTTCATGCATGAAAATGGTTTAGATAGAAGCATCAAGGATGCATGTGTTTATTTCAAGAGATTAGAAAATGATTGTTGGGTGTATTTACTCTTATACGTGGACGATATGCTAATTGCTTCTTAATACAAAATAAAAATCTACAAATTAAAGATTCTTTTAAAGTCAGAAATTAAAATGAAAGATCTTGGAGAAGAAAAGAAAATCTTGGACACGGAAATTGAGAGAAACTGAAAAAATTATGAGTTGAAATTGAGTACATTAAGAAAGTGTTTTGTCGGTTCAGCATGGAGAATGCAAAGGCATTTAATACACCTTTACCTTTACATATGAAGCGTTTGAATAAAGGATCGCCTATCTTGGAGAAAGACATGTTTATATGGCAAATGTTCCATATGCAAGTGGGGTTGGAAGTATGATGTATGTCATAGCGTGTACAAGGCCCGATATTACAAATGTCGTCAGGGTGGTTAGCCGGTATACGACTAATCTGAGAAAATCGCATTGGAAAGCCGTGAATGTTATTTTAAGATACTTGAAAGGTACAACATCTCATGATATTGTTTTTTGCGATAGTGAAGGGATGAGTTGCAAATTAGTTGGTTATTATGACTCGGACTACGCTGAAGATTGGGATCGTAGGAAAACAACTTCCAGATATGTCTTCACACTTGGTGGTACAACTATTAGTTGGAGATCGAGATTGCAAACCGTAGTTATTTTTCCACTACAGAGGCAGAGTTGATAGTCGCGATGGAGACGGCAAAGAAAACACTCTATTTGAAGCGATTGTTGTGTGACATGGGATGCAAACATGATAACGTCGATGTTCAATGTGCTAGCCGAAGTGTTATACATTTGATGGAGAATTTGACATTTAGCTTACGTACTAAACATATTGAGAGGTGAGAGTCATTTCTAGTAGTCATGGATGAAGGTAAGCTAATATACCTTCGAAAGGTGAACACGACGGACAATGCGACGAATATGTTTACTAAAGCATTGTCGGTTGGGAAGTTCGAGCATTGCTCGAACTTAATTTGCTTGTTGAGGTGTTCGGTGCCACGGGGTGGCACGGTTGGAGAGAGTGTTTTGTTTAATGATGAGGAGTAATGATGAGAAACTGGAAATCTAACTTTTTGGTAAGTACTTGTTTACACTTCCAAGTACATTTGTCTTATGGTGAGACTGGTTTTAGTTTGGATATTTTCAACACTTCGTTAACGGCCAATGGCTTTGCCGAAGCTCGTTAACGGAGTTCAATGGGCAGTGGATTTACCGGAGTTCATTAAGAAAGTGTCCATGTTGATTGGTTGAAGGTAGAATTGCGGATGCTTCGGTGCATTAGAGTTTGGAGATAGTTATAGTGTCGAAATGGAGTGTAAAATTTTATTGCAACACTATATGTTGAATTGAAGTGGTTGAAAATAGTTTGGAAATGGTGAAGGCGGCTTGCGATTTGGAGCTGTGGAGCTTGAGATATTGCTTTACGAAGTTGGTCAGCTTCAGGATCAGGTTGCAGTGAGCTGCAACTCAGCTCAGATGTCTGGGTTTTCAACCAGAGGTCTAAGTGTGCTCAGGGAAGATTCCGTTAGTGGAACCAGACGCATGGTTCCTAACTTTAGACGTCTGGCTTCCTAGAGTTTTAATACATAACCCAGATTCAGACGTTTCGATCAAATTCCAGACATCTAAATCGAACACGGGTTGTTTTCCACTATGTTTCCGAAGAATTATGTCTGAAGTGTGAAGGGAAAAACGGTTTTTTACTTGGACAAGATCCTTGCCTATATAAGCTACTTTCAGTTTTTTGAAGGTGAGAACTTACTTGATCAAGTGTTCCATTGTCAAAAGAAAATCTAAGCTGGGTTTACAACTTAGTTTTATTTTTAAATTTTATTCTCCATAAACTTTATTCTGAATTGATTATTGGTGATCATTGGATCAATCTTTTGCACTTTTTCCAATGTGATGATAATAATCTCTTCAAAGTGGATACACACCAGCAAGTTGTTAGTGAAACCACTATAAACTCGGTATGTGATTTACTTTTATTTCCCTTAATTGTTTTTTATTGCTTTTGATTGAGATTAAGTTGTTTGGATTGGTTGATTGTTGTTTTGGATGTTCTTGAGATATCGTGATTACATTATTTTTGCGCATCCATGAACGGTCTCGTTTTCAGCTGTAGTTGGAAATTGGATTTGAGCGGCCTTTTAAATCGAAATCCTCCCAATTTTCACCACTAAAACTATAACCACCTTTTCATTTAATTACTCAGTTTGCTCTAAACAAATTTATTTACTAGCATAAATGCCGTCTTTCATAATTCGGTGAAATTACAAAACATCATTCCTGAACATGTATAGCAACATCATTGGTACACAGATTCTTTTACACCCTTACACACTTGATTTAGAAACATGTAAAGATCAAGGAAAATGACATTGCAGAACGCCAGAACCATAGAACATCAAATCAAGTAAGCTGGTTTGCAGTTGCAGTTAAAAACATGATACGACGAACAACAATCCCATTTGTTAAAAAGTTTGAATTATTTTGCGTGTATAACCAAAGGAAGAAAAAAATGTAGCTTATTTTCAACAGCGGATACAAACTGAATATTTACTAGCCCTAAACCTTTGTTCCCTCTCCTTCTGTACATCAGAGCACGGCGGCATTACTTCATGAACAGCTTTCCACTCTTTGTCTACACGATTCAAACAACTTCTACGTTACTGACCAAAATATGAAAATGCTATCAATTAGGGTGGTTGTACAATGTACAAAACAAATAAGCTTATGTTTAGTTTAAAACGGGTTTACTTGTTAGCCGATAACTTTCTCCTTTTGTAAAAATGTTTGAATGATTCCACCATCCCACCAATTATGAAAGTGGGCTTTGGGGATTCTGTTTGGGAATTCATGTTTTGATCCATAGGAGCCTTCATCGAATCCGTCAGTAACTTCAAATTTTGAACCATGGGAGCCTTTAACTGCAAGGAAAGCGCAATGTGCAAAATTCAAATTAAAGTTCTGAATATGAAGACAAAATGCTGCAACTGAAAAGGAAAAAAAAAAAAAAAAAAACTTCACAAGGAACATACAGCAATGACTAGAGGACGATTAGCTGTATCTTCGTTCTGCTTGATTTCACTGTTGAGAAGCTCACGTTAATTAATACAAGAAAACAGTTATGTGTATATGTGTGGATTTACCAAACAATGACAGTAATCAGCTTTTATGTGTATACACAGAACGAACAGTGTCCATCCCTGTATAGAAACAGGAGCAACAAATGGAAATACACCCATGACTCATGGGTAAAAGACAGTTTCATAAAGGAATCTACTATGTTTTTCTTCAAGTTTCAGATACCATCAACCATCATTAATTTAATCAGAAGTATCAAGAACTTGGATATTCAGTGTAACTAAAGCACAAATGAACAGTGTGATTATAATCATTAGAATAAGAGTCGTATTTCTTCTTGCACTACATGTATTCAAGATTGATTCAGTGTGTTTTGTGAATAAAATAAAACTTCTGTCAGAGTGCAAATATGGCCAACATACATACCGACAACTAATTTTCAAAAAAAAAAAAGCAAATGAATTGAGGAAACATACTGTTTTATATGCGGATTGATACAAGTACTGGTGGGCAAGTTCTTGATTTCAACCTGACTTTGATCCAGTATATCTAAATGAGTATGGGTAGCAAACAGCGATGCCTTCATAGGTTCAGCTTCTCTCACAACATCACTGCAGATATCAGAATTCATACTTTATGAGTTTTACTGGCAATCATAACTATTACAAAAAAGAAAGATGATTGATGGAAACATACTGTTTTTCATGTGGGGTGATGCAAGCACTGGTGGGTAAATTTTCAGTTTCAGCCGGATTTTGATCTGAAGTTGGTAAATGATCGCAGGTAGCAAAAATTGATGCCTTCTTCATAGGCTCAACTTCTTTCAAAACACCACTATGAATTTCATAATTCACTCTTTCAGTTCTACTGGCAATCATACATGTCGATAAAAAATTGACTAAAGGAAACATACTGTTTTTTACGAGGGACTCTGCAAGTACTGGTGGGCGAATTCTCAATTTCATTGTGACTTTGATCTGAAGTATCTAAATGATCGTGGGTAGCAAATAGTGATGCCTTCTTCATAGGCTCGGCTTCTCCCAAAACATCACTGCGAATTTCAAATTCACTCTTTCAGTTCTAATGTCAATCGTGCATGCCAATTAAAAAAACGTTTAAAGGAAACATACTGTTTATCATGAGGGATGGTGCGAGTACTGGTCGGTGAATTCTCAATTTCCGCCCGACTTTGATCTAGCGCATCTAAATGAGCACGGGTAGCAAACAGTGACGCCTTCTTCATAGGCTCAGCTTCTTGCACAACAACACTACAAATTTCACAGTTCACTCTTTGAGTTTTACTGTCAATTATACTTGTAAATAAAAATGATTTAAGGAAATATACCGTTCTATATGAGAGATGGTGCAAGTACTGGAAGATGAATTCTCAATTTCAGTGTGACTTTGATCTAACGTATCTAAATGAATATGGGTAGCAAACAGTGATGCTTTCATAGGCTCGGTTTCTTTCGGAACATCGTTATGAATTTCAGAATTCACTCTTTCAGTTCTGTTATCAGTAACACTTATCTCTTTGCCACCGCCTGTGAATTTTACCACAACAATGGAAAATATATTCACCAATATATTGATGTTTCTTATCAAATAAATAAGATTTAACCATCACGAATTGTCCGATTCAGCTTTTCACTGTATTCGCAATGTTTTATGCATGTGCTTACAGTTGTAATCAGCGTCCTATTGGAGTACAGTTTCGTACACACAATTGTTGGAATAACATCATTATGCTTGGTCAATACAATAAACATCAATTAAAATAAAACGATCAATCAAAGATGATGTTATCTTAACACGAATGCGTACAAAACTCTACCTGTCCTATTCTTGTAAATATGAATTTTGAGGATCCAAGAGAAAGGGAGGAGTTAACCGCAAAATCAAGAATTCCGAAGTCCTTTAATTATGACAACGAGTAATGTGATAACTCGGTACAAGGATTATTAGTCTCCCTGCCTTTGCACTACTTTCCAAATTGTCAAAGTAGAACTAAATTACCCCACCAACCCTTCAAAAGCATATTAAACCATGGGTAACTTGGTCAAATCTAGGCAAACTGGGAATAATGTAAAGTATAGGGGTGAAGACTCAATTTAGTCATCAATATAATCAAATGGTAACATGTACGGCTGCTATATGATGCTTTGTAAACATCAATCTTTGCTCTGATAAGAAAATAACTACCATTCGGTTCAACTTGAACTTCGGGTGCCCTACCCAGAACTTTCCAGCATAGTTTTGTGTCCTGGAAATTGACAATTGTATGCTCCAAAAAGTTCAATCGATCAGAACTACTCATTGTCTTAAATCCAAATGAAGCCCAAGTTTCTAGAAGCAGAGGAACTGCAGGTAATATAAAATTTTTGACACCTAACTCCAGAAGCAACTGTATGAATAACGGGTGTCAGTAGCTGATTATCAAACTGGAATCATGCATAGGCAAATTTATTTATTTTCCACTGTAAATCAAATTATATTGCAAATGGGAACAAAAGGAAATAGCAAATCATGGGATTCAGATTTGATTTCATGGTATTGTACATGACTACAAGAAAATGGTTGCATACATGACATGAACAACCTTAAGCATTTAAAGAATCTACCTAGTAATTCTGAAACAAATGATAGCATTTTCACTGATTTGATGGCACTAACAAGCCAATCCCAACATTATTTTATGTTTAACTGGGGTAAAAAGAAATTCCTGTTCCTGCATGGTTATAACTAAAGATGGAAATTGGTGGTGATCAGAAGTACAGACCTTCTCCAGTTGACTTATAAGAAGGCGACACATCCCCTGTCGACGATATTTGACACAAGTACCAATGAAAGGCATCTCTGCTACTTTTTCTCCATGCACCCTAATGAACATTAATAAAACACATTTCAATAATTTTGGTCTAAATATTCAAACATGCAAATGAAAGTTACAACATAACCATACCTGAATGCAGCTACAGACACCAGCTCATCCCCCTTTTCAAGAAGCATAGTATAAAAACCATAAAGGTTTAACCTTCTTAACTCCGACCTACAAAAGAGTAGATAGAATGAAATGATTAATGAGCATAATTAATCAGCAAAGGTTAATGTGTTGGGTATTACAGAATTGTGAATGAGCAGAACTCAATAATACCCACACAAAAAACGAAATGAGAAAAAGATATTGTAAAACACCAAACAAAATAAGAATCAGAAACCAATCAAGAAAGTTACAAAAATTATTTCAGGAATTGAAGTCAGCATGTAAACATTGAATTTAAAGGGCTGATCGTATGATATTCCCCCCTGAAATTTGTTGCTCATAACACTGAAAAAGCTTGACACAATTATTAGTCACAGTGCATCTGTTCTGTTATTTAGAGGAAAAGAAAATTATTTCATAACGATTCTGCATCAATAAAGCATGAGCAGAAACTGTTGAAAATAATTTATGTCTGAAGGATGCATGCACAATTAAACTTAGCAATGATACACGCACTATATGTGTGTGTTTTTAGAACATATACATGCACTATATATGTGTGTATATATATAGAGAGAGAGAGACACACACATATACATACACACACATACATATACATATACTTATATATATACATATACATATATGAGAAGCGTTCCAGGGCTCCCCTGCTTTGCAGCATCCCTTTAGCACCCCTGTTTTGCAGTATCCCTTTAGCACATCTACCCGTTCGTGAGCTACACCAATCCAAATCCTACAAGATGTAGATATTCAATCCACAAATATATTATCATCTATCCAAAATTTGAGCTCGTTTCGACATTCGTAGAATAATATATTTGATGTTTAAATTTAACGGTTTGAGTAAATGTCCGAATGATAAATAATTAAGCTAAGATTTTGAAAAATGTTACGAATGTTGGAACGAGCTCAAATTTTGAATAGATGATAATATGTATGTGGATTGATGTAGCTCACGAAAGGGTAGGGGTGGTAAAGGAATGTTGCAAAACGGGATGCCCCGGAACGCCTCTCTCTCTCTCTCTCTCTCTCTCTCTCTCTATATATATATATATATATATATATATATATATACACACACACACACACACACATACATATATATATATGTATATGTATGTATGTATATATATGAGGAGGGTTCCATGGCCCCCATATTTGGGAGCACCCCAAATGCACTTCATTTATGACCATACATTTATATTAAAAAAGTTAGTGGGGGCAGAGAGAAACGGAAACGTGTGGTGGAAATGCCCAAAGGGGTGTTGCACTATTTGGGATGCTCTTGATCATATATATATATATATATATATATATATATATATATATATATATATGAGGCAGTTTCGAGAGCACCCTAAACAGTGCAGCACCCTAAACAGTGCAGCACCCCAAATGCCCCTCAATCTCCACCAAGTATTTCCCTTTCTCTCTTCTTCCACTCACTCTCTCACTTCTCACTCACATTATTTAATATAAACGGGTGGTGGAAATCAGGGAGCACTTGGGGTGCTCCATTTTTGAGGTGCAACCGAATGCTTGCCTATATATATATATATATATATATATATATACACACACACACACACACACACACATACATACATACATATACACACACACACATACACACACACGTGTGTATGTGAGAGAGAAGATAACCCCCTGCGCTACGCCATGTATTTAGAATTAAATTCCAAAATGAAGTTGTAGATAGATTCTTATAACATTCAAAATCATCTTTTAAAAAGTTTGTTTGATCCAACCATCCTTACTTTAGACTGATGGTTAAATTGGATGGCTACAATTGATTTAACATTTTGAATATGCTGGTTTCTTTTTTCTTTTCTTTTTTTCAAAATGATCTCAACTTTTGTGAAGAAGATGATCTTGAACGGTGCAAAAACATATCTAGAAAATTTTATTTCGCTCTGGATTAAAAAAGTCTAAAAGTATTAAAATGTAGCATCAAGGACATAGCATAAGGGTATAACGGATCACTACCAATATACATACATACATACATACACATATACATGTATACAATACATATATCTGTGTGTGTAGGTGCTATGAGCATCGAATTTGAGGAGGTTTGGTGCAACTAACCTAATATTATATTATTGGATGAGGAGAAAGGTCGTACTCTCTATTGAACAAAAGATCTGCAACAAAATCACTCTGAGTACGAGGTTCCATAATGTCCACAAAGCATTCATGCATTACATTAAGAGCGACACAGAGTTTGCTTTCATGTTCAATCAAGGTTTCAGCATCAAACTGCAAATTATCAACACCATTTTCACTGCGTGATCTCAAAATTGTACATGACAGACCTTGTACGCTTGTTGGTTTGGACACACCAAGCAGTCTGCGTAAGTGATGAAATATCTGCAAAATAGCCAATGGAAAATTCACTCAGTACACAGTAGAGAGAGTGTGTGACAAAGGGAAGACAAAATAAACCTCTGAACACTTGTTGTTGCAAAACCAGTTTCCAACAGGACAGCCACTTAAGCTTTTACCACCTTTTTTCCTTACGCACCCAGCATGATCTGCAGATTAAAAAAAGCAATTGTAAAACATTTCCACAAATTATGTCAGTTAAAGACAAAACCAGTGACATACATATGAAAGTGTCTAGTAGTCTTACATTCACGTTCACACTGATCACAGTACAGCATAGTATTCCCAGTAAACTGTTCTGTGTTACAATTGAATTCGCTTGTGCCGCACATGCCACATCGACATGCCGGGCAGAACCATTTTCCATCTGGCACGGTCTATAAGCAAATAAAACCATTAGCATAAATTTGGTAAGATAGGTTAGCACAATCAATACACGAAATTCGCTGGCGCTTGAGCACTAATACAGGGACTACAACAAATGGAAACTATGGAGGACAAATTTCGAAGAAATATAGGATATAGGACATCAAGTTTTGCTTTTGGTTTAATTTTGGACCAAAGATGGATGCTAGTTATAACTAGTATTATACTCAATTTTCACGCTCTGCATAATGCTAAATATAACTAGAGGTATATACAATATTATACAAAACAGAATATATTAGCATTGTCCTTCATTCTAAAAAATAACTTGTTATCCTTAAGCCTAAATTTTTTTCCCCAAAGTTTTGTCATTTTGCCTATTTTCATATACAATCAAACCTATGAAAAAAAATCACCCGGACCATGTTTTCTTGGTTTCACAACTGCTTGACCATCTACGGAAGCCTATTAAAGAATACGCCTTTTGATTTATCATCTTTACCTGAAACTATTTATTTCTTTTTACCAATGTTTTTCCTTCTTATGGCATTAGGTGCCATGTTTGTGAAAGAGGAATTCTAAAAATAAGAGGAAACATTATGCTTGCTAAACATTAACAATGCCCTCAACACGGAGATAAGTCATAAGGTAAATAGAACACTTTTTCATGCAGCCACAGTCCACAAAATTAGTAGCAATAACTAGATATAAATAGACATGTAAAGATTATGTAGGCTTAGGGATATGGGTTACAAGGTATTCTTATTTATTAGAGCGTTGGCTTTCACAAAACTTATACAGTAAGATACAACTCCAGTTACCTCTAAACCCAAGCAACTGAGATGAAAAGATGAAGGGCAGTAATCACATAGCACTAATTCACCGACATCATGACAAACGGAGCAGATGCTATCACTCTGATATCTAGAATAATCACACTTCATCCGGATGCGTTTAAAATCTTTCGGTGTTTTACAATTTATCATTTCTCTTTGACATTGCAATAATGACCGGCCATCCTCTAAAAATATGTTTGCAGCTGCTCTTCGATATGTGCTTCCAGCATGAACCTCAAAATTGCTAAGATTAAAAACACGACGACAACATGTGCATTTTATCCCATCTCGTGTAATCTGCCCTGTTTTCAAAATTTTCCTGTCTCTTTTACGAATGAAATAAACTTTTTGCATTGACTGTACCAAATTGCTGTCTATCAGCGAAGACAATAATGTCCTAGTAACACCTTGACCAGAAGAATTTTTCCTTCTACTGGGAATTACTTTTCTTCCTGTAATATTCCTCTCTGTCCTATTTTCCCTATAGTTGGGTAAAGCAGGAACGATACATTTTCTATTGTTGGTAAAACCTCTTTCTTTCAAGTATTCGTCACATGCCAAATAAAGCGATTTGAAACACTTTCCACAAGGTGAAGTAATAAATAACTCATTCCTATGTTTCACCCTTATCCAAAATTTCCATCCCATGTATTTGAGATGCTTCCTAACTTTCAGTCTCATTGTGTTGAGATCATGAGAAAACTCGTCATTTCCTTTTGCCCTTAACACATCAGCATAAGTTATATAAACTAACGGTGAATCGGGAAAACTCTCTGGTTCAAGACCATCACAAACTGGAAATACATTGTCAGAATCCTTGAAGTTGCAATGATTGTAAGTTTTGGATAAGGGCTGAGGTTTTGCATTACTACAAGCTACAATATTTTTGGACAAGGATTTTGCCTTTGCACTAGTACTAATATCAATATTTTTGCACAAAGGCCGAGAATTTGCATCATTGTTACAAGCAGCGATGGTTATGGGGAAATCCTGAGACTGTGCATCAGTATTATTCCCACATTCATGTATTTCCTTTTTCATGTCGCTGTGTAGCAATGCAAAACATGCTGTTTTGAGAGAATAGTAAGATTTCCCTTTAGGTGAAATGTAACGTATCCTTGTAATTGTCTTTGTATGACGAACTGCAATTTTCCAACCAAAAAATAAAAGATGTTTCTTAGCTTTGAGTATCACATTATGTTTTTCGGTAAGCTGATCTGATGCACAGATTTTTACTGCATCTGGGAAATAAGCAGCTTCCAGATCAACGTATTTCCAAGATTCTCCAATGTTATGTATTTCATCAGCCCTGTTATCACAACCACTGGCTTCACAATTCTCAATCTTCTTGTTGGTTTCCACAATTGAATCACAATTCTCTGACTTTATAAATTCTGAAGTTTTATATTCAATTGCCAATATACTTGAATGGTTAGAGGCCATTCTCTGAACATCATTTTCAGTGGTGCCAGTTTCAGGAATATTATTAGCATCCCTGCTAGGAGAAAATTCATTTAATGGGTCAACCACGTCAAGAACTACAGACCGTAATTCCTGTATCAGCCCCGAAATCAAGGCACTCCAATCAGATATATTTCCAAAAATCCACACTCCAATTAGACTCATAAAAGAATCAGTACTTCTCAAATCAAACCAAATTTCCCTTACTGAAACTGGTAGTCCTTCTTCCTGTTCAAAGGATTGAAGCGCTTGCAAAAATAACCATGTGCCTCTAAGCTTCCAGTGACCTGTAAGCTCATTCCAATCTTGAGTGAGTCGTAAGTTATCCACACTGACCATTTGTTGGTCACCTTCATCAGGGAAAAATATCAACCTTTCATCAGATCTTTCCATTCTATCAAATACAACACCTTCCCACCAAGCATCGTCCAGCAATACATCCACACATAAACCATACATAATTTCTTGTTCTTGAATGTTGTGGTAAGGTGGTAGTGGCCTTATATTGTTACGATGGTATTTCGGTGCTACTTTTTCATACATACCCTCTACCGAAAAAGACACTTGGATTGATTCTTTAAGTTTCAGTTTATTGTCCTCTGAAAGAAGATCCGAGTATTCAATTACACGAGTGCACTCTCCACAATCGACGACTATGCCAGAGTGCCAGGAGCCACTTAAGCCATCATCATTATGCAAAACCTAAAGTAACATGATTAACTGTAAGAAACAAGTAGGCATTAGCTAATTCAAAAAGGAATTAGCAATGTACATCGGAAATGAAATGTACATAATTAACTTTAACATATAAAACGCAAATACTGTGTTTGTTCCTAACATCGATCCAAATTTATCATGAATTAATGAGGCAAGTGGGGTTTGAAGCCTGCCTTCATCACGGGAAAGTGTTAGATCATAATGTAGGTATTATCATTTCATATGAAAAGCCTTGCCAAGCGCACAACACTTTTATCTCCTATATCAAGTCGCAGAATTCATATTTTGGCTTATATATCGTGAGTCAATTAAATTCCATTCATCAAAACACTATCAAATAAAGTGAATTCCTCTTGTATAGCAATGATAACATTACCAAGCAAATATAAGTTTGCTTGGTAGATCATTCTAGATGGGATTCTTTTTTTCTTTTTCTGTAAAATATAACTAAAAATTGGTAGCTCCAGGTATCCAAGAGGGTGATGGATGAAATTAGCGAATATCTTTTAAGCCAGTAATACAAAGAGTAAAATTCGTTGCCCCTACTCCATAGCAAGACAACTAATGACTTTGATATAAAATACAGATACTCATAATACTTATAATTGCCCATTGAGTTCATTCATATTCATTTTGGATATCCAAAAACCCTGGACGGTATCCATCAAGAAATATATGCTCATCCCACTATAAGACTCTATTTAACTAGCAAAGAGATGTAGGAAATGCATGCACCGTTAATGTTACTGAAAAAGAAAATATAGTTCACTTTGAGATGCATCAAATTATAACAACCGAACAAATATCACAGCCAAAAAAAGCATTAAAATACGAAAAAACAAAAAAAATCATCTTAATGAACCTCGACTTGTTCTCCTATCAAAAGTTTTTTCGTCGGATTCTTCTTCCTCTTTTTTCTCTTCTTCTGGTAGCCTGAATCGATGGCCATTGATTGAAGATTTCTTCAGAACCGGTCCTTTTTAACACCAGCGAAATGTTTTGGGGCTGATTAAGCTAATAATTGAACTAAACCCTGGAAAAACAAATTGGTTCCAACCCTAACGGACTCCATCCGTGCTGTAGTGATATTGAGGTTTATTTAAAACCCCCGCGTTAAACATTTCTTTAGAAGAGGTACCTTAGGTTATATCTTGAGACAATAATTGTTGAATGAAGGACTGAAACAATCTTTTCGCAATATAAGAGCTAATTCTTTAAATCAAATGAGATGAATTATCAAAATTCTATTTTTTTTAATCTAAGTCTTTATTTTAAGAAAATTGAGAAACTAATATGATTAGACAACTGATGTGAGAATGCATGCTATGTTAAGTTCATGATAAACCCTTTTATTAAGGGAAACAGTATATAAAAAAAATAGCAAGGAGAAAAAAATAATTCCTCGATGGCTCACAAAAAATGCAGTTTGATGTGAGATGACACACCAAACTGACCCTACAAAACTGAGCATGATCAAAAAAGTGAGATAACGAACACAAACTTAAAAAAAAAACACGAACCAACCACAAAATAGGGGAAACATATACAAAAGTGGTAACATGACAAATACAAAAACCCAAAAGTCAACCACTAAAAGCCTCAGCACTCAACAAAACATAACTTGAACGCACCAAAAGTAACTAAGTCTGTTGACGTGGGGAATTGTCGCTTTATTCAGCACACGCCATCACCCAATGTATATGAGTAATAGAAACACGGTAATCCAAATAAGTAGTAAAGTAAATGCGGAAGACACAACTTTTATAGTGGTTCGGTACTAACGCCTACGTCCACTTTATAATGATCATTCATCATATAATATCTGATTACAATGTTGTACAAATTCGGACAATAGTTGAGTACAAAGAGTTTACAATGGAATAACAATATCCTTATTAATTCTAAAATTTGACTAAAATGTCCTTCTTTTTCGTTAAGTGAGTTGACTTGGTCAACTATGTCCAAATTTATCCTTAATGTCCAAGAAGTCTAAAACAACCAAAAAGTATCATAATTATTGTAACACCCTGCCTCCGCTAGGGTCACTCGCAAAGGAATGCACTAGCTTTAGAGGGGCATTATTGGTAAACATGCATAGAAATATCACAAGACAGAACATATAAAATAGCGGAAGTAAAATCGAACTTTCATAAACATCAATAGTTAAGGTCTAAAGCCTTTTACATTAGAGTACATCAAAACCTGTCTTGCAATAGTAAAGAAGCATATAGACTTTTTCATAAATTATTCCCCAAGTAAAACAGTAAAGTAGCCATAGCCAAGAAAAGTCCAAGCCATCCATGATGACCTTCAAGCAGAAGAAGTCCGAACTAAACAACAGTATTTCCTCCCTGTAACGTGGGGGGGAAACGGAAGAAAAGAGGCGAAACAAAATGGGTCAGTCAAAAAGACTGAGTAAGCCCTATCTACTATTAGCATAAAAACTAGTAAAGTTAACTGACATGAGAAACTGAGATGAACATAAGCATGATAACAAGATAGATAAGCTAAATCAAAATAACAGGATGAACTACTGAACTCAGATAAACTAAGGTGTCATGATAAATTACGATGTCAAGATAAAACAAGGTATCACATCGTCAGGTTTCTATCAAGTATAATATCCCCAAGATATCTATCACGTATAACGTTCCCTGATATCTATCCTGTATTTTAGCTCTGCCCCTACCGTACTAGTATCCCCACCGTGTCATGTGTTAACCAAGAATGACCCTCACTCAAAAGTCGTGTAATGGTCCATGTCAACCTAATATATCGCATATATAGGTTACTCAACTTGTATGTTTTATTCCATGTAAATGTTCAGTCCCTTGCCGTAGACCATACGGGCTTTCCCTTGAGATTCTATATTACTTTAACATAGTTCCATGATCCTTAAGATCGGTTTGGATTGTTACCCTAAACCTAGCTAGGGTCTTCCAACATGAATTATCGTTTGTACAACTAGGACTTATGCTACCTAGGGCTACTAGGGATTATGCTTACCTATTGCACGTTTTCGTATCTCGGTTTGGGTTCAACCACCTAGGGCCACTAGGGATTACGCTAACCGCCAACCGCGCCCTTTTTCCCACGCATATATCGTGAATCGTTTTTCCATGACTGTATGCACATGTATCACATCGTGCCATCCGAGTCCTGTCACAGGGCAAATCAAGAAGTACAGGACTCGGTCGGGAGCTTTAGATTTATCTGCCGATGCAGATGCTAAGGTCTGTTTTTTCCTATACGTGGCTATGGTCCCACGAGACCACTCCCTCAACTAGTGAAAGACAAGACAGGATAAATCCTGTATGAGAACACAACACTGGCCAACCCACATCCAAGCCTTACCGCAACCATAATTAGATAGCAATTATGGTCTTTTGGGTGTTCTCTGCCTTTCCGTACGTACACGTTTGACCAAAGATGGTAGGTAGCCTGACGAAATGCTATCTAGGGTACGACCGTGTATCGTCGACTATCCCCTATCCATCCCCGTCTTTAGGTCGCTCGTATAGCAACCAAGGCATACTCTTGGTTCTTCTAACGCAGACCTTAACCTCTCATGAGCCTAGTATAATCACCTGGCAGCTCATAGAGGGATACCAAGAATACCCTCACGTTCCCCGAAGCCGCTGCTTCGTTACCCAGTTCGCTGGAGCCTTTATCCAAATCAGATACTTGCTCCTACTCGTATACTTAAACGATGACCTACCGTATTAGGTTACTCATCTATCTATGAACTGGTCCAAACTTCCTTGACTAAGAATCATTACTTAGTTATTCTTCAACTAAGGTTTACCACTTAGCCTTATTCTCGCTATCCTTGTTAACTACGGTTATCCACCTAATCCTCAGAACTAGGGTTTACATAATGGATTAAGTGTCACTTAAGTTCATGACTTAACCCGTCTACAAATCATGTCAAAATTGGCTAAGTATCCAAGTTCAAGACTTAACCCTACAAACCATGCTCAAGTTGGTTAAGTATATTAAGCAATTCACGACTTAACCTCGTCCAATTATCATTCTAGATTGGTTAAGTATATATTAACTTGACCCTATCAATTTACTTAGTCAAATCGGTCAAGTGTATTCAAGCGATTCGTGACTTAGCCTTATCATGTTTTCACGTTATATTGGTTAAGTATTTGTTAACTTAACCACAATAAATTAACGAGTTAGATTGGTTAAGTATAGGTCACTTAACCACATCAATTCATCATGTTTAGATTAGTTAAGTGTTTAACTTAACCCCATTAAACTGCCAAGTGGGATTAATTAAGTCTAGGCTAACTTAACCCCATCCGATTTCCATGTTTAGACTAGTTGAGTCTAATCTTAACCCCATCCGTTAACCGTATTTTCGGTTAAGCGTCATTAAGAAAACTTACTTAACCTTACCAAGTTATCGCGTTGGATTGATTAAGTGTTGGTTAACTTAACCTCGTCCACTAGTCATATAAAAATGGTTAAGTGTCATTAGGCAAATCAAGTTACTTAACCTACCCAACCTTGTCATGTTTTGTTAAGTACCATTAGCCTAATCAAATTACTTAACCCATTTGTCCATGTCATATTTGGTTAAGAGTCATTAATCAAATTAACTTAACCCTATCATGTGGCATTAATTACTTAATGCACCTTCACCTCTCACATTAGACTTTGTTGTGGTTACTAGTTAAGCCGGTCGGCTCCGGGTAGCTTTACACCACAACTTGGTCTAACCTCGGGTTCAAGCACAACATGACCAACTTCTCACATTGGGTCCTATTGTTTGCAACTACTAGTTAGGCCGGTCGGTTCCGGGTAGTTTTACGTTGCAAACTCAACCCAACCTCGAGTTGGCCACACTTATATTATCTAAGTGTCATGTCCATCATGTTTCCCAAAACATGTTACAAGTTTTCAAGCATTTGGGTAGATAACTTAATAGGTAAATTCCCAAAGGGTAGACCTAACTTAATAGGTAAATTCCCAAACTTATGTTTTTATGCATACTTACATGTCAACTTCCATGTTATATTTCAAGTCATGTTTTCAAGTTGTATTTTCATGTCATTAGAAATTACCCATAACATAACCCAACGCTTTTAAACTCGCATATACGTTCGCGACAACGTAATGGATTACAAGAAGAGACTTGGCAAAGGCATGACAAAAATGGATATTAAGCCACAAGTTAATCATGGTGGCAAATGAGGCACAAATGTGTTCATTAACTTGCATGTTACATTCTTAAGCCTCAAAACATGCATAAACCCAAACTTGGCACATAAGCGAATCATGGTGACAAAAGATATGGAATGATGACTAGTAACTCGCATATATCATCATATAAGGGTTATCACTTCATATGCAAGTTGACATAAAGGTTATGAGGGTTCTCATGTTGCCTAATGCAACATTTCAACATAAAGGTTGTAGCTTTTAGCTCACAAGATCAAGATAATGACTTCATAAACTTGCATGACATGATAGCATGTATCATACTCAATGATCAAACCCAAACTTGCAACATGAACATTTAACTTCATAGTTAATATCTAAGAGTAGGGAAAGGGCTTACATTGCTATGAAGGCACAAAAGATATGACAAAGCCCTTATGCAATCAAATAGACCCAAAATGCAAGCTCTAACATAAAAACCCTTGAGCCAAAATGATCAAAACCCTTGCTTTATGATGCAAAGATAGAAACTTGACTTGAATGCAAGCTAATGACACTCATACAAGCTTGAAAACACTTGTATGCATGGAAAATCTCTCATAGAAACCATTTAGAAATTTTATGAAGAGAGTGGAGGCCATGAGAGGTAAAATTTTGCCATAGTTTAGTTGCATGAATGAATAATGAGGATTTAGGATAGGTTAGGGTCTTATTTATAGATTAGGCAAGTGTTTTAGGCCATAGGATTAAACCTAGATTCAATCCAAGCCATCAAAGCATGTCTTGGGGAAGAAGTCAAGTGTAGGAACCATCTAGGGCCTTTAGATTAAAGATGAACCATGAGAACCATCCAAATGCAAAATCTGCATTTGAGCGAATCGGCCCACGGGTTGACAGCCAAACACCCTGGATTAACCCCTAGTCGACCCAGCGAGCTCGGGTCGACCTCAAAAATCGGCCGGTTCGGTTATTCCCCTCTCCCAATTCAATGTTTTGAACATTTTTGCATATTTATTTATTTAATTTTCAATTATATATATATATATCAATATATATATATTTCTCTGCGCAACCCATTTCACTTAATTAAGTATACTTTAATTTGGGAATTTTTCGTGAAACTTCGCGAGGCCATATCTTGGTCATACGGACTCCGATTTTCGAAAACTCGGACTCTATTTCGCGTATTTTTCCGAGATGAACGCAATGGCATAGCCCGTTTCCCTTGATTCAGATTTTACAGTTTAATTCTGCCTCCATTTATGTTATAACAGGTTATTGAAAATACGGGTTGTTACAATTATCCTTGTGAATGTCCAAACGTGTATGCCACGTTTTAATGGTTCATATCATGTCCAATGGCCATGGAGAAGGTGGTTGTCATTAATGAGGCTCTTAGAGCTCTAGAAGGCTAAAAATTCCAAGGGAAAAAGATCCAAATGAAGGCCAAGCCTTGAGGTACTTATAGATGAGAGGTTAGGTGGGAGTAGGTACGAAATGAGGACCACAAGCAAGAATTTGGAACCCCTGAAGGAGCCAAGAAACAGGAAATTCGTATTCCCTTTGTGAGGGATACAAAATTTGTACCCATCAGGAGATACGAAAAGGAGTGAGGGGCCGAGATCCTGATGCTGAGGGATCCGAAATCTTGTTGTTGAGGGAGTCAAGGTTCCCGAACACGAAGTGAGGGGGGATTCGAGTTATCGTTGGTTCAAACTGGAGGGATCTGAGCTTCTGGCTCAGAGGAAATTGAATGAATTGGGACTGTAGGGCCCTAGACCCCCCCTTGGCACTACGCCCGGACCCGCTGACGGCTCGCCTTCGGCTCGGTGCTCGGCTCGCCTTCTACAAGAGTTATAGTGCAAACCATCATAACAACTGTTCTCGGGCACAAAAGAAGTCATCTGATATGAGTTTCGGGCCTTTTTATGCTTGCAACGTGATTTCGACCAAACTGCTTTGTGTTTTCTGATGACGTTCTTCATGCTTGAGCGCGTTGCTAACCAAATATTTATCGTGTGACAGTTTGACTAAAAAGCGTGTCAACAAAGTCGTAATCCAAGGACCCTCCCGGGATCAGCCCACCAGCCAGTCGGAAGTAAGCCAAACACAACCAGAGGTATCCTGCTAAAAAAGAGGTAACCTCAAGGGGAAAGATCAATAAGAATCTCCAATCCAATGACTCGCAAGCACCACCAATCCATAAGAAATATCCAACAAAACCTAGGGGAAAAACCCACCACACCACAACCCTCACCCTACCCCAACTGGGACCGCGAGCCGCGAGTTACCGGAAAGGCAAAGGCGGAGGAGACCGGATTCAAAAACCCGTAATTGGCCTCCGGCGGAAAGAGAAATAAATATCTTCTAGCACACGACGAATGATCAGTGTTGAAGCCATTGGGTCTCATCAAAGACCACCTTATTTCAAGAGCACAACAAATGCCATATGATCAGACGAGATAACATCCCGGGGAGAATAGACTGAAGATCTTTTCCATGACCCCTAACCTACCAAGACATAAGGACATCGATAAGAGTCGCAGATAGACCCTGCAAATACACCAATCCACCAAAATGGACCAAACTGCAACCACACACTCACCATCCATAAATAAATGAGCGAACGATCCCAATGCCCCAGATCCACAACACTTGCAATGAGAGACAATAGAAATTCCAATCCTCATAAGATTATCATCAAGTGGAACCACCTCATGGAGGACCTTTCACGTAGTGATCGAAACCTTCGGAGGAATACAATGGTCCTAAATGAAAGAGAAAGACGAAGTCCTGGCGGCCGGTACTCTGACTGAGTTCCAGGATGCTCGAACGGAGAAAGGATCACCATTCCAAACATAGCCACGACCATGACTCTCCAAAAAAATCTTCACGGACTGCATTTATTTCCATGTCTTATTGGCATAAGATGGAAAAACAGAAAAATCTTTAGACAAGAGACGACTATACTTAACATGTAGGAAAGACGCCCAGAGAGAGTCCTTAGCCCAGAATCTGACCCAAAGCTTACAAGAATAAGCTTTACACACATCCCCAAGGTCACAAAGCCTTAGACTGCCCTTTTTTGGGTCAGCAGACAGTCTCCTAGGAAACTCAATGATGTCTCCTAGAATCATCCCTACTATCCCAGAAGAAAGAAGAAGCCAAAGAACGACAGAACCGAAAGAAAGTCGAAGTCGGTGTCATTGCTGTGAAAACATGAGAGCCAATCGCGTCAAGCATTGAATTGATGAGGACCAATCTACTCGCCTGAGATAAAAGGGTAGTGTTCCATCTCAAAAAATCTCCCTTTGCTTTATCAGCGATGGGATCGAAAAGGGCATTGAGCTTACAGTTGCGATAGTGGACAACCCTAGATAGGGTAGAGGAAGAAAGGAAACACGAAACCCCGAGCAATACTTGGTCCATGAAACCTTCTTAGAATCCACGAGCATAGATGGAACAAAATAGCTCTTGGCAACATTGACCAGTTGCCTCGAACATTGTTTGTAAAGATGAAGGAAAGAAATTAGACGACGGATAGCGTGATGATGACCATTAGTAAAAATAATAATGTCATTGGCGAAAGGCAAGGAAGAGATGACAGGGCATCCTCTAGGGACACCAAAGCGGTGAATTTGATCGGCGATTGTGAGAGCATGGATCCCACGGACCAGCGCCTCCGCTGTAATGAAAAAAAGAGATGGGGAGAGGGGATCCCCTTTCCGCGGTCCACTTTCGAAAGGGAAGAAACCATTGGCTAATCCATTTATAAGTACAAAGAACCGACAATTAAAAATAAAACGCCTAACAAGATTGATGAACTGTTCTGGGAAATAAAAGGATCTAAGCATATAATAATAGAAAACCAAAACATCAAATCATACGCTTTAGCCATATCTAGCTTAATGACCACATTGGAACCCCTGATCGTGCGATCAATTTGGGAGATAAGCTCTTGAGCAAGCAGGACATTATCCGTGATCAGGCAACCTTTGACAAAGCCCGCTTCGGAAGAGGAAATGATACGGCCCAGGACAGGCGCAAGTCTGACAGAGAAAATCTTAGAAAGGACTTCGTTCAAAAATATGCAGAGGCTAGTCGGATGAAATTCAAAGCAAGAACGTGGTAGATCGACTTTGGTGATTAGCACAA
The DNA here is from genome assembly GCA_030737875.1 of Allium sativum. Lineage (NCBI taxonomy): Eukaryota > Viridiplantae > Streptophyta > Magnoliopsida > Asparagales > Amaryllidaceae > Allium > Allium sativum. Next base: position 117,425,318 of record CM060925.1, read on the forward strand.
GGTTAGTGGACGTCCAACTCTTAGGAAGAGTCTGACCAGAGAAAATGGATAGAATCGCAAGAGAAAGATCAGAGCGGATGATATATTAAGCACAACGATAGAAAGGCCCATTGAAACCATCAGGGCCACTCACACTCTCCTTGCTAAGGGAGAAGACACAACTATGAATCTCTTCTAACGAAGGTGGAAGGAAGAGTTCTAAAGCTTCGGAGGAAAGAACAATTCGGGGGATCTGAGAATTGACTAGAGGAGCCGAATGGTCGGTAGAAGGGCATTGAAGGAAAGAACAGAAATTGGAAATAATGGTATTGGCGAGGTCATCAGGACGTTGAATCTGGAAGATAGAAAGGATCTTGCTCTTCCTAATAGAGCAATGAAAGAACTTCGAGTTGGTGTTTCCATCGATGACCCATTTGATGCGAGCTTTTTTGCTTTAGAAAATCATTCTCAAATTTAAGCTTCAAGTTGAAAACAAGCTAACCCAGCACCCAAGACAAGTTATTGGGGATAGGAGGATCATCATCAAAGGAGGCCTCAGTTAGGATTAAGGATTCCTCCGTAGAATGGGCCCTATTGAAGATATTCTTAAATTCCTGGACATTCCAGGATTTAAGACAAGTTTTGAGATGCTTGAGTTTAAGGAAGAAAGCTGAAATAAGAGGACCTGGGAATGGAATGTCCCAAGATTCCTTTGTGATGGACAGAAAAGAGTGATGAGAGGACCACATCATTTGGAACTGGAAAGATGTTGCATTTCTCTCATTCGTTTAACATTGTTGCATTTCAATTTATATTTTTGGTATTAGTTGTAAACTTAAATTTGTAGTTACATTATTGAATTAAATATAGACATGTGAGATAAATGTCTCTACAACTACAATCATAAATTTTATGAACCATTATAAACATTATTGAATTAAATATAAACGTAAATTAATTGTCCAAACAATTAATTTGGCCTAACTTTATTTCTATTTTTCCATGCTGTAACATGATTGTGGTAATGGTGATGCTCAAAATTTTGATCTCGTACAGCAATTGCGTTAGCACCAATGAAATTGATGCCAAACTATTTTTGAAACCTTAACAATAAGAATGTAGTCTTATACAATTTAATAAATTATAGAAGAGGAAAAGCAGAGGAAGAGAATTATCTCCGAAAACATCATGTGTGGCAAATACATAGAGACGACTATTAGTCAAAATTGATCCAACACCCGGTACAGGATATAAAAACATAATCATCAATATTATGTATATATGGATTTAGCCTTTGATTTACATTAGCCATGGGTTCAACTTATGTAGTCTTAAATCAGGATCTAGCAAAACATATAAAAAATAACAAAGGAAAGCAAGTAAATTGATACAAGAGATTTTAGTAGTGATTTGGTGTTACCTAGTCCACTTACATCTATTTTTAATATCTTTTTCATTAATTTTCAAGAGGAATTATGATTAATAAAATCAAAACCAGATCTGAGTTAGGAAATTGATAAGGTTTATAATTGGAGAATATAGTTCATTTTTGGAAGAGTTCCTTTATAGGCATTAATTAATTTATTGGAATTTGGAATTCGCTTACCTTCATCTAAAAAGTTAAATAGAAAAATATTTGCATTAGATCTGAGAATAATATTTGGCGTTTGTTGACTTAACACGAAGGAAACATCAGGTTGATTGGATCGATCAATAAACTACACATAGATAATGATAGACAGACTTCGAGAATATTTCTAACTGTTAACCCATCTTTTGACAAGGCCATTATAGTTGGATTCTGTTACTACCAAAAAATTGACAGTGGAATGAAATAACAGTGAAGGGGTATCGGATAACCATAAGCACCCAGTGGTCTTTTAGGAAACAGGACCAAGGGCTAAGAAGAGGCAATGATAGGGAGAAAAGTTACAAAGGCAAATGTCATCTGAAACTCATCCTCGCTACCAACTAGCGGTGAAAAGGGTATTTAGTGAATATGAGTACAAAAGGATGATCTAAGAGCCACACCGACCCCACCTCCTTAAGGGAAGAGAATTCAAAGCCCACAAATTTCCGACACAGTCTATCCGACAGAGCATATCTGATAGGGATACCTTGTAACAAAAGGAAAAGGAGCTGAGTTAGCAAACTAAGGAAAAGAGAGAATCCCGACAACAGGAACCTAGAAGGGCGAGAGGGTGTGCCCGCATTAGCCCCTTAGATACCAATGCGACAGGACAGGGAAACATCATAAAAACAAGCTTCTCTGAGTATCCGCAGAATGGCTGGGAGTTAACCGCCGAGGGCATACAACTGAAAGCAGCCATCAAGGAATCCAAATACCATCCAGAAAGCATCGTATCAACAAATTCATGCCCATCTCAAAAGAAGTGGCGAACAACGGAAGCCCTACTTCGAAGGCCATGACCAGTACCACAAAAGCAATAGGGAGCCCGACGCCCGAAACCAAGGAAAAAGGCGGCCGACAAAGCTTTTATAGGCCCAATAGCCCTATAATGAAAGGATCCCTAAGCCTCCTATAAACAAGACCCCAGGGGTAACACCAAAAAGGGGGGGATTTTTTCTGGACAATCTTCTTCTCTTACTCTAAAAAGTAAAATCGCAAGTTCATAAATAAATATGAGGGATTACTCATGTAACCTCCTCCTCCATGAATAAAAACCAGTAAAAGCTATTAAAGTGGACGTGGGTTCCTAAGGAACCGAACCACTATAAAATTGTGTGTCTTTACTTTTTCCGCATGCTATGTTACTTTACAGTATACTCTTATGTGAATTTCATGATGCCGCAGGATCATCACAATATTTTTGCCCAAGCCGTCAGGCCCTTAGCCGCTTGGCGCTTTTTCCACGGTCGATTCCACAGAACAATATCCGGTGTTGACGAAAAATATCGTTAACATTTTGGCGCTAGAAGGAGGGCTTGAACCTCCGACCTTGTGGTTAACAGCCACACATGTCAACCTGGGCCGTTCCGTCCTGGATTGGACTAGATTTGAAGAAATGAAGCTAAACAAGGAGAGCCTTGCAAGACGTCCTCGAGAATTTGTTGGAATGGATGCACAGCAGGAAAGCATGGGGCGGGGCTCCCACTTGTCCTTGGACGTAGAAATTAGTGTACTAACGAATGCCGGCTCTACGGATTTAAGAGTGAGAAAGGCCCCAAGTCTGATAAAGGAGAAGAACAATGAATTGGAAGTGCTATATCTACTTTGCAACTTGATGCTACTTGGAAGTCCGTTGGGGAAAATTCAACCTGGAGAGCCTTTAAAATAGAAGCCTATCGAACAGAGTTTGAGGCGTTGATACCCTCTGAATTTAACAATAGAGCAAGACCTCCATCCAGTCTACACACTGATCCGGCTAAATCAGAAATGAAGGGATCTCCAACCTTGATGTCAAAAGGGTATACGACGAGATGGAGATATTACTTTTGCCAACACAAATCGATACTACCAAGAGGATTATTGAAGCCGACTTGGCCCGATTGGCCTCAAGCACGGTGCCTCATGAAGCAGAATCAAGAATAATGGCACCTCAAGGGTCTGAAAGCCCCATCGAACCTCTAGCGGACCTACAGAGTAATCCAGTTTCACTAGGGAACAATCGAGTGTCAAGTGGAGCAACTAACTCGAACATAAGCAAAGTCCGTCACCACCAAGGGGTGAAAAGGAGAGAACCACTGAAACCCTATCTAGCATAAAGGCCCCGCAGTTTATATATGACGGAGCTACAGACCTTGAATAACACCTTGCTGCATTTGAAAGTTATATGGATCTCCATGACGCATCAAAAACAATTCGACGCCGAATGTTTCCTTTGACACTATGGGAAACAACTGCTAAATGGTACCGTCGGTACCAGGAGAAAGAAATCAGTTATTGGGAGCAGCACTCCCATGATTTCTCTATACAGTTTTGTAGCCGTAGGAACCCAGTGGTGAATTACTCAACCGTTATAGGCGTAAAGCAAGGACCAGAGGAATCTATAGTTGACTATATAAAGCGATTCAATACTGAAGCTTCGAGAGCAGAGGGTATGAGTAGCCCCGATAAGCTTATCACCATTCATTCAGGACTAATTGAAGGAACACCTTTTTGGAAAAAAATTATACATACGAGGACGTAAAGACTTACCAGAATTTTACCATCGAGCAAACATCTTCGCCCATATGGAAGAGTTGTATCATCCATAGGGAGTCTTGTTTGTTAAAAAGAAGATGAGGAGCCTCACACTCCCTGGGACCGTCGGGGTGGGAGTCCTAGATTTCATGAAGATAAAAAGGACCTAAGGGAAAAGGAACCAAGCACCAATATTATGACCTTAAGCAAACCTATTTCATACCTATATGCAGCGATGAAGAAGAAAATCAACTTCTCGGTGCCTTTCAAATCAAAAAACCATCCAGAACCATTTAAAGGGGGAAGTATTGCGAATATCATAGGAGAAATGGACATCAAACTGACAAATGCAAAGTGTTGGAAGGTGTAATGCAGAATCTCATCCTAAAAGGACACCTAGAGGGAGATACCAATGACGAAAAGAAGCCAACTCAACAACTACTCAACTTCACGCCGAATGGCCCAGCAGTCGGGGCCTCTCTTATACCTATTCTCCCCAAAACAAGGTTTGCTAATTCTTATGGCAAAGGTCTTGATCCCGGAAGTAGGAAGGTATTTTCCGGACTCAGAACGTTCGGCTCTACCCATGGGAATAGCTACAATTACAGGTCAAAGGACTGCTACTCGAAGTGTCCAAGAACCCGCACTTGTCGAATTTGCCAATTGTTGGGGCATGCGACGCTTTCATGCCCTGCGTTTCTGAAGGGATTCTAGGTATCAAGTAAGCTCCTAGAAGAAACTCCTTTCGGATTCGGTAGTTGTTGCTACCTCAATTTCCAACTTATGGATGCTTTCTTGTATGTGCATTGTGTGGTTTGTACCTAGATAGTCGTACTAAGGGCTATGTGCCTATTTAAGGCTTCTATAGTGTTAAAGTTAGCCTAAGACCTTAGTCTGGATAACCCTTCTCCATACCCATTCCTTGCTCTTTAAGCGAATAAGGAGTTTAAGGTAGCACCTAAAGTAGCTAAATCTTTGAGTCTAAGGCAAGTAGGAGATTTTTCTACAAGGTGTCATGGACGACTGTTTGATTGGCTATGTTGTTTTACTTTGTATGGCATGCCGGAAGGCTTTACAACGTCGAGGGGTTCCTCTAAAGATTCATCAGCGCTGTAAGTTACGACATAATAATTTTTTTTTGTATCTAGTGATGGTTTAGCATCTCATAAACCAAGATGCTCAAGCTAAGTAAACGTGCGACATTTGAATGATCTCGCCAGCTTGCAAAGCTTTGTGTGGATACACTTTTCACAACACCTTAGAGGGCCATAGGAGCTTTGCCCATCCGTGGAACCACGGTTTCACTCTTAGCATCTTCGCACTACGCGAGCTATATGCTCATCGCGACGCGAGCCGTATGCTCTACGCTACACGAGCCATATGCTCACCCAACCAATGCTCTTGAGTATGTTCTAACCAATGCCCTTCATGGGTACGTTCTAACCAATGCCCTACATGGGTACATTCAAACCAATGCTCTTGAGTACGTTCTAACCAATGCCATTCATGGGTACGTTCTAACCAATGCCCTACATGGTACGTTCTAACCAACGCTCTTGAGTATGGTCTAACCAATTCCCTTCATGGGTACGTTCTAACCAATGCCCTTCATGGGTATGTTCTAACCAATGCTCCAAAGGGGAGTACGTTTTCATCTAGAAGAAGGGAGAAAAAGCTCGAAGGGAGCATCTGGAGCACGTACATCCTCTGCTCAAATTCCATCCCGAAGAAAGGAGAAAAAGCTCGAAGGGAGCATTTGGAGCACGTACATCATCTGTTCAAATTCCATCCCGAAGAAGGGAGAAAAAGCTTGAAGGGATCATCTGGAGCACGTACAGCCTCTACTCAAATATCATTCCGCCGAAGAGAACGAAAGCTTAAAGAAAACAAAAGGTTGAAGAAAACGAAAGCTTACAGGAAACAAAAGCTTGAAGGGAGCACTCAAAAACACGCACAATCTACACTCAGACGAACGGAACCGAAATAGACACCGACTTCTATTTAATACCGGAAGAGGTTCTGGTCTTCTATCTATTTAAATACCCGAATCTGGGTTTAGTTCGGGACTTCTATTTAATACCGGAAGAGGTTCCGGTCTTCTATATATTTAAATACTCGAATCTGGGTTTAGTTCGGGACTTCTATTTAATATTGGAAGAGGTTCTGGTCTTCTATCTATTTAAATACCTGAATCAGGGTTTAGTTCGGGACTTCTATTTAATACCGGAAGAAGTTCCGGTCTTCTATTTATTTAAATACCTGAATCTGGGTTTGGTTCAGGACTTCTATTTAATACCCAAGGGGGTGCTAGTCTTCTATTAATTGCCTGAATCCGGGTTCAGTCCGAAGACGAAGGACGCCCCAACCTTCTGTTGGTGCTGGAGTCTGGATTATTTCCGACGCTTGTTGTTAAGCAGAGACGGATAAACCAATCGGTGTGTGACTGGGATGCATGCTCTTTACATTATTGTGTGCAAGCCTACAGGTTGCTAACTTGCTCAGGGAAGATCGTTCAACTCATGTTTTTTTCATGTTCTTACACCCGTTTGTCTAATAATTGTTGTAGCACACCACACATCAGTAGACGGTGCAAACATTTAATGCCAACACATCTAGGTGCAAATAACCACACTTAGAGTTAATGACATCTCACAATAATCCATGACACATACCCTTAGTAAAGAAAGTTTTATTGGTTAAAGAATCTTGTCCCTAAGATTGAGGCGAGAAAAGTCATTATTATCTGCTCTAAATCCACTTCGTATTCTAAAACTCTGAGCACGGTCATGTTGTGTAAAATTATACATATATAATACACACTTACAATGCAGGGATTTCAACCGTTGGATCAAGGATTTCAGAGACCCGATCATTTGCTTCAAACATAAATATAGGACATAAGTGGTTTTAGCGATCGAACATGTTCTATTCGAGCAACAAAAGCATGAAAACAGGAAACGAGATCAATATGATGCCACTTGTTCCTGATGAGGATTTGCAGCGCTTCAGCTCGTGGGCGATCATCTCAATTTTCTCCAGTCAATTCTCAATCAGCAGCATCGAGTGAGCTTTAAAATGGGAGTTCAAGTACCTATATTTATGGGAATGGAACATTAAGAAGTTTGGGAATGCTTTCGTGGTTAAATTTCTGAGAAATTTCTTTATGGGGGATTTCTACTCCATTACAAGTGACAGGGGTACCCTGCACATTTGGCCATGGAGCCTTAATTATGGCTCGACAAGACCAAAATAGGAGGTGGTCTTTTAGGTTGTCTTAAAGAATCTCCCCATCATATTCCGTAATTACAAGATGGTGAAGATCTTACTGTCGAAAATTGTAAAGGTCTTAAGAATACAAGAAGACGCTTGGGCTATAGCCGATTTCACGTATATTAAAGTAGAAATAGAAGTTCCCTCTCTGGTATACGTTCTGTCATTAATAAGGCTCTTTACCTGGACCTTTTATCATGAAATTGAAGTTAGCAAATTTCCTGGAAATCCCAACGATCCTATTGAACCCGCTGGATTCAAGAATGTGGTATTTAGAAAAGATAGGAATTGGTTCCTAAGGGTCTGGAAGCAAAGGAGAAAGACGAAGTTTGTTGATGATCTTAGCAGTGGTGGAGTGTCTTCTTCAAATCCCTTTAAGATTCTTTCAAATTTCAACGAAAACGAAGAAGAGCAGTCAAGCAGGACGAGGACGAGGCTTCCGATTCTGAGGATGGTAAAGAGAGGAATTATGTTATCGACATGGTACTGGAAAATGTGAGTTTCGATGGCAACATCAAGGAGAGTTCTTCTAGGAAGACCAGCAAGGACAAGGAGGTGGCAGGCCCTTCGGGTGCAACAAAATCAAGGCGCGGCGATGTGGAAAGCTCCGGTCTTGAGCACCTCCTGGGGGAGCTGGATCATTGTAAGTTTACCGAACTACTGCATGACCGCTTGGGCAGCCGAACACGTAGCAGGTGGATGATGTAGTTGAAGTTTGGTAAGTGTTTTCCTCGTTTTGCATGGAAAATCTCGGCTCCCGTGTGGGCCTCGCTTGTGTGCACGTTTGCTTATGAACTATAATGGAAGTATTACTATGCTCTGATTGTTGTATGTATTTAAGTGTAGCACCCGATTTTGTTGTGCCTCACTATCCCTTCTTGTTTAAAAAAAGAAGAAGAAGAAATCCGGGATCAAAACTAATGCGAACATCGCGAAGAAAAGCCAATTAAAACCTCAGTCAAAAGAGATCGAAGGATACCGCGGAAAGGGCAGGGAGTTTGACTTGAAAAGTCAAAAATACCCCTTCACTAGAGGGGGGGGCAAATGTTACTACCAAAAAATTGACAGTGAAATGAAATAACAACGAAGGGGTATCGAATAACCATAAGCACCCAGTGGTCTTTTAGGAAACATAACCAAGGGCTAAGAAGAGGCAAAGATAGGGAGAAAAGTTCTGAAGGGAAATGTCAACCGAAACACATCCTCGCTACCAACTAGTGGTGAAAAGGGTATATAGTGAATATGAGTACGAAAGGATGATCTAAAAGCCATACCGACCTAGCCTCCTTATGGGAAGAGAATTCGAAGCCCTCAAATTTCCGACACAGTCTATCCGACAGAGCATATCTGATAAGGATACCATGTAATAAAAGGAAAAGGAGATGAGTCAGCAAACTAAGAAAAAGATAAGAGAGAATTCTGACAACAGGAACCTAGAAGGGCGAGAGGGTGTGCCAGCATTAGCCCGTTGGATACCGATGCGACAGGACAGGGAAACATCGGAAAAGCGAGCTTCTCTGAGTACCCGCAGAATGACCGAGAGTTAACCGCTGAGGGCATACAACCGAAAGCAGCCATCAAGAAATCCAAATACCATCCGGAAGGTGCCATATCAACAAATTCATGTGTGTCTCAAAAGAAATGGTGAACAATGGAAGCCCTACTTCGAAGGCCATGACCAGTACCTCAAAAGCAACCGCGAGCTCGACGCTCGAAACCAAGGAAAAAGGAGGCCGACAAAGCTCTTATAGGCCCAATAGCCCTATAACGAAAGGGTCCCTAAGCCTCCTATAAATAAGACCCAAGGGTAACACCAAAAAGGGGGGATTTTTTCTGGACAATCTTATTCTCTTACTCTAAAAAATAAAATCCCAAGTTCGTAAATAAATTTGAGGGATTTCTCATGTAACCTCCTCCTCCATGAATAAAACCAGTAAAAGCTATTAAAGTGGACGTAGGTTCCCAAGGAACCGAACCACTATAAAATTGTGTGTCTTTACTTTTTCCGCATGCTATGTTACTTTACAGTATACTCCTATGTGAATTTCGTGATGCGGCAGGATCATCATAATATTTTTGCCTAAGTCGTCAGCCCCTTAGCCGCCTGAGGCTTTTTCCATGGTCATTTCCACAGACCTATATCCGGTGTTGACGAAAAATATCGTTAACAGATTCAAATATTCGAACTTTGCTACCATCAAAGCGGATAACCCATAGAGATAGTCAGATTACTCGAGAATCAAATGTGGATAATAACATGGAGCTATGAACAACTAGACTCACTTGAGTAACACTCCAGAGCTGACTAAATTTGGAAAAGACTCTAAGAAAACTAAGGATCTATATGGATCTGAAGCACGGAAACGTAAACTTCAAACTTCAATGAAACTATGTTCACGGCTCAAAAACCAGACGTCGATTTGAGAAACTAAATATATAGAAATAAAAGGGCATCAGAAGGGGTCGCACCCTGTTTGGGTGCAACCTTTGGGATCAACACTAATCCCTTAATGAGGGATCACTACCTCGTAACGATCCGATTTTTCGACCGTTGGATTTGACACTAATATATCTACGACATTCATGTGTCGAACATCCACGTGCTGAAAGCTCAAATTATTAAGGGTTAAAGAAATAGAAGAAGAAGAAAAATCTCACAATCGCAACTATGACATATAACATACAACAATACTTTATAAAAAAAAATCTAAATTCATTTAATATATATACATAACAGCAGAGTAACTAACTAAACTAGCCTAAACAGTTATAGCGATCTGTCCAAACAAACATAGACAACGACAAAGAACACTATCACAGCGGAAGAATCTACGGAAGCATGTCCTAAGCTCTAGCTCCTCTCATGAGCTCCAAGCATCCAATCTAACATGTCTAATATGTTCAGTCTGACCGGAGCATTATCCTAAAATAACGTCCAGATTAGTCTAGAAAACTAGAGCGAGAAAATTCAAGTAGCAAGAAACTTATCTGTTATATTTCAAGACCTTTTTGAAATAAACTGTATCTCGTAAGACCACGCTGCACATAAATATGGGCAGGTTTTTGTCTTACGATAAGCAAAATACTTTCTAGAATATCCAATGATATTATAATAACATTTGTCAAATACTTACCAATCTAACTAAAATTATTACATTTATTAAACTCCAGCATGCTAGTTATACAATAAACCCATAAATGATTGTATTGAAGATTGGATTCCATACAATAGCTATGTAAGGGACTACCTTCCATTCAGCACACCACTAGATCAAATGAACCGGAGGATCGATCTATAACCCTTTGCTAACAAAGGATCGCCCTATCATTCAATTGAGAGTATCGAGAATTTCACTATTGCGGTTGTAATGAGTAGCCACAACAAAGCATACATAATCAAAAAGGGTCATTCGATCTAGATTTGATGATGACAATACCCTATTTGATGAGACCCACTTAGTCCTACTGCATCCTACCTACTTTAGTCATTCCCGGTTGCTGATGCTCTAAGTTGCGTTCTACTATACTTAGGCACATCACATTAAGAATGTCCATTCCCCTCCGACGATAATATGCTGATAATATTCATCCATACAAGTCGTTCTTGGTATGAACGAATAAAAGGCATTACTCCAACTACATCCATTTTGGAATCACCCTCAGGATTAGTAGCGCATAACCTTTGCACTTCTAACTATGTCTTAATATCATCTTCAGTATCTAGTTCAGTGCTCAGCTGGATATAAGTGGTTTTTTTGGTAATTTGATTCGATCATGATCTCTTCAAAACGACAATATATAGTTTTCGGTTAACTCAGCCCTAGTATTTCAGAAAATAAATAGAAAACACTGAACAATGGAGCTCATCTCCTAACCATTAAGGAGCGGATTCCATTATCACTTTTCCTAAAAGAACAAAGCGAGTTTATGTGCAATAGTTTCCTCGTTAATGAGATGATTGTGCTTTATAACTCATGTGGTTCCCCTTAGGTATTTTCAGATTAAGAATTTGGTATAGATTCGATCTTTGATTATTTAACTATCACATAACACACACAATACAATCATTTAACGTATTGTTTTCCTATAGCAACTCTCTAAGCCTCATTCAATTAATTTTTTATTACGTAAATCTTTTATCTCTCTTACCCAAAATATTCACATACCTAATGTTTAGATATACACATGTATCTTAAAATCATTTAAGAAAGGTTCTCATTTCTGCTTCACTTCTTAGTAGGTTACTAGAACCGAATTCACTTCTTTTAACTTCTAATACTTTGTAACTTTAAGTAAAAAATCACTTATGTAAATAAGGATTTAAATTCCAAAATAAATTTTTGATCTCAAAATAATATTATTCTTCAGATAAAAATTAAGCCGTTCAACCCTGGGTATTTGACTTACCTTTCAGATCTTGACTCGACATCACTCTTATCTTTGGAATGATAGAAGTTTGCTATCACCAGTTCTAAATGTCCAGCTTAAGTTTTCCAAATTGCAGATGTTATTCATTTCAAAATACGTTTTATAAGTCCATCCTCTCCTTTACATTCTCTTTCAAAATCATAATATACTTGATTTCCTTCATTTAAGTAAATTCCTTTATCAAAATTTAATCACTAGCTTTATATCTATTTTCAACATCCAGTATTAAACTTAAAACTTAATGCTTAATCTTAAGTTACTTGAATTAACTTGAACCTCTTTAGTTAATAAATTAATTAACAACAAAAAATCATTTGTCTTAAATATCATTAATAAAAGTATTCATTCATATCTAAACCTCAATATTGAATAACTTTTTAAATCACATTTTAAAAGTAAATAACAAGCCTAATCCCTGTCATTAAAACAATTTATTAATTTAAATCCCTTATTTAAAATAATTAATCAACTTAAAAATATAATTAATTAATAAATAAACCTAAAAAAATCACCATGAAATCGATTTAATCACTTTTAAATTAAGATAATAATAATCTTAAACAATTATAATTAAATAGCGATTAACTAATAATTAGTAATCAAATAATTAATAACCCTTAAAATAAATAATTAAATATGTATTTAACCTTTAAATAAATAACTAAAAAATATTTAATCTTTAACTAAAATAATTTAAAATCTAGATGATCATTATTTAATAATTAGATTAAAAAATTGAACCTTTATTAATGATTATATGAATATTAAAAAACCTTTTTAGATAAATAATTATTATTTAATCTTAATCAAATAATTTAAATAATAATTGATCCTTTTATAAATCATTAAACAATAAATAAACTTTATTTAATTATAATAAAAATAATAAACTTTTTAATTAAATCATAAGTATACGTTATGTTTAAAACATCATTACTAAGCAATCAACAAGTCAAAATATTATTAGTAAACAAACTCTTAAGCTAAATCATTAATGTATAACTAACAACTTTAATACTTTATAAATAAGATTATCTCAAACAAATAAATCATCTTAAACAATATTAAAAATACATAACCAATTCTTGGAATCTTTGATACGTACTTTCTAAACCAATCTAAACTGAACATTTAGCTATTAAAACCAACTTCGTAAAGGAATTTAAATAACTGAAAACATTTTCAATTATGTAGGCTTAGCGATCACCACGACAGTTAATAAGTTTCCATATACAAGGGGTTCACTTGTTAATGTCACATGTGGTATGACCAGGTTACAGAGTTCAAGCACTAAACAATTAACAATCAATAATTACATAATTATTCAGTCCATGTTGATCAATACTGATAACAATTAGTCAAACAATTTAAACCATCACTTAACAAGCATAGAATGAGGTTTTGTTCTGCTCAGCAGATGTACATACCGATCTACACCATTCTAATTAACTTGACAGTATTTTATTTGGTTAAATAAACAACACAGATTTAAGGTGTTAAATTTTGAACAACATCATTATTGAAAATAATGATATTTAACACATGTCTGTTTCACAAAGTCATAAATTTCTACTTATCCAAACATATCAGCAAATAACAATATGACTTTTTGTTTGTGGTTATGAACCTAATGCAAAAAACCATCCAGTAAACGGGGTAAATATGAACAGGATATTACATTCCAAAGTTTAACATGCTATTAGCATAAATAATTATAAAATTATCAAATTTTCTCACCCTTTATCTAATCAACCCGACCAATTAGATGTAACCCGACCTAACCCACTCCCCTTTTCTTCTTCCTCTATCCCACTTCCTTTATAAAACCGATACTCTAGTGGGACTAAATTTTCGCAAAAACAGAAACCCAAGTCCATTGAAATATGAGTTGTTTGTTTGATATCCTGCAAATAAATAAAGATTTATATATATCTTGTAGGATGACATTGTCCACGTTTATCCTTTTTTCTGCTTTCTCTGTAATCATGTGCGGCCTCTGAAATTAGAGGCAGCGACTTGCATGGAGATATGGGGAGGTAGTGCATTAGGTTTCGGTGAAATTTACCATATTTTTATTCTTTCATTCATCTCCAGAAATTCCAATGAAAGAGGAGGGAGGTTGAAATAACGTGGGGTGGAAGAGCGGCAGGTGCTAGCAACGTTTAGGTGATGGAGGTGCATTTGGAAAAAGGCGGTGACCCAAATACGGTGCTACAACGTTCATGGCTTCGATTATTTATCTTTTTTTAATAAAAAAGTTGGCATTAGGTATATAAAAGGAAAGAGACAAGAGCAAAGAAGAATATCAGGAGAGAAGGCACGTAAACAAGAATAGCAGTTTGAGGCTTCCGGTTTTTTTTAGTATATAATAGATGGAAGTTTCAGATAAGAAAACAGAAAAAGAAGAAGTTGCAAGAAGGGATGAGAAAAAGGGGTTGAACTTCATGAGTAGGGTTGACAGAAAGAAACTGCATGCTTAGGTCAACGACGAGAAGTTTGGTTATACAATGCTATTGTATTTTCCTTTTTCTTTTATCGTTTATTTCTATTGTTTATGTATTGTTAGTATACAAATCTTATTTGTGCTCTTTTCCTTTGTAAGGTACCCAGTATGGGGACTACAAGTTTTAATGAAGTATATAATGGAAGTATATGATTAATTTTGAAACAAAGCGTGCAAAATTTCAATATACACACACACGCACACATATAGAAAATCTCGAGTAAATAACTAACAACAGAATAATATGAAATATAATCACAAGTAAGAACTTATTAAAACATTGGCACTTTTAACTCAAGTGCCTCTAAGTTGTCCATATCTTGTCTTCTATCTAACCTACAGGTTATTCTGAAGTGCGGGGTCAAAATTGTTATAGTGACCAGTAAATTATACACTCTTATACATAACATTACATGTACCATTCTTTTATCATTTTTTTAAATTAGGTTCACTAATTCAATTCTGGCCTCATCACTGCAAATACATAACACCTGTCCACTTTCTAGTAGATCTAACCTAATATACAATAATCATACATGTATGTGAATGTATACTCTTGGACCACCTCGATCCTAGATATCTTCCATGATCACCTCATGGGATTTCACCATCTCGCTAATACAGCACAAAATCTACATCTGCAGTGGAATATCGTTTGCTTATACTACGGATGTCCTATCGTATTCTACGGGAACATGTAAGCTACATCCGCAGTGGACGACCTTACATCTACATTACGGATGTGCACGTCATCCTTATGTCCTGTCTTTATGAATCTAGCTAAAGGAGTCTTAGTGTAACAACCCTAATTTTTAAGTGTATTTTTATTTAATTATTTAATTTAAATTTTGATTTCTAGTTTGTTTTATTTATTTAAACTCAATTTGTTTGTATTAAAATAACTATTTTGATTATTATTTAAAACTATTTTTTTAAAATGATGTTTATTTTGATATGAATATATTTTATTAATGCAAATTAGTAGTTGCTATTTCATATCTTATTTATTTAATCTATCGAGTTTATTCAGTTGGAATTAAAATTTATTTTCTTAAGAATTTTTGTTCAAATATATAAAACTCATATTACTATATAATTTGTTTTCGATATTTATTAAATTATATCTTTGATTTTTGTTTGGACATCGTTTGAATTGTATATATGTTAAGATCCGTTTTCTTGTCTAATCAAAAGTTCATTCCGGTTGTATTGAAACCGTCGGTTCTGTTTCAAACTTTTCGTCTGTTCTTATATATCTATATATATATATATATACATTTTTTTAACGTTCGTTATATATTTCAAACCATTCGTTTATTTCCGTTCGTATCCTTGAACACTCTGATTACTACTTCGGAATAAATAGATAATTTGAAGATGTTTGCTTTGCTCATGGGGTCATGGGATAGTTGGGTTCCGACATTCGCATTTCCAAAGAACCGTTCAAACTTTTAAATGCCAAATTTGTTGTTTGATTCCAAAAGCTGTTTACCAGCTCACGCCATCCCTTTCAATTCGTATAATAATAAAAGTAGTGCATCAACAGGGACTCGTGCTTTATTCCATCAGCTCCATTCTTTATTTACCTATACATTTTTCCAATCCCATCCACGATTTTCTCTTTTCCGAAAAACTGCAAGGCCGAGTCCAACGCCCACCAGACCACGCCCAACAGCTCCGACCACCGACCAGATCCCGACTGCCTGTGCCTCTCTTGTCTTACCTCACCGCCACTCTATTAGCCAACTCGCTCAGCCTTCCTCCTCACCTCACCACATTAAAATCCAAACCTCCACCTGAAGGAAACTGCTGGCCTGACCCAGGCTCGAACCCCTGCTGTGCCGCCATTACCCTAGCTCGCTCCGCCCTCCTCATGTCCGCAGCCTCCGACCTCCCATCCCCTTTACGCTGCAAAGTCCCCTATGCTGACGACTCCGAGCTCGAACTCCTCCCATCCGCCGCAGCAAAGCCAACCCCACTCTGACTGCGAACCCGCCTTGCTGCTCCACCCGACAGTACTATCCGAACCCGCTTAAGCCTTGCTTTTGTGTTTATGTGAGTTATATATGTTTATTTATGGAGGAAAGGAGTATTGGGTTTTGGAGTTTGTTTTTTTGCTTTCTATATATATATATATATAAAGATTTTGCTGTTTTTAGAGTTTGTTCAGTGTGTGATTTGCATGAGTTTTATATGTGTGCGGTGTTATGTTGTTGTATACAGTGTGCATTTGTTTACAAAGGTATATTTATATGATTTGCTGTGTGTCTGTTGGGTAATTGTAAGTGGATTTTGTGCAGTGTATTTGTTGTGTATCTTGCGATGTTGTGTGAGTGATTTTGCGAGTGGTGTGTTTATATATATGTGCGAGTTGTTTTGAAAATGTTGTTTGATATATATATATATATATATATATGATTAAACATTTGTATATGGATTTGTATATATAGATATATTTATACAACATGTTTAGTGTGTGTGTTCGCGTAGTGAATATGCATATATGAATAATTCATATTTTATATATACAGCTTTCGGTGTGCATTGAATTTCTAATATATATATTTTATAAATTTATTTTGTGTTTATGTATATAGAAATATTTTATAAAATTTTATAAAATAAGTGTTGTGTTTTGTGTGGCATTGAGTCTGAAATCATTTCAAAGCCAAATAGCCGAACCATCCTAAAACCAAATTAACTAATCCATTGAAATTTCTCTGACCACCTCTAAATAAAATATTGAGTGATATCGAGCTGAAGCCATTCCAAATCGTGTTTGGAAGTCATCATCTCTTATGTATCCAATCAGTCTGTTATCTCCATTTTCGTGCTTTAAGAAGTGAGTTTATCTCACACCTGACTCACATTTATCTCATGGATGTTAAATCGGCTATTTGAACTGTTATGAAATGTATAAGACCGCTAGTAGAAATTGTTTGTTTAATATGTACAGTTTCATATATGGCACGACATTTATATGACACGTAGGTGCACTGATGATAAAATATGATATGATTGATGTTATATGATGATTTGTTATGTTGTTGATTCCCTAGTTAAGGAAAAATCACTGAGGGTTGAAATGATATATACCCGAACGGGCATTAGAATAGGGAAAAATTGTTATGGGTTGAAATGATAGACCTGAACGATTTTTATTGAATTTGGGATCGCGGGTTGAAATAATATATCCGTAAAATTTTTATAAATTGGGGATTGAAATAATAAATATCTGTATCACTTGACCATAGGGTAAAAAACTATATAAGAACACCGTTGGTCGTATTTTCGGAGTATTTCGATTTCTGAAATTTGACTTTTTAATAATAAGTTAAGATTTTATATTTTTATATTTTAAATACTTTAAACTTAAATTTTTAAAATTTAGAATTATATGTTTTAAAATGATTTTTATAAGTAAATATAGATTTAATGCTTATTTTTATTTTCCTTATAATTTATTTATTTTAAACTACATAATTTAATTATATAAAAAATTTAACTTTTATATTATTATAAATAATTATTTTAACTTATTTCTATATTATTTTAAAGTTAGATATGTTTATAATCTATTTCTAATTAATTTTAGAATTTTATAAACTTGTATATATATATAATTTTTTTTTAATTTACGTGTGGAACCTAAGACTTCACTCAAGCCATTGCTTGTCGGTCTTAGTAAACCCCATGGGTAGTGATATACCCCGATTTTTCAACACCTTCACACTACCTAGGTAGTCACCCCTAGAAATTGGCAGAGGTGGCCCTCGAACCTGAGACCTATGTCTTATCCCAATTCGTCCACCTCTAACCAACTGAGCTAGGACTGTCGGGTATATAAATATCTATTTTCAAAATTTATTTTCTTATATATATTTTATAAACTTTAAAAATAAATGTCAAGCTGGATAAGTTAGATTTCGCGATTTAAATTCGAAATTTAAAGATGTAAATTTGTATACGATATTTGAATAATGAATGTACTCATATTAAGTTATGAAATCGAATTTATACGAACTTTTAGTATAGATGAATTTGAATAGTTTGGATTGAGTTAATATATTATATGATCTAGTTTAAATTGAAACATAAGATTTTGATTCGAATCTATAAGTAATGAGTTTTGTTTTGAATTATATAAATTAATTTTGAACTTAAATGCTGGATTGTGAATCGACTTAAATGAATGCTTAAATGGTAAAACTAGATTTTTTTTTGAATTGTTTGAATAATGATATGACTTGAATATAATTCGGTAAATTGAAATATAAGTTTTGGATTTGTGTCATTATATTGAATTCTAATCAAATGTTAAATTTTATGAATCGATATAAACGAATTCTTTTAAAGGTGGAAATTGAATGGTTTGAACTCGAATTTTACGAATATAAATCAGTCCAAATATTCTCGAAGTTTAATATTTTGTTTTGATTTAAACGACAACTGTGATCTTTAAGATATCAATTAATATAAGTCGTTTTCAATTGAAAGTCGTTATATGAATATTTTCGAAATCGAATATAATCGAAGTTAAATAGTATAATATTGGTTTATACTACATTTTGAGAAATTTCGATATGTTTCCGAAATCAATTTGATTTAAGCGATTTGAGTTGTTTTCAAATTTAAATATATTTGAAGTTAGATACTTAATTTTTTTTTCGAACTCGAATATGAGATTTTGTATAAACTATTTTATAAAGTGATTTATAAAATAATGGCCACGGTGTGAAAATTGTAACGTTTGGTTGTTAAAGAGACCGGGATCGGCTATTGTCATACTCTCTACCAATACCGAAAACCACTTTAACAACTGTGTACGCGGTGGAGTTCCAGAATGAAGGGGATGACTTGGTGAACGACTCCATTTTATTGTATTTCATATTAATTACGAGACCCTGACTACCTTGAGTCAGCTTGATGTGGCTAAAACAGGTGCTATGCACGTACCAAGTGAGGTCACACTTCTTCGATATTATTCTGTTTGTGTTGAAATTTGATTTGGGCCCTTTTGAGAGGTAGGCGGTAGTAGCTACTATGAGTTACCACCAGTTCAGCTCTACAAACGGTGAATCCACCCTGGCATTCCTTGCGTGTCTTATTACATGCCTTATACGATCCCACTACGACTTTGTTTTGTACTATTTTATATGGAATGTCGTCTGATCAACCTCCAGTTTATGGAGGAATTACGGTACTGTATATGCTATGGGAATATATAAACAGTGTAAGGGTAATCATGGTAATCCCGCTAATGCTATTTTGATATTTTTACTTTACTGATAGGCACTATTGTATATAGCGTATTATACTATATAGTACTAGTTTGATGGATCCTTAGAGGATGGTGATCCCAAACATCCTTTAAGTTACTGAATGCATTTCATCAAACATTTCATTTGAATTGATTTACTTCCACGAGAATGTTAGTCCTGATCCGAGTTGTTTTGTTTTACATAATTGCTCCGGTCAGATCGATTATCACAGCTTTCGAAATTCACTCTTGGAGTTTGAAGATTATTGGGTTTTTGCTCATTTATAGCTACCTGTTCAGTTGTTCCAGTCATTCAGTTATTTCTGTCATTCTGTTCAGACTATTATCAATTATTTATTTGTATTAGACTTCTGCTGTATTATTTATGTAAAATCTGATGTAAAATTTATTTACTAGCTTAAT
The DNA here is from genome assembly GCA_030737875.1 of Allium sativum. NCBI lineage: Eukaryota > Viridiplantae > Streptophyta > Magnoliopsida > Asparagales > Amaryllidaceae > Allium > Allium sativum. The sequence continues at coordinate 117,445,325 of CM060925.1, forward strand.
GAACTACTATTGTATTTTAAATTTTCGCTGTGAGATATTATATTGCTGTATCTGTGCCTGTGATCTAATTCTGTGATTATTTTATTTACCTCAATAACAATCTGTTATTTTGGACGTTTCGAGTTGATATGTTTTGTCGATTCGGCACGGTCAAAATGGCGGGTCGTTACAGTTGGTTTCAGAGCGAGGTTTATCAAAGCTTTGGCCTATGGGGAAAACTCATTAGAGATAGGGTAGTGATACTCTAGAATGAGTGGAATTGGTCACAGAATCCTTCTTGAGAGAGAGCGTATTTTAAACTATAAATGGTTTTAAATGGTTTTAAAATGATTTTAAAATGTTTCTAAAACTAGTATTTTCGAATATAAAAATTTTGTTTAATATTTAAATCTTCTTTTGAAATTTCCTTTCCATTTGAATCCATCTTCCTTCGTAGGTTCTTTTGATTAGGTTCTTCCGTTCGTTCAGCTTTGACTCGAATTTTATAACTTATCCTTGTCCATAATAAGGTAAGAAGTAGAGGAGTATATGTCTTCCAGCGAGTTCATTCCTATTTGAATATTGGTTAGAAATAGGTATTATAATTCTCTTGATATAATATTGAAATTCTTATACAATATATATTTTTCGGAGATGTATATCTAAAAAATAATATTTTTCTTTGGTAATACCAATATTTTGAAAGGATTTGAGGTTTATATTTTATATTTTATATAAGATTTAAAAATGTTGATATATTTTAAGAAAATGATTTTATAGTAGTTGAATCTATAATGGTATTTATGTATGTATATATAGGGACTTATAAATTCAAATTGGTTTATAAAGATTTTAATTTGTGATGTGTGTGTGTGTGTATATGTTAACTTATGGAATTAAACTAGTTTTATTGGTTTGAATATTGATAACATGTGTTTGAAATTATTTTAGTATAATATATAATAATACTGTTATGTATTTGATTTAATAATAATACTTTTAATATATTTATTAAAATTTGGAGTTCAATTTTAATAAACAAATGATTGGGGGAGAGATATAATTTTCTCTTCTTAAATTTTAAGGATTTGAAATATATTATTTATAATATATGATAACTGGAAAATTTTGGTATATATTCTATTTAAAAATATGTTTTGAGTATTTACTTGACGTTAAAGTTGGCCTATCGAATACCTAGTGATTTGAGTATACGTCTGATCAATGTATATGTTAAATCCTATAAGTATTTGATAGATATAGAATCACAATTTAGTCGCTTGAAAATGATTTAGGTGATGACCGCGGCGTCATCGATATCTATTTTCAGGTTTCGGAAGTGGGATAGAAATATATCGCCAATCGAGACGTCAGGTAAGTACTTAAACCTATTTTCGAAATTTTTGAAATTATTTTAAGCATTGACTTATAAATATATTTCAAATTATATATATTTATGTATGTATGAAAATTGATATGGACTATTAGTTTAAAATATATAATATATTATTTAATTACTATTTCTCTACCTCGTTCCTTTTCGGGGACAAATAGTTTTCAGTAGGGGAAAATGTAACAACCCTAATTTTTAAGTGTATTTTTATTTAATTATTTAATTTAAAATTTGATTTCTAGTTTGTTTTATTTATTTAAACTCAATTTGTTTGTATTGAAATAAGTATTTTGATTATTATTTAAAACAAATTTTTTTTAGATGTTGTTTATTTTGATATGAATATATTTTATTAATGCAAATTAGTATTTACTATTTCAGATCTTATTTATTTAATCTATCGAGTTTATTCATTTGGAATTAAAATTTATTTCCTTAAGAATTTTTGTTCTAATATATAAAACTCTTACTATATAATTTGTTTTCGATATTTATTAAATTATATCTTTGATTTTTGTTTCAATCAATTCTTTTGATCAGTCGTTTGTATTGATCTTTGTTGTTGCGGACATCGTTTGAATTGTATATGTTAAAATCCGTTTTCATGTCTAAACAAAAGTTCATTCCGGTTGTATTGAGACCGTCGGTTCCGTTTCAAACTTTCCGTCCGTTCTTATATATATATATATATATATATATATATATATATATAACGTTCGTTATATTTTTCAAACCATTCGTTTATTTCTGTTCGTATCCTTGAACACTCTGATTGCTACTTCGGAATAAATAAATAATTTGAAGACGTTTGCTTCGCTCATGGGGTCATGGGATAGTTGGGTTCCGACATTCGCGTTTCCAAAGAACCGTTCAAACTTTTAAATGCCAAATTTGTTGTTTGATTCCAAAAGCTGTTTACCAGCTCACGCCATCCCTTTCAATTCGTATAATAATAAAAGAAGCACATCAACACGGACTCGTGCTTTATTCCATCAGCTCCATTCTTTATTTCCCTGTACATTTTTCCAATCCCATCCGTGATTTTCCCTTCTTCGAAAAACTACAAGGCCGAGTCCAACGCCCACCAGGCCGCGCCCAGTGGCTCCGACCACCGAACAGATCCCGATTGCCTGCGCCTCTCTTGCCTTACCACACCGCCACTCTATTAGCCAACTCGATCAGCCTTCCTCCTCACCTTACCACATTAACAAAGCCAAACCGCCACCTGAAGGAAACCGTTGGCCTAACCCATGCTCGAACCCCTGCTGTGCCGCCATTATCCCAGCTCGCTCCGCCCTTCTTATGTCCACAGCCTCCAACCTCCCATCCCCTTCACGCTGCAAAATCCCCTATGCTGACGACTCTGAGCCCGAACTCCTCCTATCCGCCGCAGCAAAGCCAACCCCACTATGACCGCGAACCTGCCTTGCTGCTCCACTCGCCAGCACCATCCAACCCACTTGAGCCTTGCTTTTGTGTTTATGTGAGTTTATATATGTTTATTTATGGAGGAAAGGAGTATTGGGTTTTGGAGTTTGTTTGTTTGCTTTCTATATATATATATATATATATATATAAAGATTTTGCTGTTTTTAGAGTTTGTTCAGTGTGTGATTTGCGTGAGTTTTATATGTGTGCGGTGTTACGTTGTATATAGTGTGCGTTTGTTTACAAATATTTATATGATTTGTTGTGTGTGTTGGGTGAGTGTTAGTGGATTTTATGTAGTGTATTTGTTGTGTATCTTGAGATGTTGTGCGAGTGATTTTGCGAGTGGTGTGTTTATATATATGTGCGAGTTGTTTTGAAAATGTTGTTTGAAAATATATATATATATGATTAAACATTTGTATATGGATTTGTATATATAGATATATTTATACAACCTGTTTACTGTGTGTGTTCGCGTAGTGAATATACATATATGAATAATTTATATTTTATATATACAGCTTTCGGTGTGCGTTGAATTTCTAATATATATATTTTATAAATTTATTTTGTGTTTACGTATATAGAAATATTATATAATATTTTATAAAATAAATGTTGTGTTTTTTGTGGCGTTGAGTCTGAAACCGTTTCAATGCCAAATAGCCGAACCATCCTAAAACCAAATTAGCCGACTGATCCATTGAAATTTCTCTGACTGCCTCTAAATAAAATATCGAGTGATACTGAGCTGAAGCCATTCCAAATCGTGTCTGGAAGTCGTCATCTCTTTCTGTATCCAATCAGTTCGTTGTCCCCATTTTCGTGCTTCAACAGGTGAGTTTATCTCACACCTGACTCACATTTATCTCATGGATGTTAGATCAGCTATTTGAACTGTTATGAAATGTATAAGACTGCTAGTAGAAATTGTTTGTTTAATATCTACACTTTCATATATGGCATGACATTTATATGACACGTAGGTGCACTGTTGATAAAATATGATGTGATTGATGCTATATGATTTGTTATGTTGTTGATACCCTAGTTTAGGAAAAATCACTGAGGGTTGAAATGATACATACCCGAACGGACATTAGAATAAGCAAAACTTGTTATGGGTTGAAATGATAGACCTTAACGATTTTTACTGAATTTGGGATCGCGGTTGATAGACACGTAGAAATTTTATAAATTGCGGATTGAAATAATAAATATCTGTATCACTTGACCATAGGGTAGAAAACTGTATACGGACTGTTAGTCGTATTTTCGAAGTATTTCGATTTCTGGAATTTGACTTTTTAATAATAACTTAAGATTTTATATTTTTATATTATATTTTAAATGCTTTAAACTTAAATTTTTAAAATTTTGAATTATATGTTTTAAAATGATTTTTATAAGTAAATATAGATTTAATGCTTATTTTTATTTTCCTTATAATTTATTTATTTTAAACTACATAATTTAATTATATAAGTATTTTAACTTTTATATTATTATAAATAATTATTTTAACTTATTTCTATATTATTTTAAACTTATATATGTTTATAATCTATTTCTAATTAATTTTAGAATTTTATAAACTTATATATATAAATATCTATTTTCAAAATTTATTTTCTTATATATATTTTATAAACTTTAAAAATAAATGTCAAGCTGGATAAGTTAGATGTCGCGATTTAAATTCGAAATTTAAAGATGTAAATTTGTATAACGATATTTGAATAACGAATGTACTCATATTAAGTTATAAATTCGAATTTATACGAACTTTTAGTAGAGATGAATTTGAATAGTTTGGATTGAGTTAATATATTATATGATCTGGTTTAAATTGAAACATAAGATTTTGATTCGAATCTATAAGTAATGAGTTTTGTTTTGAATTATATAAATTAATTTTGAACTTAAATGTTGGATTTTGAATTGATTTAAACGAATGCTTAAATGGTAAAACTAGATTTTTTTTGAATTGTTTGAATAATGATATGACTTGAATATAATTTGGTAAATTGAAATATAAGTTTTGGATTTGTGTCGTTATATTGAATTCTAATCAAATGTTAAATTTCATGAATTGATATAAAAGAATTCTTTTAAAGGTGGAAATTGAATGGTTTGAACTCGAATTTTACGAATATAAATCAGTCCAAATATTCTCGAAGTTAAATATTTTGTTTTAATTTAAATGACAACTGTGATCTTTAAGATATCAATTAATATAAGTCGTTTTCAATTGAAAGTCGTTATATGAATATTTTCGAAAATCGAATGTAATCGAAGTTTATTAGTATAATATTGGTTTATACTACATTTTGAGAACTTTTCGATATGTTTCCGAAATTAATTTGATTTAAGCGATTTGAGTTGTTTTCAGATTTAAATATATTCGAAGTAATTTTGTTTTCGAACTCGAACATGAGATTTTGTATAAACTATTTTATAAAGTGATTTATAAAATAATGGCCACGGTGTGAAAAATGTAACATTTGGTTGTTAAAGAGACTTGGATCGGCTATTGTCATACTGTCTACCAATACCGAAAACCACTTTAACAATTGTGTACGCGTGGAGTTCCAGAATGAAGGGGATGATTTGGTGAACGACTCCATTTTATTGTATTTCATATTAATTATGAGACCCTGACTACCTTGAGTCATCTTGATGTGGCTAAAACAGGAGCTATGCACGGACCAAGTGAGGTTATACCTCTTATCGAGCACATTTCTTCGATATTGTTCTATTAGTGTTGAAAGTCGATTTGGGCCCTTTTGATTATGGGAGTGTGTATCGAGGTGGGTGGTAGTAGCTACTATGCGTTACCACCAGTCCGGCTCTACAAACGGTGAATCCACCCTGGCATTCCTTGCGTGCCTTGTTACATGCCTTATACGATCCCACTACGACTTTGTTTTGTATTGTTTTATATGGAGTGCCCTCTGATCAACCTCCAGTTTACGGAGGAATTACGGTACTGTATATACTATGGGAACATATAAACAGTGTAAGGGTAATCATGGTAGTCTTGCTTACGCTATTTTGATATTTTTACTTTACTGATAGGCACTATTGTATATAGCGTATTATACTATATAGTACTAGTTTGACAGATCCTTAGAGGATGGTGATCCCAAACATCCTTTAAGTTACTGATTGCATTTCATCGAACATTTCATTTGAATTGATTTACTTCCACGAGAATTCTAGTCCTGATCTGAGTTGTTTTGTTTCGCATTATTGCTCGGGTCAGATCGATTATCACTACTTTCGAGGTTCACTCTTGGAGTTTGAAGATTATTGGGTTTTTGCTCATTTATAGCTACCTGTTCAATTGTTCCGGTCATTCAGTTATTTCTATCATTCTGTTCAGACTGTTATCAATTATTTATTTGTATTAGACTTCCGGTGTATTATTTATGTAAACTTTGATGTAAAATTTATTTAGCAGCTTCATGAACTACTATTATATTTTAAATTTTCGCTATGAGATATTATATTGCTGTATATGTGCCTATGATCTGATTCTGTGATTTATTCTATTTACCTCAGAAGCTAATAACAATCTGTTGTTTTGGACATTTCGAGTTGACATGTTTTGTCGATTCGGCACAGTCAAAATGGCAGGTCGTTACACTTAGTTGGGGATTTAATCATGTGGTTCGTCTCTTTCTATCGCAGTTAGACTCCATGCAACCACCCTTTTTCTAGTTTGGAAGATATTTCTTGATACGGGTTAACAATCATACCTTAAGCAAACAATCTAAATAAAACTTGTGGCACTTCATAGACCCCTCCAGACGTCTCAATAGTGGAAGATCACCTAGACCAAGAGGCGTAACCCATGTTCTTCTCCTTTCTTCTTGCTATCTGATCGATGATAACAACTAATCCTATAGTACTATCCTTTTGGGTTTCCCTTAAAAGGCGTCAACTTGTTTGTGTACGATTATCCCGTCATCCATAGACCTTTTAGACTACCAAAGAAGTCAGTGCAATACCCCCTTGATACACCCTTACAGACTTTGATAGACCGCCTCTACGCCTGCATCTGAGTAAAACATCCTAGGGTATTCCTTCTAGTTATACGACATACTAAAGGATCCATGATGGATTGCACATAAATGCCTACATCAAGATTCCTTTAGGTCGTATTTAAACACATGGTGCAAATTTATTATTGTAATTTCACACTTCATTTGATCCTCTATCTAATTTTTTCTCTTTATGCATTTAGTTCATCTTTCATTAAATGATCATTCTTCGTCTTTATTTCATTATTCTGATATTGTTTTTTCTTAAGCCTTTACCTATCATAAAGATAGTCGTTGTATTTTTTTTTAGGTCTCTCTACTTATCACAGTTATGATAGTCATCATCTTTTATTTATGCCACTTTGCCTATCATAAAGATAATCGTTGTTTTTATTTAGGCCTCTCTACTTATTGTAGTTATGGTGGTCGTCTACTTATTATATTTGCCTTTTGTCTTTTATCTTTCACTTAATTCTCCACCTGTCTTAAAGATATTCATTTTCTTTTTCTTTCTCTTAGTTCACTACTTACCTTTAATGTATCACCCCGTATTTTCTGTGAACGTCAAAGTAACGAATTAAAGTATACTTAATTTTTAAAAGAAGAATTAAGGGAAACGGGTTACGCCATTGCGTTCGTCTCGGAATTCTGTTTGGGATAGAGTCTAAGTTTTTGTAAATCGGACTTCGTATGAGAAAGTTATGGCACTCAGAAGTTTCAGGAATTTAAATAAATTAAAACAGCTCAAACTCAAATTCGAAATTCAAATCACACACCCAGGCTGGGCGGGAAATTTCCTGCCTAGGACCAAGGTCGACCAGGGGGTCGACCTGGGTCACATAGGTCGACCAGGGGGCCGACCTCCGCCTATTTCCAGATCCGAGGACTGGTTCGTTTTTCTGCATTTGGACGACCGTTCTGACCAGATTCATTGATCCCTATGCTATATAAACACCCCTAAGGCTACAGTTTTCTCTACACAACTTCATTACACATATACTCTACCCTAATTCATATCAAAATAAATCAAAGACGGGGTTATGCTGCTAAAGTTCTTCACGAAATCAAATTTAGAATTCAAGTAGAGATTCAAAGGCTAATTCAACGACTTCAACAACTATTTTATAAGAATCAAATCTAAATTAGAGAATCGATAGTCTACGTCAAGGGATACCTTTTCAGTTTCAGAAATCAGATCCCAGAATTCAAGACTGTTCTGTAATTTGTAAGTTCACGTTATTTTCGGAAATAAAAGTTAACTGTAACTCTGACATTGTAATAAATCTGAATCTGAGGTTATGCCTATTTCTATCTGTCTTTCTATATCCATTGGATCTATCTCATTGATAATATTATGTCCATTCTTTGTCTCTTCTTTCCTTGTTCCCTTTTTGTTTTATAGCTAGGCTACTGCGAGCCTGAGCCAAATCTCATAAGAGATGAACGTTGGTTGGAAATAAAATTGGGCATAATATATGATTTGAACATGGCCAGCGCTAAAATTGGGCATAATATATGATTTGAACATGGCCATCGCTAAAATTGGGCACAATATATGATTTGAACATGGCCAGTGCTAAAATTGGGCATAATATATGATTTGGACATGACTAGCGCTAAAATTGGGAAAATGTATTAAATTATGTATAATTGGGCATAACTGATTTGTAACGGATTTGAGAACATAACACATGTTGTATTTAAAACATAAAGTGTATCGAACATATGACTTGAGATTTGAGGCATAAAGTATATTGGACATATGACTTGGGATTTGGGGCATAAATTGAACTGTAAACATGTAAGGCATAGTACATGATGTGGTTTAAGACCTAAAATTGGGGCATATTATATAAGATAGTTCATGACTTGGAAGAAGGAGATTATTGTGTATAGTGATTTATGGCTTATGCATGAAAACCTATAGTAAGATAGGGATAATTGTTAAATATGAACACGCCCAAATTGGGATTTTAGGTAATTGGCCTGCACTGTAATTAAAGGCTATACTTTGGCATAGTTTATACTGTGAATCATGATTGGGGGCTTTTGGAGAATATTTTGTACGGTGCAATATAACCTTTGGGCATGTGTATATTGTGGTTTTTGGGGCATGACTATTATTGCAAAGTTGGGAAAATTGGGTGTAACCTATTTTGAGTACTAACTTGAATTTGAATTTATAGGGCATAACTTGAAATCAATTTTGTTGGGGTATAATTTGAGAATTGGAACATGACTAGTTTTGTGAATCTGGGAAGATTATCATATAAAATCCAGACTTGGACATGTACTATAAACATGTAAATTAGGGAAGAGATGAACGTGCCTAACCCGAGGTTAGATTGAGTTGTGGTGTAAAACTGCCTGGAACCGCCCGACACATCCAGTAACCGCAACAACACATATCTAATGTGAGAGGTTGGTGCATTAATAAATCAATTAATGCTAATGAACAAGACATGCTAACAAAATGAGTAGGGTTAAACTAATAGGAACACTTAACCAATATAACATGAATGACTAAGGTTAAGTTAATGAGAAACACTTAACCAATATAACAAGATGGATGACTAGGGTTAAGTTAATAGGAAACACTTAACCGGTATAGCGTGATAAATGGGTAGGGTTAAGTTAATAAGAAACACTTAACCAATATAACTTGATTTGTGGTAAGGTTAAGTTAAAACAAGAGGGCAACACTTAACCAATATAACTTGATTTGTGGTAAGGTTAAGTTAACACGAGAGGGCAACACTTAACCAATATAACTTGATTTGTGGTAAAGTTAAGTTAACACAAGAAGGAAACACTTAACCAAAGTAACATGTTAAGTAGGTGGGTTAAGTTAACTTGAATTGATTGATGGCACTTAACCAATGCAACATGATGAACACGTGGGGTTAAATTAACAAGAAACACTTAACCAATATAACTTGATGGACGAACGGGGTTAAGTTGATAAGAAACACTTAACCAATCCAACATGATAAGTGAGGAGGGTCAAGAAACACTTAACCAACATGACATGATGAATGGGTGGGTTAAGTTAACATGAATGGACAACACTTAACCAATATGGCATAATGGGCGGGAGGGTTAAGTACATATCAAATTGGATGGGTAATATTAGTAAATATAGGCCCACAAACTTAACCTTTAAATAAACATGCTTGAATCGGTGGGAGGGTTAAGTACATATCGGGTTGGTGGGTAATGTTAGTAAATACAGGCCCACAAACTTAACCATTAAGAAACCCTAGTAACGGGGACCCATTTCAATAGTAACCCACATAAATGTATCATGGTACCCTGAACTAGGCAGGGTAGGGCACGATTACTGGGATAATTATAAGCGGTCAAAATAGCGGCAAGGGATGTGCAGATTCCGATGGTTTACGGGCATGCACGTACCCCGGAGTGGGAAAAAGCAGGCACTGAGTACTAGTAGTTATACACTGTGCATCTTGAATCATGTCAGGTTGCTATCATAAGGATTGATACACCTTATGGTGGGACCAGCACAGGGTATCTAGACGCAAGAGAGGGCCGATTGACACAGACACAAGAGAAATTAATACAAGTAGGGAGTCGATCGATAGGGTAGTAAGGGTACATCTAACACATTCATGGAAATTAGGAAGATTGAGGTGGAATCCTCATAATAGATGTACACGTGAAGGCAACCACGACTGTGGGGATTGGGATCACGTTATCATTTTATCATTTTATACAGATTACTAGTTGGGACACTAGTTAGGTGGTGCAGAGATATAGAAATCAGAATAACTAGGTAATAGCGAAGCAGAGAAAGAGTAGAAGCACATTCAGTTTATCTTGTCTTTTCATACCTTATGCTTATCTTATGTTATCATGTTACCCTTTTATCACGGTTTTGTCTTATATTCAGTTTATTCATGTCATGATGCTTTTGCCTGTTTATATGCTGAAAGTCACTGGGCTTACTTGACTTATGTCTAACCTAGTTTTGTTTTGCCTCTTTTCTTCCGTTTCCCCCCGGTTCACAGGGAGGAAATGTTACCACTTAGCTCAGTTTTCCTTCCAAGCTCGAAGATAGTCGATGTATTGCTTTGGACTCTCTCTTCCACTGCTATGGTTGGTTCATGCTTTATTGCTGGTTCACGCTTTATTGGGGAATATCATTGTTATTTTTATGCATCTTTTATACTTGGAAGTTTTGAATCAAGACAGAATTTCTATGTATTATTTTTAAGTACGTTTGAGACAATTGTTGTAAAAGCTTGACTGAACCACATTGTTTATAAAATGACTTTATTTTCCGCTGCATTATTTGTCTGTCTTGTAATTTATCCGCATCTTTTACCTAAAGCGCTCCACCGAAGTTAAGGCATTCCCTTTGTGAGTGACCTTAACGGAGGTGGGGTGTTTCACTTGGTATCAGAGCTGAAGGTTACCAAATCGGATAAAATATTTGAAAATTTATTTTCAAAACGGTTTTAAAAGAAGCATTTTCAAAAGAAAAGTTTTGTTTTAAAGGCATATTCCCTAAAGCCATATGCACTATCTTTTGATCCTCTGTTTGAATCCTTGTTTCCTTCTTTCCTGAGTCTCCGGGGCTCCTGGCTTTCTGGGAGGTAACCTCATCGTGGCATGGTTCCGTAGGCTTGATGAGACTACGACACCTGTCAAAGGGCGAAGAAGTGCCCAACTTCCATCTATAGCCGCTGTAGTTTCACCTACGGCTAATTTTCTTTCAAGTTTTGTAGGATTTTCCGTGCGATGGAGGCAGCTTTCGAGAGACTTGTCAACGTGTTACACAAGGATAGTAAAGATGAGACTGAGGGAGTTTTGCTAAGGAGCATAACCCAAGGATGAGGAACTCATAGATATGGACTTGGTTCACAAAGGATGTAAAAAGAAAGAGGTGTAAGTGGAAGAATCACAGGACAAGAGGGGAGGAAAGAATAGTAAAACCTAAGACAAGAGGAAGTATATTTATTATGGTATAACGGGTCGTATAATTAAGGACAAGGGCAAGAACAAATGACAGGATTTTCAGGAGGGCAAATGCATGCTCTCACTGCCAGCGTACCTGAGAGAGAGGTAGTAAGGTTTCTGTTGAAAGGGTTTAGTTTTTCCTTTTTGATCATCCTGTTAGTACTCTTTTTGATTTTAGCGCTTCACATTCGTTTATATCTGCTTCCATAGTTGAGCCTCTGCACCTTAGTACTTGTATAGTAGAAGATCCCATTATTGTCTCAAATCCAATTTATGGTTCGGCTCATTTATCTTTAGTTTGTAAGGATTTGAGAATATCTATATTAAGTGTATAGTCTAAGTGTAATACTTATGTTTTTGGTTTCATAGGCTATGGGTTGATTCTAGGCATGGATTGGTTAGCTAGTGATTGTGTAAGGAGGGTAGTTAGACTTTCGACTTGCCTCGGGAATACCCTCGAGATTTCGTGCGATCCTAAGGGGATCAGTTAAGCTTAGCTACCTAGAATCACTTGATGCATCTATCGACGATTTGCGATCCGTTAGAATAGTCCATGAGTACGCAGATTTTGTTGATTAGGTTAGGGGTTTTCCCCCTAAAACTCGAGATAGACTTTCGCATATATCTAGTTGACAATGCAAAGCCAGTTATGCGATCAACGATAGTTTTGGAGCAAGATTGGCGAGAATAGCCAGAGTCGGTTAAGTGCTCAATTGTTTGGTTGTTTTGCTAGTATCATCTCACATAGATCGTCCAAATTCAGAGGAGATATTCCTTGGGTGCTTGTCTGATATTGGTTTAGGCATTTGGGGCTTGTACTTGAGGGATGTCGAGTTCGACTAGGATGGTTTGCGTAGGAGATAAATGGTTGTGGCAGGCACCCTAAGTAGAAAAAAAAGACTGACCTTAAGAGAGGTAAAAAGTACATAGCAACCTTTAGGTTTAGACCCTCAGATTTGTAACATGATGGATAAGCTAAGTAGAGGAGAGACCTCCAATCATCTTAGTATATACACTTGGTATCATGGTTAACACCTGTTTATCTTGGAAAGATAGTTCGACTACATTGGATACCCTCTAGCATAGTAAGTGGTCGAGGTCCTATCTTTACTAGTGGGTTTTGGAAATGGAGGTCAAGAAGCTTCACAATCGTGAAGTAAAATTATTTAAGGTACAATGGAGTGAAGCTCAAGAAGATGCGACTTAAGACTAGATACGCGCAGCCTACCACTTTTCTTTTTGAGGGTACATCCTTGATCTCTCTTTCCTTAAGTTTATGCATGCTTGTATCTACCTTCTAAGTATATCTTCTCGATCCTATTCCTTATCCTTAGGTAGAAGCAAATGGATGTAAACATGTGTTTGAAACATGTTATGGTTGGTGGTTGCAAGTGGTTGCTCGTGGATGCATATACACACATTAGGCACTAGATCGGCTCAGTCACTTTCATATTGCATATGCAAGAGTGAATTTATATATATATGAATTGAAACTTAATGTGTTATCATATGGATGTTGCATTCTTATGAATGATTGTGCACTCATATAGAAGTTATAAAGTGCGATTAGGAATAATTGCATACATGATGGACTCATGGCACTGACATAATTCACATTGAGGAGGTCAACTGAATCAGTAGACCGCCTGATTTTGCATTAGCTAAGGACATGTACACACACTCTGCATATGTTCATACGACATTAGAAACCTTTTAAGAACAATGGATGCCTGTGTTTGATGGTTGAGTAGATGGACGGTTGGATGGTAGGATATACATTCTTCCTAACTTGAAGATTTTGGGGATGAAATCCTTTAAGGAGGGGAGAATGTAACACCCTGTATTTTCTATGAATGTCAAAGTAACAAATTAAAGTATACTTAATTTTTAAAAGAATAATTAAGGGAAACGGGTTACGCCATTGCGTTCATCTCGGAATTTTGCTTGGAATAGAGTCTAAGTTTTCGTAAATCGGGCTTCGTATGAGAAAGTTATGGCACTCAGAAGTTTCAGGAATTTAAATAAATTAAAACAGCCCGAACTCAAATTCGAAATTCAAATCACACACCCGGGCCGGGTGGGAAATTTCCCGCCCAAGACCCAGGTCGACCAGGGGGTCGACCAAGGTCACATAGGTCGACCAGGGGGTCGACCTCCCTCCTATTTCCAGATTAGAGGACTGCTTCGTTTTTCTGCATTTGGACGCCCGTTCTGACCAGATTCGTTGATCTCTATGCTATATAAACACCACTAAGGCTACAGTTTTCTCTACACAACTTCATTACGCCTATAATCTACCCTAATTCATATCAAAATAAATCAAAGACGGGGTTATGCTGCTAAAGTTCTTCAAGAAATCAAGTTTAGAATTCAAGTAGAGATTCAAAGGCTAATTCAACGACTTCAACAACAATTGTCTAAGAATCAAATCTAAATTAGAGAATCAATAGTCTACGTCAAGGGATACCTTTTCAGTTTCAGAAATCAGATCCCAGAATTCAAGACCGTTCTGTAATTTGTAAGTTCACGTTACTTTTAGAAATAAAAGTTAATTGTGATTCTGACATTGTAATAAATCTGAATTTGAGATTATGCCTATTTCTATCTGTCTTTCTATATCCATTGGATCTATCTCATTGATAATATTATGTCCATTCTTTGTCTCTTCTTTCCTTCTTCCCTTTTTGTTTTATAGTCAGGCTACTGCGAGCCTGAGCCAAATCTCATAAGAGATGAACGTACGTTGGAAATAAAATTGGGCATTATATGATTTGAACATGGCCAGCGCTAAAATTGGGCATAATATATGATTTGAACATGGCCAGCGCTAAAATTGGGCATAATATATGATTTGAACATGGCCAACGCTAAAATTGGGCATAATATATGATTTGGACATGACTAGTGCTAAAATTGGGAAGAAGTATCAAATTATGTATAATTGGGCATAACTGATTTGTAATGGATTTGAGAACATAACACATGTTGTATTTAAAACATAAAGTGTATCAAACATATGACTTGAGATTTGAGGCATAAAGTATATTGGACATATGACTTGGGATTTGGGGCGTAAATTGAACTATAAACATGTAAGGCATAGTACATGATGTAGTTTAAGACCTAAAATTGGGGGCATATTATATAAGTTAGTTCATGACTTGGAAGAAGGAGATTATTGTGTATAGTGATTTATGGCTTAGGCATGAAAACCTATAGTAAGATAGGGATAATTGTTAAATATGAACATGCTTAAATTGGGATTTTAGGTAATTGGCCTGCACTGTAATTAAAGGCTATAATTTGGCATAGTTTATATTGTAAATCATGATTGGGGGCTTTTGGAGAATATTTTGTACAGTGCAATATGACTAAACCTTAGGGCATGTGTATATTGTGATTTTTGTGGCATGACTATTATTGCAAATTTGGGGAAAATTGGGTGTAACCTATTTTGAGTACTAACTTGAATTTGAATTTATGGGGCATAACTTGAAATCAATTTTGTTGGGGTATAACTTGAGAATTGGAGTATGACTAGTTTTGTGAATTTGGGATGATTAGCATATAAAATCTAGACTTGGACATGTACTGCAAACATGTAAATTAGGGAAGAGATGAACGTGCCTAACCGAGGTTAGATTGATTTGGGGTGTAAAACTGCCCGGAACCGCCCGGCACATCCAGTAACCACAACACCACTTATCTAATGTGAGAGGTTAGTGCATCATGCCCAAGAAAAACCCAAGGTTAGATTGAGTTGTGGTGTAAAACTGCCCGGAACCGCCTGGCACATCCAGTAACCGCAACAACACATATCTAATGTGAGAGGTTGGTGCATTAATAAATCAATTAATGCTAATGAACAAGACATGCTAAGAAAATGAGTAGGGTTAAGTTAATAGGAACACTTAACCAATATAACATGAATGACTAGGGTTAAGTTAATGAGAAACACTTAACCAATATAACAAGATGGATGACTAGGGTTAAGTAAATAGGAAACACTTAACCGGTATAGCATGATAAATGTGTAGGGTTAAGTTAATAAGAAACACTTAACCAATATAACTTGATTTGTGGTAAGGTTAAGTTAAAACAAGGGGGCAACACTTAACCAATATAACTTGATTTGTGGTAAGGTTAAGATAACACGAGAGGGCAACACTTAACCAATATAACTTGATTTGTGGTAGGGTTAAGTTAGCACAAGAAGGCAACACTTAACCAAAGTAACATGACAAGTAGGTGGGTTAAGTTAACTTGAATTGATTGATGGAACTTAACCAATACAACATGATGAACACGTGGGGTTAAGTTAACAAGAAACACTTGACCAATATAACTTGATGGACGAACGGGGTTAAGTTGATAGGAAACACTTAACCAATCCAACATGATAAGTGAGGAGGATCAAGAAACACTTAACCAACATGACATGATGAATGGGTGGGTTAAGTTAACATGAATGGACAACACTTAACCAATATGGCATAATGTGTGGGAGGGTTAAGTACATATCAAGTTGGGTGGGTAATATTAGTAAATATGGGCCCACAAACTTAACCTTTAAATAAACATGCTTGAATCGGTGGGAGGGTTAAGTACATATCGGGTTGGTGGGTAATATTAGTAAACATAGGCCCACAAACTTAACCAGTAAGAAACCCTAGTAACGGGGACCCATTTCAGCAGTAACCCACATAGATGTATCATGGTACCCTGAACTAGGCAGGGTGGGGCACGATTACTGGGATGATTATAAGCAGTCAAAACAGCGGCATGGGGTACGTCAGTGTAGGTTCCGACGGTTTACGGGAGTGCACGTACTCCGGAGTGGGAAAAAGCAGGCATTGGGTACTAGTAGTTATACACTGTGCATCTTGAATCGTGTCGGGTTGCTATCATAAGGATTGATACACCTTATGGTGGGACCAGCACAAGGCATCTACATGCAAGAGAGGGATGATTGACACAGACACAAGAGAAATTAATACAAGTAGGGAGCCGATCGATAGGGTAGTAAGGGTACATCTAACACATTCATGGCAATTAGGCAGATTGAGGTGGAATCCTCATAATAGATGTACACCTGAAGGCTACCACAATTGTGGGGATTGGGATCACGTTATCATATTATCTTTTCATACAGATTACTAGTTGGGACACTAGTTAGGTGGTGCAGAGATATAGAAATCAGAATAACAGGGTAGTAGCGAAGCAGAGAAAGGGTAGAAGCGCATTTAGTTTATCTTGCCTTTTCATACCTTATGCATATCTTATGTTATCATGTTATCCCTGTTATCATGGTTTTGTCTTATATTCAGTTTATTCATGTCATGATGCTTTTTCCTGTTTATATGCTGAAAGTCACTGGACTTACCAGACTTATGTCTGACCTAGTTTTGTTTCGCCTCTTTTCTTCCATTCCCCCCAGGTTCACAGGGAGGAAATGTTACCACTTAGCTCAGTTTTCCTTCCAAGCTCGAAGGTAGTCGATGTATTGCTTTGGACTCTCTCTTCCACTGCTATGGCTGGTTCATGCTTTATTGGGGAATATCATTGTTATTTTTATGCTTCTTTTATACTTGGAAGTTTTGAATCAAGACAGAATTTCTATGTATTATTTTTAAGTATGTATGAGACAGTTGTTGTAAAAGCTTGACCGAACCACATTATTTATTAAATGACTTTATTTTCCGCTGCATTATTTGTCTGTCTTGTAATTTATCCGCATCTTTTACCTAAAGCGCTCCATCGAAGTTAAGGCATTCCCTTTGTGAGTGACCTTAACGGAGGTGGGGTGTTTCATTTAAGATAGCCAGTTTCTTTTTCTTTCTCAATTTCATTTATCGCTCTTATATCTTTGTCCTGTCATTGTGCTTTCTTTTACTTCACCAGGTATTAAAATTGATCATCAACTTTTCAGTATACCTTTTTACATATATCTTGTATTTCATCTCTCTTAAAAAAAAACTTTTTGGAGTTAGCCATATTTCAGTAAGTTAGCAAGTGGGGTTTCTGCAATCTATTTCCATATGTCAATATAAAGTGGGCCTTTGCATGATGATTCATAATTACAAGACATCTTTTCTTTTATCTTGTGGTAAGCAGTACAAAATATAGAAGTTACCACTATTTTGTACTTAACATTTTATCTGTTTGGATTATGTTACTTTCCTCATAATTATTCTGTCCGCACTTTCTTAATTCAAAATATTGAAATTTTCTTCTTTCCTGCAAACTAAAATACCACTAATTTTCCATAATGGGTTATAAATAGATTACTTTGGTTCACTTTGAAAAATCTAATTATAGGTTTTTTGAATTCACATTAAAGAGATCAGTTCATAATTTCATAGTAAAGTTTGTATCTCCCTATTTAAGTCTAGATTCACGAATAGATTCATTTGTCATCACATTACATTTTCTCATATAAGTGCAATTAAATATAGCCTTTTCAAATGAATCATTTTTCAGAATCATCCTACAAATGTCATAGTTCTTGTTAGGTAAAAATGAATGAAAATCTAATTATATTTTATATCATCATAACAAAAGATATACAATTTATCGACTCATCTCAAAAGCGTTCCCAATCTCTAGATCTGATCCAAATCCAGTCAAAATATCCATATCCTTCCTTTTGTAATTCCCTATATAGACTCATTAATTGAAATGTATGTTGATCTATAAATTCTTGGTCAGAATAAACTAATGGAATTAAATAGAAATCAGATCTAGGATCTCACTCTGTTCGAATAGCTTTTTGATTTGAACCTCCTTAATCTCTTTCTCTAATTTGTATTAGAAAACCTAAATCAAATTTATATTCTTTCTGAAGTTTAGAGGAGGCAGATAAGTGGCAAGGCTTCCACACATATTCAAATAAAAATAAGTTTGGAGTTTAATCTTGTATGTTTATTTATAGAGGTTTAAATCATCATCGCCCATACGAAGGAAAACTATCAAAATCAAACCATTCAACTCAGACTCAAAACACATTTTAATACCGTGTAACGGTCAACCCGACCCCCTAGGTGGTCTATCGCTATTGTCGACCTAGCCTAATGGTGGTTGACCGTTACTCGGTTTATACGTGTTTACTAGTACATAACGTTTATTAAATATTTACTTTATATGGATATTAACCATTTCTTACCATAAATTATGTTTAACGTTCCATTTACATTGATTCCATTCTTAATTTTTTAAATGTTTGAATTTCAAATTCCAAACGCATTTCAAATTTGGAATTCTTGCACATGCCTACACATATAAATATTGATATACATACGTAAATATATGTATATAATTATTTTTTGATATTAAAACTTCAAAGAAAAAAATTATGTCCAAATTCTTTTCGAAGAACATTATATACATAAATTGATCAGAAAATCACGACGAGGAAAATCGTATAAATTTCATGGTCAAATTATAATTCCAAAATTGCCTATTTTTCTTGAATTGTCATTTAAATTTTATTAATTTTTTATTCTAAAAATGCAGGGTGTCACATTCTCCCACCTTTTAGAAAATTCATCCACCAAATTCGATAAGGATAATTATCATATAAACCTTCATACATCCATCTTACACTAACATTCATTCAGTATGCACCCAGTTTTTCAACTATCTGTGCAATACTGCATAGTTCATTGCATTCCATATGCATACATAAACATATATTTCTAAGCGGTATCTCTTATATAAATGTTTCCTTTAAAATCCCTTCTAAAATATGATGCAAACATCCTAAATATATTGGCAGTTTTATATGAATGTAAATTTTTGAGAACCAAAAATGGTTTCTCATCTAATTTTTCTTGCAATTTTATTAAATAGAAGCATAGTTCAACCAATTTTTATATCTAAATTAATCATCCAAGGCCTTAACACTCCAATTCTAATATTCAAATTTAGAGAAATTAAATTTTGTAAATTCGATTTTTTATGCTAGAAAAAGTATCAATTGGTTTTCCATTGCTTTTTTATATACCCTTCTTCTTCATGTTCAGAAATTTTCCACTAAGCCCTTGTTACAATCCTAACTTTTCCAAGTATGGTTTGCATATGAAAGGTTTCATTTCTGAAATTTATAAATTTATTCTCTTAAGTTTCTTTGTTTCATTATCGTAGTCGTCTTTATCGTTTTTAATTTAATTTGTCATTTACCTTTCCACTCTTAAAATTAATTTTTCCCCCAACTGGTTAAGTTATATATATATTCTTTAAAGTGATCATCGTTGAAACACAAACGAACATTCCACTAATTAACAAAAAATTCATGATAACCAATACATAATACTTATATACATGTGTACATACTACTGGAAGGAAAAACACAAATCCTAATTGTAACATTCGGGATTTTTGACCGTTCAAATCGACAATGATCCTCAATGTCAACATAAACAAATCAAAAATACAGATAGTTATTGGGATTTATATAAGAAAAAGAAGAGAAGAAGAAAAACAAATATAGAATCTCACAGCGGAAGGATAGAATATAATAATTAAATAATAGTTCATGAAGCTATTAAAACATACATTTGATTATATTTTATGACAATTATCAGATTTAACTATAATAAACATACCAATATTTGCAGTGGAAATAAATAATAATACTTCTGGCAAGCTCCATCTTGATCTTCATAACGTCGTCTTCAATAACTGAGAACTTAGACTGACCCAAGCACAAATGAAA
Organism: Allium sativum; assembly: GCA_030737875.1. NCBI lineage: Eukaryota > Viridiplantae > Streptophyta > Magnoliopsida > Asparagales > Amaryllidaceae > Allium > Allium sativum. The sequence continues at coordinate 117,465,867 of CM060925.1, forward strand.
AGACAAAATACTCGGATCAAAACTAAAACATTCTCATATTAGTTAAATCAAATTCATGTGATAATATGAGTGCAATAACTTAAGAGATGTTACAGGAATTTCCATCCCCTAAGGATCCGTTGAACTAGATACTATTTAATATAATACGCTATTATAATAATGTCTAAGGTTAAATATAAAATATTAAAATAGTGTAAGCGGGATTACATTTTTACCCTTACACTGTTTATACGTTTTCGTCAATATTGCATATAAAACACCAGTAGCGGTCGGTGGATAGGGATGCGCCGCTATACGACAACGTTAAGTCAAAATCGTAGGGGGCTCAATCAAGATAATATGAAAAGGCACACGAGGAATGCCCAAAGTAGGAATATACTAGTTGCACGCCCAGGCTGGTGGTAACGCATAGCCGCGTCTACCGCCCACCTCAAACAACACTCCCAAATCATGGATGCACATAAAATCAAATCAATCAAACCGAGGGACTATAGCAATAAAGGAAGAAGTGTTGCCGATGGAGGTAGCTAACCCCACTTGGTCGGGTATAGCCCTGTTTTAGTCATTCTAATTATGACCCGAAGGACATCCATCATCATTCTCTTTCTTCAAATCCATTAATCGCCTCCAAATCAACCTACTTCATTCTGAAACTCCACCGCGTACACAGTTGTTAAAATGGTTTTCGGTATTGGCAGAGAGTATAACAATATCCGATCTCGGTCTCTTTAACAACTAATCATTTACATTTTTCACAGCGGTCAGTTCTTTTACATTTCAAAGGGGTTTGTACTTCATATCAAAATATCAGATTTCCATAAAAATCATTTTAATATTCAAGAGAGAATATTATTCATCATAAAATCTACATTTTAACTAATTTAAAAATCTTGAAACAATTCCAACTTTAAAATAACTTAAAATAGTCAAAAGTTTTTAGTTTTTTAAAACAGTTTAAATATATAATATGAATAGTTTGAAAATAAATAATTTTTATTTAAAATAGAATTTCAGATTTAGTAAAATCTATAGGTAAAATATTAAAATAGTTTATAAAATAAATAGTTAAATATTAAAATAGTTAATTTAAAATAAATAAATAATAAAATAGTTATAAGGTAAATAGTTTATAAACAAATTGTTATTGTAAAAATAAAATAGTTTATAAAATGGTTTAAAAATACTATAGTTGGAATTAGAATCACATCTTCAAAAATTTAACCAAACAGGAAATCATATTTCTATTTCAAATCAATTCGACTTATCTTAATTCAAATCGATTCAACTTCACATTTTTATTTCAGTTCAATTCAACAATTCGATTTCAAACAATCCGACTTAATAATTCAATTCAAATAATTGAATTTCAATTATAATTCTCACTTTGAATTATTCGTTTATGAAATCTTGAGTTCACAGTTCAATTACTACAATAATTCGGGTTAATTTAAAACAATATCAACGATGGATAAACAATTCAATTTCGATAAATTTATATTTTATATTCGATTCAATTTAACTTTAGTTATCTACATTTATTAGTTCTATTAAAATTGAAAATTTTAATTTCAAAGCACAAAGTCCAAATTTTAAAAAAATCGATTAATAATGTCACTTATTTTGTCTTTAAAATAATATTCCAAAATTCAAGATTTAAAAACAATTTTTATTTAACCAACCGGTGTCCGTATATAATTTTCTATCATATGACCTAGTAATACTTAAAATTTAATTTCAGTATTTTGGGAAAGGATATATATCATTTCAATCCATATTAGGGTCATAGGTATTTATCGTTTCAACCTACGTTCTTAATTCATTTTAATGATTAATCCCGGGTTTATTTGATTCCCGTAACATCTAAGGAAATTGTTGGGATTAATCAACAGAAATCAATAACGTATATAAACATTATCGATAACAAGATGAATTTCATATCAATACATTAATATATAAATTCAAGGCATACATCAAATCAACACATCTAAACAGTTCAGTAATATCAGTTACTAGTCATCAGGTATGAGGTTCTTTATTATTATTGTTATTAGAACCAGAAATTAATGGCTAACAGTACAATTTATATAACAGTTAAATTAAATTATACAGTCTATGCAGATATAACATAAATATGCAAATTAAACGATCAAACAACAAACAATACAATCAATGACATGAATTTAATTTAACTAACAGTAAAATGTTTTAATTAGATGTGAGTGGATTTAATCACCCACCTTTGGTTCTGATCGAGATTAAAATCTGAATTTTAGCCCAAAAATCAACGGTCTTAGAATCAGTTCAAGTCAGTGCCTTCGCGAAGAGCTCATCGATACGATTCCAATGGATCCAACCGTGCATCATTCTGAATTCGTAAGTGAAAGGTATTAACGTTTATGCGTTTGCAATTCAAAATAAAATAAATAATATTTTTCTCCTACCCCAATGATGGTGCGCCACATCAAGACTTCAGAGAAGCAGTTATCTTCTTCCATCGTGATCGACGTTCCTGGAAGCCGTATGTTCACAAAACCGCACTCCCATACCCTTTTGCACCACCCAAACTACCCTCGAACTTCCATCGGACAACACGAAGAGGTGCACCCCGTCTTGCTCCGCCACCACCCAGAAGTGAGGCCCATTCGATCAACTCCTCCGCCTACGATCAACATGGAAGCGCGTGCCCTTTGTGGCTAAATTCTGGTGATTACAGAAGACTTGAACATGATCCATCCATAAGAAAGCGAAGTTATTGCGAAGCACTACAATTTTCGTTCTTGAATCATTGGATTCCGCTGAGTGGATTAAAAGAAATTAACAACTTAAAATTTGAACATTTCGTCCATTGGAAATTTAGAAGTGGCATCTCTGAAATTAGGGTTTGAAAATAATATTTTAATAATATTTTTTCTCATTGATCGTGTTTTAAACCTAAAAACGGGCCAGAGTCCAAATCAGGCCTGCTCACTGCCTAACAATGGGTTTTGATGCCTTCTGAACACAATAGGATAGGTTTCAAAGCCCAATAAGTCTATAGCAGTTTCTATTAAAACACGATTATTTAATTAAATTGTACAAATAAATTTATACGCGTTTTAATTTCTTACTTTCAAACTATAATTCTGATGGATACGAAATTTTGGAACATAAAATAATTTACCATTTCTGATTCATCAAAAACAAATTCACCGAATTCTGAGATTATTTACAATAATGACAAATTCCAATATTTATTAATAAAATATTCAGTTTTCACTTAGTTACCTAAAATTAAATTCAACATTTACACTCTCTAATCAAATCAAAATGTAGAATTCAAATAAATTTCAAATTTCTTTATAAATAAATTACCAGCTCCAAACCTTATCATATATAACTATTTCATATTATCATTCGACAAGTCAAATTTTAATCCTACGTTGTCAACATAAGACATAAACAATAAATTTTAATATTTAAAACAATTCTTGTTCAAAAACACATTAAATTTAATATTTTAAATTATCGTAAATCTCGGGATGTTACACTCTCCCCCACTTAAAACTTTTCGTCCTCGAAAAGGCGTAGTAAGAAAGTTGTCACTTTATATATATTTAGCCATATAATTTTTCTTATTCAACTGGATTTTATTAATATTTTAGTTTTAAATCAGGAATTGCCATACCGCGATTTTTCTGAAAATTTAAATTACACATATCTTAAAATCTACAAGTCGAAATTTAAAATTTTCTCTTTCCTTAGAAAACTATATTCAAACAAATCCGAAGGATTCTTGTTTTAAATAATTCCGACTTATTTTGGATTCTATACATTCATTTAAGCTTCAGTTCCGAAAATTACAAACTACAGCTTCGCGATGAGCTCGTTTTAATCAAATTTAATTAATTCGTTCAATCTTTGTTTAAATTTATAATTTATAAACCAGTTCACTTTTATTTTCACAAAACAATTTAAACATTTATATTCAACTTAGAATATCGATTATCCTAAGTCGTCGAATATCTAACCATCAATAGCAATACAGTATAATTCATAACCAAACAATTTATTTTACTAGTTTATTTCATTGATTTAGTTTGTCTTCATTTCCTAGTTAAATTCAATTTCAAGCATAACCAAGTATATGTTGTTCATTTCATAAATTAAATTTCATTATTCTTACCAGTACTTGTATATTATCAAAATTTATTCCAATAACTTGTTAACTTTTGATTAATTGGTAAGTTATATATGCTATGGAAATGTTCGATTTTTATACAAGTTCACTAGTGATGGTTTATTTTGAATTCATTATTTTAGACTACAAGGAGTTTTATTTTAATTATAACTCTCTTCATTTATTTTCTTATTATACAATTCAGAAATTTCTATGATTTCAATTTTTGTTCATTTCAACAATTTGAAATTCATTAACTATTTAAGAACTTAAATTTTTCAACGTTGGATTCATTTTCAGATCAACTTTAAAATAATATATATATATATATAATCTCTATATCAAACCATAATTTAAAGGATTTAAATAGAATCCAAATTTCCAAACAAAGTATAAAAATTCAAAGTGGTCTCTTCCCACTTAGTCTCTTGAAAATAATGTCGATAATGCATGCACTCATTACCGAGATCATTTTCCAAGGGCAAGGGAGGGTGAAAATATACACTTATTTTAAAATTCATTTGAAAAAAATTTCTATATGAAACAACCTATAAAATATAAAAATATTATTTCAAACCATTTGCAAAAAGATATTACAAAACCACCGGGAATCAAATTCTCAAATTCATATTTAATTTCTTATTTCATTACCAATTAAATTTCAACTTTCCATTATCAATTTATCTTCAATATTTATTTCTTAAACCATTCAATAACCAATAGTTTAAATTATTGATTAATCGAGTAATAATTGATGAAAACTTAATATTATCATCATCAAAATCAAAATTCATATAGTTTCAAATAATTCTATATCTAAATAAAATATAATTCAAAACAATATTATGTCAACGAGTCATATTCGAGTGTTTAGAATCCCTATTGATGCCTTGGCGTCCCAAGTACCGACCAGAATTCATAAATACTCAATAGAACAAATTAACACAATTCAAAACCATTTTTATATCAAAATTACAAGTACGTTATCTCATATATGCTCAAACTCATTCTAGAGGATCACTACCCAAACTCTAATGAGTTAATCCCAAATAGAGCCAAGGTTTTCGCTAAACCAAAGCTCTGATACCAAATGTAACATCCGAGATTTTTGATCATTCAAATCGACAATGATCCTCAACGTCGACATAAACAAATCAAAAATATGGATAGTTATTCGGATTTATATAAGAAAAAAAAGAGTAGAAGAAAAACAAACACAGAATCTCACAGTGGAAGGACCGAATATAATAATTAAATAATAGTTTATGAAGCTGTTAAAACATATATTTTACGAAAATTATCAAAGTTAACTATAATAAACATACCAATATTTGCAGTGGAAATAAATAATAATACTTCTGGCAAGCTCCATCTTCATCTTCATAACGTCGTCTTCAATAATTGAGAACTCAAGCTGACCCGAGCACAAATGAAAAGACAAAATACTCGGATCAGAACTAAAATATTCTCATGTTTGTTAAATCAAATTCATGCGATAATATGAGTGCAATAACTTAAGAGATGTTACGGGAATTTCCATCTCCTAAGGATCCGTTGAACTAGATACTATTTAATATAATATGCTATTATAATAATGTCTACGATTAAATATAAAATATTAAAATAGCATAAGCGGGATTACATTTTTACCCTTACACCGTTTATACGTTATCATAAACATTGCATATGAAACACCAGTAACGGTCGGTGGATAGGGATGCGCCGCTATACGACAGCGTTAAATCAAAATCGTAGGGGGCTCGATCAGAATAATAGACAAGGCACACGAGGAATGCCCAGAGTAGGAATATACTAGTTGCACGCCCGAACTGGTGGTAACGCATAGCCGCGACTACCACCCACCTCGAACAACACTCCCAAATCACGCATGTGCATCAGATCAAATCAATCAAACCGAGGGACTATAGTAATAAAGGAAGAAGTGTTGCCGATGGAGGTTGCTAACCCCACTTGGTCCGGTATAGCCCTGTTTTAGTCATTTTAATTATGACCTGAAGGTCAAGGACATCCATCACCGTTCTCTTTCTTCAAATCCAGTAATCGCCCCTAAATCAACCTACTTCATTCTGGAACTCCACCGCGTACACATTTGTTAAAGTGATTTTCGGTATTGGTAGAGAGTATGGCAATATTCGATCCCGGTCTCTTTAAGAACTAATCATTTACATTTTTCACACCGGTCAGTTCTTTTATATTTCAAATGGGTTCGTGCTTCATATCAAAATATTAGATTTCCATAAAAATCATTTTAATATTCAAGAGAGAATATTATTCATCATAAAATCTACATTTTAACTAATTTTAAAATCTTGAAACAATTCCAACTTTAAAAAAATAGTTAATTTTTTTAAATAGTTTAAATATATAATATAAATAGTTTGAAAATAAATAATTTGTATTTAAAATAGAATTTCAGATTTAGTAAAATCTATTGGTAAAATGTTAAAATAGTTTATAAAATAAATAGTTAAATATTAAAATAGTTAATTTAAAATAAATAAGAAAATAAAATAGTTATATGGTAAATAGCCTATAAAGAAATTATTATTATAAAAATAAAATAGTTTATAAAATGGTTTAAAAATACTATATTTGGAATTAGAATTAAATCTTCAAAAATTTAACCAAACAAGAAATCATATTTCTATTTCAAATCAATTCGACTAAATTTCGATATATTAATTCAAATCGATTCAACTTCACATTTTTATTTCAATTCGATTCAACAATTCGATTTCAAACAATTCGACTTAATAATTCGATTCAAATAATTGAATTTCAATTATAATTCTCACTTTGAATTATTCGTTTATGAAATCTCGATTTCACAGTTCAATTATTACAATAAATCAGGTTAATTTAAAATAATTGTAACAACCCGGATTTTTGGAACCAATTTGAAATTTTTATTTTAGCGATTTTAATGGATTTTGAATATTTAAAATGATTTATTTTAAATAATAAAGAATAAATTTATTTTAAATGAAGTTAGAATGTAAAATTTTATTTTAATTATAAAACAAGCTTGAAATGGCGTGGTAGTTTGAAAATTCGATTTTAAATTTCATTTGAATGTACAGAATTCAAAATAGATCGGATTTCACTAAAACCAAAAATATTTGAATCTGTTTAATGATATCTTTCTAATGGATGTAATAAACTGAGATTTCATAATATAAATTGAAAGTTATGGTCGGTTTAAAATTCGAAATAGTCGATGTGGAATTTATATATATTTTTATATAATATATAGCCCTTAAAAATAGCCATTTTCCAAACGACCTCCGTTTTCGACGTAACCACTTTTGTTAGATCCGGAATGTCAAATTATTTTTATATATCAATTTTCATAATTTTTGGAATTAATATGTGAGCATGGCAAAAGAAAACGTGTTTTGTCAAATTCAGTTGAATTGGATCGACCAGAAAATGACCATTTTTCAAATGGTCTCCAAATTCAATGAAATTGGTTTTGTTAGGATCGTATCGTCAAAACATAGCAACATTTATTTTATTGTAATTTTTGGAGTCAGTATGTGGCCCCGGTAAATTAAAATGTACGTTTAAATTCAATATACATTGATTTATATTTTAATTTAAATAAAAACTTATCGAAACAGTCGAACTGGCTTATAAAACATATTCCATTGTGTCCGGAATATGGGTATTTGGCTAGGGGCGATAGTCGTTGGGTTTGATTTGGAGTTCAGATGCAAAAAGTCAAAATTAATTAAATAAATGAATTAAATAATCATTATAAAAGAGGGGTCAAAACCCTAACAACTCAGTCAAAACCTATTCTACAGCTGTCGTTCTAAAATTTATGGCCACCGATCTCCGATTTTTATTCCCTAATCCCTATCAAATTCCCAAGAATTATATTATCGTTTCTTTACAAATTCAATAGAGAATTTCGAGCTCTTTGAAATCATATGAATATGATCAAATATCGTGGAGGATTGAATTCGATTTCTCACCCAGAACTGGCTGTGTTTAGGTCCTTTTTTAGAAGAGGAGAGGAGTGCAAGTGCGGAGGGGTTCACGGGGTTGAAGGGCGATGTTGGTGGCTTCGGGGTGGCGAACTCCGATGGGGGAACCGGCGACTCTGGTAGCGTGCAGTGGTGAATTAATTTGGGTGTCGATGGGATGTAATTATTCCAGGCGTTTATACAGGAAAGGGGGACAATAAGGACCACGTTTTTTTCTTTGTGATGTTATTAATTTTGTTAATTAATTAATTAGGGTTTAATTATTAATTTAGAAACCGTTAATGTATTCAAAGTTTGAGTGACCATATCTTTTCCATACAACAACCGAATCGAAAAATTCAAAGTGCATTGGGATCGTGATCAGAAATACTACACGACGAAACAGACCAAAACCAAAACGGAGCACTTCAGAATTTCGGGCACATTCAAATCCAAACAGAACCGAAATTCAAAAATAAAAGAACGGAGGAGTGGAAACGAACATGAGAACTCTCTCTCTCTCAAATTATTTCATAGTTAATATATACTAGGATGCATACGGGGCTTAGAAGCCCCCGACACTATTTATTGTACATACCAATTGTTTGTTTGTTTGGATTGTGATTGGAGTTAATATTGTTGTATATAAAAATTATTTATATAATATATATATATATATATATATATATATAAATTATCATGAGAATAAAATAAATATTCATTTACAAACCGGACGGTTTGTTTATGTACACTTATTTATCTGATATTGATTGGGACGATAATATTTTAAACATCGCCCAACTGCACAAATAATAAATAATATTTGTTGTTCAAAAACCACACACGGGTATTGGGATGATATTTGACATACACTGATCGCAATAATTAGTGGTATGTCAGTCGCTAGGTTGACAGGCTGTATAAGCATCATTTATTTATTTTAATGCTTATACAGTTGTAGAATGCACTATGGATGTTGTATGAATTTTTAATGATTGTTTTTTCGTTATTGTTGTATACACGCGATGTATGAAATCCATATAACTGAAATTATATGGTAATTGATTGAGCCTGATTCCAGTTCAGAATTAACGAATATTTTAAAATAATATTCAGTAAATATTGAAATGTGAAGCGGTGTTAAGCAGTTAAATGCCATTTTAATACAAACGGGATTTTCTGTTGATTTTATTCATTTTATAATGAATATCGAAAAGTGATTTCAAAATCTGATATTTTGAAAATATTATCATTTTAATATTATAATGATAAGGAATATTCAGTTTTAATTTGAAAACTGAATTGAAGTGGAAAATCATTTTAAAAATAAATTTAAAATGAATTAATAATGGAATATTCAATTTTGATTTAAAACTGAAATGAAGTGGAAAATCGTTTTAAAAATAAATTTAAAACGAATTTATAATGGAATATTCATTTTGATTTAAATTTGAAAATGAAATTGATATCGTTTTAAAATAATTTTAAATTGAATTTATAAAGGAATATTCAATTTTGATTTAAAAATTTGAAATGAAATTGAAATCGTTTTGAAATGAATTTAAAACGAATTTATAAAGGAATATTCAGTTTTGATTTAAATTTGAAAAGGAAGTGGAAATCATTTTTAAAACGATTTATAAAATACATTTTAAAACGAAATCGAATATATATATATATATATATATATATATATATATATAATGGCCTAAATAGAACACGCCGCGCAACGACCGTTCGCGAATTTCGACCATTAACTTCAAATTGACGTAACGGGAGATCCGACCGTCGGATTCTCCTAAAACCGGAACCGTTAGGTTCGTATCGAAAAGAGCTTTCCAATGAATATAAAGATTTGAAATCTAATGGTTGGGTTTGGAAATATGTCTAAATCAATTTCAGAAAAGGTCGCTATGGATGTAGTTCGGTGACCGTTATTGGAAACCGACTGTACGGGAGATATTAAAATTACTAAAAATAAGGGAAAATTATGTAAAATCATAATAAATGATTTGGAAGGATTTTGGATGAAAAATTATAGTTTTGAAAAGATAAAAATATATTTTTATTAAAATGAACTAGTTATTAACTAGAATAATAATCCAATTATTTTTAGAAGTAAATAAATAAATTGGATTTGAAAACGGTTTTAAAATAGCCAGAATTTTTCAATGGATAAATTGGAATGGATTTGAAATGGAAATAATCTTCGGAATATTTCGATATTGGATTCCGTGATTATACGTATATTGTTACGGGAATTTGGAAGATACAGATATTGTTATTCCTAATACGATATTCGTTGGTTTCAGAATTTGATATTGAATATAAGCTTATATTATTTCTATTCAGAGCCTTGTATTTGATATCAAATTGGATTTTGGGTTTGAACGGTGTTTTTATTAACACTGTTCTTAAACCCAGTTGAGAAAAGAATAAATCTTTAAATTAAGATTTATTGAAATTTTCCAATTAATTAATATTTAAATGATATTGAATTAAAAATTGGATTTTGGGTTTGTCGTGAATGTTGTCTTCATTAACACTGTTCTTAAACCCAGTTGAGAAAAGAATAAATCTTTAAATTAAGATTTAGTGAAGTTTTCCAATTAATTAATATTTAATTGGAATTGAATTAAAAATTGGATTTTGGGTTTGTCGTGAACGGTATCTTTATTAACACTGTTCTTAAACCAAGTTGAGAAAAGAATAAATCTTTAAATTAAGATTTAGTGAAATTTTCCAATTAATTAATATTTAATTGGAATTGAATAAAAGAATTGGATTTTTTGGTTTATCGTGAATGGTGTTTTAAATAACACTTGTTCTTTAACCCAATTAACAGTGAAGAATATGACTTGGAATTTATAATCTTTTAATTAAGATTAATGGACTTGTGGAACAGGACTTGGTATCGTTCTAATGCAAGAAGAAAGGGTAATATGATATTGTAGCAGACAGTTAAGAGTTCATGAGAAGAACTACCCTACCCATGATCTAGAGTTGGCTGCAATAGAGTTCGCATTGAAGTCTTGGCAACCCTATCCACTTAGAGAGAAATTTGAGCTATACACATATCATAAGTCGCTCAAATACTTGTTATCACTAAAGGATCTCAACCTAAGGTAGCAAAGGTGGATGGAGTTCATAGTGTCCTACGACTTTGAGACAGCTTATATCCTGAGGAAGGGTAATGTAGTGGAAGATGCGTTGAGTAGGCAATGGATGAATTTGAGTCCTCTATTCGTAGAAAGGCGGATCTTAGAGTTTATATCGACCTTCGATTTTAAGCCATCTACGGAGTTCACATTGGGATTGTCAGCATCATTGGAGGTGCAACCTACTCTCATGGAGCGTATTGGATCTATGCAGGGGGAGGACTTGCAGATAAAAGACATCTTGGACAGGCTTGGTAGAGGAGAGACTCCTAGTCATCTAGCTAGATATATTGTCAATGAGAAAGGGTGGCTAAGATGAGATGGAAGGATACGTGTCCCTAGAATTGGGGAATTGATCAAAGAAATACCTGAGTAGGCTCATCATTCTCGGATGACTATCCATCCAGGTGATGACAAGATGTATCGAGACATGATGAGAGTTTTCTTTTGGACTGGCATGAAGAAGGATGTGGCGGAATTTGTAGCCCGATGTTTGACTTTCCAGCGAGTAAAGGCTGAACAACGGAAACCTAGAGGATTGCTTCAGCCCTTGGATGTTCCACAATGGAAGTGGAAGAGCGTCTCTATGGATTTCATCGATGGATTGCCCCGATCAAGGAAGGGCAATACAATCATTTGGGTGATAGTGGATAGACTTACGAGGTGCGCTCACTTTATTCCTATCAAGAGTAAAAGTATGGTTACTTGGGCTAGCATTAGTATATCTTCGAGAGATAGTCCAACTTCATGGGGTACCTTCCAGTATAGTAAGCGACCGTGACCCCATCTTAGTAATTTTTGGAAGAGCTTACAAGAGGCGTTAGGTAGACAACTATGTTTGAGCATGGCATACCACCCTCAGATTGATGGACAAACCGAGAGGGTGAATAGAGTTCTTGAAGATCTTCTGAGATTGCGTATCCCAGATTTCAGTGGGACTTGGGAGGAGAATCTCCCATTGGTTGAGTTTTCCTACAGCAACAGTTTTCAATCGAGCATAGGCATGGCACCCTTTGAAGCGTTATATATATGACCTTGCAAATTGCCGACTTGTGGTGGGAGTCTACGGACAGATTTCTACTTGGACTTGAGATGATTCGAGAGACTTCCGAGAATATAGATCTTATCCGCTGAAGAATGAAAGTAGCTCTAGACAGACAGAAGTCATATGCCGATAAAAGGAGGACCAATTTGGAATTCAAAGTAGGACATATGTTCTTCATTAAAGTATCACCGTTAAGGAATGTAGTTCTCTTTGGTTCAATAGGGAAGTTGGCATTCAAATTCGTAGGGCCATTCCCTATAGCAGAGAGGATAGGTCAAATGGCCTATAAGATTAAGCTACCAGACCGACTAGCAGGCGTACACAATGTGTTTCACGTTTCCCATTTGAGGAAATGTCTACATGATGTTGCAGAGATAGTAGAACCGAGCATACTTGAAGATGTGGAAGTTGAAAAGGAAGCATCGGTGATAAGAGTTCCTAATCATATTCTTGGATCAGAGATTAAGAAACTACGCAACAAATAAATCAATTTGATAAAGGTACAATGGGGAGAAGATCGCGAAGATGCGACAAAGGAACCCGAAGACAAGATTCACACTTCTTATCCTTTTCTTTTTGAGAGTACGTTCTTAATTTCTTTTCCAAGCTTTTACTTTGCATTTGCTTCTATAATTCAAGTATGTTTATCCTATTGTTCGGACCTTCGATCCTTAGGTAGAATCCAATGGTTGGAAACATGTGTTTGAGACATGTTATGATTGATAGTTGCAAGTGGATGCAAGTGTTTGTTAGAGAATTGAGTTTTGATGACAACTACCTTATTTCAATATTAATTGATTATAAAATATATACAAACACTTCTGTCTAAGATACACACACACACACATGCAGGTTTATATACATGAATTTATACTGAAGAGTGTACAGTTTAAAGATGTTAGAGATTTAGAATTCGGAGATGATTTAAGACTCATAAGTATTTAAGATTTCAAGAGTTCAAGATAAATATAGTTATAGAGTCTAGATTATGTAAGACTATAAATAGCACTCCAGGTTCAAATTCAAAATAATTTCAAATTCTGTTTTCAAATTCTATCTTCAATCTCTATCTTCTCTATCTTTCTTTCTATTTTAATTTGATTTTAAACTTAAGTTTTATAATTTTATACTTTATAAGTTTTATATATTTATGTTTTATATACTTTATATTTGTATAGTTTTAAACTTTATAATTTTATAAATATGTTTATATAGTTTATACATATGTTTTCATATGATTTTCTACTTTATATTTTTTTTATTTATAACACTGTATTTTAATTCAAGAATTTTTAGAATTAGATATATATCGAAACACTTGAAAAATATTCAAATTTCAATTTTGTACATATATATGTCGACATACATATATATATATATACATGTCGACATATAACTATCATTTTTTCAAAATTGAAAGGAAGTGTCTTTTCACTATTTGTGACGGCTCAGAAACGTTGCAACCTTTCAAATGTTATAAATAGGGGCTGATTTTGAATTTATTATTACTTCTTCTTCTCCATTTTCATTCCCTTTCATTACACCATTATTCTTTATCATTTTTATGATTTCTATACCTATACTCTATCGAATTCAATTCTGTTTTCATTAATCTTCTTCCCTCTACACTCTCTACTCATTACTCTCTGAATAAAGTGTTATTGAGGAGTTATAGGGTTGTTTGTAATTGTTTAGCTTGTGTAAGAAATCGGTGGTATTCCTTGTAGCCGTGAAATCAAGGATGGGTAATCGTTGATATCCCTTGTAGCCGTGAAATCAAGGAGGATGGAATCAGTGGTATCTCTTGTAGCCGTGAAATCAAGGAGGTTGTAATTGGATATTGATATAGTAATAAAACTCAATGCAATCCAGCGTTGCGTGGGACTGGATGTAGGAGCAATTCCAAACCAGCGTAAAATCCGGTGTGTTCTTTCCTTTTCTGCACTTTACTTTTGTTTATATTTGTGTTTGTGTTTGATTCTATGTCTGTGATTGTCTCTATGGTGTTTGATTCATATAACAGTTCACATAAATTTTAGATTTTGTTTAAATTCTCAAAAACACTATTTACCTCCCTCTAGTGTTTGTTTTGCCTTAACGATCCATTCTGCAATCCTTAACGATTGGTATCAGAGCAAGGACTTTCAAAAAGTTCATAATTTGATTTTTGAAAATTTAAAATGGAAAAAATTGAAATGATTTATAACACTAGTTTAAACTCATAATCTGATTTTTGAAATTTGATTTATAAAATTTAAAATTTTGATATTTGAAATGTTTAAATTTCGAAAAAAATTATATATGAATATGTTACAAAATCATCATGATATCATTGTTTAAAATTGAAGTTAGTTATTTTGAAAAGTAATTTGATTCTTTGAAAGTTGTGTTATTATACAGGAAAAGATGTGTTATATAGCTATTGGATATTCAAACTCTAAAAAGATGAGCAACGTGGCTGTTGAAAATTCAAATTCTGAAATGGTGTGTTACATGGCTATTGAGAATTCAAAATCCTTACGAACACATGGTAGAAATCGAAAAGAGGAGAATAGTAATGACGGTTGGTGAAAAGGCATCAAGAAGAAATTTATACATATATTGTAAATCAACAAAGAAATAGGTACCAGATCAATTTACAACTTTGGATTTTCATCTACAACTTATCTTCATGTTGTACTTATCTTCATTTTCTTCGTAATGTCGCCGGCTTCATGTGAATCCGTCAAGAATTGACCAAGCAATTATCAAATGAAGTTTTGGTGATCAAAGAGAGAAGGAAACCAAAACTGTCGACGGTTACCTTCAAATTGCATCTACATGTTAGACTATTTTGTACCAAATTCTTTTTCAGATTGTAGTTCTCGTTCTCGCGGCCTTTTTGATGGGTAGATCATCAAATTCCGATAAAAACTGAGTGAGATATGGCGATTCGAAGTTGACTATCCAAAACAGAAAAACTATTACGGGATTTTTTGTTTTCCTCTTACTATTTCGACTTGTTGCACTCGAATACCATCCAAATTCCACCCCAAACTATCACTAGATCATAGTTCTTGAATTCCTCTTCAATTTGCCGCTTCTTTCATCTAATTCCATTAAGAAACGAAGAAGTTATTCCTCCTGAAAGTTTGATTGAAAGTGAAAAACGAGAAGAAGAAGAAGAAGAAGAAGAAGAAGAGATTGTTAGGAGACATGACTTTTGGAGTAATTGAAGTGTCCATTCATTTAAAATTCAAAATTCAAATTCAAATTCAAATTTTGGCGCAAAGTTGGTTGAACTACTAAATCTTCAATATCTTTCTCATACGGTGTTCAAATTCAGCAAATGAATATACTATTCTGACCAGAAAAACGAGGCCGTTGCAATAGAGCAGATTTCATCATCAAATTCTAGAAGATGTGAATGTGTGATTAATGACAATGGAAGTACAACAAAAAGAAGGATTCCAAAAATAGGTACGCTTTAATTAAATTTTAAATTTTTAGTTGAATGAATGCTTTGATTGTCTTGCTTGTTTGCTTTGCTTTGAATTTGAAATTTAAAATTCAAATTTGAAATTTAAAATTCAAATTTGAAATTTGAAATTCAAATTCAAATTTTGAATTTTGAAATTCATTGTATTAATAAAATAAATTTTGGATGTTTGTTAGGATTAATATTATTTCATGAAATAGTTAAACCTAAAATATAGATCGATAATATAGAACCAAAAAGTAAAAAACAATATGTCTTTTGATTTTCTACATGTATATCGAAATACAAAAATGGTCATGTCGACATAATGAAATTAAAATTTTAAATTTCAAGAGTTTAAACTTTCAAACTTCCCTCCATCTTTTCAATTAGAAAATGCCAGTTCAAATTCCAGTTATTAACTTTATCTGTCTACTTATTTTCTTATATCTTATAATTATATAAATTAATAAAATTATATAGACATGTTAATATAATATAAGAGTTAAAATAAATTTTTATTATAAAATATAATTTTACTTATCTTTTATATATAGTTTAAACATATATATTGTTCATATGATTTCACAAATACTATTTGTAACTTAATACTTTTTTTGACTTCTTATTAAGATTTATAAAAGCTTGAATATTTAACCTAATATTTTGGTATAATAATAATAATATATATATGATTTTTATGTCTTAAAAATATAGTTTAAATATAAGAAATTATAAGTTTATATATTACTTTATATTATTAGTTTTTATTAAAATAATTTTGTTATAACTATAGGTTTCTTTTAAATTTTAACATATAAATTGTTCTCTAGGAAATAAATATGTTTGGATTTCTAAAGTTTAAATTTAAAATCAGTTTTTATATACTATTATGAATATATGTTTATAGTTTACTTTATATAATTTTATATTATCTCTAAAAAGATCTTTAATTCTTACTATATTTACCCTACTAATATTATTTAACTCCATAATTATTTTGAATACTTTACCACTTATCATGAATTTTTTTAATTAAACTCTTATCTTTATTATTATTTCAATCAATTTCATTAGTATAATTAACCTATGTCTAGAAATTAAAATTATCCTTGTTTGATTTAAATAATTTATTATATGAATAATAGTTAGATATTACTTTAAGTATCTTTTATAGAAATACATATCATCATCAAATCATTCTATATATTATTACCATAATATCGTTACACATCTTATTTCATATCATACATCATTACACTGCATCTCAAATTAAAATCATTTACATTACAAATTGCATTTCATTCAATATATCACTTCATATAGTTTTGCATATGTCATACTGCATTATTACCAACACACTGCATTACAAGTAAACTTTAACTCCACACATAACAAGTATACATAACATATTTACTTTGTCTGGATTAATTTGATTGACTTATTTGGCTTGACTAAATTGATTGGATTGATTGACTTGTTTGGTTTCTTTGCGTTGTTTGACTTGAATAACTTGATTGACTTATTTGACATGGTTAAATTTCAATAGTGGTTGATAGGAGCTTTATAAGTTTTAGGATAAATAGAATTACAAGAAATGTTTGGCTTTATGTTTGAATTGATTGATTGTTTGGATTAAATTGCTTTGCTTATATCATAATTTTAAGGATATCATACTGGAGTTATTTCATAGTTTTAATGGAATTAGAGTAAAGGATAGGTTTAGTCTTGTATTAGATTAAGGGGGAGTTTTAGAGTTTCTAAGGATTAGCTGAAGATTCAAGAATGCTTTGGTTGATTTAACTGTTCAAAATTGTTTGTTTTGCTTGTTTGTTTGAATTGCTTATTTTGATTTATTTTGCTTGTTTGAATTGATCGGTTTGCTTAGTTTATTATCCTTCTATTCAGTTTATTAGACTAGTGTAGTCATAGATTTAGGAGGAGTTATAGAAATTTATAGAGAATAATAAATTAAGGAAGAATTGTAGATTTTAGGGAAAGTTATATACAGAATTAGGATATTATATAGGCATAAATTTAGGGGGAGTATTTTAATTTAGTATTGGAATTATTTAGATATGATTTAAGGGGAATAGTTTTAGAATTTCTTTTTGATAATGCCAAAGGGGGAGAAGTTATAAAATATAGACATATAGTTTATAGGATTCATATAGACAGGGGGAGTATTTGAAGGATCATCATCAACAGGTATATACAGGTATGATATTTCATAAACTAAGGTTGTCATCATCAAAAAGGGGGAGATTGTTGGAGAATGGAGTTTTGATGACAACAACCTTATTTCAATATTAATTGATTATAAAATATATAATAACACTTCTTTCTAGGATATACACACAAACACATATGCAGGTTTATATACAAGAATTTATACTTAAGACTGTATAGTTTAAAGATGTTAGAGATTCAGAATTCAGAGATGATTCATGAATCATGATTATTCAAGACTTCAAGAGTTCAAGATAAATATAGCTATAGAGTCTAGAATATGTAAGACTCTAAATAACACTCCAGGTTCAAATTCAAAATAATTTCAAATTTTGATTTTTAAATTTTGTTTTCAAATTCTATCTTCAAACTCTATCTTCTTTATTTTACTTTCTATTTTAATTTGATTTTAAACTTAAGTTTTATAATTTTATACTTTATAAGTTTTATATATTTATATACTTTATATTTATATAGTTTTAAACTCTATAATTTTATAAATATGTTTATACAGTATATATTTATGTTTTCGTATGATTTTCTACTTTATAATATTTATTTATAACACTATATTTTAATTCAAGAATTTCCAGAATTAAACATATATACGTATATATCAAAACACTTGAAAATATTCTAATTTCAATTTTGTACATATATATGTTGACATACATATTTATACATATCGACATATAACTGTCATTTTTTCAAAATTGAAAGGAAGTGTCATTTCACTATTTGTGACGGTTCGGAAACGTTGCAACCTTTCAAATGTTATAAATAAGGGCTGATTTCGAATTTTTTATTACTTCTTCTTCTCCATCTTCATTCCCTTTCATTACACCATTATTCTTTATCATTTTTATGATTTCTACACCTATACTCTGCCGAATTCAATTCTGTTTTCATTAATCTTCTTCTCTCTACACTCTTTACTCATTACTCTCTGAATCAAGTGCTACTGAGGAGTTATAGGGTTGTTTATAATTGTTTGGGTTGTGTAAGAAATCAGTGGTATCCCTTGTAGCTGTGAAATCAAGGACGGGTAATCAGTGGTATCCCTTGTAGCCGTGAAATCAAGGAGGTTGGAATCAGTGGTATCTCTTGTAGCCGTGAAATCAAGGAGGTTGTAATTGGATATTGATATTGTAATAAAACTTTGTGCAATCCAGAACATACAGTGCCTATCAGATAATTTCTATACTTGTTCTTTCACTGTTATTCATCTATGCTGTTGTTATAAGTAATATATGTGCTTTTACTGTTAGTTGATTAATTGGTTATGCGTATCTATCTTCTTTTTTCCTATTTCTACTATTTTAGTTTATTTCCAGTCTTGCCTATATTCCTATACAGTTGATTTGATTCTATCCTCCTTCTTTTATTTTCCCTTTTATTTACGCCAAGCCTAGACCATATCCGATTTAAAATTGTGTATAGTTAAAACTGGGATAATAAGAAATGACATAAAAAAAGGGAATTTAGGCATATTGATAAATTGAGGACTGTTTGACTATATTTAGGAAAGGAGTAATATGCATATACTTGTACTTGCTGTAACTTGGAGAATACGATAAAAAGGGATAATATACATAAACTTTTACATGCTATAATTTAGGGATATAATTGAATGGAATAATATGCATATGTATAAGCATGTTAGAGTTGACTTAATATAGACATTAAGTAAATAACATGTTAAAATAATATAAGTACCAGAGGTTCAAATGGGGGAAGGTGGATACGGGCGCGTTACGGTGGAGTCATGAGCGTGCATGAGTCCTATTAGGGAAATTAAGCCGTTGTAACACCAGTAAATAGGTTTATTTTATATAACTTGCCGGGTTAGGGAGTGATACACCCTAGTGTCGGGGCTGACATAGGGAATTTACGTATTAGGGAGCCGATTACATGGGTAGTAATTAGGGTACACCTAATCATGTTATGTAATTTGGGTACACCTAATCCTGCTGTGTAATTAGGTTAGCGCCTAATCTTGTTATACAAGTATTGGTGCAGAAAACCTGTTTTTAGGATATAAATTAGAAGCATTACTCGATCACTGTTTATCCTGCTATTCTGCTTACCTTGTTTACCTATTATTGTCTTATATGATATTGTATTTTTCTCATTCGGTCTTGTTTATGTATCTTGATGTTTCTATGTTATGCATATTTTAAAATCATTGGAACTCGCTAGATTTTTTTGTCTGACCTTATTATTTTCGCTTCTTTCTCTTCCTTTCCCCCTTCAGTTCCTCATAGTGGTAGTACTCCTCAGTGGTCAGGACTTTATCTTTCATCTTGGATTTGGACTTTCTGAGATGTACCGCTTTGACTTACATTCTACGTTGTTATGGCTTGCTATGAGGGATATGGTTTATATTATTGCACTCTGTTTTTTTGCATTATGAGACAGATTTTAAATTCTTGGTTTTTGAAGTAACTGGTTTGATGATATAACTTGATTTGTGACAAGGTTTTATTTTTAATAATGAAGTTTAAATTTCCGTTGCTTACTTTATATCTATCTCGTGAATTTCTGTACTGTTTACCTATTGTGCTTCACGAAACTTAATGCATTCTCTTATGTGTGACATTAACAAACGTGGGGTGTCACAGTTGTTGTGATATTTTCATTTGGTATGTGAATGAAGTATATTGGTTTTTGTGGTATATATGTTATTTTGTTGTATATTTGTTGTTTTTAAGATATATATGTATATATGTTGTGGAATTGAGTATGTTAGGTGTGGCTCGCATTGGAATGGAGTGGGTGTGTGGATTGAACGGAAGAATTGTACCATATCGCAAGATATTAAGAAAGATCATGGTATATATATGGTATTGGTGGCATGTAACAATGGGGATTCCTTTTGTTACAATAAGTGCTTGCCAATACCAAATTATATGCTCGATGGGAGGCGATGGGGGATGTTCAATTGGGACGCTGGCATGAGAGACTTCGAAAGTTGACTTCGATAGACACGGTGAAGCGCGTACGGTATGCAAGGAATGCCGAAACTTAACATGGTATCAGAGCTCCATGGTTCGAGTGGACCGGTATGCGTAGCATGACCGAAGCATGGCTCCAAAGGGGCTTGAGCATGGGATGCTCATCAAAGTGGAGATACAATGGTAAAAGCAGTCTGACGCCACTGCTTATGAGAACTCGGGGTAGCAGCCTAGCCAACTGTGGAGAGGACTCAAGGTGTAACTCTAAGGTGACTTGAGCAATGCTCGCCAAGGTGGAGATTGTTAGGTGTGGCTCGCATTGGAATGGAGTGGGTGCGTGGATTAAACGGGAGAATTGTACCACATCGCAAGATATTAAGAAAGATCGTGGTATATATATGGTATTGGTGGCATGTAACAATGGGGATTCCTTTTGTTACAATAAGTGCTTGTCAGTACCAAATTATATGCTCGATAGGAGGCAATGGGGGATGTTCAATCGGGACACCGGCATGAGAGACTTCGAAAGTTGACTCCGATAGACACGGTGAAGCGCGTACGGTACGCAGGGAATGCTGGAACTTAACAGAGTATGTATAGGTTATGAGATTATTGGATATGGATGTATTGTGGAATCAAGTGTATATGAGTTATGAAATAATCGGATATGAGTATTACGAGTATCGTGTGGTTGGAAGACACAAAGAAGCTGAATTGCAGAGAAACAATTTTAGATTGGCGATGACTACTGTCAGCTTATAAGTCGCGCATGGTGACGGTTAGCCACAGCTGATATTAGATTATGTTTCCAAGCTTGCTATGATTAGCTACGGCTAATGTTGGATTTTGTTTCTGGGCTTGCTACGATTAGCAAGTGATAGAAATCAAAGAGCCAACAAATTTTCACATGTCTCCCTTAGCTGACACCAGCCGTCGCTAATGTGGCTATGAAAGACGACACTAAAGACGTCATTATTTTGTTAGCGTTAAGACAAACAACAATGGTTTATTGAATCGGCTAACAATAGTTTGCAATGGCTAGCATCAGTTAATAACCATCATTATTAGCAATCTTTCTTGTAATCAAAGTGAGCTAGACATGATTGGCTCTTCTAGGAAGATGTTTGAAAATTCTAGAAAATACATTTATGTTTTTCTTTGATGACATGATTTTGCGAGATGTTTTTGAATTTCTTAGCCAGAGATTGCAATGATAATCTATTTAATGTACTAATGTAAAAATAGTTATATGGTTTTAATCAAAATATAAAGTGAAAAAAAATCAAGAAGAGACGAAAATGTTCTTAGTACACAATAGCCAACGTGATTTAGAAACCTCACACCAAACAAACTCAAAGTATTTGTCACTACACCAAAACATGTGATTCCCAACGAGTATAACTGTATAAGTGTCACAAACAATTTCACCAACGCTTATAAGTGTTGTCGTCGACAATTATTGGTAACGGTTATAACCGTTGGCAGAATTTCATTACCAATGGTTATAAGTGTTGGTAAATTTTGTTTGGCAACGGTTACGAGCATTAGGACATTTTTCTTTTCAACGGTTATAAGCATTGGTAGAATTTCTTCGGCAACGATTATAAATATTGGTAAATTTTTCTTTCCAACAGTTATAAGCATTGTCAATTTCATCATACCAACAGATATAAGTGATATAAATGTCAACAAAAACAAACTAGTAACATAAATAAGTTGGTACTTAACATATCCAATCATTAATATCTAATGCAACTAACATGGTATGCATGATTACTATATAGACTGTTTAATATGAAACAAAATATATCTACTTGAAAATGTATACTCAATCAATATCAACAAACAACATCTATATAATCATGATAACAACATAAAATATCAATTAACAAAACACATGTAACATACATGATTAAGTAACTAAATTCAGCACATAATTAAGCAATCTCATAATCATTCCAAACTAAAATACTGAAAGACAACATATTATTCATAGTTAAATATTACAAATACCGAATGTAGGCTGACGAAACCATAGCTTGCATTTTTAGTTACAGCCTTCACAACTCGAGCCACCTTTAGTTGTTTCAAAATCTTCCACTCTGCCATTACCACTAGAACTACCCTTAATCTCTTCTTTTCTTCCGCTTCTTCTAGAAGTGCCTGCATGCATTCAATATCACAATAAATTGAAATTATGCTAAAACGAACCAGTGATCATAGAAATTGAGCCTAAAAGCTCTGAACATGTCCATAGCATCAAACCAGACATTACTTTACAACCCCAAAAGTGCAAAACTATGTTAATAGACCACATGGTTAGGACAATTCCAGATAACGTATTTTATTTATCAATACCATTCAACTGAAGTTGACCCAAATGGAGTTTAGCAGAGTCCTAATAGTTTGGTAGTGTAAATGTGAAATCTCTGGTAAGGTCATTAACAGTGGTCAAAAATATGCCAAAACAGTACTTTTTCATGTATATTCACCGAGCTTGTAACCCTAGAAGATATGTTATCTCCATATTCTACAGGAACAAACATACAACTAAATTATAAAGCACAAAAATAAAAACAACCATATGCTTGATTAGGATTGAAGCTTTGAAACATATTCACTTGGCCTAATTGGGCAAAGTTAGTTGTTATGTACTTTCAGTGGTTTGTGCTAGCACAAAATCATTGAACATTGGAAATGATCAATTTGATTTATCAACTGGTATTGTGTTTGATTCAAAAAATAAAATAAAAATAAAACATTTAGTAAGTTGTAAACAAAAATCCAAAGCAGTTTTTTTCCTTTCTAAACACCCTGATAAAAGAACCTTTTATGGAATCACAAAGAAAATGGCTACCAAGTAGAATTCAAAAAGATGACATTGTCTTTGTACTAAACTAGCTTCTTTCATCAACTCAGTATCATTCTGATTAGATTTCAACCCAATATAGTTATATGTCTGAACAAGAAAACCATAAATGTGATCATAAAATGTAATAACTTTTGCAACAACCCTTATTGCACACCAAATGTACAGAAGTATAAAAAAGGTGGATACCCAGTGCCAAAGGCTGCCGTACTCAAGCATGAGGACTTCCTAGGTCAATCTCCCATCCTGGTACTGTTCACGGCTATTCGGGCTCTGGGGGTGGTTGATTAGCGCGCGCAGCCTTTCCCTCACATTATGTGAAGAGGCCGGGGCTCGACCAAACGTACAGAAGTATAATAGTTAAAAAAAACCTTTATGGCAGCAGTTGGGAGAGGACAACGAGCATGAATCGATTTAGTTAGAGCGTCTCCAATATATAGAACATGTATTGTCTAATTTAACCTATGTGTCCACAATGTTAAATAAATATAAGTAGACAACACATTAAAAAGATGAAAGAACACTCCAATGCAAATGTTATTTAAAACAATAATTTCACTCATGCAGCCAATCAAATTATGACAAATAATATAGTTATTTCAATTATTTATATTTAATTAAGTGTGACTGGTTTCACATTGTGAAATACAATGTCTACAACCAGACATTGCAATTGACAATGTCTATTATTTTGTTTGCCACATCATATCAACAATCTTTTACACATTGGCATTGAAGATAAAATTTCACTTCACATTGTTAAATGCATATGTGTAATGTATTTAATATGACAACCACAATAGCATTGGAGATGCTTAGAACCAAATCCAACTCCCCTATTCCATATTTCAGGAGGCTGATTAAGAAAACCAATCAAAGTTCAAAAATTATATGCAAAAATGAACAACATTGCTAGAAATATTTCATTTTAATTTTTAAATGCATAAACTGAATAACAATCAACATTACTTGATTCAGCACATCGTAAGCATTGAAGTGATCGGGATAGTTTTAAGCAAAGACCATCCAGTTCTACAAATGATTTTTAAACAAGTTATCATAAAGATTTTATCTCCATAATCAAATCTTGTATACTAAAGCATCTTTAATGAAAAGGAAACAGATTGAAATTCATATAAAAAATGAAACACATCGAAGACCCTACATATATAGAAGATTGTTCAAAGCAAAGGAAACAAATATAGACCAGAAGACAAGCAATATATATTAAACAAATTATTTATTATTTATTTTTGACTACACTTATTTTCAGCTATATGGATTTTATTTTTTTCAATGGGAAACAAATTATTTTGCTACCTATATCAAACAAGAAAAAGGATTTTTGGCATCCCCTGTTTAACACTCCATTACACATCAAAAATACCGGTTGCCAATACAACTTCATTATGATCAACTACATTTTACATCGAATTTGGACAATGAACATCCTGACTTTAATTAAATATTTGCTTTTGCGTTCATGCCGTTATCACGAAGATAAAGATGAATGGCCATTTAAAGGCCTGAGATACATGTCCAATATATTTGGTACACATGCACCTATAAATAATAAAATATAAAGCCATATGCATACAACTGTGCATTATGTTAATGTTGCAGAGTCTGAGGACAAGGAGCCGGAAATGCAAATAGGTTTGCCGGCCGATGTTTTAGCCATAAATGCAAACAAGTTGCGCAGGTAATATTTGAAATTAGTTAAACATCATGGTAATGAAGTTAGCTAAACTTTCAAAATGAAATAATTCTCTGGATCCGTAGTCGATCAATGTTTCAGTGGTGTATTCTCAAATGAAAAAAAAAAGGTTATATTATTATTTCAGCAAGGTTTAGACACTATAAACTTATGAACAAGTTAATCTATATGCCAGTAACATATATATATATACATTAGAATGTAATAAAAATATGACTTATCTTATATATTACTTGTTCACGGTGAGGGACTTCAACATGAAGAAATTCTTCTGTGGACTCCAAACTAGAAAAAACGAAGACACGGAATTATAAACCTTACCAATATCAAGTTATTTGCCGAACAATGAAACAACAGTTCTTGTTAGGTTTGGCATCATCTTTAACAGGAGGCAAATGTACAGTATGAATTATACCTAAATAGTATAAACAAGGAAACAGATTAGCATATTGCAAAATAATACATACGTGAAAAAGGGATCATACCTAAATTAAACATATTACAAAATTATATCATGTAGTGGCATTTATACTGGATAAGCCAGCCAAATATTGTACTAAAGTAGACCATAAAAGAAAGACCATATTACGGATGCTAAGTCATTTCATATCATGCTACTAACGAACATTGAGAGATTTGATCTCAGAGTTAAACTACCATTCTCATGTCATGAGACTGACCTACAGTGTTGTAGGAGGGATTAGAGGAGATCACTACCAGCACGAATATGCCTAATGTAACAAAAATTAATCTCATTATTAACAGGCAAAATTGAAATATGAGCACAAACGTTCCTAGTCTATTGAGTAGCAGTAGTGCGCAACAAATTTTCTGAACTTCAGATAATCAAGCATTTCATTATAGGAAACACCTTCATAAATCAAAAGCTACTAGAAAACCTTTAATTTAGCAATAAAGACAATTTGTATGCATCATCTTGTTTCTTGGCTTGATATCCGGTTTCAGGCATGATGGATGTGAAGTTGATATAGGAAAGATATGGCAGGTGCAGGAGAAATGGTGGAACAAACTAAAAATGGGGAGATTAGAGAAAATGGCACGGTATTGATCACCAGAAAATGGTGTGATCAATACAGTGATAAAAAATAAGGAGATGGAGCAGTGCAGAATTGGCACTTCAGAGAAAGAGGATCACCACGAGCAGATCTTCAGAAGTAATTTGATCAACTCGTGTTTTGAGAGGAGAAAGCAAGAGCAAATAAAAGAATTTGCATTTTATTTGCAGAACACAGAAAGAAGTAAGGTAAGGAGACTTAATTTTATTAAAGTGATTTCGCATGTTGTTACAATCATCTGAGTGTTGTTTATATAGGCTAACATCATTACGTATTTGCCTGTAATTACAAGTTTGCCATAAAACCGAATTACATTATAATCTCAGCTGTAAACATGCAAAAGGGTGCATACTTACTTTTAATCATTTCCAAATGCAATTCTTCATTGTAATTCGTTAAAGTATGATCAATCAGTCCCTTTACAATTGCATGTGCTTTAATTCATCATCTGGTCTTTTTTTAGCCTAACTTTGAGTTGTGAGTTGTGAGTTTATCTGTAGTGTGTGACGAAATGGCTATGCCATTCTCATGCTCACCATCTATTTGATGAAATGCTTGACCGTGAAAATCTCTCCGCCCCCCCCTCTTTGAAAAGCAGACCTTGTCCCAAGGTCTAAAGTAGGAAATTTCTTGATTATGTCCCCATACTCCTCCCATGTAGCATCTGACTCAGGCTTATTTACCCATTTAACCAATATTTGCACGACTGGTCTGTTGTTCTTTGGAACTAATCTTCTGTCAATAATAGCTTCAGGTTCTTCTATAAGTTCATCAATATTGGATGGTAGATCTGTCTGTAAAGTGACATGAGAACCCAACTTTTTCTTTAGCCCACTGACATGAAAAACATGATGTATTTTTGCTTGCTGTGGCAACTCTAACTTGTAAGCTACTTCTCCAACCTTTTGAATTATTTTGAATGGGCCATAATACTTTGGTGACAACTTTGTTGTTTTAGTCATAATTGATGTAATTTGTCTATATGGCTGAAGTTTATGGTATACCCAGTCATTAACAGCAAACACTCTGTCAGTCCTAGGTTTGTTTGAAAATTTCTGCATTCTTTCTTGAGCAAGCTTTAAATTGTCTTTTAAGTATAGTAAGAATAATGTCCCTTGAAAAAAAGTAGCTTTTCCACTTGTTCAACTTTGGCAATGTTTGGCACATAAGATAGAATAGTTGGAGGATATTTGCCATATATTATTTCATAGGGTGCCATTTTAGTGGATTTCTTCCATGTTGTGTTAAACCAGAGTTCTGCTAAAGAGAGGCACTTGGTCCATTCACTAGGTTGGTGAGACACAAAACATCTTGAATATGTTTCCAGAATTTTATTAGTAACTTCAGATTGGCCATCTGATTGTTGACGCTATTGAAACACGTGGGGGTTTAATTACCACATGGAATGAAGCTACGTGGTCTCTTTTCCAAGTAATCACCCATACATCAGTTTTACACGCGTCCCTTCATCATTCCCAATCTGATACCACTTTCTTCTTCACCAATGTCTATGGCTCGACTTATCCACATGAGAGGGACGAAATATGACATTTTTGCCAAGACTTATCATTACACATCAATGGTCCATGGCTCATAGATGGTGACTTTAACACAACTAGGTTTGCAGTTGAATGAAATTCGAGTAACTTCTCCCATGATTCGGTAGCCTTCAATGCCTTAATCCAATTTTGCTCACTGGTTGAACCCCTTATTAACAATCGTCTTTCACTTGGTCAAGCCGCATGCTCGATCCCTCTTTGGCCAAACTCGATCGCTTCCTATTTAATCTAGTTTGGGAAGACCTTCACCCTCTTTCCTTAACGGTTATCTCAGACCATTGTCCATTGTTGCTAGATACCGAAGTTATAAGCAACCTTAGACGCCCATTCGGATTTGAAAGATATTATTGCTGTTAGTAGGGCTGCCAATTTCCAACATGACTCGAAACTCGCACGGGAAATTAGCGGGTTGACCATACCCATTTAATAACGGGTCGTTTTAGGGTCAACCCGACTTTGACCCGTTTATAAACGAGTGGGTTTAGGGTTGACCCGCGAAACCCGAATTTGACCCGACTAACCCATTTATGGGCTCTATATTATTGTAAAATTCTTTCTTAGCTTGAAAATGAAGGATGTTGTCATTATTCAATTATTCATACACACAAACACTTAACAATTTTTCACGTTTTCATGTTTATTCCCACATAAACAATTTTTTACATTTTTATTCTCATCTTAGCTTGCAATAAGTGGATGACGACAATACCCTTCTTTCATGTTTTCATGTTCATTCACATCTTTTTATACAAATATTTTTCTTAACGGGTTACACGAATCAAACCCGAAACCCGCACGATTATAAATGGGTCAACCTGAAACCGACCCGTTTAATAAACGGGTTGAGCTGAACCGACCCGAACACGACTTGACCCGACCCAAACCGACCCATTGACAGCCCTAGCTGTTAGCAAAGTTTTAAATCTCGGATATCGATCATGTTTCATCTCGGGGATTTTATAGACTTTATCTCGTATCGGGGAGGTCTCAGACGGGATGAGTCTAACTCGGGAGTTCGTCTCGAATTTCCATCTCGGGTCTGAAAGTTCATATCGGAACAATCTCGGGGTACATGATATGTTAAAAAATGATTTTCATGAATGCTATTAAAAACACAGTAACTTGAACTTGAATTGGAAAATAACTTTATTATTCTTTATTTTGTGAAAGATCATTCATACTCTAAATCGTAATATGCTTAAGAAGGAAATATTGTTAGACATAAAACATTAAAAGGATCCAAAACATTAAAAAATTCAGCAATAGACCATAAAATACATAATTTCATAAGCAATATGTACGTAAAAAGACGAATATGAAAATCATAAGCATTGTAGAACATATATGAACATACAATATGGTCATTTAACATGCAAAATGTAAAATAACAAAGATTATCATGGCTAGATTTGAGTTTTTTAATTATTGTTCTAGTTCAGACACATATTTAAATTTTAACCAAAAAAACTAAGATCTCGGACGATATTCAGTATTTCGTCTCGGTTGATATATCGTTCGATATTGCAATATCTCGAATAATATAATCGAAAGGAGATTTAGAGTGATATTTGTTGTTTCATTTCGAAAGGAGCCCAAAACGATATCTCGGAGGAGATCTCGGGTGATATTTGTGAGATTTGAAACAGTGGCTGTTAGAACCTTCTTTTCGGAATTTTGACAAGCACATTTGGTCCCAACCGTCAGATGAACAATCTGTCACTACCAGTATCATCTCAAAACTTCGCCTACTGCGCAAATTGATACGGCCATGGGCTAAGAACATTTGGGGTTCTCTCAAAACTCGAATTTCATCAACCCAAGATGTGATCCTCAACCTCAACATCCTTGAAGAATCTCATCCATTTAGTGAAACTGAAGTACTTACCCTTAAAGAACTGGAATTAGAACTGGACAGACTTAATAAACAAGAAGAGATTGTGTGGAAGCAACGCTCGAAGGCAAAATGGATAGAAGTGGGAGATAAGAATACTGTATACTTCCATCGTTTAGCAAAGGGTCATTGTTGTTCCACCTTCATCTCAGAAATCAACCACAATGACACAACCATGATATTCGCCGCCTTTTAACTGATTTTTACCGCAATATTCTTGGAAAATCTTCCCCTTCACTCCCTAAAATTGACTGGAACCTCCTTTACCCCTCTTTCCACCCTATCAACGTAGATCATCCTTTCACCGGGGAAGAAATTTGGATAGCATTCAAGGACATGGCAGACGATAAAGCATGTGGGCCTGACGGATTTGGCCCACTTTTCGTCAAACATTTTTGGCCCACAGTAAAATCTGATATTTTAGAAATATGCATGGAGTTCCAATCGAACCCCTTAGCCATTGCCAAACTGAACTATGCCAACATCACCCTCCTTCCTAAAACTCCCGGAGCCAACACTCTTGCGTCATTTCATTCTATCGGCCTTCTCAACACAACTTTCAAAATCATCACCAAGGTCCTTGCTAACATATTACAAATTGTCATTACTTCAATGGTCGGCATTGAGCAGTCTGCGTTCATACTTGGTCGCAACATTCTTGATTGTGTGGCATCCACATAGTAAGTTATTTCTTTTTGTCATTTCACTTCAACACTGGGCATCTTACTCAAACTTGATTTCTCCAAAGCTTTTGATTCAGTCAACTGGAATTTCATTCTTGCCTTACTGGCACATCGTGGCTTCCCCTCTAAATGGTGTTATTGGATTAAATGAGTTCTGAATACAAGCTTTTCTACTATCTCCATTAATGGTAAATCCGGCAGACACATCAAATCTAAACGTGGGCTGAGGCAAGGGGACCCGCTTTCGCCATTAATCTTTGTTCTAATTGTGGATGTGTTCAATCAAATGGTAAGAGCGGCTACCAGAAATAACCACTTTGTAGGCATCAATCTCCCTACCTCCAATTCATCAATCTCTAACCTTCAACTTGCTGATGATACCATCTTGTTTGCTTCCATAACCCGTCTCACATCCATTACCTCAAAGTCCTTCTCTACTCTTTCAAACTCATCTCTGGCCTTTCTATCAACTTTAGCAAAAGTTCTATCATTGTGCTTGGTTACTCCTCAGATTTAGGACCTTCCATCTCCTCTTGTCTAAAATGTAAACTCGAATCATTCCCGATAATTTACCTTGGTATTCCCTTTCGCCCGACAACACTCATCAGAGCTGACTGGCTTTCCCCTATTGCTAAAATTGAATCCAAGCTAGTGTTATGGAAAATGAATTCTTTGTCCATCGTCGGTCATCTCGTCCTCATCAAAGCTGTTCTCTCATCCATTCCTTTCTATTGGATGTCCTTCCACAAATTTCCATCCTGGGTCATCGTCAAAATTGTTGCTATAAGATGCTTCTTTATATGGAATGGTGGTAAAGCTAGACGCCTGGTCAATTGGCAAACTGTTTGACAACATCGTGACCATGGTGGTCTTGGAATCAACCTCTCTTCATTTAACCTTGCATTACTGGCAAAATGATTATGGCGTCTTCTTATGCCTAGTGATTTCATCTGGAAAGATTGGATCTTTCTTTGCCTCTACAACTCCAACCTTAATCTTGTACTTCACTTTTTGTCGAATTCTCTACCCTCTCGTTTTTGGCTGGCATCCTCTCCACTGTTCCTCGTGTCAAATCCCTTTTCCATGTGAAGCTTGGCAATGGCGAAAATTTCCTTTTTTGGTTTGATATTTGGCATTAACAATTCCCATTTACTCGCTCCCATCCAATTTTGTTTTCGTGTAATTTTTCATCTGATTTTTTGGTCGCAAATGTTATGGGCCTGGGTCCAATGGGCCTTTGTCCACCTACCCTCTTTGGGCTTGATATCCTAGAGGAAGCTTCTTCGGTTGGCACCATTCTTCAATCCACGCAACTAACGGATCGTCCAGATCATTACATTGGGGATTTGAACCCAACTAAAAGTTTTTCGGTGTCAGCCTATTATAATTTCCTTTCTCATCCCGGCCACCTCGTCTTATTTTCTTCCAATGGTATCTTATTCATTCGCGCATCAATACCAAAGACAGACTCCAACACATGAATATCACTGTTGTTCAGATGTATGCTCTGTGTGCTTTGCAAGAAGAAACTATTGATGATCTCTTTTTAGAATGCAGTTTCTCCTACATTGTTTGGGCAACAACTGGTTATTTTTTGCTCGGCCTCATCCTCATGCTCTTCTTCTTCTTTGAGTACTCGCAACATAATCCCCCTAATCATAGACTTGAATTTCTTTCAGCTATCTTCACATGGAGCATATAGAAGGCAAGAAATGCATATGTTTTCAGCAAACCCAAGAAACATTTTAATGGAGTTTGTAATTACATCATATAATTATTTTATCTTTGGACATGTCGTGCTCGGTCCGCACATTTCAGGTTTACTCTTCCAGTCCCATTATCCCCTGGTACTTAGGGAAGCAAATTTGCCTTTCCACGCTGATGGATCGCACCGGTTCTAGGCTTTTTGTTCCTCCTCATCAGCTTTATGTCGCATGGATTTTTACATATTATCATGCCTATGAATTCTTTATGCTTTTTACTATTAGATATTTTGGCAGACTTAAGTATTTTGGTAAACCTAAAGGACTAGCTATATCCTAGACTTTTATGCCATTGGTTGGGCCTGTCAACTAGATTATTATCTTTTTTATATTAATATGCTAATCGGCTGTGTAGCAACATGCTGCACACCCGTCTCGCTCTAAAAATAGAACATCCTTGTAATTTGAATAGCTCATTCGAAAAGTTGCTTAGGAAAATTGTGTCTCGATCACTTACTATTGATTTGGGAAGACCATAAAGTTGATTTCCCCATCAAAAAATGTTTGAGCCACTTGTGCTGTAAAAGGATGTCTTAGCGAAAAGAAATGTGAGTATTTGTAGAGTCTATCTACTACTACAAATATCACAGTGATTCCATTGCTTTTAGGTAGATGGGTAATGAAATTCATAGAGAGATCCGTCCATATATGGTCAGGTATAGGCAAAGGTTGTAGCAGTCCAGGGTAGGGTACATTTTCTGATTTTGCTTTTTGGCAAACATCACATTGTTTAATGAAATTCTCTACTGATTTTTTTATGTGCTTCCAATAAAAAACTCTTTTGATGTTCTTTAGAGTTTTCTTTACCCCAACATGACCTTCCAATGGCGTTGAATGAAATTCAAACAGGATTATATCCATCAATTGAGCATAAGTGTGATCCATTAAGATTTTCCCTTTGTAAAATATTAAATCATCAATTAGGTTGTATGTTGCATTATCAATAGTTCCAGAAAGAATCTAATCCTTTTTTATGTTGTAGAAGGGCCTTTTCTTTATTTCTTTTCTGAGTCCAGTGATCCAATCTGCTTGTACAGCTGACAATTCATGCAGTTCAGGCTGATCATATATTCTGGATAGGCTATCTGCTATTATATTTTTTTCCCTTTTTTGTACTCAATAGTGTAGTCATAGCCATGTAACTTTGCTAACCATTTTTTTTTGAATGCTAGTTGTTAATTTCTTAGATAAGAGGTGCTGCAAGCTCTGATGATCAATTCTAATGAATTTTTTTCCCCAACTGGTATTGTGACCATTTCTTTATAGATAGAATGAGTGCCAACAACTCTTTTTCATAAGTAGATAGGTGTAGATTTCTCTCTTGTAAAGGTTGGCTAATGTAAGCTATAGGTATGTTGTTTTACAATAAAACAGCTCCAAGACCTTTTCCATTAACATCATAATCTATTATAAAATCTGGCAATGTTAAAATTGGTGGATTAGTCAAAAAAGATTTCAGTTTAAAAAATGCATCAGTTGCCTTATCATTCCGATGAAAAGAATTCTTATTTAGCATGCAAGTTAGAGGCTTTGCAATAAGACCATACTTTTTATGAATTTCCTATAGTATCATGTTAGGCCTTAAAAACCTCTTAAAGCTTTTATGTTATTTGATTGAGGCCACTGAAGGATTGCTTTAATCTTATCTTTGTCAATTGCAATTCCTTATTCAGAAATTATATGCCCTCAATACATAATATTGTTTGCACCAAATGAACATTTATGCATGTTTATAACTAGATGGTTGCCTTCAAGTGTCTGCAAGGTCAATTGTAAATGATGTAAATGATCACCCCAGCCATTTCTATATATTAAAATATCATCAAAAAATACTAATATAAACTGCCTTAGATATTTCTATAATTAATGATTGAAAAGCAAATGGGGAATTTGTAAGGCCAAAAGGAATGACTACAAATTCATAATGGTCGTCATGTGATCAAAATGTAGTTTTAAGAATATCAACCTCGTGCATTCTTACTTGATGATACCCCGATCTGAGATCTAATTTTGTAAAAAAAAATGATCCATGTAATTCATCTAGCAGATCATCTATTAAAGGAATTGAGAATTTATTTTAAATAGTTTGCTTGTTTAAAGCCTTATAATCAATGCATAATCTCCAACTTCCATCCTTTTTTTACCATTACAATAGGGGCATAAAAAGCACTAGAGCTAGGTATTATAATACTAGAATTAAGCATATCATTAATTAAAGCATCTAATTCTAGTTTAATATAATGAGAATATCTGGAGGGTTTTAAGCAAACCGGTTTTGAGCCTTCTAGTAATAGTATTTTGTGATCACACGAGCTCTTTGTATGAAGCATGTTTGTTGGAGTGATGACTGCTGGAAATTTATTAAGTATTTGTTGTATTTCTGGTTGAATTTGAGGAGCCTTTGATGAAGAAGTTAAGGCAGATAACAACATATATTGTAACCTTGCGGCATTAAATTCTTTTGTGGCTTTCTTTTCCTCAATAGTTTAATATCTTCTTGCAGTATTCCTTGTCATTTATACTACCTGCCTTTATAAGCAAAACGAACTTGCAATTTTTAAAATTAAAGAAAATTTCATCTAGTTCTCTCATCCATTATGCTCCTGGCACAATTTGACATGAATCCATAGGTAATGCTAGCAAATCAAATGGCATTTTACTGCCTTGACAATGTTGTATAACATTAGTACATATTTGAGAACCTTCTAACTTGTGACCATTAGCTACTTGCACTTCAAATGATTTTGACTGTGATTTCATTAGTTTCAATTTTTGTGCTAATGTTGTATCAATGAAGCTATGAGTTGACCCTGAATCTATTAAAAATACCACTGTTCTATTATTGATGTTACCTTTTGTTTTAATAGTATGAAGTGTAGGTATGCCTAACAGTATATTCAAAGCGATAACATGTAGGGTATTGTGTGCTTCCTCATTTTCTTGTGGTTTATCACAATCAGTATTTACTAATTTAATATTATTCTCATAATCAGTACTATCATCATCAGAGGATTCATCTAAATTAAGCACTGCTTGCATAACAAATACTTGTAGAGTTTTATATTTATGTCCAGGATGGTATTTCTCATTACAGCCAAAGCATAGATTGTTTCTCCTTTTTTCCAGTAATTCTTCTAGAGTCAATTTTTTGAACTTTGAGTATTTTTCAGAATTACTAGAAGTAGGCATTTGTGTATTAGAGTTTGAAAAACTATTGTTGGTTTTCTTGTTTTTGAAATATTTTCTTTTATTTTTAGAAAGCCATTTAGTTTCAAATTTTTTTTGCTAAACTTACAAGATGATCGAAATCTGTAGGTTTTTGGCAATAACATGAAACTTAACTTCCTCTTTTAAACCCCCTAAATATTTTTGTAAAAGATGTACTAGTGTGACATGTTCAATTAAGCCTTCAAGTCTCTCAAACTGATTCACATATTCCATGACAGAACCAGTTTGTTTGAGAGATGAAAAAGTGTCATATGGTCTTTCTAATTCATTGGAATTAAAGCGTACCTGGATGGCTTTAGGAAAGATTAACCAGTTTTCGTGATCAGTAGTGTTTCTGGAATACCTGTAGAACCACTATAGAGCTTCTTTTCTTAGATTGTGAGAACACAAATTTACCTAGTCTTGAGGATCAGTTTCATTATATTTGAAGAAATTTTTGACCTGCCTTAGCCAGTCAATTACCCTGTCATCTCCAGAAAAGTAGGGAAATCAATTTTGAAATCAATTTTTGATGAATCCCCTGATGTACTTATCATACTGTCATTAGTTCTTGTATGGGTGTTTGCCATTCTTGAATTGGGTTCATTATTTCTTGCATTCACATCATTGAATCTAGGGATAAATTCAGTGTTTCTGATTTGTGCAACATCAGGTATTGCTACTTCAGGTCTAGACAGAAGAGGCTGCCTTGCGCCTCTGCCTTGCATTAGTAGGCGTATATGCATTTGATTTAGTATTTTGAGTGCTTCCCTGATTTCTATGTATATCAATTCGATTTGGTACACAAATGTTCTCAACAGATTTAACCCCAATTACCCCAATTATTCACAATTTCATTGTAACTTGATTTACAACATCCAATTGACAGGTTCTTAGGATGGTTTTGTGTACAATAGTAATCTTTTAATATGTTCTAAACAGTTTTAATACCCAATTTCCACAATTATCAACTTTTTAGCAGATTAATTATAATGGGGAATACAAATGATAAACATATTGTTATTTAAAACGGTATAATTTAGATCCACTCACCTAATAGCTTTCTAATCCCTGAACTTGATCCAGATATGTTATTCCATGGCCTTCCTAATTGAATCTATAATCCAAATAACCATGGATTTACAAATCTGATACTAAAGAAGAGGGGTAAAAGAAAACCATATAAACGAGATTAAAGGACCTACCTTATGCTTATCAGAATTTTGAACACCAATCTGTAGACCTACACTCTTTAATCTTCAATTCTTGAATCAGAATTACCTAAAACAAGTATTCTAATTTTATGGAAAGACTTGAGGAGAAAAGAAAGTGGAAGAACCTGGGAAGCATCTCAGAAAATATGAGATTTAGGCTAGGGCATGCTAGCCTACTTATAGGTGTATAAGAAAGTCTGAACCGTCGGATTTAATCTATTGAAACATGAGCCGCACACACAAGAAAAACTATGTCACACAGTAGATCTGGACCCACCCTGGGTCGACCCCCGGGTCGACCCTAAGTCGACCCAGCCTCCTTGGGTCGACCCATAGGTCGACCTAGGTATAACCTGGGTCGATCCGTGTAGGTCTAGACGCGATATGTTCATTGCACTTTACGTTTTTTTTTTGAATGTTTGATTATTTTCCCGTTTCTTCTTCTTTGATTTATCATATGCCTTTTTATACACCATTACTAAGTATAAATTTCACTTATATATATAGCTTTCCAATTATTTAATTTATTATTATCTTTCGCATACGTTCTCCGTTTTGGTCGTGTCATATACCAAAACGAATCAGAAAATAATAGTTTTTCTGTTTTAGTTCTCTTTGTATTTGGATATATGTACATTTCTTTTTGAGTTCATAAATTATATGAGTTATCCTGATTCCTATTTTGTCATATGTTTTAGGGATATTAGGGTTTATTTCATTCTATGATTTATGTATTTCTTTACCTAGTCTCCTGGTTGTTAGGGAATGCGGAATGCAGATTTTAAGGCAAGACTAATACTAGAGGGGGTGAATAGTGTTTATGAGAAATTTAGGAAAATCTAGAACTTATATGATCTACTGTATGAATCACACACAATAGAGATGATCACAGACACATAATCAAACACAAACACAAAAATAAACAAAAATAAAATGTGGAAAAAGGAAAGAACACACCGGATTTTATACTAGTTCGGATTACTCCAACGTACAGTTCCACTTGAACGCCGGATTGCGCAGAGTTTTATTACTATATCAATATCCAAGTACAATCCTCTTGATTTCCCGGCTACAAGGTGAATACCGCTCCAACCACTCTTGATTTCACTGCTATAAAATTACCACTTCTCTCTTTCCTTGATTTCAGAGCTACAAGGAACACAACCTTTCCCAAACACTTCCCAAATGATTACAACAACCCTATAACTCTTCAATAATACTTCAATTCAGAGAGTAATGAGTAGAGAGTGAGAAAAGAAGAAGTTTTATGTGATTAGAATAGAATTCAGCAAAGTTGAAGTGTAGAGATTAATAAAATAAAAAATATTAATGGAGGGATGAAGAGGGGTGGAGATGGAGAAGAAGAATAGTCAAAAAATTCAAATTCAACCCCTATTTGTAAGATTTGAAAAGTTGCAATGCTACTAGAACGTTACAAATAATGAAAAGACACTTCCTATGAAAACTGAAAAAATGACAGTTGTATATCGACATATACATATATGTATGTCGATATGTATACTTAAAATATTTGAATTTTGAACATTTTCAAGTGTTTAAATATATGTACTATTCTGGAAATTCTTGAATTAAAGCATAGTGATATAAATGAGTATTATAAAGTATAAAATCACATGAAAACATAATTATGAATTATATAAACATATTTATAAAATTATAAGGTTTTAAACTATATAAGTATAAAATCAAATAAGTATACAATTATATAAATATATATAAAAACTTATATAAACTTTAAAACTTATATTTGAAATCATAAGTAAGATAGAAAACATATTTGAAATTAGAATTAGAATTAGAATTTTGAAAACCAGAATTTTGAAAAACAGAATTTGAATTTGAACTTGGAGTGCTATTCGGAGTCTTACATATAAACTAGACTCTATTATTATATTTGTCTTGAACTCTTGAAACCTTGATTACTCATGAGTCTTGAAACTTCTCTGAATTCTGAATCTCTTGAAACTCTAAAACTGTATAGTCTTCAGTATTGATTCTTGTATATAAATCCTGTATATACATGTACATATGTTCTAGATAGAAATGTTAGTACATATTTTATAATCAGTAATGTTGTCATCAAAACTCCATTTTCCAACAACCTCCCCCTTTTTGATGATGATAACCTTAGTTTATAAAGTATTCATACCTGTTCATACTGGTTTACTCTGATCCTTCTAATACCCCCCTGTCATCATGAATTCTATATACTATGTATAACTTTTCCGTATTTTATAATTCCCCCTTCCATGTCATTATCACAAAGAAATTCTAAATATACTCCCCCTAAATCCTATATTTACATATCCTATGATTATGCTAAAGTAAATAACTCCCCCTGAACCCATGACTATATAAAATTATCAATACCAAGTGTTTAATATTTACAAGTGTATCAATCCATATACATACAAGTTTTTATATCAAGCAAACCAATCCAATCAATATTTACATATGCTTTAATCAATATATATATATATATATATATATATATATATAGGCTTTAAGTCAAGCAATCCAAAAAAATTCAAACAAATCAACCCAATCAAATCATACCAAACAATCAAACATCTCGTGGAACTTCTACCCATCCGTGTTCTCCAAATATTGGATCCTTCTTGACGACTTCCCAATCTTCATCTTCTTTTGTTGGTGAAGCCTTAGCGAGATTGTTGTCTTCGTCTCTGAAAAGAGGAGATATTAGCAAACGAATGGCATCAAAATGCTTCTCTTGTTGTACAAACGTCTTTATTTGGCTTAATTTGAGATAATGCTGATTTCGTAGAATTATGGAGAGGATGTTCTTGAAAGAATTCAAAGTTTCTTCAAAAATTTCACTCAAATTATGTATCGGATTTGCTATGTTTTTGGTGAGAATTGAATAGAGAGGAAAGAAGAATGAATTTTTCTAGAAGAATTAGGTTTAAATAGGGCCTGGAATTCGTTGCATTTGAATGGACATGAGTTAGTTATTTAAATCTAATTTTTGAACAATTTTTAAAAACTGGTAGTTATATGTCGACATACCCTTATATTTTTTTTTTTGAAATTTTCAATTTTGAGTCATTTGTTATTGTATTTAATTATAATATTTTTACAGTAACTTAAAGATGATTTTGACATAAATAAAGCTCCATTCATTACTTCTTAAAAAGAAAATACATCCAACTAATTACGAGATTCGAAAGCAAATACAAGCAAATATTAAAGATAACTTAAACTATATTGGCTAGATTTCAGCGGAGATGAGGAGGAAGATGAAATTCCAAGTTTTCTTCCTATTTTCCCCATGAACTTAGTCATTTTGGTAAGAGTCTTTTTGAGCATCTTTTGATTTTTGATTATTTTCACTTGATTTTGAACAAGCATCTCTTTGTAAATAGTTCTAGTGTTGAGTTGACACTCTACACTTTCTAATGAAGTTTCTTCTTCTTCGATATTCATAGGCTCTTGTTCTTATTGTATTCGAGCTTGTTTGTCTTAGAATGTCTCACAAGGCTTGAAAGTGAGTGGAATTTGCATAAGGTGTATGCTTGTGGAGTCAAATACCTTTCTTGGTACAATTCTTCTCCGTTGAGATCAACTCCAATATATAGGAAAATATGAGTAAGGTA
Organism: Allium sativum; assembly: GCA_030737875.1. NCBI lineage: Eukaryota > Viridiplantae > Streptophyta > Magnoliopsida > Asparagales > Amaryllidaceae > Allium > Allium sativum. The sequence goes on from CM060925.1 coordinate 117,506,469, forward strand.
AACTCCATTAATAAAGAGCGTTTTCTTTTGTTGATGTTTCTATGGGCTTAAATTTGTTGGATCTAGATTAACCCTAGAGGGGGGTGAATAGGGTTTATCATAGTTTTTAAACTGAATTGAAAAACTGACAGGATATTAAAATAATAAACAGATCACAGAATGCAGCAGAAATAAAAGTGCAGAAAATAAATCACACACAGATATACCCAGCTTCGGCAAAACCCTGCCTACTGCTGCATTCCTAAGGTTTCTACTAGGTGTTATAAACAGATCCCGCATACAAGACCATGTACACTCGCATCGCCTGCTCCTGTCCTAACCCTATGCTCAAAACCCTAGACTGACCGATATCCCCTCGATCAGATTTCTCCTAATTACAACCCCGTAACCAATAAATCAGATTTTACAGACTCTGTCAACTGTTAGTCAACACCCTGACTGATTTACTCTAGTTTATACAGACACTAGAAAACTGTTCAGATGATTTTTACAAAGCAAATTAAAATACAATACAAAATAAAAACAAAAAGAAGCACTTTTGAAATTGAATGAAGGAGTTTAAATGTAAGGGGTTATCCCCTTTTTAAAAAACAAAGCCCAAGCTCCTCATCATTTCTTGGTCGGCCCATTTGGTTATTCATTTTCTCTGATCCCTTGGTTCTCTGGAAAAATGGCGGCGGCTAGGGTTTCTTTGAATCCCCAAATTAAATCGCGATGCCTGATGAATTTGCTGCTCTCTGAAGCTCGAATCTTTGAATAGCTTTAGTGCTTTGATTTGGAGACTTCTATCGATCGAAACGCTTGAGGAAAAAGTGAGTTATTCTGATTTTGATTTCTTTGATCTCGTATGAACTTGTTTTGGTTTCGATATATTTGCCAGTGATGATAGAGGTGTTAAAATAGGATTAGAAAATCCTTTAATCACTCTGATTTCAAAATAATGGCTTGACCCTGATTTGTCGCGGTTGAAAACTGGAAAGAATTGATTTTGATCTTTATGGTCCTCGTGAATTCCTGGTTTTGATTTCCGTCCAAAAAAAACGACTTAACATATCTGGAAACATTTTTCTTTTTCTTGCATGGTTCTTGCCATGGATTTTGTTCAGATTTCTGGAAAACATATATTACACGTGATTCTCCATCTTACCAGAAATGTTTGATTAAATAGTAGCCGTGAGTTATTTGATTGCTTCCTAGGCATACTTGTTCATTTCTGTAATAAACATGCTTATACCCCAAAAAACATTAATTGAGAAAATTTCATTTCTGGAGATTTTTTTAAGCTGAGATTTGTTGCCAAAGATGGTTGATCAATTTCAGGAAAACATTGTTGTCATAAAAGCACTGCTTCATTTTTTGGATACTGATTTGCCATTTGATCTTTGTCCATGTATAAATTGATAACCGGAAATCAATTTCTGATTTTAGAAAACCTTTTGTCAAAAACTGTTAGTTCCCTGATTCCATTTGTAAGGCTGGAAACAAAATAAAACTTTCCAAAGATAGATCACTGAAATTCTTAAATGATTTCCTTGCTTAAAAAGACTGGAAGAACAAACTGATGCCCATTTAAATTGTTGTCAAAAATTACTAGTTCAAAACCAGAATATTTTGAAACTTTGCTTGATTTGAAAAAACTGCCTTGAATTGAGTTCACATCATTTTCTGCGTGATACTTGACTTGCCTTGTGCTTGACTGTTTTCACATATGCACCATATTTGTGTTATCACCATTGACATGAACTTGTGTCACTTTGAACCATGTATAACAGCTGTTTTGATGATCATTGACTTTTCAATGCTGTTACATTTGAAATTGCATTTACCATTGTTTGCTGTGATATTGTGAATGATATTCATGCCATGAAATTGCCAACCTGACTTGCTGAACCATTTAGACATGAATAAGTCCACTGTTTGACCTAGTGTTGAGTCTGTATTGCCAGGGTAAATCCAACTGATCTTTGATTGGTCTACCAACATATTTTGGGCTGATTTGAAACTACTTTTGTATGCTGATCTTATATATATATATATATATATATATATATATATATATATATATATATATATATATATATATATATCTGCTGCTTGTTGTGTTGATTTGCCATACCTTACCACTGCTTCATTTACTAATCTGCCTTGACCATTCATGTATAAGCTCCATGCATTGTCTCACCATGCTGCTGTTTTCGACATGTCGTGTGTCTCCTTGTCTGAACTGCATTCATATGTGTGCCATCATACTTGTGCTTGTAAACTGTCTTGTTGCTTGAGCTACTAATACCATCATGCTATAATCTGTCATGAACTTGCAATATCACATGTGCACTTGTGTCACTTATCTACACCATCACACTTGCTTGGCTGTGACCATGCTTGTAAACTGTATGCCCTTGAATATTGATCTGCTACATCCCACTGTTGTATTATTATGTTGCTCCCTTAATCACTTGTAGCCATGCATGTATTGAACTGATTTGAGTCTTGCACTTGCACTTGTCCATTCTTTTGTGCTGATTTGTATTGATGCCTTGAACTTCATTTTGCTGGTTTGAATATGATCCATGCTGTACCGTCTTTGACTTGACTTTGTAGCTCGACCATTTATTTATTTTTGTTGCACTGATTCGAGACGGTCCATTATGGCTACTCCTCAGTTGCACGCTAATTGACGAGGTAGTGCACACGTGTATTTATACACGTGTGTATATGCAGCCATTCAGAAAAAAATATTTTGTCCCTGTACATATACAAGCTGTCTGTCTAGACATAGATTTATCAGATCAAGTCATAAAAAATGATGAGAAACACACCAGAAAACTGCGGAAAATAAATATTATTTATTTTATTTTATTTTATTTTTAAATTAAAAAAAATTATATTCGCATGTATTCAGTTTGAATTCTATTGCAGTGTACTGTGTGTGTGTGTTTCATGTGTATGACAGGTATGAAGACTGGAGAGACTGTGAGCTGTGAAGACAGAAGACTGAAGAACAGAGTGTCAATGTGTCTGTAACAGTGTCAAAACAAATGTGTCTATATATGAGTGTGAATATGAGTCTGTATATGAATTGTATCAGTGAAGTGTTCAAATAATGGAGTTGTAAATCTGTACTGTTCAATATTGAAATAAAATATTCTTTTCAAATAAAATACTGTGTGATTATTTAAATTTTTGTACAGCCGTATTTTATTTAAATATAAATATTATATTCCTGTCTGTGATAAATATATGAAACAGTATAGAACAAACACATTTATAATTATATATATTTGGTTGTTATCATCAAACAAAAATCGTATAATTGTGTATACAACACCGTTATATACAACAATCTCCCCCTTTTGATGATGACAAACAAATAAAAGATTTTGAATCCAACAAATGTGTTTACAGTGAAAATTGAACTCCCCCTATTTATTAGCTCCCCCTACAACAGAAAACTCCCCCTATAACTGTGCATGAGTGAATATGAACTGAATAATGAATTTTCAAAATTAAAAGTATTTATAAAATATTCACTCATAAATCAAAATCTAATCCATTCTCCCCTTTTTGTTATCATCAAAAGGATACAGAATTTAAAATACAGATGAAACACGACCAAAAAAATATATAATTTCAGCATAAGAGGAAGACGATCATCATAAATTTCAATCAATCAAACAAAAATCATAATATTCTGAGAACAAGTGGCATATTTCACATTTTAGAGAATGACGGATTTACGATGAATTTTATATAAAATGGAGAGAAAAAAAAATGATTTCCAAATATTTTCAAAAGAATTTTATAAAAATGAGCTAAAAAACAGTGATGGATTCGGACTATAATTATAAATTCAACTTAAGTGACAAAATCGAATAAACTCAAATCCCAATACCAATCAATCAACAAATCATAATACGTCATAAAATTTCAACACATTTCATAGATTAGAAAGTGGATTGATAGGCTGGTTATTATACACCAAGGAGAATTTAAAAAAAAAAATTTATTACAAATTATTTTCTTTTCTTTTTCTTTTGATTTAAGAGCACCCTGACCTCGCATAACCAGAGCTTGGATTTTTAAATGAGGTCAGTCGCAGCTTAAATTATAAGCTGTCTCATAACCATGCATAACCAGAGCTTGGATTTTTAAATGAGGTTAGAGACACGCTTATGTATCAATTATATATTTTATCATTTTCATCTTTAAATATAAAAAAAATTCCCCAGTATATACAACCAATATGAATGATAGAAATGTGATAGGTACAGAAATGGACTGTGAAATAAATTTCTAAATTAATTATATTATGAAATATGATCAACTGTACCGAGATCATTTAAAAAATTTCAGTTATCACTAATTCTGAATAATAACATAACCATAATTCCATCACAACTATTTTCACTGTTTGTTCAAAAAGATTTTTGAAAAAATATTAAACTCTCCACATTAATATAAAAGACACGATGGATGACTGAAAGATGATAGGTAATGAAGATGGTCGTGAAATAATTGCCAGTTCAAAGATATTATAATAAACGTTCAACCATCATGAAAAAAAAATTAAAATCAAATCCTCTGTTGTTGTGAAATATACTTCAGTCACAATTTCATCACAATTTCAAATTCTGATACTATGTTTTGATGAATTATAAATACAGTTCAATTCGGATTTTGATTTCAATTTCTGAATGAATAATCAATAAATAATTTTAAAATTGAAATTCAATTACAAGAGGAAATTAAACAGAAAAAAAATTGAATCTATACAGGGTGATAATTCAAAAAACAGATGAGTGAAAAAAACTGATACCAATTGTAGTCTCCTTTATCGAGGAATTTAATTACACCCTAATGGACTATCATGGACATCTCAGGCCAAAGAAATTTAAACACAAACCCAGCCAGACAAATTTAGCACATTTATTTGTATAAGGCAAAAAAAAATGTATGGATCTATACAAGGTGAAAATTTGAATCTCAGTACAGATGGGTGAAACAAATATAAGTACTTCTGATACCACTTGGTGTCTTTATTCACAAAGCCTAAACAGACAGACTTAACAAATTTGCACATTTTTCAAAACTGCAGACAAGAACAAGCAATTATTTGAAAAATAGTATCAAAGCAGCAAACAATTCTTCTCAATACAAGCAGTCATTTAGAGCATTTTCACACCAGTATCAGAGCGGCACAAAAAAAATGTTTCAAAGCACACTTGTCAAGTCATTTCTGATGGTCACATAATATGATTTATGATTCAAGATTAAAAGTACTGTTTATTTGAAATCATTTGATGGAAGATGAAGATATCAGGATTCAATGAATCGATCACACCAAATTATTATATTCATATTCAGGATATGTGTTTGATTCAATAAATCAATAATTTCAAATGATTTTAAACAAACATATATTCAAATCAAATAGTCATGAAAAAACAAAGAGATTTAAAACCGGATTTTCAAAGAATTTTTCACAAGAATTTCTGACAGGCACAAAGAATTTTTCAGAATATTTACATCAAGTTTGAGTAATAACTCATGATCCAAAAAAATAATGGTTTATTTCAAAATCACTTGAACAACTGTAAGTCATGAGATACAATGAATCAATCACACATAATTAATGACTTCACATCTGAGTAGTGTGTGAGATTCAAAATATCAGAAATTTCAAATGATCTCAAACAAACAAAAATCTAAACCAGACGATCATGAATAACGATGAATTTCAAGATGTAAGCAATGTTTCAAGAATATCTAAGCCAATCTAAAAAATCAATGAGATTATCACAACTGATAAGTAGCAGTGTGCTGTAATGAGTATAATATTTCAAGCTTTTCTAAACTGAATTAGAAGAAACTCAAAACAGCAGATTTGTGTGAAATTTCAATTGTCTTTCAGATCTTCAAAATTTTAGAATTCTAATTAACAGTGTTCAAGATTTGACAAGAATACATCAACACTGTTATGAATTCAGAGAATCAGAAAACAAACTTCAAAACAATTGCAGATATTTACAATTTTAAATACAAGGTCTGGAAATGATTAAAATATCAGAATTATATTCAACTAAAGCAAATTTCCAGAAGATCATGATTACCGCAATTGGAAGTTAATGAAGCCCAAAAGGAAATAAAATTATGGTAGTGACAAATCAAAGAAAATAGGCAGAAGAGATGGAAGGAGGAAAATAAATAAAATTAAAAAAATTAAAAACAAAGGATATACAGAGGAATGAGTATAGAGATATACCTGAAATCCATGTAAGCAAATGAATCTCTAACTCAACCAACTTGGCTAAGGAACTGAGAAGTATTACAGAAATATTGAGCAGCTTGAATTCGGTTTCTTTTAGCACAGCAGTTCCTCAGCCTCCTCTGGTACCTAACTGTTAAGAGGATTGAGTGGTCTAACAAAAGTAGTAAAACCACTCACAATTTTGTTCTCATCTTTTGGTACCCAAATTTGTTTGTATAACAATCCGTTAGAATTTATTTTCGTACCCTTTGGAACCCAAACTTGTTTGAATTTAAAAGAATTTCCTTTCGGGGTCCAAAATGAATTAAATGAATTGTTATCAAACAAATTCTTATCTCGATTGTGATTCAAAAAACTTTTGGAATTTTTAAAATTCAAATTTTTAGAATGACTCTTCTTGGAGCAGTTTGAAGGATTTTTGAAATCACAAGACTTCAAGTTCTCAAAATCATGTCTTTTCCCAAAACCAAGACCATTTTTATTACCAGAAGAAAATTGACTTTTCAACAACATATTCAAAGATTTTTCACCAGTTGAAAACCGTTTCAAACTCAAGTCAAGATTGTTGATTTTGGATTTAAGATCAGAATTTTCTTTCATTAAACTCGAACAACGATTAATACTGATCTTTCTCTTTTCAGTATCATTCTGTTTCAAAATCAAATTTTCGTTCTCAAGCATTTTATTTTTGGTCTTGGATTCAAAGACTTCTGATTCAAATTTAATTTGTTTTTCAAATTCAGGTTTCTTGAGATTTTCAATCTCTTTTTCAAGCTCACTCAAAATCAGGTCTGTTTTCAACAAACTATCATTTTCAGCAATTTCTCGTTTGGAATTTTTGATACCTTAAAATTTATAAATTCCTTTTGTAAACAATTTTTTGTACTTTTTAACTCAATCTCGTTATCTTTCAAAATAAGAATTTCTTCTTCAAGCTTTTGAATGTTTTTGTTGAGATAAACGAGATCAGTCTTCTATTTCAAACAATTCTCACAATCAGAATTATCTAATTTTATGACGTTTGTAAATTCTGATTCCAAACAGTTAATTTTGCTATTCAACTCGTGATTTTTAGATTTTAAAGATTTGTTTTTACGATGGAGTTTATCAATGATTTTTGTTAAATCAATACACATATAAACCAGCTCTTCATATGAGAAGCTCTCAGTCTCATTGTCTGTTGAGTCTCCATCGTCTGATCTACTTGAATTTTCATTTGTTTCTTCTCCTGAGCATAGATCTGAATCTGAGTTGTCCATTTTGGATTTTGAGCTGCTGTAGTCAATCTTTCCATACTTCATATCGAGAAAATTCCATATTTCCTGCGCAGTCAAGCAATGAGAGATGAGGTTATATTGGACATCATCAATATAAGAATACAAAGTGTGAATAGCACGAGAATTAAATCCAATATCGTTCCTATTGACCATATCATAACCATTAATAACAATATCCCAACATTTCATATCAATAGATTTTAAATATAATTCCATTTCTAATTTCCAATTTAAAAAATTGGTACCATTGAAAATAAATGGAATACGACTGGACTGATCCTCAGAAGACTGACAGCTAGTGAACATCATTTTTCTAGAGTTAAAAAATACCTGCTCTGATACCACTTGTTGGATCTAGATTAACCCTAGAGGGGGGTGAATAGGGTTTATCACAGTTTTTAAACTGAATTGAAAAACTGATAGGATATTAAAATAATAAACAGATCACAGAATGCAGCAGAAATAAAAGTGCAGAAAATAAATCACACACAGATATACCCAGCTTCGGCAAAACCCTGCCTACTGCTACATTCCTAAGGTTTCTACTAGGTGTTATAAACAGATCCCGCATACAAGACCATGTACACTCGCATCGCCTGCTCCTGTCCTAACCCTACGCTCAAAACCCTAGACTGACCGATATCCCCTCGATCAGATTTCTCCTGATTACAACACCGTAACCAATAAATCAGATTTTACAGACTCTGTCAACTGTCAGTCAACACCCTGACTGATTCACTCTAGTTTATACAGACACTAGAAAACTGTTCAGATGATTTTTACAAAGCAAATTAAAATAAAATACAAAATAAAAACAAAAAGAAGCCCTTTTGAAATTGAATGAAGGAGTTTAAATGTAAGGGGTTATCCCCTTTTTAAAAAACAAAGCCCAAGCTCCTTATCATTTCTTGGTCGGCCCATTTGGTTATTCATTTTCTCTGATCCCTTGGTTCTCTGGAAAAATGGCGGCGGCTAGGGTTTCTTTGAATCCCCAAATTAAATCGTGATGCCTGATGAATTTGCTGCTCTCTGAAGCTCGAATCTTTGAATAGCTTTGGTGCTTTGATTTGGAGACTTTTGTCGATCGAAACGCTTGAGGAAAAAGTGAGTTATTCTGATTTTGATTTCTTTGATCTCGTATGAACTTGTTTTGGTTTCGATATATTTGCCAGTGATGATAGAGGTGTTAAAATAGGATTAGAAAATCCTTTAATCACTCTGATTTCAAAATAATGGCTTGACCCTGATTTGTTGCGGTTGAAAACTGGAAAGAATTGATTTTGATCTTCATGGTCCTCGTGAATTCCTGGTTTTGATTTCCGTCCAAAAAAAAACGACTTAACATATCTGGAAACATTTTTCTTTTTCTTGCGTGGTTCTTGCCGTGGATTTTGTTCTGATTTCTGGAAAACATATATTACACGTGATTCTCCATCTTGCCAGAAATGTTTGATTAAATAGTAGCCGTGAGTTATTTGATTGCTTCCTAGGCATACTTGTTCATTTCTGTAATAAACATGCTTATACCCCAAAAAACATTAATTGAGAAAATTTCATTTCTGGAGATTTTTTTAAGCTGAGATTTGTTGCCAAATATGGTTGATCAATTTCAGGAAAACATTGTTGTCAAAAAAGCACTGCTTCATTTTTTGGATACTGATTTGCCATTAGATCTTTGTCCATGTATAAATTGATAACTGGAAATCAATTTCTGATTTTAGAAAACCTTTTGTCAAAAACTGTTAGTTCCCTGATTCCATTTGTAAGGCTGGGAACAAAATAAAACTTTCCAAAGATAGATCACTGAAATTCTTAAATGATTTCCTTGCTTAAAAAGACTGGAAGAACAAACTGATGCCCATTTAAATTGTTGTCAAAAATTACTAGTTCAAAACCAGAATATTTTGAAACTTTGCTTGATTTGAAAAAACTGCCTTGAATTGATTTCACATCATTTTCTGCGTGATACTTGACTTGCCTTGTGCTTGACTGTTTTCACATATGCACCATATTTGTGTTATCACCATTGACATGAACTTGTGTCACTTTGAACCATGTATAACAGCTGTTTTGATGATCATTGACTTTTCAATGCTGTTACATTTGAAATTGCATTTACCATTGTTTGTTGTGGTATTGTGAATGATATTCATGCCATGAAATTGCCAACCTGACTTGCTGAACCATTTAGACATGAATAAGTCCACTGTTTGACCCAGTGTTGAGTCTGTATTGCCAGGGTAAATCCAACTGATCTTTGATTGGTCTACCAACATATTTTGGGCTGATTTGAAACTCCTTTTGTATGCTGATCTTATATATATATATATCTGCTGCTTGTTGTGTTGATTTGTCATACCTTACCACTGCTTCATTTACTAATCTGCCTTGACCATTCATGTATAAGCTCCATGCATGTCTCACCATGCTGCTGTTTTCGACATGTCGTGTGTCTCCTTGTCTGAACTGCATTCATATGTGTGCCATCATACTTGTGCTTGTAAACTGTCTTGTTGCTTGTGCTGCTAATACCATCATGCTATAATCTGTCATGAACTTGCAATATCACATGTGCACTTGTGTCACTTATCTGCACCATCACACTTGCTTGGCTGTGACCATGCTTGTAAACTGTATGCCCTTGAATATTGATCTGCTACATCCCACTGTTGTATTATTATGTTGCTCCCTTAATCACTTGTAGCCATGCATGTCTTGAACTGATTTGAGTCTTGCACTTGCACTTGTCCATTCATTTGTGCTGATTTGTATTGATTCCCTGAACTTCATTTTAGTGGTTTGAATATGATCCATGTTGTACCGTCTTTGACTTGACTTTGTAGCTCGACCATTTATTTATTTTTGTTGCACTGATTCGAGATGGTCCATTATGGCTACTCCTCAGTTGCACGCTAATTGGCGAGGCAGTGCACACGTGTATTTATACACGTGTGTATATGCAGCCATTCAGAAAAAAATATTCTGTCACTGTACATATACAAGCTGTCTGTCTAGACACAGATTTATCAGATCAAGTCATGAAAAATGATGAGAAACACACCAGAAAACTGAGGCAAATAAATATTATTTATTTTATTTTATTTTTAAATTAAAAAAAATTATATTCGCATGTATTCAGTTTGAGTTCTATTGCAGTGTACTGTGTGTGTGTTTCATGTGTATGACAGGTATGAAGACTGGAGAGACTGTGAGCTGTGAAGATAGAAGACTGAAGAACAGAGTGTCAATGTGTCTGTAACAGTGTCAAAACAAATGTGTCTATATATGAGTGTGAATATGAGTCTGTTTATGAATTGTATCAGTGAAGTGTTCAAATAATGGAGTTGTAAATCTGTACTATTCAATATTGAAATAAAATATTCTTTTCAAATAAAATACCGTGTGATTATTTAAATTTTTGTACAGCCGTATTTTATTTAAATATAAATATTATATTCCTGTCTGTGATAAATATATGAAACAGTATAGAACAAACACATTTATAATTATATATATTTGGTTGTTATCATCAAACAAAAATCGTATAATTGTGTATACAACACCATTTTATACAACAAAATTCTTTTAAGATCATATCGGCCCTAGTGATGTCATAGCCACCAGTAATAGCAAAGAGTGCCTTTTGGACTTTGAGAGTTGGGTTATTGAAGTTTTTGGAACGAGTTGTGATGGTATGTTGAAGAAGGAGGTTTACGATTCTTGTTTTTGGGCGAAAACAACGATTTTTGAATTCCATGTGAGCATCGCTTTCAAATATGTGATGAAAGGTTTCCAAATCTGCTTCATCAATTTTGAATTCCGAGAAATCTGTGCCTGTACTTTTGCAATTTAAGATATTGCCCAAAGTATCGCAATTTAGAATGATTTGCATGCCTTTTATGCTACTCCAAATTTGATTTTCATCTCCTTCGTAAAAGCCACGATTGAGTTTTGCATTGAACATTTTAACGAGTTTCAGATAACACACTTCATCGTTATCTCGAGTGTCAATCAAGCTCAATACTTCATTATGATTAAAAAGAGAAGGAAGATCATAAGATGGAAAATCTCTTAAGATGGCGAGAGCTCCCATATCGACTTTTGCATTTTCTACGTAGTCAACATAGGTTTTGATTGCTTCTCTATCATTATTGATATATCCTTTGATGGTTTTGGATAATCTCAGTGTTTGAGGATTGCTAGAGGAAGCCATTAGAGAGTTTTGAAGAGTACATATATGAAGAAAGTAGTTTGAATTTTGAATGAGAGGTAGAGAGAATAAGATTGAATAGATATATAAGTAGAGATTGAATAGATATGAAATGAATGGGCACAACTTTTTAGTAATCAATGACACCTTTTTAGACTTTGGGAGTTGGTGAAAAGTTGTAGGGAAGTCAAAAAGTTTAAACCTTTGAAATTAAAAGTTTGAATTATATTTTACAGGCCATTATGTCGACATGCCCTTCTTTGTATGTCGACATACATGCATAATTTCAAAGGGCATACGGTTTTGTGACTTTTGGTTTTAAATCATCGATTTATATTTCAGGTTTTAACTATTTCCTGAAATAATATTAATCCTAACAAACATCCAAATTTTATTTTATTATTTTACTATTATTACTTTGAATTTAAAAATTCAAATTTTAATTTTAAATTTCAGGTTTGAATTTTAAAGTTTAAATTTCAAATTCAAAACAAAGCAAACATTCAAAGAAATCAAAGCATCCATTCAACCAAAAATTTTTAAAAATAATTAAGGCGTACCCTGTTTTTAAATCTATTTCTTCAATAATTTTTGAATTCTGAATTGTTGTGAAACACATATTTGAATTTCCAGTTTCTGGCTCTTCATCGCTTAATGATGAATCTAAATCGTCTAAAGTTGCTGCGTACTCCCTCTTTCTTTTCTTTGATCAATTGCTATTGTCCGTCTGTTAAATAGTTTTATCTGGATATGGACACATTCTCTTTATATGGCCTTGTTTATTGCAGTTATAACATCGATCATCATTTCTTCTTGAACTCCCTTGGTTATTTTTTGAAAGTTATTTCTCCTTCGTATCTCAGAAATTTCCTGAGATCTCTTGTTATTAAGCCTTTTTCATCATCATCTTCCCTACTTGAATCAGAATCATTTGTTCTTGCATTAAATGCTATGGATTTCTTTTTGGTTGGCTTATTTTCCTATCTTTTCTGTAATTGGACTTCAAAAGACATTAGGTTTCTGATTAACTCCTCAATCCTTATTTCACTGACATTATGGGCTTCTTCAATCGCCAATGCTTTCTAGTCTCATTCTGAAGTCAATGATCTTATTATTTTTCTGGCTTGGTCTTCTTCTGAATAAGTTTTTCCTAGTGCTATCAATGGTGCACTATCTCTTGGAATCTGCAGTACATGTCAGAGATAGATTCATTCTTGTTCATTTTGAATTACTCAAACTGATTAATTAGCATCTATATCTTAGTCTGTTTAACTTTATTGGTTCCTTCATGAGTAACTTGTAATGTTCTCCATATTTCATAAGAAGATTTACAAACTGACACTCTATTTAATTCATTTCTATCTACTGAACAGAATAACATATTCATGACTTTAGAATTGCTTTGTGTCGCAGCCTTTTGTTCATTAGCCCATTGTGCAAAATTAGTTGTGGGTTCTACATATTCAGTCTATGTGATATACCATCTGTCTAATCCTACTGACTGTAAATATATTGTCGTTTTACATGTCCAGTATCAATAATTACTACCATTAAACAGTGGTGGTCTAACAGTGGACTGACCCCCTATAAAAGAACTATTATTACCAGTGTTGGTTGCCATTTAATATTTTCAAAAATCAGATTATGAACTTTTTGAAATACCTTGCTTTAATACCAATTGTTAGGGAACGTGGAATGCAGATCTTAAGGCAAGACTGACACTAGAGGGGATGAATAGTGTTTATAAGGAATTTATGAAAATCTAAAACTTATATGATCTACTATATGAATAACACATAATAGAGATGATCACAAACACAAAAATAAATAAAAATAAAATGCAGAAAAAGGAAAGAACACAACAGATTTTATACTTGTTCGGATTACTACTACGTCCAGTCCCACACAACGCTGGATTGCGTAGAGTTTTATTACTGTATCAATATCCAAGTACAATCCCCTTGATTTCCTAGCTACAAGGTTTACACCGCTCCAACCACTCTTGATTTCACGTCTACAAGATTACCACCGCTCCCTTTCCTTGATTTTAGGGATACAAGGAACACACCCTTTCCCAAACACTTACCAAATTAATATAACAGCCCTATAACTCTTTAATAACACTTCAATTCAGAGAGTAATGAGTAGTGAGTGAGAAAAGAAGAAGTTTTATGTAATTATAATAGAAATCGGCAAAGTAGAAGTGTAGAAATGGATAAAATAAGAAATATTAATGGATGAATGAAGAGGGGTGAAGATGGAGAAGAAGAATGGTTAAAAAAATTCAAATTCAACCCCTATTTATAAGATTTGAAAGATTGCAATGCTTATGGAACGTTACAAATAATGAAAAGACGCTTCCTTTGAAATTTGAAAAAAATGAAAGTTGTATGTCGACATATACATATACACATATATATATCGACATATATACTTAAAATATTTAAAATTTGAAAATTTTCAAGTATTTAAATATATATACTGTTATCGAAATTCTTGAATCAAAACATAGTGATATAAATGAGTATTATAAAGTATAAAATCATATGAAAACATAAATATGAATTATATAAACATATTTATACAATTATAAGGTCTAAAACTATATAAATATAAAATTATAAAAGTATATAACTATATATATATATATAAATATATAAACTTTAAAACTTATATTTGAAATCGTAAGTAAGATAGAAAAACTATTTGAAATTAGAATTAGAATTTTGAAAACCAAAATTTTGAAAAACAGAATTTGAATTTGAACCTGGAGTGCTATTCAAAGTCTTGCATATAAACTGGACTCTATTACCATAGTTGTCTTGAACTCTTGAAATCTTGATAACTTGATTACTCGTGAGTCTTGAAACTTCTCTGAATTCTGAATCTCTTGAAACTCTAAAACTGTACAGTCTTCAGTATTAATTCCTGTATATAAATCATGTATGTACATGTATATATATTCTAGACAAAAATGTTAGTATATATTTTATAATCAATAATGATTGAAATAAGGTTGTTGTCATCAAAACTCCGTTCTCCAATACTGGTAATCTGGAAACTAGTCTATCACCTATTTCTCTAGAATAATAGTTTCCATATATTGTTGCACAATATAAAAACTCATTAGAAATTTTATTATATGTTTCCAATCTAGTGATTGTATTTGTTCTAGATCCCTCGTGGCTTCTGATTTTCTGATTATTAATTTTGTATTTACTTCTTGACCAGTTATTATTCTATGTATAAGGTAAGCAAAATTATATATATTTCCACATCGTGCTACTAAGCTATGTTATATAACTTATATTAAGCGCTAAGCGAGTCTTAGCGAGGGAAGCCTCGCTTCACTTAATGGCGCATAAGCGACGCTTAAGCATTGCTTAAGCGCTAAATCCATTCGGAGTCCAGCTATGCCTAATGATCTTAAATAGCGCCTAATTTGCGCTTAAGCAAAAACTAAGCAACGCTTAAGCAATGCTTATTTATAAGTATTTCATTACATAATACTATACATAAATACTGAAGTTTAGGCGAGGTGCAGGCGAGGCACTACTAAGCGCTGGAAAAAGCACGCTTAAGCGCTAATTGTTAGAATATTTCAATTATGTGGGCCACACATTTAAATTCAATGTGTAATGCTATTTTTTGGTGTGAGTGCCAATTAAAATAGTCTAATAGCGTAACAAATTTATTGGCATAAATATATTCAGCTGTGATGGAAGGAATGCGTAGAGACCGGAATAATTTTTAGTTTGATTAAGGGCCGAACTGAAAATATTACACTATTATAAATTAGGGGTTATGGTACCTAAATTACACAAGTTTTCAGTGTATTCTCTTTATCCCCTCAGAAGAAATACATTTACTTCTGGACTTGCGTCAATTTGGAAGATCAAAACCATATCTTAACTAAGTTAATCCTCTCTCTGTAAACATCTATGGACTCGGGTATGGCTTCCGTTAATTCATTTTACTTTCTCTGATTTCTTCTCAATTAAATCAATATGGGTCATGTATTTAAATATGAAATTTCATTATTGGTAAATCATAAAGTATATAGAAATTTCAATACTAATCGCTTAATGCCTTCTATTTTTTAAAAATTAAGCGATGTATTTGCCAAAATCGCTTAAGCGCTGCTTAAGTGCGCTTTTCATAACATAGCTACTAAGGAGGCTACTTCATTTGGAAAATTGTTGTAATAACCCGGAAAATCCGAACCAATTTAATTTTTTTTATTTTGGCAATTTTAATGAATTTTGAATATTCAAAATGAATAATTTTAAATGATAACGACGAGAAATTTATTTTGAATAGAATTAGAACGTATATATTTATCTGAATCGACGTTAGAATATAAATATTTCTTTTAATTATAAAAGGAATTGAAAATGGCGCGGTAGTTCGAAATTTCGATTTCAAATTTCAAATGAATGTATAGGATTCAAAATAAACCGGATTTTAGCGAAACCAAAAATATTAGAATCTATTTGGAAATATCTTTGCAACAAATCTAAAAAATTGAAATTTCATAACAGGAATAAAAAGTTATGCCCAGTTGAAAATTGGGAATAGTCGCTATGGAAAATATAGCTCTTAAAAATAAAAATTTTGCAAACGACCTCCGTTTTTGACGAAACGACTTTTTTTGGGTCCAAAATGTAAAATTATTGCTAGATTCCGAAATTCATAATTTTTGAAATCAATATGTGAGCGTGGCGAAGGAAAACGTGTTTTGACAGTTTCAGACAATTTGGATCGGCCAGAAAATGACCATTTTTCAAACGGTCTTAAAATTTGACGAAATTAATTTCGTTAGGACCGTATCGTCACTACGAAACTAGAAATAATTTTTCTGTAGTTTTCAGAGTCGGTATGTGGCTCTAGTAAATTAAAATGTACGTTTAAATTAAATATAAACTGATTTATATTGTAATTTAAATGAAAACTGAACGAAACAAAGGAATTGGCTTACAAAACATATCTCATTGCATTCGGAATACGGGTAATTAGCTGGGGACGATTGTCGGTGGGTTTGATTTGGGGTATGTATGGAAAAGTTGCTTTTTAGTGAAATAAATTAATAAAAAAAAATAAAATATGATATAATCCCCTATTTCCCTCCTCACTCTCCTTAGTTGAGATCGATCGAAGCAAAAGACATAAAAAAAAAACTCTGAACCCTCCCGTCGCCAGCGCCCCACAGCTGCCACCCGCCACTGCGACCTCCCCCTTGCTGCCAGCGTCGCCGATCGCGCCCCCTTCCTCCTCCGGCCGCCACCAAGCCTCGGTCCTCCGATTGAAACCCTAAACCCTCCACAGCCCCAAAAAACCGTCGGAAACCGCCACTCCCTCCAACTGCTCCGACAACCGTGACTTCCACCACCACCCACGATTAACAGCGCCGCCTCCTCCATCACCCACTCCGACCCCGGGCCCCCTTTACACTAAAAATGAATTTTTTATGATTTGCATTGCCTTGTTTAACACCCTGAGAGCCAATGGAAGCCGCCACGCCACTCGAGAACGCCGTCGTCAACCCCATTCCAACGCCGCGAGAAATGTGAGTTTTTATTTTTATTTTATACATTTATGTAAATTAAAATGTGGTTTCATATGTTTTATGTTAGGATAAAAATTTGACTTTTACATATAAGATAGCGAGATAAAGTTCTGATCTTTATTTATGTAAAGATTCAATTTTTAGGCAGAGAAAGATTTGATTTTTTTATTTATTTAGAAAGATTTGAATTTTAATTTGCTAAAAGATTTGATTTTTAACTTATAAAAAGCTTTGATCTTTATTTTTGAAAAAAGCTTTGATCTTTATATTTGAAAAACATTGATTTTTAATTTGAAAAGTTTGAATTTTAAACAAGAAAAAGTTTCATATATAAAAATATGATTTTTATATGAGAATAAAAATATAATTTTTATATAAGTAATGATATAAAAATACAATATTGTTATATGTAGAGTAATAAAAATATAATTTTTATATAGAAAGAAGCGTGGTAAAAATATGATTTTTATATTATAGAGATAATAAAAATATGATTTTTACATTATATAGATAATAAAAATATGATTTTTATTATCTAGGAAGCGAAGGAAAAATAGGATATTTATATGTATGAAAGATAAATGAAAATACGATTTTTATTGTTTGAATGGTTAAACAAAAATGTGAACTTTATCCATATAGCATTGAAATAAAAATGTGATTTTTATCCATATAGAGTTGAAATAAAAATGTGATTTTTATTATGAACAACATGAAAAGGTTGAGTTGGAATGTCGGGCAAATCCAAACCGTTCAGAAATAGAGAATGATGGGGTGGATCCCACGGTGAGAACTTCTCACTTTAATTTTATTTTCTAGTTAAAATATATACTAGGATGCAGACGTTGCTTAGCAGCACCTAACACCCGTCGTCCACAGACCATGGACGACTTGTTTGTTTGATTGTATTGTATTGTGAAAATTGATTGTGATGTGAAACGGACTGTATAAAATATTCATGTGTTGAATAAAATATTTGAATAATAAAAATATCCTTTTTATTGTGTAAATGAACTGAATAAAATACTCATGTGTTGAAATAAATAATTTATCATTAAAATATAATTTTTAACGGATATATGAATGAAAATAAATATTCATTTACAAATCAGACGATTTGTTTATGTACACCCATTTGAATGATATAGATTGGGACGATAAATTTTACACATCGCCCAACTACACAAATAAATTTTGTGTTTGTGGATTGAAACCCCACACGAGTGTTGGGATGATATTTGACGTAAAATAATCCCAATTATTTAGGTATATGTCAATCGATTGGTTGACAGACTGTTATAAACGTTAAATATTTATATTTAATGCTTATACAGTGTAGAATGCACTATGGATGATGGTTGATTGTTTATTATTGTTGTTATACACATTTTTCGTGTGAAATCCATATAAATAACATTATATGGTAATTGACTGTGTCTGATTCCAATTCAGAAGAAAAGAATATTTTAAAATAACAAACATTTTAAAATAACGAATATTTTAAAATAATAATCAGAGAAGAATCAAAATATGATTTTGATGTCTGATTTGGGATGGACACGAATGCATATAAATTAATAAAGCCGTGTAGATTAGATTAACGCCATTTCGACGTAAACAATATTTATATCAATTTTATTCATTTTTATAATGAATATCGAAAAGGAATGGATTTCAAAATCTAATGTTTTGAAAATATTATCATTTATATATCGATGATATGGAATATTCAATTTTGATTAGAAACTGAATATGAAGTTGCAATCGTTTTGAAAATGAATTGAAAACGATTTATAAAATATGTTTTAAATGGAAATCGATGAAATATTATATATATATATATATATATATATAATATAATGGCCTGAATAGAACGCGCCGCGCTGCGGCAGTTCGCGAATTTCGACCATTGACTTTGAATGGACATTACGGGAGATCCGACCGTCGGATTCTCCTAAA
Organism: Allium sativum; assembly: GCA_030737875.1. Classification (NCBI taxonomy): domain Eukaryota; kingdom Viridiplantae; phylum Streptophyta; class Magnoliopsida; order Asparagales; family Amaryllidaceae; genus Allium; species Allium sativum. The sequence continues at coordinate 117,525,749 of CM060925.1, forward strand.
ACCGAAACCGTTGGGTTCGTATCCAAAAGAGCTTTCGAACGAATATTAGAGATTTGAAATCTAACGGTTGGATTTGGAATTATGTACAAATCAAATTTGGAAAAGGTCGTTGTAAGTGCAGTTCAATGACCATTTATGGAAATCGATTGTACGGGCCTTGATAAAATTATTAAAATTATCAATAATTTGTGTAAAATCCTAATAAATGATTTGGAAAGAATTAGGATGAAAAATTCCCTATTTGAAAAGATAAAAATAATTTTTTGTCAAAATGAACTAGTTTTGAACTAGAATTATAATCCAATATTTTTAAATAAATAAATTGGATTTGAAATGGTTTTAAAAATAACCAGAATTTCCAACATATGAATTGGAAATGGATTTGAACATAAATTTCTTCAGAATATTTCGATGTTGGATTTCGTGATTATATAGATATTGTTATGGAAATGTGAAAGATATATTTATGTCGATATTTCCAATACAATATTTGTTGGTTGTAGTATTTGATATTGAATATAAGCCGATATATTTTCTATTCAGAGCCTTGTATTTAATATCAAATGGGATTTTGGGTTTGTCGTGAATGGTATCTTTAATAATATTGTTCTTAAACCAAATGGAGTTAAGAAAATTAGAAACTGACTAGAGATTAGTAAAGTTGAATGGTTTCCTGGATATTGATCTGATGTTGGTTTCGGCCTTCGGGGTTAACACTTAGGGAATTGTTCTCTTACTAATTTACGGTTAGAGACTGATGGAATGTGAATTGGGTTTATCATGAACTGTGTTTTTAACAACATTCGATATTTAATCCGATTTATAGTGAAATGTGATTTGGAATTTATAAATCTTCTGTTAAGATTTAAAGGAGATTTTCCAAAGTAAAGTTTTCCAATTTAATATATTAAATTGGGATTGAATGGAATTGGATTTGGTAATAATCGAAGTAAGCTTCTGTAGAGGAAGACGGTTAATATATATGGAATTCCATTTATATTATCGGTTGGACATGGAAGTTTATATCGATTATATATATCGATTTGTTTTCCATGAAGATTCCATTGTTAATGGAATGTGATTTGGGTTGTCGTGTATGGTATCTTTAATAATACTGTTTTTAGACCCAATGGAGTTAAGAAAATCAGAAACTAACTGGAGATCAGTTAAGTTGAATGGTTTCGTGGGTATTGATATGATGTTTGCTTCGGCTTTCGGGGTTAATACTTAGGGAATTGTTCACTTGCTAATTTACGGTAAAAGGCCGATGGAATGGAATGTGATTTTGGGTTTATCGTGAACCATGTTTTCAAGGACATTGGTTCTTTAACCTAGTTAAAGACAGGAATAAGATTTTGGGTTGTTGTGAATGGTATCTTTAATAATATTTTTCTTAGACCCAATGGAGTTAAGAAAATCAGAAACTAACAGGAGACTAGTTAAGTTGAATGGTTTCCTGGGTATTGATCTGATGTTGGTTTCGGCTTTCGGGGTTAATACTTAGGGAATTGTTCACTTACTAATTTACGATTAAGGGATGATGGAATGGAATGTGATTTTAGGTTTATCGTGAACCGTATTTTAAATGACATTGGTTCTTTAACCGAGTTAAAGACAGGATATGATTTCCCAAGTTAAACAATCGTTAATATTGATTTTTGGGAAGATTAAAACCAAGTGGAGTTTTAATGCATCTTTAATTAGATTGAAATGATATCTAAAGGAAGATTAAAGAACAAATTTAAAGAATTTATCTTTGATAAAATCAATGGGAACCTTTCCCAAAGTATAAGAATATTTGAATAAAGGGATATTCTGGATTGGAATGAGGCGTATGTTGTGGTTTTATAGAACTTGTTTATTATATACGCGAGTTATTCAGAAAGACTAGGTTTATCCCATTCTGAATAACTGATTCGACGATGTGGATGAAGACGGTGGTTGAAGACCGGAGGTCTTCACATCGTTTGGATGATTACTGATGTCTTGATTGGGCTGTACACTCAAGACAAGGTAATAAGTGGTGATTGTCCAGGCGTACTTGGAAATCGACGAATATGCGAGGACCTCCCCCCTGTATTGGACATATGAGGGAGGAATAAGGTGCCTCCGGTTTCATTCAGACCTTGAACAAACTTGTAAATGGATGTGTGTCTGACATCGAATTTCATTCTGTGTGATTGATATACATCGGTTGCATAGCGTGGATTGCCTGTGTGGCATGCTGAGATGCAAATGATCCAGGCTTCTGTTGAAAAGCAGAGTCTTTGGGTTGATGATCAAAGCACGGATTTAATATAACATAGCTTTGTGTAGCATTAATTCGCGAGCCTCACACCCCAGTGTGACCCAGAAACGGGAGAGGACATCAGGGAGGGTATGCGTTTCCTTCTAGCTAGGACTGGTGTCAGCGTTTTACTAGCTCTGACATTTTACTTATGTGGATGATGGATTGCGAGGCGCCTCAGTTATATCAGTCGTTCTAGGGCCGATAGCTTGGTCAGGATATGACAAGTTGACGCCCCATAGGGCGGGGAAATGCATTGTTCAGGCATTTTAATCCACTCCGTGTGGACCGGCCCTGATGATCCAAGGTGCAGTTGTGGCTGTTCCTGAGACACGGGCTAGAGTATCTCGAAGAGGTAAGGACGATCCCTTGCCTTGGTTCACAGATGGAAATCCAACTTCCAATATATGACATTTGCGGATTTTGATTGTTGAGCCTAGTATTGGCGACATGATATATGGTACCCATGCCTCCTAGGATTGGTACATTTATATTTGAAGCTGTTTTATACACTATGCACTTATAATGGTATCAAATGATTTGTTTTAACGTACCAAGCATGTTTGGCTATTATAAGGTAAAACCTTATCCCCCGACTTGTGTTGCATTGTGTGATAGGACCTAGGTCTTATAATAGCTTCATTTTTACAAAAAGCATCGTGCTGTTTTCTTATATGCACAGGTATTCTTGGAAGGAAACCCGTTCCGTGTTATACGGCGTGGTCCCTTGATATATCTGATTTAAAGTAAAGTTTTAAATAACTGTTTTAGTTTACACACTAGTCACATGACTGACCTGGAGTTTATTGTTTTAACCTAAACTCTGGGTGCCCCTATTATTCGCACGGGCAACTAGTAGTTTTGGTTTTGCAGATTTATATTCATAGGGCTCTGGTTTACAGCTGGAATGATATTCGGAAAGCTCTGTATCCATATATTCTTTTCAGTTGTGTTTTGTATTATTTTTCCGCTGCATTGTAATTTGTAAACCTCTGATATTTAGTAAATGTGTAATATTTATTCTTACTCTGTATATTCTTGTATTCTGATGAAATTGTTGTAATAAGGAATGAAACGTTCTTCTGTTTGTGTTCTAATTCGTCTTGTCCTCAAATCAATCCGGGCTTTCCTTCACGGGGAAGTTCAGGTCACTTCATTTGGTATCAGAGCTTTGGTTACAGAGCTCGAGAAAAAGATACATTAGAACCGAACGAAAGAATTCATCAGAGATTTGATTAGTAATATCCCATGGGAATGACTCGTTAGAGATGGGATCAGTGGTATCCTAGAATGAGTCGGAAGATTGTTATTTTAAAATAAAATTTAAAAACAAATTTTGTTTTGAAAATTTAAATCAATTATTTGTATTTGAATATTTATTTTAAATTGATTTGGATAATCATGTATATGGAGATTTGAATATACGTCTGATCCACATGTATTGAAGCCTCAAATATACCCGATGGATATAGAATCACACTCTAGTCGCTAGGAGATGATTTTGATAATGGAGCTCCATCATCAGGATTTATGTTCGTGTTTCGAAAGTGAGATATCTATATATTTCCAATTGACTGGTGTGAGACCCAAAATATTGTTAGAATATATTGTTGTGAATTGGCATCAAAAACATGATTTTTGAGTACAAAAAAATATACTATGAATTTGAAACGCTAATCAACTAATTGATTGCTGATTGTGTTATTTGATTATTGTTTTGATTGATTAGAATTTGGAACCATTAAGCCAAATTGTATCAGATCTTGAACTATATTGAAAATTTATCGCATTTGCATATATGTACATGCATATATCTTGAACAGGTCGTAGCAGGGAAGCTAAGCAAAGGAATAAAATTGTTTGCCCGACAAATAGGTACATATTTATTGTATTTCATGGGATTTTTGATGATTTTATGAGCCGATTGGCTAGCCGCTTAGTTGTTTCTTTTTCTTTTTGATTGGAGAATCCAATGTGGCAGTTTGGGGATTTTCCCGGTGCTCCCGTACAGGGGAGGTTATGGGGAAATTTTTCGAAAATTTAGGGTGTTAGCCAAATTTTTGAAAATTTTGAAAAGTTCTTAGAAACTGAAAAGTTGAAGAACTTAAGCCATAATGAAAATAATGAAAGTTGAGTTGATTAGTAAAACAACTTTCAGCTCCGTTTCTTTTCGAGGACAAAAAGATTTTAAGTGGGGGAGATTGTAATAACCTGGAAAATCCGAACCAATTTAATTTTTTTTTTGGCAATTTTAATGAATTTTGAATATTTAAAATGAATTATTTTAAATAATAACGACGAGAAATTTATTTTGAATAGAATTAGAATGTATATATTTGAATCGACGTTAGAATATAAATATTTATTTTAATTATAAAAGGAATTGAAAATGGCGTGCTAGTTCGAAATTTCGATTTCAAATTTCAAATGAATGTACATGATTCAAAATAAACCGGATTTTGGCGAAACTAAAAATATTATAATCTATTTGGAAATATCTTTCCAAGAATCCGAAAAATTGAAATTTCATAGCGGGAATAAAAAGTTATGCCTATTTGAAAATTGGGAATAGTCGCTATGGAAAATATAGCCCTTAAAAATGGAAATTTTGCAAACGACCTCTGTTTTCGACGAAAATACTTTTGTTAGGTCCGGAATGTCAAATTATTGCTGGATTCCAAAATTTATAATTTTTGGAATCAGTATCTGAGCGTGGCGAAGGAAAACGTATTTTGACAGTTTCAGTCAATTTGGATCAACCAGAAAATGGCCATTTTTCAAACGGTCTTAAAATTTGGCGAAATTAGTTCTGTTAGGACCGTATCGTCACTACAAAGCTAGAAATAATTTTCCTGGAGTTTTCAGAGCCGGTATGTGGCTCCTGTAAATTAAAATGTACATTTAAATTAAAGTGAATATTAGGCACACATCCCTAAAACGAAACTTAATTAGGCTCACCCCCGGTCATAAACTTATTGTAAATTTAGTCCCTATTTTTTGAAAATTCATGAAAAAATACAAAAAATATATTAAAAACCATGTAAATTCGTATTTAATTAAAACAATTAATCGTGAAAAAAAATCAGATCAATAAAACATTAAAAACAACGTCAAAATAATGAAATACAAAAAATCAACGAAATGCAGTAAATTGCATCAAAACATGCATATAAATCGATTAGTTGCATACATGTATGCATTTATTTCAAATCTGCGTCAAAACTGCAGTATAAATGCATACATGTATGCACATATTATTAAAACATGCATCTGCTGATGCATTTATTTAAAAACTGCATACCTACGTGCAACTTATTCACGTTTGCATATATTTTGACATATATGCACACATGTATGCAGTTATATAGAAAAACTGCATACATGTATGCAATTTTTCAAACAGGCGTGCATAAATATATGCATGTGTATTCGAATAGTTGCATAAATGTATGCAACTATTCGTAAAAGTTGCATACATTTATGAAACTTTTTTTTTTAATTTCTGTGGACTTCCGAGAATATTTATAGATTTTAGATTTTTTTTTAAGTGATAGCGCCTGAAAATTTGGACAGAAAACGAAAGAGGCGGAGGTATGGAAAGTGGCAGGCGGAAGATTCCAGGCGGCAGCTAAAATAGGGGGCGGGTTTACAGAGAAAACATTACAGGGATGTGGTGTGAATTTAAAACTATAATAGGGATGTGAGCCAAAAGTACCCTAAATTAAATATAAATTGATTTATATTGTAATTTAAATGAAAACTGAATGAAACGATGGAGTTGGCTTACGGGACATATCCCATTGCGTTCGGAATAGGGGTAATTAGCTAGGGACGACAGTCCGTGGGTTTGATTTGGGGTATGTATGGAAAAGTTGCTTTTTAGTGAAATAAATTAATTAAATAATTAAAATATTATATAATCCCTTATTTCCCACCTCTCACTCCTCAGTTGAGATCGATCGAAGCAAAAGAAATAAAAAAAAACCTCTGAACCATCCCGTCGCCAGCGCCCCACGGCCGCCACCCGCCACCGCAACCTCCCTCCCCCCCCCCCCCCCCACGGCCGCTGCCAGTGTCGCCGATCGCCCCTCCTTCCTCCTCCGACTGCCACCAAGCCTCGGTCCTCCGATTGAAACCCTAAACCCTCCACAGCCCCAAAAACCGTCGGAAATCGCCACTCCCTCCCACTGCTCCAACCGCTGTGACTTACACCACCACCCACGATCATCAGTGCCGCCTCCCTCATCACCCACTCCGACCCTCGGCCCCCTTTACACTAAAAATGAATTTTTTTATTTGTATTGCCTTGTTTAACACCCTGAGAGCCATTGGAAGTCGCCACGCCACTCGAGAACGCCGTCGTTAACCCCATTCCAACGCCGTGAGAAATGTGAGTTTTTATTTTTATTTTATACATTTATATAAATTAAAATGTGATTTCATATGTTTTATGTTAGGATAAAAATTTGACTTTTACATATATGATAGCGAGATAAAGTTCTGATTTTTATTTATGTAAAGATTCAATTTTTAGGTAGAGAAAGATTTGACTTTATTTATTTATTTGGAAAGATTTGAATTTTAATTTGCTAAAAGATTTGATTTTTAACTTATAAAAAGCTTTGATCTTTATTTTTGAAAAAAGCTTTGATCTTTATATTTGAAAAACTTTGATTTTTAATTTGAAAAGTTTGATTTTTAAACAAGAAAAAGCTTCATATATAAAAATATGATTTTTATATGAGAATAAAAATATAATTTAATTTTTATATAGAAAGAAGCATGGTAAAAATAAGTTTTTTATATTATAGAGATAATAAAAATATGATTTTTATTATCTAGGAAGTGAAGGAAATATAGGATCTTTATATGTATGACAGGTAAATGAAAATACGATTTTTATTGTTTGAATGGTTAAATAAAAATGTGATTTTTATCCATATAGCGTTGAAATAAAAATGTGATTTTTATCCATATAGCGTTGAAATAAAAATATGATTTTTATTATGAACAGCGTGAAAAGGTTGAGTTGGAATGTCGGGCAAATCCAAACCGTTCAGAAATAAAGAATGATGGAGTGGATCCCCACGGTGAGAACTTCTCACTTTAATTTTATTTTCTAGTTAAAATATATACTAGGATGCAGACGGTGCTTAAAAACACCTAACACCCATCGTCCACAGACCATGGACGACTTGTTTGTTTGATTGTATTGTATTGTGAAAATTGATTGTGATGTGAAATGGACTGTATAAAATATTCATGTGTTGAATAAAATATTTGAATAATAAAAATATCCTTTTTATTGTGTAAATGAACTTAATAAAATATTCATGTGTTGAAATAAATAATTTATCGTTAAAAATATAATTTTTAACGGATATATGAATGAAAATAAATATTCAGTTACAAATCAGATGATTTGTTTATGTACACCCATTTGACTGATATAGATTGGGACGATAAATTTTACATATCGCCCAACTTCACAAATAAATTTTGTGTTTGTGGATTGAAACCCCACACGGGTGTTGGGATGATATTTGACGTACACTAATCCCAATTGTTTAGGTGTATGTCAATCAATTGGTTGACAAACTGTTATAAATGTTAAATATTTATATTTAATGCTTATACAGTGTAGAATGCATTCTGGATAATGGTTGATTGTTTATTATTGTTGTTGTACACATTTGTTGTGTGAAATCCATATAAATAACATTATATGGTAATTGACTGTGTCTGATTCCAATTCAGAAGAAAAGAATATTTTAAAATAACGAACATTTTAAAATAACGAATATTTTAAAATAGTATTCTGAAAAGAATCAAAATATGATTTTGATGTTCAACTTGGGATGGACACGAATATACATAAATATATAAAGCCGTGTTGATTAGATTAACGTCATTTTGACGTGAAAGATATTTATATCGATTTTATTCATTTTTATAATGAATATCGAAAAGGAATGGATTTCAAAATCTAATGTTTTGAAAATATTATCATTTATATATCGATGAATATTCAATTTTGATTAGAAATTGAATATGAAGTTAAAATCGTTTTGAAAACGAATTTAAAATGATTTATAAAATACGCTTTAAATGGAAATCGATGAAATATATATATATTATATATATATATATATTATATATATATATATATATATAATGGCCTGAATAGAACGCGCCGCGCTGCGGCAGTTCGCGAATTTCGACCATTGACTTCGAATGGACATTACGGGAGATCCGACTGTCAGATTCTCCTAAAACCAGAACCGTTGGGTTCGTATCGAAAAGAGCTTTCTAACGGATATTAGTGATTTGAAATCTAACGGTTGGATTTCGAATTATGTCCAAATCAAATTTGGAAAAGGTCGTTGTAAGTGCAGTTCGATGACCATTTATGGAAATCGACTGTACGGGCCTTGATAAAATTATTAAAAATATCAATAATTTGTGTAAAATCATAATAAATCATTTGGAAAGAATTGGGATGAAAAATTCCCTATTTGAAAAGATAAAAATATATTTTTGTCAGAACGAACTAGTTTTGAACTAGAATTATAATCTAATATTTTTAAATAAATAAATTGGATTTGAAATAGTTTTAAAAATAACCAGAATTTCCAACATATAAATTGGAAATGGATTTGAATCGAAATTGTCTTCGGAATATTTCGATGTTGGATTTCGTGATTATACAGATATTGTTATGGAAATTTGAAAGATATATTTATACATTATTTCCAATACAATATTTGTTGGTTGTAGTATTTGATATTGAAAATAAGACGATATATTTTCTATTCGGAGCCTTGTATTTAATATCAAATGGGATTTTGGGTTTGTCGTGAATGGTATCTTTAATAATACTGTTCTTAAACCCAATGGAGTTAAGAAAATTAGAAACTGACCGGAGATTAGTTAAGTTGAATGGTTTCCTGGGTTTTGATCTGATGTTGGTTTCGGCCTTCGGGGTTAACACTTAGGTAATTGTTCTCTTACTAATTTACGGTTAGAGACTGATGGAATGTGAATTTGGTTTATCGTGAACTGTGTATTTAACGACATTCGTTCTTTAACCCGATTTACAGTGAAATGTGATTTGGAATTTATAAATCTTTTGTTAAGATTTAAAGGAGATTTTCCAAAGTAAAGTTTTCCAATTTAATATATTAAATTGGGATTGAATGGAATTCGATTTGGTAATAATCGACGTAAGCTTCTGTAGAGGAAGACGGTTAATATATATGGAATTTAAAAGGCCTTGTCGTTATTCCATTTATATTATCGGTTGGATATGGAAGTTTATATCGATTTGTTTTCCATGAATATTCCATTTCTAATGGAATGTGATTTGAGTTGTCGTGAATGGTAGCTTTAGTAATACTGTTCTTAGACCCAATGGAGTTAAGAAAATCAGTAACTAACTGGAGATTAGTTAAGTTGAATGGTTTCCTGGGTTTTGATCTGATGTTGGTTTTGGCCTTCGGGGTTAATACTTAGTGAATTGTTCACTTGCTAATTTACTGTTAAAGGCTGATGGAATGGAATGTGATTTTGGGTTTATCGTGAACTGTGTTTTCAAGGACAATGGTTCTTTAACCCAGTTAAAGACAGGAATAAGATTTTGGGTTGTCGTGAATGGTATCTTTAATAATACTGTTCTTAAACCCAATGGAGTTAAAAAAATCAGAAACTAACTGGAGATTAGTTAAGTTGAATGGTTTCACAGGTATTGATTTGATGTTGGTTTCGGCCTTCGAGGTTAATACTTAGAGAATTGTTCACTTGCTAATTTACGGTTAAGGGATGATGGAATGGAATGTGATTTTGGGTTTATCGTGAATCGTGTTTTAAATGACATTGGTTCTTTAACCCATTTAAAGACAGGATATGATTTCCCAAGTTAAACAATCATTAATATTGATTTTTGGGAAGATTTAAACCAAGTGGAGTTTTAATGCATCTTTAATTAGATTGAAATGATATCCATAGAAAGATTAAAGAATAAATTTAAAGAAATTATCTTTGATAAAATTAATGGGAACCTTTCCCAAAGTATAAGAATATTTGAATAAAGGAATATTCTGGATTGGAATGAGGCGTATGTTGTGGTTTTATAGAACTTGTTTATTATATACGCGAGTTATTCAGAAAGATCGGGTTTATCCCATTCTGAATAACTGATTCGACGATGTGTCGAGGATGAAGACGGTGGTTGAAGACCGGAGGTCTTTACATCGTTTGGATGATTACTGATGTCTTGATTGGGCTGTACACCCAAGACAAGGTAATAAGTGGTGATCGTCCAGGCGTACTTGGAGATCAACGGATATGCGAGGACCTCTCTCCTGTATTAGACATATGGGGGAGGAATAAGGTGCCTCCGGTTTCATTCAGACCTAGAACAAACTTGTAAATGGATGTGTGTCTGACATCGTATTTCATTCTGTGTGATTGATATACATCGATTGCATAGCGTGGATTGCCTCTGTGGCATGCTGAGATGCAAATAATCAAGGCTTCTGTAACGACCCGTATTCTACGCACCATAGGACCGTAGAATTTTTTTTCTTTCACATACGAAGTCGTATGGTCATGTAACTTTAGGAGACGACTATTGGGGTCATTTCCCACGTTCATGATTTTTCCCGATTTTTAAATGACCATTTTACCCCTAGTTGGTACTGTTTTGGCCATAACTTTTGATTGGAAAGGAATTTTGACCTGAAACCACTTCCATTGGCTCCGGATGATGGTTTACAATTCCGTAGAGTGGTCACATTAGCCAAACGGACTCACCGTTTGGGAGATATGGCTGAAACAAGTTCCATATGGTGAAAAGCAACTTAATTGGGCTTAACCGGGTGATTAGCAGCTAGGCCCAGATGGGAATTTCGGGTTTAGAGGTATAGGAGGACTGATTAGGGTTAGGAAATCACTTTCATTTCAGTTTTGAGCCGCCACAAACCTTCTTGAGACCCTAGTAATGGCTTCCATCCTCTAAAACCACTCCAAAACACATTTTAGTGAAGATTAAGCCTAAACAACATCAAAACAAGGCCAAATAGCAACAGAGCAAGGTTGGAGCTGTTGCTATACATAGGAATTCGACCCAAACAGAGAGTATTTCAGATTTGATGTTTTATTTTGTGGCCAAGGTGAGTGATAGCATCGTTTTGACACTAATTACAGTTAATTAAGGGTGATTAGTGAAGATTAGTGAATTTATACACTAATAAATTCTGGAAAAATGTTTAGAAATTCTTAAATAATGTTTTATGCTTCTGTTAGAAATTTGGTTCGATTTGATTAAGTTTCGTTAACCCTATGATTAGTTTTACTTAAACATGCTTAAGGGAAAATAAGGAGTTTTGGCCGCTTCCGATCCATTTTGATTCATTTGAATTGTTGTTTGGTGTTTGTGGTTGTTCTTACATGTTGCTATGACTCTATGGTATGTTTTATGATTGATTAGAATAGTTAGATTGGTCGAAAACGCCGTCGAATGGCGTAGAAAGCTCGCTGGAAAGTTGCAGAAACGTGTAGGTTCTGAACCGGATCGGATCGGAGTAGGGGTCAGATCGGATTTGTGAACTGACCGAGGGAATTCGAACTGGATTGGAACTTGTCACTGGAGGAGGCTTGGCGAGAAGGAAGGCCGTTTACTTAGAGTTGGAGTGGACAAGGGGATCGGATCGGAAGAAAAATGGGGGGCCAGATCGGATCGGACTGGAGCACCGGATGGGATGAAGATGAGGAGCATAGGGTCGGAACGGGGAAAGTAGAGGCTAGTACAAAGGATGGGATCGGGTCGGTGTACCGAACCGAACTGGGGGGGGCACCCGAACCGAATGGAAATACGACAAGGAACGAGGGTAATGACTACCGAACCGAACCGAATTCTAGGGCTGCTACTGCGCGACAACTCTTCTGAGGACCCACTCCAATTCGACCAAACCCGAGATGCAAAGGAAGTCCAAATGAGAAGTTAGAGTTCAAGATTCAGATGGGAATCAACGAGTTCGCTTCATGGTTGGGCTTTGCTGCGGGACGCGTGCCAAGGGGTTATCGATGTCTATAGCTTTGGACCACTATGGTAGGAGGTATGAAGGTGGATTCAGGGCCATTATGGCATCGGTAGAACCAAGGGCTACGACCAATGAAATGGGTCATTGAAATGTTTGGTCATGACTCCATGTGTTTAGCTCGGTCACAGCAGGGTTTCTACAAGTCGGGATTCGTCGTTACCTCAATTTGTCTAGTGTTCCAAAGTGGTAGATATCGTATGCTTTACGCACTGAGTGAGAGATGTGAGGATGGTTTCCATGGTTGATTTGTTTGCTATCATTATGACATGCACACCCACCCCGTATTCTTACACTATTTATTATGGCACCTTAGAGTATTGTACGGTATGTGGTACTAACTCTTTGGTTGCAGGTCCAGGTTCAGGTATGGTTTAGTATACCTGTTATTATTTTGTTTAGATGCTTATCGCTCATACCAGGCTTTATGTCTGACCCAGAGTTTTATGTCTCCTCTTATTACTCTGGGTGCTCACACGAGCAGACTAGAGACAGGTTAGCTGGAGATGCACGGGTAAATGATGCGGAGACGAGCAGGAGGCTTCCACGTAATATATATATAGTATTTCTCCCTGTGTTGTTGAAGATCACTGCTTGGGCATTGGTGGTGCATCTTCTACTTTAGTTTTCTTTTGTTTAGAGACAGTAAATTTAAAAAGTTGTAATAAGCTGTATTTGGATTTCCGCTGCTCTGATGATGATGTTGATTTTAGTTATCAGCTTATGCACTGTCTCACCTGTTTTATGTCAAGCATGTTATTGTTATTATATTTTACTCCATGCGCTGTGAGACATTCTACAAGTTTCTTGTTAGTCAATTCTCTTCTTTCCTTCCTTCTGACGACCGTCCCATGCTAGTTGGGCATGTGTATAGCGCACTCTCGGAGGAAATGCAGGCTAGTGCGGGGCGGGCCGTTACACTTGGTATCAGAGCTCTAGGTTGCGTAGTTAACCTAGGGAAGTTATCAGGGAGAGATAGTATACGTATACGAGAGAGCGTATTTATGATTATTTTGGTTTTTAAAAGCTATATATATATATACTATTAGTAGTATAAGAATGAAGTCGTGCTGCACTAGCACCACTATGGGATCGTTAATCATTTCCTTTTTCAGATTGACAATGAGCCGATATGTTAGAGGTACCGGTAGAGGGGCCAATAATGGGAATGCTGCTGACATGAGGACGATGTTTACTGACCTCATGAGAGAGATGCTTAGGGATGTACAGAGGGCAGCTCCCAATGGTGGAAATGGCGGTGGTCCAATAATGCAGGCGCCGAGGGTCGACTTCGCCAAGCTAAATAAGGATTATACTAGCCTTGGTGGGAAGCCGTTTCACGGAACGGAGTCGGCCACGGATGTTCAAGATTGGTTGGATAGTTGCGAACGTATCTTCGAGGATTTGGGTATCGAGGATGCGATGAAGAGAAAGCTAGCGTCCCGTCAGCTGCAAGGGCGGGCAATGAATTGGTGAAATGCTATAAAGGCAGCTACTCCTGAAGATCAGATTACTTGGGAGCAGTTTAAAGCTCGCTTTAGCGAGAAGTTCATTCCAGCTGCTCAGAAGCCAGTGCTGTTTAAGAAATTCTTGGAGCTCAAGCAGAATGGCAGAGCTGTCTCGGAGTATATTGCTGAATTTGACACTTTGTCAAAATATGGATTATCTCTTATTGATACTGCCAAGAAGAAGAATGAGAAATTCATAACTGGTTTGGATCAGTACTTGGGGGAAAGGCTTATTAACCACATCGATGAGACGTTTGAATCGATTGTGGGGAAAGCATTAAGATCAGAAAGTCTCTACCCTAAGCCGAAGACTGAGGTTGCATCCGCAGATGAGCCAAAGCCACAAGCAAGTGGTAGAGGCAAAGGTGGTTCCCAGAATAAGGGAAAGCAGAGTCAGACTAAGGATGGCCAGAAGAAAAAGAATAAGCAAGATGTTGAGTGCTTCAGCTGTGGTAAGAAGGGCCATTATGCTAGTAATTGTCGGGCCAAGCCAGCGGATAGGAAGTGCTTTAACTGTGGCCAAATGGGACATCACAAGGACAAGTGTCTGCAACCCCCCAAAGAAAAGCACATGGTGAAAGCCTACGCCCTTAATGCTATTCCTTCTTTGTCGAATGCCCCAACTGCGGCGGAGAAAGGAAAGAATGTCGTCATTCAAGGTATGCTTTCTGTTTATGATGTTCCTGTTGGAGTTTTGTTTGACACCGGAGCTTCCAGTTCTTTCATATCTAGTGACCTGGCAGATAGGTTGGGATTGGAGCCCGAGATTGTCGATAGACCTTTAGTAGTGACGAACCCGATTGGTGGTTCGACTAGCCTTAGCATGATTTGTCGTAATGTGGTTCTATCGAGTCATGGATGCATGTTTGTTTGTGATTGCTTTGTTTTGGGCTTTACTGGGTTTGGCATTATTTTGGGAGTAGATTGGCTCCAAAGATACGGGGTGGTGGTAGACTGTGAGGGCTTTTTGGTGACAGCTAGAGCGGATGATGGGCGGAAGATAGTGTTTGGTGGTCTACCCAGTAAGGGGGTATTGGCTAGTTTTCTAAACTCCCTCGACATTCCGCATAGTGAGTTGTCAGGTTTGCCCGTGGTTGGTCAGTATCCGGATGTTTTCGAAGAAGTGACCGGGCTTCCACCACACCGAGAGATTGAATTCCGTATTGATTTGGTAAAAGATGCTAGACCTATAGTGATGCCACTTCGTCGTATGGCACCAAGGGAGCAGCGAGAGCTCGAGGTGCAAGTCAGCGATCTTTTGAAGAAGGGATTTATTAGAAGGAGTGTTTCTGAATGGGGAGCACCAGTTGTGTTTGCTACCAAGGCGGATGGTTCCCTTCATTTGTGTGTAGACTACCGCGAGTTGAACAAAGTGACGAGGAAGAATATGTATCCTCTACCGCGGATAGATGATTTGTTCGATCAGTTGAGTGGCGCGAGAGTATTTTTTCAGTTGGATCTCGCGACAGGTTTTCATCAGCTTAGAGTGAAAGCTGAGAGTATAGCTAAAACGGCATTTCGGACGCCGTCTGGGTTTTATGAGTGGTTGGTCATGCCATTCGGGCTGACCAATGCCCCAGCATATTTTGTGGATCTTATGAATAGGGTATTCAGAGATCAGTTGAATAAGTTTGTCCTTGTGTTTGTTGATGATATTTTGGTCTACTCGAGGATAGAGGAAGAACACAAGGAACATTTAAGAATAGTGATGGAGGTGTTGAGAAAACACCAATTGAAAGCAAAGTTTTCTAAGTGTCACTTCTGGAGGAAGGAAGTGAGGTTCTTGGGCCATGTTGTATCAGAGAATGGTATTGCCGTAGACCCGGCGAAGGTGGCTACGGTACAGGATTGGCCCACGCCCAAGAATGCAACAGATGTAAGAAGTTTCTTGGGGTTAGCTGGATATTATCGTAAGTTTATCCAAGGTTTCTCCAAGATAGCAGCACCATTGACCCAGTTGACCAAGAAGAATCAAGCTTTTGTCTGGGATGAAAGGTGCGAGAATGCATTCAAGAGTCTAAAGGACAAGTTGACATGGGCACCAGTGTTAGTCATTCCTAAGGGGAATGTAGAGATGACGGTATACACGGATGCCTGTGGTACCGGACTGGGTGTTGTATTGATGCAAGGCGGTAGGGTTGTAGCTTATGCAAGTCGGCAATTGAAACCACACGAGAGAAGATACCCTACCCATGATTTAGAATTGGCAGCGATCGTGTTCGCATTAAAGATGTGGTGACATTATCTCTTGGGAGAAAGATTTGAGCTGTTTACAGACCATAAGTCATTGAAGTATCTCTTCTCCCAGAAGGATTTAAATCTCCGGCAACAAAGGTGGTTAGAATTCTTGGCTTCCTATGATTTTGATATCGCATATACACCGGGAAAGGGCAATGCGGTAACCGATGCGTTGAGTAGAAGACATGCCAGTTTAGAGGCTATGTTTCTAGAATGGAAGCAACTGGAGTATATCGCGGGGTTTGATTTCAGACCAAAGTGCGAATTGAATCTAGAAATGTTAGCAAGTTTGACGATCAGACCCACTTTGATTGAGCGGATCGGCTTTAGTCAGAGGGACGATCCTAACCTATTGGAAATCATCTCCAAGTTAGAGATGGATATCGATGAGGAGATGAACAAGTATGGGCTTGATCGAGATGGATGGCTTAGAAAGAATGGAAAGCTTGTTGTACCCAACGTCAATGGATTGAGAGATGAAGTGCTTAGAGAATGTCATCACTCAAAACTGACTATACACCCCGATGGTAATAAGATGTATCGAGATATGAAGCAGACTTACTACTGGGAAGGGATGAAGAGAGACGTTGGGAAGTTTATATCCAAGTGCATGAATTGCCAGCTAGTTAAAGCCGAGCAAAAGAAACCTAGTGGGTTGTTGCAACCATTAGAAATTCCCGAATGGAAATGGGAGCAAGTCTCGATGGATTTCGTCGATGGTTTACCAAGGACTAGATCAGGACATGATAGCATTTGGGTGATTGTGGACCGATTGACTAAAAGTGCAAGATTTATACCAGTCAAATCGACCAGAACGGCAGCTAAGTTAGCAGAATTGTATATGAAGTGGGTAGTGAGATTTCATGGAGTACCTAAAAGCATTGTGAGTGACCGGGACCCGTTGTTCACTAGTGGGTTTTGGAAGAGCTTACAAGAGGCTCTAGGGTCAGAGTTACATCTCAGTACCGCATATCATCCTCAGACCGACGGTCAGACGGAGTGGGTGAATCGTATTTTGGAAGATCTCTTGAGAGCATGTATATTGGATTTTGGTGGATCATGGGATGACCATTTGCATCTAGTAGAGTTTGCATATAATAATAGCTACCAATCCAGTATCGGCATGGCTCCGTTTGAAGCTTTGTATGGAAGACCGTGCAACTCACCATCATGTTGGATAGAGACTGGCGAGAAGTTTATGCTTGGACCAGATGTGGTGAGGGAAACTTCAGATAAGATTAAGATCATTCAACAACGAATGAAGGCTGCCCAAGATAGGCAGAAGAGTTATGCTGATAAGAGGAGAAGAGACTTAAAATTCTCCGTTGGCGACTTGGTGTTTGTCAAGATTTCTCCGTTGAAGAGCGTAATACGATTTGGCAGGAGAGGCAAGTTGGCACCAAGGTTCGTTGGCCCATTCCCTGTTCTTGAACCAGTCGGGAATTTGGCATACAGAATTGACTTACCAGAGAAGATGGCGGGAGTTCACAATGTATTTCATGTTTCCCAACTAAGGAAGTTTGTTCACGACTCAGATATGACTATTTCACCTGATCAGTTAGGGGACTTCGAAGTAGAACCCGAGGCAGTTGGGAACCGCAAGCCGGCCCATATTGTCGAGCACGACATGAAGCAACTTCGAAGGAAAGCGATGAAGCTAGTCAAGGTTCAGTGGAGCGAGGACGAGAATGATTGTACTTGGGAGACAGAGGAGAACATTAGGAAGGCATACCCAGAACTCTTTGCCTGGTAAGATTTTGACTTCGATTTAGTTTTCCGCATGCTGGGATAGGCTTGTTTACTTGTTTTGCATGTTTGATTGTTGTATGTAATTGTTAGGCATGCAGGATCTTTTGTATGTTTTGGGTTAAGGAATTTCGGGGACGAAATTTCTTAAGGGGGGGGGGGGGAGTGTAACGACCCGTATTCTACGCACCATAGGACCGTAGAATATTTGTTTCTTTCACATACGAAGTCGTATGGTCATGTAACTTTGGGAGACGACTATTGGGGTCATTTCCCACGTTCATGATTTTTCCCGATTTTTAAATGACCATTTTACCCCTAGTTGGTACTGTTTTGGCCATAACTTTTGACTGGAAAGGAATTTTGACCTGAAACCACTTCCATTGGCTCCGGATGATGGTTTACAATTCCGTAGAGTGGTCACATTAGCCAAACGGACTCACCGTTTGGGAGATATGGCTGAAACAAGTTCCAGATGGTGAAAAACAACTTAATTGGGCTTAACCGGGTGATTAGCAGCTAGGCCCAGAGGGGAATTTCGGGTTTAGAGGTATAGGAGGACTGATTAGGGTTATGAAATCACTTTCATTTCAGTTTTGAGCCGCCACAAACCTTCTTGAGACCCTAGTAATGGCTTCCATCTTCTAAAACCACTCCAAAACACATTTTAGTGAAGATTAAGCCTAGACTACATCAAAACAAGGCCAAATAGCAACAGAGCAAGGTTGGAGCTGCTGCTATACATAGGAATTCGACCCAAACAGAGAGTATTTCAGATTTGGTGTTTTATTTTGTGGTCAAGGTGAGTGATAGCATCGTTTTGACACTAATTACAGTTAATTAAGGGTGATTAGTGAAGATTAGCGAATTTATACACTAATAAATTCTGGAAAAATGTTTAGAAATTCTTAAATAATGTTTTATGCTTCTGTTAGAAATTTGGTTCGATTTGATTAAGTTTCGTTAACCCTATGATTAATTTTACTTAAACATGCTTAAGGGAAAATAAGGAGTTTTGGCCACTTCTGATCCATTTTGATTCATTTGAATTGTTGTTTGGTGTTTGTGGTTGCTCTTACATGTTGCTATGACTCTATGGTATGTTTTATGATTGATTAGAATAGTTAGATTGGTCGAAAACGCCGTCGAATGGCGTAGAAAGCTCGCTGGAAAGTTGCAGAAACGTGCAGGTTCCGAACCGGATCGGATCGGATCGGAGTAGGGGTCGGATCGGATTTGTGAACTGACCGAGGGAATTCGAACTGGATTGGAATTTGTCACTGGAGGAGGCTTGGCGAGAAGGAAGGCCGTTTACTTAGAGTTGGAGTGGACAAGGGGATCGGATCGGAAGAAAAATGGGGGCCAGATCGGATCGGACTGGAGCACCGGATGGGATGAAGATGAGGAGCATAGGGTCGGAACGGGGAAAGTAGAGGCTAGGACAAAGGATGGGATCAGGTTGGTGTACCGAACCGAGCCGGGGGGGGCACCCGAACTGAATGGAAAGACGACAAGGAACGAGGGTAATGACTACCGAACCAGACCGAATTCTAGGGCTGCTACTGCGCGGCAACTCTTCTGAGCACCCACTCCAATTCGACCAAACCCGAGATGCAAAGGAAGTCCAAATGAGAAGTTAGAGTTCAAGATTCAGATGGGAATCAACGAGTTCGCTTCATGGTTGGGCTTTGCTGCGGGACGCGTGCCAAGGGGTTATCGATGTCTATAGCTTTGGACCACTATGGTAGGAGGTATGAAGGCGGATTCAGGGCCATTATGGCATCGGTAGAACCAAGGGCTACGACCAATGAAGTGGGTCATTGAAATGTTTGGTCATGACTCCATGTGTTTAGCTTGGTCACAGCAGGGTTTCTACAAGTCGGGATTCGTCGTTACCTCAATTTGTCTAGTGTTCCAAAGTGGTAGATATCGTATGCTTTACGCACTGAGTGAGAGATGTGAGGATGGTTGCTATGGTTGATTTGTTTGCTATCATTATGACATGCACACCCCACCCCGTATTCTTACACTATTTATTATGGCACCTTAGAGTATTGTACGGTATGTGGTACTAACTCTTTGGTTGCAGGTCCAGGTTCAGGTATGGTTTAGTATACCTGTTATTATTCTATTTAAATGCTTATCGCTCATACCAGGCTTTATGTCTGACCCAGAGTTTTATGTCTCCTCTTATTACTCTGGGTGCTCACACGAGCAGACTAGAGACAGGTTAGCTGGAGATGCACGGGTAGATGATGCGGAGATGAGCAGGAGGCTTCCACGTAATATATATATATATATAGTATTCTCCCTGTGTTGTTGAAGATCACTGCTTGGGCATTGGTGGTGCATCTTCTACTTTAGTTTTCTTTTGTTTAGAGACAGTAAATTTGAAAAGTTGTAATAAGCTGTATTTGGATTTCCGCTGCTCTGATGATGATGTTGATTTTAGTTATCAGCTTATGCACTGTCTCACCTGTTTTATGTCAAGTATGTTATTATTATTATATTTTACTCCATGCGCTGTGAGACATTCTACAGGTTTCTTGTTAGTCAATTCTCTTCTTTCCTTCCTTCTGACGACCGTCCCGTGCTAGTTGGGCATGTGTACAACGCACTCTCGGAGGAAATGCAGGCTAGTGCGGGGCGGGCCGTCACAGCTTCTGTTGAAAAGCAGAGTCTTGTGGTTGATGATCAAAGCACAACTTTAATATTGCATAGCTTTGTGTAGTGTTAATTCGCGAGCCTCACACCCCGGTGTGACCCAGAAACGGGAGAGGACATCAGGGAGGGCATGCGTTTCCTTCTAGCAAGGAGTGGTGTCAGCATTTTACTAGCCCTGACATTTTATTTATGTGGATAATGGATTGCGAGGCGCCTCGGTTATATCGATCGTTCCGGGGCCGATAGTTTGGTCGGGATATGACCAGTTGACGACCCAAAGGGCGGGGAAACGCATTGTTCAGGCATTTTAATCCACTCCGTGTGGACCGGCCCTGACGATCCAAGTTGCAGTTGCGGCTGTTCCTGAGACACGTGCTAGAGCATCTCGAAGAGGTAAGAACGATCCCTTGCCTTGGTTCACAGATGGAAATCCAACTTCTAATACGTGACATTTGTGGATTTTGATTATAGAGCCTAGTATTGGCGACATGATATATGGTACCCATGCCGCCTAGGATTGATACATTTATATTTGAAGCTGTTTTATACACTATGCACTTATAATAGTATCAAATGATTTGTTCTAACGTACCAAGCATGTTTGGCTATTATAAGGTACAACCCTATCCCCCGGCTTGCGTTGCATTGTGTGATAGGACCTGGGTCTTATAATAGCTTCATTTTTCCAAAAAGCGTTGCGCTGTTTTGTTATATGCACTGGTATTCTTGGGAGGAAACTCGTTCCGTGTTATAGGCGTGGTCCCTTGATATATCTGATTTAAAGTAAAGTTTTAAATAACTGTTTTAGTTCTCATACCAGTCACATAACTGACCTGGAGTTTATTGTTTTAACCTAAACTCTGGGTGCCCCTATTATCCGCACGGGCAGCTAGTAGTTTTGGTTTTGTATATTTATATTCACAGGGCCCTGGTTTACAACTGGAATGATATTCGGAAAGCTCTGTATCCGTATATTATTTTCGGTTGTGTTTTGTATTATTTTTCCACTGCATTGTAATTTGTAAACCTCTGATATTTAGTAAATGTGTAATATTTATTCATACTCTGTATATTCTTGTATTCTGATGAAATTGTTGTAATAAGCAATGAAACGTTCTTCTGTTTGTGTTCTAATTCGTCTTGTCCTCAACTCAATCCAGGCTTTCCTTCATGGGGAAGTTCGGGTCGCTTCAATTGCTTTTGTGGGCTTCCCACATTCCTTTAGCTATATCACCTAAATAATTTTATGCTATCCTAACAATTTCTTCCCAAGTTATTATATTAGTATGTTTGGCTGAATAGTCTTACCGATTGCAGCACACCATTGTTCTAAGTAAGTATCTAATAACCGTGGATGACGTTCTATAACATTAAGAATCACATAATTTTCTAAAAAAAGTTTTTTGAGTATGTATTCTTTTTCCTGTAGTTTTTAAATTTTTATTTTCATTATTGTATGGATTCACGTCTACTCTTGTCGATGTCCTAGAGGATAAACCATTTTTGTATTGAATCTTTAGGATAAGTTACTGTAGAACTTTCTCCTTGTGCTTCCATTTGATCTCTTTGTTCAGTGTATTCACTTATTAGTTCATCAATTAATGAATCGTTATTTTGTTGTTTAACTATTCTATTATAATCTTCAAGAAAGGTTTCCAACATAGGTATTATTTTTGTTCTGATGTTGTTTTCATCATCTATGTAAATAAAAGCATTATTATCTATTTGATTATTTAGTCTATGTTGTTGCTCGAGTTCATATATTTCAAATGGTTTAAGGACCATTCCTAATTCTTTTGGATAAATTATTTTATCCATTATAAGCTATTTTGTAATTCTAAAGTTGGTTCATCATCAGTATTTATTTCTCCTTATTTAGAAGGTTCATAATCTTTAAATCTTAAAGATATAGCTCCATTAGGATTTGTGTATGCTACTACATCATTAGGTTTTAATGTATTTTTGTTTTCATTTGGATTTTGGATTTTCCATTCATGTCCTTCTAATATGGTAGAATCAATTTCCATCGGTTTGAAGAACCTAATTCCTGTAGAAGTTAGTGTTTTCATTACCTCGTCTAGTTTTATTTTTATTTTAAGGGTATATTTTGTCATACATTTTCTTAAAAAGGTTATGTCAAGTAAGATGTTTTTACCAGTAAAATTTTCAAATCCTTTTGCTTGAATAATTATTTTTATATGTCTATGAAAATCTGACAGTGTCATAGTAAAATTAGGTGAAATATAAACAATTCCAATATTATTCTTCATATCTACTTCTATTGTTCCAAAAATTGCTTTATCTTAGTCTCGGTGTCTTTCATCAATTAATAAAATTAATAATTTAGATCTTATTTTTTTTCTTACTAATCCTCTTACTACTATAACAATTAGTCCTAAGTGGATTAATTTATAATTTTGTATCCTTAGTTTTTTAATTGCTTCTGCTGACATTAAGTTTACAATTTGTTGATTTCCATTACTAATAGAAAGAATTTCTTCTTTGTGATGTCTATATAATCCAGTATTTATGGTAAATATTCCCATTCTATATAATTCTCTAGGATTTAAAGTATTTGGTTGATTGTTTGAAAATACTTCTAAATCACTGACTATATTTATTATTTCTTCTAATTGGGATTGTGAACTAGTTGATCTTCTTAGCATATTGTTAATCCATGTATCAGAGGCCATTTGGAAAAGCGTAGCGGCGGTAATATGCTACGTGATATAGCAGGGTTATAACAAAGTAATAGCAGGGTATAAACTGCATAGATACACACACATACAAAGTTTTTCGAAAATGATACACATAATAACATGTATGAAATAAATTCGTACCCTGCATGTCAAAAGGTATAGAATCTAGTATATTCCCATTATATAATCTATAAATTGAAGAAACTCACCATCATATATGTGAACTGTCAGCAACTCAGTGTCTAAATATATATGCACAACAATTTAGAGGTAAATAGTACACAAATGTTTCTAATAATGTTATCAATTACCATAAATTTCTAATATTCATGTAATGAATGTAGAAAGTTGTAACAGGAAATGAACCAGTGTTTCATGAGGCATTTCGATATTGACATGTTTTGAAAGACCTGTCTAACTCCTCCAAAAATACCAAAAAAATTTGTAGGAGTAGTATATATATGGACAACAAATCTACATAGACATTGGTAATTATTTTATTTAATTTAAGTAGTCGGTATGTTTGTAGTATTTAATAGATGTCCCTCGGTCACCAGCAGATAAAAATTTAATATGGACGACGAGTACTTCCTTATATAGTGTTTGTTATAGTGACGACAAATACTTCTGTATCAGATGCGAAGGAAGCAAAGAAATTCCCTTTTAGAACAATGAAAATTATGATATCAACACAACATGGAGAGACGATATCTTGCTATGTTGTATATGTCTTAGGCATTGTGTGTTAGTTGCGAAAAATATAAGGGAGGTATGTTATGATAATTTCTTAGACCATACATGTCTTGTTGTCCGCAAAACAACAATTCGTCAATATTTGAATTCAACAGGTTTAGATATCATGGAATAAGATCCTCCTGAATCCCTCAAGAGTCGATAGGGGATGAATATTTTTTTGTCATAGTAGCAACATTCATTGCCAATATGAATAGTGTTTTTAAGCTTGAAATAATATGATCGTAAGTTGTTCAGTTTTTTTATCTGTGATGATTTGAAATTGGAGCTTGTTGAATTTTGTTCCTTTGCAAAGCAAAAAAAGTTGCAGTATTTAATGATTTTTTTTAAATTACTCAGAATAATTATATCAAGAAAAAGGTCGAGCCTAAGGAAGAAATGAATGTTTTCAATCCACAACATTAGGTGGATTCGTCAAGCAGACTAACAAATGGAAAGATTTATGGAGCACCTCATGTAGATATTAATATTTTATATGGAGGTTCTCAGTCTTCTTCGGCTAGTGCTCATCAGGGATGTGCTTATGCTTCCATTTCATCTACCCAGCCAATACATTCACAATTTTCATTGGAAGAAGTTGTTCAACAGTATGAGCTATAAATATTAAATTTACAATCATTGTTGAATTTTTATGTGGTTATCTATTCTATTTCATATATCATGTTCAAATAGGGTATTGGATAATTGAAATAGTCCCCTGATATACCTATGTAGACCACTGCACAGCTCACCACCGACCATGTCGTAACGTCCTCTCAAATAACTGTGCCAACATCACCTTATATTTCTGATCAGTCCAAAGTGCCTACACATGTCACCATGCCTACACAGTTACAACAAACGGGGTGTTCTTCGTTCAATGATACATTTCCTTATTTAACAGGTTAGTATACTTTTATTCACGGTTTTTATTATTCATTACGGCTTTTATGTAATTTACGAGAGATGTTCCACTGTCTACAAAGTTGAACTTATGTATGCTTATCAAATTTGATTGTGGAAAATGAGACTAGTTGTTTTATGTAAGTACATAAATAGAATGAACCTTCAATGCAAACTTTTAATGGGTTAGAGCTCTGCCTCCTTTCTTCTTCTAGATCCCTTTCCTCTCATTTATCCATCACTTCCCCCTTGCCTTATAAAATTTCCTCCACCCTTTA
This sequence comes from Allium sativum, assembly GCA_030737875.1. Taxonomy (NCBI): domain Eukaryota; kingdom Viridiplantae; phylum Streptophyta; class Magnoliopsida; order Asparagales; family Amaryllidaceae; genus Allium; species Allium sativum. Next base: position 117,550,901 of record CM060925.1, read on the forward strand.
CTCTCTCGATCCACTTATTTATGTTGTTTTTGTTTTTTTCCTGCCTTTGCTCCAGTTATCTCTTTTCCTATTGCCATGGCATACATCTCCAGCATTATACTCTTGCCCCCACCACGTGCAATATAAATCTACCATGCACTTCTCTACGCCTCACTGTCTCTGTAATTCCTATCATCCTTGAGTTCCCCTATTGATTTCCGCTTATTGACATCTCCTCATGTGCGTTTTTACCTTTTCCCTCACCATTAAAGAAATACGTCCGCCTCCATATGCTAATTTCTATAACTACTAGCAAATCTTTTGAGTTTTCATGGGTGGTTGTCGGGTTTTGATTTTAACGAGTGCGAGTTGTCGTTCGGAGAGCTGTTAGTTATTGGGTGTAACATCTTCTGATAGGAGTATGGGTGATGGTTGAGGTTGTGGTTTCGTTCTCGCGGTTACTATAGGTAGTGTGTTAAAGTGAGTCACTTCCATATGAAGGCTGTTTTTTCATGGTTACATAATCAGAGAATAAAGCATATCATTGTTCAACTGTGCTTTTTTGAATTAACTACCCTTATATATGCTTTGTTTTTCTTATTTTTTTTTTGAATTTGTTCAGGAGGAAAATGTTGTAACTGTTGTGATTAATCCGATTCAAGACCACTCGAATCCGATATCTAAATAACAATGCGCTAGCGGAAGACTAGACCATTGTTAGACTTGCAAAAACAACCAAAGCAATAACTCTAGCCACAAACAAAGATCAACCAATCATGAACAATCCAAATCTCAATCTCAAGCAAGAAACTAATGACAAAGTAGCAAAAATAAATCACACAAGGATTTATAGTGGTTCCACTAACATCTTGTTAGTGTACATCCACTTTGGAGAGAGTATTTTATTACCATGATGAAAGGAATACAAGAGATTGATCCAATGATCACTATATTTCAACATAGAAAAGAGTTTGAGGAGAATAGAATTGAAGAATTGGAATTAGGTTATAAACCCTAATTCTACTTGAGAATAAACCCTTGATCCCAAATCAAGTTTTCAAGCTCTCTCTAATTCACATCAGAAAATAGCTTATATAGAGATTGGCCAATTACCCAAATTACCCCCGAATTAGTCACAAATCTGCTTACTAATTTCCAGGCCAAAAATAGCCCAATATTCGATCAGACGTCTGTCATCTTCCAGAGATTAATTGGGCATACGCAGTCAGCACAGATGTTTGTCCCTCATGTGTCAGACGTCTGTCTGAACTCTCAGGAAACCAATTCTGCAATCAGACGTCTGTCACTCCCTATGACAGACGTCTGTCCCTGTTCCCAGCTGATAGCAAACATCTTCCAGCTCATAACTCCTACATACGAGCTCCGATTTGAGAACGGTCACCTCCGACTCGAAGCTATCTTCATCCTCTTCAATCCAACATATAGTATCACATACTTCAACACTCCACCTCGATACTATAACCATCTCAACTCCAAACTCCAATGCCCCAAGCATTTCCTTCTACCTTCGACCAAGCAAACTTGAATGTTTCCCCAATGAGCTCCGGCATGGCCACCGCCCATTGCGCTACACCAACAAGTTCAGGCAAAGCCCCCACCCGCCAATGTAGTGTTGAAAACATTCAAACCAAAACCATCTCACCAAAAGACATTGTACTTGGGAGTGTAATGAGTACTTACCATGAAGATAGATTTCCAATCTCTCACCGCTATTCCTTTCCATCATCAACAAACAAAATCACTCTCTCCACCCCGTGCCACCCCATGGCACCTAGCAACTCAACAAGCGAATTAAGTTCGAGCAATGCTCGAACTTCCCATACGGCAATGCTTTCGTAAACATATCGACCACATTATCCTTTGTGTGCACTTTCCAAAGGTATACTAGCTTACCCTCATCCATGGCTACAAGAAATGACTCCCTCACCTCAATATGCTTGGTCCGTGAGCTAAACGCCAAATTCTCCGCCAAATGGATAACACTTTGGCTATCACATCGAACATCAACACTCTCATGTTCGAAACCCAAGTCACACAACAATCGCTTCAAATAAAGTGCTTCCTTGGCCGCTTCTACAGCGGCAGTCAACTCCGCCTCCGTTGTGGATAAAGCAACTACGGTTTGCAATCGCGATCTCCAACTAATGGCTGTCCCGCCAAGTGTGAAGACATACCCGGAAGTTGATTTCCTCCGATCCCTATCACCTGCGTAGTCCGAGTCACAATAACCAACCAACATGCAACTCCTATCATCACTACCGCCAAAGACAAGTCCATGAGATGCTGTGCCTTTCAAGTATCTCATAATAGCCTTCACGGCTTCCTAATGCGATTTCCCCGGATTAGCCATATACCGACTAACAACCCCGACGGCATTTGCAATATCGGGCCTTGTACACACCATTGCATACATCAAACTACCAACTGCACTTGCATATGTCACCTTTGCCATATAAGCCTTGTCTTTATCCCAATAGGTGATCCCTTCTACGAAAGCTTCATATGCAAAGGTAAAGGTGTATTTAATGCCTTTGCATCCTCCATGCTAAACCGGCAAAGCACTTTCTTAATGTATTCCTTTTGAGTCAATCTTAACTCAAAATGCTTTCGGTCCCTTCCAATTTCCATTCCCAAGATTTTTCTTGCTTCTCCAAGATCCTTCATCTCGAATTCCGATTTCAAAAGCATCTTTAACTTGTTGATTTCATTTTGATCCTTGGAAGCAATGAGCATATCGTCCACATACAAGAGTAAATACACCCAAAAATCATTTCTCAACCTCTTGAAATATACGCAAGCATCCTTGATGCTTCGATGGAAGCCACTTTCAAGCATGAAATGACCGAATCTCTTGTACCATTGTCTAGGTGATTGCTTCAACCCATATAGTGATTTCTTCAACTTGCAAACCAATTTAGACTTACCATCTACAACAAACCCTTCCGGTTGCTCCATGTAGATGTCTTCATCCAAGTCTCCATGTAAGAAGGCAGTTTTCACATCAAGTTGCTTCAACTCCAAGTCATGGATATCAACTATGGCTAGTAAAACCCGGATAGATGTATGACGAACCACCGGTGAAAAAATTTAATCATAATCCTTTCCTTTCCTTTGCCACTAACCTTGCATTATACCTTCCATCATCCTTCACCTTGTAAATCCATTTGCACCCTATAGCACGGTTTCCTTGAGGAAGTGGAACCAACTCCCCAGTTCGGTTCTTCATAAGCGATTGCATCTCTTCCTCCATGGCGCAAATTCACTTCGAGCTCTCTCTCAACTCCATGACGTCATCAAGGTCCATTGGCTCATCTTGGACTGCATTGAGAGCATAGTCCAAATGATCACAAAAGCTAAGGTAGTTCCAATCACCATATCTTTCGGGAGGCCTTATTGCACGTCGACCAACCCGAGTAGCAATACTATCACCCAAACTCCTTTCGGCTCCATCTTGAGTCGAAACTTCTCTATTATCATGTACATCACCAACATCACTAGAGGAACCATGTGGATTATGTGATGTTTCATCAACCGCTTCAACCCCACGATCTTATTCAACTTTACTACCACTTGGATGGAATGTGGGAATGACTTCCTTCTCCTTTGATTAACCATGAACCAAATCCGGAATGTCCGATGAGCTCTCATTCACCTTGGATAAAGCCGACTCATCAAAAGTGACATGACGAGAATTAACAACCATCTTCGTTTCCGGATTCCAAATCCGATAGCCTTTCACGCCATCTGTGAAACCAAGCAAGACCCCTTTGAATGCTCTAGCTCCAAGCTTATCATTCCGCGGATCATGCACATAAACCGGGCTACCAAACACACGAAGATATCTCAAGTCAGCACTCTTCCCTTTCCACACTTCCTTCGTAATTTTGTTACCAATGGCCGAGCATGGAATTTGATTCATAATATGCATCGCGATTGACAAAGCTTCGGCCCAAAATCCCTTAGACAAACCCGATGTCAATCTCAAGCATCGAGCTTTCTCAAGTAGAGTTCGTTCATTCTCTCCGTTACTCCATTAGATTGTGGATCTCTCGATGTAGTAAAATGTCTTCGGATTCCGTGATGCTTACAATACTCCAAGAATTCCCGGGAAACATATTCGCCGCCATTGTCGGTCCTTAACACCTTCAAAGTCTTACCACTCTCATTCTCAACAAGAGCCTTCCACACTTTGAACTTAGCAAATGCCTCCGACTTGGCCTTCATTACATACACCCATACCTTCCGAGACAAATCATCAATAAAAGAAATATAATACCTTGCTCCTCCCAAAGAAGCAACCGGTGTCGGTCCCCAAACATCCGAATGAACATACTCAGGAACCTCCTTTGAGTCATGCTTGCCTTCATCGAATGATACCCTTGTTTTCTTCCCCATGACACATTCCTCGCAAAACTCTATTTTGTTGAAACTCTCACCCTCGATCATCTCCCGCTTCCGAAGAATATCCAAACTCCTCTCCGAGACATGACCCAATCTCAAATGCCACAACTGTGTCGCATCCAAGTCACGAGAACTATCAACACCCACACAAGTCTCACCTCCTACGGTCACACCTTGAAGCAAATATATACCATGAGTCCTACAACCTTCATAACCACAAGTGCCCCCTTCGAAACCCTCAAGCAATCCTTATCGATAGTGATCTTGCATCCTAGAGAATCCAATTGCCCCAAAGATATAAGCGACTTTCTAAGTCCCGGAACATAGCTAACATTGGTGAGCGTGCGAACAACTCCATCAAACATCCTTATTTGCACGAAGCCACTACCCATCGACTTGCAAATAGCACCATTTCCCATAGCAATTGCATTCCCCTCTTTGACCTCAAAGGATGAAAAATAATTTCTATTTGGCTTCATATGATACGACGCACCCGAATTGAGAACCCATTCGTTACTCGAAACACCCGATGCTACTGCCGTCAACACATTCTCATCTATCTCACCATCCCTACTCTCCACCGCCACGGATGAAGACGCTACTTTTTTCTTATCTTTGTTCAGACATTCATTCTTCCAATGTCCTGGTTTCTTACAAATAAAGCACTTGCCATTTCTCTCTTTCGATTTGCCTCTTCCACTGGGTTTTCTTGATTTAGAATGCCCCCGGTTTCCTTTCTTCACATTCTTTTCTTTCCCCACAAACAACCCGTGACCACTACTAGCTCCACTACTACCCTCACTCATCTCCTTCATTTGATCTCTCAACTCCTCACAAAGAAGACCCGTCTTGACATCATATAGAGTCAAGGTATCCCGACCATAGATCAAACTATTTGAGAAACCCGTATAACGATCCGACAACAAACACAATAATATCATCACCATTTTCTCTTCCTCAAACTTCAAATCCATTCAAATGTGCCTTAAGCGAATTACCCTCCTTCATCTTGAAGGTGAAAAACGTTCGCAACAAGATCAAACGGTTAGTGAGCGACTTCTTCATATAAAGTTCTTCCAACTTGTCCCAAATACCTTTAGCGGTCGTCTCACCACTAATTTCAGAGATCACATTCTCCCCCGTAGCAAGTTGAAGAGTAGTGTAAGCCCATTCCTCCATCTCCTTTCTCTCAACATACGAGATATCACTTGGCAATAAGTGAGTATCATATACTACTCGGTGCACCCGATTCCGCCTAAGAACTGCTTTCGTTTTCCATTGCCACTTCTCAAAGTCATTATCACCATTCCACTTGTCAATAACCAATTGAGAACCCAACACCGCATACGAACCCCGAACATAAGGCGCCACACTATTCGGACTTCCGGTTGAAGGACTTACCGAGCTATTATCCGTCTCCGGCATTTTCACAAACACCTAACAAGCACAAAAACAGCTCTGATACTAACTGTTGTAACCATTGTGATTAATCCAATTCAAGACCACTCGAATCCGATATTTAAATCACAATGCGCTAGCGGAAGACTAGATCGTTGTTAGACTTGCAAAAACAACCAAAGCAACAACTCTAGCCACAAACAAAGATCAACCAATCAAGAACAATCCAAATCTCAATTTCAAGCAAGAAACTAATGACAAAGTAGCAAAAATAAATCACACAAGGATTTATAGTGGTTCCACTAACATCTTGTTAGTGTACATCCACTTTGGAGAGAGTATTTTATTACTATGATGAAAGGAATACAAGAGATTGATCCAATGATCACTATATTTCAATATAGAACAGAGTTTGAGGAGAATAGAATTGAAGAATTGGAATTAGGTTATAAACCCTAATTCACCCTTGAGAATAAACCCTTGATCCCAAATCAAGTTTTCAAGCTCTCTCTAATTCACATCAGAAAATAGCTTGTATAGAGGTTGGCCAATTACCCAAATTGCCCCTGAATTATTCACAAATCTGCTTGCTAATTTTCAGGCCAAAAATAGCCCAATACCCGATCAGACGTCTGTCGCATCGCCTGACATACGTCTGTCATCTTCCAGAGATTAATTGGGCATATGCACTCAGCATAGACGTCTGTTCCTTATGTGTCAGACGTCTGTCTAAACTCTCGGGAAACCAATTCCCTGCAGTCAGACGTCTGTCACTCCCTATGACAGACGTTTGCCGCTGTTCCCAGCTGACAGCAAACATCTTCCAGCTCATAACTCCTACATACGAGCTCCGATTTGCGAATGGTCACCTCCGACTCGAAGCTATCTTCATCCTCTTCAATCCAACATATAGTATCGCATACTTCAACAGAAAACCGACTGGAGTCGTTGAACCCTCCCTAGTGCACCTAGTCTAGTCCGCGAGCACCATATAAATGACTGATCTTAGCGTATGCACATGATAAGCTCTTAGCATGTCATTTCGGGTTTCAAACCTGCGCCATTGTTACCATGCTGCAAAGTATTTAACCACTGGGTTACTGCTGCGAACACATTTCTTAAATTATAGTTAATGCGAAAGTATTTTTTCCATTTTAAAAAAAGTTCCCACTTAATATACCTGCATGGCAACTACTTTCAATCTACTCCTTTGCTATGTTTATTTTTAAGTTGTTTTTGAATTGATCTTGAACAATCCCTTGGGTTAGGAACTTGTTAGAGATTTTGAATTTTCCAAACTCATGTTTTATGTTGTCCATGTTTTATGTATGTCATCATTTGTTGTTTTAGTACTGTGAGAATTTCGTATTTCATGGTTGTCTCAAAATCATTCCCAATTACTCATCCATAACCTTCCCAATTATTGCTTTTTCCCTCTATAACCTTCCCAATTATTCATCAAACTCAATATTACATGAATTCCATTCTTATTCTCCTCGGATATCACAGAGTCCAAGCTCTGACATATATACATATTCAACCAATGTTACTATGCAGAGATCTCTGTATTACAAGAAAATATATTATGTGGTGTACCTTGAACACATCCTCATTGTAAACTCTAGGACTGATCTGAAGCGTCCTATAGCCGTCGTTGCTAAAAGCCCAAGTCCTAACAACATTCAATCCATATTAATTGTGATGCTTGCGGAAATGCATTTGATACTTGGTATCTAATAGTAGAGTCTGCAACAGTGTACATGAGCCAATATGCATTGAACCCATTAACATAGAATGGTTGACCACTCAATGAGAAATTAACCCCATTAGTGGAGGCAAACCCTCCATTCTTGACACGTTTTGACTAATTGCAATACTACGTTGAAAAACTAGCAATGCTAAATGTGTATGTATTTGATGATTGGTCATTTTTTTCTTTGTTTTGTTTTGTCAGATGATATGCAAGTTGATTGTTGTAATTGGGGTAGAGATTTGGGAAGCTTGTATAGAGCTTAAATGCATGCATAGTTGAGTGAAACTACTATAGTATTCAAGTTTGAATCATATGCACTGAATTTTGATTACGTGGTTGAGAACTTATATTTTCTTTTCTTTTTGGTCAGAAAGTAATGTCTAAAGCGTGAGGGTTATAACAATCAGTTGTTCATTGTTTAGGGATCAAAGTATAAAGAAGAGTGAAGTAAATTAAGATGTGGGATAAGATTGAGAAATTTAATGAAGCAAAACTAAAGTTTTATGTTGATTATATTTGTGGATGTACAACTTACGCGCGAAGGCAGTTTGTCAGTATGCGATAAAACAATGACATTATGAACGAGAGAACTGAAAGTTTCAGCAAATAGTACGTACACTTAATATACTAGGAAAACGAACATCATAGAAGAAGTTTTTGTAGTGTCTTCCATCGAAGCTTTACGTGCATGTTACTGTACTCAATGAGATTGTTTTGTATACATGAAACTTGTAATGCATACAAAGTTAAGGCATACAAAGTTGTTGTGCCTAACTTGTTTATTACAATCTATGTACAAGTTGATGCACACAAATCTGCTGCGTCAAATCACGGTAACATATTAACTTGTAGACTAGTAACAAATTTTCATAATAAACAGTCTCATTATAGCTGTTGTTCTTATAGTATTTTTTATGTATTTTGTTTATCAGGTCACAAATCTATGCCAGTGGGAGCATATCCATCACAGTCACCTTTGCATTCGAACGCTTCCCAGACTGTGCAAAAGAATATGCCATTTTTTGAACTAATGCAACATCTTCCATATATGCAACAGTATTTAGCACATTTTATGCCTTATCAATCGCCTCAAAATCTCGAAGAACACAGTCATCATGAAGTTATAGAGTGATTGACGTTTCGACTTGCTTGCTTTGTTTTTCTTGTTGAAGGATCGTATGTATGCACATACATGTTAGTGGATTTTTTTCTTTTGTTTTTATTTCAATAGTTGCATGTATCTTTGTTCTATGAACAGGGGAAAATCTACTTTAGGCTGACAGCGGTCAGCTGACACCCCCTTCCTTCAAATACTGTGTGCTTGATAGTTTTTTGATGAAATTATGCACGATTATGTATATTTTATTAACACTATATGCAATATTCTGCCCCCTCTCAAATATTGATCCTTCTCAATTGGAGAGCTGGATTCACCCTTGTCTGTGAACATGTTGGACCAGTTTTTTTTCAATGAAATGAGTTTTGGACATACGTCTTTACTTTCTTGTTAATATATGTACAATGCATGTGTCCATGAATAGCAACTTTTGTGTAAGTGAATATATTTCGATATGTACGGAATTGTATTGTCGATATGGTAAATCCATGATATTCGTTTATCATTGTGGATATTTTATTGGTTTAAATTGTACAAATTTAAGACGGACGAAAGACAAAATATCAGTTTTTAAAATTCAGTTTCAAATATAATTAAGGCTGCAGTATCAGTCTTTACATTTTGAGGCTAAAACCTCAGTCTTAATATTTTTCGCGACTAAGAATTCAAAAAATGACATTTCAGTATTTGATCAGTCTTCAATTATGATTTAAAGACTGAATTGGTTAATTAAAAACTCAAATTGTTTGTCTTTAATTCAATATTTTTTGTAGTGATTCGTGAAGAAACTATTGTGCACGCATGCACTTGACATTACCCATGATCACCTGAACTTCTGCAACGACCCCACCATCACACTCTTTATCACTTCACACTTACATCAACATCCACCTCCAATCCTCCCCCGCTTTCGATCTAAATCTGGCGTCCAACTGCCAAGCTCCCTTTCCCCCCAAATGTCGCGATCACCAATCTATCATTGATCACCACAAAAATATTAGGTTTGTCTCGCATGTTGTTAAGGTAGAAACGACGGTTTACATATAAAGTCCCACATCACGGAATAAACTGAAAGAGTTGAGTACAAATATGAGTTGGTAGGCATGCAAGATCAGAGATTCTTTTTATCAAAAATGTGTATGTCAACTCGTATGCGTGCGCCATGCAGGAGGAGGAGATTTTGTTTCGACCGTCGTTATACAACAGTGGTATCGAAGACGAAGATTACGGACTGGGCCATACAAATAAGACAGTGCTCTCAAAAGATATCAGGTTAACCCATGCCTGAATGCTCTTCGCTTTCGTGGTCTCAACTCTAGTCTCTGATTCATTAACCACTTCCTCTACCGCTAGCAAAACCTAACCCAAGTACATCACGCAGTTTTGGTCATTACTGCTGTTTCCACACAAACTTAAATAAATTATTTCGATTGCTACTAAAACATGCCAAAAAAATGATCTAACCAATGGAAACACAATGTACAAGGTTTAATATTTTTAAGAATCATGTATATTTCTAGATTTTGATTTAATTACACGGAGGAACGTGGACATTGTCTTTTTGAGTTTCGTATTTGAGTAACTGCTTCTTGATTACTCCTATTATTTTCTAACAGAGATGAAACGTGCATTTGCAAGAAGAAACGAGACAGTTTGTTTTTCTTTCAAGCATCCCTCCTCCTTTATTTAGGTAATTTTTAATCTAATCCACAATTTTAGTAAGTTAATCCACCCTATTTTATAGGGATCGTTGACTTTTACTAAATTTTAAAATTTAATCAGTGTATCCACCTAAGGAAAAACATACGTATTTTCTTCCTCTCAGTCTTCTTCTCTGTGCTTTGCGTCGTTTTCTTGTTTCTGAAATTCTACCATCTAAATTCAAGTTTAAGTGGAGTAATTGGTTTAAGATAAAATGAATAAATATGACAGGTTGTTCATGTAAACATATAACTAATTAAAGTTCTGAACGAACATAATATTTACTGTGTGCATCAGCATTCCAAACATAAACCATAAAAGCAAAATTAAAAATTACATACCTAGTGTCATCAGATTCTGTTTTTTTTAATCTTTGCAACCTTCCATGAGTAATTCCTAACAAAACGTACGGAAAGGAAAGTAGAAGAATAGACCCCCAAAATATCTCGAATGGATTTTGAGGTATGGAAAGTGCCCAAAATCAGTGGGGAAGATAAAGGGGTAGGACTAAGATATATGCGGTGATGGAATAAGAGAAGCCGACGAGTACTTGGTCGGGGAGATGAAAACATTAGAATGGTTAGTAAGTTAATTATGCGTTTCTGATGTCTTTGTGATTGCATATGAGAAACAAAACAAAAGCTTGGTAATGCAACTTTGTGTAGATATCTAGGCTGATGGGGAATCGTTTCAGATCATTCATTGACTTCTGTTTAATTTGCAATTTTCGGGTTTCCTTCTTTTATATATGTTTGCTGCATTCGATTGTCCAGTAAAATGAGCCATTTTGTAATGTCATGGTAAAACAAGAATCACAAAAATCGATTGTAAGCTATATGATACGGTGAAATCTTTAAGTTAATCCACTGATCGATTAACTTATAAAATAGTTGTGGATTAACTTATTAAAGTAAAATGGTGGATTAACTTATTAAAACCGTGAATTAGAATAAAAATTACCCTTTATTTATAAGTGCGGGGAAAGATGACATAAATGCTTTTGAGGCGGGGTCTACACGCTGACGCACTCTTCGGACGATAATCATAGCTTGATGCAATAGGTAGGAATGTGGGCCATTGGCAAGTGACATCACTTCTTAATGTGCAACAGATCCATTTGGATTAAGGAAAAGTGTTTAACCTTACATGGTCATTGATCTTACTAGTAATGTCCTACTGGATGACAATTAGCATCATAGCTCATCCATTCATATGAATATTTAATCCGATTGAATGTTTTACTCTAATTTCAATGTAATACGTCTTCTTTCATTTGGGTTCGGTTTGAATCAGTATAACATATATTAAAGAAATATTAATAGTTGCAAAAATGACTACATCAATGAAACTTACACGTTCATTTTGATGTTTGATGTTAAGTAGCAACAGTAACTCATAAAACATGAAGCTAATCTATAGTATATGTATATGAAACACAAAGTCACTTGTCAATCATCTATAAAATCATCAATGTTCAAGACAATATCTTTGAAGGCTGCCGAGACAAATCCAAGGGTTCTACAGCTCAAATGCAAAATCCATGCAAATTCAAACAATCACAAGCACATTCAATCGACATATTAATGGATCAAACTTCGAAGTTCAAATTCAAACATCTTACAAAGTAGAAGAAAACCACACACCATGAAACAACACATCATATATATCGATCATTAAAACTTAGTGCATCATACTCTCATCCGGCTTCCCTTCTCCATCTTCACCATCAGCGCGATTCTTGTACCTTCCGCCGTTCAAAGATAAAGCCGGAGTCGTCCGATTGAGCAGGAGTTGGTCGAGGAAGCCAGCGAGAGCATCATGGTCGACGTCTTTGCTGAAGTTCCTCGATGCTTCGGAGCAGCTGTGGTTGCATGGCGTTGGCGGCGGCGGCGCAGGAGCACTGTTGTGGCTGCTTGAAGTGGAGGAAGAAGCCATGGCTGCAAGAACCTAGACCTAGTTGGTATGGGCTTGGTCAAATATATTGGATTGTTGCTTGCTGCCTGTGTGTAGGGTCGTTGAGAGATGCTTTTTTCTACTAAGGAGAGGGACAATACGAATTACAAAGCCTGAGTTTATTGAAATTGTTGACAAAGCATTCAGTCGGCTGTCCCACCTGGCTTAATAGCTTTTTTTTTTCCTCTCTTTTGTTTGTTGTTGTTGCTTTAAATGTGTACGAAACAAATTGCATGTAATGCGTTAATCATAGTTCTACTTTTCTTTTTCTGCATGCAGGGCCCTTGTTCTCCGTTATGATTTTCAATTCCTTTTGGGATATTGTTATAATTATCGAGAATTACGCGACAGCTGTTTGTTAATTCATTGTATTCTTTTTTTTTTCCTTTGCGGCTAATATTTTAACAGCTAACATGCTACTGTTGTACTTGAAACTGTTATATAAACTATCAGCTTATAATGCGTGTTCGTTGCTCATTATAGTGTTGTTTTGTGCTTTTTTTGTTTGCTTGCGGCTAAGCATATACATATATATATATATATATATATATATATATATATATATATATATATATATATATGCGAACGGCTCTAAGGACACAAAATTAGACATAAAATTGTGTAAAAGAAATTCTGGACCACAAGATTCGTTTGTCTTTACGTGTGAGGTGGAATTCAAGAGGAAAAAAAATCTGGATCACAAGATTCGTTTATCTTTACATGTGAGTTGGAATTCAGGGGGAGATCAAATGGTTCAGAATTTGTATGCTTAATTTTGTGTCCACATTTTGTGTTCATTTAGATTTTCTCTATATATATAGTTCCATAATCTATTTCCACACCTTGGATCCGTCAAGAAAGTGTCACACTCAAATGAATGTGATTTTCTGGTGCATTGGGTGTTTTGTCGTATTAATTTAATTTGAATTAACATTTTTGTAAATTAAGAAGTTGAACAAATGGTGTTTGTTTACAATAAATTATTTTGCATTTAGGTTGTGTTAAAGTGCTCTATATGATGGAGTTGACTGAATTGAATTTGAATCATTTTTAACACTACATGTTTTCGAAAATTGGTACGTATTATTCTCATTAAAGGTAAGTAATTAATTATAACTATTTAAATATAAAAAAGTCCACATGAACACACAACGGTGACAAAAATTGTGGACCATTAGATCTCCTCCTGAATTTAACCTTTGATGCAACGACAAATCCAATAGTCTAGAATTTGTATTAATTTTATGTCACTATCTTGTGTTCAAATCAATGTTTTAAATCTCGCAAATATCGTTCGAGATCTCGTTTTGGGTTCCTTTCGAAACGAAACAACAAATATCACTTTAAATCTCCTTTCGAATATGTCGCCCGAGATATTGCAATATCGAACGATATATCGACCGAGATGAAATACTGCAATATCGTCTGAGATCTTAGTTTTTTTTTGTTAAAATTTAAATTTGTGCCTGAACTGGAACTATAATTAAAAAACTCAAATCTAGCCATAACAATCTTATGTTATTTTACATTTTGCATGTTAAGTGACTGTATTGTATGTTCGTATATGTTTTACAATGCTTATAATTTTCATATTCGTCTTTTTACATATATGTTAATTATGAAGTTATGTATTTTATGGTCTATTTATGTTGAATTTTTTAATGTTTTGGTTCCTTTTAATGTATCCTGTCTAACAATATTTCTGTTTTAAGCATATTACAATTTAGAGTATGAATGATCTTTTGCAAAATAAAGAATAATAAAGTTATTTTGCATTTTAAGTTTAAGTTACTATGTTTTTAATAGCATTCATAAAAATCATTTTGTTAAAATATCATTTTTAACATATCATGTACCCTAAGATTGTTCCGATATGAACTTTCCGACCCGAGATGAAAATCCGAGATGAACTCCCGAGTTAGACTCATCTCGTCCGAGATCTCCCCCGACACGAGACCGAGTCTATAAAATCCCCGAGACGAAACGCGACCGATATCCGAGATTTAGAACCTTCGTTCAAATAGCCACTCCCTTTAAATATAAATCAATTTTATTTTAAAATATACATTTTAACTACTTTGCTCGCAGCATACAAATACATACCATTTTCACTCAACATTCCTATTCAAATTATTCACCATCGTCGGTCAAGAATGACAAAACATCATACTTCTATATTTATTAGTTATTAATAAAGCAAATTTCATCATTTATTTCTTAATTTTTTGCAATATGAATTAGCATGATATAGTTATGCGATAATTGACGTTTGAAAAATATAAATCATATGCATGGTTCTAAAACTTAGTTGTTGTTAGCCTTCTTTTTAGCAAGGCCGACCAAGAGTCTCAAAGTCTCAAATGCATGCCTAAATATAGGGTGGATCTCGACTCAAAGGAAATTGGATTTATAAGCATGGATATTGTATAAGATTTACCTGCGGATCGAACAAACATTTAGATCAGATCAAATGAATTTAAGGCACCAAATAGAAGGCCTCTGGCTCGAGTAAAATCCGGATCGAACGTCTAATCTGGTTCTCACTCGATCCCATTTAAAGCAGTTTCCCACGCGTCTACAACTTACTCCACGATCTACTGAAAGCCCAAAGTCTCTACCATGTGTTCCACGATCCAGTCCCACTTTCCACACGAAAATGTTGCCACTCACTACCGAAGAATGCAGATCGAAGGCTATCTATAGCAAACGATTCCTGCCTTAAATTTGAACCGTTACACCTATGAATACACGGTTTCAAGGCTGTTCCAGGGACTTTTGACACTTGAGAGGTTGAAACACTATATTTAGATTGCCATTTCTGTTTGACCCGAACTCTATTTCATTATATTTGAGTGATTTTCAGTAATTTTCGAGAGAACTTTGATTGTATCTTGAGTGTTTGAGAATTCAAGCCTTGTAATTGTAATTCCTGTTGAATAGATAAATTATAGTGGATGTAGGCTCATTAACGTCGAACCACTATAAATATTTTGTGTTTGATATTTTCCATGTTTTAATTTTAGTATTTCTTCACTTTTTCTCCATAAATACTAGTCTTGGGGTGTTAAAACCATTTTATGGTCTAACATTTTGGTGATTTCACTTAGAAATTCGATTTCTCGGCTTTTGGGATTATTTATCTACTGTTCGGATCGCCAAGTCCAAAGGAATAGTCCGTATTTCCATCACTACCGACATTTTCATGAATTTCGACAATTTCAATTAGTATGGTTTCGAAGGGAGATAGGAACCGGTAAGCTTCTCAGGGAGCATCGACCAGCGGAGGGCAGCAGATCAGTTCGTGGATCAAGCCAATAACAGGAGCCCCCGGATCGAACGATCTCGGGTCGAATATACCCGGTTCGAATTTGATATGATCCGAGCAATTGATTTTTGGGACTGCTGCTGCAACAATTAATCAGCCTCCTTCTTCAGCACTCATTACGCGGGATGACTTCGCACGTCTATTTTCCAGAGTGGAAGAAACCAATGCATCCCTGGAAACTCAGAGACGGGATAATGTTACAATGAAAAATGACATGGATACGATGGTCATGCAATGAGAGGAATTCTGAACCCCATCGCTAGGTAGTAGAGGGTTCATCCTCATATAAGGAAAATGAGTAGTCACCATGTCAGAGGAGACCATATGAAAGGCCTGAGAATCTTCAAAAACTTCAACTCGATACACTGCATTCTCACGAAGATGCGGCGATCGGCTCGGCCCTAGTGACCTTAGCTTAGCAGAACCTATTGCTCATGCCGATTCATGGATCCCGAATCCTTCTTAGGGAACGTAGCACTTCCCAAACCACTCATGCGGTCGTGCTTTCACTCACTCGTCCTGTGATTAACCGGGATCATAGGGGGAATGGAAGTTCTGCTCCGACGGCGAATCAGGCAACATTGCCTGAAACGGGGGAAGGGGGATCTTTGAGAGCTGAGAGCGCTGAGCCGGAACATGTGTTAACCAATGCAGAAGTAGCGGCAATGGTGCTTGATAATGAATGATAGTAGAGGGTACACAAACGAGGATTGGGGCATAGAGCGTAGCCACACTTCTTTTACAGACGACATCTTGGAAGCGCGGTTCCCAAGGAGATTTAACTTATCCACAATGAGTCATTATTCGGGTAAAACAGAGCCACGATGGCATCTGAAGCGCTACTCGTGGTATATAAATGCAACGGCGACTCCCGATGCCATAACATGTAAAGCTTTCCTAATATATCTCGAAGATATTTCAATGATGTGGTTTACCAGACTTCCTACTCAATCGGTTCCTAACTTTAAAGATTTAAGCAAGAAGTTTTTGAATCAATTCCGATTTCATGCGCTAAAGTTTAAGAATATTTTAGAGCTTTCTATTATTAAATAGGCCCATGAAGAATCTTTGAGGGGATACTTGGACTGCTTCAATATGGCTGTCACTGAAGTAAATAAACCCCAATCCAGAGACTGTTCTGATTGCAATAATTGATGGGGTAGACAAGTAAACGAAATTCAAAAGGTGTTTGGTTGGAAAACTTCTGTCACTATAGGGTTATTTTATGAGAAGGCAAATATACGTCTGTGACAAGAAGGCGTGTTCCTAAACCAAAAGAGGAGATCAAGCGAAGTTGCAAAAGAGGAGATTCAAAGCAATGTTGCTATAAGATAGTCTGGTGAAAGATCCATTAATATGGAAGTTAATTTAGGAAATCAAAGCAAGAAGAACGTCTATTACGATAAGAATGGCGACAAAGGAAATAAGAATCGAAAAGGGGATTCTAAGAAACGAACTCGGTTCTAGTCCTTTGAAAGTTATACGCCATTGAATGACACATTAAAAAACATATACCTGGATATGTGCAATGTGATGCAGTACAAGAATCCACCTCCGAGAGACTCGATGGAGAAAGAGCGCGAGACAGGAAAGTTTTTTATGTTTCATGGCCACTAGACAAATGAATATCGACATTTGAGAGATGTAACAGAGAAGTTGGTATGTGAAGGGAAGCTTGATGAATACATGATGGCCCTAAGGGACAGGGGACAAAGGGGTTCAACCCCAAATCAAGGTCAGGTGGCTCATAGAGCTACCACCTAGCAAAAAGGAAAAGGAATTATTATTAATACCATTGCCGGAGAACCACATCCGGCAAGGTTTAGTTCAAGAGCAATGGAGTAGTATGTTAATGCTACGAAGCATCTGGATCTGGGGGAGTGAAGTATTCCCGAAGATGCTACCCCAATCAAGCAGCAGAAAACGATAATGGACGACATCATTTTCCACAACCGAGAGAGTGTGGGAGTGGAAACTCCAAGTATAGATCCGTTGGTGATATCGACCATTATTGGCCCAACGACTGTGTGAAAGGTCCTTGTTTACTGCGGGAGTTCCATCAATATCTTATTCAAAAAAATTTTGATCAAATGAAGCTAGAAGCAAGAGATTTGAAATCATGCATGGGTGGATACGTGGTTTTAATGGTTTGACCACTACACCGGTATGAGTGGTCGATTTACCGGTGGATTCTCATGGGTGGATACGTGGTTTTAATGATTTCTCGGTAGTGACACTTTGACATTTCTCTTTCACGACTGTTAACTCCTTGCTTAAAATGTCAAGTTCTTTACGGAAATGGTTTTCTAGCTCGTCATACAGTTTTTTGTATTTCTCAACATCATGCTCTACGAGTGCTAACTTAGCCTGAGCCTCTTTGCACTCTTTCTCGGCAGCAGCCTTGCTCGACTTTTCAAAATCCCACATCTGCTTTTGGTTATCCAAGTCAACCTGAGGGCTCTCTTGATAACTTCAGAAAATTTCCAGACGAAAAGTCTCTTTATACTTCCCGTCAATGAAATCTATATGCTTCTTGACATCATCTGCCCAAGTTTCGGGAACTATTTGAAGGTTGGGACAATGTGCATATTCTCAAAGTGGAATCGAGGGAACTTCTCCTTCAGTTTTTTCAACCGCTCCGCTGTAGAAGCGTCATGTATAATGGGCCTTGAGGTAGAGATATCGGTGACTAGCGTTTAGATGAAACTACAACCGAACTTTCTCTCTCCTTGTGTTTCTCTTGGGTCCGAATGTTTTTTGAGGGGCATGTCTGGTGTTTGCGACTTTTTGATGAATGAGGAGTTTTTTAACTTGTTTATCTCCTTCACGAGGATCATGGTAGCTCTTGCATTTGTTGATGTTGGAGCGATCTAGGGATCGAGAACGTGAGGAGGGATAGTACTTCAATTAGTGATGCCTCATGTTTTCCCTATCACGATCATCTCTATAGTCGCATTCAGTGTCCGAATAAGATTTTGGTAAACTCTCACGAAGCCTCTTGTGGTCGTATCCATGATGGGACATGATTCCTGCAAATCAAAGCAAACCAGTATTAGAACTAGGGATATATGTAACAAGATTGGTGTTGTGACATGAAGTGCTAGCGTTGCGTGTGTGTCCTAAGTGACTCCCCGACGGACCGGAGCCTAAAGCTTGGCTAATGGGCGTCATCTTCCTCGTCTTGGTGGGTGTGACTTCCTCCTCAGAGGTAGGAAAGAAAAAATCAGAGACGATATATAGAGAAGAATATATAGTGTCGAACAGAGGAAGATCGCCCAAGCCTTGAATTGGAGACATAGGATTCTCTTGGCGAGAATTGTAGGTTGGTGATTTAGCATGAGGTGAAGTCTTGGGAGAGTGTTGCTTCTCTGTAGTGGATGTATCTTTCAGAGAAAGACCCCTAGGCTCCCCTTTAGTAACCTTATCTAGATGCTCTTACGTGAATACGTTTATAGGAGAGGGGCCTTTGAGTGTTTCACCGGTAGATTTCTCATGGGATTTCTCTCTTTCTCCAAACTGAGAATCCTGACTAGAACTTGCAAGGACTTTTCTTTTTGAGGCCTCCCCAACCTCAGATGATACTGCTATTTTCCCCCTGACTAAGGGCACGCTTCCAGTCCCCGCTGACAGCTTTTAACACTTAACAAAGCCGGTGGGGATTCCAGAGGAATCTGAGTTGGGGAACATATGCAAGATCACAACCTCCACCGATTCCTATACTTCGTTGCGCACTAAGCAAATGATACCAGTGAAGAAATTCGTCCATTAAGCAGCTTTTAACACTTAACAAAGCCGGTGGGGAATTCAATAAAACAGTCAGACGGTCTTGATACACTTGGCCTTGTAGTTTATTCGTATTCGGAACTGAAAATGATAACGAAAGGTCAGAAATCTTGCAAGCCAAGTTAACATAAGGAAAGTAGGACTTTGATCTTACTAGATTGAAGCCATCTCCTAGCACACCTGGCTTGGTTTTGAATGTAAAACCAATTGGGCCTTATATCGCCCACATTACTGAATCCCTCAACGATAATTTTCCTTTTAGATGCGGATTCAAAATAAAGGATGGAAGGAGTCCCGTCTTTCCGATGCTTAAATTATAGAAAAAGGTTATATCTTCATAGGTGGGCTCCACACCTCGGACTTCCATATTTGAAATGTACAAGGTGTACAAATATCAATACGCTGTCAGATGAAGCTGATGGGAGCTATTTTTAATAGCTTAAGAAAATCGATGATGAAAGGGTGAAACAGAGGAATGCTCCTAACCAAGCACATCTATCGGCTTATCGCCATGTATCCCTCTGGAGGAGTGCGAGGCCTATCTAAGACGTCGGCAACTGTAACACCCCACTCCCGCTATGATCACTCACTAAGGGAATGCCATAGCATCGGTGGAGTATTTTAGTGAATATAGAACAGAAAAATTACAACAAGACAGATATAAATAGTACTTGAAATTTTAAAACATCATCTCATAACAGCGGAAGTAAAACATGTCTGGTTACATCATAAAACCACAATAAAGGTCAAGTACAATATCCATCAAAATAAAGAAGTACATAATCCCACTCTCATACAATAGCCAAACAAAAGAAAAGATAACTGGATAACTGGAGCTTTACATCTATCCAAGCTCCTAAAGACTGGAACAGCAATCCGATCAAGCTCCACTACTGCTAGGATCCACCGTAGGACCTGAGGGTTGGGAAAAAGATAAAAACAACAGGGTCAGACATAAGTCTGAGCGAGTCCTATAACTTTAACAATACAATCGTTAAAGTAACCAGAGAAGACATAAACTGATATACGGTAACATATAGGGATGAATGGCTACCCTAAGCAGTCAACTAAACGAAGATAAAGGATAAAGACGCATCTACCCTCCCTAAGGTAAATTACTAAACTGCACCACACCAGTCGTTCCTAACTTAAAGGTTGATCCCACCCAAGGACTTATAAAATTTACTAATTAGTACCTGCGTACCCCTAGGTGACCAAGTAGGCGCCACGGGGCCCTACAATCCACTAGGTGTACACACTACTTCCCATTCGATCGGCTCCCTAACGTAGATACCCGTGCTGGCCCCACCGTGGGATGTATCATTCCCCAATGTGGCAACCTGATGGAACTAAAGGTGCACGGCTTATATCTACTCGATGCAACAACGGCTTACCTACCAGCCCGGGCCCACTCACGCATATGAAGCCCGTTGGACTTGCGTTGCCACCGCTAACCCGTTTGCCTCTTACAGTCAAGCCCAGTATGCGTGTCCCGTCCTCGACATGGGTCGAGCCCACAAAGATACGTATGGGTTACTGGTTGAAATGGGCCTCCACAAGCTACCCACCTAAGCTTGTCCCTTTTTCTAGTATATCCCACTTAACCCTTTAATCATGTTTTAATTACATGTTCCATTTTGGTTAAGTATTCTAATCGTATTTTCTATTGCCACCCAAGGCAACCACTAGATTTTCTCATGCCACCCGAGGCACCCACTTAACCCCTCATGTCCCTCTACATGCTAATGTGGTTAAGTGTTTCTTAATTAATTAATTAAGAACGTAACCTTTGTAAAGACCTCTCACATTAGACTGTCTTTTATGACCGCTGGTTAAGCCGGTTGGGTCCGGGCAGCCTTATGTCATAACAGAGTCTAACCTCGTGTCTTTACATTAATTACGTATTTAGTTTGTGCCTAAGACCTCTCACATTGGGCTAACATTTGTAGCAACTGGTTAAGCCGGTTGGGTCCGGGCAGTTTTACGCTACAACTGAGTCCAACCTCGTGTCTTAGTCAATTAATTACACCTAATTAATCACCCTCATAATTTTATATTAATTATCCCTAATTAATCAAGTTTTCTTAACATGGGTAGACCTAACTTAATAGGTAAATTCCCATGGGGTAGACCTAACTCAATAGGTAAATTCCCAACACATAGTATGGGTACACCTAACCAAATAGGCAAATTCCCATACTATGTTTATTTATTTTGTGTTATGCATAATTATATTAATTTCACACAATCTTATTAACTTATGCATTTAATTACCCCATCGTTCCCACGTAATTTCGTTCATGATATAACACATATAAAAGGTGTCAACTTGCATATGAATGAACATGTTTCAAAGGTGCCATCTTGCATATTAACAAACACATAACTTGCATATGAACTTGCATAACATGTCACATAACTTGCATATAATATGTCACATAACTTACATATTCATTTTGCATAACAAACTTGCATATTAGCTTATAGACTTGCATAATGTGTCATCATGAACTTGCATATTAATAAACATGTAACTTGCATATTTACATACATGTAACTCGCATATTAACAAACATGTAACTTGCATATAAAGAAACATGTAACTTGCATATTTACATACATGTAACTTGCATATTAACAAACATGTAACTTGCATATAAAGAAACATGTAACTTGCATATTTACATACATGTAACTTGCATATTAACAAACATGTAACTTGCATATTTACATACATGTAACTTGCATAGCATATTACCATGAACTTGCATAACATGCATATGATTACATAGCCCACAACTTGCATATTTAGCATCATGCAAACATAACATACATCATATTAAACTTGCATAAGCTTACATACTCAACATGCATAAACATAAGATTAATGCTAACATCATATCATATGATTCAAAGCTCATTAACCCACATACAAAACCATAAATCTCATCACATCTCATCTAATTAGTTTACCAAAAGATCATCAAAGTGATAGAAACTCACAACTAGCAACTTTGAACACCAAATGAAGAAGATTAAGATGCTAAGAAGGGATTAGAAGTTGATTAGAGAGTGATTAGTATGCAACCCTCTTCATAAAATTAGTGGAGGCCATGAGAGCTAGCATTTTGCCATAGTTTAGTCACTAGGTTTAATTATGAATGAATTAGGGTAGGTTAGGGTCTTATTTATAGATTAGGCAAGTGTTTTAGGCCATAGGATTAACCCTAGATTCAATCCAAGCCATCAAAGCATGTCTTGGGGAAGAAGTCAAGTGTAGGAACCATCTAGGGCCTTTAGATTAAAGATGGACCATGAGAACCATTCAAATGCAAAATCTGCACTTGAGCGAATCGGCCCACGGGTTGACAGCCAAACACCCTGGATTAACCCCTAGTCGACCCAGCGGGCTCGGGTCGACTTCAAAAATCGGCCGGTTCGGTTATTCCC
This sequence comes from Allium sativum, assembly GCA_030737875.1. Taxonomy (NCBI): domain Eukaryota; kingdom Viridiplantae; phylum Streptophyta; class Magnoliopsida; order Asparagales; family Amaryllidaceae; genus Allium; species Allium sativum. The sequence goes on from CM060925.1 coordinate 117,573,782, forward strand.
CTCTCCCAATTCGCTGTTTTGAGCATTTTTGCATATTTATTTATTAAATTTTCAATTATATATATATATATATATCAATATATATATATATATATATATATCTACACAACCCATTTCACTTAATTAAGTATACTTTAATTTGGGAATTTTCGTGAAACTTCGCGAGGCCATATCTTGGTCATACGGACTCCGATTTTCGAAAACTCGGACTCTATTTCGCGTATTTTTCCGAGACGAACGCAATGGCATAGCCCGTTTCCCTTGATTCCCATTTTAGAATTAAATTCTGCCTCGATTTATGTTATTACAGGTTATTGAAAATACGGGTTGTTACATTCTCCCCTCCTTAAAGGATTTCGTCCCCGAAATCTTCAAGTTAGGAAGAACGTATCCTACCATCCAATCATCCATCTACTCAAAGCATCATCCACGAGCAATCATTGTCCTTACAAGATTCTAAATGCTGGATGGATATATGCAAAAGTGTGTGTATATGTACTTACCTAATGCGAAAATCAGGCGGTTACTGATACAGTAAACCTCCTTAATGCAAACCATGATAGTGCCATGCATCCAATATGTATGCGAAACCCTATTGACACATACAAATTTCTACATGCGTGCACAACCATACACCAAAATGCATCATCCATATGATAACACAGCCATGATACATCCATCAATCTAACTACCACATCCATTTATGCAATATGCAACATGAAGTGACTGAGCCGATCTAGTGCCTAATGTGTGTGTATATGCATCCACGAGCAACCACTAGCAAACAATTGCATCCATATGCATCCATCAACCATAACATGTTTCAAACACATGTTTCAACCATAGGTTTTACCCTATCTAAAGGTCATAGGTATTAGCGAGAGGATATACTAAAGATAAGATAAGTACTAGACAAGCAATAAAGGAGAAGTTAAAAGACATACTCTCAAAAAGAAATGGATACAAAGAACGCATCTTTGCTTCCGTCTCCCAAGTAGCATTGCTTTCGTCATCTCCCCATTGCACTTTAACTAGCTGAACTTCTCTGTTCCTCAACTTCCTAGTTTCTGACCCAAGGATGCGAGTAGGAGCTCGTCGAATCGTCGCATCACGCTCTACCTCTACATCTCTAAGCAAGCTCGGCTCTACCACCTCCGCGGTCTCATGTAAGCACTTCCTCAAATGTGATACATGGAATACATCATGAACACCACTAAGTCTGTCGGGCAACTCCACCCTATATGCCATCCGTCCAATCCTTTCCTTAATAGGAAACGGCCCAACAAATCTCGGTGCTAACTTCTCTACGGACCCAAAGCGAACAACATTTCTCAATGGAGATACTTTGACAAAAACCATGTCCCCAACCTCAAACTCAAGATCCGTCCTTCTCCGATCCGCATAAGATTTCTGTCTATCTTGCGCTGCTTTCATCCTTTTTCGAATTAAATCAATCTTCTCTGAAGTCTCTCTAACCATATCCGGCCCAAGCAAGATCTTATCCGTAGATTCCCACCAACATGTAGGAGATCGACAAGGCCTTCCATAAAGAGCTTCGAAAGGAGCCATACCAATACTGGACTGAAAGCTGTTATTATATGCGAACCCCACCAAAGGAAGATGTTCTTCCCATGTACCTCCAAAATCCAAGATACAAAGCCTCAAAAGATCTTCTAAGATACGGTTCACCCTCTCAGTCTGACCGTCCGTCTGAGGATGATATGCGGTGCTCAAACACAACTGAGTCCCTACCGCCTCTTGCAAACTTCTCCAAAACTCACTAGTGAAAATAGGATCTCGATCACTCACAATGCTGGATGGTACGCCATGCAATCTAACAATCTCTCTAACATAGACTGAAGCAAGCCATGGAGCGGTCCTCTTACTCTTTACGGGTATAAAATGGGCACTCTTGGTAAGTCTGTCTACCACAACCCAAATTCCCGTATTGCCCTTCCTCGATCTCGGTAACCCGTCGATGAAATCCATCGAGACACTATCCCACTTCCACTGTGGAACTTCCAATGGGTGTAGCAACCCACCGGGTTTCCTTTGCTCCACTTTAACTTGTTGGCACACTAAGCATCTAGCCACATACTCGGCCACATCTTTCTTCATACCGGCCCAGAAGAAAACTCTCTTCATGTCTTGGTACATTTTGTCTCCACCGGGATGAATAGTCATTCTTGAACGATGTGCATCATCCAAAATAGCCTTCTTCAAACCCTCATCTTGCGGTACACAAAGTCTACCGTCTCTATGCAACCATCCCTTATCATCTATGGTGTATCTACCCAAATGGCTGGACGACTCCCCTCTTATAAGCTTCTCTACCAACACAACCAACTGTGGGTCGTCTCGCTGAGCCTCGCCAATCCGTCTCAAAAGAGTAGGTCTAACCTCCAAGGATGCCAACAAACCAGGTACAAAATCAACAGAAGGTCTGAAGTCAAACAAAGAAAGAAACTCCAAGCTTCGTCGTTCCACGAACAATGGACTCAAAGATAGCCTTTTTCTACTTAAGGCGTCTGCCACCACGTTACCCTTACCAGGGGTATACGCTATCTCGAAATCATAGGATGCTAAGAACTCCATCCACCTTTGCTGTCTTAAGTTTAAATCCTTCTGAGAGAATAAGTACTTCAATGATTTATGGTCGGTGAACAACTCGAATCTCTCACCAAGAAGATAATGGCGCCAAGACTTAAGTGCGAAAACAATCGCGGCCAACTCTAGATCATGGGTAGGGTAATTCTTCTCATGCACTCTCAATTGTCTCCCTCCATAGGCTATTACCCTTCCCTCCTGCATCAAGACTGCGCCTAATCCTGTTCCACAAGCATCGGTATAAACAACAAACGGCTTACTCCCATCCGGGAGCACTAAAACTGGATCGGTGGTCAAAGCTCTCTTTAACCGTCGGAAAGCATCATCACAATCTACATCCCACGAGAAAACCAGATTCTTTTTCGTCAAGCGGGTTAATGGGGCTGATATCTTCGCGAAGTCTTTGATGAACTTCCTATAATATCCTGCCAACCCCAAGAAACTTCTTACCTCGGTAGCATTTCTAGGAACTTTCCAATCCTGGATAGATACTATCTTTGCGGGATCCACAGCTATCCCTTCCTTAGAGACCACATGCCCTAAGAATCGCACTTCTCTTCTCCAAAAATGGCATTTAGAGAATTTAGCTTTAAGACTATGCGCTCGAAGAGTCTCCAACACTTCCTTGAGATGTAAGGCATGCTCTTCTTCATTCTTGGAAAAGACCAAGATGTCATCCACAAAAACTACTACAAACTTATTCAGATACTCTCTGAACACTCTACTCATGAGATCAACAAAGTATGCGGGGGCGTTTGTCAACCCAAATGGCATCACTAGCCACTCATAAAAACCATCCGGAGTCCGGAAAGCAGTCTTCTCTATACTGTCCTCCGCCACTCTTAACTGATGAAACCCTGTAGCTAAGTCCATCTGCGAAAATACTGACGCGCCAACCAACTGATCAAAGAGATCATCTATCCTCGGTAATGGGTGTCTATTCTTCTTCGTGAGCTTATTAAGTTCTCTATAATCCACACAAAGTCTGAGGGACCCATCCGCCTTCGTGGCAAACACTACTGGAGCTCCCCACTCCGATATACTTCGCCTTATGAACCCCTTCTCAAGCAACTCCCCTACTTGCTTATGAAGTTCTCTTCTCTCACGAGGAGCCATGTGGCGTACTGGCAAAGACACTGGTTTGGCATTATCCACCAAATAAATTCGGAAATCTATCTCCCGCTTCGGAGGCAAACCCTTTACTTCTTCAAACACATCCGGATATTCCCGGACTACTCTGACAGAACACAAACTCTCGACCGAAGCATCGAGCGATTCAAGATAACTTAGCAAAACAGATTCCATGGGATTGCAAGAGATCTCGAGAGTGTTACCCAAGCGGGTCATGAGCCTGACAACTCTCCTTTCGCAATCAAGAACGGCACCATTACTGGATAACCAGTCCATGCCCAAGATCAACCCATAGCCCGTGAAGCCCAATACAAAAGCATCACATCTAAACTCAACGCTAAGTATAGAAATCTTCAAACCCAAACATATCATAGACAGATATATGGAGCCCCCAATTGGGTTTGAGACAACCAAGGGATCATCAACTAGACTGGTGTCTAAGTGCAGTGACTCAACTAACGATGATGAGATAAAAGAATGCGATGCGCCAGAGTCAAACAAAGTACGAACTGGATGATCAAACAGAAAAACCAGACTTTCAACGGAAATAGTTCTACCTCTCTGCTGAATCGGTGGAACTGAGAGAACCTGAACTTGCCCCCCTGACTGAGGTGGTGCTATAAGAGCTTGCACCTGGCCTCCTGAGGTAGACCCCGTCTTCTGCCCCTTCTTTGGGCAGTTTTTCACAAGATGCCCTGCTTCACCACAATGAAAGCAACCGGTCTTCTTCTTTTTGCGACAATCCTTACTAAGGTGTCCTGGTGTTCCACAATTGAAGCACTTCTTCTTCGTCTTCTTTTTGTCACCATTGCCTTTTCCGCCCTTGCCTTGTTGTTGCTGTTGCGGTTTCTTCTGATCCCCCTTTTTCTCTGGTGCCTTAGAATTCTTATCATCCTCATGCATAAGTGCCATGTAGACAAGCTTCTCAAAAGTGGCCCCCATAGGAATGTGAGTCATAGCTATTCCTTGCAATGGTTCGTTCAAGCCTCTAACGAACCTCAAAGCCTTCTTCTCCGGTGTATTCACCAACTCTATGCCAAACCTTGCTAATTGATTGAATTTGTTGACATATTCTTTCACCGTGAGATTCCCTTGCTTCAAATTCAAGAACTTCTCCATAAACAGATTCTCTTCCGCCCTTGAGAGAAACTTAGCCCCAAACCTTTGCTTAAAATCTGCCCAAGAGTCAACAGGGCGTTCTCCATTAGTGACCTCCCACCAGAATGAGGCCTCTCCCTTCATTAACCAAGCCGCCAACTTGACTTTCTTTCCCTCTTCCACTTCAAAGATATCTAGCAACTCTTCCACTTCCTTAAGCCAATCTCTAGCCTCTACGAAAGTCTCTGAACCAAGAAAAGGTTTTCCTCCTATAGCCTTGAACTCCTTGCAAACCTTAGCAAAATTATCCACTCTAGGCTGAGGAGGAGGAGCGGTTGTCTCTGGTGTAGTAGCATTGGCCGGACCCGCAGCCGCGGCCCTAGCCTCTTGCAACCTCCTATACCATAGTGGTATAACTAAACCCTCCGGGATGTTAAGATCTTCAGCCATGCTGAAACGAAAGAGGAAAGATTCAAAAAGGAGATTCCGAAAGATAAAGATATGGCTATTGGGGATTATGCTTTTCTTTTTCAAAAACTTTTTCTCTTAGAAGACATGCTTTTAAAAATACTTTCTTCGAAAATACTCTTAGAAAGTAGTTTTTCTCAAAAATTTTATCTGTTCTGGTAACCTTAAGCTCTGATACCACGTGTAACACCCCACTCCCGCTATGATCACTCACTAAGGGAATGCCATAGCATCGGTGGAGTATTTTAGTGAATATAGAACAGAAAAATTACAACAAGACAGATATAAATAGTACTTGAAATTTTAAAACATCATCTCATAACAGCGGAAGTAAAACATGTCTGGTTACATCATAAAACCACAATAAAGGTCAAGTACAATATCCATCAAAATAAAGAAGTACATAATCCCACTCTCATACAATAGCCAAACAAAAGAAAAGATAACTGGATAACTGGAGCTTTACATCTATCCAAGCTCCTAAAGACTGGAACAGCAATCCGATCAAGCTCCACTACTGCTAGGATCCACCGTAGGACCTGAGGGTTGGGAAAAAGATAAAAACAACAGGGTCAGACATAAGTCTGAGCGAGTCCTATAACTTTAACAATACAATCGTTAAAGTAACCAGAGAAGACATAAACTGATATACGGTAACATATAGGGATGAATGGCTACCCTAAGCAGTCAACTAAACGAAGATAAAGGATAAAGACGCATCTACCCTCCCTAAGGTAAATTACTAAACTGCACCACACCAGTCGTTCCTAACTTAAAGGTTGATCCCACCCAAGGACTTATAAAATTTACTAATTAGTACCTGCGTACCCCTAGGTGACCAAGTAGGCGCCACGGGGCCCTACAATCCACTAGGTGTACACACTACTTCCCATTCGATCGGCTCCCTAACGTAGATACCCGTGCTGGCCCCACCGTGGGATGTATCATTCCCCAATGTGGCAACCTGATGGAACTAAAGGTGCACGGCTTATATCTACTCGATGCAACAACGGCTTACCTACCAGCCCGGGCCCACTCACGCATATGAAGCCCGTTGGACTTGCGTTGCCACCGCTAACCCGTTTGCCTCTTACAGTCAAGCCCAGTATGCGTGTCCCGTCCTCGACATGGGTCGAGCCCACAAAGATACGTATGGGTTACTGGTTGAAATGGGCCTCCACAAGCTACCCACCTAAGCTTGTCCCTTTTTCTAGTATATCCCACTTAACCCTTTAATCATGTTTTAATTACATGTTCCATTTTGGTTAAGTATTCTAATCGTATTTTCTATTGCCACCCAAGGCAACCACTAGATTTTCTCATGCCACCCGAGGCACCCACTTAACCCCTCATGTCCCTCTACATGCTAATGTGGTTAAGTGTTTCTTAATTAATTAATTAAGAACGTAACCTTTGTAAAGACCTCTCACATTAGACTGTCTTTTATGACCGCTGGTTAAGCCGGTTGGGTCCGGGCAGCCTTATGTCATAACAGAGTCTAACCTCGTGTCTTTACATTAATTACGTATTTAGTTTGTGCCTAAGACCTCTCACATTGGGCTAACATTTGTAGCAACTGGTTAAGCCGGTTGGGTCCGGGCAGTTTTACGCTACAACTGAGTCCAACCTCGTGTCTTAGTCAATTAATTACACCTAATTAATCACCCTCATAATTTTATATTAATTATCCCTAATTAATCAAGTTTTCTTAACATGGGTAGACCTAACTTAATAGGTAAATTCCCATGGGGTAGACCTAACTCAATAGGTAAATTCCCAACACATAGTATGGGTACACCTAACCAAATAGGCAAATTCCCATACTATGTTTATTTATTTTGTGTTATGCATAATTATATTAATTTCACACAATCTTATTAACTTATGCATTTAATTACCCCATCGTTCCCACGTAATTTCGTTCATGATATAACACATATAAAAGGTGTCAACTTGCATATGAATGAACATGTTTCAAAGGTGCCATCTTGCATATTAACAAACACATAACTTGCATATGAACTTGCATAACATGTCACATAACTTGCATATAATATGTCACATAACTTACATATTCATTTTGCATAACAAACTTGCATATTAGCTTATAGACTTGCATAATGTGTCATCATGAACTTGCATATTAATAAACATGTAACTTGCATATTTACATACATGTAACTCGCATATTAACAAACATGTAACTTGCATATAAAGAAACATGTAACTTGCATATTTACATACATGTAACTTGCATATTAACAAACATGTAACTTGCATATAAAGAAACATGTAACTTGCATATTTACATACATGTAACTTGCATATTAACAAACATGTAACTTGCATATTTACATACATGTAACTTGCATAGCATATTACCATGAACTTGCATAACATGCATATGATTACATAGCCCACAACTTGCATATTTAGCATCATGCAAACATAACATACATCATATTAAACTTGCATAAGCTTACATACTCAACATGCATAAACATAAGATTAATGCTAACATCATATCATATGATTCAAAGCTCATTAACCCACATACAAAACCATAAATCTCATCACATCTCATCTAATTAGTTTACCAAAAGATCATCAAAGTGATAGAAACTCACAACTAGCAACTTTGAACACCAAATGAAGAAGATTAAGATGCTAAGAAGGGATTAGAAGTTGATTAGAGAGTGATTAGTATGCAACCCTCTTCATAAAATTAGTGGAGGCCATGAGAGCTAGCATTTTGCCATAGTTTAGTCACTAGGTTTAATTATGAATGAATTAGGGTAGGTTAGGGTCTTATTTATAGATTAGGCAAGTGTTTTAGGCCATAGGATTAACCCTAGATTCAATCCAAGCCATCAAAGCATGTCTTGGGGAAGAAGTCAAGTGTAGGAACCATCTAGGGCCTTTAGATTAAAGATGGACCATGAGAACCATTCAAATGCAAAATCTGCACTTGAGCGAATCGGCCCACGGGTTGACAGCCAAACACCCTGGATTAACCCCTAGTCGACCCAGCGGGCTCGGGTCGACTTCAAAAATCGGCCGGTTCGGTTATTCCCCTCTCCCAATTCGCTGTTTTGAGCATTTTTGCATATTTATTTATTAAATTTTCAATTATATATATATATATATCAATATATATATATATATATATATATATATATATATATATCTACACAACCCATTTCACTTAATTAAGTATACTTTAATTTGGGAATTTTCGTGAAACTTCGCGAGGCCATATCTTGGTCATACGGACTCCGATTTTCGAAAACTCGGACTCTATTTCGCGTATTTTTCCGAGACGAACGCAATGGCATAGCCCGTTTCCCTTGATTCCCATTTTAGAATTAAATTCTGCCTCGATTTATGTTATTACAGGTTATTGAAAATACGGGTTGTTACAGCAACTAGAACCTCATCCCAAGATATCTCATGTTTTATACATAGTCGTTGAAGTCTTGACTCATCAGTAGTGGATACCCAAGAGTCATGGGGTTCTTCCAAAAAGACTGCATCGTTGAATGTGTCGGAAGCTCTATTGTCTCCTACCTCCCTATCCATAAAAATTCCTTCTTTGGAGGATTTTAACTCCTCGTGGATATCAACATCAAATTCTGGATCAGTGTCATCAGAATTAGAATTCGATGGATGTATGTATGTGTTTTCATGCTTATCGACCTGGATACATGTATGTATGTGTGGGAGTCATATTGATTGCCTATGTTTGGATCGAATTTCTAGATCGAGTACCGTGTATCAATCCTATTGGATCAGAAGGCTCGAATCAAATAGCTTCGGATTGAAAATATTCATTCCGAGCTCATGAAGCACTAGACATTTATACCCGTTTTGATTTTCTGGTCCACCCATCCATACAAATCGAGCGCAACAACCTTCTTTTCTCTCCTCCTTCATCACCGAAGACCCATTGCATTCATGTTCGTCTCCAACCCACAAAAATGAAGATCGATCCCCTAAGCCAACACCTTCAATGTTGCTAGCAAATCGGAAACACCACCACCATCATCAATGGCGATCCCGACATCACCAGCGATGGTGACGATCCCGAAGACTCAAAACACCATCGTCATGACAAAATTGAAGGAAATCAACATGATCTCGAGTTTAAATTCATACGAGACTTCGAGTTAGTACATGAATTAAGGGAGTCATTGCACGAATAAGACTAATCATCTTCCCCGAAACGATGGATCATGTATACTTTTCAGAGCATGAGAGGTAAACTGTATCGAGCGTACTCCGGGTCTAACCAATCGTCCGAGCACGAGTTTCGATCCGAACAAAAAAATCGAAAACTAGAAGAAATCAAAAGAAAATGAGAGTCCTGATTATTATTTCGTGCTTTTGGTGGTGAGACATCTTCATGTGACCTGATTAAATTTCAATAATAAGAAAAAATTATGTGGAAAAGACTTGTATGTGTTTTAGTATGTACAAGAACCGACAAATTGGCACAGTTTAAATGGGTAATTCCAACCTTTTGAATCGACAACGGTTTGAAGAATTTACCTATGTGTTAGTCTACACTCCAATTGAAGGTGCTGATTTGCCTATTGCAACAAAGAAAATTATGTGTGTAGTCTTCTATTTATACATGACACAAGGAATCAAGATTCACGGCTTCACAGTAGGACACGACTATTTGACTATTGCTTATTCAGAAACAGACAGCTTGACGAATTCAAAGCACATCTCATCTACGATAAGACATACTTTGAAGGGAAAAATGTTAGCCTGCCTTTTAGCAAGTCCGACCAAGAGTCTCAAAGTCCCAAATGCATGCCTAAATATAGGGTGGATCTCAACTCGAAGGAAATTGGATCTATATGAACGGATTGTACAAGATTCAGTTGCAGATCTAACAGCCATTCGGGTCGGATCGAATGAAACTGAGCCACCAGATAGAAGGCCTCCGGCTCGAGTAAAATCCGGATCGAACGTTCGATCCTGTTCCCACTCGATCCCACTTAAAAAAGTTTCCCATGCCTCTACCACGTACTTCACGATCTACTGAAAGGCCGGGATCTCTACCTGTACCCCCCGATCCAATCCCACTTTTCACACTAAACTGCTGCCACTCACCACCGAAGAATGCGGATCGATGGCCACCTGTAGCAAATCATTCCCGCCTTAAGTTCGAAATTCTACACCACTACACCTATAAATACACGGTTTCAAGGCAGTTCCAGGGAGTTTTGACACTTGAGAGGTATCACCATTTATGTTCGAACCGAGCTCTATTTCATTATATTTGAATTGGTTTTCAGTAATTTTTGAAAGAACTTTGATCGTATCTTGAGTATTTCAGGATTTCAAGCCTTGTAATTGTGATTTCTTGTTGAATAGAGAAATTATAAAGTGGACGTAGGCTCATTAATGCTGAACTACTATAAATCTTGTATGTTCGCTATTTTCCTCATTTTAAATTTAGTACTTCTTCACTTTTGTCCACAAATTCTAGTCTTTGGATGTTGTTAGAGCCAATTTTTGGTTTAACAGTTGTAAATATTTTCCTTAAAATTTGCTCCAGCTGTCACGTCCAAGTGGCAACAGGTGAACTACGACCATCACGGTTTGAACATAACAATGATAAGGTAACAAGAAGTAGATGGAAAGCTGAAAGGGGTCGCCACTAATATTCAACAAACATAAAGCACAGCTTCACAAAAATGAAGAGCAAGACGGTGGATAGATCCAAAGTAAGGCTTTGTTTGTTTTCTTTAAATTGAGTCGGAACGCTTAAAGTTTCCAGCGATCAGAAGAAAGAAACACGTTTGTTTTGAAACAGTAAGAATCAACGATATCTGGTTTTCAGCGATATTTACTTGGTTTTCCGCGATATTGTTCAGCGACAATTAATCGCTGATTACATATTCAGACATTCACCTTTATACATCTAATTTGCGTATTCTCTTTTCATCGCCATCAAAAACTTTTCTCTATCATCACAACTGCTCGTTTCATCAAATCTCCAAAAAATCGCAGTAAGTTTTTCATTTTTGGGTGCTGATTTTTATTTAAAATCAGTGTTCTGCAATAATTATAACTGGGTTTGTACTTATAATTTCTGAAAATATTAATGAACTATTTGATGGAGCGTCTGTAATTTGATGTTATGCACATAGAAATAGTAAAATGAGTAGTTGTGTTGGGGTTCACCTGAACAAGTGGAAGTTCTTTTATACGTAAATGTTTGTGAAAATACGTTGTTCAATAAAATATCATATAGGACGAAAATATCATGTGTAGGTTACATATACAATGAAATATGGTCAAACAGTTGTCCTTACCCTGGACGTTAGCTTGGGTTCATTTTGCATATGTTTTGTTGTTGCATGCTACGTTTTGTTCGTTGTTTTTGTATGATCTTGAAAAAAAAATGATCTGGGACAAATCTAAACGTAGTACCATTCTCAAGTGAACAGTCTTTTCATGTTTCATTTTTTTTACCAAGCTTGTTCGTTATCTTGTGTCCATGTTATATGATATATGTTATATGACTGTATCCTGTTTTCATTGACAGTTCATCACTTGTTACATTTGACTCAATAAGAATTTATCATTATTATTAAGCTGTAACCAAAAAAAGTTGAAAAGTTAAAACAAACAGCATTTCAATATTCAGCAATAAGGGTGCGTTCTTAACCAACGCGAGTGGGGTATTTGAGCGTGGTACTGTAGCGAACGGGGAATGTGTTTTTAGCTGCGAACGGGGTATTTGAGCGTGACATTTGAGCGTGGTATTTAATTGTTAAATTAATGGTTTTGATTTAATTAAATTCTAATTGCATCAAACAAAACGACAACATATTTCATAAAATAAACGACAACGTTTTTCATAAAACATAAAGAACACAACGGTACTGGATTTAAAACAAGTACATGAAAATCTAAAATAAACGACGATGAGGTAACTGACTCAACTCAGCTGAAATAAACCCACATATGCCCTCATCGGTAAGCTCCCGAACAATATCCACATTCCGCTCGTCATTGCGGAAAATCGTCAGAATCTCCCAAAGGTCCACACGCGTACTCGATCTCTGAAGAAACTCCAAGCAACGAGCATCAAGCTGTCTCGTATCGTCGGTCATAAACGAGCTGGCACGCGCTACCTGTCTGCGCCTAGAGGGATGACTAGAAGGGGGATCGCCCGAAGCCATCCAACCAGTATAGAAACCCGCGTCGGCAGGGGAGAAAGAAGCAGCTGGCACAGGCGCTGGTGGAGGTGCTGGTGCAGTAGGAGGTGCAATCGCAGGTATTGGATACGCACAAGTATCTTTCCGCAAACAACCCTCGAACATAATGTCCTGCTCTCGAAACTTCAAAGGCGAGTTCCTCCTGAACCGTCTGTAAGGTCTGCCACCGCCGGTACTTCAAAAATCATCTGGACCGTCCAGATAATCGAACTCTGCATTCCATACACCGCCGGGTGTTCGTAGCAGTCTGTCCCAATCGTGAAAAGAGCGCTTCATGTTGTCCCATTTATTTTTGATCTGAGTTTCTGTGAACTCCAGATTATAACGGTCATTCATTGTTGCCGCGACTGTTGAGTAGAACCCACTGACGCCTGTATCGCGAGCGGCTATAAACTCAACGCAAATATCTATAAAAGCGGACTCCCGGTCATCCGTCCAGTTCGCAAACGGCTGCGAGGTAGCAGAGGTGGAAGACGAAGTCATCTGCATGACCAAAAAAAATTTCAAAAAAAACATATGTTATAGGAAATTGAAAAATATACACAACCGTATAAAAAAGTACCCTTTTTAAAGTTTGAAATTGCTCGAAAAAATTGAAAGTCGGAGATTTTGAGGAGACGAATCGGACTGAGGTGGGAAGGAAAGGGGGAGAGGTGCAGTTTTATAGAGCACGAAAGGGAACGTTGGAAAATCAACCGTTTGCGTCCGACCGGACGCCAACGGTTGATTTTCCAACGTTTGAGAGTCGCGCTATGTGGAAGGGGGAAAAGGTACTTGCGTCGGATGCGAAAAAAAAAAGTGAGCGTGCCTAAATTTGACTACGAACGCCCCTAAGCATTCAACGTTCAGCTTTCAGAATTCGGCTTTTAGCTAGAAAAAACAAACGCAACCTTAGAAACCACTCCAAAACCCAAAAGAAGACGAAGACGGCAGACTACCATACCGTCTCACAGTCAACATAGACGAAAAACCTAAAATCCAGCACCTTATATGTACCTCACCCTCGTCTGCGGTAACAGTCAAGGATGGTAGTGCTTTCAATTGGCCTTGGAGAATTCCAAGCAAATCTGGGTCACCGCGCAAGAAATTTGGTCATAGAACATCAACCGAATTATGGATTTTGGAGAAATCGAATCGAACAAGAACTGAGAAATAGAGATACTGGATAGAGTGGAGAACGACAACTAAATCTCAAGCATGGAGAAAGAAAGAAAAGAGAATGGAGGGGAAAGGTGTTGAGAAGGAGTGGAAACGAAAGGATTAGAGGAAGAAAGATAATAAAAGAGGCGGAAAGGATATTTCCTTGTCAGCGTTTCCAAAATTTGCTGAGTTTGGTCTGAGAAAGATAACAATAGCTATGTTGTATTATATGTATTAGTTTTTAGTAGCTATTAGTGAATTGTAATTAAGTTGTGTTATATTGTCATTTACAATTTAAAGTGGATATGTTAATTTATAAATTGTAAGTTTATGATTAAATTTCCTGTATGCAAGCAAATATTATGATATAAATATAAATTAATTTGTTACTTGTCAAAATTATATATAACAACGTATATTATTCACAGACTAGGACTACTCAAAAGATGTACCAGAAGGCCTAAGATGAAGCAGAGATCGCAGAGCTATGAGCCGAAGGAGCATGACTTACATTGCGCTACAGAGATGGAGTAGTTGAATCAGTGCCTGACTGAATACATGGAGCATCATAGAACATTCCCCTTATCTAGTGGTTCTTGGGGTTCAAATGCAGCTTGATAGGTTGTTGATTTGGTTCTGGCTAGTATATATACATTATGAGATGGTAATGATGATACAATATTGTTTGTTTTGTTACGGTTGATAATAATTTGGGCTTGTTTCGTGGACATAATAGTTGTACGACTTGAATTTGGGTTTAACTGTATTCTTCATCATCTAGACCCGACCCGAGACCCGTCGGGTTCAGTTTGAGTTCAGGTCTTTTCAGGTCGGGTTGGTTCAGGTTTTTGGTTCTCGGTTCTAATTGTCTATCCTAATATATACTCAAGTAAGTTTGGATATATATTTTAACTTGAAATTACACTATGAGATTGATTGTACATGTATGAGGGGTTGGAAGCTAAAAGCTGCAATAGCATATAAAAAATAATTCCCATGCCTTTTGACGGCTTCCGGCAGATTACATGTCGTGATTTTTCAGTGGTTTCCAATGACACATGAATGACACATGTCGAAACTAAGTCATTGGAAACCATCTCTACGATATGTCGGAAGTTGTTTGAAATTTGGTTGTCCCTCCCATTGGAAGTCATTGCAAAACGAGGACCGTATTCTGGTTATTTCCGATGGTCGTCGACAATAAATTTCCGTCCGAAGTCACCATTTCTTTTGTAGTGTCTCCTTTTGACCTTGAAATTTAGGACCATAATTGTTGATATTGATTAATGTTCGTACGCAATGTGAAACTTGATGTAAGATACCTCCGAACTAGTATAAAAATTCAAATGTGTTTTCCTTTATTTGATTTAATTTACTTTGCAATTTTTCTGTGATTTTATAATCATTTTACACAAACTCATAGTCATATTGCAAAAGAATTCTAAAAGATCCATAAAATTAAGAAGGCACCGTTCATCGAACTCTCCTTTAGTGTTGATCGAGTTTTAAAATACTTAATCCACATTATTTCAACAACGTTCGTACAAAACGAATGGCTTATGCTCATACATATCATCCTAAGCTTTGGCAACTTCACCATCATCAACGCCAAGTAGTAAACGGTTAATTTGACGGAGCGAATCCATGGATATTTGACCAAATATTTTGCTAGATAAAATTATGGTAGCAAATATTTGCCAAAAAATATATTTGATAACTCTTTGTTTGGTATATTTGCTAAAATATATCATTTATATCACCAAAAGTTACATTTGATAAAATTATGCTAGCAAATATAATAGGCGGCTTTCACACTTTGATGGTAGTTTGCAATTACTGTGGTTTTGTTACATCTGTTGTCTTCTTTTCAATGCATGCAATTTTTTCTCTTCCAATATTTTTGTTTAAATTTTTTCTATTTGTTGTATTTGATTTGAATATAGTCGGTAAAATCGAAGATTGAACGAATTGTAAGTTGGGACCTGTTTCTTCGCGGCTAAATATCACGGTGTTACTCCGTGTTTTTGGAAGTTTTGCATGTTATTTTAATTTAAAATAAAGATGTTTTGCATATTTCATAAATAGATCAGGCTTTTCAGTCGGTGTGGGAAAGAATCGATATTTGTTTACAAACTTCTTACAATACACACACGGATCATTTGATCCATTGGGCCTGTATGCACTAGTAGCCCAATCTATAAAATATTCAGAAAATTATGTTTTACCTATTAGACGAACCACTGATTCATACATGTTTTTCTGTTTTCATCATCTTATGATAATTATCTTTTCACTAACAAAATTCCACCTTCCATACGCCTAAAACTTGGCATTTTGAACACAATCCTTTTCCAGTTCTAGCTCCCATGTCCTTTTTTTCTCGTCTCTCCTGAATCATAAGAGCAACTCCAACAAATCGGGTGTAGAAATCCAAATTTCTGCACTCCGAATAATCGAAACAATGAAATATCCCAACAGTTTTAAACCCAGGCGTTTGTTTACAACACGTGGATTTAGGCGCTTGTTAAACAAGCGCTTAGATCTAGGCGTTTGATAAACAAACGCCTGGTACATTTGTTGAGAAAAATTCGACTTTAAATATTTTGTATATTATATAGGTTTAAAGTTTTAAAAATATTTCAATAAAAAACTATTTGATTTAAGAATATGTATTTTTTTTAAAATATGTTTATATACTGCTTTATATTTTTAATATATTGTGTGTATATATTTTAACCATTCATTTTTTTTAATTTTCTATTCCTATTTTTAATATATTGTATGTAATTATTTTAACCATTCCTGTTTTTTTTTAAATATGTTTATATACTGATTCATATTTGATTTGAATTTATATTCATATTCGAAGAGCATAACTATTTTGACTACAAAGTTGCTTACAAGAGATCGTAACATAGAAATAAGTACTAAAACTTAGGATGCAACATATAATAACACAGAAATAGATAATAAAACTACGGATAATAAAACTTCGTTCATGTTTGTTGGGATTTTAAGTCGCCTAATCATTATGGTTAAACCGCAACTATTCAAAAATGTTTTGAAGACGTTTAATCTCGTGTTCGAGTTCGTTTGCATATGTAATTCCCCTTGGGCACAATAGTTCATCTATCCATTCTATGTAATTGCATCCATTCGGATAGAATGGACATTGCTGAATGCGATGGCCAATATTGTTTCCATCTGCTCGAACCACAACGTCAATCGGATAACCGTAGTAGCAACAAACTTGATAAGAATCACCTTCCTGTTCACAAGGAATTGGAACATGTGGTACTCGATAAGAATCAACTTCGTGCCATGGTAGAACGACAGACTGTTCATGCGTGTGTTGAACGTTTGGTACTTGGGCTTGTTGTGGAGGTTGGACGGTCCGTTGTTCGGACGGTGGTTCAACCCAAGGTCTCAGTTCGTTTAGAAATTGGAGTTCATCTGCAAGCTCCTGAAGTCGCATCTGTTCATACGCCTGTTCATCAGAGTCTGGAGATGATGGCCAAGAAGGCATAGTTGTGGTAAAATACAAAGTAGTTGGAAACAAAATTGTAGAAGTGAGGTAAATTGTGAGTAATTCGACAGAGATATATAGCTGCGTAGTGTACTAGTGAGTAAAGGGTAAAACAAACAATGATGTGAACGGCCACTGGTACACCTTTCTTTTTTGATTGTCCATATTAGTGTATCCTAAGGGGACAATTTCTGAACTGAACATACTGAGTAGTCATATCAGCTTTAAACCTGTTACCATTACACAATCTTCGAGATTCACTTTCAATTTGCTCTTTTACCATGTGCACTGTTTTAACCCTGCACTGATTAGTCTTATCGAGAAAGAGCAATACATCCTTAATTTATGGGGTCGTCACATGGAATTGATATTTTCATTTAAATACTAGATAATGGATTGCTCTTCTTTCGTAAATAACTCCTTAGGTTAAACGGAAGATTGGAAAATAAGTGATGAACAAATGGAGCAAATGCTCGGTGAGTACGAACAAACCAAAGATCACCAAAATGAGGTAGAATTCGTGCCAGACACGCAAATAAACGAGGTACCTGAAGAGGTTCCTGTGCCTCAAATACGAGCTACAATGCCACGACCTACTAGAAGTGTACAAGCTCAACCAGTTTGTGCTAACCATAGAGCCTCATCTTCCTTAGCTTCAACTAACAAATATTCTGCAGCTACTTTATTGATTAATGGAGGTGGAGGTTTGACCCATGAAGAGTTTTGGACAATAATTGCAAGATGACATAATAGTCACCGTAGGTGTCCCGTTAGAAGATCAACATCTGAAACCCATTTAGCTCACCGTCATTTTGTAGAAGCTTGCGATCGCTATTATATGATTGTCCAGACAGTGGAAGATGAAGACATACTTCAAGCATCTCAATCAACTTTTGATACTCGTTACCTATCTGAACATGGGACGGATTTCGTGGGTCACAAAGCTTACAAGCTTCGCTATAGTTGGCTAACCTGATCTCAGGATGAGTAGGTTTATATTGTATGTTTGCTAAATTTCGTGCTTTTAATTAAGTCTATCATATTTTTAAATCTGGTTAGGAATTTCTATGTTGTTATTTCTACCTTATTGTATCCTAGTTTAAATTTCTATGTCGGATGTAATGTTGCTCTATCTATGGTGCTATTTCTAGCATGTCGTAACCTATTTTTTGTGCTGGTTGTAATGTTTTGTGGGTCATAAATCAAATTTAGTTAGTGTTGTCCACTCAAACTATTTTATATCAGTGCTACAGCAAGTGTTGCTTTATATCAAAAATAAAATCAGTATTGCTTTATGTCAATAGTAATGCAACTGTTCCTTTATATCAGTAATAAAGTAAATGTTGCTATTTCGACCTTATTGTATCCTACTTTAAATTTCTATGCCGGATGTAATGTTGCTCTGTCTATGTTGCTATTTCTAGCATGTTGTAACCTAATTTCTATGCTGGTGGTAATGTTTTGTGGGTCATAAATCAAATTTAATTAGTGTTGTCCACTCAAACTATTTTATATCAGTACTACCAGTTGTTTTATATCAGCAATAAAGTCAGTATTGCTTTATGTCAATAGTAATGCAATTGTTCCTTTATATCAGTAATAAAGTAAATGTTGCTTTATGTCAGTAATACAGCCACTACGGTTTTATTTCAAACATTTGAATGTGGTAACCAATGTATGACAAAATGCGGTCGGTATCCAATGACAATCATACTGCGGTAACAAATGCATGCCACATTTTGGTATCCAATGAGGACCAGAATATAGAAAAACAATGTTATATAAGGAGGAAAACTTGCAGCATTCACTACTCAAACACAGTCCAATATTTTTAGTATATACACTCAAAAACTCAAAAGTCCACAATGGCCACCGAAGAGTATTTGTTGTTCGATGATACTGATGAAGACTTTGATATTACGGTGGATGAACATTTTCGTGGGCAAAAATATCTAATAGCTGCATTAGGAGATGGTGAATCTAGCAAAAAACATGGGGATTTTGTTGTAAGCTGTCAATATAAAAATCGACATCATGCATGGCACAATGAGGGACTAATGGAAGATTATTTTGTTTCAAATTCGAGGTATACAGCTACAGTGTTTAGAAGGAGATTCCGAATGAGGCGTCCTATGTTTCTTCAAATCCTAGATTGTATTAAACAACAGGATTCCTACTTTATCTACAAACGCAATGCGTCTATGACAATAAGGCTCACCGAAATTCAAAAAATGACAGCTGCACTGTGTATGATAGCCTATGGAGGTCCTGCTGACGCTCAAGACGAATATTTGAAAATGGCAGAAAGCACAGTACTAGACTGCTTGGACCATTTCTGCCAAGCAATCGTAGACGTTTACGGTAATCAATACTTGAGAAGACCAAACGAAGCTGACATTGCAATGTTAATGGATATGCATGGTAGCAGAGGATGGCGTGGGATGTAAGGATCTTTAGACTGCATGCATTGAGAGTGGAAGAATTGTCCAAAAGCATATGCTGGAGCTTATCAGGGTAAGTCTCATACTTCAACTATTATACTTGAAGTTGTAGCGTCGTACGACTTGTGGATATAACATTCTTTTTTCAGAATGCTAGGTTCGAACAATGATTTGAACATAGTTGAATGCTTAACATTGTTTAACGATTTGGCGAACGGTAGATCAGTTCCATATCATTTTACTTTAGAGAGTTACGTGTATGACCATGGATATTATATAGGAGATGGTATATATCCACAATTGAGTACTATTGTCAAGACAATACCGAACCCACAAAACAATAAACAAGCAAGGTTTGCAGTAATGCAAGAAGGACAAAGAAAGGATGTAGATAGAGCATTTGGCGTTCTACAATCCAGATTTGCCATAATCAGTAATCCATGCAGACTTTGGTCTCCAACTAAAATAACTAGGATAATGTATACTTGTGTTATTTTACATAACATGATTATAGAGGACGAAAGAGACATGGATGATGATTTCAATTACGACAACCCTACTCCACCACCTGAGATTTGGCGCGAAAAATATGATTGAATGCGAATTAGAGCTTGAGTTTCATGTCGGAAGCCAAATGTCCTACCGTAACGCTCACATTCATCGAAGACTCCAGAAAGATTTAACAGACCATCTATGGAACATTGTTGGAAGTCAGTAAAACTATTTACCCTTAGTTATCCTTTAGTAGTTCTAATAGTGTACTGTAACCTTTAATCAATATCTGAAACTATGTATCCGTTAATTGTTAGTGAAAAGCTTTTGTAACCGTTGATCGTTTTTGTTTAATTACATCTTCGTGCCTGAATTTCTACATCGGTGTAAGTAACATAAATACCACACAATTTCATCATAATTCTTGAGTACTAATCGACGCGTCTGTTAAACATCCGCTTGGATACAGGCGCTTGTTTAACAAACGCTTAAATCCAAGGGTTTGTTAATCAAATGCCTTGGATCCAGGAGTTTCTTCAACAAGCGCTAGACGAGTTTGCACATTCCAAAACTTTTCCCCCAGATTTCAGAATCGGTTAACGTTTCCGCACTCCGTTAGGACACAAAATGGGTGCGGATATCAGAAATATTGATATGTATGCTTTTGTTGGATTTCCCCTAATAGGATTTTTTTTCTTTTCAATCGTACACCAAAACCACGAAAGATATCATGCTACATAGATTATTATAATATTAATTATAAGTCTATTTTTCTTTCCATATTTTTTTAAAAATTGATTAATGTGTCAATATGATAATCAAGATAGACCTCGAACTTTGACATGAAGGCCATCTTGTATATACATTGAATAATAAAAATATTTGTTTAACAACAACCTACCTAATAGTACAATAATAATAATAATACAAGTTGGGCAATGTTTGACGTGGGGCTACGGATCCATCAAATCGAATTTTGAAATCCCATTTGTACATATAAATTTTCAAATTGAAGTCAATAGTTCACGTTCTTACGTAGAGCTGGTGATATTGTTTTCGGCAATGTACGTAATATATTTGCATTACAACCTATGTTTATATTTAATTATGTTTTTTCCCCATTCAACGCATTGTTTACAACATCAAGCTGTTAACTCACATGATACTGAAAGAAGTAAGTGCAGACATCTTGTATAATATTTTCCCATCAGGTCCGGCCAACGAGAATCCAACTATATTCCTAAGAAAAATGATAAGACTTTTTTTATTTTTTTTCCTTTTTCACTTAGTTCTGAAAAGAAAATGACCTACTTTCATAACTTATTACATTCTAATCGGATTTTGACAAACTCAAAGCTAAGTTAGCTAAAATACACGGACATGATTTTTGAATTACGTCGGTACAAGTGGACATTGAAACTATTTGAGATTGCATTAGTGTACCCAAAAAAAATTCTTTGCGTTTGGACGCAAATTCGGATTGTGCCAACGCGGCGCAATGTGGGATTGCGCCCAAACACAAAGAAATACTCAACATCCCTCTTTCTTTCTCTCACTTCCGCCTCCTCCCAAAAAATAAAACCAAATCCATATTTTAATTTTTACGAATCAATCATTATTTTCATTAAAAACATTTTTGTGCAGATCTAACTGTTGAATAACCATTTCAGCTTGATTTGGAACAACAAAGATGTGTTTTTGTAAAATCTTTTTTTTCTACATTGGAAGTCTGAACTGTGTTTATTGTCATATCAATATAGAATATCAACTTATTATATTGCAAATGTATGCTATTTTGATGGAGATTCAGTTATTGATGAACAAAGGCGTGGAATATACAATGGAGGATCTTATAAAGAAGCAAATGTTTGAAAAGGTTTCAACTTTCAGCAATTAAAAGCATTGGTTTAATTTCAAAGCAACTAAAAGTAAAGGTTCGAAAAGGTTTTAACTTCCAATAATTAAAAGCGTTGATGTACAAAGCAACTAATAGCAAAGTTTCGAAAAGGCTCTAACTTTCAAGTATAATGTATTGCTATATAAATTGTTTATAATCGGAGATTTCAAAATTTTCATTCGTTAAAAATTTAAAAATAAATTGCTTAAATAAATTCTTAAATGATGTAATAACTTGATCAAGTATATGAACAAAATAAGCAACTTTGAATTTATCTATCAAAGATTGGCTTTGGTTAGTGTCGGCTTATTTGTCTTCAGGTTTCCTCATTCTATTAATAAAACTTTTTTTTTGCATAAATTTATGTTTAATCTCAACTACTTCCACCAGACCTTTAGCTTCATTCATCGTTATTATGTTGCAACATTATGCATGTTAACAAATATTTAATCTTGATAATCTAAATGAACTCGTATCCATTTTATCCTTCTTCGATGTTGACGAACATTGTCACAATAAATACTAACAGTTTTGAATTTTCATTTTGATCCATTATCAACTTTCTGCCAGCGAATGAATTACATGTATGAATTATAGAAGGATAATCATTATTCTAGTTTTTACTACATATTTATGCAATATTATGTATTTTGATCCATCGATATAACAATCTAGAGGAA
The DNA here is from genome assembly GCA_030737875.1 of Allium sativum. Classification (NCBI taxonomy): domain Eukaryota; kingdom Viridiplantae; phylum Streptophyta; class Magnoliopsida; order Asparagales; family Amaryllidaceae; genus Allium; species Allium sativum. The sequence goes on from CM060925.1 coordinate 117,596,500, forward strand.
TTCTATAGTAGGTCATCTGAATAAATACATACATCACTTCAAGTCTTTTAATATTTGTGTTAACCGATTTTTGAATTGCCAAATGGTATATACACATAATCCATAAGATGAGCGCACGCTAGTTGTGTGACTTTAGTCAAACAATCTTCAGATTGTTAGTAAAGTATTTGCACATATGGATATATACACCTATCCATATATTATATATGTAATGGATTTGCATATTCTTTCACATGTGCATTAGTGATTTTAAAACAAAATTCTTACAAGGATCTAAATCATTAATTTTTGCTTATCAAGAAATGCCTTTGCGAATCCTTATATATCGTATGATAATGTTTGAGCATTTATTCGAACTATTAAATTTAAACAGCAAATATATTATTCTACGGATGTCGGAATGAATTCAAATTCTGGGTAGATGATAATATATATGTGGATTGAACATGTACGGACTCTTATTGGATTTGGATTAGTGTAGTTCACGGTAGGGTACGAATGCTAAAGAGATACTGCAGAAGAGGGATGTCCTGAAAGGCTTATATATATATATATATATTATGAGATCGAGTTATGCGGCATTTATTAATACCAGATGATTAACTATATTGAAATCTGGCCGCTTCTGTTTATCCGGGATTGTAGACGATGTTAATAAATAAATGATCAATGAAGCAAGCAAAAATAGAATCACACACAAGATTTAACGTGGAAAAACCCTTTTCGGGTAAAAACCACGGGAGAAAGGAAAACTTTATTAATTAATTGATGGAGATTTTACAAGCTGTTTACATACAAACCATATCAATCAAGATTTATATTCTACTTTCATGCAGCCAAATAAGGAGAGAAAGGGTAAATTAAGGATCTCCTTTATCCTTTAAATATGGTTGCTGAAAATATCTCAATCATGAGAGTAAATTAAGGATCTCCTTTATCCTTTAAATGAGGTTGCTGAAAATATCTCAATCATGAGAGTAAATTAAGGATCTAGATGAGATCCTTTAGGTGACATCAGCTGGACCAATTCTAATGAGAATTTCGGATCACAAATTAACAATCCCACCTTGAGACGAATTCTCATCATGAAGTAGAAAAAAATGAACTACAAAAAACGAACTCCTTCAACAAATAAATATCTTCCTTACTCCAATAGTCCCTAAAGACTATACTGTAACACCAACCAAGCTTGAGCAAAGCTCAAACTTAGTAATTGGAACTGGCTTTGTCATCATGTCAAATGGGTTGCCATGAGTACTTATCTTGCAAACTTTAACACCACCTTTAGCAATAACATCTCGAATGTAGTGATACCTAACATCTATATGTTTAGTTCTCTCATGAAACATTTGATCCTTTGTAAGGCATATAGCACTCTGGCTATCAGAAAATATAGTAATGAAAGATGTATCTCCACAAAGCACAAAATATAAACCTCTCAGCCAAGTAGCTTCTTCACATGCTTCAGAAATAGCCATATATTCGGCCTTAGTAGTAGATAATGCTACGGTAGTTTGCAAGGTTGCTTTCCAACTCACAGCACAACCACCAATGGTGAAAACATAACCTGTTTATGATCTCCTTTTATCCAAATCACCAGCAAAGTCAGAATACACATAACCAACAAGTTCACCTTTAGATTTACCAAACTGCAAACAAGCATCTGCAGTGCCATGAAGATATTTGAAAATCTATTGAACTGCTTTCCAATGCTATCTTCCAGGATTGGCCATGAATCTACTGACAACACTCAAAGCATGTGATAGATCAGGACGCGAACAAACCATGACATACATAAGTGAACCAACTGCACTAGAATAGGAAACTCTAGACATGTACTCAGTATCCTCATCTGATTGTGGACACATGGATGATGACAATTTGAAATGTGCAGCAAGAGGAGTACTTACAGGCTTGACATCAAGCATATTAAAACGGCGAAGCACTTTTCTAACATATCCATTTTGACTTAGGTATAATTTTCCAGAAGTTCTGTCTCTTGTTATCTCCATGCCAAGAATCTTCTTAGCATCCCCCAAATCTTTCATTTCAAACTCTCTACTCAACTGCCTTTTCAAAATTTCGATTTCTGCCTTGTCTTTTGAAGCAGTCAACATATCATCGACATAAAGTAGCAAATAAATGGCTGAATGTGTAGTAATTTTCAAATAGACACAACTATCATAATTGGACCTTTTAAAACCTTGAGATAACATAAAAGTGTCAAATCTTTTATACCACTGCCCAGGTGACTGTTTCAATCCATAAAGAGATTTCTTTAATTTACAGACAAGATTTTCTTTTCCAGACATGATAAAAACCTCAGGTTGATGCATATAAATATCCTCTTCTAATTCTCCATGTAAAAATGCATTTTTTACATCTAACTGTTAAAGTTGATAATCATGCATAGCAACAATACTGAGTAAAATGCGAATTGAGTTATGTTTCACAACAGGGGAAAAAACTTCATTATAGTCAATACCTGAAATCTGACTGTAACCTTTTGCAACTAATCTTGTTTTGTACCTTTTCTCATCGTTTGGAGAAACACCTTCTTTTCTCTTGAAAAACTATTTGCAATGAATAGGTTTCTTCTTTTTAGGCAACTTGATTAAGTCCCACGTGTCATTTCTTTCAAGTGACTTCATCTCATCATGCATAGCAACCATCCACTTATCAGAATCACTAGAGATAACAACCTCAGAATATGAAGAAGGCTCAACAATACCTTCTATTTCTTCTGCTACAGCACATGCATAAGCAACAACAATTTGCTTCCTCAATAAACCTTCTTACTGGTTTCGGATTCCTTCTAGGTCTGCTTGTTGCAATAGATTACTGCGGTGGTTGCATAACTGCCGGAGGATCCTCAATAATGGGTGCTTCATCCTGTCTCTCAATTTCTGCATTTGATGTAGCATCTGAATCAATAATATGCTCCACTTGGACATTTGATTTCTGCTTACTTTCAACAAGATAGTTAGTAGATGGAATATCATGTAACATAGCAGATTCATTAAACACAACATTTCTGCTAATTACAACCTTACTTGTTTCAGGATTCCATAATTTATAGCCTTTAACACCAGACTTATAACCAAGAAAAATGCATTTAACAGCTCTTGGCTTTAGCTTTCCATTATCAACATGAGCATAAGCAATGCATCCAAAAAAATTTAATTCAGAATAATTTGCTGGAGAACCAGACCATACCTCAATTGGAGTTTTCTTACCAATAGCAATAGAGGGAGAGCGGTTGATGAGATAACAGGCTATGGAAGCAGCTTCAGCCCAAAAACGCCTATCCAATCCTGCATTTGACAACATGCAGCGAGCCTTAGAAATGACAGTCCTGTTCATACGCTCGGCAACCCCGTTTTGCTGAGGAGTGTGAGGTATGGTGTAGTGCCTAACAATGCCTTCAGCCTTGCAAAATGAATTAAATTCATCTGAACAAAACTCCATCCCATTATCAGTCCGAAGCTTCTTTACCTTCCTTTCAGTTTGTCTTTCAACCATAATCTTCCACTCTTTGAAAGATGAAAAAGCTTCAGATTTATGTTTCAAAAAATAAGGCCAAACTCTTCTGGAATAATCATCAATAATTGTCATCATGTAACAAGCACCGCCCATGGATGCTTTCCTAGACGGTCCCCATAAATCTGAATGCACATAATATAGAATGCCTTCTGTTTTATGAACTAAAGTGTTGAACTTCACTCTCTTATGCTTGCCAAAAATGCAATGCTCACAAAACTTCAGCTTGCCTGCGTTGTACCCATCAAGAAGTCCTCTCTTGTTCAACTCTGACACACCTAATTTACTCATATGTCCAAGGCGCATATGCCAAAGATTAGCAGTATCACAATTAGAAATATTATTTGAGATAACATGGGCAGCATTACCTGAAACAGTAGTGCCTTGAAGATAATAAATTCCATTTGTTTGCTTAAGATTTCCCTTCATTACAATAAGAGAACCATTTGTGACTTTCAGGATACTACCTCCACCTGAATATTTGTACCCTTTGTCATCAACACTTAAAGAAATCAGATTTCTCTTCATGTTGGGAATGAACCGAACATCTGTTAAAGTTCTAATTGCACCATCAAACATCTTGATCTGAATAGAACTAATTCCTGCTACTTTACATGCCGAATCATCACCCATCAAAACTGAGCCAGCATCATTTGTGGGTTCTAAGGTTGTAAACCAATCTCTATTAGGACACATATGGAAAATGCAAGTAGTGTCAAGTATCCATTCATCCTTAATCTCGGCACATCCAACAAACACGGTAACAACAAGCACCTCATTGTCAGAACTATCATTACGAGCACAATTGGCATTAACTTCATCTTCTTTGTTATCCTTTGGTTTGTATGTGCCATTTCTCTTTTCCTTGTTCTGCAGCTTATAACATTCGGATATTTCATGTCCATCCCTCTTACAATATTTGCAAGACTTGTATTTGCCTTTAGATTTAGATCGACCTTTATAGGCATTGGAACTTTTACCTCGAGATCCATTATTTGAATTTTTCTCCTTTGTCCTGCCACGAACGGACAAGCTATCGGCTTGATAGCTTGATCCATTTGAAGACATCAGTTGTTTCATTTTCTCCTTGGCGTGCAAGGCTTCATAAATGTCATTTAGAGTGAGAGTATCATGACTATATAATATGGTATCTCTGAAATTTGAGTAAGAACTGGGCAGAGAACATAACAGGATTAAACCCAAATCATCATCATCATATTTGACTTTCGTTGCAGCCAAGTCAGAAACAATCTCTTTAAAATCATAAATATGGTCAAGCAAATTACCTCCCTCTTGCAATTTGTGCAGAAACAGCTTTTGTTTGAGATGCATCTTACTTGTGAGATCCTTGGTCATGCAAATTGACTCCAGTTTCAGCCAAAGAGAAGCAGCTGTCTTCTCGTTCAAAACTTCTTGCAAAATATTATTGTGTAGATGGAGCTGAATTTGAGATAAAGCCTTTCGATCCTTTCTCTTCTCATCATCGGTCCATAGTTCAAATCTCTTGTTCCCGAATCCATCCAATGCATCATCATAATAAGCTTGTGCGAGCAACGCCCGCATCTTCACTTGCCACAATGAGAATCGAGTGATCTGATCCAATAGCGGAAGATCATACTTTAACGACGCCATGCTGAACGAACCAGAGCTCTGATACCACTTGTTAATAAATAAATAAATGGTCAATGAAGCAAGCAAAAATAGAATCACACACAAGATTTAATGTGGAAAAACCCTTTTCGGGAAAAAACCACGGGAGAAAGGCAAACTTTATTAATTAATTGATGGAGTTTTTACAAGTTGCTTACATACAAACCATAGAAATCAAAATTTATATTCTACTTTCATGCAGCCAAATAAGGAGAGAAAGAGTAAATCAAGGATCTCCTTTATCCTTTAAATGAGGTTGCTGAAAATATCTCAATCATGACAGTAAATTAAGGATCTCCTTTATCCTCTAAATGAGGTTGCTGAAAATATCTCAATCATGAGAGTAAATTAAGGATCTAGATGAGATTATTTAGGTGACATCAGCTGGACCAATTCTAATGAGAATTTCGGATCACAAATTAACATATGACTAATAAACAAATTTAATGTTGGGATAAGTCACTATCATAGACTATCAGTAGACGATATTATACTTTGATATGGTGACTGGCCTTACGTGTTCACATTTCACAAATCAATCACTATTCACTAGTTTGCAACCAGTACGCCTATTACAAACTACAGACGTCTATTCAGGAACAAGATATCATACTGCATGTAAAAATAGAAGAGAAGGATGTACTTTGAAAAAGAACTCCCTTTTTTTGAAGGAAAAACATTAAGTGATCATGAGACAACCCGAACTCCCCCGGTCTCCGAAGAGAAGAGGAAGAGCGGATAGTTCGAGAACAAGCCACAACATAACGCAGACGGGAGAACATTTCATTGTATATTACAACAATCCATCAGATTACAAGAATATACAGAGTATAAACGAATCAATATTACACAGAAATATCAGAGATTTGAATTTCATTTAAATACATCGCAGCGGAAAATAATACAATACACAACTAGAAGTAATACACAGATACTGTAACAACCCGTATTTTCAATAACCTGTAATAACATAAATCGAGGCAGAATTTAATTCTAAAATGGGAATCAAGGGAAACGGGCTATGCCATTGCGTTCGTCTCGGAAAAATACGCGAAATAGAGTCCGAGTTTTCGAAAATCGGAGTCCGTATGACCAAGATATGGCCTCGCGAAGTTTCACGAAAATTCCCAAATTAAAGTATACTTAATTAAGTGAAATGGGTTGTGTAGATATATATATATATATATTGATATATATATATATATATATAATTGAAAATTTAATAAATAAATATGCAAAAATGCTCAAAACAGCGAATTGGGAGAGGGGAATAACCGAACCGGCCGATTTTTGAAGTCGACCCGAGCCCGCTGGGTCGACTAGGGGTTAATCCAGGGTGTTTGGCTGTCAACCCGTGGGCCGATTCGCTCAAGTGCAGATTTTGTATTTGAATGGTTCTCATGGTCCATCTTTAATCTAAAGGCCCTAGATGGTTCCTACACTTGACTTCTTCCCCAAGACATGCTTTGATGGCTTGGATTGAATCTAGGGTTAATCCTATGGCCTAAAACACTTGCCTAATCTATAAATAAGACCCTAACCTACCCTAATTCATTCATAATTAAACCTAGTGACTAAACTATGGCAAAATGCTAGCTCTCATGGCCTCCACTAATTTTATGAAGAGGGTTGCATACTAATCACTCTCTAATCAACTTCTAATCCCTTCTTAGCATCTTAATCTTCTTCATTTGGTGTTCAAAGTTGCTAGTTGTGAGTTTCTATCACTTTGATGATCTTTTGGTAAACTAATTAGATGAGATGTGATGAGATTTATGGTTTTGTATGTGGGTTAATGAGCTTTGAATCATATGATATGATGTTAGCATTAATCTTATGTTTATGCATGTTGAGTATGTAAGCTTATGCAAGTTTAATATGATGTATGTTATGTTTGCATGATGCTAAATATGCAAGTTGTGGGCTATGTAATCATATGCATGTTATGCAAGTTCATGGTAATATGCTATGCAAGTTACATGTATGTAAATATGCAAGTTACATGTTTGTTAATATGCAAGTTACATGTATGTAAATATGCAAGTTACATGTTTGTTAATATGCAAGTTACATGTTTGTTAATATGCAAGTTACATGTATGTAAATATGCAAGTTACATGTTTCTTTATATGCAAGTTACATGTTTGTTAATATGCGAGTTACATGTATGTAAATATGCAAGTTACATGTTTATTAATATGCAAGTTCATGATGACACATTATGCAAGTCTATAAGCTAATATGCAAGTTTGTTATGCAAAATGAATATGTAAGTTATGTGACATATTATATGCAAGTTATGTGACATGTTATGCAAGTTCATATGCAAGTTATGTGTTTGTTAATATGCAAGATGGCACCTTTGAAACATGTTCATTCATATGCAAGTTGACACCTTTTATATGTGTTATATCATGAACGAAATTACGTGGGAACGATGGGGTAATTAAATGCATAAGTTAATAAGATTGTGTGAAATTAATATAATTATGCATAACACAAAATAAATAAACATAGTATGGGAATTTGCCTATTTGGTTAGGTGTACCCATACTATGTGTTGGGAATTTACCTATTGAGTTAGGTCTACCCCATGGGAATTTACCTATTAAGTTAGGTCTACCCATGTTAAGAAAACTTGATTAATTAGGGATAATTAATATAAAATTATGAGGGTGATTAATTAGGTGTAATTAATTGACTAAGACACGAGGTTGGACTCAGTTGTAGCGTAAAACTGCCCGGACCCAACCGGCTTAACCAGTTGCTACAAATGTTAGCCCAATGTGAGAGGTCTTAGGCACAAACTAAATACGTAATTAATGTAAAGACACGAGGTTAGACTCTGTTATGACATAAGGCTGCCCGGACCCAACCGGCTTAACCAGCGGTCATAAAAGACAGTCTAATGTGAGAGGTCTTTACAAAGGTTACGTTCTTAATTAATTAATTAAGAAACACTTAACCACATTAGCATGTAGAGGGACATGAGGGGTTAAGTGGGTGCCTCGGGTGGCATGAGAAAATCTAGTGGTTGCCTTGGGTGGCAATAGAAAATACGATTAGAATACTTAACCAAAATGGAACATGTAATTAAAACATGATTAAAGGGTTAAGTGGGATATACTAGAAAAAGGGACAAGCTTAGGTGGGTAGCTTGTGGAGGCCCATTTCAACCAGTAACCCATACGTATCTTTGTGGGCTCGACCCATGTCGAGGACGGGACACGCATACTGGGCTTGACTGTAAGAGGCAAACGGGTTAGCGGTGGCAACGCAAGTCCAACGGGCTTCATATGCGTGAGTGGGCCCGGGCTGGTAGGTAAGCCGTTGTTGCATCGAGTAGATATAAGCCGTGCACCTTTAGTTCCATCAGGTTGCCACATTGGGGAATGATACATCCCACGGTGGGGCCAGCACGGGTATCTACGTTAGGGAGCCGATCGAATGGGAAGTAGTGTGTACACCTAGTGGATTGTAGGGCCCCGTGGCGCCTACTTGGTCACCTAGGGGTACGCAGGTACTAATTAGTAAATTTTATAAGTCCTTGGGTGGGATCAACCTTTAAGTTAGGAACGACTGGTGTGGTGCAGTTTAGTAATTTACCTTAGGGAGGGTAGATGCGTCTTTATCCTTTATCTTCGTTTAGTTGACTGCTTAGGGTAGCCATTCATCCCTATATGTTACCGTATATCAGTTTATGTCTTCTCTGGTTACTTTAACGATTGTATTGTTAAAGTTATAGGACTCGCTCAGACTTATGTCTGACCCTGTTGTTTTTATCTTTTTCCCAACCCTCAGGTCCTACGGTGGATCCTAGCAGTAGTGGAGCTTGATCGGATTGCTGTTCCAGTCTTTAGGAGCTTGGATAGATGTAAAGCTCCAGTTATCCAGTTATCTTTTCTTTTGTTTGGCTATTGTATGAGAGTGGGATTATGTACTTCTTTATTTTGATGGATATTGTACTTGACCTTTATTGTGGTTTTATGATGTAACCAGACATGTTTTACTTCCGCTGTTATGAGATGATGTTTTAAAATTTCAAGTACTATTTATATCTGTCTTGTTGTAATTTTTCTGTTCTATATTCACTAAAATACTCCACCGATGCTATGGCATTCCCTTAGTGAGTGATCATAGCGGGAGTGGGGTGTTACACGTGGTATCAGAGCTTAAGGTTACCAGAACAGATAAAATTTTTGAGAAAAACTACTTTCTAAGAGTATTTTCGAAGAAAGTATTTTTAAAAGCATGTCTTCTAAGAGAAAAAGTTTTTGAAAAAGAAAAGCATAATCCCCAATAGCCATATCTTTATCTTTCGGAATCTCCTTTTTGAATCTTTCCTCTTTCGTTTCAGCATGGCTGAAGATCTTAACATCCCGGAGGGTTTAGTTATACCACTATGGTATAGGAGGTTGCAAGAGGCTAGGGCCGCGGCTGCGGGTCCGGCCAATGCTACTACACCAGAGACAACCGCTCCTCCTCCTCAGCCTAGAGTGGATAATTTTGCTAAGGTTTGCAAGGAGTTCAAGGCTATAGGAGGAAAACCTTTTCTTGGTTCAGAGACTTTCGTAGAGGCTAGAGATTGGCTTAAGGAAGTGGAAGAGTTGCTAGATATCTTTGAAGTGGAAGAGGGAAAGAAAGTCAAGTTGGCGGCTTGGTTAATGAAGGGAGAGGCCTCATTCTGGTGGGAGGTCACTAATGGAGAACGCCCTGTTGACTCTTGGGCAGATTTTAAGCAAAGGTTTGGGGCTAAGTTTCTCTCAAGGGCGGAAGAGAATCTGTTTATGGAGAAGTTCTTGAATTTGAAGCAAGGGAATCTCACGGTGAAAGAATATGTCAACAAATTCAATCAATTAGCAAGGTTTGGCATAGAGTTGGTGAATACACCGGAGAAGAAGGCTTTGAGGTTCGTTAGAGGCTTGAACGAACCATTGCAAGGAATAGCTATGACTCACATTCCTATGGGGGCCACTTTTGAGAAGCTTGTCTACATGGCACTTATGCATGAGGATGATAAGAATTCTAAGGCACCAGAGAAAAAGGGGGATCAGAAGAAACCGCAACAGCAACAACAAGGCAAGGGCGGAAAAGGCAATGGTGACAAAAAGAAGACGAAGAAGAAGTGCTTCAATTGTGGAACACCAGGACACCTAAGTAAGGATTGTCGCAAAAAGAAGAAGACCGGTTGCTTTCATTGTGGTGAAGCAGGGCATCTTGTGAAAAACTGCCCAAAGAAGGGGCAGAAGACGGGGTCTACCTCAGGAGGCCAGGTGCAAGCTCTTATAGCACCACCTCAGTCAGGGGGGCAAGTTCAGGTTCTCTCAGTTCCACCGATTCAGCAGAGAGGTAGAACTATTTCCGTTGAAAGTCTGGTTTTTCTGTTTGATCATCCAGTTCGTACTTTGTTTGACTCTGGCGCATCGCATTCTTTTATCTCATCATCGTTAGTTGAGTCACTGCACTTAGACACCAGTCTAGTTGATGATCCCTTGGTTGTCTCAAACCCAATTGGGGGCTCCATATATCTGTCTATGATATGTTTGGGTTTGAAGATTTCTATACTTAGCGTTGAGTTTAGATGTGATGCTTTTGTATTGGGCTTCACGGGCTATGGGTTGATCTTGGGCATGGACTGGTTATCCAGTAATGGTGCCGTTCTTGATTGCGAAAGGAGAGTTGTCAGGCTCATGACCCGCTTGGGTAACACTCTCGAGATCTCTTGCAATCCCATGGAATCTGTTTTGCTAAGTTATCTTGAATCGCTCGATGCTTCGGTCGAGAGTTTGTGTTCTGTCAGAGTAGTCCGGGAATATCCGGATGTGTTTGAAGAAGTAAAGGGTTTGCCTCCGAAGCGGGAGATAGATTTCCGAATTTATTTGGTGGATAATGCCAAACCAGTGTCTTTGCCAGTACGCCACATGGCTCCTCGTGAGAGAAGAGAACTTCATAAGCAAGTAGGGGAGTTGCTTGAGAAGGGGTTCATAAGGCGAAGTATATCGGAGTGGGGAGCTCCAGTAGTGTTTGCCACGAAGGCGGATGGGTCCCTCAGACTTTGTGTGGATTATAGAGAACTTAATAAGCTCACGAAGAAGAATAGACACCCATTACCGAGGATAGATGATCTCTTTGATCAGTTGGTTGGCGCGTCAGTATTTTCGCAGATGGACTTAGCTACAGGGTTTCATCAGTTAAGAGTGGCGGAGGACAGTATAGAGAAGACTGCTTTCCGGACTCCGGATGGTTTTTATGAGTGGCTAGTGATGCCATTTGGGTTGACAAACGCCCCCGCATACTTTGTTGATCTCATGAGTAGAGTGTTCAGAGAGTATCTGAATAAGTTTGTAGTAGTTTTTGTGGATGACATCTTGGTCTTTTCCAAGAATGAAGAAGAGCATGCCTTACATCTCAAGGAAGTGTTGGAGACTCTTCGAGCGCATAGTCTTAAAGCTAAATTCTCTAAATGCCATTTTTGGAGAAGAGAAGTGCGATTCTTAGGGCATGTGGTCTCTAAGGAAGGGATAGCTGTGGATCCCGCAAAGATAGTATCTATCCAGGATTGGAAAGTTCCTAGAAATGCTACCGAGGTAAGAAGTTTCTTGGGGTTGGCAGGATATTATAGGAAGTTCATCAAAGACTTCGCGAAGATATCAGCCCCATTAACCCGCTTGACGAAAAAGAATCTGGTTTTCTCGTGGGATGTAGATTGTGATGATGCTTTCCGACGGTTAAAGAGAGCTTTGACCACCGCTCCAGTTTTAGTGCTCCCGGATGGGAGTAAGCCGTTTGTTGTTTATACCGATGCTTGTGGAACAGGATTAGGCGCAGTCTTGATGCAGGAGGGAAGGGTAATAGCCTATGGAGGTTAGACCTACTCTTTTGAGACGGATTGGCGAGGCTCAGCGAGACGACCCACAGTTGGTTGTGTTGGTAGAGAAGCTTATAAGAGGGGAGTCGTCCAGCCATTTGGGTAGATACACCATAGATGATAAGGGATGGTTGCATAGAGACGGTAGACTTTGTGTACCGCAAGATGAGGGTTTGAAGAAGGCTATTTTGGATGATGCACATCGTTCAAGAATGACTATTCATCCCGGTGGAGACAAAATGTACCAAGACATGAAGAGAGTTTTCTTCTGGGCCGGTATGAAGAAAGATGTGGCCGAGTATGTGGCTAGATGCTTAGTGTGCCAACAAGTTAAAGTGGAGCAAAGGAAACCCGGTGGGTTGCTACACCCATTGGAAGTTCCACAGTGGAAGTGGGATAGTGTCTCGATGGATTTCATCGACGGGTTACCGAGATCGAGGAAGGGCAATACGGGAATTTGGGTTGTGGTAGACAGACTTACCAAGAGTGCCCATTTTATACCCGTAAAGAGTAAGAGGACCGCTCCATGGCTTGCTTCAGTCTATGTTAGAGAGATTGTTAGATTGCATGGCGTACCATCCAGCATTGTGAGTGATCGAGATCCTATTTTCACTAGTGAGTTTTGGAGAAGTTTGCAAGAGGCGGTAGGGACTCAGTTGTGTTTGAGCACCGCATATCATCCTCAGACGGACGGTCAGACTGAGAGGGTGAACCGTATCTTAGAAGATCTTTTGAGGCTTTGTATCTTGGATTTTGGAGGTACATGGGAAGAACATCTTCCTTTGGTGGAGTTCGCATATAATAACAGCTTTCAGTCCAGTATTGGTATGGCTCCTTTCGAAGCTCTTTATGGAAGGCCTTGTCGATCTCCTACATGTTGGTGGGAATCTACGGATAAGATCTTGCTTGGGCCGGATATGGTTAGAGAGACTTCAGAGAAGATTGATTTAATTCGAAAAAGGATGAAAGCAGCGCAAGATAGACAGAAATCTTATGCGGATCGGAGAAGGACGGATCTTGAGTTTGAGGTTGGGGACATGGTTTTTGTCAAAGTATCTCCATTGAGAAATGTTGTTCGCTTTGGGTCCGTAGGGAAGTTAGCACCGAGATTTGTTGGGCCGTTTCCTATTAAGGAAAGGATTGGACGGATGGCATATAGGGTGGAGTTGCCCGACAGACTTAGTGGTGTTCATGATGTATTCCATGTATCACATTTGAGGAAGTGCTTACATGAGACCGCGGAGGTGGTAGAGCCGAGCTTGCTTAGAGATGTAGAGGTAGAGCGTGATGCGACGATTCGACGAGCTCCTACTCGCATCCTTGGGTCAGAAACTAGGAAGTTGAGGAACAGAGAAGTTCAGCTAGTTAAAGTGCAATGGGGAGATGACGAAAGCAATGCTACTTGGGAGACGGAAGCAAAGATGCGTTCTTTGTATCCATTTCTTTTTGAGAGTATGTCTTTTAACTTCTCCTTTATTGCTTGTCTAGTACTTATCTTATCTTTAGTATATCCTCTCGCTAATACCTATGACCTTTAGATAGGGTAAAACCTATGGTTGAAACATGTGTTTGAAACATGTTATGGTTGATGGATGCATATGGATGCAATTGTTTGCTAGTGGTTGCTCGTGGATGCATATACACACACATTAGGCACTAGATCGGCTCAGTCACTTCATGTTGCATATTGCATAAATGGATGTGGTAGTTAGATTGATGGATGTATCATGGCTGTGTTATCATATGGATGATGCATTTTTGTGTATGGTTGTGCACGCATGTAGAAATTTGTATGTGTCAATAGGGTTTCGCATACATATTGGATGCATGGCACTATCATGGTTTGCATTAAGGAGGTTTACTGTATCAGTAACCGCCTGATTTTCGCATTAGGTAAGTACATATACACACACTTTTGCATATATCCATCCAGCATTTAGAATCTTGTAAGGACAATGATTGCTCGTGGATGATGCTTTGAGTAGATGGATGATTGGATGGTAGGATACGTTCTTCCTAACTTGAAGATTTCGGGGACGAAATCCTTTAAGGAGGGGAGAATGTAACAACCCGTATTTTCAATAACCTGTAATAACATAAATCGAGGCAGAATTTAATTCTAAAATGGGAATCAAGGGAAACGGGCTATGCCATTGCGTTCGTCTTGGAAAAATACGCGAAATAGAGTCCGAGTTTTCGAAAATCGGAGTCCGTATGACCAAGATATGGCCTCGCGAAGTTTCACGAAAATTCCCAAATTAAAGTAGACTTAATTAAGTGAAATGGGTTGTGTAGATATATATATATATATATATATATATATTGATATATATATATATATATATATATATATATAATTGAAAATTTAATAAATAAATATGCAAAAATGCTCAAAACAGCGAATTGGGAGAGGGGAATAACCGAACCGGCCGATTTTTGAAGTCGACCCGAGCCCGCTGGGTCGACTAGGGGTTAATCCAGGGTGTTTGGCTGTCAACCCGTGGGCCGATTCGCTCAAGTGCAGATTTTGTATTTGAATGGTTCTCATGGTCCATCTTTAATCTAAAGGCCCTAGATGGTTCCTACACTTGACTTCTTCCCCAAGACATGCTTTGATGGCTTGGATTGAATCTAGGGTTAATCCTATGGCCTAAAACACTTGCCTAATCTATAAATAAGACCCTAACCTACCCTAATTCATTCATAATTAAACCTAGTGACTAAACTATGGCAAAATGCTAGCTCTCATGGCCTCCACTAATTTTATGAAGAGGGTTGCATACTAATCACTCTCTAATCAACTTCTAATCCCTTCTTAGCATCTTAATCTTCTTCATTTGGTGTTCAAAGTTGCTAGTTGTGAGTTTCTATCACTTTGATGATCTTTTGGTAAACTAATTAGATGAGATGTGATGAGATTTATGGTTTTGTATGTGGGTTAATGAGCTTTGAATCATATGATATGATGTTAGCATTAATCTTATGTTTATGCATGTTGAGTATGTAAGCTTATGCAAGTTTAATATGATGTATGTTATGTTTGCATGATGCTAAATATGCAAGTTGTGGGCTATGTAATCATATGCATGTTATGCAAGTTCATGGTAATATGCTATGCAAGTTACATGTATGTAAATATGCAAGTTACATGTTTGTTAATATGCAAGTTACATGTATGTAAATATGCAAGTTACATGTTTGTTAATATGCAAGTTACATGTTTGTTAATATGCAAGTTACATGTATGTAAATATGCAAGTTACATGTTTCTTTATATGCAAGTTACATGTTTGTTAATATGCGAGTTACATGTATGTAAATATGCAAGTTACATGTTTATTAATATGCAAGTTCATGATGACACATTATGCAAGTCTATAAGCTAATATGCAAGTTTGTTATGCAAAATGAATATGTAAGTTATGTGACATATTATATGCAAGTTATGTGACATGTTATGCAAGTTCATATGCAAGTTATGTGTTTGTTAATATGCAAGATGGCACCTTTGAAACATGTTCATTCATATGCAAGTTGACACCTTTTATATGTGTTATATCATGAACGAAATTACGTGGGAACGATGGGGTAATTAAATGCATAAGTTAATAAGATTGTGTGAAATTAATATAATTATGCATAACACAAAATAAATAAACATAGTATGGGAATTTGCCTATTTGGTTAGGTGTACCCATACTATGTGTTGGGAATTTACCTATTGAGTTAGGTCTACCCCATGGGAATTTACCTATTAAGTTAGGTCTACCCATGTTAAGAAAACTTGATTAATTAGGGATAATTAATATAAAATTATGAGGGTGATTAATTAGGTGTAATTAATTGACTAAGACACGAGGTTGGACTCAGTTGTAGCGTAAAACTGCCCGGACCCAACCGGCTTAACCAGTTGCTACAAATGTTAGCCCAATGTGAGAGGTCTTAGGCACAAACTAAATACGTAATTAATGTAAAGACACGAGGTTAGACTCTGTTATGACATAAGGCTGCCCGGACCCAACCGGCTTAACCAGCGGTCATAAAAGACAGTCTAATGTGAGAGGTCTTTACAAAGGTTACGTTCTTAATTAATTAATTAAGAAACACTTAACCACATTAGCATGTAGAGGGACATGAGGGGTTAAGTGGGTGCCTCGGGTGGCATGAGAAAATCTAGTGGTTGCCTTGGGTGGCAATAGAAAATACGATTAGAATACTTAACCAAAATGGAACATGTAATTAAAACATGATTAAAGGGTTAAGTGGGATATACTAGAAAAAGGGACAAGCTTAGGTGGGTAGCTTGTGGAGGCCCATTTCAACCAGTAACCCATACGTATCTTTGTGGGCTCGACCCATGTCGAGGACGGGACACGCATACTGGGCTTGACTGTAAGAGGCAAACGGGTTAGCGGTGGCAACGCAAGTCCAACGGGCTTCATATGCGTGAGTGGGCCCGGGCTGGTAGGTAAGCCGTTGTTGCATCGAGTAGATATAAGCCGTGCACCTTTAGTTCCATCAGGTTGCCACATTGGGGAATGATACATCCCACGGTGGGGCCAGCACGGGTATCTACGTTAGGGAGCCGATCGAATGGGAAGTAGTGTGTACACCTAGTGGATTGTAGGGCCCCGTGGCGCCTACTTGGTCACCTAGGGGTACGCAGGTACTAATTAGTAAATTTTATAAGTCCTTGGGTGGGATCAACCTTTAAGTTAGGAACGACTGGTGTGGTGCAGTTTAGTAATTTACCTTAGGGAGGGTAGATGCGTCTTTATCCTTTATCTTCGTTTAGTTGACTGCTTAGGGTAGCCATTCATCCCTATATGTTACCGTATATCAGTTTATGTCTTCTCTGGTTACTTTAACGATTGTATTGTTAAAGTTATAGGACTCGCTCAGACTTATGTCTGACCCTGTTGTTTTTATCTTTTTCCCAACCCTCAGGTCCTACGGTGGATCCTAGCAGTAGTGGAGCTTGATCGGATTGCTGTTCCAGTCTTTAGGAGCTTGGATAGATGTAAAGCTCCAGTTATCCAGTTATCTTTTCTTTTGTTTGGCTATTGTATGAGAGTGGGATTATGTACTTCTTTATTTTGATGGATATTGTACTTGACCTTTATTGTGGTTTTATGATGTAACCAGACATGTTTTACTTCCGCTGTTATGAGATGATGTTTTAAAATTTCAAGTACTATTTATATCTGTCTTGTTGTAATTTTTCTGTTCTATATTCACTAAAATACTCCACCGATGCTATGGCATTCCCTTAGTGAGTGATCATAGCGGGAGTGGGGTGTTACAGATACAAAGCTTTCCGAGTATCGTTCCAGCTGTAAACCAGGATCCTATGAATATAAATCTGCAAAACCAAAACTACTAGCTGCCCGTATCAAAATAGGGGCACCCAGAGTTTAGGTCAAAACAATAAACTCCAGGTCAGTCATGGGACTGGTGTGAGAACTAAAACAGTTAATCTTTATTTTTAAAGTTAGGTAAATCAAGGGACCACGCCGTATAACACGGAACTGGTTTCCTCCCAAGAATACCAGTGCATAAAACAACAGCGCAATGCTAAATAAAGAAAAATGAAGCTATTATAAGACCCAGGTCCTATCACACAATGCAACGCAAGCCGGAGTATAGGGTTTTTACCTTATAATAGCCAAGAATGCTTGATACGTTTAAAACAAATCATTTGATACTATTATAAGTGCATAGTGTATAAAACAACTTCAAATCATAAGTATCAATCATAGACGACATGAGCGTCCCATGCCACTATGTCGCCATATATAGGTCTACAAATAAAACCGCAAATGTCACGTATTTGGAAATTGGATTTCCATCTATGAACCGAGGCAAAAGATAGTCCTCTACCGATTCGAGACTGTCTAGCCCGAGCCTCAGGATCAGAGCTCGAGTGACCCTTGGATCCTCAGGGCCGGTCCACCGATGTGGACTAAAATGCCTGAACACTGCGTTTCCCCGCCCTTTGGGGCGTAAATGAGCCAACGAAGGGCTCCATCAGACCCGGATCGTCCGATCTAACCGAGGCGCCTCGCAACAGCAACAACCACACATGTAAAAAGTATATAAATGTCAGGGCTGGTAGGTCACTGACACCACCCTAGCTAGAAGGAAACGCATGCCCTCCCTGACGTCCTCTCCCGTTTCTGGTTCACAACCGGGGTGTGAGGCTCGCGAATTCACGTTACACAAAGCTGTGCCACACAGGCCGTGCTTTGATCATCAACCACAAGACTTTGCTTTTCAACAGAAGCCTTGATCATTTGCCACTTAGGCATGCCACACAGGTAATTCACTCTATGCGTTTGATATCCATCAGTATATAACCCCTGAGCTCGTACGTCTCAGAGAAGGGCGTTAAGCAAGAGAATAAATTCTCCGCCGCCAAACAGATATATATTTAATAGAAATCAATCACACAGACTAAAATCCAATGTTAGACACACAGTCCATTTACAAGTTCGTTCTGGGTCTGAACGAAACAGGAGGCACCTAGTACCCCGCATATCCATCGATCTCCAAGTACGTCTGGACGATCACCAACTGTTTCCATCTTCTTGGGTATACAGCCCAATCAAGACCATCAGTAATTATCCAAACGACGTGAAGACCTTCGGTCTTCAACCATCGTCTTCATCTTCGACTTATCGTCGTATCAGTTATTCAGAATGGGATAAACCCGGTCTTTCCGAATAACTCGCGTATATTTTAAATAAGTGTTACACAAACACAACATACGCCTCATTCCAATTCATCAGTCACTAACCGTAAATTAACCAGAGAATAATTCCCCAAATATTAACCCCGAAGGCCGAAACCAACATCAGATCAATATCCAGAAAACCGTTCTGCTTAGCTAACCGACAGTTAGTTTCTAAATTTCACATTCATAGGGAAAGGTTCCCATTAATTTTATCAAAGATAAATCATTAAAATTTATTCTCTAATCTTCTTTTGAATTTCGATTCAACTAGTCGGGATTAACGAACCTTACCAAAGTAATCATTTGTTTTAATTTCCCAATCCCAACCTATTCATCTCATGAAGTAAAACTGGTTATACTTCATATCTAACACCACGGTGTTATCGGTAAATTCAATTGCCATTTCACGTTCAAATCTAATTAAAGATTTAACTATCGCCTGGAGTAAAACTGGTGATACTCCATTCTCGATCATTTCAATCTAATTAAAGATTCATTAAAACTCCACTTAGTTTTAATCTGTGACTAGGTGAAAGAATCCATGTCATTTAAAACACGGTTCACGATAAACCCAAAACCACATTCCATTAATTATCGGTTTAAAGAACGAGTATTATTTAAAACACTGTCCACGATAAACCCAAAAATCAAAATCAATTCAATTAAATATTATTTAATTGGTACACTTCATTAAATCTAAATAAAAAGATTTAATCTTTTCTCAACTGGGTTCAAGAACAGTGTTAATGAAGACACCATTCACGACAAACCCAAATCACATTTGATATTAAATACAAGGCTCTGAATAGAAAATATATCGGCTTATATTCAATATCAAATTCTACGACCAACAGATATCGTATTGGAAATAACGATATATATATCTATATCTTTCAAATTTCCATAACAACATCTGTATAATCACGAAATCCAACATCGAAATATTCCGAAGACAATTTCGATTCAAATCCATTCCAATGCAATCATTGGAAATTCTGGTTATTTTCAAAACCATTTCAAATTCAATTTATTTATTTAAAAATAAATAGAATTATAATTCTAGTTCAAAACTAGTTCATTTCGATAAAAATCAATTTTTATCTTTTCAAATATGGAGTTTTTCATCCCAATTCTTCACAAATCAATTCTTATGATTTTACACAAATTAATACTATTTTTAATAATTTTATCAAGCCCCGTACAGTCGATTTCCATCAACGGCCATCGAACTGCACTTACAGCGACCTTTTTCAAATTTGATTTGGACATAATTCCAAATCCAACCGTTAGATTTCTAATTTCTCACATTCGTTAGAAAGCTCTTTTCGATACGAACCCAACGGTTCCGGTTTTTAGAGAATCTGACGGTCAGATCTCCCGCAGTATCCATTCGAAGTCACTGGTTGAAATTCGCGAACTGCCGCGGCGCGGCGCGTTCTATTCAGGCCGTTATATTATATATAATATATATATATAATATATAGTTCGTCGATTTCCTTTTAAAACGTATTTTATAAATCGTTTTAAATTCGTTTTCAAAACGATTTCAACTTCTTTTCAAATTCAAATCAAAATTGAATTTTTCCTTATAAATTCGATTTAAATTCGATTTAAATTCATTTCAAATTGATTTCAATTCAAATTGATTTCTAATTCAATTTCAGTTCGTTTTCAGTTCAATTCAATTTCAATTCGAATTCATTTATATTTAATTTCAATTCGAATTCATTTCTATTCAGTTTCAATTTGAATTCACTTCTATTCAATTTCAATTTGAATTCATTTCTATTCAATTTCAATGTGAATTCATTTCTATTCAATTTCAATTTGAATTCATTTCTATTCAATTTCAATTTGAATTCATTTCTTTCTAAAATTTCAGATTTTGAAATCACTTTCGATATTTGTTATAAAATGAATAAAATCGATATAAATATCGTTCACGTCAAAATGGCGTAAATCTAATCAACACGGCTTCATATATTGATATTTTCAAATATTCCATTTCGAATGTTTCTATTTCAAATATTTCTTTTTCAAATATTTCTACTTCTAAACTGGAATGAGGCCCAATCAATTACCATATAATGTTAATTATATGGATTTTCTACAACACAGGTATATATCAACAAAGATGAATAACCAACCATCATCCAAAGTGCATTCCACACTGTATAAGCATCAAATATAAATATTCAACGCTTATAACAGTCTGTCAATCAATCGATCAACATACAACTAAACAATCGGGATTAGTGTACGTCAAATATCATCCCGATACTGTGGGGTTTCAAAACAGTCAAACCCAGATTTTATTTGTGCAGTTGGGCGATGTGTGAAATTTATCGTCCCAATCAATATCAGTCAAATGTGTGTATATAAACAAATCGTCCGATTTGTTTATTTTTATTTCATTCCATATACAAGTTAAAAATTCTATTTTTAACTATAAAATATTTTTATCTATATAAATATTTTATTTCATTTCACATCACATCACACAATCAACTACACATCAAAATCAAACAAACAAGCATACAAGCCGTCCATGGTCTGTGGACGACGGGTGTCGGGTGCTACTAAACACCGTCTGCATCCTAGTATATATTTTCACTAGAAAATTAAATTAAAGGTGAGAAATTCTCAAAGATTAGCTAATCCAATATCACGACTCTTCTTGGGTAGAAATCTTCGCCGTTCTTGCCTCTTGTCACTTTCGTTGCCCGTAGCGACTACATATATAAAGATCACATTTTTACTTCGCTATTCAATATAAAAAAATCGAATTTTTACTTTGCTAATCAATATATAAAAATCGAATTTTTACTTTGCTTTTCAATATATAAAAATCGAATTTTTACTTCGCTATTCAATATATAAAAATCGAATTTTTACTTTGCTTTTCAATATATAAAAATCGAATTTTTTACTTCGCTATTCAATATATAAAAATCGAATTTTTACTTCGCTATTCAATATATAAAAATCGAATTTTTACTTTGCCATTCAATATATAAAAATCCCATTTTTACTTTGCTATTATATAGATAAAAGATTCTATTTTTACAACGCTATTATATATAAAGATTTCGCCTTTTCCATTTCAAAAATCTAATCTTTTCTATTTTAAAAATCTAATCTTTTCTATTTTTAAAATCTAATCTTTTATATTTTAAAAATCTAATCTTTTCTATTTTAATTTTCTAATCTTTATGCGTATATAAATCAGAAAATAAATAACTGCAACCTATGTTAAAATCTGAAAATAAAACACGTGAACTTACTTACTTTGAATTGCTGAAAAAGGGAAGGGGTCGCTGTCACTCGCGACGTCGGAGGAGGCTGCTGGTGCTAGGGGGCGCTGGTTCGATCGCAGGGGGTTAGGGTTCGGACTCTCATCGATTTGGGGATGGAGCGAGAAGGGAGGAGAGGAAGGAGAACGGGGAAGGAGGGGATGGCCGTGGATGGAGGGGCGAGCTCGCCGAGCGATGGTGGGTGGCGCTTGACTGGTCGGAGAGCGAGAGGGAGGGGAGGTCTAGCAAAGGAGGCGCGCGACGCGATGGGTAGGGCTTCGCCCCCCTTTTTCCCCTTTTTTTTATTTTGTTTTGAACGGTCAACGCTTCTGAAAGGAGGGAGGGAGAGTATATAGGAGGGAATATATATTTAATTTTATTATTTTAAACTCCTTAAAAGCAACTTTTTATTTTGACCTCCAAACAAGACCCACCGACTGTCGTTCTTAGCGTAATACCCCCATTTCGAACACAATGGGATATGTTTCGTAAGCTGATTTGATTATTACGATCTGTTTTCGTCAAAATCAACATATAACTCTATATATTGAATTTGAACGCGCATTTCAATTTACTGGGGTCACATACTAACTCGAAAAATTCTTGAAAAATATTTTCTAGCTTTGTATTGACGATACGGTCCTAACAAAACTAGTTTCGTCGAATTCCGAGACCGTTGGAAAAAGAGCCATTTTCCAGTCGATTAAAATCAACTGAAACTGGTCAAACGCGTTTTCCTTTGCCACGCTCACATATTGATTCGAAAAATTATGAAATTTGAAACCTAGCAATAACTTTACATCACGGATCCAACAAAAGTGGTTTCATCGAAATCCGAGGTCGTTTGCAAAATCTCCATTTTTAAGGGCCTAAATTCCATAGCGACTATTCAGAATTTTCAACTGGACATATCTTTTGATTCTCACTATGAAATTTCAATTTTTCGGGTTTGTTGGAAAGATATTCTCTATTAGATTCCATTATTTTTGGTTTCACTAAAATCCGGTTTATTCTGCACCCGGTACATACAATTGAAGTTTGAAATCGAATTATCGAACTACCGCGCCATTTTCAATTCCTTTTATAAATATAAATAAATAATTATATTCTATCGTCGATTCAAACGAATATATACATTCGAATTATATTTAAAACAAAATTTCTCGTCGATATTATTTAAAATAATTCATTTTAAATATTCAAAATTCGCTAAAATTGCCGAAATAAAAATTTTAAACTGGCCCCGATTTTCGGGTTGTTACAATCTCCCCCACTTAAAACTTTTCGTCCCCAAAAAGGAACAAAGCCGAAAGTTGTTTTAAATACCAACTCAACTTTCATTGTTTTGACTACAGCTTAAGTTCTTCAACTTTTCAGTTTCTAAGAACTTTTCAAAAATTTCAAAAATTTGGCTAACACCCTAAATTTTCGAAATTTTTTGCCATAACCTCCCCTGCACCGGGAGCACGGGAAAATCCCGAAATTGCCATACAGGCCCTCTGATCTCAAAAAGAAAAAGAAAAAGCCAAGCGGCTCATAAAATCATCATCACCCAAACAAAACAGTAAATTATAGTAAACATGTACCTATTTGTCGGGCAAACAAATTTTATTCTCTGCTCTAGCCTCCTTGCTATGACCTGTTCAATGTAAGTACATGTATATGCAAGCAAATGCGACCAAATTTCAATACAATTCACTATTTGGTTCAAATTGGCTATATGGTTCAAATTTTAATAAATCAACCAATAATCAACAACACAAACATCAATCCATTAGTTGATTAGCTTTTGAAATTCATAACTTTGATACATAGTCAAAAATCATATTTTTGATGCCAAATCACAACAATAAGCCGTATCTAGTTTTGGTTCTCACACCAGTCAATTGGAAATTTATAGAAATCTCACTTTTGAAACTCGAAAATAAATACTGGCGACGGTGCCCCATCACCAGAATTATCCCCGGGCACTAGAGTGCGATTCTATAACTATCCAATACATTAAAACTTCGAATACACGTTTGCAAGACATATATGCAAAATCTTTATATATTGGATTGTCCAAATTCATATAAATAAATAATCAAATACGAATAATTGATTTAAATTTCAAAACAAAACTCGTTTTCATTTTATAAATATACTCTTCACACTCGTTCTAGGATACTACTGATCCCATCTCTTACGAGCCATTCCCATTGGAGATTACTAATCCAATTTCTGATGAATTCTTTCGTATGGTTCTAATGTGTCCTGTTCTCTGAGCTTTGTAAACCAAAGCTCTGATACCACGCTGTGACGACCGCGAATCTCGCTCGATCCGAATCAGTCGCTAAACCGATCTAGACCGTTCGAAACGCCTGATTGTTTTGAGAACATGACAAAATAGAACGCAGACGAAAGAACATTTCATTGTTAATTACAACAATCCATCAGATTACAAGAATATACAGAGTATAAACGAATCAATATTACACAGAAATATCAGAGATTTAAATTTCATTTAAATACATTGCAGCGGAAAATAATACAATACACAACTAGAAGTAATACACGGATACAAAGCTTTCCGAGTATCGTTCCAGCTGTAAACCAGGATCCTGTGAATATAAATCTGCAAAACCAAAACTACTAGCTGCCCGTGTCAAAATAGGGGCACCCAGAGTTTAGGTCAAAACAATAAACTCCAGGTCAGTCATGGGACTGGTGTGAGAACTAAAACAGTTAATCTTTATTTTTAAAGTTAGGTAAATCAAGGGACCACGCCGTATAACACGGAACGGGTTTCCTCCCAAGAATACCAGTGCATAAAACAACAGCGCAATGCTAAATAAAGAAAAATGAAGCTATTATAAGACCCAGGTCCTATCACACAATGCAACGCAAGCCGGAGGATAGGGTTTTTACCTTATAATAGCCAAGAATGCTTGATACATTTAAAACAAATCATTTGATACTATTATAAGTGCATAGTGTATAAAACAACTTCAAATCATAAGTATCAATCATAGACGACATGAGCGTCCCATGCCACTATGTCGCCATATATAGGTCTACAAATAAAACCGCAAATGTCACGTATTTGGAAATTGGATTTCCATCTATGAACCGAGGCAAAAGATAGTCCTCTACCGATTCGAGACTGTCTAGCCCGAGCCTTAGGATCAGAGCTCGAGTGACCCTTGGATCCTCAGGGTCGCTCCACCGATGTCGATTAAAATGCCTGAACACTGCGTTTCCCCGCCCTTTGGGGCGTAAATGAGCCAACGAATGGCTCCATCGGACCCGGATCGTCCGATCTAACCGAGGCGCCTCGCAACAGCAACAACTACACAGGTGAAAAGTATGTAAATGTCAGGGCTGGTAGGTCACTAACACCACCCTAGCTAGAAGGAAACGCATGCCCTCCCTGACGTCCTCTCCCGTTTCTGGTTCACAACCGGGGTGTGAGGCTCGCGAATTCACGTTACACAAAGCTGTGCCACACAGGCCGTGCTTTGATCATCAACCACAAGACTTTGCTTTTCAACAGAGCCTTGATCATTTGCCACTTAGGCATGCCAAACAGGCAATTCACTCTATGCGTTTGATATCCATCAGTATATAACCCCTGAGCTCGTATGTCTCAGAGAAGGGCGTTAGGCAAGAGAATAAATTCTCCGCCGCCAAACAGATATATATTTAATAGAAATCAATCACACAGACTAAAATCCAATGTCAGACACATAATCCATTTACAAGTTCGTTCTGGGTCTGAACGAAACCGGAGGCACCTAGTACCCCGCATATCCATCGATCTCCAAGTACGTCTGGACGATCACCGACTGTTTCCATCTTCTTGGGTGTACAGCCCAATCAAGACCATCAGTAATTATCCAAATGACGTGAAGATCTTCGGTCTTCAACCATCATCTTCATCTTCGACTTATCGTCGTATCAGTTATTCAGAATGGGATAAACCCGGTCTTTCCGAATAACTCGCGTATATTTTAAATAAGTGTTACACAAACACAACATACGCCTCATTCCAATTCATCAGTCACTAACCGTAAATTAACCAGAGAATAATTCCCCAAATATTAACCCCGAAGGCCGAAACCAACATCAGATCAATATCCAGAAAACCGTTCTGCTTAGCTAACCGACAGTTAGTTTCTAAATTTCACATTCGTAGGGAAAGGTTCCCATTAATTTTATCAAAGATAAATCATTAAAATTTATTCTCTAATCTTCTTTTGAATTTCGATTCAACTAGTCGGGATTAACGAACCTTACCAAAGTAATCATTTGTTTTAATTTCCCAATCCCAACCTATTCATCCCATGAAGTAAAACTGGTTATACTTCATAGCTAACACCACGGTGTTATCGGTAAATTCAATTACCATTTCACGTTCAAATCTAATTAAAGATTTAACTATCGTCTGGAGTAAAACTGGTGATACTCCATTCTCGATCATTTCAATCTAATTAAAGATTCATTAAAATTCCACTTAGTTTTAATCTGTGATTGGGTGAAAGAATCCATGTCATTTAAAACACGGTTCACGATAAACCCAAAACCACATTCCATTAATTATCGGGTTAAGGAACGAGTGTTATTTAAAACACTGTCCACGATAAACCCAAAAATCAATATCAATTCAATTAAATATTATATAATTGGTACACTTCATTAAATCTAAATAAAAAGATTTAATCTTTTCTCAACTGGGTTCAAGAACAATGTTAATGAAGACACCATTCACGACAAACCCAAATCACATTTGATATTAAATACAAGGCTCTGAATAGAAAATATATCGGCTTATATTCAATATCAAATTCTACGACCAACAGATATCGTATTGAAAATAATGATATATATATCTATATCTTTCAAATTTCCATAACAACATCTGTATAATTACGAAATCCAACATCGAAATATTCCGAAGACAATTTCGATTCAAATCCATTCCAATGCAATCATTGGAAATTCTGGTTATTTTCAAAACCATTTCAAATTCAATTTATTTATTTAAAAATAAATAGAATTATAATTCTAGTTCAAAACTAGTTCATTTCGATAAAAATCTATTTTTATCTTTTCAAATATGGAGTTTTTCATCCCAATTCTTCACAAATCAATTCTTATGATTTTACACAAATTATTACTATTTTTAATAATTTTATCAAGGCCCGTACAGTCGATTTCCATCAACGGCCATCGAACTGCACTTACAGCGACCTTTTTCAAATTTGATTTGGACATAATTCCAAATCCAACCGTTAGATTTCTAATTTCTCACATTCGTTAGAAAGCTCTTTTCGATACGAACCCAACGGTTCCGGTTTTTGGAGAATCCGACGGTCAGATCTCCCGTAGTATCCATTCGAAGTCAATGGTCGAAATTCGCGAACTGCCGCGGCGCGTTCTATTCAGGCCGTTATATTATATATATAATATATATATATATAATATACACTTCGTCGATTTCCTTTTAAAACGTATTTTATAATTCGTTTTAAATTCGTTTCCAAAACGATTTCAACTTCTTTTCAAATTCAAATCAAAATTGAATTTTTCCTTATAAATTCGATTTAAATTCATTTCAAATTGATTTCAATTCAAATTGATTTCTAATTCAATTTCAGTTCGTTTTCAGTTCAATTCAATTTCAATTCGAATTCATTTATATTCAATTTCAATTCGAATTCATTTCTATTCAGTTTCAATTTGAATTCACTTCTATTCAATTTCAATTTGAATTCATTTCTATTCAATTTCAATGTGAATTCATTTCTATTCAATTTCAATTTGAATTCATTTCTATTCAATTTCAATTTGAATTCATTTCTTTCTAAAATTTCAGATTTTGAAATCACTTTCGATATTTGTTATAAAATGAATAAAATCGATATAAATATCGTTCACGTCAAAATGGCGTAAATCTAATCAACACGGCTTCATATATTGATATTTTCAAATATTCCATTTCGAATATTTCTATTTCAAATATTTCTTTCTCAAATATATCTACTTCTAAACTGGAATGAGGCCCAATCAATTACCATATAATGTTAATTATATGGATTTTCTACAACACAGGTATATATCAACAAAGATGAATAACCAACCATCATCCAAAGTGCATTCCACACTGTATAAGCATCAAATATAAATATTCAACGCTTATAACAGTCTGTCAATCAATCGATCGACATACAACTAAACAATCGGGATTAGTGTACGTCAAATATCATCCCGATACCCGTGTGGGGTTTCAAAACAGTCAAACACAGATTTTATTTGTGCAGTTGGGCGATGTGTGAAATTTATCATCCCAATCAATATCAGTCAAATGTGTGTATATAAACAAATCGTCCGATTTGTTTATTTTTATTTCATTTCATATACACGTTAAAAATTCTATTTTTAACTATAAAATATTTTTATCTATATAAATATTTTATTTCGTTTCACATCACATCACACAATCAACTACACATCAAAATCAAACAAGCAAGCATACAAGCCGTCCATGGTCTGTGGACGACGGGTGTCGGGTGCTACTAAACACCGTCAGCATCCTAGTATATATTTTCACTAGAAAATTAAATTAAAGGTGAAAAATTCTCACAGATTAGCTAATCCAATATCACGACTCTTCTTGGGTAGAAATCTTCGCCGTTCTTGCCTCTTGTCACTTTCGTTGCCCGTAGCCACTACATATATAAAAATCACATTTTTAATTCGCTATTCAATATATAAAAATCGAATTTTTACTTTGCTATTCAATATATAAAAATCGAATTTTTACTTTGCTTTTCAATATATAAAAATCGAATTTTTACTTCGCTATTCAATATATAAAAATTGAATTTTTACTTTGCTTTTCAATATATAAAAATCGAATTTTTACTTCGCTATTCAATATATAAAAATCGAATTTTTACTTCGCTATTCAATATATAAAAATCGAATTTTTACTTCGCTATTCAATATATAAAAATCGAATTTTTACTTCGCCATTCAATATATAAAAATCCCATTTTTACTTTGCTATTATATAGAGAAACGATTCTATTTTTACAACACTATTATATATAAAGATTTCGCCTTTTCCATTTCAAAAATCTAATCTTTTCTATTTTAAAAATCTAATCTTTTCTATTTTAAAAATCTAATCTTTTCTATTTTAATTTTCTAATCTTTATGCGTATATAAATCAAAAAATAAATCACTGCAACCTATGTTAAAATCTGAAAATAAAACACGTGAACTTACTTACTTTGAATTGCTGAAAAAGGGAAGGGGTCGCTGTCACTCGCGACGTTGGAGGAGGCTGCAGGTGCTAGGGGGCGCTGGTTCGATCGCAGGGGGTTAGGGTTCGGACTCTCATCGATTTGGGGATGGAGCGAGAAGGGAGGAGAGGAAGGAGAACGGGGAAGGAGGGGATGGCCGTGGATGGAGGGGCGAGCTCGCCGAGCGGCGGTGGGTGGCGCTTGACTGGTCGGAGAGCGAGAGGGAGGGGAGGTCTAACAAAGGAGGCGCGCGACGCGATGGGTAGGGCTTCGCCCCCCTTTTTCCCCTTTTTTTTATTTTGTTTTGAACGGTCAACGCTTCTGAAAGGAGGGAGGGAGAGTATATAGGAGGGAATATATATTTAATTTTATTATTTTAAACTCCTTAAAAGCAACTTTTTATTTTGACCTCCAAACAAGACCCACCGACTGTCATTCTTAGCGTAATACCCTCATTCCGAACACAATGGGATATGTTTCGTAAGTTGATTTGATTATTACGATCTGTTTTCGTCAAAATCAACATATAACTCTATATATCGAATTTGAACGCGCATTTCAATTTACTGGGGTCACATACTAACTCGAAAAATTCCCAAAAAATATTTTATAGCTTCTTATTGACGATACGGTCCTAACAAAACTAGTTTCGTCGAATTCTGAGACCGTTGGAAAAAGGGCCATTTTCCAGTCGATTAAAATCAACTGAAACTGGTCAAACGTATTTTCCTTTGCCACGCTCACATATTGATTCGAAAAATTATGAAATTTGAAACCTAGCAATAACTTTACATCACGGATCCAACAAAAGTGCTTTCGTCGAAATCCGAGGTCGTTTGCAATATCTCCATTTTTAAGGGCCTAAATTCCATAGCGACTATTCAGAATTTTCAACTGGACATATCTTTTGATTCACGCTATGAAATTTCAATTTTTCGGGTTCGTTGGAAAGATATTCTCTATTAGATTCCATTATTTTTGGTTTCACTAAAATCCGGTTTATTCTGCACCCGGTACATACAATTGAAGTTTGAAATCGAATTATCGAACTACCGCGCCATTTTCAATTCCTTTTATAAATATAAATAAATAATTATATTCTATCGTCGATTCAAACGAATATATACGTTCGAATTATATTTAAAATAAATTTCTCGTCGATATTATTTAAAATAATTCATTTTAAATATTCAAAATTCGCTAAAATTGCCGAAACAAAAATTTTAAACTAGCCCAGATTTTCTGGTTGTTACAGATCATTTGAAGAACTCAAACACTTGAGGGAGTCAAAAGTTGAACATAACATCACAATTTGAACAAATCAACTTTAAGGTACAAACACATGCAAAAGAGTGCACCAACATGAAGCAGTGCTTGTTCAATGAACCGGAAACAGTGTCTTTGAGAAAAGTACATGATGTTGTTTATCCAACGAGAGACTGAAGCAGACATTTTCTCAAACATTGAGAACAGTGTTAGGAATTTTAGTGTAAATTCAATCCCTATATTAAGAGTAGTCATGCATTCCAAGAAACTTCTAAACCGACATCCTTGAATCTCACGATTCTTCAAGTTTGAAAAGAAAAGTGCTTCACTCTTTATTTTTTAACATAATAAATTTAACAAATAATTTCATAACAATTGTCATTAAATTTTGGAGGACATAGTTCATTATTATGTACATTTTACGAACTATTGCTTATCTAATCCTCTTTCATTATAAAAAATGAATAAATTTACAACTTTGTTATAATAAGTTGTTATATAAGTATTCCAATTAGATAGCATATAACGTACATCATGACAAGTGGATTGAAGACGAAAACTGAGTTCATGACATCTTGTATCATGTCAAAATGTCATAGCCAGTTTGGACAATAATGTTTGTCATAATTGATTAAATTTTATCTATTTATAAAATCATTTTTCGTTTAAATCTGAAAAATAGAAATAAACTACCAACATGGTTCTCACAGTCTGACCGGTTGAACCACGAAACTGTCATTGCAAAGAATATTGTTTGCCCAAGATCTAGTGTTCTACAATTATTTATTTTGTATATAAGTGTCACCTTCGTTTGAATTTTTGTTGTAGTATGTTTGTAGAATAAGCGGATTTCAAACTAAAATTTTACACTTAAAAGCTATAATCTATGGATGAATCTAATTTGAATAACCATATCCAACTGCTTAAAAATTTAACGGTGCCAGTTTAAGCATGAAATTTGAGTGCACAGAGATCCATCTGATCGTTGTAAACTATATAAGACTAAATTATACAAATATATAATTTAACTGTTTCTTCTGTCACCAAACATATGCAGGGTATAGATAAATGTTAATAAGATTCTTTTCCTAACTCTTCATTATGAATCAACTGTTTCTATATAGGCCAGCTTTGTTTTGGCCAGCTAAGTGTACATATTGTAGCTGACTACAAGTAAGCTGAACACCACATTTCCTCTATTCATCTCACTTCTCCATCCTTCCCCTTCTCCAATTGAGAGCAATGTATGCACTAATGGAAATAAAGGGTAATCGAGTGATTAACGTATTATATACAAGTGGGTCGAATCGGATGTGCACAAGATTGGATGCAGACCGCTTGCAATGTATGCGCAGCCTGTTGCACAGTTTGTGTTGATGCAGATTTGTTATTGGTACTTTGCGACATCGTCAACTACAAACACAAACAACATTCAATATGTTTTCAAGATTATTAGTCAAATTTGTAGCATAAACGACAAGAAACTGTTATAAATACCTTTGCAGTGCACTGGAACGCCTTAAAACATTATTAATACCTCTGCAATACTATTATTACTTATAGTAACAAGAAACCATTACAAATTTATCATGAAACTGTCACAAACAGTGTGCAGTTTACGAAAAACGAAAAAGTGGGAAATCTTACCTATTTTATTGTATAAGTCAGCGTGAAACTGTTTTTTTGGAACGACATGCTCCCTCTAAGGCGCTTTCGGGTGTTGAGCAATTGTTTTCCAAGAATGAAACATACATTCTCTGTGATCCAGCGCAACAATCATAGAGCGACGACGAACGCAGGAAGTTATTTTTTATTATAACAGATGAGTGCATAGAGAAGAAGCAGAACAGAGAAAAAAATGATATTTCGTTTTTTTGGTTGCCTATATATAGGTGAGACCATTTGAATGGTTAACGCGACCGTTTGTGTCAGCAAAAGGCGCATTGTCTGGTTTAAAAAATAGTCGTTGCGATGCCGCATGCCTTAGTAGCAGATGATGGCCCAAGGCCTATAGCATCTTTAACATTTTAATATTAATCATGAAGGCTTTTCATGCCTATATTGCCTCAATCCGTCCATCGTCGCATTTCATTTTAATATAGTATATTAGGTTATGGTATATATAGTGGAGTCGACATATTTGTTCCCGGATGTGGAACTGTAACAACCCGTATTTTTGGAACCAATTTAAAATTTATTTTTAAATGATTTTAATGGAAATTAAATATTTTTAATGATTTATTTTGAGAATTAACGATTTAAAATTTATTTAAAACAAAGATAGAACGTATAAATTTAAAATTTAATCATAAAACAAACTTGAAATGATGCGGTAGTTTGAAAATTCAATTTCTAATTTCAACTGAATGTACAGAATTCAATATAAATCAGAGTTGGATAAGACAAGAAACGTTAAAATCTATTTATTAACCGACATTTTGGTCCAATTCCCAAAAGTACGCAAGACACGTTCGACTCAACGTATTGCGTAAAGCCAAAGCCGAGAGTGTCGCCAAGAAGTAAAGGAAATGGGCCGAAAAGGGATCACACCAGCGAGAACCTCACCGCTTCTCAAAATATTTCCCAAACCAATATATCAAACCTCAGGAAGCCACAAGCGTCGACCTCGACCCCATATGCCTGTTTTTAGTATTCTTCGTACCCCTCGGGGTACGAATTTCGTAACCTAGGGAGGGGTACGAAGTTTCTGGACGAGCGCCTTATGGGATACGGGATTTCGATGGCTAGCTACAAGGGGTACGAAATTCCTGATGTGGTGCCCTATTTATACTTACTCCTACCTAACCACTCCACTATAAATACCCATTGACCTCACACTTCAAAAGGGTTCGACTTTGGTGATTTGACACCTCTAAAGAGCACCAAATAGCCTCTTTAATGACATCTCCACTTTGAGAAAGAAGAAGGGCAAAAATGTCTTTTTCCAAAATATTAATATATGATAATTATGACATCATATAACTTAGAGATGTATGGAAAGAGATGTCATGAGATGTTCTCAACCTTTTAACTCTTGGCTAATAATAATATTCCAACAACTCTACCAAAGTGGACGTAGGTCTCTCGCGAGGCCGAAAACTACAACAAATCCTCTTTTTAGCTACGTTTAATATTGCAACGCAAAAAATAAGTCATAAAAAATCATTATTTGCGATGCTGCATGCGTTACGAAAAGTACGCAAATTAAAGTCTCATGTAAATTAATTTCAGTTTTCTACGACTGTATTTTACGTTACGAAAAGTACGCAAATTAAAGTCCTCCAAATTTGTACGTATTTGCTACATGTTGCATGCGTTGCAAAAGAAATTATTTTTTTACAACGCTAATTTATGCTGTCAATGTCTCTTTGACATTATCAACGCATCTTCATGTCGTTAAAGATCAATATTACCATTGTGTTTATATTGCCAATTATTAACTTTTTGCATTATTTCAATAATTTTTTATAGCGGTATAACCTTGTGTCGTATATAGGTGGTATAGTTACTACGTATGTTAATTACAACGTAATGTGAAAATACAAGTAGAATTTTTTTGTCTTTTTGTTAATTACAAAATTAACAAACGCTTTCATCATTTACCCATGCGCCTCTGCTACTACACGCTCAGAAATAAAAGCACGATATAATCCCTAAATCCCTAATTCACTCGTCTCTCCTTTTCCATTTCGAAGCTCGCTCTTGAATCACCATCTCTCGTTCTTGAATCCTCTTCTGATCTCCGAAAGCCTAATCCGTTCGTGAATCTCGCTCAGCGTTTAACTGGATTTCGCCGACCCATAACATCGATTCGCTTCATCGTCACCCGAAGCCATTGAACTATTTTCAGCAGTATCTCTGTCTCTTAGGCCGTATAAGGTAAATTCTTATTGATTTCTTTTTAAGGGTATCGCTGTTTTTGATTCGTGTCATTTTCTGTAGTAAGATATTAAATATAGGATCTGAATTTTTAAACGTTTAAAAATATATTAGTTCTTGTTCAGTTTACAATTTATTTCTTGCGTTGATTTGTGTCCAGAGATGATTGAAATCATCTTTTATGAATGCTATAAACCTAACAGTGAGAGGACATGTTGAAAAGTTAGAAATCTTTGAAACATCACATTTATACTGGTTGCGTTTCAATGTAAATTAGTTAAGGTTTGTTAAAAATTTGATAAAACAGTATAGGAATTGGAAATAACATTTTTCTCTACTGATATTTTGGGTATAGCTATTTTAGGAATTATTATTTATGTTCGTTTGAGTAATATCATTTTAACCATCTATATTTTCTTGTGATATATTTGGCCTTTTATTTTAGTGAAATGTGAAATATCTTTTTTTTTCTTTTCGATTTTTCTCTCTAAAAGAAAATAGAATTTAATATTTCTCATGATAAAAATTTACGATGTTGTAGTAATATGTATGTGTGTATGTATGTGTGTGTGCGTGTGTGTGTGTATATATATATATATATATGTGTGTGTGTGTGTGTGTGATATGATGTTTCATATAAGATAAAAATTCAAACATATATTTCTTCAAGGCATTTAGTATAGAAATATCTTTAATACAATAATATTAAAGGAATTGTGATTTATTTACTTATTGCTGCAATTTTATTTTATGACATAATTAGAAATAGACTTGAGAATAGAGAGTTATAATTATCATTTACTAAACCCAACATACATAGTACTCTAAACTTAATATACATTAATACTGACAGTAAACCAAAGATAAACTTCAGCATCCGTGCAGTTTTGAGCATGTGCTTCAATTCTTAGGTTCTTGATATCTCCGAATTAAATAAAATTTCTCGATTTTAGTTCTAACAAATGAAATTGTCATCACAAGATTCACAACCTCATCTCATAAGACATAATTTTTTGTTGGTACAGCAGCTGCAGCTGTACATAACTCTGCTGAACAATTCCCTATCATATAATTTTGATCGATATTTATTCAACTTGCTCGAAGATCTAACAAGAATCCCATGATGCCAATATATTTTGTTCAGCAATTTAGAAACAAGTTCAAGATTTTTGATAAGGATGAGACATGCATGGTTGTTGTTCTAGACTTATAGCATGTGAAAATGGTTGTGGTTCAAGATTTCATGGATTTTTGGGGACAATAATAATTTTTCAATGTTCCATACTATGCATCTTTTTGCTATGTATGCATATTCTTTACAGGCTCGCTATACATCTTTTATACTATTTATTTATGAGGTTTTTCCTTCATTTCTTATAATAAATGTTTGAAACATGACAAGTGATTTAAAGAATTGTATTATTATTCAGTTAACATGATCTGATTTTGCAATATGAAATTAACCCTTTAAGCATTCCTAACAATTACAAGATTATTATTATAATCTTTTGCGTTCCACCGAAGTTTGCTATATTATTTTGCAACAAAATTAGTTTACTCGTATATCACTTTATTAATAGTCATTTTGAAAAAGATTTTTGTTTTTGTTCATTCGTAAAGTTCAAAGAACATCCTTTTATATTATTATCATTATCTTGAATGACACTAGAAAATATGATTAAACAATGAAACATTTTTATAACTTTAAACTGCTTTTCTACAAATATTAGCAATTGATACAATATTCATTTTCAGGTAACTTGCTTCACATCAGTTTATAAATAATTAAATTGTGCAAATAAGTAATGCATTTTAAGTTGTCTATTAATGGATGCTTGTCCTAACTGTTTCTTAATCACATAAATTTTCTTATAGGAAGTAGTTCTATTTCCATTTTAAATTTTATTCAAAGTTGAATAAAATTAGCCATCAGCTTTAATAATCATTATTTTGTGGTATTCAAGTTATGAGAATATGCTCCACGTTTTTGACGCATTACAGACATTTCAATATTACGCTTGTAATATCAAAACAAATTGTGTTTATCTATCATATTCATTTGACTAATTTTTTCCTAGCCAAAATGATTGGTGGAGTTTGCTCTATTTTTTCAAAGAACGTACATATGTTAAAGTATAATTTGAATGTGGACACGAACACGATCCGAACATCAATTTTTATAAGCTAAGTCATGAAATTTGAATTTGGATACAAAACCTGAACCTTGGTCATCATTATAAATGGTTAATTTTTATTTTATTTTATGTCTTTTGTCCAATATTTTTTAAATTGATTTTATTCACTTATAACATGTTATTTTGCATACTTTAGCATGATAAATTTTCAAGAAAAATGATTTTTTATACATTCTTGTTTGCACGATAACATCACATACATCAAACGTATAATTTCAAAGTTCCAAATTTAATTTCCCATTTATGTCATAAGCCTAGATAATTTATTAATCTTCCTTAATTGGAATCAAACTCAATATGCATGGAAATAAAAAAAAGTTGGAAAATATACTCCTTGATATTGAATGATGCCATCTACTTTTATGTAACTTGAAAGTCATTTTATATGTGTGTGATGAATTTTTTATACTGAGTAGAAATGTATAGAAGTTGGGTTCGTTTGCCTAATAGACACAGGTCTGAATACATAAATGGTATTAAAGAATTCATGTCGGTTGCCCATAATAATAAAGATAGTATGGAAAGAGTGACGTGCCCATGTGGTAGATGCAAAATAAAGCAGGTTATCTTCATATTAATATAGTTGAAGAGCATTTATGGAACAATGGAATATATATAACTTATACTCGATGGGTGCATCATGGTGAAGACTACGAAACTCTATCTGATGATGATTACGATGTTGGTTCCAATGAAGAGAATATTTCAAGTAGCGAAGAAGAAGGATCCAATGGATAGCATGACATGCTTGAAGAACTACGTGCTGCAGCATTTGTAAATGTTGAAAATGCAACACAAAATGAAGAATTTGCTAACTATTCTAATGCGCATGAAGTAAACCAAATACTTTTGATAATCTTTTGAATGATGCAGTTCAATCCCTTTATCCAGGATGTCTGAAATTTACAAAGTTGGATTTTGTTGTAAAGCTACTTCATCTAAAAATAATCAACAACTAGACTAACAAATCTTATAATATGGCTATTGAGTTGTTTAAAGCAGCGCTACCTATAGGTGAGACACTTCCAAAATCGTATTATGAATCGAAGACATCAATTAGAAATTTGGGGCTTGGGTATGTACCAATTCTTGCATGTATTTATGACCGTGTCATATTTTGGAAGGAATATGAGAATCTAATGAATTGTCCTATATGTAATGAGCCAAGGTATAAATTTGTCGAAGGAAAAGGTAGGAAAATACCAAGAAAGGTTCTTCGGTATTTTCCATTGAAACCAAGGCTTCAACGGTTATTTGCTTCAAAGATGATTTCTGAAGATATAAGATGGCATAAGGATAAACGTAACCCAACAGAGAATGTACTCATCCACCCGGCAGATTCCAAAGCTTGGAAAGAGTTCGATAATGAGCACGAGTGGTTCTCTAGTGATCCGCGAAATGTTCGCCTTGGTTTAGCAAAAGATGGCTTTACTCCTTTTCATGATATGAGCAACTCATATAGCATGTGGCCAGTAATGGTCATATCGTATAATTTGCCACCTTGGAAGTGCATAAAGGAGACATTTATTTTCATGTCTTTACTCATACCTGGACCTAAAGAGCCGGGTAATGATATTGATGTATACTTACATCCGTTGATAGATGAGTTGAAAGAATTACGAGAGCATGGTGTGGATACTTATGACTCGGTAATAACAGAAAATTTTAGGCTACATGCAGCTTTGTTGTGGACGATGAACGATTTTCCTGCATATGGAAACTTGTCTGGGTGGAGTACTAAAGGGAACATGGCTTGTCCTATTTGCAACAAGGATCCATGTGTTGGGGAAATCTCGGTCTTTCCTGCTTCGTGAAGTTAAGATAGGCAATTAAAATTAAAAGTAGCAACGGGTGCACAAGAGTTTATAATTCTCCAATATGGAGATTCTTCCACTATACAAAAGAATAGTAGGATTACAAGAATTTCATTACAAAAGTAACTCACACTTGACTCAAGCTTAAGGATGGATACTTCTTAAGCTATCTCTCTTTTCTCTCAAAGAGGCTTACTAACTCTCAAGTATTTTTGTCACTCTAAGAAGTGGATTTCTTTCTTGGATTCTTGGATCTCACTCTAAGGAGTGGCTTCTTCCCTTGGACTCTTGGATCCTCGGATGGATAGTAATGAAGGATCCTTCTCCTATTTATACCACTCAACCTTCATGATGAATGGTGGAGATTACTTGCATTCAAGGGTGGAGATTTATTCTCTAGAATGCTCCATACTCTCTAGGAATCTCTACACTCTTCCATTCTCTTATGCATCCTTCCATACTCTACCGTAAGGTTCCAGAAGGTTCCACACATCTCTAGAATAATCTAGAGGGTTCCACACTCTTCCACAAGCTTCTAGAGGGTTCTACACTTCTCTAGAGTTCTCCGGTCATACTCTTCCGTAAGGTTTCGGAAGGTTCCACACATCTCTAGAATATTCCAGAGGGTTCCACATTCTTCCATAAACTTCTAGAGAGTTCTACACTTCTCTAGAGTTCTCTGGTACATTCTAGAAAATTCTAGATTTCTCTAGAAAGGTCTAGAATTTTCTAGAAACTCTCCAATTAAGGAGGGATCCCAACAATCTCCCCCTCCCGACTTAATTGGGAGGTAGTAGTACGCCGACACCTTGACAGCAATCTTCAAACTTCTTTGTTGGTACTACCTTAGTATCAGACCAGTTCTCATATGTGTGAACCTTGTCAAGGATTATTTGCTTTTCCTCAAGGACTTCTCGGATCGATGACATCTTTACCATGGGAGAGAATATCTCTTCAAAATCAGTACCTTCTTTCTTGTCCAATCCTTTGGCGACTAACCGAGCTTTGTAGCGAGGCTTTGAACAGTTCTCTTCGGTCTTGATTCTATACACCCACTTATTCTTTCAAAGCACTTCTCCCTTTTGGTAGCTCCACTAGTTCATATGTGTTATTCTCATGCAAGGATTGCATTTCTTCTTGCATGGCTATTATCCATTCTTCTTTATGACAATCACTCATTGCTTCTTTATAGCTTTGAGGCTCCCCCTCAACAGTGAGCGTCATTATCCTCCATCTTGAACTTACACGAGCTTGATTATGGCTGCAGATGAACCTCGCTCTGATACCACTGTTGGGGAAATCTCGGTCTTTCCTGCTTCGTGAAGTTAAGATAGGCAATTAAAATTAAAAGTAGCAACGGGTGCACAAGAGTTTATAACTCTCCAATATGGAGATTCTTCCACTATACAAAAGAATAGTAGGATTACAAGAATTTCATTACAAAAGTAACTCACACTTGACTCAAGCTTAAGGATGGATACTTCTTAAGCTATCTCTCTTTTCTCTCAAAGAGGCTTACTAACTCTCAAGTATTTTTCTCACTCTAAGAAGTGGATTTCTTTCTTGGATTCTTGGATCTCACTCTAAGGAGTGTCTTCTTCCCTTGGACTCTTGGATCCTCGGATGGATAGTAATGAAGGCTCCTTCTCCTATTTATACCACTCAACCTTCATGATGAATGGTGGAGATTACTTGCATTCAAGGGTGGAGATTGATTCTCTAGAATGCTCCATACTCTCTAGGAATCTCTACACTCTTCCATTCCCTTATGCATCCTTCCATACTCTACCGTAAGGTTCCAGAAGGTTCCACACATCTCTAGAATAATCTAGAGGGTTCCACACTCTTCCACAAGCTTCTAGAGGGTTCTACACTTCTCTAGAGTTCTCCGGTCATACTCTTCCGTAAGGTTCCAGAAGGTTCCACACATCTCTAGAATATTCCAGAGGGTTCCACGGTCTTCCATAAACTTTTAGAGAGTTCTACACTTCTCTAGAGTTCTCTGGTACATTCTAGAAAATTCTAGATTTCTCTAGAAAGGTCTAGAATTTTCTAGAAACTCTCCAATTAAGGAGGGATCCCAACACCATGTTCTATGTATTTGAGAAATGGTAGAAAACTATGTTACATGGGTCATTGTCGTTTTTTACCGCAGAAACATGCTTGGCGAACCCGTGGAAAACAATTATTTGATGGAAAGAATGAAAATAGAGAACCACCAAGAAGATTATCTGGGGATAAAATGTTACCTCAATTAGAACATATCGAACAAAAGAATTTTGGGAAAGCTCCAAGTAACAAGAAAAGAAAGCGTACTGAGATCGAGTTGAATTGGATAAAAGTGAGCATATTTTTTTAACTGCCTTATTGGAAAAAAAAAATAACACACAATCTTGATGTTATGCACATTGAGAAGAACATTTGTGAAAATATCGTGGGTACATTATGGAGTATAGATGGTAAAACAAAAGATACAGTAAAAGCACGACTTGATCTTGAAGCGATGAATTTGAGGCATGAGTTACATACAATCAAAAAAGGCGATAAAATCATCATACCTCCCGCATCTTATGTGTTGTCATCTAAAGAAAGATAATCACTATGTGAATGTTTAAAATCAGTGAAGTTTCCAGATAGTTATGCATCAAATATTGCTCGATGTGTGAATTCAAGAGATTCTAAGATATCAGGAATGAAAAATCATGATTGTCACATATTTTTACAATGTTTTCTTCCAATTGTAATGTGTTGTTTCTTGCCTCATCATGTATCTAAGACATTAATTAAGTTGGGAAGCTTCTTTAAAGAGCTTTGTTCCAAGGCACTAAAGTTGGATGTACGGAAAAGAGTGGAGAAGGAGATTGCTATATTACTTTGCAACCTTGAGCAAATATTTCCACCTGCATTCTTTGACATAATGGTCCATTTAGCCATTAATTTGCCACGTGAAGCAATGCTTGGTGGACCTGTGCATTATCAGTGGATGTATCCAATTGAAAGGTAATTCTTATTATTTCTTTTTAGTTAACATTTTTTTTTAAATAATGGTTTTTTATTTATTTAACTTAGACAATACATACATATTTCTACACACATTAAAAAGATATGTTCGAAACATGGCACGACCTGAAGGATCAATAGCAGAAGCATGTGTAGACACAGAATGTCTAACATTTTGCTCCATGTATCTCCATGATATTGAAACACGATTCAGTCGTGAAGAAAGAAACTATGATAGTAGTAATATATCACTGTGTACTGGTCTAAAAGTTTTCACCCAAAGTGCACGACAAATTGGAGCTTACAAAATTATCAAGCTTCAGAGCAAATATTTTGATAAAGCTCGATATTACGTGCTGAACAATTCCGATGAAATATCCTCATACATAGAGTAAGCAATGAATTTTTATATCATATAGTTGAAAGTAACATGATATTCTTATACTTATTTTTTGCAGACAATACACTCAAGAACATAATAATCAAAATGCAAACATGTTAAATGATGAACAAGAAAAAGTTTTTGTTACATGGTTCGAACAAGTTGTAAGTGTTTATGTAG
Source organism: Allium sativum (assembly GCA_030737875.1). Classification (NCBI taxonomy): domain Eukaryota; kingdom Viridiplantae; phylum Streptophyta; class Magnoliopsida; order Asparagales; family Amaryllidaceae; genus Allium; species Allium sativum. The sequence goes on from CM060925.1 coordinate 117,638,586, forward strand.
AGTTTATTAATGATATACCATGAATGGAATTTTTTGTCCTTACTTTTCTACAATTGGTTGGCAGATGGAGAAAATGCGACATGAAAAGTCCATGAAAGCTACCGATGAATTGTATTCATTGGCATGCGGACCTGATTTACGTGAGAAATGATATAGTGGTTGCATTGTGAATGGCATACGCTTTCACACAAAAGATCATAAAGCACATTTGAGGACCCAAAATAGCAGCGTGGTTATAAAAGGACAACATAAATCATAAGAAATTGATTTTTACGGTGTCTTGACTGACATTCTGGAATTAGATTACCTATTTGGAAAACACGTATATCTTTTCAAATGTGATTGGTGGGATCAAGGAACAAAAAATATGGCATACAAATAGATGATCATTTCACAGTTGTTAATACTTCTCGAATATGGTATAAAGATGATCCATTTGTGCTGGCTACCCAAGCAGAGCAAGTCTTTTATGTTACGGATACTAAATTGCATGGTGGCTGGCATGTTGTGGTGAAGGTTATGCCCCGTAATACATATGATGTATCTGAGTTAGATAATATTGAGCCAACAAATGACAGTGAGGCATACCAACAAGAAGAGAAGCTTCCATACAATGACCTTAATGAAAATGAGGAAACAACTGCTTTATGTGAAAACGATGAGTTATGTGGTATTCAGTTGAATAGGGAAGATATGGAACCAGAAGTAGTCAACATGGATGTGATCACTGCTCGTATGGTTATGAATCTGATGGAAGATACTAATATTGATGAAAATGAATTTAGCGAAAAAGATGATACATTGATGGATTATTTTAGTGAAGAAGAGAAAACATTGTCAAGCGATGATAGCGACACAGAATGATTATTTGCCATCGTATCCAGTATGAATGAGAATGGATTACAATCTGTTATCAAAAAAATGATTTGGCTTTTCATGTCGTTCTCCAATATTTTATTGCAAAAAATTGATTTGGATTTCGTATCTTTTTTTTTATCAACCTTTTCAGATTTATTGTTGTTGTTAAAGGGATAGATAGCCAAGAGAAGTTTCAGTTTTCTAACTACCATATGGACATGTTATGTTAGTATGGTTATTTGATTTTAATTACTTTAATTAGTTGCCCTATTGGTTATGTTTTACTGCTTACTGTACAATATATTGTGCCATAGGTCCCTGAAACGTGCTGAGGTCACCTTCAGTTCACCTGAACTGAACTTCATTTGGAGATTTTGTTATTCTGCCCCTATAGTTTTGGCTGCTTGTTTTAGTGAGTTTAGACTGTTAGATTTTCAGCAAGAATTTTATTTAGTTTCTCATACGGTTTGCAATAGTGAAAATTTGCTTGTATTAATAAGCTATGGTTTTCATTGGTTTATAGTATTCTCTATCATTAAACTTGCTTTTTGTGATCTTGCATGTTTTAAATGTAATTCTATCACAAATCGAATCTTATGTCTCATTATGCCTATGGAATTATACTGTATTATAATCCGTTTTGAAAGTAAGTCCCTCTGAGGCATATGCTATAATAATAAAATTACATATGCACCGCCATTTTAGTTTTCTAGCGCCATTTTCTAATTCTCTAAAATCAATTTTTTCCCTCATTTCTGCTTGAAAAGTTGATGGAAACAGATGATTCCCCACAGGTTCCTTATTAAAAGCATAATGTCCTTTTAAAGTACTGCTAATCATTAGAGCTGTGATCATATTTAAGTTTGAATTTGTAAATTATTTTTGTGCTTTAAATGTGTGTGTTTGCCAGAATAATGTGTCCATGCTGATATATCCTAGTGCAAATGTCGTGTTGATAGCATAACCCTGATATATAATTTATGCACCCATATTAGTTTAGTTAACACATATAAACCATGAAGGAGAGCATGTTAAGCATTAATATTTTAGTACTTCATATTGAGTGCATGATCTTAATTTCTATTGTCCTAGATTGGAAAATAATATTGGATTTGTTTGTGGTTATGCTCTTAATTTAGATGCACATTGCTTACTTTTTTTCTTTTTCTTTTTGTAGTTATGGGTCCACGTACTCGAGCAAACTTACGGACTATTGCTTCACTGGATGCACAGTTGATGCCAGAATCAGTGACTACTCCTACAACATTGTCAGAGCCACAATCTATTGCTGTTCCAGACTCATCATCAAGGAAACAAGTTACCACATCCGCATCACAGTCTTATGATGCTAAGAGTATTGTTTTATTTGTTTGGAGATATTATATGTTATTTTGTTTTGTTCAGTTTTTTCCTCTTTCGAACAATCATCTATTTGTTCATTTCAAATGCTTAACAATTCAACTTGTAGAGAACTAATAGATTAAAAATAATTACGCAAAATTTAGGTAACTCTTTTTAGCTTTAGTGATAAGGAAATATTTATCTGAATCCACTGTTATATCTTTTCCATATTTCCCTCCTGCCAACCACATTCATATCTCTCTCAACTACCATTTTCTTCCTGACATTTAGATTTAGTGATATGTTTTCTATTGTTATCAGTTATGACTAATTAATATGTTTTAAGATAAATGGAATCAACAGATTTTCTCTATTATCATTGATCAGTTGACGCTTTAGGACTCTACAGCTTCATTTTTACATACCTTGGTTTTCTTTGGACCAATTGGCATAATTTTCAATTGCAATTTATTTCATCCCCTCTATTTGTGGATTTACTCAACCTACACTGAAAATATGGCTGCATTGAGGTATTGCATTTCATACATGCTAATAAAAACGTTTGTGTTAAAGTTTTCTCATGCTCAATTGCATAAACACTTGATCTATTGTGTACATTTTCTTAACATGAAAATTTTTTATGCTTACATTTCATAGTAGCATAATACCTTATTATTGTATTACCACTTACTATTGGTTCTCGTATTTAAGCTAATGAACATAGTTAAGCTGTGAGCATTATATTATGAAAACTGTTATCTAAGTTCTATACTATTTGACAGTTATTTGTGCTTATATCTGCATAAGTATATGACTTTTTTACAATACAGTTGCCTAACAAAAATACATACGTTTGGCTTAGGAAAATTTTCTGCACCAACTTCAAGGGTCACAAATGAGGCAGTAGCTAAGGTTGAAAAATGCATGCTTCTGCAAGTATCAATTCAATACCTTGGTGGTACGTCCTTAGGAATAAAAAATGTTTATGTCCTTTAAATTATTTACGACAAATGGAAAATAAGTAATATATTTCTCTAACTAGCAAAAGATTTAGTATTGAGACAATTTTAGCAAAATTTTATGAGGTTATATGAACTTGTTAAATAAATCATTGGTGTGAACTAAAAAATATATATGAATAAGCATACATTGATACCATATAAATTGGACATCTTTAGATATGTGTTTGATGGAATCATCAGAAATACTACTTTAAGAAATGCTACAACTACAATCGTCCCGACGTGCAAAAGTCTTTGCATGCAAATTTTTGATCTATTGTCCACACGGTTATCGAATAATATGATGTATGTTAAACATCTTCTGTTCCATCAACAAGGAAACAAAGAGGTCTAGCACAAAACAACTCCCTTATGAAATATTTAAAAGAAACAGGTCAAAAGCCCAAAATAGAGATCAAACAAGGGATGGGAAGACCATTAGGGCAATGGGCCAAGGAGTTTGCAACAGAAGTTGGAATAATTTGTCGCACATATGCACCTTTGGCATGTCGTGATTGGAGGCTTGTTAAAGGACCTTGTAGGCATAGGTTGCACAATCATATTCTAGTAAGTGATTTTTCTTTTTATTACAAATGCAAGCTCAATTTGAATTTCGTATATTTAACTTTGAAGCTTAATTATTATCATATGTAGGAGAAGTTTGATATTGACCTCGACGTTCCTCATGTGAAGCGGGCTGTAGACCGTTATTTGGGGCAGCGATTTAAAGACTTTAGGTGTAGACTGCACAAACACAATCTGAATTTTGAAAATGCAGAATAAAGCCGTCAAAACCCGTACATAGGTGTCACACATGAGAAGTGAGAATTTGTTTGTGGAATGTTTGAAACAAAAGAATTCAAAGTAATAAATGTATTTAAAATGGTTACATTTATCTATTTATATATGGTATATATTGTTAAAAAAAAAATCAGGAACTCAGTGCAAAAAATAAAATTAGCAGACAGCAACTCAAAGTGAATCAATGTGCAGGATCCAAGCCATTTGCACGTTACAGAGATGAAATGGTAGTGTGAATTGTGTGCATTTTTAAGTTTACATACTATATTATACTGAAAACCTTGGAGTTATCACTTTTATATGATTTTTATTTTCATAACAGCGTGACAAAGAGACTCAACAGCAACTAGGCAGAATTGAGTTATATCGCTTAACTCACTCAAAAGAAAACAAGTGGACTTGCCCAGAAGCTGAAACAAATTATGTAACTATTATATTTTATAATCAGATGCTGATAGTTTTTTTTTATCCAAGATTATATTTTTCTTAATGACATGTAATTTGTACTTGTAGAACCGTATGATTGATCTTCAGAAGCAGTCTGCACTTGGAGAATCCACTTCAATGACTGAAGATTATATATGTGATAAAGTACTGGGTACAAGGCCAGGATATATAAAAGGCCTTGGGCATGGCGTGCTACCGTATTCGACTTCAAGTAGCAGTCAGTTTGATTTAGGGAATGTTATCTTAAAGGCAGAGAATGCAGAAAGGCGTAACAATGAGCTCACCGCCCAATTGCAAGAGCAAAATCTTCAAGTGCAAGAACAAAATCGCAAAATCGAAGAGTTAGACAATTGGCGTAACACCATGGCAACACGTTGGGATAACTTCATGCTACATTTTAATGGCACAGGACCTTCTACATGGTAATAATGCTACTTATATACAATTTCCAATAAAATTGTGTTAAGTGATTTACATTACTGATTTGTATCCAATTTCAATATGTGAGCTAAGATATTCATGTCGGTTATTTCTTCAAATAAAATTTGCCAATTTACATCCATACACAAGAGTTAAGATATTCACGTCTGGTATTTCTTTATTTCTTCAAATAGAATTTCTACCAAGAACTGGTTTATATTTCTAATTTATATATAGTTTCACTGCAACTGTCAAAATATTTTTTGTTTTGTTTAGTACTGAAAACATACTAAATGAATAGAATAAGATTAATCCATTTAACAAAATAATCATGACTAGGCTAATCACCCAGGGTAAATATATGTAATAAATGTTTATATTGTTAAGTAAACTGTTCAGCGACGCCGTATATAGCAGCTAATCTTGGTAAAAATGTGTTTGGTATTTCAGTAGATTTATATTCCAAAATCTGAAATTGATGTATGAAGCCAAATTTCAGCAGATTTATATTCCAAAAACTGAAACTGAGACCTTCTTTATACTAACCATTTTAACTCATGTAATGCTGAAAGCAAGAAAGAGACATGAATAAACTCACCATATAGGAAGACTACATCCAATTGTGCATGATATATCTAGCTAAATTATCACGAACCTCGTCCACATCTTGTTGGCTATAAGAATCATTTTGTCCAAAGTACTGCAATTAATTTCAACACATTAATCGTATAAATACTTAACATAAAGTATAAAGGAAAAAAACTAAAATGGTACCTTGTGTAAATCAGTTGATTGACGGTGGTTTTTTACGATATCATACATATACCTCATCACATAATATACACAATCCGTCGCTGTAGATTGTTTCGGACACTATACAATACAAGATTTAATAGTTTAAAATGTATTTATATCACAACCTGCATACAATTTTTTTAACAAAACAAATCACCTTACTAGTATTCCATTTCAACATAGCCGATCGACCCTTGCCGCCCAATTGCTGGTATGTTTTATTGGCCCTACATACGCATGAAAGAAAATGTTAAATATAACTTATACTTTAATTGATTTTATCATATATGCATCTAGCAAAAAAGATATCAAAGAACAAATAAATATGACATACATGTTCGCTTGCGGCTTAATTTCCAGTGTAGGTTTGCGGCTGGGTTTGGGATCCAAAACATAAACCTCGCTCTTTTGTATACTGAAAACAAGCAATAGACAATTTTTCCTACATTGAAAGATTTATAGAAAATTAAAATCAACATCAAAATTGTAAAATAGTTTTTAAAGTGTAACGTTCATACTCATCGTAGTATGGGGCTAAGAATAAGGTCTTAGATTGCAACGCATGCCATGTATTCGAGATATATGTATTTGTGGCATCCGGAAATTTCCGCACTTGGGAAAGCTTACAAGGACACATAAATCCGATGGTCTCCACTCCAAGATCATTGCACAATTGATCTAAGCACCTACACATTATTTACACAAATAATTATCATGTATTATTGCTCAATTGAATTACATAATCGCAACAGGGCAAAGAACCCTGATTTAATGACTTGCTACTATGTCAAGTGCACCGTCAAAGCTAATAGACCAGTTAAGAGTGTAAACTATCACTTATTGGTTTTCCAATAGCAACGAGTCACTGAAATTTCACTCAATAGCTCTCATGGGATTCCATTTTGGTCAAAGAGAATGAAAACTTCTGGCCTATTTTGACAGCATCAGAACTTCTAGCATATTTTTACAGTATCTGCTGTCGGAACCAATTATCGGTTGGTATAATGTATTTATTTGTAATGTGATGGACTGCAGTAGGAACGACGCAGGTATTTTCAGCTATCAAAATTTTTGTCAAGTAAACCAAGAAAAAATACCAACATTACGCTAAAATAAATAGACAGAAGGGATGATGTCAATCATGTCAGAGCATGACATATATCCTCAACGACTACAGAACGTATGGTATCTTAACAATGTATATTGGTATCTTAACAATATCAGTCAAGAATAAATATCAGTCTTAGCTCCAAAATATATTGGTAATTTTTAATATTCAAATATTTTAACTAATTGGGGTATATTTTAACAAAAAAGGTTTTCTTATTTTAACTTTTTAAGAAAATACTTTAGTTGCCAGAAACAAAATCATTTGTGTAATAGACTAGAGTAGGTCTTCTGATAGAGACACATATTAGTTACTGCTAAAAATAATAGTGAAACAATGATAAACACAGTTACAATATTAGCTAAATGTGATATGCATTTTCTTTTCAAAATTTGTCATAGGTAACATATCAATGTAGTGAAACATGTGAAGTAAGGTTAAAATTTTGTAATCATACTGCTTTTAATTTTTTAATTTTTTTATTTCAATTTAGTGGACAGCAGACATAGTTGGAGTATGGACTTGAATGAGTGTAAAAAAATTCCACATAGCCCGTTAAACTACTGAAATAAGGTTAAATCTTGATTATAACCCTTTAATAGTACTGAATATATCAAAATAGCAAAGGATGGGATGAAAAAAATATTACATTATATAAACCTGCAACCATGATCCATTCAACGGTGACATGCTAAAAAATTGGATGACGTCGTCCACTGTGATACGGATTTCAAAGTCATCATCGTGCATAAGTAAATCCTTGCTCACATGAATTGTATTGATGGCAGTATCATCGAATGGTGCTTGAACTATCAGGTCATGTAAATATCTACACTCATTCGGTAAATTTCTAAGTGCCTCTTCATCCACGATTGGTTTCCGTTTTGTAGGCTTGTTTATCATCGTATTCATGACCTTTTCATTATTTTCCATGACCTTAGTGACATGCTCTTTCACTTTGTTTTTGCTCACAATAGGTGTAGCCTGCATACGCAATGATTGACATAATTAACTTACATTAAATATGATTAATGTGATTAATTTGGATTGTTTTACATTTTACATGGTAAGACTAGAAATAAGAATAGCACAGTAGTTACAGGAAAACACTTAATCATTGAAGATATTTACTGTCACATACTTCATATTATGTAAATTTATTGTATCATAATAAAGGTATACAGATCAAAAATCTATAACTAAACACTGAAAGATAGATGTTATCACTGTAGAATGGAAGAAGAAAAAAAGTACATTTATAAGTCACTATTTAGGTGTCTTTAATTGATAACATACATCTTGTTATATGATTAGCAATTTTTTTGTGCGCATGCGTGCATGGGGGAGGAAGGTATTAAGGCTCCTAAGCTGTCAAGTTATCAATACTTCATTTAAAACAAGCTATAACCAAAAGGATAATCACCCTAACTGAAAGCTTAGTAAAAGTTGACAGCCGACATATTTCAAGTCTGACTTATAAGCAAATGCCAACAACATGGTTCAAACTTCTAAGTACATTGCTATTGCAAGTAAACATAGACAAAAAAAAGACTGGTACTTTACAAATATGAGGTGGTTTGACTAAGAAATTTAGCCTTTTTTGTGCTGTACCTATTATATAAACATACACCGTACGCAATATGAGCTGAATTCGAGGTTCATTTAACAAGAAGGTCTGTAAATCCAATAAAGACAGTACATTTCTGGACATAAATTAACATGGATGCATCGTGAACCAAGACTGATTGTCCTAATCAAGTCACCTAAGTTTGCAAACCTACCAGTTACCAAACTTTGTTTTGGTATTGTTAGAGACAGAGCATAACAAAGTACGCATAAAACTCTCAACCACCACTCTATGAAAGGTTACCTTGAGAATTAGTCTTCGTTTCAACTGGTACTGATATACATTTAAAAAAAGATCAAGTCACTGTTATGTAACTCAGCAAGAACATCAGTTGCTGTAGCAAAGAATCACTGCCACCTTATATTTACAAACAATCCACATTAACCAAAAGTAAGTTAATTGGGCAAACGACTATAAAAAGACTAACATTTTAGTTTTCTTCTAAGATTAGGCCAGCAGCTCGAGTCAGCCATTTCTCTGAACTATTACTCAATGCCATAATTTTCAATTTCTTGAATAACCAGATGATTTCTAATTCAATTGTTGTACACAAGTATCCAATAATTGAATAATACCATGCAAAATTCATTTCTTCTAAAAAATAGATACATATACATACAAGGATCATTTTTTTTAAAAGAAAAAAACCAAGCTGAACTTATTACGATAATCAAAATTAGAAACAAAGTACATGGGGTAGAAACATCATTACAGACTATAACTTTGTTTAGATACCTATCTACGACTTAACACTGTTAGTTCAAGTATCAACTTCATGTAGCAAAGAAAGCATGTTCCAGAACCAAACAAAATAAACAAATTCAACAAGTGGAAGGTTTAAACAATAAACTGGTTTAATTACCGTTTCATCGCCCCCTAAAAGCACAAGATTTTTGGGCCATTGAACAAAACTTCCGAGTGCATCTTCTATCGTGGTGTGATATTTATTTGGAGTCGGCAATGGTTTTTTTTCATAATTAGGGTCGACTAAATCAACTCCAACTTTTACATGATCAGCCAACATTGGTTGACTGTGACAATGGTGCTCGAGCTTAGAAGCTGGATGTGCCATACCACGAGCCACTACGATAATTTTTGAGTCGCAATTCGCGGCTAAACGACATTTTGTAGGTTTCTAGAATAACAAATACAAAACCAACATTTATCACGTATGTGTCAAATGCATAAAACCATATACTTTTACAATAAAAAAATCTTTAAATAGGTTACCTCCAAGTTTACATAGGGATCCGTCTTTTGACTTAGGCTTGCATCTTGCAATTTATCCATCTGTACCGATTGACAGCTACTACGACGGCTATTCGATGGTGTGTTGTTGATTTCCAAATTGTTGGGCATCCGCACACCAATCATGCTCAAAATGTTCGCAATCCTATTCTCAACAATAGTATCAATCATTGACTCGACTCTTTGGCTAACGGTTGCCTCTATATCTTCGCTTAATTTTGTCTTTATGTCTTGAATAATTTGATATAGATCATCTGCTGATACTAAACCACTTGGACCTTTATTTCTTTTCCCTGCCTTCCCAAACACGTCTTTAATACCAGCCGTGCCACCAATCCCTCTAACTCGTCCCGGATGCTCACTCGTTTCAAGAGCACGACTTAAGACATCATCATGTCTATTCGGAACCCATGTTCCTTCAACAACTTTTTCTCTCCAATCGTTCTGTCATAAAAAAAAATCAATAATTCACTGCTATGTTTTGCAAGAGATTAATCAGAAGAGATAAAATGCATAAAAACTAATCATACCACTTTATCTGCAATTATCTTAGTCTTCTCGTTAGGGATTATATAATTTCCATTGGCTCCTTTTTTTGATCTTGCCAAGACCTAATCAATACTTCGATCTCTAAAGCATTCTCCACTTGATAATGTCGTCGAGGAAGTATGTCCTTCGGTTATCCATGTCGGCTTCTTCCCCGCATATCTGGCTTGCCCCAAATAGTGAGGATGCTCATTGTGTATCTGACTCTGCCTAGCCTTCTCACTGATTCTCTGTTATATAACTAAGATGTCAGTCTTCATGAATAGAAACAATTGAAAACATTGAATAACTGTGACAATGAAAAATAAAAATATAATTTAAGAAAACAAAGACAATAAACATCAAAAACAATATTCTCCACTTGGTAATATCGTCGAGGAAGTCTGAATTTCCAATGCAGTTCTAGTGAGTGGAGCATTCAGTCATTCAAATTTTGATGTACTTACCACACATTTTGTGACTGGGAAATAATTTTTTTAGGCAGTAGAACCTTTATAAAGTATAAACTTAAATCATGGACCAGTTGCAGCTATGGTTCTGGTTCCAGGCATATTACAGAAATATGTCTAGTCTTCTCTTGACCATAATTAAAAATGTGCTCCAATTATAATATTGCTGCTATTCAAATTCTAAGCATAATAATTTTTTTAATTATAATAATTCTGTTATTCAAATTCTAAGCATAATATAACCTTACATATTTCCTGGTTTTTTAAGCCTTTGCGCCCCTCTAATGCCGATGATGCACTTATTATGATTATTCATGTTATTATCCTGAATTGGTTTGACACCCATTAACCTGATATTACATGTCTATGGAGCTATATATTCAGAAAGATAAAGAGCAGCAAAAAGTTGCAATTATATTAAGCACAAATGTATAAAATTAAAAAGAAAAGTGGCATGTTCAACATTTGTTTCTTAAACAGTTTTACAGTATTTGACTACTTGTTTATTCACACTTTACTTGCAGTATTTCACAGTATATAATTTTATCACTTGCCTCGGCAATTTTATCACGATATATCTGGATCACAGTCAAACTATATAAGTTTTCTCTGCAAACTACAATGGTTCAGTCATAGACATATCAGGCAATTATATAAGTTTTTAAAATTCAAACTTTAATTCACTTGCCTCGGCAATTTTATCACAGTCAAAGTAACAAACATAAAATTTATCTGGATAAAAAGTTTTATCTGCAAAATTTCCTATAAAACAGTATATAATTTCCTATAAACTAGTAACATGCTGGTATTTGCAGTAATATAATTTCCTATAAAACAGTAATATAATATTGAATATATATATATACCTCAATTTCTTCAGTTTCGCAATTCTTCTTAAATTCTTCCCATTTTTCTTGTGCAATACCATCGTATAACTTGTACGGTTCTTTATGGTCATCCGGAAGTTTTCGTGTCTTCGTGATCCAACCAGTAACCAATTTTGTTTTAAAATCTTTCCAGCTTCCTCAAACGTACCTTAGCACACTGTCCTTCATTTTTTCCTCCATATGGTACTCGGTCTGAGACAACAAAATATGGAACATAACAAATTCAATGGACAATCAAAAGTATTTTTATTTAGGTTACTTGAAAGCAGTTTTATTTGAAAGAACCAATGGTCTATTAAATGTAATAAATGAACTAATGAAATTATAATACCTTAACTTCCTCCCAAATAGTGTTCTTGAGTCCTTGACTAACGTTGTCCCAATTTTTAATAGTAATATCAATTTTGGATCTAGCTGTATCGCCTACGTCCGCCTTAAAAGACTTCGCCCACTTTCCAATGGGTTTACCATTGTCACTCCACTCAATGTATTTTGGCTCTTGTGTTCTATATTTCTTTCCGGTGGTTGGACCTCTTCGCCTCTTCTTAACTGGCATCTGTGAAGTAGATGAGTCATGCTCTTCATTAAGTCCATATGGTTGCATTTCCATTGCTCCTGCTTATGGACATGCAAAAAATTTATTAAAACAATTATTAGAACACATGAGAATTTATTAGAACAGGTAACTATAATTTAAGTTATATAACAGAGTAAGTTATTTTCTCATGAACATTTTTCAAGCCATTGACTTTTAAAATTACTAGTGTACTGGTCATATCATACAGTCGTAACAGCTATAATAGAAATTATATACCCATACGCAGTAGCGGTTAAGTATACAGTTAATGAATGCAATTTCATGCCTTCATGTGAAAACATGTACAACATAACAGGACCAACATTAGGGTAGTAATTATATTAAACATCATGTTGGTGCAACATTTTATATGTTGAGCTCAAAACCATATAAACGAGGCATGGGATATACAGCACATTCATGAGAATATAACGAGGCATGGGATATCCAACACAAAACATTGTTTTACACCCTATGGTTTGGATGGATGTCACACCCATGTATGTATTTCTGGAGATATCAAGTCATAATAACATTGTTTTACACCCTATGGTTAATACAGAGCATTCTTAGTTTTTATTTTATTGTTCCAGAAAAAAAAACAGAAAAAGAAGAAAAACAGAAGAAAAAAATCATCGTTGCAGTGATAAGGATCAAGATCGACTTCACAACATATATGAATCAATTTGCGTCAAAGTATTCAAAGACATTTTAAAAGGTATAATAGAGTAAACATGCTTTATAACCATCTAGACCACCAATGTACTTTGAAAAAGCAACATTTTTATTACTGACATCCATTAATTGATGCAAGAAATGATGTTAATATATTTGAGTTTGTTTGATCAGGCAAAAAAAATCGTAGTTTTACTCTTCTAAAAATTTAAGTACCGCGACATCATGTAAATAGAAAACAAACCTTTATCATTTTGAATAATGAACACTCGTAACATGGACAATCAAGACCAATAACACACCTGAAAATGATTCAATAGCAGCCGCTTTCTCAAACTTAGGATCAATCAAGTATCCCTAAAAAAAGGTAATATAGTTGTTATTCCCAAAATACTAGAAGTATCACAAAGCATGATGAGCAATTAAAAAAAATTTACCCCATTATCCAAATCCCTTCCTCGTGATCTAAACGTGCATAATTAGCATTTAAATCAACAACTTCTTCCGATACCCTTACGGCAACGGAGAAAGGTGGGTTCTCATCAAATTGATCATATTCTTCTTCATCTACCACATCATCAATCCCAACAATGCGTCTTTTGCCGGGAAGAACAGCAGACCACTTACTATCGGTTGAATTGGTCACATAAAAAACTTGTTTTGCTTGATATGCCAAGATGAGTGGCTCGTTATCATTACTAACTCGATCAAAGTCAACAAGTGTGAATCCGTGTTCATCTACTCGTACAACACGATGGTTGTCAGCCCATCTACATCGAAATAGTGGAATCGTGAACTCCCTATACTTAAGCTCCCATATATCCTCAATTATTCCATAATTTGACATTGTCTATTTATTGGATTATTATCTTTAGCACTAGCAAATTCTCTTGAAGATGCCACGACACTAACTCCGCTATTTTGCATTTTGCTCTTCTCATCTTGGCGTTTCGTATAAAAAACACACCCGTTGATATCATATCCTTCATAAGAGTTAACTTAAATTTTGGTGCATACGCCAACCATTTAATTATATCGGAAATATTATGTTCTGCTTTAGGTAATCGAGCAAATACCATTTTTTTAAACCATTCGACGAAGGTGCGGTTATGCTCATTTGTCAACCACCTTTCGTTCTTTGAAGGATATTTAGACTTTAGCATTGCCTTATGCTCCTCCAGGTAAGGATGAACCTCACTAAGATGTTGTAAAACAAGTAGTTCTGCTTTTTGAAACATTTCATCACCGATTGAAACTGATTTTTACCCAAGTGTGCCATGACCATCAAGTCGTCCTACATGCCGAGATCTGCAAAGTCCAATAGGCTCAACATCTTTTAAGTATTGAGTAACAAATTCAATAACCTCCTCAGCTACAGTACCTTCTACGATACTAGCTTCAGGTCTATATCTATTTTTTGTTTTTGTTTTTAAAGTTCCCATGTGCATTTCGAATGGATACATATATCTCATAAACAAAGGACCACAAACTTTGATTTCTCTTACTATATGAACAATCAAATGCACCATAATATCAAAAAATGAGGGAGGGAAATACATCTCAAACCGGCATAAGGTAACGATAACATCAGCTTGTTGAGCATCCAACGTATCAGGATCAATTACCTTGTTACATATTACATTAAAAAAGATACAAAGCTTTGTAATAACATGTCTAACGTGTTTAGGCAATATACCTCGAATTGCAACAGGTAATAAATGTTGCATTAACACGTGGCAGTCATGAGACTTCATGCCAGTCAATTTTAAATCCTTCATTGATACACGACTGCTAATGTTTGATGAATAACCTATTGGAACTTTGACCCCACGAAGACACTCACATAGACTTGTTTTTTCTTTTTTGGACAATGTATAACATGCAGAAGGCAAATAGGTTCGTTTTCCTCTCTGCACTGGTGCTTACTCCTTTCGAATACCCATATTCACCATATCTTGTCTAGCTTTCTCGCTATCTTTTGTCTTACCAGGTATATTCAAAAGTGTCCCAATGATACTATCACAAACATTTTTTTCTATGTGCACAACATCTAGACAATGTCTGACCTGTAAATCTCTCCAATATGGAAGTTCCCAAAATATAGATTTCTTTTTCCATGGGCCTGCTAGAAGAGAAACAACTTTGCTAAATACATTTTCAATGTCCTTGACCTGTTCATAAACATCATTTCCATTTAATGGCAAACGAGCAACTCTATTCTCTATCTCTCCATTAAAAGGTTTCTTCTTTTTACGATAATGGTGATTAGAAGGGAGAAATCTACGATGATGCATATACACATTTTTCTTTCAATGATGCAAACGCTCAACAATCATGTCATCTTGACATATCGGGCATGCTTTGGCACCTTTTGTACTATAGCCAGACAAGTTACCATACGCGGGAAAATCATTTATTGTACAAAAAATCATGGCACGCAATGTAAAATCACTTCTACTATATGCATCAAACACACGCACACCTTTGTCCCATAAAAGTTTTAGATCATCGATAAGAGGAGCTAGGTAGACATCGATGTCGTTTCCTGGTTGTCGTGGTCTAGAGATTAAAAGAGACAACATGATATATTTGCGCTTCATACTCAAATAAGGTGGAAGATTGTAAATCACTAGAAGAACAGGCCAAGTGTTATGTTGACTACTTAAGTTGCCAAATGGATTTATGCCATCTGTGCAAAGACAAAGTCTAAGATTTCTGCTTTCTTTACCGAAATCGGGATGCATTTCATCAATGTTTCTCCACTGTGGAGAATCGGCTGGATGTCTTAGTAATCCATCATCTTTCCTTACATCTGCATGCCATCTTAAGTTTTTTGCATTTTCTTCATTTGCAAATAAGCATTTAAATCTTGGTATAATGGGCAAATACAATAAAACCTTTGATGGAGATCCTTTTTTATTCAAGTCGTTATGAATCCTTAAAGACTTGTAACGAGATAATCCACACTTGGGGCACTCATGCAGCTTTGCATATTCATTTCGATACAATATACAATCGTTTGGACATGCATGTATCTTTTTATACCCTATGCCAATTGGACACATAATTTTCTTTGCTTCATAGGTAGAAGTAGGAAGCTCGTTATCTTTTGGAAGCATGTCATTTAGAAGTTCTAACAACGATGTAAAACTTTTATCACTCCACCCATGCTTTGCTTTTAAATTGAAAAGTTTGAGCACATCAGACAATTTTGTAAAATTGGCGCAATTAGGAAACAAAGGCTTCTCGGCATCAATTAATAATTTTTCGTACAACTTTGGCTCTTCCATCAAATGATCTTCAACATCATGAAACATCTCCTGCACACATGCATTCTCATCATATTCATTATTTGTCTCGTTATTCATGTTATCTTCCCGGTCATTCTCGTCATTCACCTGACTACTAGAACTAGCTCCACTAAGTATACTTTCACCATGCCATATCCACCGCGTATAGTTTTGTTTAAACCCATATCGAATTATGTGATCTCTAATCTGATCTATGTTATGAAGTCTCCTCTTATTTTTGCAGAATCTACATAGGCAAAAAATAGTTTCTTCCCCTGTTCTTGATTGATCATGCAGTGCACAATTGATGAACTCTTCAATTCTTTTCAGAAACTCAGCATCGCTACGTTTTATGTTGTACATCCAACTACGATCCATTTGCAAATGCTGAAGACATCACACAATGAAAAAAAAATGAATACAAAAAACAACCAATATCTAATTTAATGTCTATAATTTGAATACCAACAAGTACGATGCAAATGAAGTGACCCTCTAATTTTTCTCCAGTTTTATTGATTTTAGTTTGAATTGTAGTCAGATTTTTTAAAATATGGACATAACACACCCATCGGGCATTGGTAAAAATTGCCTATTTGTGTTAGTGCCATTTAGCTTGAGCAGCAACCAAATGAAACTTTTGAAAAATAAGTTAAATCATTCAATTCTCAGTTAGAAATAGTTTAATTTTGAAATTATCTGCAGATAATGGATAAATCAACATTCAATAATGGATGAAAAGCTTTGAGATAGAATTAGTGGTGAAATGGAGGGCATAAACTCATGTTTCGGGAAGAAAATACGGTTTAACCTTTTTTTCAAAACCATTATTTTACTCAGAAGTGAATAATGTAGAACTTAAATATAAATTAGTTGTCACTTACTAAGTTGGTTTGCAATTACTTGGACTGTACAAAAAATTAAAAATTCTTTTCATAGTGCTTTTTAATGATGATACTGAAATGAGTTTTTTGTAGGAAGTTTATCTTTATGTGCTTTGTTCCAGATTCAAAGAGGTTTTTAGTTGTTTTAACAGATTTTATTTTCCTCAACTCTCACATTTTGCAACGTGTTGTATATCTAATAATTGGTATTCAGATCTTCTAAATGAAAGTTGTATGACATTTGAGTATGTTAGTGATCTATTGGTCCTCCTCTGCCATATCATAGCTGGCTTTGCAATCTTTTTTTATGTCAGCCAACATGTATCAAAAATTGCATTAGTGAAAATGCTTTCTATTGTGCGTCAGGTTTTTTTTCACACTGAAAAGATATTTTCTTTTACACCTTTTTTCATGAGGGTTAGCTGACATAATAGTCTCCTTTTTATATCAGAAACCCTATTTTTGCATTTAATATTATAGGGGGAAAACATAACAAAGTCCCTTACAAAATGTTTTTAGCTCCGCCATAAAAGTGTTGTGGATGTTGGTTTCAAGTGTGGAACAAGGAGGAAAGATAACAAAAAATACAAATGTGCTTATGTCTTACAAAATACTTTCACAGTATTGTCGTTGGCAACAATAAAAAAACTGCGGATAGAAAAAATATTACACTGACTTAATTCCTGCAAAATTTTGTTACAATATTACGATAAAGGATAATTCAAATTTATACACCGGTGTCAACTTGAAGTATTGAGCATTTGTGAGGTAGGGAGTGTCATGTAAGATCAGCTTTTTATACCCGACTAGGAAAATCCTTTATATATTGATAGACCGATGCATTACTTTTTTACAATAGAGACGATGCAAGATTTTAAGTTCCGAACAACTGGAAATGCTAATTCTAATATATATTACATTTTTCTTCTACATATTGATGTAATAGTTTTATCACTCTTTTTACTCAGTTAATTATTTCCTAAGATAACTTAGTCTCATTCATATTTGATGAAAAAAAAAACATTTTTTTTCTTGCAAGCACATAGAAAACTGAACATTTCATGAACATCAAGCCATTAGGTATTGAATCTCTTTCTTTTTCCATTTATCCTAAGGCCCCCAAATCTATGTTTTACAATTGCGATTGATTAATGCTAATTGTTTTTGTTTCATAGGGTAGATTAAAGTCGTCTCCTCTTTTCAATTCGTTGCATTGGATTACAAATGAAAAATTAGGTCCAACGCTAAAAGCTAGCATCGAGTGGTTTGCGTATTAGACTCTATAGTAGACCGAGCTGAAGTATGGTAATCTAGGGCTTGGGTATGACCTCTTTTCTATTTTCCATTTAATTTAAGAATCATTTCTTCATATAATTGAAATTGCCTATTTGTATGATTATGTCCAATAGTCCCTTTTTGTGAGATGATTCACATGGAGCAAGCATGATCTATGGAGTTTTACTTGTTGATATTGAGTTGATACAACTCACACAAAATTGATTTTGGCAATCTGTTCAAACCACTTAATTTAACCATATGAATTAGTTGTTTTGGATAGACTCTTTATTACCGTCTTCCATCTAAAACAAAGCTTCCCAACGCAAAATTTTGTGTTCAAGTTTATATATTGCTTGTATACTATTTCCAATTTAAATGTACACATGATGCGTAAAAATTACTTAATATTTATGGCCTGTATATACTTGGTGATATATGTTAAATAACGATATAACTAAAATAACAATAAACTTAAAAATTCATTCACTGCTATCAGTATACATAGAACTGCAAGCATGCTCATAGAAGTGATTTATTCTCATATAATTATTCTTTAATATCTCAACATTCCCATCAGATATTTTAATACGATGTTCATGTACTCGTGTAATCGCCAATAGATACTTTCCACACTCATTTCATGCACATTCAATATATCCATTATATAGTGTTATTAAAATGATGAATGAGTAACAATAAAAATAGCAATATAAATGCTATTAAAATGATGAATGAGTAACACCATTACATAATGCTTTTAAATTGATGAATGAGTTACCAATAACAATAGCAATATACCGTATGACATAAATAGCAATACCAATAGCAATAATATCAATAGCAATTTAAACATCAAAGAAGATTAAGGTTAGGGATTAACAATTACCTAAACTCGATGTGGATGCGAGGGAAAAGCTGGAAGAAAGGGCAAACAATCGGCTGTATCTACTATATGAAACCATTTTACGATCAATTATCAGAGAACAAAATAACCCCAAATAAATACAGCGATTTTAATAGTGGTTTAAAATTGATGAATACAAATAAATGGAACGATTTAAGATACCAGCGAAACAAAAAACTCCAACTCAAAATGTACGTAAAACTAGGGTTACAGATCGTAGAAATCTAGTACCTTCGATGGAAGAAGATGAGGCGAATCCAAATCCTCCAAAACAGATCGAACTCAAAGAAGAAATTATCTGCGTGTTTTCGTTTTCTACTCTTAGTTGATTTAGGATTTTTTTCTTTTATTTTCTGAAAGAACGCGGAAAAGTGAAAATAGGGCGCGAGTCAATGGAAAAATTAGACCTAACGTGGGAAATAACGGGTTAAGTGATATTTGACCCGATTCACCAAATTTTACTTGACCCACCTTGTACAACTTGCATCGGTCACAAACCAATTACGAAAAAGCCGATGCTAATTTAATAAATACACACATTTGCTGTAATAATTTGCATCGGTTTTTTAAAAAAACCGAAGAAAATAACTTTTTGCCTGATCTATTGCTTTCTTTATCACTATTGCATCGTCTGTTTAGTTAACAGCGAAGCGAATAACACTGTTTGCATCGCATGTTACTACAACCGATGCAAATAAGGCAAAGCAACAGGACTGTTTTGTACAAGTGAAATACATACGTTAGGCTTAGGAAAATTTTCTACACCAACTTCAAGGGTCACAAATGAGGCAGTAGCTAAGGTTGAAAAATGCATGCTTCTGCAAGTATTAATTCAATACCTTGGTGGTACGTCCTTAGGAATAAAAAAATGTTTATGTCCTTTAAATTATTTACGGCAAATGGAAAATAAGTAATATATTTCTCTAGCTAGCAAAAGATTTAGAATTGAGACAATTTTAGCAAAATCTTATGAGGTTATATGAACTTGTTAAATAAATCATTGGTGTGAACTAAAAAATATATATGAATAAGCATACATTGATACCATATAAACTGGACAACTTTAGATATGTGTTTGATGGATTCATCAGAAATACTACTTTAAGAAATGCTAAAACTACAATCATCCCGACGTGCAAAAGTCTCTACATGCAAATTTTTGATCTATTGTCCACACGGTTACCAAATAATATGATGTATGTTAAATAGCTTCTGTGCCATCAACAAGGAAACAAAGAGGTCTAGCACAAAACAACTCCCTTACGAAATATTTAAGAGCACCAGGTCAAAAGCCCAAAATAGAGATCAAACAAGGGATGGGAAGACCGTTGGGGCAACGGGCCAAGGAGTTTGCAACAAAAGTTGGAATAATTTGTCGCACATATGCACCTTTGACATGTCGTGATTGGAGGCTTGTTAAAGGACCTTGTAGGCATAGGTTGCACAATCATATTCTAGTAAGTGATTTTTCTTTTCATTTCAAATGCAAGCTCAATTTGAATTTCATATATTTAACTTTGAAGCTTAATTATTATCATATGTAGGAGAAGTTTGATATTGACCTTGACGTTCCTCATGTGAAGCGGGCTGTTGACCGTTATTTGGGGTAGTGATTTAAAGACTTTAGGTGCAGACTGCACAAACATTATCTGAATTTTGAAACTGCAGAACAAAGCCGTCAAAACCCGAACATAGGTGTCACACATGAGAAGTTGGAAATTGTTTGTTGAATGCTTGAAACAAAAGAATTCAAAGTAATAAATGTATTTAAAATGGTTACATTTATCTATTTATATATGGTATATATTATTAACAAAGAAAATTAATTTTCAGGAACTCAGTGCAAAAAATAAAATTAGCAGACAGTAACTCAAAGTGAATCACTGTGCAGGTTCCAAGCCATTTGCACGTTACAGAGATGAAATGGTAGTGTGAATTAGGCCTGTAAACGGATGCAAACAGATGCAGATAGTGTTGTATCCGTATCCGAAAATAAAAATCCATATCCGAATCCGTATCCATATCCGGTGGATACCTACTAAATAATATCTGTATCCGTATCCGCGAATATTTTCAGATATCCGAAAATATCCGTATCCGGCTTAGCAAATACGGATATTTCCGGATATCCGAAAATATCCGAATCCGAACTTAAAAATATGTAAGTTACAATATGATGCATATTTCATTTGGTACTAAACAATAGCTGGAAATTTTGAAATAATACATAAATGATAAAACATACCGATTTAACAATAGCACATTCAATCACATAAAATTCAACACTATTTTAAATGTGTTTTGTTACTTACTTTTTATCCATCTGTTTATAAAATAATAAATTACTATAACCTAAATATAAAAATACAGAACTATATATTTTCATAGCGGACAGATATTTATCGGGTACGGATATTGCCATATCCGTATCTGTATCCTCTAAGCATTTCGGATATCGGATATCCGTATCCGCTTTTCGGATATCGGATATTTTTCGTATTTTCGGATACGGACGGATTTCGGATATTTCGGATATCCATTGACAGCCCTAGTGTGAATTGTGCATTTATAAGTTTACATACTATATTATATTGAAAACCTTGGAGTTATCACTTTTATATGATTTTTATTTTCATAACAGCGTGACAAAGAGACTCAACAAGAGCTAGGCAGAATTGAGTTATATCGCTTAACTCACTCAAATGAAAACAAGTGGACTTGCCCAGAAGCTGAAACAAATTATGTAACTATTATATTTTATAATCAGATGCTGATAGTGTTTTATCCAAGATTATATTTTTTGTTACTGACATGTAATTTGTACTTGTAGAACCATATGATTGATCTCCAAAAGCAGTCTACACTTGAAGAATCCACTTCAATGACTGAAGATGATATATGCGATCATGTACTGGGTACAAGGCCAGGATATATAAAAGGCCTTGGGCATGGCGTGCTACTGTATTCGACTTCAGGTAGCAGTCAATTTGATTTAGGGAATGTTATCTTAGGGCAGAGAATGCAGAAAGGTGTAACAATGAGCTCACCACCCAATTGCAAGAGCAGAATCTTCAAGTGCAAGAACAAAATCGCAAAATCGAAGAGTTGGAAAATTGGCGTAACACCATGACAGCACGTTGGGATAACTTCATGCTACATTTTAATGGCACTGGACCTTCTACATGGTAATAATGCTACTTATATACAATTTCCAATAGAATTGTGTTAAGTGATTTACATTACTGATTTGTATCCAATTTCAATATGCGAGCTAAGATATTCACGTCGGTTATTTCTTCATGTCTTCAAATAAAATTTACCAATTAACATCCATATACAAGAGTTAAGATATTCACGTCTGGTATTTCTTCATTTCTTCAAATAGAATTTCTACCAAGAACTGACTTATATTTCTAATTTATATATAGTTTCACTGCAACTGTCAAAATATTTTTTGTTTGGTTTAGTAATGAAAACATACTAAATGAATAGAATAAGATTAATCCATTTAACAAAATAATCATGACTAGGCTAATCACCCAGGGTAAATATATGTAATATATGTTTTTACTGTTAAGTAAACTGTTCAGCGACGCCGTATATAGCAGCTAATCTTGATAAAAATGTGTTTGGTATTTCCTATTAATATTGTGAAATATCGTTATGTATTATATTTGTATTCCTTTTAGCTGAACGTGTACATGATTATTATTTTTGCCAAATAAACTTAATTTTTTTTTCATGAGTATATTTGCTAAAACTAATTTGATCTTGCAGATTATTTCTTGGGATCATGGAATTGGCACTGGCAAGCATTCAGTTACTTTTTTTTAATGTTTTGACGGTTTGATGACTTTGTTGGTGAGGGAAAACTGTAAATAGATGTATACTTTTGATTCCATCGTAGCGACTGTTTTTCGATACTAATATGAAATTTGTATTTTGAAAAACACCGATTTTAGTATGGCATTTGTGCATGTAAAGTCGAAATGTATACTTTGATTGTTTCTTTATTGTTTGTGTGGAATTGCAGTGAGAAGTTGTGGTTGTCGATTTGGGGGTAGTTGTGAATACGGGACGAAACTGTAGTTTGGTAGGGGAGAATTGGAAATTTCCTTCGCAGGTGCGTCTGAGAATTTCTGATAGATTTGCTGAAGGTTAGTATAGGAGATACCATTACAGTGATGAGAGGAAGCAGGTTTCAGGTTGCTTAAGGGGTTGGTGGTTGTTGCCACTTGAATAATATGTTTATATGAGGCATCAGCTTTTATATTTGTGTTACCAGAAGAAAAAAAATGTTTTTGGTGATGCAACAAGGAAGAGGGGGGATTGTAATTGAATGTTCAGTTGGTAAGGATAAGGAGGGTGTTAGCACTGTGTGAAGTGGTTGGCAGTTGAACAGAAATATGGCAGAGGGGTTCTGGTTCAAGTTTATCAGAACAGGAAGTTTGTTCATTTGATTTTTTTAAGGGTAATACAAATTTTGGGATAAATGCATTGATGCATGGTCTGCATTCAGGGGAGGATCTTTGAATTCTACAGGTGCGTGAGTTCGTTCAGATGTGATAATCGTGTGTGAGGTCGTTTAAATGCGTGAATGTTTTCGTGGTTTCTACTTTTTGAGAGTTAAATTATAGGGCTGTATCGGTTCCAACTTTCACCGCCTAACCGCATAAAAAACACCTTCAGAAACCGCTTAAACAAGAATCAAACGGTTTCCGTTTGATCAAAGACGGTGCGGTTCTCCCACCGTGGATATTCCAGAACGGAAATGGTGGCAATTCCTACAACCGACGGCCAACCGTACCGCGTCAATTTCACCATCGCCCAAAAATTAGGGTTTTAGTTTGGGTTCTTTCAGACCGTTGATGTAAAAGGGAACAATCTTGTCCGCTCAATTCTCTATAAGTTCCATTTTGGGAAAAAAGGGGATTCATTATTTTATTGCATCTGCTCCAGTCGACTTGCAAAATCCATGCCATTCATGTTTAATCACTCATCACCGCACTCTAATCTACTCGAAGATCCATTCATTCAAGCACAACCTGAAATTAAAGGTAAACTTTTTAGTTTTTCTGTTCATTTTTCTTTTAAATACCGCAGATCTGGATTCAAAAGCCAGTGGTTTCATAAATTAATGGGTTTTATTACTTTGTTTAATTCATGGTATTAATTTGGCAAATAAATCATGCCGCTAGCCTCTTGATTGTCCTTGCAGCAATGTAAGAAAGCAACCTTCTGGCTAATTCTGTAGGCAGTTATATCATGTATGAATCATTTGTATTTGTTTTTGTTTTAGTATTTATTTATTTTGTTAATTGAAAAGTTTGATGACTTGTTGTGTACTTACTGTAACAGAATGCGTTAGTGTTAACTATTTCAGAGCATGAATGCAAGTTTATTTATGCAATGTTAATGTTTGTGCAAGCATTTCAATGCATCCTGATGTATACTGAATGCGCCTGCAGTGTTTTTTATGTGTATGTTTTCATTACAGCGGTTGCAACTTAACCGTACCGCAACCGATCAAATGACAACCGTATCATTCAACGGTTAACCGTCATAAACGGTTGATGGTTGCGGTTGGTAAAATGAACTAACCGTTATAGACCGGTATGACAGCGGTTGGCTATAATGACAACGGTTGCCGCATCGTATACACCCCTATTAAATTATATGATTTATTTAATATAATGGTTGTGCACTTTCCAGGTTTGTGAATAAAAGAAGGGGATAGTGGTGTAACAGCTTTTACATCTGGCAACGTTATATGGTCATTCTGATTGTTTGCAACTTTTACGCGATCTCCAAGCAAATGCTTCTGCAGTGGCTTATCATTATGGGTCATTCACAGCTAAAATGATTGGTTAGTTTCTGCTAAATTTGTTATCTATACTTTTATCAACTATACATAGAAAAATATTCAATGAAACCTCTAATACCCGATTCATAACATTTATTGCATGCATTGTCTATAAGATTACAACAATCTACAGCCAGAATCCAGATTCCTCTTTATACATAACTTTTAGCTAAAAGGAGTCGATGAGAAAGGCCAAATGGATTGTTTGAGCTGGGCTCTGCTTTAAACGGACCGGGCAATGAGAAGTCGGTCAGTTGGCGACTGACTTCAACAAAGGGTGAACTAGTTCATATTTGGATTCGCTACCGACTGGCGCGATCATCAAAGCGGCGCCATTGAGTTATGCGGCATTTATTAACACCAGATTAATTGTATTGAAACCTGACCACTTGTGTCATGTGTGTATCCCAGGATTGTAGGCGACAAATGAACAAATTTAATGTTGGGGTAAGTCACTATCATAGACTATCAGTAGACGAAATTATACTTTAATATGGTGACTGTCGCTCCTGGCCTTACGTGTTCACATTTCACAAATTAATCACTGTTCACTAGTTTGCAACCAGTACGCCTATTACAAACTGCAGACGTCTATTCAGGAACAAAAGATCGTACTGCATGACGCCCTTGGAAAATAACTCCTTATTTTGAAGAAAAACGAACATAAGTCGTTTGAAGAACTCAAAGACCTGATGCTGTTAAAAGTTGAACAAAAAACTTCTAAACCGACATCTTTGAATCTCACGATTCTTCAAGTTTGAAAAGAAAATTGCTTCACTCTTTATTTTTTGACATAATAAATTTAGCAAATAATTTCATAACAATTGTCATTAAATTTTGGATGACGTAGTTCATTGTTATGTACATTTTACGAACTATTGCTTAACTAATCCTCTTTCATTAAAAAAATTAAATAAATTTACAGCTTTATTATAATAAGTTGTTATATAATTATTTCAACTAGATGGCATATAACAATACTTCATGACAAGTGGATTAAAGACGAAAACTGAGTTCATGACATCTTGTATCATATCAAAATGTCGTAGCCAGTTTGGACAATAATGTTTGTCATAATTGATTAAATTTTATATATTTATAAAATCATTTTTGTTTAAATCAGAAAAATAGAAATAAGCTATCAACATTGTTCTTACAGTCTGGCCGGTTGAACCATGAAATTGTCATTGCAAAGAATATTGTTTGCCCTAGCTCTAGTGTTCTACAGTTATTTATTTTGTATATAAGTGTCACCTTCGTTTGAATTTTTGTTGCAGTATGTTTGTAGAATAAGCGGATTTCAAACTAAAATTTTACACTTAAAAGCTATAATCTATGGATGAATCTAATTTGAATAACCATATCCAACAGCTTAAAATTTTAACGGTGCCAGTTTAAGCATGAAATTTGAGTGCACAGAGATCCATCTGATCGTTGTAAACTATATAAGACTAAATTATACAAATATACAATTCAACTGTTTCTTCCATCACCAAACATATGCAGGGTATAGATAAATGTTAAGATTCTTTTCCTAACTTTGATACTTGTTACTGTTGGATTATTTAGTTAATCTAAACGTATTTATTTGTGTGTTTATTTCTCGTTTGAATAAGTCAGTACTGTGTTTGTATGCAGTTTGAATAAGCCGAGAGGAGTTAGCTTTATTAGATAAGTAGGAGGAAAATCAGGACTACAGATCCTGTTTTCTTGTTACCACCTTATTTGTTTAAATCTTTTAGTACGTAGTCAGTTTAATTTTTTCATCTCTTCAATTTGTAATTTCCATTCAGAAATATCAATAAAGTGAGTTTGCAAATACATCTTGCTTATATCTAATATCTGGTATCAGAGCTACACTCGAAATACACACCAAGACTAAACAGCGATGGACACCAATAAGGGTAAAGAGAATACATTTGGTTTGAGCTATCCAATGTTAACAAAGACTAATTACACAGCATGGGCGATGAAAATGAGAGTCTTTATGCAAGCCCATGGCGTATGGGAGGCCATAGAACCTAAGAATCCAAAGGTTGCTGTTGAAGATAAGGTGGACAAACGGGCACTGGCTATCATTTACCAAGGGATCGCTGAGGATCTGTTGCTGTCAATTGCAGATAAGGAGACTTCCAAGGAAGCTTGGGAAGCCATCAAGACAGTACACCTAGGTGCATACAAGGTGAAGAAAGCGAAGGCTCAGACGCTCAAAGCTGAGTTTGAATCTCTCAATATGAAAGAAACCGATCAACTTGATGATTTCTGTATGAGATTGAATGGCTTAGTAACAAATATCCGAGCCTTGGGAGAGAAAATTGAAGAAGCTTACGTGGTTAAGAAAATCCTTCGAGCTGTACCCACTAAATTTCTGCAGATAGCGTCTGTCATAGAACAGTTTGGCAACCTAGAGGAAATGTCTATGGAGGAAACGGTTGGATCTCTTAAGGCCCATGAAGAAAGATTACGTGGGCAAGTGGAGAACAGTGGTGGTCAGCAACTTCTTCTCACAGAAGAAGAGTGGACGAAGAGGGAGAATCAGGATGGACAACTACTTCTCACACGAGAAGAGTGGCTAAAAAGGACGAACAATGGGGAAATACGCAACAGTAATGAGACTGGTGGCAGGAGTTTTGTTCGCGGTCGACAAGACAGAAGTAAAGTACGTTGTTTTAATTGTAATGCTTATGGGCACTACAAAGTAGAGTGTCGCAAGCCCAAACGAGAGAGAGAACGAAGGAATGAAGTGAATTTGGCCCAAGTCACTGACGATGAACCTACACTATTGCTGGCAAAATGTAAGGACAACAAGGAGGAAATGATTCTGCTAAATGAAGGTGGTGTGACTCCGAAACTGAATACTATGGTGAAAGGAAAATGTGAAGAATCAAATGTTTGGTATCTTGACAACGGGGCTAGTAATCACATGACAGGCGAGCGTTCGAAATTTAAGGAATTGGATGAAAAAGTGATCGGACAAGTAAGATTTGGTGATGGTTCTACTGTGGAGATACAAGGAAAAGGGTCCGTGCATTTTACAACCAGTGATGGAAAAGAATGTGTTCTCAAAGAGGTATATTTTATCCCTAATTTGTGCAACAATATAATTAGCTTGGGTCAATTGTCAGAAAGTGGTAGCAAAGTCATTATTAAAGGTGAATATTTATGGGTGTATGATGAAAATAATATTTTGTTGATGAAAGTTAAAAAGTCCACAAACAGGTTTTATAAGGTGATTATTAAAGAAAACAGGGTTGCATGTTTACTAACGAAAGCAGAGGAAATTTCCTGGTTGTGGCATTCACGGCTAGGTCATGTAAATTTTCAAGCTCTGCTTCTTATGTCAAAACACAAGATGGCAAGAGGATTACCTGATCTTACCCATCCGAAAAGTGTTTGTAAGGGATGTTTGATGTCAAAGCAAGCAAGGCGACCATTCCCATCTAAAACTGATTTCTCTGCAAAGGAACGCCTGGAGCTGATACATGGGGACATTTATGGCCCTATTTCACCACAAACTCCAATTGGCAACAAGTATTTCTTATTGTTTGTTGATGATTTTAGCCGTGCTATGTGGGTATATATGCTTAAAAACAAGGACGAGGCTTTTTCTTGTTTTAAAAAGTTTAAAGCTCTGGTGGAGAAAGAGTCAGAACAAGAAATAAAAATTCTTAGAACGGATAGAGGCGGTGAATTTTGTTCAAGTGCTTTCACGAATTTTTGTGAAGAAATGGGAATCGTTAGACATTTTACAGCGCCATACTCTCCACAACAGAATGGCATTGTGGAGCGTCGTAACAGAACTGTCGTAGCCATGGCAAGAAGTTTGTTAAAGGAACGAGATATGCCATCATACATGTGGGGGGAAGCCATCAGACATGCTGTGTATTTACTGAACAGACTGCCTACTCGAGCACTGTCAGGAGCAACGCCATATGAAGCTTGGTCTGGAGAAAAACCACAGGTGGATTATTTGAAAGTATTTGGGTGTATCGCCTATATGAAGATTCCTAGTGTACACGTGAGAAAACTTGATAACAGGAGCAAATGTGTTGTACATCTTGGAAGAGAATCAGGGACTAAAGCTTACCGATTGTATGACCCTGAAACAGGAACTGTGCACATCTCTAGGGAGGTGGTTTTTGAAGAATCAAAGGGGTGGCAATGGAAGGTAACAGAAACGAGAGAGATGCCAGCATCATCGTCGTTTATTGTGGCAGGTTCTCAGTTCGAAATGACATCTAACAGTGAAAATGTTTCTCAGTTTGAAATGACGGAAGGTGGTGAGCAGGAACAAAGTGGCTTGTCAACACCACAGTCTCAAGTCGTGAGTTCACGTCTAACAGGGAGTTCAGAACGAACAGATACAGGTGGTAATCAGCACGAGTTGGATGGCAATTATGATGGGTCTGAATCACCAAGGAATTTCAGGCTTATCAGTGACATTTATAATGAAACAGAGGAGGTAGAATTAACAGAAGAACTAGCCGATGAACTGCTGTTGGCTGGTATTGATGAACCAGTTTGTTATGACCAAGCGATAAAAGAGGAGGCATGGAAGGAGGCTATGGATTGCGAGATTGAAGTTATTGAACGAAATAATACCTGGGAATTATCAGATTTACCTCCAGGACATAGAGCTATTGATTTGAAATAGGTTTACAAGGTGAAAAGGGACACAAATGGTGAGATATTGAAGCACAAGGCGCGATTGGTTGCAAAAGGTTACGTGCAAAAATATGGCATCGATTTTGAGGAAGTTTTTGCTCCTGTCACAAGGCTAGAAACTGTACGGCTTTTACTGGCACTTGCAGCTAAAAATGAGTGGGAAGTTCATCATTTAGACATGAAATCAGCCTTTCTGAATGACCAGCTATATGAAGAAGTGTATGTGAATCAACCTGAAGGCTATGTGAAAGAAGGACAAGAAAGAAAAGTTTACAGGTTGTTCAAGGCTTTGTATGGTTTACGACAAGCTTCGCGAGCTTGGTACACACAGCTAAATAAGTATCTTGAAAAACTTTGTTTTATAAAGTGTCCCTTGGAGCATGCTGTATATACAAAGCGGGAAGGAGAGGAGTCTCTGATTGTAGGTGTTTATGTTGATGATTTGATTATCACAGGAACAAGTGTGACAGATATTGTTAAATTCACGAATCAGATGAGCAAGGAGTTCGATATGTCGGATTTGGGAAAGTTGTCTTACTATCTTGGCATCGAAGTTGAACAAGGAAAAGGTTACATCGAGTTGAAACAAATGGCTTATGCCAAGAAGGTGCTAGAGAAGGCAGGGATGTCCGATTGCAATCCAGTAAAATTTCCAATGGAGCCAAAAATACAGATTCATAAGGATGAGAAGGGTAAACCAGTGAACTCTACTGAATTTAAAAGCATGGTGGGTGGCTTGAGGTACCTGGTACATACACGTCCAGACATCGCGTATGTTGTTGGGGTAGTGAGTAGATTTATGGAGAGACCAACTACTTTGCATAAAGTTGCTGTCAAGAGAATCCTTCGATACGTGAAGGGTACATTGAACTATGGTTTGATTTACACTAAGGGTCGTGGAAATTATCTGCTGTCTGGATTTTCTGATAGTGATCTAGCAGGAGATGTGGTTGATAGAAAAAGTACAGGTGGGATGGCATTTTATCTGGATGAAAGTCTGATTACATGGGTATCTCAGAAGCAAAGGTGTGTGGCACTGTCTTCGTGTGAAGCTGAATTCATGGCAGCTACTGCTGCAGCATGCCAAGGAATATGGCTGCATAAATTACTAAGTCAGATATCGGATGTTAAAACTGGGCCAGTTGTTATCTATATCGATAATAAATCTGCTATTGATTTAGCCAGGAATCCGGTATTTCATGGTCGTAGTAAGCATATAGACGTGCGTTATCATTTTATCAGGGTGTGTGTTGAGAAAGGGTCCTTCATCATCAAGCATGTTAGTACTGATGATCAACGTGCAGACATTTTAACAAAGGCTATGTCGGCTGTCAAGTTTGAGAAGATGCGCCAACTTCTGGGTGTCAAGGATCTCAGCCACGTTTAGATTAAGGGGGAATATGTTGGATTATTTAGTTAATCTAAACGTATTTATTTGTGTGTTTATTTCTAGTTTGAATAAGTCAGTATTGTGTTTGTATGCAGTTTGAATAAGCCGAGAGGAGTTAGCTTTGTTAGATAAGTAGAGGAAAATCAGGACTACAGATCCTGTTTTCTTGTTACCACCTTATTTGTTTAAACTTTTAGTACGTAGTCAGTTTAGTTTTTTCATCTCTTCAATTTGTAATTTCCATTCAGAAATATTAATAAAGTGAGTTTGCAAATACATCTTGCTTATATCTAATAGTTACTTCATTATGAATCAACTGTTTCTATATACGCCAGCTTTGTTTTGGCCAGCTAAGTGTACATATTGTAGCTGACTGCAAGTAAGCCGACCACCACATTTCCTCTATTCATCTCACTTCTCCATCCTTCCCCTTCTTCTCCAATTGAGAGCAATGTATGCACTAATGGAAATGAAGGGTAATCGAGTGATTACCGTATTATATACAAGTGGGTCGAATGGGATGTGCACAAGATTGGATGCAGACCGCTTGCAATGCCCGGGATGTGCCACTTCGTTTATTAGAAATGGCCGCTTGCAATGCATGCGCAGCCTGTTGCACATTATGTGCTGATGCAGATTTGTTATTGCTACTTTGCGAAATTATCATCTACAAACACAAACAACATTCAATATCATTTCAAGATTATTAGTCAAATTTGTAACATAAACGGCAAGAAACTGTTATAAATACCTTTGCAGTGCACTGGAACGCCTTAAAACATTACTAATACTACTGCAATACTATTATTACTTACAGTAACAAGAAACCATCACAAATTTATCATGAAACTGTCACAAACAGTGTGCAGTTTACGAAAAATGAAAAATTGGAAAATCTTACCTATTTTATTGTATAAGTCAGCGTGAAACTGTTTTTTTGGAACGACATGCTCCCTCTAAGGCGCTTTCGGGTGTTGAGCAATTGTTTTCCAAAAATGAAACATACATTCTCTGTGATCCAGCGCAACAATCACAGAGCGATGACGAACGCAAGAAGTTATTTTTTATTATAACAGATGAGTGCATAGAGAAGAAGCAGAACAGAGAAAACAAAATGATTATTTCGTTTTTTTGGTTGCCGATATATAGGTGTGACCATTTGAATGGTTGACGCGATCGTTTGTGTCAGCAAAAGGCGCATTGTCTGGTTTAAAAAATAGTCGTTGCAATGCCGTATGCCTTAGTAGCAGATGATGGCCCAAGGCCTATAGCATCTTTAACATTTTAATATTAATTATGAAGGCTTTTCATGCCTATATTGCCTCAATCCGTCCATCGCTGGATTTCATTTCAATATAGTATATTAGGTTATGGTATATATGGTGGAGTCGACATATTTATTCTCCGATATGGAACTGTAACAACCCGTATTTTTTTGAACCAATTTAAAATTTATTTTTAAATGATTTTAATGGAAATTAAATATTTTGAATGATTTATTTTGAGAATTAACGATTTAAAATTTATTTAAAACAAAGTTAGAACATGTAAATTTAAAATTTAATCATAAAATGAGCTTGAAATGACGCGATAGTTTGAAAATTCGATTTCTAATTTCAATTGAACGTACAAAATTCAATATAAATCAGAATTGGATAAGACAAGAAACGTTAAAATATATTTATTAACGGGCATTTTGGTCCATTTCCCAAAAGTACGCAAGACACACTCAACTCAACATATTGCGTGAAGCCAAAGCCGAGGGTGTCGCCAAGAAGTAAAGAAAACGGGCCGAGAAGGGATCACACCAACCTCACCGCTTCTCAAAATATTGCCCAAATCAATACATCGAATCTCAGGAAGCCACAAGCGTCGACCTCGACCCCCAAACCCATTTTTAGTATTCTTCGCACCCCTCGGGGTACAAATTTCATAACCTAGAGAGGGGTACTAAGTTTCTGGACGGGCACCTTATAGGATACGGGATTTCGGTGGCCGACTACAAGGAGTACGAAATTCCTGATGTGGTGCCCCTATTTTTACTTACTCCTACCTAACCACTACACTATAAATACCCGTTGACCTCACACTTCAAAAGGGTTCGAGTTTGGTGTTTTGACACCTTTAAAGAGCACCAAATAGCCTCTTTAATGACGTCTCCATTTTGAGGAAGAAGAAGGGCAAATTTGTCTTTTTCCAAAATATTAATATATGATAATTATGACATCATATAACTTAGAGATGTATGTAAAGAGATGTCATGAGATGTTCTCAACCTTGTAACTCTTGGCTAATAATAATATTCCAACGACTCTTCCAAAGTGGACGTATGTCTCTTGCGAGGCCGAACCACTGTAAATCTCTCGTGTTATTTACTGCTTTCCGCACTTACTTTTACGACCAAAACTATAATTCCTAAGTAATTGGAATATTTTTATGATATTTTTTGACTCAACATTTTTGTCTTTCCTTTGCGTGCTTTCATTTTTGTTAGACAACCAGGTCGAGGATCTAGTAATACATTTCACCAATATGAATTTGCAGTTAAGATTCAAGCTTTTAGTTTTCTATTTGGTTTACTGAACCTAACATGTGGAAACTTATGGTTCAGCAATTTGTGTCTTTTCGTATGCTTCAAAAAAAAAAAAAATCAATTATTGGGAATTGCTACAAACATGAGTGAATAACGGTTATAACAAAGGAACTTTGGTAACATATCATAAACTAAAGAAAAGTTTCTCGTTGATGCCATGCAATGCCAATGAAGGCATCATCCATTCATTAGTTGTTAATGTAGAATGATAAGGGACACTTAGATTTTTAATAGATGAACCTATGTTAAGGAGACTTTATACATGAAATGTTAGCTTACTGTCATTTGCATTATGCAACAAAATAATTAGACAAATATGCAATGGTCATAAATCACTCTTCACCCAAACCATCAACATGCTAGGAATACTCAGTTTGAACGCTAGTGAAAGCAGTGCCATAGCATCAAATTGCTTGCTCACATGCTTCTTCAATACATACTTCAGCTTATCATAAGGTGCACAAGCATGGCACTTCACCAGCAGTTTTATGCAATACATCGGTTGTACATCAGAGAACCCAGTGTGCTGGTCAAGTATGTCAGTCCATATGGGAATCCTTTTAAGTGTCTAGCAGCATAAACCGCGGAGGCAGCAAATTTGGATGGGCTATATTTGATCATTGAGTATTGCATTAATCCCAATTCAGCTAAAAAATGTACCATATGCAGTTTTAATTGTTACTATCATTTGCTCAAAATCAATTTTGTGAAACTAAAATAATATTTCCCCTTCTCAAAATTATTATTTTCAACGTTTTTAATAACTTAAATTCTGATGTATTAATTTTTTCTAAAATATCCATTTGATTTCACATCTATATTTAATTCTATATCTACTACAATATCATTTAATTGATTTAAATAGATTAATTTAAAGAGGCACCATTGAGTTATGCGGCATTATTAACACTAGATTAGTTGTATTGAAACCTGACCACCTGACCACTTATGTGCATCCCAGGATTGTAGGCGACAAATGAACAAATTTAATGTTGGGTAAGTCGGGCGCGGATCCTCTGGACCAGGGGGTCCCTGTTCCCCTGGTCCGGACCAATTAAATCATCCCATTTGGGGTGATTTACACTTTGCCCCTTAAAATTCAGGCGTAATTCAGGAGGCCAAAGTGTAAATCACCCCAAAATGGGGTGATTTGATTGGCTGGGACCACGGGACCAGGGTAATTCTGGTCCAGGTGATCCCACCCCGGGTAAGTCACTATCAATACTATCAGTAGACGAAATTATACTTTAAGGGTGCGTTCTTAACCAATGCGAGCGGGGTATTTGAGCGTGGTACTATAGCAAACGGGGAATGTGTTTTTAGCTGCGAACGGGGCAATTGAGCGTGGTATTTTTAAAATAAGATATAGAAAGATATGATTTGGCAAATACGAATACAAATATTAATACAGATACAGTTTCTAATACAGATACAAGTACAAGTACAATTACTAATACAAAGACAAATTAGCGCAGACCGGCAGCAACCAACTCATCTCTAATGCTATCTCGAACTAATGACATTTCTCGGTATCCGTCTGAGTGTACACGTTCAGTGCCTCTATTCGCCGTATTTCTCATACTATAATATTCCGCCACGTACTGATCGGGGATTAGTTCAGGATCATCATCAAAAGCCATAAAATCTGGGTCACCGTCATTATATTTGCGTATGAAATTGTGTAAGGCCATTGTAGATATGACAACTTTCACTTGAGGTTGAACCGAAATGTAGGCATCTTGATGAGAATGGTATTTTTTTTTCCAAATGCCAAATGTTCTTTTTACGGCCATCCGTAAACTCGAATGGTAGTAATTAAACACTTCATTTGCCGACTTTGGTTGATTCATGGTATCACGGAAATGCGGAATATGGTACCTCATATTTCGATATGGTGGTAAACATCCAGTCTGAAGTGGATAGCTCGAATCAACCAAGTAATACTGTCCAGCTGGAGGGTTAGGAAAGTTAGAGTTTCTATCGTTTGTAACAACATTAAAAATTCTACCATCATGTGCAGTCCCTTCCCAACTAGCCATAACATACGTAAACTATAAATCAAAATCACAAACCGCTAATATATTTTGAGTTGCAAAACCTTTTCTTCCGATATATGGGATAATTTGATCAGTTGGTAAATGTGCAGATACGTGTGTACCATCTATAGCACCAATACAGTTTTTGAAATACGGATAATACCGGGTTGAATTTCTGATGTGATGTGGAACAATATTAAATTGTTGTTCTCCAGGCTTTATTACATCCGCAGCGAGTAATTGAAAAGCGTTTAGGGCATCATGAAAACAAACAGAAATTGTGCTACCTGATCGTTGAAATCTTTCTTGAAGTTATCTATTTGAAAGCCCAGTGGCCATTGTATAAATGAACATTCCAACCATTTCGACGACACAGATTTCTGGTCTGGAAGCGAGACCATGATGTTGCAGTTTATCACATAATGCATGGAAACAAAGTCTTTTCATCCGAAATTTATTTTGACAACGGTTTTGATGACCATTCAAAATTTCGTTAATCCAAGATAAGCCAGTGAACTCTGAAGTATTAATCGGCGTCATATGATTTCTCATTCCATTCTGACACACATAAACCCCGTAAAGATCAATCAAATCGTCGTAATCGGAGGATGAATCGGAGTTAGACATTAATTGAATAAGTAGAAAAAGTTGAAGAAGTTGGCGAAGTAGTAGTTGTGAAAGGTGTTAAGGAAGGAGGGGGTGATTTATAGGGAGGAAGGGAAGTTCGAAATCAAGCCGTTGGCGTCCGACGCGTCGGACACCAACGACTTGATTTCCAACTTCCAGCCAACGGTCCATTTGGAAGTGGAAAGAGGTGCTGGCTTCCGACGCGTCGGACGCCACAAAAAACTCCAGCATGCCAAAATAAGGCTGCGAATGCACCCTAACATGGTGACTGGCCTTACGTGTTCACATTTCACAAATCAATCACTGTTCACTAGTTTGCAACCAGTATGCCTATTTAGAAACTACAGACGTCTATTCAGGAACAAGATATCCTACTGCATGTAAAAATAGTAGAGAACGTCCTTGGAAAAAGAACTCCCTTTTTTGAAGGAAAAAACATAAGTGATCATATTTGAAGAACTCAAACACTTGAGAGAGTCGAAAGTTGAACAAAATATCACAATTTGAACAAATCAACTTTAAGGTACAAACACATGCAAGAGAGTGCACCAAAATGAAGCATTGCTTGTTCAATGAACCGGAAACAGTGTCTTTGAGAAAAGTACATGATGTTGTTTATCCAACGAGAGACTGAAGCAGACATTTTCTCAAACATTGAGAACAGTGCTAGGAATTTTAGTGGAAATTCAATCCCTATATTAAGAGTAGTCATGCATTCTAAGAAAACTGTCAATGCAAAGAAAATTGTTTGCCCTTGCCCTAGTGTTCTACATTTATTTATTTATGTGTTTTGAAAGATAGGGTGTTAAAATTGGTGACGCTAAATCAATGGAAGAAGATTTTTCTTATGAAAAGAAAGGATAGATAACTTGGATGCTAAGTATACTTGAAGGTAAAGAAAACTTAGGCATGAAGTAATAAATAACTTGGATGCCAAATTTACTTGGAGATCAATTAATTTGGGCATGAACTAATTGGTCTTATAAAAGAGACCTAAAGGGGTAAAGGAAAGACAATTGAATGGAATTCAATTCATTCATTCTATCTCTCCTATTTTTTTCAACTCCTTATCTCCACAAATAAAATTCTCTAGTGAATTGAGTGACCGTTGTAATCAACTTCTTTTACTCTTCATTGGTGTTAATAAAAGACTCTCTCTCTTAAGTGGACGCACACTAACAAATTGTTAGTGGAACCAATATAAATCCCTGTAATTTATTTTTCGTTATTGCCCAGTTATTTCTCTTGTGTGGTGATTGTGATTGGCTTTTGGATGGGTTGAGATTGTCTTCAATATTGATTGGTTGTCTTTGCACGTTTACCACGATCTCGTCTTCCGCTGATTTGGGGATCTTTGATTCGAGTGGTCTTGAATCAAAATTTCTTCACAACTTTTGGTACCAGAGCATTGTTGTTGGTAGATAGCTGTAAAAATGCCGGAATCAGAATCAAATAATGCCTCAACAGTTCGTCCAAGTGGTGTAGCTCCTTATATACGTGGATCGTATGCAGCTTCTAGTTCACAATTGGTTATCGACAAGTGGAATCACTACAACAAAAACACCATATTATAACTTTAATTTTACAACTATGCGAAAAGCACAGTTGTAATAAATGATTTTTTACAACTGTGCAAAACGCACTGTTGCAATAAATGTTTTTTACAACTGTGGAAAAAATCACTGTTGTAATAAACATATATATCACAACTTTTCTTTTTTGTCTGTTGTAATAACTAATATATATTAATTAATTTCTGATAATAAATAGATAAATTAGAAAGTTGTTTAAACTTATTTTTAGTAATTCTTTTTTCTATTTCTTGTATTAGAGACCTATTAAATATTAATAATAACTTATATTTAATAATTAGTAATATTAAAATTTAAGAATAAATCATATTCAATAATAAATTTACAAACTAATACCAATTACTATTAGATTAGATAAAAACGATTAATTGATGATTAATAAATAACAGTTACTTTTTAGAAATTAGTTCTAAATATTTAATAGTATATAATCAATAACATTTACAAAAGAATTAACTTTTAATAGTTGGAATTCAATTATATCTTCGAAGAAATTGGTAATAATTAATAATAACTATTATTAATCAGTAATATTTAATATTTTAGAAAAAATCAATTCTCAAGAAATTCATATTATATTTATATTTAATATAAAATTTTACTTATTAATTCTAATTATAATTTTTAATTCTCTAAGTTTTGGTGAAATTTTAATTGTAACCGATGGAAAATTGACGACCATGTTAAATGCAAAACAATGAAATTTAAGGGTGGTAAAACTGAAAATTTGGCTCTTATGTAATTCGTGTCTTGTATTTCTAGTACCTTCTATCGGCCGACCTCTCCAGTTCTGGTCTGTATGTCAAAATAAAAATCCCCAATTCCTCCTTCCTACAAAAATCTTGCGCCCTTTGCCTTCTATTTCCCCTTCCGCCTTCTGCCTCCGCCCATGCCCTTCCATCCCTTTTATGCCCACACCATTAGTAGGCCCGACCCTTCCCACAAGCGGGAAAAGCAGCCGCTTATAGGGCTGCACACAACCCATATCCAACCCGACCCAACCCACCAACCCGACCCAACCCACATAAACCCAACCCAACCCATCCTAGTTCGGGTTGGATATGGGTTACAATTTGTAACCCATACTATATGCGGGTCGGGTTTGACATTTTGTTCAACCCAACCTCATTTTAACCCAACCCAAACCTATTTTAAAAAAAAAACTAATTAAATATCCATCCAATTAAAATTAGAATAGTATAATCCTAGAATAATGTTTATGTATTCTATAATAAATGTAAAAAAAATATTTCATGTCAATCCAAACTAGATAGAATTTGATAAATATATTTTAAAGAGCATTTTAATGTATTTTAAAATGAAACACTTGCTCAACTATGTAGTAAATTAATTTCATATGATGTGTTTTACAATGAAATTTTAATTATATGTCTTGTAATGAATCGGTTATTTTAAATGCATTATGCTAGCTAAAATATGATATATTATGCTGAATATTTTGATATAATTTTTAGAAAAAATCCCTCATATTCTCATTTTTTATTGTATTCAAGTGACCCAACCCAACCTTACTTAACCCGACCCAACCCATACTTCAACCCAACCCATATCCAACCTCATATAGGGTCGGGTACGGGTTGAGCTAACTTAAACCCATACCTATGCGGGTCGGATAAAGTATTTGGTCTAACCCGACCCAACCCATACTTTGTGCAGCCCTAGCCGCTTAGGGCATCAAATAATCTGGTGCATCATACCGATCGCTTTTGCTGCACCAAAAAAATAATCGTGAATTAGGAATCGCTATTCGAAGAATCCAAAAATCCAAATCACGAGAGCTATCCGGCGTCCGTCGATCCAAATCGCGTGAAAGGTTAAGCAGGGCCTTCATGGTGCAGGCGTAGGATCCAGATAGGCAATCCAATTCCAGATCTTCTCTTCTTCTTTAATCTTCAGTTCGGGTAGTAGTTAGCAATAATTCAATAAGTTATTGTGCTCTAAATTTATTTGTGTGTATTCCAATTGTCTGACTCTGACCGAAATCAAGCTAACAACATCATATGATGCATCGTCATATAAACGAAGAGAATATTGTGAAAGTATTTTAAAGGCTTCCAAAACATGCGAGACAACACATTACACTTTAATAGATCCATATGTCTATAATTTTAGTGAAATTATTGTCAAAAGGATCAGTTAGTAATTTTTATTGTTGTATAATTTGTAAAAGTTGATTGTTTTTATTTTAGATTAAATTATTGAGAAATATAAATTTCAAAATTTCAATTTGAAGTTACTACAATTTTTATGTAATAAAAAGTGGTTTTTGGAAAGGGATCTTTCAAGACAGTGTATCCTTTTGGAGAATTTGGATCAAAATGTCGTTTAATATCTAAATATGATATACAAAAATGAGAATGTATTTTGTACGATATGATAGTTGATGCATACGTGATATGGTTGATGTCTGCGTTACTCCGTATGTTGGATATTATTTGAAAATTGTAGGCCATGTAGAATATTACAAGGTGTAAAGATACTACGTGTCTTAACAGTTTTTTCTTCACATTATATAGGAGTTTTGTGTAATAATTATCATATCAATTGTCCTCCTCTTTTATATTAATACTCCTGTTTTTGAAAGTTGTTTGTTGTTCTTTTATTCCCCATTAATTTTTGGACTATGTCGTCCATAACTTTCATTTTTATTTGAGAAACACGTCCCTGCCATCATTTTCCTTGAGAGGATTAATTTGTCCATAATGCTGTCAATACCCAATTATATGGAAACAATGAAATGATGAAAGTAAGTGCATAAGGTTATTGTTATGACATTGTCCCTTATGCTTGGAGAATGAGGTTTGTCTACCTTAAAGGAGAAAGATAATTTTCTACCAAAACAGGTTCTCAGTCAAGCATAACTACTAGGATTATATTGAATCATTTAATAAAGTATTTTTTATGCAAATACAAAAATAAAACATTCTTGATTTGTAAAAGTTTGTGGGAAAAGTTATAAAAGTCTAAAGCAAAATAAATTTTGCATGTTGCTTTTATTTGCACGTTTGCACTAATATTATCTATGTTTTGATTTTATTCATTGGTTAGTCGGTTATATACATTATTCAGTCCTCTGTTCACTATAGGATAGGTTCAGTTCGATCGAACGATTAAGAAAAGAGGATTTTCGTAGGAGGAAGGAATTCGAGTTGATGAAGGTTATGTGTTTTATTGCGTTGATGGGTTTGCCAAAGAGTTTCATTGACAAAGTGATATGTTAATTATTCAAACCTAGCAATAGTTACATTTGACTTGATCATTGGTACTACCCTTCTCTGTTTGCTTCTGGTTTGAGGGGACTTTCCTTCTCTACATCCAAATTCAAAATTGGGGAACCTTTCAGGCCATTTAATCATCTCATGGCTGTTTTGCCACCTGGAAAGTTGCAATCATCATCTGCTTTGAAGTAACTATATATAACTTCATATGTAAGTAAGTTTATTGATCATTAATAGTAATGTTAAAAGTTGTTATGCGGTTCATCTGCAAACATACACAATTATATTAGGAAGATAGAAAAAAAATAAGTTTTTTGAATTTAGTTTAAAACTAGTTTCAAAAAAAAAAAGAGCTCAAAATACAATTTCCATGCGGTATTCATTTCTCCCGTGATTGAATCTCTAGCTCATAATATTATTCATCCCATAACATGTGTTATGCAGAAGTTTTAACACTTTGTTCAGTTATGCTGTTATTGATTATTAATA
Organism: Allium sativum; assembly: GCA_030737875.1. Classification (NCBI taxonomy): domain Eukaryota; kingdom Viridiplantae; phylum Streptophyta; class Magnoliopsida; order Asparagales; family Amaryllidaceae; genus Allium; species Allium sativum. The sequence goes on from CM060925.1 coordinate 117,680,216, forward strand.
ATTTAACAAAAATCAATGTACTAATTATTTGTTTTTATTTATAGCCCAAACGCACTACCTAAAGCATATGTGAGTTTGATGACAAGCGAGAAATCTCGGCGGAATTCTACCCCAAAGGTAAAGATAATAGTTCTTGTTTCTTCTTTTGATGAAAATTTTCAAGTATGGCACATGAGCTTATTACAGTGTTTGTAACTTTGTAGTGTTGCTGCGTTATCACCTATGCTTGGTGTGACGGCTTGTTTGAGGCCAAGTGTTTCTCTGGTTGATGTGTATTGGTCTGTAGTGTTGCTATGTTGAAGTTGTGGTTCTTATGCTATTGGGGTGACTTGAGATGAAGTAATTATCTTTTGGATTTCTTGATGCATCAGCTTCGATTGGAAGCTTGCCTCCTCTTAGTTGCAAGTCAAGGAACTCAACTTAATGGTGTTGCAAGTGAGTCTCTCATGTCATGTTTCCAGGCCTGTTTGTTCGAAAGTGTTTTTTCTATGTCATTGTTGTTTGATGTCAAGCACGCAAGTTGGTGTATGATCATATAATAATAAATGAAATGTTTTCTAAAAATTATTGTTTGTAATATTGAAAATTTGAGTATTTAAATAAATTAGTTTGCAAATAACTGTAATATTTGTTTTACTTATGGAGTATCGCTATATTTAGTGTATTGTTCATTTCAACTGCAAAAGATGTTTTTTTAACGCAACTGTCAATCACAACGGTGCATTACAGTTGCAGTAGATATTATTACAATGGTGCATAAATGTTGGAATAAAATTTATTACAATGGTGGAAAAAAGTTGTAAAATAGACATATTACAATGGTGGTGCAACGGTGCAAAAAATTTGTAAAAGATTTTAGTTTATTACAACTTCTTAATACATGACGGTTAGCCCACCATTGTAAAATGTATTTTGCAACGGTTTTCCACCATTGTAACAGGGTCATTTTGTTGTAGTGAATGGCGATAATGATTTCGAAAAGTGGCAATGGAAGATGAGCGCGGTTCTTAGGTGGAATCAGGTACATCGGGTAGTGTTTGATACACATTTATTGCCAGCGGACATCTCAGATGTTGAGAGAGAAGAAATGGAAGAGAGGGCATTCACTACGCTTCAACTTGCCATGAGGGAGAATGTTATTTCCGAAATTAGTGGTGAGACGACTGCTAAAGGTATTTGGAATAAGTTGGAGGAGTTGTATATGAAGAAATCACTCACAAATCGACTGATCTTGTTGCGGACTTTCTATACCTACAAGATTAAGGAAGGAACTTCGCTAAAGGCGCACTTAAATGTGTTTGATGATTTTCTAATGAAGATGAAGGCGGTAGATTTGAAGATTGAGGAGGAGCAGAAGGCGAAGATATTGTTATGTTCATTGCCTGGACGCTACACTGGGTTCTCAAATGGTTTGATGTATGGTCGGGATACATTGACTCTAAATGATGTCAAGATGGGTCTTCTTAGTGAGGAATCGCGAGATCAAATAAAGGAGCTGAGAAATGGTAGTAGTGGTGCCGGTAATGGTCAAGGTTTATTTGCAGAGAAAGAAAAGACAGAGAAGAAGGGAAACCGGGGGCGATCTAAGTCTAGGAAGCCTGGCGGAAGAGGAAAATCGAAGGAAAGAAATGGAAAATGCTTTATATATAAGAAACCTGGTCACTGGAAGAATGATTGTCCAGACAAGGGGAAGAAGGAATTAGCATCTTCATCAGTTGCGGTGGAGAGAGATTGTGAAAACTCGAATTCCAACAGATCGATTTTTTTTCAAAATTCCAATCCATCCAAACTCGGATTAGTTTGCTCTGGCATCCTGCAGAAAAGACAAAGACATAAAATATGTCAGAGCTCAGAAAATATCTCACAACGGAATGGATAAAATATAATATAATCAAAATATATCCTTACCGTATTAATAATATTACCTAACCACTATCCTAGGCTATTATATCCCTGCCACAAATCTAACCTGCGAGTATGTTATGAGGAGGGGGCAAGAACACAAGTTCTGGAGACTAGATTTAAACTATACACTTTGGATGATCCTACATATACCGTTCAATCATGTTATCTTATTTATTAGGTTACTTGGGTTATCAGCATTCAAGGCTTACCCACACGTCGTACCCATTTACTTCCCGGTGGATTGACCAAATATAGTGTATATGTAGTTATCCCCAATATTGAGTGTAACACCCCACGTCCATTAATGTCACTCACAAAGGGAATGCATTAACTTCCATGGAGCGTATTTAGTGTATAGAACAGAATATAACAAGACAGATATAAATAATGGTACTTGAAAATTTTAAAACAACTTTTATTGCAGTGGAGAAATAGTTTGATTACAACAACTTCATAAACCAAGTACACTTAATATCCATCTTGATAAATTATTTCAGAGTACATAAAATAAAAAGAATAAACCCCAACACAAGTAACCATAAAAGAGATGAGCTGAACTTTACTTTCAGCAATCCAAGCACTTCCAAAAGAGAGAGAAAGAGATCCGAGATCAAGCTCCACTAGTACTAGTCCCACCCTGAGAACCGGGTGAGGGGGGGGGGGGGGGGGAGGGGAAGGAAGAAAAGAGGCGAAAACAAGGGGGTCAGACATAAAGTCTGGCGAGTATAATAACTTTAACAATATAATTATTAAAGTAACTAGGATAACACATAAACTGGTAAGATAAGATATGACCATGAAACAAGTGGGCATGACAAAGCAAATAAGAGGAATATTCTGGCGCTAATCTTGTTCCTAATCACTATAGGATAATTACTATACTGCACCACCACTAGTCACCCTAAAAGTTGATCCCGCCTACAGAACTTAATAATGATAATGGTAGTTTCGTTTACCCCTAGCTGCCTTCATAGGTGTCGTCTACCCCTATCTTCACTAGTTGTACCCACTACCCCCATTCGATCGGCTCCCTAACTCGTAGATACCCGTGCTGGTCCCACAGTGGGGTGTATCACTCCCCAAAGTGGCAACCCGATACCACCAAAGATGCACGTCTTATATCTACATGATGCAACAACGTCTTACCTACCAGCCTGGGCCCACGCACGCACATGACCCCGTTGAACTTGCGTTGCCACCGCTAACCCGTTTTGACCTCTTACAATCAAATCCAGTAAGGTGTCCCGTCCTCAACTTGGGTCGAGCTCACAAAGATACTTAAAGGGTTACTGGTTTGAAAAGGGCCCCCATGCTTGACACAAGCCTTCCACCTATGCTTGGTCCCCACTAAGGTTTCCCCACTTAACCCCATTCTTATTCATGTCTTCTTACATGTTTCAATCTTGTTTAAGTGCATCTAATCGTATTTCACGTGCCACCCAAGGCACCCACTTAATTTCACATGCTACCCAAGACATCCACTTACCCCCCCATGTCCCACCACATGTTTATCTGGTTAAGTGTTACTTAATTCATTAGAACCGTAACCTTGTAAAGGCCTCCCACATTAGGCTGACATTTGCGGTTGCTGGATTTGCTGGGTGGGTCCAGGCAGTCTTATACCGCAAACGAGCCTAACCTCATGTCTTTACAATTGCTACGCATTTAATTCGTGCCTTTGACCTCTCACATTAGATTGGCATTTGTGACTGTTGGATTTGCCGGGCGGGTCCGGGCAGTCTTACCCCACAAAAGAGTCTAACCTCGTGTCTTAGGCGGTTAATTATTACACATCTTTATTTAACCCCAAATTGGATTAATATCCCTATTCAAATTTGTCAATAAATTCCAAATTTATTTATGTCCATAATTGTCTCTTAAAATTATGTCCATTAATACCAATTATGCCAATTAATGTCTCGAATTAACTATATGCCTTTTAAAGCCGTTTTATGCCAATTCACAATTTATGTATATTCAATATTATCCCATCATCCCCACAATATTCGTACGTTTTCATATGACATATGTTAGACCCGCAAATAGTCTAACTTATAATAAGAAAAACAACATCAGATAACACATAAAATAGATCTAAGGATCATGACATAAGATTACATAGCCAATAACTTGCATATGAATTTCATTCATACTAGCATATGATACAAAACTAGCATAGATAATGGGCATAAACTTGCATAACTTATGTACTGCTATAGATCCAAACATAAAGGTGTGAACTTGCATATGGATCTAAACATAAAGATGTAAACTTGCATATAGATCTAAACACAAAGATGTAAACTTGCATATAGATCTAAACATTAAGATGTAAACTTGCATATGTGTCTAAACATAAAGATGTAAACTTGCATATGGATTTAGACATAAAGGTTAATGTCACATAAACTAGCATATGCATATACATGTCTCACATATATTTTAACAACCCAAACTTGCATAAGATTCATACATGAATATATGATCCAATCATCACAAACTTGCATAAGATATATGATTCAACTTGCATAAGATTCACATAAGAACTAACATATAATCCAACTTGCATAAGACTAACATATGATTCAACACCACAAACATACATATAATTTACATCACATGATTCAAAATCATATTCTCATAATCCCAATTATATCTTATCATAATTAAATTAATTAATTATTTTGTGAAAGCTATCATACTCACAACTAAAAAGAATAGTCTTGTCTTTCTGGGATCTGTATTCTGAAACTGAATTGCTCGCCTTTAATATAGACTAATCGTTATTTGGATTTGATTTGATTTTGATTCAAGCTTCTATCTTGCTTTAGGGTTGAAAGTGTATGGAGGCTACTCTAGGTTCTCCAATGACGGCATGGGGGCTCTTGTTATGGATTTATGTGATTAGGGTTAGGGGTTTAGGAGTGTTTTTATAGAAGTTTAATTTAATAAGAGCCGTCGGATTAACCTAGGGATAACTAGAACCATCAGGACCACTCAGATGCCACATCAACCCTTAGGGCGAATCGGGCCACGGGTTGACAGCCAAACACCGTGGATCGACCCCTAGTCGACGCAGCAGGGCTCGGGTCGACTCCAAAAATGGTGCGGTTCGGCTATTCCCCCTCCCGATTCGCCGTTTTGAACTTTTTTGAATTTTTTTTCTATATATATATCTTTATATATATATTTCTCACATATGCATACAAACTTCAAGGCTTAATAATTTCTTTATAAGTTATCTATTTTATGCAAACCAAATGTCTATCTTGACCCAAAATTTTGAGATGAACATAATAGCGCAACCCATTTCACTTATTTCTTCTTCTAAAAATTAAGTATACTTTAATTTGTGAATTTTAATGTTATAAAATTACGGGGTGTTACATTCTCCCCTCCTTAAAGGATTTCGTCCTCGAAATCTCTAAGTAAAGAAGAGTGTATCCTACCAACCAATCATCCATCTACTCAACCATCATCCACAAGCATCCATTGTCGTTAAAGAAATTTCTAATCCTATATGAACTTATGCAAAAATGTGTGTATATGTTCCTTATCTAATGCAAAGATCAGGCGGTCCACTGGTTCAGTTGACCTCCTTAATGCAAATCATGATAGTGCCATGCGTCCATTATGTATGCGAAAGAATCCTACCGATACATATTATTTCTACATGTGTTCACAACCATTCATCAAAATGAAGCATCCATATTATAACACAACCATTATACATCCATTAATTTAGATATGCACACACATTTATATGCAACATGAAGGTGATTGAGCCGATCTAGTGCCTAATGTGTGTGTACATGCATCCACGAGCAACCACTAGCAACCACTTGCATCCATTTGCATCCACCAAACATAACATGTCTCAAACACATGTTTGCAACCATAGGGTTATTCCTAACTAAAGATCGAAGATGTCATCGCAAAGATAATACTAAAAGATAGGACAAGTGTCAACAAAGCACTAGAAAAAGGAGAAATTAAAACATACCCTCAAAAAGGAAAGGGTACAATGCATTTTGTCTTTCGTCTCCTAAGTCGCGTCTCTTTGATCATCTCCCCATTGCTCTTTGACCAACTTGACCTCTTTGTCGCGAAGCTTTTTGACCTCCGATCCGATAATGCATGCAGAAGCTCGTCTGATTGTGGCATTGCGCTCTACTTCCACTTCTTCGAGCGAGTTCGGCTCTACCACTTCCGCTGTATCGTGTAAACACTTACGCAAATGCGAAACGTGAAACACGTCATGAACTCCGCTGAGCTTCTCTGGTAATGAAACACCCCACCCTCCATTAAGGTCACTCACAAGGGACTGCCTTAATTTTGGTGGAGGTTTGTAAGTAAAAGTCACAGATAAAACACAAGACAGATATAAACACATATATATAAGCAGCGGAAACAAACAGACTTTTATTTCATAAAATACTTGTTCATACAAAACATTTCCATAATTGTCTCATAACAACTTCCAAAACATTACAACATCATTTCTATCTTGGTTATTAAATAAAAAAGCATAAAAACATAATTAAAACTGCATAATCCCCGTAGAGTGTGTCCAACATCCATTGCCAAAGAAAGAGAGTCCAAACCGTACATCTATTATCTTGAAGCTTGCAAAGAGTCTTACTAAGCTGAGTTGTTTCCTCCCTTTGGACCTGCGGGGTGGAAACGGAAGAAAAGAAGACGAAATAAAATAGGGTCAGACATAGCCTGGTAAGTCTAGTGACTCTTCAATATGAGAATAAGAATAAGGGCATGATAAGTATAAACTGGAAATAGGAGAGTGTCATAAACTAAGACAAAGCAGTTTGAATCGAATATACTATCGCACCCCATACTATATCTCTGCACCTACTTGTATTATCTTAACTGGCACCCCATGCTGGAGTTAAAGTGATCCCCTTTTTCTAAAGATCGGCTCCTACTCGCATAATCATCTGTGTCTTACGGCCCCCAAATATTGTAGACAACTATGCTGACCCCACCATGGGGTGTATCAAGTCCCATGGCGGCGACCCGACACAAAACTAGAAATGCATAGGTTATACTACTGGTGCCCCCAATGCCCTGTTTGTTTGCTCCGAAGTGTGTACACGCCCGCACTCCGTTAGAACCCACACTGTTGCACCCACCGCCATCGCTTTTGACCGCTTAAAATCAGCCCAGTAATCCTGCCCCACCCTGCTTAGTTTCATGGTACCATGATACCTAATTGGGTTACTGCTGAAATGGGTCCCCGTTACTAGGGTATGCTAGTCAAACATGTTAAGTGGTTAAGTGTCTGTATTTACCTAACCCCACCCATCAATTTCATTAACATGTTGAGTTGGTTAAGTGTTTTAGTTAACTTAACCCTACCATCCTGACTTGTTTGTCCTTAGCTTCTTAAAGCACTGACCACTCACATTAGACAGATATTGTTATGGTTACTGGATGTGCCTGTTGATTCCGGGCAGGTTTACACCATAACTCAGTCTAACCTTGGGTCCTTATTAGGCTCCATACTTAACCACCCATATTGGATAGGTATTGTTGTGACTACTGGACGGCTGGGCGGGTCCGGGCAGGTTTACATCACAACTCAATTCAACCTCGTGTTAAGCATATTCGTATTTTCTAAATTTACATATTTGTCTTTAATTACTTAATATATGTAAATATGTCAACAATTAAATGTTGTGGCCCACTTTCCATGTTTAACCTTTTTGGTATAAGGATTTATACCATTCAAATGCCACCAATTTTGGCATGTGACAAACGTGCCAATTTCATATATTTTCTTATGTCAAGTTTTTCTAATATTCCCAACGTTGCCCCATTTAAACATTAGGCTAACAATTTTAGCCAAATTTTCGTTCGCATAGTTTTTAACATATAATATTTAGCTAAAAACTTAGCCTAATTTAGCGCTCACAAAATTGACATAAGGGAACTCATAAACATGAACATGACATAGGTTTAAACTTGGCATTTTTGGCATAGACAATATGAACATCATAGGTGTGAACTTGCAAAATAGTCAACATGAATGTGAACTTGCAACATAGCCTAAATCAACGTATATGTGAACTTGCATAAAATAGGTATCTAACCAAATTGGTGTCACATAATTTAGCATATGATTTAGATAACATAAGCTTAAACTTGTTTTTGGATCTGGGCATAACATCGAGCATCACTAGCATATGACGAGAACATGACATTTTCATAAGTATGTATAATTTTATGACAAAGGTGTGAACTAGATCCAATCATATATCTAATTACAACATGAAACATGTATTAAAGTGGATCTTGGCATGGATCCAATTAACTTGCAACTTTCTTACAAACATACTAGCATGTATGTGAACATAATCGTTTAGGCATAAAGGTTCTAGCATATATGTACATGAAATCTTAATCACATACAATCTATATAATCACATAAACATATAGGTGTCGATTCAATATGAACTATACAACTTGCATGTGATTCTATATGTATAATAGGATCAACATAAACTCAATTATATCACAAACGTCACAATACCACAATCATTACATCGCATATGAATCAGCATCGTTGTTATACAATAACACAATTTCATTCCCAATTTACAACGAATCAAGTCTTAATTTTATTCACATCGGAAAAATCACTATACTTACAACAAACGACGGTCTTGTTTTCTGAATTCTGAATTCTGAATTTGAATTGCTTTCCTTTGGGTAGACTAACGTTGATTTGATTATTTTTTTAACTTTAATTTGGCTTGTCTCTAAGCTTTTCTACAAGTGGAGGCTCCTCCTAGTTTTCTCCCGACAGCATGGCGGCTACGTCTCTAATTTCTTATGTGAATTTACGTTTGGGTGTTGAGTTATATTTATAGAATTTCAGATTGATTTGGGCCGTCAGATGATCACAGACGAATCTAGACCATTCACTTCGAGAGGAGCCAAAAAAAATGCGACATGTCAGCCCTAATGACACAGCCAAGCCTCAGAAATCGACCAGAACCCGACTAGGCCAGCCAGGGCCAAACCAGGTCGACCCTATGGTCGATCTGGTCACCAAGGTCTACCTGGTGCCTAGACGGAAATTTTCCCGCCCAGTCCAGTTTGGGTCTGAATTCGAATTTTGAACTTCGTTTTGAACTGTTTGAATTTTTTATTTGAATTCTGAAACTTCCGAAGGTCATAACTCCTTCATACGGAGTCCGATTCACGCAAACTCGGACTCTATCTCAAGCAGAATTCCGAGACGAACGCAATGGCATAACCCATTTTCCTTAATTCTATCATCTAGAATTAATTATACTTTAATTTGTTAATTTACAGTTAATAGAAAATTCGGGGTGTTACATTCTCCCCTCCTTAAAGAATTTCGTCCCCGAAATCTTCGAGTCTAGGAGAACGTAAGTCCTAGCATCCAATCGTCCATCTACTCAACCATCAAACACAAACGTCCATTGTCCTTAAAAGAATTCTATTGCTTTATGATCATATGCATAGTGTGTGTACATGTTCTTATCTAATGCAGAAATTAGGCGGTCTACCTATTCAGTTGACCTCCTTAATGCAAATCATGTAAGTGCCATGAATCCACATGTATGCAAATTTTACCTATTCATAATTCTACATGAGTGCGCAACCCTTCATACAAATGCGACATCCATATGACGATATATCAAATTTCAACCACATACAAATATGAATACATATATGCATATGTAATTATGAAGTGACTGAGCCGATCTAAAACCTAGGTTGTGTGTGTATATGCATCCACGAGCAACCACTAGTAACCACTTACAACCACTTGCAGCCATCAACCATAACATGTTTCAAATACATGTTTACATCCAAAGGGGGTTTCTACCTAAGGATAAAGGATACTATCGATGGGATTATGCCTAAAAGGATAGATACAAACACAAATTTAAGGAAAAAGAAAGGTCAAGGATATACCCTCAAAAAGAAAAGGGTAGGCTGCGCGTATTCTGTCCTCAGTTTCCCAAGTCGCGTCTTCCTCGGCATCGCTCCATTGAACTTTGACGAGCTTGACTTCGCGGTTGCGTAGCTTTCTCACTTCAGTTCCTACGATTCGAGTTAGAACTCTCCTTACAGTTGCTTCGCGTTCTACTTCGGCTTCTTCTAGAATGTTTGGCTCCACCACTTCCGTGGATTCACGTAGACATTTTCGGAGATGACAAACGTGAAAGACGTTGTGAATTCCGGCCAATCTTTCAGGCAGCTTTACTCTATAAGCCATTTCCCCAAGCTTCTCGATGATACAGAACGACCCTACAAATCTTGGTGCTAGCTTTCCTACGGATCCAAAGCGAATGACGTTCCTTAAAGGAGATACCTTAAGGAAAACCCTGTCCCCAACCTCAAACTCAAGGTCGGTCCTTCTTTTGTCGGCATAGGATTTCTGTCTGTCTTGGGCTGTCTTCATTCTCCTTCATATCAAGTCCACTTTTCTGAAGTCTCTCGAATCATGTCTGTCCCAAGTATAAGTTTGTCAGTAGACTCCCACCAACAAGTTGGTGATCGGCACAGTCTTCCATACAAAGCTTCGAAGGGCGCCATACCGATAGTGGCTTGGTAGCTGTTGTTGTAGGAGAATTCCACTAGAGGAAGGTGATCCTCCCATGTCCCTCCAAAGTCAAAAACGCATAGTCTCAAAAGATCTTCTAACACTCTATTCACCCATTCTGTCTGACCATCAGTTTGGGGGTGATAGGCTGTGCTCGAGCATAACTGTGTGCCTACAGCTTCTTGCAGACTCCGCCAAAATTCGCTCATAAAGATGGGATCTCTGTCACTCACTATACTGGAGGGTATTCTATGGAGTCGAACTATTTCCTTGAGATAAAGAGAAGCTAGAGACGAGGCAGCCCTTCTACTCTTGATAGGTAAAAAGTGGGCGCTTTTAGTAAGCATGTCCACTATTACCCAGATGCTAGTATTGCCTCTTCTGGACCTAGGCAACCCGTCAATGAAGTCCATTGAAATGCTATCCCACTTCCATTGCGGGACTTCTAGAGGATGAAGCAGTCCTCCAGGCTTCTTCTGTTCCATCTTGACCTGTTGGCATATCATGCACTTAGAAATGAAGTCTGCCACGTCCTTCTTCATGCCGTCCCAAAAGAAAACTCTCTTTACGTCCTTGTACATCTTGTCTCCGCCTGGGTGTATTGTCATCTTGGAATGATGTGCTTCCTCGAGAACCTTCTTTACCAAATCCCTTGCTTGTGGGATGCATAGCCTTCCATCCCGCCTCAGACAACCCTCATCATCGATGGAGTACCTATTGAGGTGACTGGAAGTTTCACCCCTAATTAGTTTATCAATCACATCAACAAGCTGAAGGTCTTCGCGTTGTGCGGCCCCTATTGGGTATAAAAGAATGGACCGTTGTAACACCTCGGATTTTTGAATAATCGAATTAACTAAATTAAAGAATAAATGTTTAGCATTGTTCTAAGGTTTGTAAGCAAAAGACTAAGTAGCTCATTTGGTTGGAACATGTGACTTGCATACAAGAGGTACAGAGTTCGATCCCCGCCAACGCCATATTTTTGTTTTAGGGGAATGGCTAAAAAGCGGCTTAGTGTGAACGCGGTTCAAAAAGTAGTTTAGTGTGAAAATGGTTAATTAGGAAGATAGAAATATATATAGATATACTTATAAAAATAAAATAAAATTCAACCTAAAATTTAAGAAAATAAAATTCAAAACAGCGGAAGCGGGAAGGCAAAACACCAAACCGACCTATTTTATAGGTCGACCCAAGGCCCGCTGGGTCGACCCCAGGGTCGACTCAGGAGGTTTGGAGCTGGTCCCGTCGGCCCTAAATGGTCTATGACGAAATTTTATGTTTTAGGGCTTAGGTGGCGATTTCTGGTTGGTCTGTTGACATCATTTCATGGTTTCTAAGGCTAGATGGATTCAAGAGTGATCTGACGGCTGTAAATAAATTCAAAACTCTATAAAAAGTCACATGGACTCAAACCCTAAATCAAAATTAAAACTAAAACTATGGCCGTCATGCTGTCGTCTTGAACCCTAGAGAAGCCGCCACCAATTAGAGAGGAAGAACAGCAAATCAAATCAGTTCTATTCAACCCTAACAACGAATCTTCTTTAAAGGAGAGCTAATACAACTTCAGAAATCAGAATTCTGAACTCAAGACTGCTTTTGAGTTGTGAGTTCAATAGTTTTAATAAAATAATTAGTAATTTAATTGGATTAAGTTATGATGCGGATTGTATGGATGTGATGTGAATTATTGATCGTATGTTGTAATTATGTTGTAGAATTGTGTTGAAATCTCTATAACGTTATGTTATGATGCTATTATTTACGATGTAAAGTTATGATGATATCACCCACGTTGCAATTCTATGATTAGCCTATGTCTAATTGAATCATCATGTTGTACATATGCTAAGTTTGGCTATGTCGATTCATATGATAAATCATATTTATGCAAGTTTAGATTTTTATGTGAACATGAATCATATACAAGTTGGGTAAAATTATATGTGACCTTACATGGTTATGACATCTAGTTTATGTGAAAATTTGATTAAAAGTTAGGCTAAGACATGTGTGAGTTATATGCTAAATTCTACATGATATTTTACATGTTAGATGCAAGTTTACACCATTGTTATGATGCATAAATCACATATGCAAGTTTATATAAATATATGAGTTTGGGATATGAATCATGTTATGCAAGTTTAGGGTTATTGCCTATGCAAGTTTACACCTTTAGATGTAGATCTATGACATACATGATTTATGCAAGTTCACACCTTTAGATTTGGATCCATTACATATGTTGTTTATGCAAGTTGTAACTTTGGACTATGCAAGTTTTAGATGTAGAACATCATTCACATATGCAAGTTCATCCCTATGTTTAGATCTATGTTTTCATTATGTGTATACTGTGATGTTTTCTCTTTGTTCCATAAGTTAGACTATTCGAGTCTAACATATATTTTACGTTAAACGAACAAACGTACAACGTGGGGTAAAGGGGATAATATTAAAAAGATTTAATTGGTATAAATGCCTTAAAAGGCATAAAATAAGTTGTGGTGAAAATTGGTATAATTTTACATACCATAAATGGATGGACATAATTGAGTCAATTATGGACATTATTAAATTTGGAATTGATTGATAATTTGAATAAGGAAAGTAATTCAAATTGGGTAATGATTAATTAGGAGTAATTAATCGTCTAAGACACGAGATTAGGCACTTTTGTGGTATAAGATTGCCCGGACCCGCCCGGCAAATCCAGCTGCCACAAAAGCCAGTCTAATGTGAGAGGTTTTAGGCATAAATTAAATACGTAATAATTGTAAAGACACGAGGTTAGGCTCTTTTGTGGTGTAAGACTACCCGGACCCGCCCGACAAATCCAACTGCCACAAATGCCAGTCTAATGTGAGAGGTCTTTATGAGGTTATGGTCTTAATGAATTAAGAAACACTTAACCAGATAAACATGTAGTGGACATGTGGTGGTTAAGTGGGTGCCTTGGGTGGCATGTGGAATCTAGTGGGTGCCTTGGGTGGCATTTGGAAATACGATTATAAACACTTAACCAAAATTGAAACATGTACTTGAAACATGAATAAGAAGTGGGTTAAGTGGGATGTACTAGAGGGGACCAAGCTTAGGTGGATAGCTTGTGTCAAGTAATGGGGGCCCATCTCAACCAGTAACCCATACGTATCTTTGTGGGCTCGACCCAAGTCGAGGACGGGACACGCTTACTGGGCTTGATTGTAAGAGGCCAAATCCGGTTAGCAGTGGCAACGCAAGTCCAACGGGTTCATATGCGTGTGTGGACCCGGGCTGGTAAGTAAGACGTTGTTGCATCGTGTAGGTATAAGCCATGCATTTTAGTTTTATCGGGTTGCCACTTTGGGGAGTGATACACCACACTGTGGGGCCTGCACGGGTATCTACGATTTAGGGAGCCGATCGCTTGGGGATAGTGGGTACACCTAGTGGAGATAGGGGCAGGTGGTACCTATGAAGGCAGCTAGGGGTGCACGAAACTACCAATATCATTATTAAGTCTGTAGGCGGGATCAACCTTAGGGTGACTAGTGGTGGTGCAGTATAGCAATTATCATATAGTGTTGGTGTAGCTTGGTAATTATCTTACAGTGGGTTAGGTGCGCTTTAACGATATCGTTGTTCATCTTGTTTCCTTATTTACTCTGCCATATTCAATGGTTCATAGTCATTTCCTTATTTTCCAACTTATGCCTTAGCCTAGTTACTTTGTTAATTTTATTGTTAAAATTATCGCACTCGCCAGACTTTATGTCTGACCCCCTTTGTTTCCTCCTCTTTCTTCCTTTTCCCCTCCAGGTGCTCAGGTTGGGACTAGCACCAGTGGAGCTTGATCTTGGACTACTGTTTCTCTGCTTTTAGAGGATTACTTGGATCGCTGAAGTAAAGTTCAGCTTCTCTTTTATTTATGGCTATTTTGTATTGGGGATTATGTCTTTTAGTTTATGTACTTTTGGTAGTCAAGATGGATATTATGCACTTTGACTTTGGTTTTTGATGATGTAAACAAACATATGTGTTTTCCGCTGCAATGAAATAAAGTTTTAAATCTTTGAGTGCTATTTATATCTGTCTTGTTGTTAAGTTTCTGTTCTATACTTACCTAAAACGCTCCATAGAAGTTAATGCATTCCTTTGTGAGTGACATTAATGGACGTGGGGTGTTACACGTGGTATCAGAGCTGAAGGTTACCAGAACAGATATGAATTTTGAAAAAAAAATGTTTTTCAAAAGCATTTTTATAAAGAAGTACCTTCAAAAGTATGTTTTAAGGAAAGTATTTTCAAGAGGAAAGCATATTTTAGAAAGCATAACCCCAAGAGCCATATATCAGAGCCATATATCTTTCCATCGGTTCTTTTATATTGAATCTTTCCTCTTTTGTTTCAGCATGTTTGAAGCATCTGAGATACCAGAGGGTGTTCATGTACCTGGTTGGTTTCGTCAATATCTCGAGGCTAGGGCCACCACCGCAGGTCCAGCAAATGCTCCTCCTCCTCCTCCTCCCCCACCTCCTCGCGTCGATACTTTTGCTAAGATATGTAAGGACTTTAGAGCAATGGGTGGAAAACCTTTTCACGGGATGGAGACATTTGTTGAGGCTCGTAACTGTCTAAAGGAGGTGGAAGAATTGTTTAAAATCTTTGAAGTGGATGATAAAAGAAAAGTCCAGTTAGCTGCCTGGCTAATGAAAGATGAGGCCTCGTTTTGGTGGGAGGTCACTAATGGAGGACGCCCAGTCGATACATGGCCAGATTTTAGGCAGAGGTTTGAGGCGAAGTTTCTCTCACGGGCTGAAGAGAATCTATACTTGGAAAGGTTTCTAGCATTGAAGCAAGGGAATCTATCAGTGAAAGAGTACGTCAACAAATTCAATCAGTTGGTAAGATTTGGCTTGGACTTGGTGAATACTCCAGAAAAGAAGGTTGTAAGATTAGTTAAGGGTTTAAACGAGCCGCTTCATGGGTTAGCTATGACCCACATTCCCATGGGGGCTACCTTCGAGAGACTAGTTGACATGGCGCTCATGCATGAAGAGGAGAAGGGCGCTAATGCTAATAAGGCACCCGAGAAGAAAGGGGATCAAAAGAAGCCGCAACAACAACAACAGAACAAGAAAGGTGGCAAATGCAACAATGCTAAGGGAAAGAAAAGATGCTTTAACTATGGGACACTCGGCCATCTAAGCAAAGATTGTAGGAAGAAAAAGAAGACTGGTTGTTTCCACTGTGGCGAGGCGGGACATCTTATTAAGGACTGCCCAAAGAAAGGGCAGAGGGCAGGGTCTACCTCAGGAGGACAGGTGCAAGCTCTTATGGCACCAGGGCAGGCAAGGGGACAAGTTCAGGCTCTCGTGGTCCCACCGCTGCAAGAACGAGGTAGAGCAATTTCCGTTGAAAGTTTAGTTTTTCTGTTTGATCATCTTGTCTGTACTTTATTCGATTCTGGCGCATCACATTCGTTTATTTCTACATCATTAGTTGAAACACTGCACCTTGATACTAGTCTAGTTACTGATCCCTTAGTAGTCTCAAATCCTATCGGTGGTTCGGCTAATCTTTCTATGATTTGTCGGGATTTGAGAGTGTTTATCCTGGGCGTTGAGTTTAAGTGCAACGCTTTTGTTCTTGGCTTCATGGGCTACAGTTTAATTCTAGGTATGGATTGGCTAACTAGATATGGGGCCATCCTAGATTGTGAAAGAAGGGTAGTTAGATTGTTGACTCGTTTTGGAAAGACCCTTGATATTTCTTGTGACCCTGAGGTCCAGTAATGCTTAGCTACCTAGAATCCCTTGAAGCATCCAATGATGATTTACATTCTGTTCCCATAGTCCGTGAATATGCTGATGTCTTCGATGAGGTGAGGGGTTTACCCCCAAAACGTGAGATACACTTTCAGATAAATCTAGTAGATAATGCAAAGCCAGTTTCATTACCGGTGCACCACATGGCTCCAAGAGAGAGAAGAGAACTCAGTAAGCAATTGAAGTAATTGCTTGAGAAGGGGTTCATCAGACGTAGTATATCGGAGTGGGGTGCTCCAGTAGTATTTGCCATGAAGGCAGATGGGTCCCTTAGACTTTGTGTGGGCTATAGAGAACTTAATAAGCTTACTAAGAAGAATAGACACCCACTGCCGAGGATTGACGATCTCTTCAATCAGTTAGTTGGCGCCTCAGTGTTTTTGCAGTTGGACTTAGCCACTGGTTTCCATCAGTTGAGAGTGGCTGAGGATAGCATAGACAAGACTGCCTTTAGGACTCCAGACGGTTTCTTCGAGTGGCTTGTAATGCCCTTCAGTTTGACAAACGCCCCCGCATACTTTGTTGACTTGATGAGTAGGGTGTTTAGGGAGTACCTTAATAAATTCGCGGTGGTCTTTGTGGATGACATCTTGGTCTTTTCTAAGAGCGAGGAAGAGCATGCCCTACATCTTATGGAAGTATTGGAGACCCTTCGAGCGCATAGCCCTAAAGCTAAATTTTCTAAATGTCACTTTTGGAGGAAGGAAGTGCGATTCTTAGGGCCTATGGTTTCCAAAGAAGGGATAGCTGTGGATCCCGCGAAGGTAGTGGCCATCCAAGATTGGAAGGTTCCTAAAAATGCTACCAAGGTGAGGAGTTTCTTAGGGATGGTTGGCTACTATAGGAAGTTTATCAAAGACTTCGCAAAGATATCAGCCCCATTAACACGCTTGACGAAGAAGAACTTAGTTTTCACATGGGACGTAGATTGTGATGATGCGTTCCAACGTCTAAAGAGAGCTTTGACCACAGCCCCAGTCTTAGTGTTGCCAAATGGGAGTAAGCCATTTACCGTTTATACCGATGCTTGTGGGACATGACTAGGCACGGTCTTAATGCAAGAGGGAAGGGTAATAGCCTATGGTGGAAGGCAGTCGAGAGTGCATGAGAGAAATTACCCTACACATGACCTAGAGTTGGCCGCTATTGTCTTTACGCTTAAGTCTTGGCGTCATTATCTTCTTGGCGAGAAATTCGAATTATTCACTGACCACAAATCGCTAAAATACTTATTCACTCAGAAGAACTTGAACTTAAGGCAGCAAAGGTGGATGGAATTCTTAGCATCCTACGACTTCGAGATAGCATATACCCCTGGCAAGGGTAACATGGTGGCAGACGCCTTAAGTAGAAAGTGGTTGTCCTTGAGTCCGTTGTTTGTTGAGCGGCGAAGCTTAGAGTTCATCTCTACGTTTGACTTTAAACCTTCCGTTGACTTTATACCCGGTTTGCTAGCATCCTTAGAGGTCAGACCTACGCTTTTGGGACGGATTGGCGAGGCACAGCGAGACTACCCACAGTTTGTTAAGTTAGTAGAAAAGCTCAAAAGAGCGGAGTCATCGAGCCATCTCCATAGGTATACCCTAGATGATAAGGGTTGGTTACGTAGGGACGGTAGACTTTGTGTACCACAGGACGAGAACTTGAGGAAGACCATCCTTGATGATGCACATCGTTCGAAGATGACCATCCATCCCGGCAGGGACAAGATGTATATGGACATGAGACGAGTTTACTTTTGGGTCGGTATGAAGAAGGACGTCGCAGGGTTTGTTGCTAGATGCTTGGTGTGCCAACAAGTAAAAGCAGAGCAAAAGAAGCCCGGTGGATTGCTTCACCCATTGGAGGTCCCACAATGGAAGTGGGAAAGTGTTTCGATGGACTTTGTTGACGAGTTACCAAGATCGAGGAAGGGTAATATGGGGATTTGGGTTGTGGTAGACAGACTTACGAAGAGCGCCCATTTCATTCCCATGAAGAGTAAGAGGACTGCTCCATGGTTAGCCTCCGTATACATTCGAGAAATAGTTCGTTTACATGGTGTTCCTTCTAGCATAGTGAGCGACCGCGATCCTATCTTTACTAGCGAATTTTGGAAGAGCTTGGAAGAGGCGGTAGGGACTCAGTTATGTTTGAGCACCGCATATCATCCTCAGACGGATGGCCAGACCGAGAGGGTGAATCATATTCTAGAGGACCTATTGAGGTTGCGTGTCTTAGATTTCGGAGGTACATGGGAGGAACATCTTCCGTTGGTGGAGTTTGCATATAATAACAACTTTCAGTCTAGCACTGGCATGGCACCGTTCGAGGCTCTTTATGGACGGCCGTGTTGTTCGCCTACATGTTGGTGGGAGTCTACAAATAAGATCTTACTTGGGCCCGATATGATTAGAGAGACTTCGGAAAAGATCGATTTGATTCGAAGGAGGATGAAGACGGCGCAAGATAGGCAGAAATCTTATGCGGACAAGAGGAGGATAGATCATGAGTTTGATATTGAGGACATGGTCTTTGTCAAGGTGTCTACATTACGGAACGTCGTTCGCTTTGGGTCCGTTGGGAAGTTAGCACCAAGGTTCGTAGGGCCGTTTCCTATTAAGGAGAGGACTGGGAAGATGGCGTATAGAGTGGATTTTCCCGAGAGACTTAGTGGCGTACACGATGTATTCCATGTGTCACATTTGAGGAAGTGATTGCACGAGACCGCGGAAGTGGTAGAGCCGAGCTTGCTTAGAGAGGTGGAGATAGAGCGTAATGCGACGAATTGGCAAGCTCCTACGTGCATTCTTGGGTCGGAGGTTAAGAAGTTGAGGAATCGAGAGGTCAAGTTGGTCAAAGTGCAATGGGGAGATGATGAAAGCAACGCTACTTGGGAGACGGAAGAGAAGATGCGTTCACTATACCCTTTTCTTTTCGAGGGTATGTCTTCTAGTTTCTCCTTTATCGCTTACCTTATACTTATCTTATCCTTAGTATGTCCTCTCGTTAGTACCTTTGACCTTTAGATAGGGTAGTCCTATGATTGAAACATGTGTTTGAGACATGTTATGTATGATGGATGCATGTGGATGCAAGTGTTTGCTAGTGGTTGCTCGTGGATGCATATACACACACTTTAGGCACTAGATCGGCTCAGTCACTTCAAATTGCATATTGCATATAAACGTGTGTGCATATTTAAGCTAATGGATGTATAATGGTTGTACTATCATATGGATGTTTCATTTTGGTGAATTGTTGTGCACACATGTAGAAATAATATGTATCGATAGGGTTCTTTCGCAAACATAATTGATGCATGGCACTATCATGGTTTGCATTAAGGAGGTCAACTGAATCAGTAGACCGCCTGATTTTGCATTAGATAAGGAACATATACACACACTTTTTGCATATGTTCATACAACATTAGAAATTCTATAAGGACAATGGATGCCTGTGTTTGATGGTTGGGTAGATGGTTGTTTGGATGTTAGGATATGCATTCTCCTTAACTTGGGGATTTCGGGGGCGAAATCCTTTAAGGAGGGGAGAATGTAACACCCCGGATTTTTGAATAATCGAATTAACTAAATTAAAGAATAAATGTTTAGCATTGTTCTAAGGTTTGTAAGCAAAAGACTTAGTAGCTCATTTGGTTGGAACATGTGACTTGCATACAAGAGGTATAGAGTTCGATCCCTGCCAACGCCATATTTTTGTTTTAGGGGAATGGCTAAAAAGCGGCTTAGTGTGAACGTGGTTCAAAAAGCAGTTTAGTGTGAAAATGGTTAATTAGGAAGATAGAAATATATATAGATATATTTATAAAAATAAAATAAATTCAACCTAAAATTTAAGAAAAAAATTCAAAACAGTGGAAGCGGGAAGGCAAAACACCAAACCGACCTATTTTATGGGTCGAACCGAGACCCGCTGGGTCAACCCGAGACCCGCTGGGTCGACCCCAAGGTCGACTCAGGAGGTTTGGAATTGGTCCCGTTGGCCCTAAATGGTCCATGACGAAATTTTATGTTTTAGGGCTTAAGTGGCGATTTCTGGTTGGTCTGTTGACATCATTTCTTGGTTTCTAAGGCCTAGATGGATTCAAGAGTGATTTGACAGCTGTAAATAAATTCAAAACTCTATAAAAAGACCCATAGACTCAAACCCTAAATCAAAATTAAAACTAAAACTATGGCCGTCATGCTGTCGTCTTGAACCCTAGAGAAGCCGCCACCAATTAGAGAGGAAGAACAGCAAATCAAATCAGTTCTATTCAACCCTAACAATGAATCTTCTTCAAAGGAGAGCTAATACAACTTCAGAATTCAGAACTCAAGACCGCTTTTGAGTTGTGAGTTCGATAGTTTTAATAGAATAATTAGTAATTGAATTGGATTAAGTTATGATGCGGATTGTATGGATGTGATGTGAATTATTGATCGTATGTTGTAATTATGTTGTAGAATTGTATTGAAATCTCTATGCCGTTATGTTATGATGTTATCATTTACGATGTAAAGTTATGATGCTATCACCCACTTTGTAATTCTATAATTAGCCTATGTCTAGTTGAATCATCATGTTGTACATATGCTAAGTTTGGTTATGTCAATTCATATGATAAATCATATGTATGCAAGTTTAGATTTTTATGTAAACATGAATCATATACAAGTTGGGTAAAATTATATGTGACCTTACATGGTTATGATATATAGTTTATGTGAAAATTTGATTAAAAGTTAGGCTATGACATGTGTGAGTTATATGCTAAATTCTACATGATATTTTACATGTTAGATGCAAGTTTACACCATTGTTATGATGCATAAATCACATATGCAAGTTTATATAAATATATGAGTTTGGGATATGAATCATGTTATGCAAGTTTAGGGTTATTGCCTATGCAAGTTTACACCTTTAGATGTAGATCTATGACTTACATGATTTATGCAAGTTCACACCTTTAGATTTGGATCCATGACATATGTTGTTTATGTAAGTTGTAACTTTGGCCTATGCAAGTTTTAGATGTAGAACATCATTCACATATGCAAGTTCATCCCTATGTTTAGATCTATGTTTTCATTATGTGTATATTGTGATGTTTTCTCTTTGTTCCATAAGTTAGACTATTCGAGTCTAACGTATATTTTACATTAAACGAACAAACGTACAACGTGGGGGTAAAGGGGATAATATTAAAAAGATTTAATTGGTATAAATGCCTTAGAAGGCATAAAATAAGTTGTGGTGAAAATTGGTATAATTTTACATACCATAAATGGATGGACATAATTGAGTCAATTATGGACATTGTTAAATTTGGAATTGATTGATAATTTGAATAGGGAAAGTAATTCAAATTGGGGAATGATTAATTAGGAGTAATTAATCGTCTAAGACACGAGGTTAGGCTCTTTTGTGGTATAAGATTGCCCGGACCCGCCCGGCAAATCCAGCTGCCACAAAAGTCAGTCTAATGTGAGAGGTCTTAGGCATAAATTAAATACGTAACAATTGTAAGGACACGAGGTTACGCTCTTTTGTGGTGTAAGACTGCCCGGACCCGCCCGGCAAATCCAGCTGCCACAAATGCCAGTCTAATGTGAGAGGTCTTTATGAGGTTACAGTTTTAATGAATTAAGAAATACTTAACCAGATAAACATGTAGTGGACATGAGGGGGTTAAGTGGGTGCCTTGGGTGGCATGTGGAATCTAGTGGGTGCCTTGGGTGGCATTTGGAAAAACGATTAGAAACACTTAACAAAAATTGAAACATGTAATTGAAACATGAATAAGAAGTGGGTTAAGTGGGATGCACTAGAGGGGACAAAGCTTAGGTGGATAACTTGTGTCAAGTAATGGGGGCCCATTTCAACCAGTAACCCATATGTGTCTTTGTGAGCTCGACCTAAGTCGAGGACGGGACACACATACTGGGCTTGATTATAAGAGGCCAAACCGGGTTAGCGATAGCAATGCAAGTCCAATGGGTTCATATGCGTGTGTGGACCCAGGCAGGTAGGTAAGATGTTGTTGCATCGTGTAGGTATAAGCCGTGCATTGTTGGTTGTATCGGGTTGCCACTTTGGGGAGTGATACATTCCACTGTGGGGCCAGCACGGGTATCTACGAGTTAGGGAGCCGATCGCTTTGGGGTAATGGGTACACCTAGTGGAGATAGGAGCAGGCGGCACCTATGAAGGGAGCTAGGGGTGCACGAAACTACCAATATCATTATTAAGTCTGTAGGCGGGATCAACCTTAGGGTGACTAGTGGTGGTACAGTATAGCAATTATCCTATAGTGTTGGTGTAGCTTGGTAATTATCTTACAGTGGATTAGGTGCGCTTTAACGATATCGTTGTTCATCTTGTTTCCTTTTTTACTCTGCCATATTCAATGGTTCATAGTCATTTCCTTATTTTCCAACTTATGCCTTAGCCTAGTTACTTTGTTAATTATATTGTTAAAATTATCGCACTCGCCATACTTTATGTCTGACCCCCTTTGTTTCCTCCTCTTTCTTCCATTTCCCCTCCAGGTGCTCAGGTTGGGACTAGCACCAGTGGAGCTTGATCTTGGACTGCTGTTTCTCTGCTTTTTGAAGATTACTTGGATCGTTGAAGTAAAGTTCAGCTTCTCTTTTATTTATGGCTATTTTGTATTGGGGATTATGTCTTTCAGTTTATGTACTTTTGGTAGTCAAGATGGCTATTATGTACTTTGACTCTGGTTTTTGATGATGTAAGCAAACATATGTGTTTTCCGCTGCAATGAAATAAAGTTTTAAATCTTTGAGTACAATTTATATCTGTCTTGTTGTTAAGTTTCTGTTCTATACTTACCTTAAACGCTCCATAGAAGTTAATGCATTCCCTTTGTGAGTGACATTAATGGACGTGGGGTGTTACAGCCGTACTTCTAGAGATGCCAGTAAACCAGGTATAAAATCTGAGGAGGGCCTAAAATCGAAACTGGCTATATACTCCAAGCTTTGCCTTTCCACAAAGAGAGGGCTTAGGGTCAATCTCTTTCTGCTCAACGCGTCTGCTACTACGTTGCCTTTGCCGGAAGTATAGGAAATCTCAAAATCATACGAGGCAAGGAACTCCATCCACCTTTGCTACCTCAAGTTAAGATCTTTCTGCAAGAAAAGATACTTCAACGATTTATGGTCAGTATATAATTCGAATTTCTCACCTAGGAGATAATGGCGCCAAGACTTAAGCGCAAAGACGATGGCGGCCAACTCAAGATCGTGGGTTGGGTAGTTCTTTTCATGAACTCTCAGTTATCTTCCACCATAAGTTACTACCCTCCCTTTTTGCATTAGAACGACGTCTAGTCCCGTACTACAAGCATCCTTGTATACTGTGAGCATCTTTCTTCCATCTGGCAAAGTTAGAACTGGGGCTGTTGCGAGAGCCCTTTTTAGGCGTTGGAAAGCAATATCACAGTCTAAATCCCAAGCGAATGGCAGATTCTTCTTTGTTAGCCTTGTGAGTGGAGCTGAGATTTTCGGGAAATCCCTAATGAACTTTTGGTAAAAACCGACTAGCCCAAGAAAGCTTCGGACTTTGGTTGCATTTCTTGGTGTCTTCCAATCTTGCACTGCCACCACTTTCGCGGGGTCCACGGCTAACCCTTCTTTGGACACAATATGTCCAAGAAATCTTACTTCTTCTCTCCAAAAGTGGCATTTGGAGAATTTGGCTTTTAGCTGATGAACTCGAAGAGTTTCCATGATCTCCTTCAGATGCTGAGCATGTTCTTCCTCATTCTTTGAGAAGATCAAAATATCGTCCACGAAGACAACCACAAACTTATTGAGGAATTCTTTGAACACCCTGCTCATTAGGTCCACGAAATAAGCGGGTGCGTTTATCAAACTGAAAGGCATGACAAGCCACTCGTAGAAACCGTCGGGGGTTCTGAACGCCGTTTTATCAATGCTATCTTCAGCTACCCTTAGCTGATGGAACCCAGTAGCTAGATCAAGTTGGGAGAAGACCGATGCACCTACAAGCTGATCAAACAAATCGTCTATCCTGGGAAGCTGGTGTCTATTCTTTTTATTCAGCTTGTTTAGCTCCCTATAGTCCACACAAAGACGTAGTGAACCATCTGCTTTGGTGGCGAACACCACTGGAGCAACCCATTCCGAGATACTTCTCCTTATAAACCCCTTCTCGAGAAGCTCCTTAACTTGCTTACTGAGCTCCTTTCTCTCTTTTGGAGCCATGTGTCTAACAGGCAGAGCTACGGGCTTTGCATTATCAACAAGATATATGCGGAAGTCTATTTCCTGCTTCGGAGGTAAGCCTTTCACCTCTTCAAAGACATCCGGATATTCCCGGACCACTCTAACCGATTGCAAATTCTGAACAGAAGCATCAAGCGACTCTAGATAACTAAGCATAACAACATTCAAAGGATTACAAGAAATTTCTAGAGTGTTACCGAGCGGAGTCAAGAGTCTAACCACTCTTTTCTCACAATCAAGAATGGCATCGTTACTGGATAACCAGTCCATGCCTAAGATCAGTCCATATCCCGAGAAGCCCAAAACAAAGGCACTACATCTAAATTCAACACTTAGAATATAGATTTTCAAATCCAAGCAAACCATCGACAAATAAGCCGAGCCCCCAATTGGATTCGAAACAACCAAGGGATCTTCTACCATACTAGTGTCTAGGTGCAGAGATTCTACTAAAGCAGATGAAATAAAGGAGTGTGATGCACCAGAATCAAAGAGAGTGCGAACTGGATGATCATACATATAAACTAAGCTTTCTTCAGAAATATTTCTACCTCGTTCATGTAGAGGTGCCGTCAGCGCGTGAACCTGTCCTCCTGAGGTGGATCCCGTCCTCTATCCCTGCCCCTGCTTCTTTGGGCAGTCCTTAGCCAAGTGTCCAGTCTCTCCACAATGGAAACAACCCCCATTCATTTTTGCCTTCTTCTTCCTGCAGTCTTTTGCTATATGTTCCACAATGCCACAGAAATTGCACTTTCTCTTTTCACGGGTTTTGTTGTTCTTCCCGCCTTTCTTAAAGTCTGTTTTCTTAGCTTGTAGACCCTCTTTCTTTTCTTGAGGCACTTCCGCCTTTGCCTCTTTCTTGCCCTTATTTTCCTCGTGTAGCAGCGCCATGTCCACCAAGCTTTCATAGGTCGCTCCCATGCGTATATGGGTCATTGCAAGGCTGTGTAGAGGCTCATTCAAACCTTTGACGAAGCGAAGGGCCTTCTTGTGCTGGGTGTTTGCCAGATCCAGCCCAAATTTGGCTAGCTGATTAAACTGATTTGCATACTCCTTGATTGTCATACTTCCTTGTTTAAGGGTTAGGAACTTCTCCATTTGCAGGCTTCTTTCAGCTTGGGAGAGGAATTTCATCTCAAACCGCATCCTAAAATTTTCCCAAGTCTCCACTGGCCTTTCAGCATGGGTAACTTCCCACCAATAGGAAACTTCATCTTTCAGCAACCACACTGCTAGCTGTATCTTTCGCCTGTCGTCAACTTCGAAGATGACGAACAAGTCCTCGATCTCCTTCAGCCAGTTCCTTGCTGCCACAAATGATTCAGTTCAATAAAAGTCCTTTCCTCCCATATCCTTGAAGTCTCTACATGTCTTAGCGAAAGTATTTCCACGAGGAGGAGGAGGTAGAGGAACCGTTGCCACTGTTGGAGGAGTAATGTCTGCCGGGCCCGCACCATTGGCCCTAGCCTCTAGGTACCTTCGGAACCAACCAGGTATCGGTACTCCTTCCGGAAGGT
Organism: Allium sativum; assembly: GCA_030737875.1. Lineage (NCBI taxonomy): Eukaryota > Viridiplantae > Streptophyta > Magnoliopsida > Asparagales > Amaryllidaceae > Allium > Allium sativum. The sequence continues at coordinate 117,706,314 of CM060925.1, forward strand.
TAAGATCTCCATACATGCTAGAACAAAAAGAAAAGTACTCAAGACAAAAGGATAGAGAAAGATAGTGTGTATGGCTTTGGGGAATTTATGCCTTTTAAAAAAATAACTCTTTTTCTTGAAAAAGTATGCTTCTTTAAACTTCTTTTTGAAAATAGTTTCAAAAAAATTTATCTAGTCTGGTAAAACTGTGCTCTGATACCAAGTGAAACACCCCATCCTCCATTAAGTCACTAACAAGGGACTGCCTTAACTTTGGTGGAGGTTTGTAAGTAAAAGTCACAGATAAAACACAAGACAGATATAAACACATATATATAAGCAGCAGAAACAAACAGACTTTTATTTCATAAAATACTTGTTCATACAAAACATTTCCATAATTGTCACATAACAACTTCCAAAACATTACGACATCATTTTTGTCTTGGTTATTAAATAAAGAAGCATAAAAATATAATTAAAACTGCATAATCCCCGTAGAGTGTGTCCAACAGCCATTGCCAAAGAAAGGGAGTCCAAACCGTACATCTACTATCTTGAAGCTTGCAAAGAGTCCGACTAAGCTGAGTTGTTTCCTCCCTGTGGGCCTGGGGGGTGGAAACGGAAGAAAAGGAGACGAAAGAAAATAGGATCAGACATAAAGCCTAGTAAGTCTAGTGACTCTTCAGTATGAGAATAAGAATAAGGGCATGATAAGTATAAACTGGAAATAGGAGAGTGTCATAAACTAAGACAAAACAGTTTGAATCGAATATACTATCGCACCCCATACTATATCTCTGCACCTACTTGTATTGTCTTAACTGGCACCCCATGTTGGAGGTAAAGTGATCCCCTTTTTCTAAAGATATGCTCCTACTCGCATAATCATCTATGTCTTACGGCCCCTAAATATTGTAGACACCTATGCTGTCCCCACCATGGGGAGTATCAAGTCCCATGGTGGCGACCTGACACAAAACTAGAAATGCATAGGTTATACTACTGGTGCCCCGAGTGCCCTGTTTGTCTGCTCCGAAGTGTGTGCATGCCCGCACTCCGTTAGAACCTACACTGTTGCACCCACCGCCGTCGCTTTTGACCGCTTTCAATCAGCCCAGTAATCGTGCCCCACCCTGCCAAGTTTCAGGGTACCATGATACCTAATTGGGTTACTGCTGAAATGGGTCCCCGTTACTAGGGTTTTCTAGTCAAACATGTTAAGTTGTTAAGTGTCTGTATTTACCTAACCCCACCCATCAAACTCATTAACATGTTGAATTGGTTAAGTGTTTTAGTTAACTTAACCCTACCATCCTGACTTGTCTGTCCTTAGCTTCTTAAAGCACTGACCACTCACATTAGACAGATATTGTTATGGTTACTAGATGTGTCGGTCTGTTCCGGGTAGGTTTACACCATAACTCAGTCTAACCTTGGGTCCTTATTGGGCTCCATGCTTAACCACCCATATTGGCTAAGTATTGTTGTGACTACTGGACAGCTGGGCGGGTCCGGGCAGGTTTACATCACAACTCAATCCAACCTCGTGTTAAGCATATTCGTATTTTCTAAATTTACATATTTGTCTTTAATTACTTAATATATGTAAATATGTCAACAATTAAATGTTGTGCCCCACTTTCCAAGTTTAACCTTTTTGGTATAAGGATTTATACCATTCAAATGCCACCAATTTAGGCATGTGACAAACATGCCAATTTCATATATTTTCTTATGTCAAGTTTTTCTAATATTCCCAACGTTGCCCCATTTAAACATTAGGCTAACAATCATAGCCTACTTTTCATTCGCATAGTTTTTAACATATAATATTAGGCTAAAAACTTAGCCTAATTTAGCGCACACAAAATTGACATAAGGAAACTCATAAACATGAACATGACATAGGTGTAAACTTGGCATTTTTGGCATAGACAATATGAACATCATAGGTGTGAACTTGCAAAATAGTCAACATGAATGTGAACTTGCAACATAGCCTAAATCAACGTATATGTGAACTTGCATTAAATAGGTATCTAACCAAACAGGTGTCACATAATTTAGCATATGATTTAGATAACATAAGCTTAAACTTGTTTTTGGATCTAGACATAACATCGAGTATCACTAACATATGACGAGAACATGACATTTTCATAAGTATGTATAATTTAATGACAAAGGTGTGAACTAGATCCAATCATATATCTAATTACAACATGAAACATGTATTAAAGTGGATCTTGGCATGGATCCAATTAACTTGCAACTTCCTTACAAACATACTAGCATGTATGTGAACATAATCGTTTAGGCATAAAGGTTCTAGCATATATATACATGAAATCTTAATCACATACAATCTATAATCACATAAACATATAGATGTCGATTCAATATGAACTATACAACTTGCATGTGATTCTATATGTACAATAAGATCAACATAAACTCAATTATATCACAAACGTCACAATATCACAATCATTACATCGCATATGAATCAACATCGTTGTTATACAATAACACAATTTCATTCCTAATTTACAACGAATCAAGTCTTAATTTTATTCACATCGGAAGAATCACTATACTTACAACAAACGACGGTCTTGTTTTCTGATTTCTGAATTCTGAATTTGAATTGCTTTCCTTTGGGTAGACTAACGTTGATTTGATTATTGTTTTAACTTTAATTTGGCTTGTCTCTAAGCTTTTCTACAAGTGGAGGCTCCTCCTAGTTTTCTCCCGATAGCATGGTGGCTACGTCTCTAATTTCTTATGTGAATTTAGGTTAGGGTGTTGAGTTATATTTATAGAATTTAAGATTGATTTGGGCCGTCAGATGATCACAGACGAATCTAGATCATTCACTTCGAGAGGAGCCAACCAAAATGCGACATGTCAGCCCTAATGACACAGCCAAGCCTCAGAAATCGACCAAAACCCGACCGGGTCAGCCAGGGCCAAACCAGGCCGACTGGGCAGGTCGACCCCTAGGTTGACCCCTAGGTCGACCCTATTGTCGACCTGGTGCCTGGGCGGGAATTTTCCCGCCCAATCTAGTTTGGGTCTGAATTTAAATTTTGAACTTCGTTTTGAACTATTTGAATTTTTAATTTGAATTCTAAAACTTCCGGAGGTCATAACTCCTTCATACGGAGTCCGATTCATGCAAACTCGGACTCTGTCTCAAGCAGAATTCTGAGATGAACGCAATAACGTAACCCGTTTTCCATAATTCTATCATCTAGAATTAATTATCCTTTAATTTGTTAATTTACAGTCAACAAAAAATTCGGGGTGTTACAGGTAACTTTACTCTATATGCCATCTGTCCAATACTCTCCGTAATTGGAAAGGGTCCTACGAACCTCGGTGCGAACTTCCCTACTGATCCAAAACGGACTACGTTTCTTAACGGTGGCACCTTAACAAAAACCATGTCCTCAATATTGAATTCAAGATCGGTTTGTCTCCCATCAGCATATGACTTCTGTCGGTCCTACGCCGTCTTCATTCGCCATTGAATCCGGTCTATCTTCTCCGAAGTCTCCCTAATCATGTCGGGTCCAAGCAAAACATTATCAGTGGATTCCCACCGACATGTAGGTGATCGGCACGGTCGTCCATAAATAGCCTCAAAAGGTGCCATGCCAATGCTAGCCTGAAAACTATTATTACAGGCGAACTCCACCAGTGGAAGGTGTTCTTCCTACGTTCCTCCAAATCTAGGATGCATAGTCTCAGAAGGTCTTCTAGAACCCGATTTACTCTCTCGGTATTGCCGTCTGTTTGAGGGTGATAAGCGGTACTTAAGCATAATTGCGTTCCAACCGCCTCTTGTAAGCTTTTCCAAAATTCGCCTGTGAAAATGGTATCTCTATCGCTCACAATGCTAGAGGGTATGCCGTGCAAACGAACTATCCCTCGAAGGTAAACATATGCTAACCACGCAGCAGTCCTTCTACTTTTAACGGGAATAAAATGGGCACTTTTGGTAAGTCTGTCTACAATTACCCAAATCTCCGTATTACCCTTCCTTGATCTTGGTAACCCATCTACAAAATCCATGGAAATGCTTTCCCATTTCCAAAGCGGAATCTCTAAGGGATGGAGCAAACCTCCAGACTTCTTTTGCTCCGCCTTGACTTGTTGGCATACTAAGCATCTAGCAACGAACTCGACCACGTCCTTCTTCATTCCGACCCAAAAGAAAACTCGCTTCATATCCCTATACATCTTATCACCATCGGGATGTATGGTCATCTTAGAGCGATGTGAGTCTTCAAGAATTGCCTTCTTCAAACTCTCGTCTTGTGGTACGCAAAGTCTTCCATCTCTACGTAGTCAACCTCTCTTATCTATAATATATCTATCAAGATGACTCGAGGACTCCACTCCTATAATCTTGCCTACTATCTCAACCAACTGTCGGTCATTTCGATGTGCCTCTCCAACTCGACTCAAAAGTGTAGGTTTCCCCTCTAACGATGCCAATAACCCGGGTACATAATCGACAAAGGGTCTGAAGTCAAAGGAAGATATATACTCCAAACTCTGCCACTCTACGAACAAAGGACTTAAAGTTAACTTCTTTCTACTTAAGGCATCAGCTACAACATTACCCTTGCCAGGGGTGTATGCGATTCAAAATCGTAGGATGCCAAAAACTCCATCCATCTCTATTGCCTCAAGTTTAGGTCCTTCTGAGAGAATAAGTACTTTAGCGACTTATGGTCTGTATACAACTCAAACCTCTCCCCAAGCAAATAATGACGCCATGAATTAAGCGCAAAAACTATAGCCGCCAACTCTAAGTCGTGGGTAGGGTAATTTTTCTCGTGGGCTTTTAACTGTCTTCCACCATAGCATATCACCCTTCCCTCTTGCATTAAAACTACGCCAAGCCCTGTCCCGCAAGCATCGGCATATACAGTGAATGTCTTACTCCCGTCTGGCAAAACTAAAACTGGAGCTATCGTCAAAGCCCTCTTCAGACGCTGGAAAGCATTGTCACAGTCAACGTCCCAAGTAAAAGTCAAATTCTTCTTTGTTAATCGAGTGAGAGGGGCTGGTATGTTCGCGAAGTCCTTAATGAACTTCCTATAATAGCCATCCAGCCCTAAAAATCTTCTTACTTCTGTTGCGTTCTTAGGAGTTTTCCAATCTTGGATTGCCACCACCTTGTCGGGATCCACAGCTACCCCTTCCTTAGAGACCACGTGTCCTAAGAACCTCACTTCTTTTCTCCAAAAATGGCACTTGGAGAACTTAGCTTTTAGCTGATGCGCTCGTAGGGTCTCTAAGACTTCCCTAAGATGTAAGGCATGCTCTTCTTCATTTTTAGAGAAAACCAGAATATCGTCTACAAAGACTACCACAAACTTGTTTGGAAACTCCCTAAACACCATACTCAATAAGTCAACAAAGTATGCGGGTGCATTCGTCAAACCAAAAGGCATGACGAGCCACTCAAAGAAGCCGTCAGGAGTTCCAAAGGCAGTCTTATCGATGCTATCTTCAGCCACCCTGAGCTGATGAAACCCTATAGCTAAATCCAGTTGCGAGAAAACTGAAGCACCTACCAAATGATCGAATAAATCGTCTATCCTCGGCAATGGATGCCTGTTCTTCTTTGTTAGCTTATTAAGCTCCCTATAGTCCACGCACAATCTAAGTGAACCATCAGCTTTTGTAGCAAAAACGACTGAAGCACCCCACTCCGAAATACTTCTTCTTATGAACCCCTTCTCAAGCAATTCTTTCATTTGCTTACCGAGTTCTCTTCTCTCTCTCTCTCAGAGCCATGTGGCGCACTGGTAATGCAACTGGCTTTGCATTATCTACTAGATATATTTGAAAGTCTATCTCGCACCTAGGGGGTAAACCTTGAACTTCATCGAAGACGTCACTATATTCACGGACCACACGAACAGATTTCAAATCGTCATTGGATGCGTCTAGGGATTCTAGGTAGCTAAGCATTACCGGACCTTTAGGGTCACAAGAAATATCAAGGGTCTTTCCACAACGAGTCAACAATCTAACTACCCTTCTTTCACAATCTAGAATGGCACCGTATCTAGTTAGCCAATCCATACCTAGAATCAAGTCGTAGCCCATGAAGCCAAGAACAAAGGCGTTGCATTCAAACCCATCGCCCAAGATAGACACTCTCAAATCCCGACAAATCATATAAAGATGAGCCGAACCACAAATAGGATTTGAGACTACTATGGGATCCATAACTAGACTAGTATTTAGGTGTAGTGTTTCAATTAACGAGCAGATACAAACGAGTGTGAAGCGCCAGAGTCAAACAAAGTACGAACAGGATGATCAAACAAAAAAAAAACTAAACTTTCAACAGAAATGTTTCTACCTCTCTCCTGTCCTGGTGCCATGAGAGCCTGAATCCGCCCTCTCTCCTGCCCTGGTGCAACGAGAGCCTGAAGCTACCCTCCAGAAGTTCTTTGCCCTTGCCCCTGTTTCCTTGGGCAGTCCTTAACTAGATGACCTGCCTCTCCACAGTGGAAACAGCTAGTCTTCTTCTTTTTCCTATAGTCTTTGTTCAGATGGCCTGGTGTCCCACAATTAAAGCACTTCTTCTTTCTTTTGTCATTATTGTTCTTCCCGTCTTTCTTGTTTTGCTGTTGTGGCTTCTTATGGTCTCCTTTCTTCTCCGGTGCCTTATTAGCATTCACACCTTTCTCTTCCTCACCCATAAGCGCCATGTCAACCAGTTTCTCAAAGGTAGCCCCCATCAGAATGTGGGTCATCGCCAACCCATGTAGTGGCTCATTCAAACCTTTAACGAACCTCAGGGTCTTCTTCTCAGGTGTGTTTATCAATTCCAAGCCAAATCTCGCCAACTGATTGAACTTTTTGACGTACTCCTTTACTGATAAAACTCCTTGCTTCAACGCCAAGAATCTTTCCATATATAAATTCTCTTCTGCTCGTGAGAGAAACTTCATTTCGAACCTACGCTTGAAATCCATCCATGTCTCCACCGGATGCTCTCCGTTCGTGACCTCCCACCGAAACGAGGTTTCGTCTTTCATTAACCAAGCAGCCAATTGGACCTTCCTTCCATCTTCTACTTCGAAAATACCAAATAGATCTTCCACCTCCTTAAGCCAATTTCGAGCTTCAACAAACGTCTCTGATCCATAAAAAGGTTTCCCGCCCATTACCCTAAAATCTTTGCAAATCTTTGCAAAAGTATCAACACAGGGAGGAGGAGGAGGAGGGGGAGGAGGAGGAGAATTTGCTGGGCCTGCAACATTAGCCCTAGCTTCGAGATACCTTCTAAACCGTCCTGGTATCGGTATCCCCTCGGGTATCTCAGGAATTCCAGACATGCTGAAAAGAAAATGAAGAGATTCAAAACGGAGAATTCGAAAGAAAGATATATGGCTCTTGGAGATTATGTTTTTAAAACACTCTTGAAAATACTTTCCTTAAAACATACTTTTTGAAGTATTTCTTTGTAAAATGCTTTCTGAAAAATAGTTTTTCAAAATTCATATCTGGTCGGGTAACCTTCAGCTCTGATACCACGTGTAACACCCCACGTCCATTAATGTCACTCACAAAGGGAATGCATTAACTTCCATAGAGGGTATTTAGTGTATAGAATAGAATATAACAAGATAGATATAAATAATGGTACTTGAAAATTTTAAAACAACTTTTATTGCAGCAGAGAAATAGTTTGATTACAACAACTTCATAAACCAAGTACACTTAGTATCCATCTTGATAAATTGTTTCAGAGTGCATAAAATAAAAAGCATAAACCCTAACACAAGTAGCCATAAAAGAGATGAGCTGAACTTTACTTTCAGCAATCCAAGCACTTCCAAAAGAGAGAGAAAGAGATCTGAGATCAACCTCCACTAGTACTAGTCGGACCTGAGAACCTGTGGGGGGGGGGAGGAAGAAAAGAGGCGAAAACAAGGGGGTCAGACATAAAGTCTGGCGAGTATAATAACTTTAACAATATAATTATTAAAGTAACTAGGATAAGGCATAAACTGGTAAGATAAGATATGACCATGAAACAAGTGGGCATGACAAAGCAAATAAGAGGAATATTCTGGTGTTAATCTCGTTCCTAATCACTATAGGATAATTACTATACTGCACCACCACTAGTCACCCTAAAAGTTGATCCCGCCTACAGAACTTAATAATGATGATGGTAGTTTCGTGTACCCCAAGCTGTCTTCATAGGTGTCGTCTGCCCCTTTCTCCACTAGTTGTAACCACTACCCCCATTCGATCGGCTCCCTAACTCGTAGATACCCGTGCTAGTCCCACAGTGGGGTGTATCATTCACCAATGTTGCAACCCGATACCACCAAAGATGCACAGCCTATATCTACACGACGCAACAACATCTTACCTACCAGCCCGGGCCACGCACACACATGACCCCGTTGGACTTGCGTTGCGAACGCTAACCTGTTTTGACCTCTTACAATCAAATCCAGTAAGCGTGTCCCGTCCTCGACTTGGGTCGAGCTCACAAAGATACTTAATGGGTTACTGGTTTGAAAAGGGCCCCCATGCTTGACACAAGCCTTCCACCTATGCTTGGTCCCCACTAAGGTTTCCCCACTTAACCCCATTCTTATTCATGTCTTCTTACATGTTTCAATCTTTGTTAAGTGCATCTAATCGTATTTCACATGCCACCCAAGGCACCCACTTAATTTCACATGCCACCCAAGGCACCCACTTAATCCCCCATGTCCCACCACATGTTTATCTGGTTAAGTGTTACTTAATTCGTTAGAACCGTAACCTTGTAAAGACCTCCCACATTAGGTTGACATTTGCGGTTGCTGGATTTGCCGGGCGGGTCCGGGCAGTCTTTTACCGCAAACGAGCCTAACCTCATGTCTTTACAATTGTTACGCATTTAATTCGTGCCTTTGACCTCTCACATTATACTGGCATTTGTGGCTGCTGGATTTGCTGGGCGGGTCCGGGCAGTCTTACACCACAAAAGAGTCTAACCTCGTGTCTTAGGCGGTTAATAATTACACATCTTTATTTAACCCCAAATTGGATTAATATCCCTATTCAAATTTGTCAATAAATTCAAAATTTATTTATGTCCATAATTGTCTCTTAAAATTATGTCCATAAATACCAATTATGCCAATTAATATCTCAAATCAATTATATGCCATTTAAGGCCATTTTATGCCAATTCACAATTTATATATATTCAATATTATCCCATCATCCCCACGCTATTCGTACGTTTTCATATGACATATGTTAGACTCGCAAATAGTCTAACTTATAAAAAGAAAAACAACATCACATAACACATAAAATAGATCTAAGGATCATGACATAAGATTACATAGCCAATAACTTGCATATGAATTTCATTCAAACTGGCATATGATACAAAACTAGCATAGGTAATGGGCATAAACTTGCATAACTTATGTACTGTTATAGATCCAAACATAAAGGTGTGAACTTGCATATGGACCTAAACATAAAGATGTTAACTTGCATATAGATCTAAACATAAAGATGTAAATTTGCATATAGTTCTAAACATAAAGATGTAAACTTGCATATGGGTCTGAACATAAAGATGTAAACTTGCATATGGATCTAGACATAAAGGTTAATATCACATAAACTAGCATATGCATATACATGTCTCACATATATTTTAACAACCCAAACTTGCATAAGATTCATACATGAATATATGATCCAATCATCACAAACTTGCATAAGATATATGATTCAACTTGCATAAGATTTACATAAGAACTAACATATGATCCAACTTGCATAAGACTAACATATGATTCAACACCACAAACATACATATAATTTACATCACATGATTCAGAATCATATTCTCATAATCCCAATTATATCTTATCATAATTAAATTAATTAATTATTTTGTGAAAGCTATCATACTCACAATTAAAAAGAATAGTCTTGTCTTTCTGGGATCTGTATTCTGAAACTGAATTGCTCGCCTTTGATGTAGACTAATTGTTATTTAGATTTGATTTTAATTCAAGCTTCTATCTTGCTTTAGGGTTGAAAGTGTATGGCGGCTACTCTAGGTCTCCATTGACGGCATGGCGGCTCTTGTTACGAATTTATGTGATTAGGGTTAGGGGTTTAGAGTGTTTTTTATAGAAGTTTAATTTAATAAGAGCCGTCGGTTTAACCTAGGGATAATCAGAACCATTAGGACCACTCAGGTGCCACATCATCCCTTAGGGCGAATTGGGCCACAGGTTGACAGCCAAACACCCTGGATCGACCCCTAGTCGACCCAGTGGGGCTCGCGTCGACTCCAAAAATGGTGCGGTTTGGCTATTCCCCCTCCCGATTCGCTGTTTTGAACTTTTTTTGAATATTTTTTTATATATATGTATATATATATATATATTTCTCTCATATGCATACAAACTTCAAGGCTTAATAACTTCTTCATAAGTTATCCATTTTATGCAAGCCAAATGTCTATCTTAACCCAAAATTTTGAGAAGAACATAATAACGCAACCCATTTCACTTAATTCTTCTTCTAAAAATTAAGTATACTTTAATTTGTGAATTTTAATGTTATAAAATTATGGGGTGTTACATTGAGGTACACCCCATGGTACCCCACTCGCACGGTCTCCACCGTAACACCATCGAAATATATGCAGTCCCTCATCCTACGCCATAGTGACATATGAATAACAATATTACATTCCGCATATATCTTTCATTACTATGCTACGCAAACGTACGGACTGCCACCTTTGTTCGAATCTGAATTCATACCGGAGTAATGCCCTCAAGACTACGTTACACCACCCAGAGCCGACATGCATGTATCTAGACTGTCCACCGTACGTATCTTCAATTGTAGCTCGATGCCTCAATCGCACGTCCTCTAATGTGCACCGAGTTCCATGGAAGGGCGATACAAGAAACATGGAACTCGGTCGGGAGTTTTTCCATATCTGTATATGCCCGTCTTTAAAGAGCCCCTATATACAAATATACCTAGGGTCTGTTTTCACGGTGGCTATGGCCCCAACTCGGCCTCTCCCTCAACTAGTAATGACTACAAGAGCTAAGCGACTGCCCCTAAAAACAAACAATCTAAACATCCATTTGGTGTCTCCCCTCAACCCCTTACCCCAATAGTGAAGGCTGAATGGTATCTTGGGTTTAGCTCTAGTCTTTTCGCATCCCACTAGCTGCCGATGACGGGTATCCGACGATTTACTATTCTTATTGGTCGTGACCCTTTACCTCCCATTGAGGCAACCACCGAATCACCCTGGTGTCACCGCGTCATAGCATTCTGATTGCGTAGCTACTTCTGCAGTCAAGGCCCACCCACGTAGTAGTTACGCGCAGACCCAACTTATGCGAGCACAATCTAAGACATCTGTCACCACACAGAGGATTACTAGGAGCACCTTACGTACCTCAGGAAGCCGCGTGCTTCCCCTTCCAGTCCTTTGGAGCCGCCAGAATAATAAGATGAATGTACGCTCCCCTCGTGCCTTATAACACCTCGATGATCTACCCCGTTGGGTTATTCACCCTCAAACGTACGGACTGGTCCAAGCGGCTCACTTTACTATGTTGTTAGACCCTATGTCTGAACATTCTTTTATGCGCTTGCTTTTCCTTACCAGGTTTCTTTTAACTTGATTATTCCCATTCACATTGAATTCTTTTTCGAATTACCAAGTTTCTCTTGCTTATTAATTTCAGTTATAACTTAACCTATTTAAATTTATTAATAAGCCCACAACATGTTATTCTCCAGATTGTGGCCCAAGGTCTGTAATCCACAGTCTCTTTTATATTCTTACTTGATTTCAAGGTCATAATAACATGTTATACTTAATTTGTTATTAGGTATCTCTTTGTTCACATGTTTTCTAATTAAGATGTCACTTACCATCTATGATTAAATATAACTTATTTCATTTCATTTCCTCATCCTCTCATTTAATCATAATTCCGCTTTACATCATCAATACAACTTATAATTGTTTACGTATTAACTTGGTTCTGTTAACTAAGGCCCATTAATAAGTTTCTCTCCCCATTTATTATAACCTATGTTATAATTTTCCTTTGTCCCTAGGACAAATCTGAACATATTTTTTTTTCCAGCGAGTTTCAAACTTCTTAGTTTACGGATTACTTAATTTATAATTAAGTATAATATATTTTCCCCCTTTTCTTGACTGGTTTCAGGTTTTCTCCTTTTTCTGATTACTTAATTTACAATTAAGTGTCCCTTAACTTAATTCACCAGTTATCCCATTCCCTTACTAGTTTATTATAACCTAAGCTATAATATTCCCTTGTCCCTAGGGCATGTCTACCTATTAGACAACATTTTCATTAATGTTGTTTATTATCATAGGTTATTATCATTCCCCTTTTAAACCTTTTACTGTTGTAAACCATTATTCTTCATTCACTGTAATATATATATTCCTTATTTTATTAAGGAAAACACTTCATGCACCTTATCAGTTTGATAGAAGGAATCAAGGATTTATTTTCATAACGCATTCCCATCTAAATCTGTGGTAGTAAGTAATTTCTTTACTTTTCTTTATTTACTCTGGCTTACTTGCAACAATGTTCTCAGAAATAGGTCATTTAGGGAAATACATCACTTTTCCTTCTCATCACACTAACTCAGTTCATTACATCTCTTCCTTTCTTATTTTCTGAGTTAGACACTTAACTACCATCATTGCCAATTATTCATATCTTGTTACATACATATACTTATATATATATATGTGTGTATATATAAGCACTAGACCTGTAACATTAAGCCTACACTTGCGGATGCTGGATTTGCCGGGCGGGTCCGGGCCGACTTCTACCACAAGTTGACTTAACCTCGTGTATTAACACCATTACATGTTCCTAATTTTGCACTTAGACCCCTCACATTAAATTTACCACTTGTGAATGCTAGATATGTCGGGCGGTTCCGGACAGACTCCTATCACAAGTGCAATCTAACCTCTTCTCTAAGAGTATTACAGTGTCAAGTTACTGTGAATCTAGGCATGTTCATATTTTAATAGCTATCCTTTTCTTCCATGTTAATTTTTGGCATATTATCCTCTTCATATGTTTACTGTAATCCAATTTACATGTCATCAAGTTATGCCTATATTTTGGCGCATGTCATTTTTAATATGTATTTAATTCTAATTTTTGACATGTAAGCATTTAATCAGGTAATTATTCAAATCTAACAAGTTATATGTCAATTACTCAATATCATGCCACAAGTAAATCATGTAATTTCTATCACTGAATTGGCTATTCATGTCCTAACAAGTTTATTTTCTCCAACATGTAAACATTCAATACTTTAGCCAATTCAACATAGGAATTTCGTGACATATTCATATTAACATTTGAACTCATTACAACAGCAATTTATAATTAATCTGGCACTTTCACAATTAATAAAAGGGGGAATGCTAAACGATTATGTACCATTATCTAAAATAATATGGCTTAAATACACTTATCTTCTAAGCTTTCCAAATCCTGGATCTGGTCTAGATCTAATCTTCCATGATTTTTCCCCTAATTGAATTCAGAACCTAATAATCATGGATTTACTATTTTTTTTTACTAAAAGAGAAAGGGAAAAGAAAGAGGAGGAAAAATTGAATAGATCGGATCTGGAACGTTACCTTGCTTTCATGATTCAATAATCTTTTTATTACTATTGATTTTCTCTTCCAGATCTGGGTTCATAATTTTCCTAGGCTAATATTTTAATTTTCAGAATAGATTTGAGAAGAGAGAGAGAGAGAGTGTGTGTGTGTAATGGCAGAGGTCTAGCGTAGCCGCCAAATTATGAGTTTTAGGGTTAGGTCTAGGGTCTTAATTATAGGAGTATTGGTGCAACCAGGACCCTCAGATTGGACCAAACGCCATCAGAATCGTCCATATCAGAGAAGAAGTTTCTAGATCCTCGGGTGGGTCGATCCCTAGGTCGACCCCCTTTAGGTGGGTCTACCCCTAGGTCGACCCCCAACGATCTAAATTCCCTCCAGATTTTCCGGCTCATGAATTTTGATTTTTGAACTGATTTTCGAATTTTATGGATACATTTATTTAATATATATACACACACACATATAAGCTCCTTATATGTATACAAACTTCTAATGCTCATAACTTCTTCATACGGTGTCCGTTTTACGCAAACCAGATGTCTATCTTGACCAGAATTTCGAGACGGACGCAATGCCGCAGCCGTTTTACTTAATTCGGAATATTTAGATAAGTTATCCTTATTTTATTATCTTGAGTTAAAAATGCAGGGTGTTACATTCTCCCACCCTTAGGAAATTTCATCCTCGAAATTTGGTAAGGGTAAAATCAACTAACCCCTCGCATAATATACATCCAACATGTGTGCATCCAATTTTTGCAAACATTGTGCACTTGTGCAAAGTGAAGTACAACATAATAATGCATGTATGCCTAATCGGTACCTCCTATGTGTATGCAAATTTTCAAAAATCCTTTTAAAATATGATGCTCGCATCCTAAATATATTGGCAGTTCTACACGAATGCAATATTTTGAAAATAAAAAAGCTTTTTCACCCAAATTTTCCCGTACTCTTACCGAGTAAAAGCATAGTTCATCCAATTGTTGCATCCACATTCCTACCAACCAACTTTATCTTTCAAATTTCAGAAAAATCTAATTTTCCAATTTCGATCTCTTATTTTACAAAAGGTGGAAAACGGAAAACTCCGCATCTCCCGCTTTTCTTTTTCAACCTTCTTCTAACTTGGATTTTATGTAAATATTTATAAAGATTCCCTATTTTCCTGTCCAGGCACAACCCATATAAGAAAATTTTCTTTGTTACTTATTTTCTTTTTTATCTTATCTTGAATTTTCTTTTCTTTTCTCATATTTTTTCATTTTTGTTGCTTTACTGAATTTTCTGTTTCCTTTTAGTTGTACCTTTTCTCTTTTCTTAGCTTATTTAATCGTTTGATCTTAGTTTAAATTTAAATAATCCTTCTAGTCTTTCAACTAAAATAGGAGAACATACACCTTACACAGCTACTACTAAGGGCTAAGGATCTCGGGACTATGTCCCCCTCAAACAGAAAAGTCCAAACTATGGGATCCATGACAAGTTTAGGTGTTACCCTAACTTCCCGACAAGAACAATATAATGGAACGATCCCAACTGAAATGTAGTAAGGATTTTACCCCTATCATGAAAATTTGTAACTGGATCTAAACACTTACTTGCCCTTTTTACTATCTAGTAGTCACCACTAGTCCTTGCTGTGTACCAATAATTATTTCAACCAACACCTTAGGTTTTTTCAATGCTTACGCATTTCACGGGAACTCACTATTATTCCAAGATAATTCTCGCTATTTACTTCATAGCCTCGATTCTTTTCCCATCTTTCCTAGGCACTAATCCTTACCTACTCCATACTTTTTAAAACATGGTTTGGCACTTTTTCATTTAAATTTCCTTCCAAAAATTAAAAGTGTCAAAATTTCATTTTCCTCATGAAAACTTATTTTTGCCAAACCACAAAAACATGTCATCTAAAAAAATGCAAATCATTCATTCATTTTTTTTTAAACCATAAAAACTGGAGTAGATAAGGGCAACTATTCCTCAACCGGGGTTTCGACTGGTTCTTACCTATAAGGTCGGTTCAGTCCCTTGCTACAAAGGTGCAAACTTCTACTTTACTCCTAATCTCTACGACTTATTTTGTCCACCCAACAAAATCCTCTTGTTAAAATAATTTATCAAAAAGGATTTATCATAAGAATAGAGATTTCAAATCTTCCTTTTATAAAACTTCTTGTTATGAAATATAACAAGAAAGCTAGCAAGCTAAACATGCTCTATAATACACACCTTTTACTAAGAGAATTTTACTTTAGATAAAATTTTCGTAAGAAATCACTGTTTGCAAAATATACCCCATTTTACTTTAAAACTCAATATGTATACTTTACATATTTAAAACTATAAATTTTAAGATTAAAACTTGAAAAACACCATAAATCATTTACCAAAAACCTTTATAATTTCAAGTTCTTAAAAGTTAACAATGGGGTTAGACTCAAAGCGGGTTTCCAATTTCTTTCTAGGCTTTCTTAGACACTCCCCCACCAACCAAGGTCAATTCTCTTAACAATATATTTTCCTAATCCATTTTTGTCTTTCTAACCTTTTCCAATCTATAAGGTTTTACTACCAAACCCATTAAGCCAAAATACTAATCATATGGGATTCACTTTCCTTCCATACAAAGTATATTATACACTCTCCACCCAAATTACCTAAGGGTCTCAGATTTCCTTATTTATTCCTTTAGTGTACAAAACCACATCCCATTTCTTATCATATCACGCTCTTTCTATTTATTGGGTTCCTCTATGGATCTATGTATATATATAATATATATTTATATTTTTAAAATACAAATACGTTCCTTCATTATCTATACAGGAATCCTAAAACTAAGCTCTGATATCAGATGTGACAACCCGAATTCCAACAGACCGATTTTTTTTTTCAAAATTCCAATCCATCGAAACTCGGATTGGTTTGCTCTGGTATCCTGCAAAAAAGACAACGACATAAAATATGTTAGAGCTCAGAAAATATCTCACAACTGAATGGATAAAATATAATATAATCAAAATATAGCCTTACCGTATTAATAATACTGCCTAACCAGTATCCAAGGCTATAATGTCCCTGCCACAAATCTAACCTGCGAGTATGTTATGAGAAGGGGGTCAGAACACAAGTTCTAATGACTGGATTTAAACTATACGCTTGGGATAATCCTACATATACCGTTCAATCATGTTATCTTATTTATTAGGTTACTTGGATTATCAGCACTCAAGGCTTACACACACGTCGTACCCATTTACTTCCTAGCGGATTGACCTAATATAGTGTATATGTAGCTACCCCTAATATTGAGGTACACTGAAGCGACCCAAACTTCCCCATAAAGGAAAGTTCTGATTGAGTTGAGAACACGACAAATCAGAACACAAACAAATGAACATTTCTTTGCTTATTACAACAATTTCTGTCAGAGTACAAGATAATAACAGAGTATGAATAAATATTACACATTGTAAAATATCAGAGATTAAAGTACATTACATAACAGCAGAAAAATAATGCATAACATAACTATAAGAAATACACAGATACAGAGCATTCCGAATATAGCTCTAGCTGTAAACTAGGATCCTGTAAACTAAAAATCTGCAAAACCAAAACTGCTAGCTGCCCATGTGGAAAATAGGGGCACCCAGAGTTTAGGTTAAAACAATAAACTCCAGGTCAGTCATGTGACTGGTGTGAGAACTAAAAACAGTTATTAAATCTTTAACTTTAAAATAAAATAAATCAAGGGACCACGCCGTATAACATGGAACGGGTTTCCTCCCAAGAATACCAGTGCATAAAACAATCAATGCAATGCTTTTTGGAAAAATGAAGCTATTAAAAGATTCAGGTCCCGTCACACAATGCAACGCAAGCCGGAGGATAGAGTTTTCCCTTATAAT
Organism: Allium sativum; assembly: GCA_030737875.1. Classification (NCBI taxonomy): domain Eukaryota; kingdom Viridiplantae; phylum Streptophyta; class Magnoliopsida; order Asparagales; family Amaryllidaceae; genus Allium; species Allium sativum. The sequence continues at coordinate 117,723,959 of CM060925.1, forward strand.
AGCCAAACATGCTTGGTACGTTTAAAACAAATCATTTGATACTATAATAAGTGCATAGAGTTTAAAATAACTTCAAATATAAATGTATCAATCAAAGACGGCATAGTGCCCCATCCCACTATGTCGCCATACTAGGCTCTATAATTAAAACCGAAATGTCGTTTTGGAAGTTGGATTTCCATCCTGAACCAAGGCAAGGGATCATCCTTACCAAAATCGAGACAATCTAGCCTACCATGTCTCAGGCTACAGCCGCAACTGCGCCTAGGAAAATGCAGGGCCGGTCCACATTTTAAGTTGATTAGTAATCGTTGAACAATACGTTTCCCCCGCCCTATGGGGCGTAATGGTCAGTATGTCGACCATATAATCCATTGGCCCTGTAGTGACCGATATATCCAAGGTACCTCGCTTTCCAACAACCACATAGGTAAAAATGTTTGGGCTTCATACCACGACACCACTCCTAGCTAGAAAAAAACGCATGTACTCCCTGCCGTCCTTTATCCCATTTCTGGTTCATACCGGGGTGTGAAGCTTGCGAATTAACGCTACACAAAGCTATATTATATTAAATCCATGCTTTGATTATCAACCACAAGGCTTTGCTTTTCAACAAAAGCCTTGATCATCTGCATCTCAGCATGCCACATAGGTAATTCACGCCATGCGACTGATGTCTATCGATATATAACCTCTGAGCTCGTACGTCTCAGAGAAGGGTGTTAAGCAAGAGAATAAATTATCTGCCACCAAACAGATATATATTTAATAGAGATCAATCAGCACAGAATAAAATCCAGTGTCAGACACACATCCATTTACAAGTTCGTTCTGGGTCAGAACGAAACCGGAGGCACCTTATTCCTCGTCCCATATGTCCAATACAGGAGAGAGGCCCTCGCATATCCGGTCGATCTCCAAGTACGTCTGGACAATCACCACTTATTACCTAGTCTTGGGTGTACATCCCAATCAAGACATCAGTAATCATCCAAACGATGTGAAGACCTCCGATCTTCAACTATCGTCTTCATCGTCGACTTATCGTCGAATCAGTTATTCAGAATGGGTATAAACCCGACCTTTCCAAATAACTCGTGTATATAATAAACAAGTGCTATAAAACACAGCATACGTCCCATTCCAATTCTGAATTTTCTTTTGTTTAATTATTCATATCCTTTGGGAAAGGTTCCCATTAATTTTGTCAAAGATAAATTCTTTAAATTTATTCTTTAATCTTCCTTTGGATATCAATTCAAATTAAGGTTTATCCAAACTAGTCGGGATTAGCGCACCTTGCTGAAGTAATCATTTGTTTTATTTCCCAATCCCAGCTATTCAACCCATGGAGCAAAACTGGTAATACTCCATATCTAACACCACGGTGTTATCGGTAAATTTAATTACCATTTCATGTTCAAATCTAATTAAATATTTAACTATCGCTTGGAGTAAAACTAGTGATACTCCACTCTTGATCATTTCCCATATTAGATAATTTAAATTATCAATTCACATTTCAATCTAATTAAAGATTCATTAAAACTCCACTTATTTTAATCTTCCCAAAAATCAATATTAATGATTATTTAACTTTGGAAACACAAACATGTCGCATCGACAATCTACACCGTACTATTGATTTCTGCCAATATATATCCTCTAAGCTCGTACGTCTTAAAGAAGGGTGTTAAGCAAGAGAATAAATTCTCTGCCACCAAACATGTATATATTTAGCCGAGATCAACAATAAAGTTCAAAATATAATGTTTGACATGTAATCCTGTCTTTAATTGGGTTGTAGAACTAATGTCGTTTAAAACACAGTTCACGATAAATCGAAAAAATCACATTCCATTATTTATGGAATCTTCACGGAAAACAGATAAATATATAGTCGATATCAATTTGCATATTCGACTAATAATATAAACGGAATAACGACAAAGCCTTTTAAATTCCATATATATTAACAGTCTTCCTTCATAGAAGCTTAACTCGATTATTATCAAATTGAATTCCATCCAATTCCAATTTAATATATTAAATTGGAAAACTATACTTTGGAAGTGGGTGCCTATTCTTCTTATTGAGCTTATTCAATTCTCTGTAATACACACATAGGAGAAGCGAGCCATCCGCCTTAGTTGCAAAGACGACCGGAGCACCCCATTCTGAAATACTTTGCCTAATAAACCTCTTCTCAAGTAGCCCCCTACTTGCTTACTAAGCTCCTCCTTTCCTAGGATCCATGTGACGCACAAGCAATGTAACTGGCTTCGCATTATCCACCAAGTACATCTATAAATCAATCTCGCGCCTCAGAGCCAAGCCCCTAACCTCATCAAAAATATTCAGATACTCATAGAATACAGGTATAGATCGCAAATCATCAACAGAAGCATGAAGTGATTCTAGTAAACTAAGCATGACAGACCCCCTTGGGTCATAGGAAATCTCGAGAGTCCTCCTACGGCTAGTCAAAAGCCTAACGACCCTCCTCTCATAGTCTAGAATGGCACCATACACGGCTAGCCAATCCATCCCTTGAATCAAACCGTAGCCCATAAAACCAATCATATATGTGTTGCACTCGAACTCGATGCCCAACACAGATATCCTCAAACCTCGACATATCATAGACATATGAGTCGTACCCCCCATGGGGTTTGAGATAATAATGGGATCAGAAACAATACAAGTACTAAGGTATAGAGACTCAACCACAGAATCAGATATAAAAGACTGTGAAGCGCCAGAATCAAAAAGAGTCCTAACAGGTTGATCGAAAAGAGAAATCAAACCTTCAACAGAAACTTTCCTACCTCTATCCGATCCACTAGCCACGAGAACATGTACCTGCCCTCCAGAAGGTCCTTTCCTTTGCCCCTATCCTTGCTTCTTTGGGCATTCCCCATTATAGTGTCCAGTTTCACCACAGTTGTAACAAGAATTCTTTCTTTTTCTGCAATCCTTGACTATATGACCTAAGCCCCCACAACCATGTCATTTCTTCTTATTCTGAGCTTTGTCATTCTTTCCACCTTTCTTCCGTTGTTCTTCCTTGGGCCACACTTTCTTGTTTTGTGCCTCATCAGTCTTAGCCTCCTTTTTCTCCTCCTTACCATCTTCCTGCATTAGTGCCATATCAACCAGTCTCTCAAAAGTTGCTCCCATAGGTATGTGAGATAATGCCAATGCTTGAAGAGGCTGATTCAATCCTCTTTCAAACCTCAAAGTTTTGTTGTGTGGGGTTTTCACAAGCTCCAGACCAAATCTTGCCAATTAATTGAACTTATTGACATGAAAAGAGTCGATGTGTACGACTTAAGCAGGATCTATATGGATATAGCGGAAATGTAGATGATTTACTAACTGGCTGACATGCAATAGTTATGTATGTAAAAAGCTAAGCTATAGAAATATATCAAAAGTAAATGCAATAAGAAACGAACCCAGGAATTTTAAACTGGTTTGGACTTCCCACCTTACATCCAGTCCCGAAGCTCCTCTTCGGAATTCACTATCATGCCCTCTTTTAACCTGGAGGAATAGGTCAGTACACCCGAGCCCCAACAAGGATGCCTCTCGCCTGAGCAACCATACAGGACTTCAACAATTACAAGTGTTTTGACTTCTGCTTTGTGTTCTTGAATCAACACGGATAGTCAACGGTTTAAGTACACCCTTCCTATAATCTTATCCTCGAGTATATGATTATAATATGAAGATTGAAGGAAGATTGTTGCTTGTTGAATCAAGATATATGAAATGTTATCAAGGATTCAACAAGTAACTTGAAACTGAGAGAGCTTTTTGTTTGTAAAGAATATACAAGTGCAATTTAGAAAATAGATAGAATAGAGAATCATTCATTGATTGTAAATCATGTTTAAAGTGTTTATATAATGGTTGAAAGATCGCAATGCTTCATGAAGAGTTTTAACCAAAAGAAGCTTCTATTTCCTTTAAGAAATTAAGATATTTCTCTTCATGAATAAAGACACCCTTTCAGAAAATATGCGCTGTTTCGAATTAGTTGACTGGTTAAAATTCATCAGTCAATTGGTTAAAAAAGTATGAAATCGTATATACCTAAAATATTCGAAAACTAGCCGTTACTGGGGCAAAATTGCATGATCAGTCAATTGGTTCAGGCATTTTTGCCCAGTCAGACTGTTTCATGTCATTTGAAATGTGCATATATATATATATATTTATGCTTTGTTTTATACTCGTGTTATACATGAGGATAGATTTTAACATAATTCCAACACGACTCAGTGTGTGTGTGTGTGTGTGTATATATATATAAAACCTTATTTCTATCACATGATTTCCAATGCACTTCTCGTTGTTGACATTAATCAAAATCTTGTTTTCAACATTCTCCCCCTTTTTGATCGATGACAACACTTCTGATTTTCTCCCCTTGAATGTTTAGCTCCCCCGAAATTTATGCAATAATTTGTTAGTTCAAAAATTTATAAACTTACCATTTGATTCCTGCAACAAAAAATGTTGGCACATATATTCCAATAGCATGGAATTATAAGAGAGATATTTCTCCCCCTTTGTCATCGACTAAAAAGAAATTAAAATATCATAAGCACAAAGTTATCGAATAACATTTTGGAGATGTTTGAAAGATACAATTCCTAGTTCTCGCCAAAGTCTTATGAAAGAGTTCTCTAAAAGGGGTTTAGTAAAGATATCAGCAATTTGATTTTCTAGGTTTACAAACTCTAAATTAATCGTTTGTTTTTCAATATTGTCTCTTAAGAAATGATGTCTAATATCAATATGTTTTGTTCTAGAATGGTTTACCGGATTCTTAGATAAATTTATTGCGCTTGTATTGTCACAATAAATTGTGGAATTAGACAAATTTACATTGAAATCTTTTAGTGTTTGCTGCATATATATTACTTGAGCACAGGCAAATGCAGCAAATATGTATTCAGCTTCGTATACTGATAGTGAAACACAATTTTGTTTCTTTCTAAACCAAGAAATAAATGATTTACCGATGAAGTGACATGTTTCGCTTGTACTCTTACGATCCGTCTGTGATTCTCCAAAATCAGCAACACTATATGTAATGTCCCGTATTTTTACGGTATAATGATTAATTTAGTTAATTATTTAAATAATGATTTAGAGATTTAAATGGTTTTTTAATTAAATAATATGGAATATTTAATTAATATTTATAATATAAAAAATATATTATAATTCCGAAATAATAAAAAATAGCTGAATTCACAATACAGTGTGAATTGGATCATATATAAGGTAGAATACAATTTAGAATTGAATGTGGATAACAAATATATTATTTAAACGACGTTAGAACGTATAAATTATAATTTAATTATAATCGAGCTCGAAATGGCACATCAGTTTGTAATTTGGCAATTCGCACTTTAAACAAATACACAGAATTCGTTTTAAGCTGAATTTCTGTGAAACAAGAAACGTTTGGAGCTCGTGAAGTATATTTTTCTAATGAAAGAGAAAAATTGGGATTTTGTCGTGTAGATTTGATTTATGTCCAAATCAAATATTCGAAAAGTCGCTATGGAATTCCTTTATAATTTATAGCAATTTATTTATATTATAAATGGATTTTTTTAATATAAATTGAATATCGATTCAACCAGGATTTGAATATCGAGTTATATATCCAATTGGAGTTGTATGGTATTCTATTGTGAATATATACAATAATATAAATTTATTTATATTTAATTTTATTATTTTTAAATATCTTAATATATAAATGGGTTTATTTAGAGCTTTAAAAATAGCTAGTTTTCCAAACGACCGCCGTTTTCGACGAAACTAATTTTTTTGGATCCACAATATTAAATTATTGTTATATTCCAATTTTCTTGATTTTTGAAGTCAGTATGTGACCATACGGGATTTTAAGGTGAAAACAGTTAATTATTTGACATTAAAAATACGCTGTGAGAGCAAACGAAGTCGGAATTCGATGAAACCAGTTTCGTTGGGTCCGTAATGTTGAACTATAGCTGCATGACCATTTTCATTGAAATTTGTTATCGTATGAGATCGTACGAATTTTAAAACGCTTAACGGAATTAAAGGTTCAATAAAAACTAATAAAATAATGAATAAAAAAATATTTAAGCTATCTTATAAATACTAGTACATCACTAACCCTAACCAAAAATTTCCGCTGGTCAAGGAAAAATGAGCCGCCACTTCTGGAAACAAAAACGTGAACTCCAAACTCAAATAAAATCCGAATTAATTCGTATAAATTCTTATAAATCTTAAAATTTGTATGCTTGGATTCACTGCATGTCGCTCTATAATTCCATACTGTTTTCTCGAAGCTCGATCACCATTTCTGCCGAAGCCATGTGTGTACAATAGCCTAGGGCTGAGGATTTCTTGACAACGAAAGAGTATCAATGCAGTTTGAGGTTGGATTTGCGTTCGTGGCAGGGTATTACACTTGTTCGATTTTTTTTGGGTGGATTTTGGTCTGAAAATGATTGCATGATTTACTATATGCATAGAAAAACCTTTTTGATGGAGTGATGGAACAGCATGCGAGTTCTGTATAAATGATACAGGATGGAAGTGTTTTCGATGAGAAAGAAGAGGATGTTTTCTATTTGGGAAACGGTGAAGGAATGAAGGAACTGTAAAGAGGAGAAGCTCAGCGTTGTTGGGTTTGTGCTCCAAGCAATGTCGGAGTGGCATGTAGCAGACGATGAGAGAAGGATGACTGGTCTTGTGAAGTTTCCGCGAAATTCCATTAAAGAGGAGCCGGCTTCGAACTATACTGGTATGGAGAAGAAGAAGGGTTAAGTCAATAATTTGGGGTTAGCATTAATTAAGTATGGTTTTTTTTCATTAATTCATTTATAAAAGTTAATAACAAAGCTGAACGTGTTTGGAAAATAAGGCCGGGAAGTTGAAGCTTTTGGGTTTAAAAAATGGTATGTGTTTTGAAAGGTGGGGGATGAAGAAAAATATGATGAGAAGCTGCTTTAAAGGTTAACATGTGGATTATTAGTGTTAATAAGGTATTGGAAAAAATGATTGATGGAGGAGGAAGGGAACGAGATGAGAAGAGTGGCGGTTGGTTTAGTTTTCAATTTCATGTAGTGGAGGGGGGTTGTAGTCTTTGCGAATATGTCAAATGGTGAGGGAGTATAAGGAGGAACAGTTCTATTAATTGGAATGGAGGAGGAGGACCGGTTCATTGGACGGATGCAGGAATAATGCAGGTTTGGGCTAAGGAAAAATGGTGAGGCCAAATTAAATGAAATAAAATTTGTTTTAAGTTTAGTTTAAATTACTGTTGAATTTGGAAAAATATATATCTTTATCATACGATATCAGAATCTGATGAAACAAGAGACGTTGGAACCGTCTCAACAAATACTACCCAATGGAACTGACTGGGAGTGAATTGGAGCTCGTTACAATTTATAGCGAAATAAATTGTCTGTCTGAATCAACCGACAATTATCGTTATTTAATGATGATCGCCCATTGTGAGTAAATCTCACTAACTCTGTACAGTTTATATTTTTATAAATAAAATCTAGTTTTTTAAATGATGATTGATTGCTGTGTGTTGATTGTATGGTTGAATTGCTAATGTATTGGTTGAAATTATAGATAACGATATACATATAAATTGTAAATCAAAAATTGATTCTGTTTATCAGAATATTTCATATTGAAATGAAATTGATGTTATTTGTAGTGTTTAACATATATGATGCAGGGAAACATGTTGGATGGATCGAACTGGATTCCTCATTATTTATAATATTGTTTGTTTTCATATATTGTGATATATGATGTGATATATAATCTGTGACTGATTATGATGACACTGGTCATGTAATTTGGTATTTTAAATACCATATGAAATACTGGAATGAAAAAAGGAATTTTTCAAAGTGAATATTGAAAATGAAATATTTATATAGAATGAATAGAATTATATAAAGGGAATTATAAATGAGATTTAAGTGTTAGAAGTTAAAGACAAGATATTGTATAAATAATTCTATAGATAGAGATAAAATAGAATTTGGAATTTGGTTATTATTTTCAAATATGGAATCAGATTGTTTTGAGTATATAAAGAAATATTGTTCACATTCAAAGTGAACAATGGATTAAAGTAAATATTTGAAATGAAAACTTTTATAAAGGAAATTGGGTTTGAAATAGGGATCTAAAATGTAGTTAAATGAATTAGAAACTGACTGAAAATTAGTCGAGTTGAATAACTTTCTGTGTGTTGATCTGATGTTGGTTTCGGCCTCCGGGGTTAATATATAGGGGGTTGTTCTCTTACTAGTTTATAGTTAGAGACTGATATATGTGAGAAGATAGTGATGCATGAATCAGAAATGGAAATGTTTTCCAAAGTTAATAACGTATATTTTCAAAAATTAGAAAATAAGGATTTGATGAATATATAGAAAAGAGAAATGGGGAAATGAATAAATGTTGATTGATGATTGATTGATAGAATTTCCATTTGGAAATAATATCGTTCTTTGCGCACATGTTTTTCTTTAATAGTTAAATCACCGACTATCAAAGCTTTTAACCATTTTTCCGTCGTCAATACGGTGAGACCGCGATCAAATACATTATCTGAAACCACTCCATATGGCATTAGCGTTGCGAGTCAAATATGATGAAGATAATTGAAGATGGAGTTATGCAAGGGTTGTCCTGTTAACAGAATAGTACCTTCGGTGTGTCCAATCCTAGGACGACCAATATGGAAGAATGTCTGACGGAGTATATTTAATACATCGCGTAAGTTAATCTCTTCAAACATATTTATGTTTGGTGGCGGAGGAATTCGTTTCTCTTAGCTATACACCCGTGGTATTTTTGGGGAAATCAATTTGTGATTTGGCGGGTATGACGATGTGATGTTCAAAGTGAATGAAGATGTGGTTTGTAAAGGATACGTTATGGCCTCTAGCCTCACAACCAGGAAATGGTATAAAATCGGGTAGGTCGCATGGCTAAGTGGTTAGCTGCCAATTAGGGTGTATTGTCACCTGATCTAGAGAAATTCCATTTACTTATATAATCTATTTCGATGTTGTTCCTTTCGGGAAACGGTTGTTGATCCCAACCGTTGGTGATAATACATTCGGTACACTCAAGCGAAATGAGTGACCGATCATGTTTAGCCTGGGTAACAAGATGTTCTTGCTGAACCCGGTGTATTCCTCTCTAGAGATACACTTTCGGAAGGTGGTCTCATAACTTGCCAGTTGGAATTCATTAACCAATAAGCACCCACAGTTTTTGATTATATATTATATATGTGGAACGCGAGATGAAAGTGTTCCGCTAGATGATTATTTAGTTGTGGTTGATAGACACTATTATAATATCAAATTATGTTTTGATATAAAAATTTTTGTTTCTTTCAAAAGGATTTTGAAAGTCAAATCAAGTGGTTTGGATTCTCATAAGGGAAAAACCCGTTCAGTTATACGACGTGGTCTTATGAGATATCGTTTAATTGCTTAAACTATTTTAAATTGTTTACTCATACCAGTCCCATGACTGACCCGGAGTTTATTTTGTTTTATTTTCCCTAAACTCTTGGGTGCCCAATTTTGTACAGGCAGTCAAGTAGTCAGGATTTTACAGATATACTGAGAGCTTGGAGCAAGAGGCTCCAGGTTTATATAGTTATTGTTATTTCCGATGTATTGTAAGCGTTGTACTATGATAATGTTACTGTATACATATACTACTTTTATTTCAAAGTCATGTATCTATTATATATTGCTCGTTCCGCTGTGAGTTTCGTGTTACTCTGATGATGATGTATGTTCTTCTTCTTCTATTCTAAGTTTCTATCTTATCTATTCTCACTCTCTAATTTCTTTCATGGACTATCCGGTATTTCCGATGCTTGGATAGTCGACATCGTGTTTGGTGTCAATAACCAGGATCGCGAAAACCCGGGTCGTCATAGTGGTATCAGAGCTGAAGGTTAAGTATTCACCTATGCTTTGGGGCATAACTCAGTAGAGATGGGGTTAGTAATACCCTAGATTAAGTTCAGTGTACATATACGAGTGAACGTATTTGTTATTTGATATAAAATGGTTTTATATTGTGGAGATTTATTGGTTGAGTTGTTTATGAGTTCTGGTCGATCAGTTTGATCCACTGTATCGGTAGGAGTTCTTAAACACTTAAATACGATGAACCGACATGGTATGCTTTGAAAGAGGGTAAATGAAATAATTTACTCCAAATTATATTTTGATATAAAAGGATGATTAATATTTGAAATATTATCATATATTGAATGTGCTGGTTGTGATTATAATCAGATAAGATTATAATTGAAACGATTATGTAAATAACCAATCAAAATTCATACAAGTATTACGAAGTGAATTAAATCTAAAATTAAATCAGAATTGAAATTTAAAACTCTGGAAATTTGAACAAGTGTTTGTACATGGATTTGGATTAAAAATATGAGAATTTTAAAATCCTGGGAGATTTTAAATTGTTTACAAACATTGAGAATGGTATTTTGAAATGAATTTCAAAATGGAAGTGTTTAGATATGGTTTTGAAAGTGATATAGTATTGAACTCACTTCGATAGCTGGAAAATAGATTCCGATGACGATCATGACATCATCGGTGTTCATTTTCGAGTTCTAAATGACGGATTACTACCAAAGTTTTTGAATTTGGAAATGTTTTGCGAAAACAAGTTGTTTGAATTTTGAAAAGGATTATTTGATTTTTTTTAGAAAAGCAAAGTGGTTTAAGAACTCCTAGGAAAAAAGAATGTTGGATTATAATGGACTGATCATTAAAATTAAAAACAAGATAAATAATACTTATGAAAGCAAACTGAAATTGAAATTAATTAATTAATGAAGTTTATGGATGAAACTTAACGAGGTTAAGTAAATTGGATTAGTGAGTTAAGGATTTGGAATCGAGAATGAAACTCGAATTGAAATGAGATATGGGTTGAATATAAACGAATGAAGTGATTGGAGTTGATTGAGATGACATTGGTATATGTTGAATTGGTAACAGATGCAAAGGTTATAATAATATGCCCGACAAAAAGGTACAAGTTTATATTTCTATTGGATATGAGATTTATGAGCCGGATTGGCAAGCCACTTGGTTGTTTGATTTTCTTTTGGGTTGGAAAAGGCCTAGAGAGGCGAGTTGTAGTTGTACCGACTGACCAATACAAAGGAGGTGCTAGCGAAATTTTTCAGAAATTTCGGGTGTTAGAAAATTTTCGGGATTTTTGAAATTTTTTGTTATTTAGAAATGAATTAAATATTTAATTGAAATAAGTTGGTTCAATTGAAACTAAAGTTAAAAGAAGTAAACAAATAAATTTTAACCTAGTTAATAAGGTTTGTTTTCTGCCTTAGCAATTTCGAGGACGAAATTATTTTAAGGGGGGAAGAATGTAATGGCCCGTATTTTTACGGTATAATAATTAATTTAGTTAATTATTTAAATAATGATTTAGAGATTTTAATGGTTATTTAATTAAATAATATGGAATATTTAATTAATATTTATAATATAAAAAAATATTATAATTCCGAAATAATCAAAAATAGTTGAATTCACAATACAGTGTGAACTGGATAATATATAAGGTAGAATACAGTTTAGAATTGAATTTGAATAATGAATATATTATTTAAACGACGTTAGAACGTATAAATTATAATTTAATTATAATCGAGCTTGAAATGGCGTGGTAATTCGTACTGGCGATTCAGACTTTAATCAAATACACAGAATCCATTTTAAGCCGGGTTTCTGTGAAATAAGAAACGTTTGGAGCTGGTGAAGTATATTTTTCTAATGGAAGAGAAAAATTGGGGTTTAGTCGTGTAGATTTTAATTTATGTCCAAATCAAATTTTCGAAAATTTGATATGGAATTCCTTTATAATTTATAGCGATTTATTTATATTATAAATGGTTTTTTTAATATAAATTGAATATCGATTTAACCGAGATTTGAATATCGAGTTATAAATCCAATTAGAGTTGTATGGTATTCTATTGTGAATATATACGATAATATAAATTTATTTATATTTAATTTAATTATTTTTTAAATATATTAATATTTAAATGGGTTTATTTAGAGCTTTAAAAATAGCCAGTTTTGCAAACGACTTCCGTTTTCGACGAAACTAATTTTGTTGGATACGCAATATTAAACTATTATTAGATTTCAGTTTTCTTGATTTTTGAAGTCAGTATGTGACTGTACGGATTTTAATGTGAAAAACAGTCAATTATTTGACTTTAAAAATACGTTGTGAGAGCAAACAAAGTCGAAATTCGACAAAACCAGTTTCGTTGGGTCCGTAATGTCGAACTATAGCTGCATGTCCATTTTCATCGAAGTTGGATATTGTATGAGATCGTACGAATTTTAAAATGCTTAACGGAATTAACAGTTTAATAGAAACTAATAAAATAATGAATAAAAAAAATTTAACTATCCTATAAATACCAGTACATCACTAACCCTAACCAGAAATTTTCTCTGGTCAAGGAAAAACGAGCCACCACTTCTGGAAACAAAACGTGAACTCCAAACTCAAATAAAATTCGAAGTAATTCGTATAAATTCTTATAAATCTTAATATTTGCATGCTTGGATTCACTGCAAGTCGCTCTACAATTCCATACCGTTTTTTCGAAGCTCGATCACCATTGCTGTCGAAGCCGTGTGTGTACAGTAGCCTAGGGCTGAGGATTTCTTGACAACGAAAGGGTATCGATGCAGTTAGAGGTTGGATTTGCGTTCATGGCAGGGTATTGCACTTGTTCAATTTTTTTTGGGTGGATTTTGGTCTGAAAATGATCACATGATTTACTATGTGCGTGGAAAAACCATTTCTACGTAGTGATGGAACCGCGTGCGAGTTCTGTATAAATGATACAGGATGGAAGTGTTTTCGATGAGAAAGAAGAGGTTGTTTTCTGTTTGGGAAACGGTGAAGGAATGAAGGAACTGTAAAGAGGAGAAGCTCGGCATTGTTGGGTTTGTGCTCCAGGCAGTGTCGGAGTGGCATGTAGAAGACGATGAGGGAAGGATGGCTGATCTTGTGAAGATTCCATGAATTTCCATTGAAGAGGTGCCGACTTCGAACTGTACTGGTATGGAGAAGAAGAAGGGTTAAGCCAATAATTTGGGGTTAGCGTTAATTAAGTAAGGGTTTTTTTATTAATTTATTTGTAAAAGCTAATAAAGAAGCTGAATGTGTTTGGAAAATAAGGCCGAGAAGTTGAAACTTTTGGGTTTAAAAACTGGTACGGGTTTTGAAAGGTGGGGGACGAAGAAAAAAACGGTGAGAAGCTGCTTTAAAGGTTAACATGTGGATTATTAGTGTTAATAAGGTATTGGGAAAATTAATTATATTCTAATGATAGATGGAGGAGGAAGGGAACGAGATGAGAAGAGTGGAGGTTGGTATAGTTTTCATTTTCATGTAGTGGAGAGGGGCTGTAGTCTTTGCGAATACGTCGAATGGTGAGGGAGTATAAGGAGGAACAGTTCTGTTAATTGGAATGGAGGAGGAGGACCGGTTCATTGGACGGATGCAGGAATAATGCGGGTTTGGGCTAAGGAAAAATGGTGAGGTCCATTTAAATGAAATAAAATTTGTTTTAAGTTTAGTTTAAATTACTGTTGAACTTAAAAAATATATATCTTTATCATACGATATCAGAATCTGACGATACAAGAGACGTTGGAACCGTCTCAACAAATACTACCTAATGGAACTGACTGGGAGTGAATTGGAGCTCATTACAATTAATAGCGAAATAAATTGTCTGTCTGAATCAACCGACAATTATCGTTATTTAACGATGATCTCCAATGTGAGTAAATCTCACTAACTCTGTACAATTTATATTTTTATAAATAAAATCTAGTGTTTTAAATGATGATTGATTGTTGTTTGCTTGGATGCATTGCTAATTCATTGGTTGAAATTATAGATAACGATACATATATAAATCGTTAATCAAATATTGATTCTGTTTATCAGAATATTTCATATTGAAATGAAATCAATGTTATTTGTAGCGTTTAACATCTGTGATGCAGGGAAACAGGTTGGAGGGATCCAACTGGATTCCTCAATATTTATAATACTGTTTGTTTTCATATATTGTGATATATGATGTGATATATAATCTGTGATTGATTATAATGACACTGGTCATCTAATTTGGTATTTTAAATACCATATGAAATAGTGGAATGAAAAAGGGAAATTTTCAAAGTGAATATTGAAAATGAAATACTTATATAGAATGAATAGAATTATATAAAGGGAATTATAAATGAGATTTAAGTGTTAGAGGTTAAAGATAGGATTTTGTATAAATATTTCTATAAATAGAGATTAAATAGAATTTGGAATTTGGATATTATTTTCAAATATGGAATTGGATTGTTCGGAGTATATAAAGAAATATTGTTCACATTCAATGTGAATAATTGATTAAAGTAAATATTTGAAATGAAAACTTTTATAAAGGAAATTGGGTTTGAAATAGGGATTTAAAATGGTGTTAAATGAATTAGAAACTGACTAGAAGTTAGTCGAGCTGAATAGCTTTCTATATGTTGATCTGATGTTGGTTTCAGCCTTTGAGGTTAATACGTAGGGGGTTGTTCTCCTACTAATTTACAGTTAGAGACTGATATATGTGAGAAGATAGTGATGCATGAATCAGAAATGGAAATGTTTTCCAAAGTTAATAACGTATATTTTCTAAAATTAGAAAATAAGGATTTGATGAATATATAGAAAAGAGAAACGGGGAAATGAATAAATGTTGATTGATGATTGATAGATAGAATTTCCATTTGGAAATAATATCGCTGTTTGTACACATGTTTTTCTTTGATAGTTAAATCACCGACTATCAAAGTTTTTGACCATTTTTCCGTCGTCAATACGGAGAGACTGGGATTTGATATATTATCTGAAAACCACTCTGTATGGCTTTAGCGTTGCGAATCAAATATGATGAAGACAATTGAAGACGGAGTTATGCAATGGCTGCCCTGTTTACAGAATAGTACCTTCGGTCTATCCAATCCCAGGACGACCTGTATGGAAGAATGTATGACAGAGTATATTTAGTAAATCGCGTAAGTTGATCTCTTCAAACGTATTTACGTTTGGTGGCGGAGGAATTCGTTTCTCTTAGCTGTATACCCATGGTATTTCTGGGGAAATCAATTTGTGATTTGGCGGGTACGACGAGATGACATTCAAAGTGAATGAAGATGTGGTTTGTAAAGGATACGTTATGGCCTCTAGCCTCACAACCAAGAAATAGTATAAAATCGGGTAGGTCGCATGACTAAGTGGTAAGCTGCCAATTAGGGTGTATTGTCACCTGATCTAGAGAAATTCCATTTACTTCTATAATCTATTTCGATGTTTTCCCTTTCGGGAAACGGTTGCTGATCCCAACCGTTGGTGATAATACATTCGGTACACTCAAGCGAAATGAGTGACCGGTCATGTTAAGCCTGGGTTACAAGATGTTCTTGTCTAACCAGGTGTATTCCTCTCTAGAGATACACTGTCGAAAGGTGGTCCCATACCTTGCCAATTGGAATTCATTAACAAATAAGCGCCTATGGTTTTTGATTATATATTATATATGTGGAACGTGAGATGAAAGTGTTCCGCTGGATGATTATTTAGTTGTGGTTGATAGACAC
Source organism: Allium sativum (assembly GCA_030737875.1). Classification (NCBI taxonomy): domain Eukaryota; kingdom Viridiplantae; phylum Streptophyta; class Magnoliopsida; order Asparagales; family Amaryllidaceae; genus Allium; species Allium sativum. Next base: position 117,739,777 of record CM060925.1, read on the forward strand.
TATTATAATATCAAATTATGTTTTGATATAAAGATTTTTGTTTCTTTCAAAAGGATTTTGAAAGTCAAATCAAGTGGTTTGGATTCTCATAATGGAAAAACCCATTCCGTTACACGGCGTGGTCTTATGAGATATCATTTAATTGCTCAAACTGTTTTAAATTGTTTACTCATACCAGTCCCATGACTGACCCAGAGTTTATTTTGTTTTGTTTTCCCTAAACTCTTGGGTGTCCAATTTTATACGGGCAGTCAAGTAGTCAGGATTTTACAGATATACTGAGAGCTTGGATCAAGAGGCTTCAGGATTATATTGCTATGTTTATTTCCGTTGTGTTGTAAGTGTTGTACTCTGATAATGTTACTGTATACATATACTAGTTTTATTTCAAAGTCATGTATCTATTATATATTGTTCGTTCCGCTGTGAGTTTTGTGTTACTCTGATGATGATGTATGTTCTTCTTCTTCTTCTTCTTCTTCTTCTTCTTCTATTCTAAGTTTCTATCTTATCTATTCTCACCCTCTATTTTATTTCATGGACTATCCTGTATTTCCGATGCTTGGATAGTCGACATCGTGTTTGGTGTCGATAAGCAGGATCGCGAAAACCCGGGTCGTTACACTATTTGATACTAATTCTAAGGAACAGACTTTCAGATAGAAAAGTCCAAAGTCTTTAGTACTACTAAGACAACTTAATATACGTTTAACTTCTCTCAAATGGGATTCTTTTGGATTAGCCTGAAAACGATTACATAAGCAAACACTCATCATAATATCCGGGTCTACTTACAGTTAAATAAAAAAGTGAACCTATCATGCTTCGATATAGCTTTTGATCGACATTTTTACCATTTTCGTCTTTATCTAAATGTTCCGTCGTACTCATTGGTGTACGTTTACTTGACATGTTTTCCATTCCAAAACGTTTTATTAAATTAGTACAATATTTTTCTTGATTAATGAAAATTTCGTCTGATAATTGCTTAATTTGCAAACCCAGAAAGTAAGATAGTTCTCCCATATGTGACATTTCAAATTCATTGGTCGTTATTTTTGAAAATTCTTGACATAATTGATCGTTTATTGATCCAAGGATAATGTCGTCTACATATATTTGCACTATTAAAATATCTTTATTGTCCTTTTTGATAAAAAAGTGTTTGATCAACCTTTCCAATTTGAATTCCTGAATCTAATAAATAAGTTTTGAGATGTTCATACCAATCAAGCTTGTTTCAAACCATATTCTACGTTTTTCAATTTAAAAACATGATTAGGATATTTTTCACGAGCAAATAGTGGAGGTTGTTCAACATATGCTCCTTCTTTAATATAACCATTCAAGAAAGTACTTTTAACGTCCATCCAATATAGTTTAAAGTTGTGATGACAAGCGTATGCTAATAGTATTCGAATTGCTTCTAGTCGTGTAACTGGAGCAAAAGTTTCTTCATAATCGATGCCTTCTTCTTGATTGTAATCTTCTGCAACAAGTCTAGCTTTATTTCTAGTGATATTACCCAATTCATCTGCTTTATTTTTGTAAACCCATTTTGTTCCAACAACAGTTTGATCAGTCGGTATTGGAACTAATTCCCATACTTCGTTACGTTCAAATTGATTTAATTGTTCTTGCATTGCAATTATCCAATTTTCATCTGTAGAGGCTTCTTGAGGGTTTTTGGGTTCAATATTTGATAAGAAGGCTACATTACTTACTAAATTAAGTTGACTTCTAGTTCTTACGTTTGAAGTTATTTCCCCAATAATATTTTGAGTTGGATGGTCTCGTAATATTCTTGGTAGATATCGAACTTCGTTAATAGGAATATTTTGATTATTGATATTATCTTGAGTATCTGTAACATTGTTCTCTATGTTATTATGAACAATGTTTCATCTTCTTTATATATATATATATCAATATCATCGTCATGTGAAGAATTATTTTTCATAATATCTGAATTAAATGAATTTTGAATAACATTTTCGTCAAATGACACATGAAGTGATTCTTCAATTTTACTGATTCTCTTATTGAAAATACAATATGCCTTGCTACGCTCAGAATATCCTAAGAATATTCCAACAACCATACAACCACTTGAGTTACTTATTGAAGTTATTTCCCCAAAACAAACACTCACATAATTGACTAATACTTATTAAATTTTGTTTTAAGTTCTTAACCAATAAAACATCTGAAATAAGTGGTGAACTAGATATACCGTAATTGCTCACATCGCCTTTGCCGATGATATATCCTTTTGAATTATCTCCAAACGTGACAGTTCCTCCTTTTGAGTAAATGATATTTGTTAGCATTTCCTTGTCTCCTGTCATGTGTTTTGAGCAACCATTGTCCAGTATCCATTTTCCTCTCTTTTTGTTGAGTGAGACCTGCAAAAAATAATTTAAAAATTTCATTGGTACCCACTTCCTCCGTTAGGGTCCTAAGGGTTAAGTCTTAAGAAACCAAACCCAAGAAGGTTCAGGATCCTTTTTGAAAAAATAATTATCAATATAATGAACAAAATCTAAATTTTTTTAATATATTTATTCCTAATAAGAATATTATTTGTCTTTGGAATCCATATACTAATATTCCCTGAGAGTTTTTTCTTAGTAGAAATATTTATTTTACTACAAAAAATTTCTAGTTTAATATTAGAATTTTTTGAGCTGGATTTTGATTAAACTTTTTGATTATATCCGAGTCCTTTTTTATTAAAACTGGTTTGAAAGTTTTCTATTATTTTAGATAAATTCTCTCTTCCTTTGTTAAAATTGTTAACTTTTCTAGAAATGCTTTCTAACTTAATTTTTAAACTAGAATTTTCTAATTCTATAATTTTAACTTTAGTATTTAAATCATGATTCTCAGAAGCTAATAAATCGTTTTTATTCTTTTGAGGCTCGATTTCTTGACTCAACATAGATATTTGAGAATTTGCTACTGAAAGAGATTCTTGTTATTTTCTAATTTTGTTTTCTTAAATTTTTTCTCATCTTTTTAAAGATCTCTCTCAAATTCTGCTTTCTTTTTATCTTCGTTAGCTTGTTTGTACTTTCGCTTAAACATTTTCCTAGATTCTAAGATTTCAGTATTAATTTCTACTAATTCATCAAAATTAAAATCACTTACATCATTATCCTTAGCCTTGAAGCATACATTTGCTTGCTCACTGTCACTATCGCTGCCACTTTCAGAAGATAAATCCGAGTTGTCCCAAGTGACTGAAAATGCTCATCTCTTTGATTTTTCCTTTCTGCAATTTTTCTTCAATTCTGGACAATTCTTTTGATAATGTCCAGTCTTATGATAGTTAAAGCATTCTACTAGTGCAGGGTCAGGCTCTTTTGATGAATTATTTTTCACACTTTTGCTTTGACCTTTTCGGTATTTTAGAAAATTTCTAAAATTCTTTGCTACGAAAGCAATATCTTCTTCATCTGAATCGAAATCTTCTTTCTCAGCATGGAAAGCTAAAATTTTCTTATCTAGTACCTGTGCTTTCTTTGCCTGCAAATTTACTTCATAAGACATTAGATTACCGATCAAATCTTCTAGTTCATGGCAGAGAGATCATTAGCATCTTCGATTGCTAATACTTTTCTCTCCCATTTGTCTGTTATAAAGTTTAAACTTTTTGACACTATATCGAAATCAGAATATTTTTCCCCTAATCCTAACAAAGAGTGATAAATGTTTTAGAAACGTGAATACATATCATTTGTGGATTCATTTTCATTCATCTTAAAATTTTGAAACTGATTCTTAAGCATAGATATTTTGCTTTGTTTAACCTTGTTTGTTTCTTCATGAGTAATTTTGAGTGTTCTCCAGATTTCATATGCCATGTTGCACATACGAATCCGGTTAAACTCGTTTCTATCTAAAGCATAATGCAACATATTCATAGCCTTAGCATTGGCAATAGCCTTTGCTTTTTCATTTGTGGACCATTCAGTGTATAAACTAGTAGGTTGTGTGTACTCTTTTTGTGTAATGTTCCTTGCATCATAACTATTTGCTTGCATGTATATCCTCATTCGTGTAGCCTAATAACTACAATTCATGCCATTAAAAAAGGTGGTCTAGCAGTTGATTGACCTTCAGTATATCCGGTATTAAAGCTAGTACTAGTGTTATTATCCATATTGCCTAAATATCAAATAACGGTTTTACGGTTAAATGATGGCCTTGCTCTGATACCAATTGAAAATGATATATGTGTATGACTTAAGCAGGATCTATATGGATATAGCAGAAATGTAGATGATATACTAACTAGCTAACATACAATAGTTACGCAGGTAAAAAACTAAGCTTCAGAAATATGTCAAAAGTTAATGCAATAAGAAATGGCACGAGAAATTTTATACTGGTTTGGACTTCCTGCCCTATGTCCAGTCCCAAAGCTCCTCTTCGGAATTCACTATCACGCCCTCTCTTAACTCGAAGGAATAGGTCAGTACACCCGAGCCCCAACAATGATGCCTTTCGCCTGAGCAACTATACAGGACTTCAACAATTATAAGTGTTTTGACTTCTGCTTTGTGTTCTTGAATCAACATGGATAGTCAATGGCTTAAGTACACCGTTCCTATAATCTTATCCTTGAGTATGTGATTTTAATGTGAAGATTGAAGGAAGATTGTTGCTTGTTGAATCAAGATATATGAAATGTTATCAAGGATTCAACAAGTAACTTGAAATTGAGAGAGCTTTTTGTTTGCAATGAATATATAAGTGCAGTTTAGAAAATAGATAGAATAAAGAATAGTTCAGTGATTGTAAATCAAGTTTAAATTGTTTATATAATAGTTGAATGATAGCAATGCTTCATGAAGAGTTTTAACCAAAAGAAGCTTTTATTTCCTCTCAGGAATGAAGAGATTTCTCTTCATGAATAAAGGCAACCTTTCAGAAAATATATGCTGTTTCAAATCAGTTGACTGGTTAAAAAAGTATGAAATTGTATATATTTGAAAAATTCATAAACCAGCCGTTACTAGGGAAAAATTGCGTGACCAGTCGACTGGTTGGTTTTGGACCAGTCGACTTGTTCAGGAATTTTTGTCCAATCAGACTGTTTCATGTCATTTGAAATGTGTGTGTATATATATATTATGCTTATGTATAAAACCTTATCGCTATGACATGATTTCCAATGCACTTCTCATTGTTGACATTAATCAAAATCTTGTTTTCAACATGACATACTCTTTAACTGACATGCTTCCTTGCTTAAGTGCTAGAAACCTCTCCATCTTCATACTCTCTTCTGCCTGAGAAAGAAACTTCATCTCGAATCTCTATCGAAAATCATCCCAAGTATCAACTGGATGCCCTTCTTGCATCACTTCCCACCAGTACAAAGCCTCATCCTTAAACTGCCATGCAGCCAAATGTATCTTTCTGCGGTCGTCAACCTCTAAATGCCTAAACAAATTCTCTGTCTCTTTTAGCCAATTCTATGCTCCACAAAGCTTTCAGTTCCACGGAATAGTTTTCCTCCAAAAGCACATAAGTCATTGCATTTCTTAGAAAAATTTTACGCTCGTAGAGGAGGAGCAATGGCGGCTGTTGCTGAGGGAGGGGCGTCACCTCCGTTCACGCAAGATATTGTCCCCAACTTAGCCACCGTATAGGTGTGGGGTTTTGTTCCTCAAAAGGCCTCGGCGTTAGTAAGAGATGTGATCTACTATATAAGTACCCACTTCACACAGGCTTCCACGATGTGGGACTTAGGGGTATTACATTCTCCCCTCCTACAGAGCCCAACGTCCCCGTTGGCTCACAAACACCTCACCCAGGCGCTGCGGTCCACACAGGAGCCACAATTCCGGCTGGGTATTGGCTCTGATACCACTGTAACAACCCGCACCTCCGTTCACGCAAGATATTGTCCCCAACTTAGCCACCGTATAGGTGTGGGGTTTTGTTCCTCAAAAGGCCTCGGCGTTGGTAAGAGATGTGATCTACTATATAAGTACCCACTTCACACAGGCTTCCACGATGTGGGACTTAGGGGTATTACACGTAGCTTCAAGCTACCTACGGAACCAGGCCAGTATCTGGACGCCCTCGGGAAGATTCGGTTCGCCATACATGCTGAAAACAAAAGGAAAAGGGGTTCAAACAGAGAATCGAAAGATACTTTATATGGCTTTGGGGGAATATTTTATCTAAAAACAGACTTTAGTTGAAAATACTTTGCTTTTGAAAACGGTTTTCAAAACTTTTATCCGATCTTGTAACCTTCAGCTCTAATACCAAATGTAACACCCCGCGTCCGTTAATTTGACTCTTTATCAGAATGCATTAAGTTCCGTGAAGCATTGTAGGTAAATAGAAACAAAATCTCACAAGATATATATATATATATATAATAGCAGCGGAAATTTAAACTTTATTTTCTAATAGGAAACATGGTGGTCTCAAAAATCCAGTTAAAACATCAGACTAAAATACTGGAACAAAATTCATCAAATAAAAACATCTGTCTTGCGCTAAAAACCATTAGAGTACAGAAATGAAAAATCATAATCCTCATAAGTAACAATAGACAAGTAGTCAAAGCGATACATCAAAGCAGATTCAAATCCAAGCAAAAATAGAGGAGAGAATCATAATCAAGCCTGAGCGTTCCCACTCTAAGATCCTGGGGGTGAGGAAGAGAGAGAAAATAAAAAAAACGGGTCAGACATAAAGTCTGGCGAGTCCAGTGACTTTTAGCATATAAAGAAATAAAACCATCAAGATGGTACATAAACTGGATGAGGGATAACTGTAGAATAAAACGGGTATAAACAGGTTGGACAGGATAAACAGAATAAACAGGATGAACTATGATTCTCAATTACTTTATCTGAACTAAAACTAGTATACCGGATTAAGTGTTTTCCAGTTACTTAACAGAAACAAAATGATGCCAACAGAAACATAATGGTTGACGTAGGCGTACTTCTAGTAACGGGTTTCAACCCATACAGAAATAATAGGTACCTAAATAGAAATAATGGTTGTTACCCCAAACAAAAATAACATGTACCTAAACAGGACTAGATGTACCCTAATTACTACCCACAACGATTAGCTCCCTACCACATAAATATCCTGTGTTAGCCCCACAGTACGGTGTATTACTTCCTAAAGTGGCAACCACTAGAAGGACACATACCTATTTATAGGTGTTATGGCGTCTTATTTTCCTAGACAGACTGGACCCATGCAAGAACATGACCCGTTGGAACGCGCCATCAGAACACCCCATCTCAAATGAACCTCCTATAATTAGCTCACTAAGCGTGCCCTAACCCCTACCTAGTGCGGGGTCCCCGTTTAATACCAGAATTGGTTACTGACTAATATGGGTCCCACACAACAGATGACACAAGTCAAACCCTAAACTTGTGTCCCCAATCAACTAGGATTTCCATGGGTTAAGTCCTACAGGCTAACCCCCCACAAATTCAATAGGTTAAGTTTTACATGGGTTAACAGTGTTCATACAACCCCCACAGATTAACAATTTTACGTAACCCCTAATAGATTAACAAGTTTACTTAACATCAACAGATCAAATAGGTTACATAGGTGACATACAGTTTTATTAACATGTTCCACTTAATCTTTAAATTAAGCATATACATTTACATGTTCATACACCCTCAATTTCAATCATATTACACAATATAAGGTATGCCCCAAATTTTAGTCATATTCATTGTACAGGATATGCCCCCAAATAATCATTCCGAATTAATCCCAATTTCGTTCGTACGCGTATTTCAGTGATATTCGCCTAGGCTCGAAGGTAGCCTAGGTTATAAAAATTAAAAGGGAATGAGAGAGGAAGAAGAACATAAATGGGCATATATAACAGAAATAGGCACATAAATAGACATATAGTAATAACTGAATAACATAATAGGTGTATGGAAATTTACATGTCAATATAGCATATCTGTTTAGATATAAATCAGTTTCTTAATAGGCATAGGTTTAAATCCGGTATATTGACATATCAAGGTTAATGTTAAAATATTATATCAAAAAGTAATAAGAACTCACAGAGATTGGATCTAAAGAGCAGAGAATAATATGATGATATTGCAGAAGAGATTCTTGTATATGTATAGGCCGTTGTTGTAGAAGATAGTCTAATTCAATCCAAGCTGAGGGAGCATCTCCTTGTCTCCATTGTTTTAGGTGTATAAAACAATAGAAATATTGGCCTTTATATAGACTTTTACCAATGAATCTTGCTAAGAAACAAGTCCAGGTTTAGGAAATGAACCTAGCTGGATTTGGGGTGGGTCGACCCAGGGGTTGACCCTAGGGTCGACACACCCTTGAGTGGGTCGACCCAGGAGTCGACCCCTCTGGGGTGAGGGTCGACTCCCAATGGGTAAAAATCCCGCGTTGGTCCCCCGCCTTTGATTTTCAAACTATTTTGAAATTCTAGACTGATTTGTTTATATATATTTCCCTTATATGTATACAAACTTCTAACCTTAATACCTTCTTTATACGATGTCCATTTTACGCAAACTCGGGGTCTATTTGAAACAGAATTCCAAGACAAACACAACGTTATAGTTCATTTTACTTAGGTCCCAATACTAAATTAAGTATTCTTTAGTTTATTAATATTCTTTAAAATTACGAGGTGTTACACCCACTAAGTTTAAATGTACCACACAACTTGATTTTAAAGTCAAAATCATTTCGAAAGAAAAGGATAACTATAAGACCAAATCCATACATAAATACAGATGATTTTTACCTTATGATAATCCAAAACATTTTTGAAATCATATCTTTTCTGATATTATAATAATGTCTAAATACAAATCAATAACAATCTAGCAGAACGCTTGCATCTCACGCTCTACATATATAGTATACAATCAAAACCGCGGGCGCTTATTGGAGAATGGATCTCCATGGCAAGATATGGGAAACCACCTTTCCGACTGTGTATCTCTAGAGAGGAATGCATGGGTTCAACAAGAACATCTTGCAAAGCAGACTAAACATGATCGGCCCCTCACTTCACTTGAGAGTACCAAATGTATTGTCACCTTACGGTTGCTAGCAACGTAACCATTCCCAGGAGATACAGAAGCGAAAGAAGAACAAATATGAATATGCTCTAGATGAAGACAATACACCGTTTTGATGGGTGCGACCCACATAGCCATGCGACCTACCCGATTTTTACCATTTCCCGGTTGATGAGGCTCGATGTCATTATTTATTTATTTATTTTTATTAATTAAGAACATCTGGCCACCATTCACTTTGAATGTCACATTGTCAGATCCGCTAGAAAATCACTAATTGACGTCTACAAAACTACTCTAGTTATTAGGCTAGAGAAAAGCCTTTTCTCTGCCATCAACTATGGTACGTTTAAAGAAATCAACGTACGTAATTCTTTTGGAAACACTCCATCATACATCCATCCATACAAGCCATCCAGGAACAGGATGACCCGAAGACACACTCCTACTACATCCTAGGTATCACCCTATGGATCAATAGCGAGTAGTTCTTGCAATTCGAAGATTTCAATCACGACAGAATCACTACCAAAATATCTCCGAGAGCTTACCAGGGAAATTCAACAAATAGTACTTCCGCTCATGAAGATCAACGATCTTCAATTGCACCATCTTTAATCATCACCTTCCACGTACATGCTGGTTTGGAATGGTTTTTGAATATAAATTCAATCCCGGTCTTTCCGTACCAACAATCGTATTGGTCAGATTTGATAGTCGGTTATTTAACAATCAAATAAATAATCATGAGAACGAAATGAGTTTACTGATTCAGTACTCGGCATTACTTGGCCTCTTTAATTAAAAATAATTAACGACGATTAATTTAAAACTCTTAAATATTTAAATATTACGAGTATAAATTTTCAATCCTTATCTAACGTAAGATTATTTCAAACTATTATATTCAAATACTTAGGAAAATATCCTGTAATCATTTTCAATTTTATATCTTATTATCCTTTCCAAAACATTTGCGACATCATTACTCATTATCTATAATTGGAAATCAATTCATGTTATTATTCGTAAACAACGATAAGAAATCTCTTTGTTTCGTTATTTGAAAATCATAACCAACCTTTATTGCTTTAGAATAAACCCATTCCAAACTCCATTTTTCATTTCCTTCTACGTTGAAATGTCGTTATAATTTCACACAATCTCCTTTTATTTCCTTTACTTCAGGAATATAATTACATATAATATATTCTCAAATCTTCTCATTCCCGCTACTTCGGAAATCTCATTATACATTCTCAAATCTTTTTACTTAATGTTGCGTTCTTATTACTCATATGGAAATAATAAATTATTCTTAGCCTATTACCCATTACAAACTAATATCATTCTCAGATAATCCTGAAGTCATTCAAGTTGAGATATGTATTTACCTCCCTGACCTTGATCAACAACATTCTTATCTTAAGATAAATATGATTTGTGGTTCAAAAACCAATATTGATTCTAATATCAAACCAAATCTCATTTTACTATGATTTTATAATCCATTTTTATATTTTGAAATTTTCCTTTTCAAATACCACTATTATTACTTAATTTGGGATTATGTAAATGCTTATTTAAACATCCCCTTTTTACTTTAAATTCCTTTAATCAATTTATGTTATAACACGGATTTTTATTACAAATCTTATTCTCAAATCCTTTACCCCATGCCATTTCGAAAATCACCTTTTTCCAATCCATTTAACCATTTCCCTTTTGAGAATCTTATTTCAAGTCCATCCATTTTGCTTAACTCCATTACTAAACAGCGTTTTTAAAAATTTAACACTTCAACTCCACAACTCTTTTATAAATCTAGTTTATAAAATTCAGGTTTAATATAAACCCTTTTTATCTCGATTTCCTTTTTCTTACATCAAATATTAAGTAAAAATTTAATTAGAGATATCTTACTTGCTTAAAAATCCTTTTTATAACTTCGTTATAAAAACTTGGGTTTTGATATAAAACCTGTTCATTAACTCCTTTCACAATTCAATTAGATTTCATTTCAGCTACACTTAAATTATTATTAATTTACTTCATCATTAACTGCTGTAGGGGTAGTCAACTTCTTTACTAAGTAAGTAAATAGTAATTTCTTTTCTAATTAAAAAAAGATCGTTAAAATATTTCATTAAATTAATTCAAAACAAATTAATTTAATAATCAATCCTTGTTACGACGGTTAACTTAGTCAACTCAAAATATAGTTATCTCGTTAACCAAATTCAATTGGTCCTTCCTTTAAATTAATAAATAATATAATTAATTTAAATATCTTCATTTAATTGTTTCTTAAAAACAATTATTCAAAACTTAATCGTTAGGTTAATTTCTGCTCATTTACTTATAAAATCTTATTAATAAAAGAATTTTCTTTATAATATCATCTAATAATTACTTATGAATTTAAATAATAAATATTAAATATTTAATTTCTTTTAATGAACTTTTATTCCAAATACTGATTTAAAAAATCTATCTTTAGTTATAAATAAATTTTATAACTTCATTTCTGGCGATTTACGTGACGGTAAATTAATATTTAGAAAACGATTGATTTATAGGCCATATACTACCGATTATTCAACCAATATTGCCCATTGGTTAAAACAAAACAAATATTGAATTTCCAGTCAACGATCAACAACCAAATCAATCATCTAATCAGAACAGTTCAAATAATGATAATATGAGAATAAATAACATCTATTTGAGGAATCCAGTTGTATCCCTCCAACCTGTTCTTCCCTACATCCAAATAGGTTTCTCAAACAAATTCATTCAACCGGTTATTTCTATAACAGTAAATAATGACTATTTAACATCAACCAATTCATTTAACATTAACAAAACAATTCAAACAACTCGTTAAATTTAACATGTTTATTTTATAAACATGACCAATAAGGGAAATTACATCCATTGGGTCCAATCATTAGAGTAACGATTTGGGTTTTCGCTAAAATTAAACAACGTGTACAACCATAACACGCAATATAAAACCCGACTATGATTCTGTTGTCGATGACTCGTTTTAACTAAATTAAACAGTTGTTTAGTTTATTTAAAAATTCTGCTTGATTCCAATTCGTCCAGTTATGTTCCATGACGTAGTGTTCGTCGATGCGAATCCAACATCTCTTGAATCGTCCAATTCTGATCATATATGGATATGTTATCAATATTTAAAGTTAACCATTTTCATTAATGAATTAATTATTAATTAACTATTTATAAAAAGTAGGTAAGTTAATAATCCGATAATCAGGCTGGTACCCTTTTGCTTCCTCATTGCTTTGTTTCTTAGCTGATCTGCATTTGTCATAGCATTTAAAAATCATATCATTAACTAAAATATTTATTGATATTTAAATGTTAACATTTATTTAAATATTTAGTTAATTCTTAACCACTTTTAAGGTGTAAACTAATTACATTTACTTCTGAAACAATCAGGTATGTAAATACATACTTCCTTGTCTTGGCATATTTCTGAACTCAATATCAACCACGCATGGTTCCCTGCAAATGTTCAAAAACATGGTAAATAACCAACGAAATCTAAATTTTAAAATTAATACATTTTAGTTACTTTTAATTAACATGTCTATTACTTGGTTTAAATATACTCAGGTGGATCACTTCACGAATACAAAGTACGCCAACTTCTCTGTACTATACACGCTTTTCTTCATTCACTCTATTCAAATCTGATCACCTACATGAGTTATAAGTTAATATTTAACTTTAAATAATTAACCATCACTTAAATAAGTTTTAATCATAATTATTTACTTAGTTAGGAACAACAGAATAACACTTTCCCTTGCAAGCTTCGTCCCCCTTCGTTTCAGTTCCTCACGGTTTTTGTGCCCTTCAGCATGAAACATTACGCGACTTTAACCCCAATCACTGCTGTCGCACTTCCATCAGCTCGACCAGTGCATCATTAGACTCCGGGGAGTCGTGCGCCCAAGCCAGCGCCCACAGTACCGTCACTCCCAGGTCATCCATTCGAGATAAAATGGAGGAAGAAAAGTGGAATGTTTCAGCCTATAATTACAGTAGATGGCAGCTCAGAACTTGCGTTGACTACAAAAGAGAATTTGACCAAAGATTAGGTTTCTACGTTGGTACATATATATGGCTTGCGGGAAGGAAAATAGTATTAATATATTACAACAAAACTTACCCATGAAGTATCGTGTTAAAATAGCCATGTACGATCTCCGATCGAGATGAAACTTCTAATGCTAGCATAAAAAAATATTCCGGACACGATGGGACATGTTTCGTCGAATTCCGAGATCATTTGTAATAATCCCTTTATAATTCATAGGGGAAAAAATCATGCATTTACATTTCTCATGATCATAAAATAAATCCAATCAACTTGAAACTTTGAAATTTTACTTGTCCTTTACCTTACGGATGCAATGAAATTTGTTTCGTTAAAATCGGAGTTCATTTGGCCAGTCGTTTATTCCTTTAAAGTTACCCCTGTCTAAATTGGCTAAAATAATATAAACGATTAAATAAAAACAGAGGCATTTACGGCTACCGAAATCACAGACGGCATCGGTTTGCCATGAAATTTAATTTCCAACAATAATTTAACGTTACAGTTCCAATAAAACTAATTTATCGAAAACCGAGATTGTTTGGATAAATATGAATAAATCCCCAAATAATTCAATTAAATAATAATAAATTATTATTATCGTAAATATCCAAATAAAATTATCATATAGCTTCATATATAAATAAATATGGATTATACAACTCAACATTAACCGTTTCGGGTTAAACGATATCCAAACTATATTAAAACCCTTTGTAATTTATTAAATAAACATTATGTTTGTTAACGAATTCCATAGCAACTATTTGAAAATTTGAATTGAACATAACTAACAATCTATAACATGAAATCTGGATTTTTCTCTTTCATTAGAAAATTATCATCAACAAGATTCAAACGTTTCTTGTTTCACAGAAATCTGACTTAAAACGAATTCTGTATATTCAGTTGAGGTTTAAAACTCAATATTACGAACTACCGCGCTATTTCGAGCTCGTTTTAAATTAAATATAAACATTCAAATTCGTTTTTATAAATGAATTAAATATTTGAAATACATTAATATTTCAAATATATTATTTAAAAAAATAAAATAATTTAAATATCTGACTACCAAAAGTACGGGACATTACAACATTGTAACAACAAAATCGATTAAGTATTCAAAAGGAAATAAAAATTAAGACAACTAGCATAAATTACAAAGCATAGCTGAGGAATACTGATCTGTGACAACTCCTAACATTTTTTTCCGTCTAACAATGGTGGCCAAGGTACAATTTAATGCTAAGAAAGAGAAGATGTGAGATCCATTAAATTTTGCCAATATATATGTAGCTATTTTGCGTTAAATTTGGACATGTTAAAAGTAGGAAGAAATTAAATATTCGTGTAAAAAAATGGACAGTACAAAAATATGAACATACATATGATGTTAATTAAAATAAGAATAATTTGTTTGTCAAAGTGAACATGTATTTGGTGACTAAGATGTATATTTGGTCATTAAGTGAATCGGCTGCAACAACCAAAAAGCATCAATTTTTTTTACATTTAGTGCATATATTTGCCAATCAGATAACCTAAGCATATGGCCTTTCTGTTATAGATACAAAAAACTAATTGCATTATCAAAATATTTTGTAGGAACACTACTGAATTCAATAAAGAAATTACATAAAATTGCATGCATGCCAGTACTAAATGGCCAGTTATAACATAAAACTACATGCATTCTAGTACTAAATGGTCAGTTATAACATAAACAACTCCTAACATTGTTTTCCATCTAGCGAGGATGGATAGAAACAATTAAATGCTAATAAAGGTAAACAAGCCTGTTATCAAATTAAATGCTAATGACGGCAGACAGGAGTGTTATTGAATCTGGCAAACATGTTTTTGGCCTTTTTGAACTACTTGTACCTTCTTTTGAAACAGCTTGCATTTTCCTGGTTTTATTTTGATTGGCCAATTAATATGAATGAAACACAAATGGCATGTTGAACTAATAATTTAGTAGCGCCTTTATTTAGCCATTTTGGTATCCTTTGCATGTGAGATGTATGATTGAAGCCGAAGTTTACAAGAAGAGTACAAATTCTAAACTAAAAGTGCAAACAACAATGGTTAAACAATTTAGTTTAGACATCAACATGTACATATCAATTACAACAAATTTAAAATTATTTATGTTTATTACATAATAGTAAATGAAATGGATATCCGTTGTGTATATATAAAATGCTGATGTTTGAAAAAAAAACAGTAAACGGTTATATAAAAAAACTAAAGTGAAATGAAGTTTTGATGATATTACCTTGTTAAATACATCAATGGCACATAGAGGATACCTAGTTTAGTCAAAATGCCATAATCTGCCGTACTAAGCAAATTCACTACTTCTTCTAACATTTATTCATAATCGTACCATAAGCAGAAAACCATAAATAAAATAAACTGACTATAACAATGAAGTAATAAATCAAGAGTCGCTGTAAGAGAAGTGAAAATTAGACGAATAAAATAAGAAATCACATAGCAGATTTATAACGTAAGATCAAATCAGAGTACTCATAGTTTAGTTCGCAAGCCCAGATCGTTGACCAAGAGCATCGAAAGATTCAGAGCATCAATGATTAAAACCAAAGAAATCGATTTTGAAGACATGATTTGGGGAAGCGGTTTTGATTTGGAGAAACGGGAGGGACGCCATTTTTTTGGTTTGGGAAGTTGTTTTCATTTCAGCTGAAATGAAAAAGTAAGGAGGGAGGAACAAAAAAATAAAAAGGAGAAGGGAAAAATATCATGCCATTTTGATACGGCTCAAAGCCGTGTCATATGAACTTATACGAAGTTTGGACGATCTACGGGTTCTGGTAGAGAATCATCATAAACATTACTATCTGCTTAGCTTCAGCTTCGCTACCTAGCTATTTCACTAGCTTTAACTTAACAAGACGTATTTTAGGAGTCGGGGGAGGTGTGGATTTATTGAGCTATAGCAAATGATATTTGATATGGCTACGAGCTATATCAAATTTAGTACGGCTTTAAGTCATATTAAATCTCTGCATCCTACTGTGCCAAATTTGTTATAATGGTGTAGTGAATGTTCATCAAAAGGAAGAAAAGAGGATTCAAACAAAGTTGTGTAGGTTAAAATTCTGCTATCAGTACTTTCATCATCATTTAGGAGTCAAAGCAATTTCTCTTCAGAATCAAGTGCATGCCAAGAAATTTGTTAAAGTTCATTGCTGCAACAAGTTTCCTGAAGAAAAACTAGTGAAAAACAAGAAAACCATTACAAAGCAAATCTTTCTTTTTAAAAAATCAGTATCAAGTCTGAGCCATCCAAATCCCTCAGAAGCTGATTTCTTCATCAAGATTGGTTGCTTTGGATATTCTTAACATCACACTTCTCATAAGAAAGTATTTACCTATAGGTTAGCATGTCTCTCTACGTTCTATTACTCTTTGTTGCCCACTATTTTTAATGGTTAGAGATAATCAATCAGAGACTGCTCATGTTGAATCATCATTGTAATGGCCCGCAAATCCTTACTATCTGAGTTGACTAAATACCAAACACGTCCAACCCAAATAACAAAGAATTACAAGTCATTAGGTTAAAGAAATAGATACAGATAGAAGATAGAACAAAAGAGAACATTAGAAACTCACAGTGGAATGAACAAAATATAATATCATATATCATAACTTTGAAACTCAAATCTGTATTGTATATACATACCATATCAGAGTACAACACGTACACATCGCAGTGGAAATAGCTCTAAATAACTAATGGTGAAGCCTCCTGCTTCAAGCTCCTCCAAGTATATCTGTAAAAGCTTGAAACACTTGACTGCCTGTACCAATTTGTGCACCCAAGAGTTTAGGGTAAAACAAACAAAATAAACACTGGGTCGATCATGGGACTGGTGTGAGTAAACTCCAACCATATTGTTGAACTTTGAGAAAAAACTTTTGAAAGAAAGGGACAATAGTAAGACCAGCCCACACATAAACATGGATAGTTTTTTCCTTACTATAAACCCAAAACATTTTTGATATGAAAACCAGTGATATTATAATAATGTATAATAAAATAAATAACCATCTAGTAGAACGCTTGAATCTCACGCCCTACATACATAGTATAAAATCAAAAACTGCAGGGCGCTTATTGGAGATTGGATTCCAACTATGACAAGGCAAAGGACCACCTTCCGATCAGTGTACTTTAGAATGGAAACACTGGGGTTCAACCAGAACATCTTGCAACCCGACCACACATGATCGGTTACTCATTTAGCTTGAGAAAATTGAATGTAGTATCACCCATGGTTGCTGGCCATCCAACCATAATCCGTAAGATACAGAATCGAAAGAAGAATAAATGAATTTTCTCTAGATCGGTGACAATACACCCTGCTTGGGTATTACCCAACTAGTCATGCTACCTGCCCGATTTTTGTTATTTGCCGGTTGATGAAGCTTGAGGCTACATTTCCTTCTTAGAACATCTGGCCACCATTCACTTGAATGCCACATCTTCAAAACCCGTCAAATCACTAGTTGGTCTTCCAAAAAATATTACTAGTATAAAAGCTAAGAAAAAGAAATTCCTCCGCCATTAAACTTAATAACTTGAAAGATCGTCTTGTGCGATCTGTTAGGCATACTCTATCAGACATTCGTCCATACAAGTTGTCATGGGACATGACAAACCAAAGACACTATCATGTAAACAAAACAATCCTTTCATTTTACTACGTCTTCAATTTTCTTCAATATAATCTAATTCGCAACGCCTATGCCTATACGGAGTGGTTTTCGGATAATAAATCCAATCCGTCTCTCCGTTTTGACAATGATGGTCAAAAAATCTTTGAAAGCTAGTGATTTAATTATCAAAGGAAAACAACATCCATCAAACAATCACTGACCCTTTCTAATATTTCATTAATTGAATCACTTACCAAATTCCTTTCGATATTCTATATATATATTGATATATTGATTTCAAGTTATCCAAAAAATTTAAAAATATTCTAACTCCTTAAAATTTTGCCAGCATCTCCTTTATACGGCTCAATCGGTACAACCACAACTCGCCTCTCTAGGCCCTTTCCATTCGAAAATAAAATAAAAAAGCCAAGCGGCTTTCCCAATAGGCTCATAAAATCTCATATCAAATTTAAACATGTACCTTTTTGTTGGGCACTCAAGTTATAATCTTCATTGTCTTCATTTTGTACCTTAATTAGCTCTCTGCCCAATGCGCTTTGATTTGAACATATCATGTTCAAATATAATTTAATTCACTTATGCACAAGTCAAATTCCATATCAAATTCGGTTTTCCTGTTCGATTTCGAATTTGCATTCACAAATCTTATTTACTTAACAGGGTTAAGTTTGATTCAAAACTTCTTTAACACATTACTTTTAAAATTAGTTAACTTCACTCGATAATTAAAAATCTGATTTTTGTTTCAAAAATCACTTCATTAATTCCCCTTTAGTTCATATTTATTTTATAACTCAAATCTGGATTTTTTTGATCGAAATTCAGATTTTTATTCACTTAGAAATCCTTTAATTCCATTTAATAAACTGTTATGGTATTAAAACGAGTATAGCTCAGTTTTTCTGAAAATTTGATTTTGACATAACTCAAAATCTATAAGATGAAATCCAGTTTTTTCTCTTCCATTAGAAAACTATTATTCAATAAGTTCGGGCATTTCTTGTTTTAATCAGTTCTGACTTATATTGAGTTTTATAAACCCAATTGAAGTTTGAATCATCAAATTACGAACTACTGTACTGCGGCGAGTTCATTTTTAATTAAATTATAAACGTTAAACTTTGTTATAAACGAATTTCAATTTAACTTCTTCGACAAATTAATATAAATTAAACCGTTCTTCCAAATCTTACTTATATTTAAAACCCAATTTCTATACTAAATTTCCATTTCCTGTGTAAATAAAATATTTATAAGATTTGATATAATCAAATTCAATTTATAAATCTCTTAGATTTACCTCAATTCAATATAGATTCCGAAGGTCCGAATATATTCATCATTTCCCTTGAAAATGATTCCCAATCCCTTTTAAAATCCATACTTGAATTTAAGTTTATAAATTATCTAATGATAATTGTTAACCGACTTTTTGGTCCGGTTCCCAAAAGTACCCAAGACACGCTAGACTAGACGCATCGCGTGGAACTAAAGCCGAAAAGGATGCTTAGGAGCGAAGGAAACAGAATGAAGAGGGATCGCGCCAACAGAGACCTCGCGGCACCCCAAACACATTTCCGAACCAAGACCTCAAATCCCTAAGACTCATAAGCCTGGATCTCAAGCTACATAAACACCTATTCATGCATCCTTTGCGTACCTCATAAAGCGAACTTGTACCCCCGGGAGGTGCGAATTTTGCACCCCCTAGGGGTGCGAAATTGGCACCCAACAAGGTGCGAAATTCGCACCCAACAGGGGTGCGAAATTCGTACCCTAGGGTGCGAATTTTGCACCCCAGGAGGTACGAATTTTGCACCTCCATAGGGCTCGAATCTCGCACCCACGAGGTGCGAAATTTCGCACCCTAGGCTCGGGTGCAAATTTCCAGCGTGCGCAGGCTTCAGGTGTGAAATTTACGGGTGTGCAGGCTCCTGGTGCAAAATTCTGGATGTGATCCCCCATTTCTACCTACTCCCACCTGCTCTCTCTCCTATAAATACCCCATGACTTCACACATGAAAGGGGTTGGAATATGTGAGCTCTAGACCTCTAGAGAGCTACTTTAATGGCATCTCCTATTTGAGGAATAATAAGGGCGAAATTGTCTTTTTCCTAGTATATTAAATATATGATAATTATGACATCATATATGAAAATGATGACATCATGTCTTAGAGGTGACATCATGTCTTAGAGGTGACATCATATAGTCTTAGAGATGACATCATATACCTTAAAGATGACATCATATAGCATTGGGATGAATGTAATGAAATGTCATAAGATGGTCTTGACCTTGTAACCTTTTGTGATCAATAATATTCCAACAATGCTTCAAAGTGGACGTAGGCCCCTCACGAGGCCGAACCACTATAAATCTCTTGTATTATTTACTGCTTTCTGCTCTTGTCTATTCGACCAAATTAATTATTCCAAGTAATTGGAATCTTTGGTGTTTATAACATTTTTTGCTGTCAACATTTGGTGCTTTCATTGAGAAAAACTCGGATTTGCGCCTTTGTTGCACGTTGTCATCTCGACCCTCGACGAGCTTGAGGTTCCTTCCTAAACCTGGCATCGAGTCCGCTCACGATGACAAAGCGACCAAAGAACGCAATGGTCAGCTCTTTAGCCGCAGCCGAGTCGGATACGTCCCAGCAACCTCAACCGGCGGACAACCTGGCCACTAATGAAACCGTCCCTCCTATTGTGGACCCCTAAGCACCCGCAACACAAACTCAAATCCGCGCGCTTAATGAAAAATATGAGAACACAGCGGTCGAGCTTAATTGCAACAGCTTCAAGAAAGTCAGCGCATCGTTGCTCGACTTCAATTAACTCAGAACAACGCTCGACCCCGACCAACTATCTCGGAAACTCCTCTTCCGAGTCGAGGGGCCTGCATCAAAGGAGGACGTTTAGCCTCATCAACAATGTCGCCACCTGCACCAATGCCCTCGACAACGGTAATGGCCATGGCTACGCCAACGACAACCGAAATGTGAACGGCGACCGAACTACTGTCACATATAGCGAGGGGGCACAGTACCGAGACCACCCTCGCTTGACCATCAATGATGGACCAGATCCTGCTATCCAACCTCTTCCTCGATACAACACGATGATCACTAATCAGGATGATGGGCGCGCTATTCCAACGGCCCGCGGTCCTCCAGAACCTGGACCGCATCACCCTGCTTCACCTCACCGTCAACACCTGGACCCGACCATAGATGTTGAGGACATGGAGGAAGACGATCCTAACGTCCATCATAGAAGACGCCCTCGCAACCGAACTCCGGAACCTCGCCAAACCCATGGGTCCCAATGGCAGATCCCCATCCAACTTACCTTCCCGATATGGTCCGAAGAATTATGAGGGAAATGCGAGGAAATGTGCGCGATTCATGGGAAGCGCACATTAGGCGTAACCACTTCACAAGAAGGGTAAATGAATCTGAATAGCCGCGATGCTTCAGCATGCCGCAAATGCCGCTCTACGACGGCACCATTGATCCCTGTGCCTTCCTAAATCAATATGAATGTCAAGTGTACTCAAGCCGGAGGAACGATCCAGTCAAATGCAAGTGTTTCCCAGTCTTCTTATCAGGAACTGCTTTGTTATGGTTCTCACGCCTCTCGCTTGATTCCATTAACAACTTCGGCCAGTGAGCGACACAATTGGTCAAGCAATTCAAAATGCATATACCAATTCCAAATAATGCCCTCACTCTTTCCAACTTATACCAAGAGCCCGCAAAGTCGCTCAAAAGCTACCTCTCCATGTTCAACATTGCCCTCGTCGAGGTCGAGGATCCAGATCCTTGCACCGTACCCTTTCAATTAGCCAAAGGTGTCCTCTTACTTTCGAATTCGGGGGCATGGATCGATCGCAAGCAGCCAAAAAGCCTTGACGCCTTCTATCAGAAGGTGGATCAAAAATTATGCCAAGAGGAGGCAAGACGCCACCAGCTCTCAGCTACCAGTCGCCCCAACGACTCTCAAGCAGACATTGAAAATAGCAACCTCCGAATAAATAAAGTAGGAGAGCCCTTTGATTAGAACAAGGGGGAAAATCCTAACAGGCAAAGACCGAACAATGGTAGACAAGGTGGCTGGAACAACGATCAAGCCCCGACTGAGCCAAGAATGCCCGGCGCTTATCGAGCCTTCGAGACATACACCCACTAAACAAGGATCTAGAAACGATCTACTTCGAGACATGCAACACTTTGCTATTTAAGAAGCCACACACTACGGAATCAACCAACCTTGAGAAAAATATTGGAAGGCACAACCGATACCATGACCATAATACCAATGAGTGTCGCCATCTGAGGGATGCGATCGAACAACTTATCCCTGAGAAGTGACTGGAGCAATATGTCCACGAACCTTTTACCCTTGAAGCCTATTCAAAGCCTCAGGCACAAGCGCCTCAAGCAACCGCCAAGGCAGCTTCAGGTCCATCTAACCTAAGGCGTGGGATCGTAATCAACACCATATGTGGCGGACCTTATCCCACACATGACAACTTCCGAAATATGCAAGAGTATGTTAGTTCAATAAAGCATGCTACTTATGAAACTTGCTCCGAGCCCAATGAATCCGTCCTAGCCAAGATCCAAAAGACCAAGCGGGACGACATCATTTTCCGCATAAGAGACTCTGCTGGGGTGGAAATCCCAACCACCGATGCACTAGTTATCCCAGCTCAGATCCGTGCCACTTCTGTCAAAAAGGTGTTAATCGATTCCGAAAGCTCAGTCAACATCATTTTCAAAGTTGCTTAAATGATATTAGAAACAAATGACTTGAAGCCGTGCTGTGCCACGATCCACAGCTTCAATGTATCTTCTGGTTTCCCAGTGGGAATGGTCGATTTACCTATGGAGCTAGGCGAGGGGGATCAAAGCCGGGTCCGAATCCTCACTTTCGTGGTTATAAACATCGATTCCCCCTACAACGCTTTCCTGGGCGCCTTTTCTCATAGAGTTTCGGGTCTATATATCACCATGGTCTCTCCTAATGAAATATCTGATAGAAAACGGGATTGGAACAGTCAAAGGCAACCAAGTAAGCTCCAGAGAGTGTTATGCAATAGAATGGAAGAATGCACGCAACAAGGACAAGGGAAAAGCAGTGCCTACGCCTTCTTATGCCAAGACTATTTCAGCATGACAATCAGTGAAGTTTGGGCCTCAGCTCAGGCGCCACTGTCGTCTTTCCGCAGACCTCGACCCATGGAAGGACGAAGAGCCCGAGCAAGAGAGAGCTACCCCAGTCGAATCTACAGTGGAAAATCCCATTAATCACGATGATCCATCAAGGGGGTTGAAGATAGGATCACAACTCCATCCTGCAATGAAAGAAGATCTTGTAGATTTCTTGAAGGTGAATTTGGATGTGTTCGCATGGACTCACTCCAATATGAGAGGCATCGGCCCTGCAATCACATGCCATTGTCTAAGCATCGATCCCACGATGCCTCCGATCAAGCAGAAGCGACGCTTCTCGGCACCCGAAAGATCCAAAGCACTCACGAAGAGGTAGACCGTCTACTCAACAACAACTTTATTAGCGAACTCGACTACCCTGAATGGGTCTCCAATCCGGTCTTGGTCAAAAAATCCAAAGATAAATGGCGAACGTGCGTCGACTTCTCTGATTTAAACAAGGCATGCCCAAAGGACAACTATCCACTCCCAAAGATCGACCGACTTGTTGGTTCAACCGCCGAATACAAACTACTATCCTTCATGGACGCCTGCTCAGGATACAACCAGTTCCTAATGAACCTTCGCGACCAGGATCACACCTCCTTCATAGGGGACCTCGGACTTTACTGCTATCACGCCATGCCCTTCGGCCTCAAAAATGCCAGTGCTACTTATCAGCGAATGGTTAATCGACTCTTTAAAACCAAATTGGAAAGTCCATGGAGGTGTACGTGGACGACATGTTAGTAAAATCTAAAGTATCAAGTGGTCACGTCTACAACCTCTCTGAAATGTTCGATATCCTCCGTTGGCACGACATGAAACTCATCCCCTTGAAATGCTCCTTTGGAGTCGCTTCAGGAAATTTTTTGGGTTTCATCTTCAACTCCCGGGGAATCAAAGTCAATCCATAAAAAATCCAAGAAATTTGAGACATCAAAATCCCAAAGAAAATAAAGGATGTCCAAAGTTTAAATGGAAAGGTCGACGCTTTAAGTCGGTTCATATCTACGGCCATCAACAAGTGTATTCCTTTCTTCGATCTACTTCAAATAGGGAAACACAATTTCGAGTGGACCCCAGAATGCATTTATGTATTCAGAGAACTTCTGGATCACTTAGAGAGACCACCTATCTTATCTAAGCCCGTAGTCCATGAGGACTTCTACATTTATTTCTACGCAGGCAATCAACTCGGCGTTAATCCGCCTCGAGGACCGCATCCAACGGCCCGTCTACTACATAAGAAAACGATTGGCAGGGGCAGATAAGAATTACCCGAAGCTGGAAAACCTGGCATTCTGCTTGCTCATTTCCTCTTGGAAATTTCGGCCATAATTCCAGTCTTGTCCTATAAAGGTTTTCACCGATCAGCCACTACGATCGGTCCTGCAGTGGCCCGAAGCGTCTAGACGGTTAGTGAAGTGGAGTATGAAGCTGAGCCAATTTGAGATAACATTCATTCCCCACCAAGCCCTCCTCGGCCAAGCTCTCGCTGGCTTCATAGTAGAGTTCACTACCCCCGAGGAAACCCCGATAGAGAACACAGAAGCTCCCGGTATTCAATGGAAATTGTTCGTGGACGGGTCCTCCAACAACAAATGCTCTGGGACCGGAGTCGTGTTCATTACCCCCGAGGAACGCCTGACATGCTGCGCGCGGAAACTGAATTTTCAACTACCAATAATGACGCAGAATATGAGGCCTTGATTACCGGACTTAGGATCGCGATCGATCTCAAACTGAAGACAATCCAAATCTTTTCCGATTCACAACTCATCGTGCGTCAAGTACAAGAGGAATATCAAGCTAAGGGGGAACCACTCGCCCTGTACCTAACCAAGGTTCGGGAATTACTTACTTACCTCGATCATTTCGTCATCAATCACATACCCCGAGAACAGAATGAAAAAGCAGATTCACTATCCAAACTAGCAAGCTCCGAGGATCCGCAACTCTTGGGATTCGCCTCCATCGAAGTTCTCAACTCCCCTAGTATTAAGCAAAATTCAGATAAAGGAGGCCATGAATGCCGAACCCAAACCTGAATCTTGGATGACACCAATCAAGAATTACCTATAGCACGGGACCCTTCCGAGGAGCTATAAGGAAAGACAAGCGCTCATCTGCCAATCGGTTCGCTATCTTCTTATGGATGGGGTGATCTACCGCAGAGCTTTCTCTATCCCATTGCTTAGATGTGTAGCTCATCATGACGCCACCAATGTCTTAACCGATGTACATGAAGGGGAGTGCGGTGACCATACGGGAGGGTAAATACTGGCTAGAAAAACACTTAGACACGGTTATTATTGGCCCACGCTCGATCAAGACGCTGCAGACTATGATTGTAAGTGCGACAAGTGCCAGCGTTTCTCAAAATCCCGAGAGCCCCGTCTATAGAGATAACACAAATGATCAGCCCATGGCCATTCGCCATGTGGGGAATCGACATCAGTGGAACTCTCCCAATGGCCAGAGGCGAGGCACGATACGCCATCATCGCAGCTGATTATTTTACCAAATGGGCAGAGGCCAAGGCTTTCGCCACAATCACCACCAAGAAGATGATCAACTTCATTGTACGCAACATCATTACTCGATATAGGATCCCTCAAGCTATCATCTCTAATAACGACACTCAATTCAAGAGCGCCAAATTCAAAGCCTTCTGCCAGCGGCTCAGCATCGAAAAGATATTCTCGACAGTGGCTCATCCTCAAGCCAATGGGCAGGTTGAAGCAGTTAACAAAGTCATTAAGCCCGTCATCAAGAAGGGCCTGGAAAAGGCTGGGGGCATGTCGGCGGACGAACTTCTACTAGCCCTATGGGCATACTGAACCACCCATAAGACAGCAACCAGACATACTCCCTTCGCCCTTGCATACGGATCAGAAGCCGTCATTCCCATCGAGCTCAAGCTTCCATCTCATTGAGTCACCTATTTTGATCCAAAAAAAAACAAGATTTACTTTTAGGGTCACTTGACTTGCTGGAAGAAAAAAGGAACGAAGCTGATCTCCGAGCTGCTGCCCTACGGCAACGAGTCGCCTGATACTTCAATTCTAGGGTCCGTCATAAGGACCACAACGCCGGAGACGTCATCCTAAAGTGGATCTTTCCTCCAACAATAGGCCTCGCTCCTCATTGGAAAGGTCCGTACTTCATACAACAAGCTCAGTAATGGATCTTTCAAATCCGCGACCATGGACGAAGCTGAACTCCCAAGGGCATGGAACAGTGAACATCTCCGCCGCTACTTTACATAACTTAGTGCACAGCTATTTTATGCTTTCCAATAATGTTTTGTTTTCTAGCAATTCGATGCATTGTAAAGGCTATTACTGCCAAAGTTATTAGTGGAAATGATGTTCAACTTCCCATCTCTTCCTGTTTGGTTAACTCCGCGCGTGACACGTTTGATTAATCTTGACAACTAACTTACGCTCAAACATTCGGCCGCCATATCGGCCCCCGAGCATGAGAGTTGGTACCGCCGTCCACGTTTCGAGCCAACCTCGAGGCCAAAACACAATGGTTACGCCCGACACTCCGAGCACGAGAACCGGCAACGCTACTCGAGTCGCCGGCCTGCAGTGCGACCGAGTATAAATAACCACGAACTTGAAACTCGGCCCCATTCCAAGACTGAGGATAAATCGTTCCGCGCCCAAGTCCCAAGCGACTTGGGGCCACCCAACAGCCAGGCAGCAGTGATGTAAGTCCCTCCCTTGGCTACGGGTACCAGTCGAATCTTGGCGGAGCACCGAGACCAACCTTTAAATCATTTCTTCCCCGAAGCTCTCAAGGCTAAGGGGTAGCCCATGGCCACGATCGGACCCTATGGGGTGATGATACGGGCTTCTCTTCTCAAGCGAATAAACGACGGCTACGGCTCTCCTCAACCCGTTGAACAACGGGAGAGCCACACACCGGACAGACCGCACAACGCGACATCATACGCCTTCGCTAAACTTGGGATTAACCCCCGGCAACCCAAAACAGCAGGCACTTAGCCTAGCTTAGCAAACTATGGGTTTCCTGAGCTGAGGGAAACTTACTAGAAGCCTGTACTCAATCACACCCCTCTGAAATAATCAACCCAGAGCATGGTACACAATCGCTTTTTTGTTAAGTGTAACGATAAGTATGCTCATGCAAGTACAAGACGCTGGAAAACATGAGAAGAACATCCAAACACCTAACAAAAATTGTGATATTTACTAATTCATATTTCATTTCCACACACACACGTTAAGACAAATTACGTATCTAACATCTTTCTTTCTAATGACAGGGTGTACATGAAAACCACACCATGTCTTGAAAAACCAAAAGCGAGGGCTGTACTTGCGTAAACTATCGACCTACACTACCAAAATGAACGGTAGCTTCTACTTAAGTTGCTAACACTAATCGTGTCTTTTCGTCTTTTGCTTTTTGTAACTCCCCGTATTTTCTGTAAACGTATAAGTAACAAATCAGAGAATAATTAATTTTCTAATGTAAGAATCAAGGGACACGGGTTGCGCCATTGCGTTCGTCTCGAAATTCTGCTTGGAAACAAGTCCGAGTTTACAAGGAACGGAGTCCGTATGAGGGATATACGACCCTCTGAAGTTTTAGGAATTTTCAGAACCGAAAACATCTTGAAATTCGAATTCGAAATTCGAATTCAAACGCCAGCGCAGGCTGGGCGGGAATTTTCCCGCCCAGGACCAGGTCGACCTAGGGGTCGACACTATGGTCGACCTCCCAGGGACCAGGTCGACCCTATGGTCGACCTGGGGGTCGACCTGGTGACAGAACCCAGTTCTGAGCCTGGGTTCATTCTGATGTATCTGGTCATGTTTTCTGTCTAGATTCATCTGCCTAATCCTATATAAACAGCCTCCTAGCCTCATTCTCTTTACCCCATTTTATTCTCTCCTTATGCTGCCTTTGAAATATTATAAATAAATAAAACAATGGCGTCACTACTCTGCTGGAATCAAAACTAGAAATAGTGCATCTTCTTCCAAATTCGAATTAGGTTAAAAGAGAACTACTGCAACTCTTCTTCTATAATCCAATCAAGGCAAGCACAGTTATTTTTACATATGAATTTTAATTATGATCGTCATATGGTTGTAAATCTGAATCTGAGGTTATGCATATTCTGTTCTGTTTAGACCTATCCTATTATAACTATTCTGTATCTCTCTTCTTTCTGTTCTATAGCCAGGCTACCACTAGCCTGAGCCAAATCGCATAAGAGATTGACGCACGAATGCCAAACTTTTGGGGCAAATAATGAATGATGCATAAATTGGGCATGACTGATCTATGACTGATCTGAGGAAAGAATATAGGCTGTAGCTAGAACATAAATCTGAGACATATGGCCAGACATGTTTGAAACATAAAGTGTATCGAACATATGACTTGAGGCATAGAAGAATATTGGACATATGACTTAGGATTTGGGCGTAAAGATTAAACTGTAAATAAGCAATTGATTTAGATACATAGCACATGTTGTAATTCATGACATAAGTTGGAGGCATATTATATGGGATTGTTTATGACTTAGAATATAAAGGACATAAGTTGTAATTCTAGATCTGGACATACTTTATATATTATAGTCTGTAATTTAGAAGAAGGGGGGTTATTTTGTGTATAACTTAAGCGCAAAGACCTATATTAAATAGGATAACCATTAATGTGAACACGCCTAAAAGTGGGTTTTTGGATATATGACATGCATTGTAATCCATGGCTATATTTGGCATAATTTATATGTAAGGTTTTTGGAGAATATTCTGAACTATGCAAGTTTAACTAAAATTTGGGACATATGTTATATGGTGGATTATGACCATAATTTGGGCTTATAAGTTTAGGATTACTTTATGAATTAGGCAAGATATGTGAATAGGACTTTAAGGAATGTTTAATCGACTAAAACAGTTATCTGTTTAATATGCTAAATCTGCTAAATCTGTTACCTGTTTAATCTATTGAATTTCCTAAACTGTTAAATACGTTGAATCGCCTAATCTGCTAATTGTGCCCAGTCTGCTAAATCTGTTGAGTTGCCTAATCTGCTAAATCTGTTGAACCGCCTGAGCTGCTAAATCTGTTAGATCTGTTGAAAAGCTGAATGATTGTAGTTTGTGTAAAACATGTTAATTAGTTTAATCTGCTGCGACTTGAAAAGAAGTCAAATCTGTTAAATTGGCATAATTAGTCTGATATTTGTATCTTTTGTGATGGAATAAATGGGTTATAATAAAAATATTGAGACACGAGGTTAGACTCATGGTTGCGGTAGAAGCCTGCCCGGACCCAACCGGCTTAACCAGCAACCGCAAGCTGCTAGTATAATGTGAGAGGTCATAGGCATAAATAAAATATGCTTAGACACGAGCTTAGGTCTGGCTTGTGGCAGAAGTCTGCCCGGAACCGCCTGGCTTATCCAGCGGCCACAAGCTACCGACCTAATGTGAGAGTTCTGCGCATTAATATTTAATTAATGCAAATCTGAGGTAAATATGATGTCTAAAACGTGTTGGGTAGATAGGGATAAACCAACTAGACTAATGAATTAATAAACCTGTTTCGTGAATCTATAGGCCCAATACAAAGTTAGACAATCTGTAAGTATGTTAAAACTGTACATCTGATCCGTTAATCTGAAAACCTGTTAACCTGATTTTTCTGATCTGTGAACTAGTTGACTTGAACTCTGTATGTCTGAAAACTTGTAAACAAGTTAATTTGAAATCTGTTAGTCTGGGGACACAAGGTTAGGAGGGAAAATACTTGTGTCATCTGTTGTTTGGGACCCATATAAGTCAGTAACCATTTCTTGTAACAAAACTATGACCCAACAGTAGGTAGGGTCTGGGCACGATTACTGAACTAATTATAAGCGGTTCATTCTGATAATGGCGAGGGGTGTTGATGGTGCGTTCCAATGGGGTCATGTGCGTGCATGGATCCCGGTCTGCCTCTGAGGATGTTAGACGCCGTGACATCTGTAAATAGTTTGTGTCATTTGAAGGTTGCCACTTTGGGGAGAGATACATCCTTCTGTGGTGCTGGCACAGGGTATTTATGTATTAGGGAGCCGATCGCTTGGGGTAGATTTAGGGTACACTTAGTTCTGTCTGTTTCCATTGGAGTACCGTCTGTTTCTGTTGGGTAGTAACACCTGTCTGTTTCTGCATGGTACCGTCTATTGGGGTGGTAAAGGACCATTTAATAGTGTACACCTAATTCTAACATTATGTTTTCGTAAGGATTATTCTGTTTTTGTTTCTGTACCTTCTGTCCGGGTGGTAAAGGCCCATTATTCTGTTTCTGTTTAGACATTAGGGTAACACCTAATCCTGTTATACTAGTATTAGTGCAGAGAAGTAAAATATAAGTAAGAAGCATAACTTAGGCTATATCATTCTGTTTCTTCTGTTTAGCTTAAGTATATTGGTTACTCCTGTTGATATTGTCTCTTATCCAGTTTTATTTTCATGTCATGATATTATTATCTGTTCATATGCTGAAAGTCACTGGACTTGCCAGACTTTATGTATGACCTTGCTTGTTTTCGCCCATTCTCTTTCGTTTCCCCCCAGGTTTGTAGAGTGGAAATCTAGGAGCTTGATTTGGACTTTCTCTGCTTGAAGTTTCGCTTGGTCTTGGCTCTATCTTTCCATGGCAGTTTATGTTTGGGGATTATGATTTTTAAAACTATGTATTCTGAAGGCTTTTGTACAAGACTGATATTTTTGTACTTGAATTCTAATATTGTGATTTGAAAGGATGTAACCAAACTTACTTCGGTTTCTATTGTAATAAAGTTATAAATTTTCCAAGTACTGTTTTATTTGTCTTGTAAATTTCTGTTTTGTCTACTAAAACGCTCCATCAAAGTTAAAGCATTCCCTTTGTGAGTGACTTTAACGAAGGTAGGGTGTTACACTTGGTATCAGAGCTGAAGGTTGCCAGACTTGGTAAAAAGCTTTTGAAAAACTATTTTCAAAAAGGTTTTAAAAGAAAGTATTTTCAAAAAGGGAAAGTCTGTTTTGAAAAACTTAATCCCCAAAGCCATAGCCTATCTTTCTATCATTTGTTTTGAATCTTTCCTTTTTCTTTCGTTTCAGCATGTCTGGGGATCTTAACCTTCCTGAGGGCGTACCGGTACCTGGCTGGTTCAGGAGGTACTTAGAGGCTTGGGCCAACGATGCAGGCCCAGCAGACATTCCTCCTCCAGCCGTAGCGATTCCCCCTCCTCCGCCCCACCTCGTGCAATTGCTTTCTCAAAGATCTGTAAATATTTTAGGGCCATGGGTGGAAAGGATTTCAAGGGAACTGAATCGTTCGTAGAAGCGAGGAACTGGCTCAAAGAAACTGAGGATCTGTTCGTTATCTTCGAGGTGGACGATAGGCAGAAGGTACAATTAGCGCTATGGTTGCTCAAGGACGAAGCTTCCTATTGGTGGGAAGTAACTAACGCCGAGAGGCCGGTTGAAACATGGATGGATTTCAGAACAAGGTTTGGGACGAAATTCCTCTCGCAAGCTGAACGAAGTCTACAACTGGAGAAGTTCTTATCTCTTAGGCAAGGAAGTATGACGGTCAAGGAATACGTCAACCAATTCAACCAACTGGCTAGGTTCAGACTAGATTTATTCAATGCCCAGCATAAAAAGGCTCTCCGCTTTGTTAAATGATTGAACGAGCCACTGCACAGCCTAGCCATGACCCATGTACCCATGGGAGCGACTTACGAGAGATTGGTGGACATGGCACTACTACACGAGGAAGACAAGGGCAAGAAAGAGGCAAAGAAGGAAGAACCACAGAACAAGAAAGCATTGCCTAAAAAGGAAACACAAAAGAAGGATGAAAAGTCTGAAGATAAGAAGGAGAAAAAGTGCTTTACTTGTGGAAGCTCGACTCATATGAACAAGGATTGTAGAAAAAGAAAGGGCACTTGCTTCAACTATGGTGAGATGGGACACTTCACTAGGGACTGCCCGAAGAAACGAGGGCAGAGGGCAGGACCAACTTCTGGAGGGAAGGAGAACACTCTCGAGGCTAGTGGATAGGATAGAAATAAGGAAACTTTCTGTAGGAGGTTTAATTTCTTTGTCTGGTTGTTGAGTTAAAGCTCTTTTCTGATTCTAGCATTTTTTCTGTAATCGATACTCTGCACTTTAATACTAGTATTGTTTCTGATTCCGCTGTAGACTCAGACCCATAAGGGTTATGACTCATCTAATTGTGATAAGTTGGGTATCTGTGTTGAGCGTTAAGTTGACTATGACGCATACATTCTGAGTTTTTATCATGCTTAGCTTCCTAAGAATCATTTGGTGATCTGATCTGTATCAGTAGTCTGTAGGAGTTTTTACTCAAAGTGTGAAATAGATTACCAGTTGGGCATTTGTTTAATGGGAGTGATTCTCTGAGTATTAATCTGATGTTGATTTCGGTCTTCGGGGTTGATACTTAGGGAGTTATTCTCTTAAACCGATGTCTAATGGGAACCTAGCTTTAGTTTTAATTATACTTGCCTCTATCACTTGACTTTATCCTTCGACCTTTAGGTAGAAACTAATGGGTGTAAACATGTGTTTGAGACATGTTATGTTTGATGGTTGCAAGTGGATGCAAGTGGTTGCTAGTGATTGCTAGTGGATGCATATACACACACTAGGCACTAGATCGGCTCAAAAACACTTTCATACTGCATATGGATGTGTATGCATTTTTTTATCGATGCGAAATGGTTGACTCAGCACATGGATGTTGCATATTATTGAACGATTGTGCACTTATATGGAAATGATATGCATCAAATAGGAAAATTGCATACATGTGGAACTCATGGCACTGACATAATTCGCATTAAGGAGGTCAACTGAATCAGTAGACCGTCTGATCTTTGCATTAAATAAGGAACATATACACGCACTTTTGCATATGTTCATACAACATTAGAAGTTTTCTAAGGATATTGGATGCTTGTGGATGATGGTTGAGTAGATGGATGACCGGATGGTAAGACACATTCCTCTTAACTTGAAGATTTCGGGGACGAAATCGTTTAAGGAGGGGAGAATGTAACACCCCGTATTTTCTGTAAATGTATAAGTAACAAATCAGAGAATAATTAATTTTTTAAATTAAGAATCAAGGGAAACGGGTTGCGTAATCGCATTCGTCTCGAAATTCTGCTTGGAAACAAGTCCGAGTTTTCGAGAAACGGAGTCCGTATGAGGGAGATATGACCCTCCGAAGTTTTAGGAATTTTCAGAACCGAAAACATCTTGAAATTCAAATTCGAAATTCGAATTCAAATGCCAGCGCAGACTAGGCGGGGATTTTCCCACCAAGGACCAGGTCGACCCGGGGGTCGACACAATGGTCGACCTCCCAGGGACCAGGTCGACCATAGACCTAGGGGTCGACCTGGTGACTGAACCCAGTTCTGAGCCTGGGTTCATTCTGATGTATCTGGTCACGTTTTCTGTCTAGATTCGTCCGCCTAATCCTATATAAACAGCCTCATTCTCTCTACACCATTTTATTCTCTCCTTATGCTGCCTCTGAAATATTATAAATAAATAAAATAATGGCGTCACTACTCTGCTGGAATCAAAACTAGAAATAGTGCATCTTCTTCCAAATTCGAATTAGGTTTAAAGAGAACTACTGCAACTCTTCTTCTATAATCCAATCAAGGCAAGCACAATTTTTTTTAGATATGAATTTTAATTATGATCGTGACATGGTTGTAAATCTGAATCTGAGGTTATGCTTATTCTGTTCTGTTTAGACCTATCTTATTGTAATTGTTCTGTATCTCTCTTCTTTATGTTCTATAGCCAGGCTACCACGAGCCTGAGCCAAATCTCATAAGAGATTGACGCACGAATGTCAAACTTTTGGGGCAAATAATGAATGATGCATAAATTGGGCATGACTGATCTGTGACTGATCTGAGGAAAGAATATAGGCTGTAGCTAGAACATAAATCTTAGACATATGGCTAGACATGTTTGAAACATAAAGTGTATTGAACATATGACTTGAGGCATAGAAGAATATTGGACATATGACTTAGGATTTGGGCGTAAAGATTTAACTGTAAATAAGCAATTGATTTAGATACATAGCACATGTTGTAATTCACGACATAAGTTGGAGGCATACTATATGGGATTGTTTATGACTTAGAATATAAAGGACATAAGTTGTAATTCTAGATCCGGACATACTTTATATATTATAGTCTATAATTTAGAAGGAGGAGGATTCTTTTGTGTATAACTTATGCGTAAAGACCTATATTAAATAGGATAACCATTAATGTGAACATGCCTAAAAGTGGGTTTTTGGATATATGACATGTATTGTAATCCATGGCTATATTTGGCATAATTTATATGTAAGGTTTTTGGAGAATATTCTGAACTATGCAAGTTTAACTAAAATTTGGGACATATGTTATATGGTGGATTATGACCATAATTTTGGCTTATAAGTTCAGGCTTACTTTATGAATTAGGCAAGATATGTGAATAGGACTTTAAGGAATGTTTAATCGACTAAAACAGTTATCTGTTTAATATGCTAAATTTGCCTAATCTGCCTAATCTGTTACCTGTTTAATCTACTGAATTGCCTAAACTGTTAAATACGTTGATTCGCCTAATCTGCTAATTGTGCCTAGTCTGCTAAATTTTTTGAGTTGCCAAATCTGCTAAATCTATTAAACCGCCTGAGCTGCTAAATCTGTTAGATCTGTTGAAAAGCTGAATGATTGTAATTTGTGTAAAACATGTTAATTTGTTTAATCTGCCGCGAATTGAAAAGAAGTCAAATCTGTTAAATTGGCATAATTAGTCTGATATTTGTATCATTTGTGATGGAATAAATGGGTTATAATAGAAATGTTGACACACGAGGTTAGACTCATGCTTGCGGTAGAAGCCTTCCTGGACCCAACCGGCTTAACTAGCAACCGCAAACTGCTAGTCTAATGTGAGAGGTCGTAGGCATAAATAAAATATGCTTAGACACGAGGTTAGGTCTGGCTTGTGGCAGAAGTCTGCCCGGAACCGCCCGGCTTATCCAGCGGCCACAAGCTACCGACCTAATGTGAGAATTCTGCGCATTAATATTTAATTAATGCAAATCTGAGGTAAATATGATGTCTAAAACGTGTTGGGTAGATAGGGCTAAACCAACTAGACTAATGAATTAATAAACCTGTTTCGTGAATCTGTGGGCCCAATACAAAGTTAGACAATCTGTAAGTCTGTTAAAACTGTACATCTGATCCGTTAGTCTGAAAACCTGTTAACTTGATTTTTATGATCTGTGAACTAGTTGACTTGAACTCTGTATGTCTGAAAACTTGTAAACGAGTTAATCTGAAATCTGTTAGTCTGGGGACACAAGGTTACAAGGGAAAATACTTGTGTCATCTGTTGTTTGGGACCCATATTAGTCAGTAACCCTTTCTGGTATCAAAACTATGACCCAACAGTAGGTAGGGTCTGGGCATGCTTACTGAACAAATTATAAGCGGTTCATTCTGATAATGGCGAGGGGTGTTGATGGTGCGTTCCAACTGGGTCATGTGCGTGCATGGATCCCGGTCTGCTTCTGAGAATGTAAGACGCCGTGACATCTGTAAATAGGTCTGTGTCATTTAAAGTTTGCCACATTGGGGAGTGATACACTCTTCTGTGGGGCTAGCACAGGGTATTTATGTATTAGGGAGCCGATCGCTTGGGGTAGATTTAGGGTACATTTAGTTCTGTCTGTTTCCGTTAGGGTACCGTCTGTTTCTATTGGGTGGTAACACTTATCTGTTTCTGCATGGTACCGTCTGCTGGGGTGGTAAAGGCCCATTTACTAGTGTACACCTAATTCTAACATTCTGTTTCCGTAAGGATTATTCTGTTTCTGTTTCTGTACCTTCTGTCCGGGTGGTAAAGGCCCATTATTCTGTTTCTGTTTAGACATTAGGGTAACACCTAATGCTGTTATACTAGTATTAGTGCAGAGAAGTAAAATATAATTAAGAAGCATAACTTGGGCTATATCATTCTGTTTCTTCTGTTTAGCTTAAGTGTATTAGTTACTCCTGTTGATATTGTCTCTAATCCAGTTTTATTTTCATGTCATGATATTATTATCAGTTCATATGATGAAAGTCACTGGACTTGCCAGACTTTATGTCTGACCTTGCTTTTTTTTGCCCCTTCTCTTTCGTTTCCCCCCTAGGTTTGTAGGGTGGAAATCTAGGAGCTTGATTTGGACTTTCTCTGCTTGAAGTTTCACTTGGCCTTGGCTCCATCTTTCCATGGTAGTTTATGTTGGGGGATTATGATTTTAAAAACTATGTATTCTGAAGGCTTTTGTACAAGACGGATATTTTTGTACTTGAATTTTGATATTGTGATTTGAAAGGATGTAACCAAATTTACTTCGGTTTCTGTTGTATTAAAGTTATAAATTTTTCAAGTACTGTTTTATCTGCCTTGTAAATTTCTGTTATATCTACTAAAACGCTCCATCAAAGTTAAAGCATTCCCTTTGTGAGTGACTTTAACGGAGGTTGGGTGTTACACTTTTTCTTGTGCTTTTTTGCAGATTCAGCGCTCGATGGTTCATCCTTTGCACAAGGACTCTTCTTCCCTGGCTCGCTCCAGCCTCCTCGGCCCTTCTAAGAAGTAGTCGATTCGTAAGAAATCGAAAGGCGTTTCTCGTCCGCCCCATCACCACTAGAGACCTCGGTAATATCAATAAGGGTGGCATGTGGCGTAGGGTTGGGGGCACTCCCAGCAGCGAGGCCGACCACAACGTCACTCTTCTCCGGGACCGCCTTGCCTTCTCGCTCAGCTCGTTCCTTGGCCTCTCTAGTAGCCCGTCGCTCTGCAAGCTTCTGGGACTTATGCAGTGTGACAGCACCAGCCTTGGTTTTCTCAAGGGACTCGGTAGCCCTCTGCTGCGCTTCCTCATCCTCCCTTTTCTTCTAGACCTCATCAGCGGCCCTCTTCTTCTCTGCCTCCTCATCGGCACTCCCCCATGCGACCGTTTTAGCAGCTCTCGGCTCTGCATCTCGTTTGGTCTTCATTAGGACCTCCTAGCGGGCAGCCTCGTCCTGCCTTCTCTTCTCCTCCACTTCCTCGCTTTTAGCCATAGTCTTGTCTTGCTGCGCCTCCACCATGGCCACCATCGAGGGCACAACAGCTTCCACCGGACCTTTGGTACGAGAACTCTGCCCGTCAACCGCCTCTCCTTCCTCCATAAGGCTCTCAAACATGCTGTGAGTTAACCTTATATCCGAGTAGGTATCCAGCTGATCGTCGCCTTCTCCAAATTACACTGCCACATGTCCTGGCCCAGATTTAGTTGTTTGTGGGACCACTGGGGCACGACCCGATGTCATGGTCAGTCCAGGAAGGGTTGTATATTGAAAACACAACCTTTTAGTCCGCAAATTCAGTAATTACGTCATCCTCGGGGATGCATGGCAAAAGAAATTTACCTCCGGTCAGGGACGGTGTGGAAATGACAAGACGGGTACTTGTGGTGGTAGGAAAGTGAATCCTGTCTCTCCTAGCCCCGGGTGCTCAGGGCCATACTGAGTTGAAACCTGAATTGAAGCTGCAGGATCGCTCACCCTGACCGATTTAGGGGCTAGTGGTCGATAGGAGCTTTCCTCTACGAATGTCTCCGCTACCTGCCTACCACAAGTCTCTCAGTCATGGAAGCCTTCCCTTTCTCAGCAGTGAGCCTCTCCAGTCTCTCTCTCTCGGCATCCTCAAGCAACAACCTCTTACCCTCCTTTAGCTTCTCGCGATCTTCAGCCGTCAAGAGATCAATCATGAGCTGTCGCTCATCCAAGGTACCCACATCCACTTGGCGGAAATAAGCTTTATATGGAACCAACCTCTCCCAACTCCAAGCTACTTACCGGGGATATTCGTCAAACCATGAAAGGCCATGGAATTTCATAACCTCGATGCACATATTTCGGATATCTTCCTCCACAGACGATTGTACCCGGAATTATGTATCCTCCAACTGCTCTCTCAATTGCTCCACCTCTCTCAGGTGTGCTACTCCCAATACATTCATCGTTCCCAACTCATCCCGGTTGCTGGCCTTCGCATCCTCCTTGGCGTTTTTCATCTCATCAAGATGTCTCTTTAGGCTGTCGTTCTCCACTCTCAGTGCATTGTTGTCACTTTGGAGGTCGAAGACTCTCGTGGTATCCCTTTCTAGATCGGCACATACTATATCCACCTCAGCCTTGTCCCCTAAGTTAAGTCGAGAATCTCCCTCGGACATCTGAATCGGAGGAGGAGGAGGAGATCATCGAGATCAATCCCTACCTTGGTACTCACTACCGCGACCAGGCGGGGGTGGGGTATCGTACATGTTGGTATCTCTTCTAAATCCCCAAAGAAAGGATTCCTAGGGCGTTGGCGGCCTCCATGACCATAGCCTCGTCCTCCGCGCCCTCTAGCCATATCACCTGTCAAAGAAATGAAGCAAAGTCAGTTAAGTCGCACGCTTAGATAAGCCGCTATGCAATGCAGTGGTAACGAGTGCATGCCCTTAGTGTTTTCTCAACAGACCAGATTGTGATCCGCTCGAAGGAGTTAACCCCTCTGCAGCAAGAGCTAATTCATCCATGATAGCCGGAGTCGGCCGTAGGGATACTTCTAGGTCAAGTTTATTCAAGCCATCAAACTGGCACTCGTCCTCAAGTAGGGTGGCGGCTCCAGGAGAAGCCACCGGAGACAATGGCCTAATCAACTCTCCCTCCCCCGCCTCTCCTGCTGGGGTGGGACGGGAGCATTCAATAGGCCCTTATCTCCAGCCGCGGCCTCCTCACCGTGAGCCCCATCTCCACCGACGTCCGCTTGGAACTTAACAACCTTCTTCGGCCTAAGCCCTGCAGAGGGCATCTTTCTTTTCTGAACAGGGGTCGCAGGGCTTTTCGCGACCACCTTTTTTGGCACACTGCTCGCCATTGCGGGCCTAATTATAGCCTGACCATCAGGAAGCAACCTCCCGCGGTGAAGGCGCTTTTGACTTTTCACAGTATCAGTTTTGCGAGACTCTTCGGGAATTGCTCGCAAAGCGTTAAAATGCTGCTTGTACTCATCACCGGAGGGTGCCTCTAGATTCCCTGCCGCAATCAAGAAAGAATAATGATGAGAGATGGGCTCCAAGAACTTTACAATAAGAAGCAAAGTTCGATAGTACTTACCCTCTTCTATCTACCTCCTCGCAAATCCAGGAGGGCAGCGCACAAAGAACCATTCCTGTTTGAACACAAACGACCTGGGCCACTTCCCGACGAAGAATTTGGTGGCGGCCGTCGCCTCTAGGAACCACTGGGAAGGAGATCCGCTAGATGTTCTCCCCAAACTGAAAAAAATACCGAATGTCCTCTCCAGTGGGTTCCATGTGCAAATATTCTCGGTATAGAACGTAAGTTCCTAAGAAAAATGAATAACCATTTGGATGCAGTTGCAAAGGTGCAAGGCGGAAATAGGATAGCATGTCCCGAATGAAGTCATTGGCTGGGGTATGTATCCCGCAAAACAAGCTTGCCTGTTCCAAGTAGTCAAACCCTCGGGCAGGGCATGAGCCCTACCACCCTTTCCTGGTGCACGAGCATCGCCCTCCGGTATATTGAATCGCAATGCCATTTTCCTAACTGTTGTAGCATCCATGCACTACGGTACCGAGTCTGTCGGATTTTCCAAGATAACGGCATCGGGAAACATATCCGGGGCTACTAGGCCCTCCGGTGCATCTTCATTAATAATATCCACATTCTCAACCTCTTCATTTATGACTGTAGAATGTAGCCTCTCAATTTTTTCCCTATGATCGGATACTTTGGATGAACTGGACGTTTAAGAAGGAACGAATCCTTAGGTAGTCTCAAGCTCATTGCCACTCGAGCTACCGCTATTGGTAGAATCAGATGTATGTTACGATGACGGGGAAGCCTCGGCTTCTAGGATTTTCCCTGCCTTTAATCTTGTTTGCATGGCTAGCTATAATTTAACACACCAGTATTAGACAATGCATTGGAATAACATGTACCCCTCGTATTGGTTAAAACTAACAGGTGCATGCAGTGTCATGCAAAATTAAGATGTACATAGAAAATTAAAACAGTTCAGTCGCAGTTCAGATATATACGCTATCCTATGTGAAAAATTCAAATCCCTATCCACTGACGGTCATCATAGCATGGGCGCCAAGCGCGCAAGTATATAGTTATTATGAAAATCTATATGTAGGTAGCCGGGAGATCGAAGTCCTGTACCTGGGGAACAATACCTCGCCAAGGCGTGGCGTAGAGCAGTTGGGCTAGCAGTAAAATTGAATACTGCGATAGGCGAGAGAGGCTCCAACCCACTTCAGAGTTAAAAAATTCAAAACCAAGCAGGCTCGAAGAATCGAACCCCTCAAGGTTTGAAATTTCAAACCCTCGAGGTTCAGAATTTCGATCTCTAGAGGTTCGAAACTCCGATCCCTAGAGGCCCGAAAATTCGAACCACTCAGGGTTCGAAATTTCGAACCCTCGAGGTTTGGAGTTTCAAGCCTTAGAGGTTCGAAAATACTACCCCCCAGTGGTCTGGAGAGTCGAACCCCTCAGGGTTCAAAATTTCGAGCCTTAGAGGTGCAAGAATCCGACCCCTGGAGGTCTGGAAATCCGAACCCCCCAGGCTCGAAAATCCGAGCCTGAGGGTGCGGGAAGTTGAACTCAAGGAGGTTCGAAATTTCGAACCCCTAGAGGGTCAAAAATTCGAACCCCGTGAGGGTTTGAACTTCCACCCCAGCTCGAAGTCTCAGCCTCTCTCCCTCGCGGCGGGATACTCCTCCAAGTCTCAGCTTTTCAACATCCATCCTCCTAGTTCCTCAACCCCAAACATTACCTAAGTCTAGTTCGAAAAAGCACTAGGTTTCGAAGCTCTGAATCAATGGCGGCCAAGGCAAGAAAATAAATGGAAGGGAAAAAAATGAAGGGGGGCTATTTATAATAAAAATAAAAAATCCCTTGGCATTCCCTAAAATTTTGAGCCTACGGGTTCGAAATTCCGAATCTCCTGGGTTCGAAATTTCGAACCATCGGTTCTCGAAATCCCGAACCTCTGCGGTTCGAAATTTCAAACCCCAATGGCTCGAAACTTTGTGCCCCATAAAAAAAGCGAAGGAAAAATCGAACCCCTGGGTTCAAAGCTTTACGCGACGTGCTCATGTACACGTATTCCATGCGTATACTGACTACCGCAAACACACGGAAGCAACGCACTTCGAATACTTAGCGACGTGAGCACGACGCCACACTAGCAATGGCTCGCTCGCAATCCTACAGCAAACGAGCATGTCAACTAACATGTGTTTTTCTTTAACTCACAGGATATGCCAACAACTCAATTACTACCTCAACCAATCCAAAGCACATCATGTCGACACAAGACATACTTGGGGAGGGGGGCAAATATTAACCGGCTTTTTGGTCCGGTTCCCAAAAGTACACAAGACACGCTCGACTCGATGCGTCGCGTTGAACTAAAGCCGAAAGGGACGCTTAGGAACGAAGGAAACAGGATGAAGAGGGATCGCGCCAATAGAGACTTCGGGGCATCCCAAACACATTTCCGAACCAAAGCCTCGAATCCCTAAGACTCATAAGCCTGGACCTCGAGCTCCCCAAACACCTATTCATGCAGCCTTTGCGCGCCACATAAAGTGAACAACGTACCCCCGGGAGGTGCGAATTTATCACCCCCTAGGGGTGTGAAATTCACACCCAAAAGGGTGCGAAATACGCACCTAGCAGGGTGCGAAATTCGCACCCAACGGGTGTGCAAAATTCATACCCTAGTGCGTGAATTTCGCACGCTAAGAGGTACGAATTTCGCACCTCCATGGGGCATGAATTTCGCACCCACGAGGTGCGAAAATTCGCACCCCAGGCCCGGGTGCGAATTTCCAGTGTGCGCAGGCTCCAGGTGTGAAATTATGGGTGTGGTCCCCATTTCTACCTACTCCTACCTACTCCCTCTCCTATAAATACCCCATGACTTCACACACGAAAGGGGTTGGAATTTGTGAGCTGCAGACCCCTAGAGAGCTACTTTAATGGCATCTCCTATTTGAGAAAGAAGAAGGGCAAAATTGTCTTTTTTCCTAATATATTAAATATATGATAATTATGACATCATGTCTTAGAGGTGACATCATATAGCCTTAGAGATGACATCATATACCTTAGAGATGACATCATATAGCTTTGGAATGAATGTAATGAGATGTCATGAGATGGTCTCAACCTTGTAACCTTTTGTGATCAATAATACTCCAACAATGCTTCAAAGTGGATATAGGCTCCTCACAAGGCCGAATCACTATAAATCTATTATGTTATTTATTGGTTATTTATTGCTTTCTGCTCTTGTCTATACGACCAAATTAATTATTCCTAGTAATTGGCATCTTTGGTGTTTACGACATTTTTTGCCGTCAATAATAATCCTGAACATCCATTTTAAAAAGTCGTTTATAAATTCAT
The DNA here is from genome assembly GCA_030737875.1 of Allium sativum. Taxonomy (NCBI): domain Eukaryota; kingdom Viridiplantae; phylum Streptophyta; class Magnoliopsida; order Asparagales; family Amaryllidaceae; genus Allium; species Allium sativum. Next base: position 117,782,545 of record CM060925.1, read on the forward strand.
TTGCTTATTTTTATTACTGAAAGCAAGCTAATACTTTCTAACCCCTTCGAAATTTGATTTCTATTTCCAAAAATAATTTTTTCCTTTTTAAATCGAAAAATCCCTTTTTATGATATTTTAAATATTAATATCTAGGGCCAATGATATTCAAATATCCAACATCTAATAACCTATCACGCATCTTATAACATGACATATATGAACAACAATTAAATAAATTTTGAGGAGTCCAGTTGGATCCCTCCAACCTGTTTCCCTTCATCCACAGATGTTAGACAACATAATAATAATACCAATCCTGCTTCAAGGCAGGATATCGCGGTGCAGAAGGTCATCCACTCTATTTATCATGGGGCGATAGCGTCATCCACTATTGGTACTGTAGGAAATATCCAATATATATATATATACACATATATATAATAGCCACAACCACCAAACCTAAATATAACTAATATAGCAAAATTCATTAACAATTATTTTATGCATCCAAACAACCAATAATTATTTTTAACTGCTTAAAGTTAACTTTAAATATTAAATCTGAGTGAGTTTACTTACCTTAATTTCCTTTGCTGAAATTCTGTTTAATTTCATATAGTCTCAGCCTTTAATATATTTGAATCGTCCATCTTGAACCTATAATTATTTATTTTTATTTAACGATTAACGATTATTACTTTAAATTCGCTACTATAATAAATAAACGATTTATTCTACGTATATTAAAATTTCGTTAAATGTATACCTGCTGCCTGGACCAACCACGATGCAAATCCAAAAATTATCGATCCACTCTACTCAAATCAGCACTAAAATACTATCATCATCCACTCCAGCATATCACCGAACATTACACTGTCACTACCATTTCTTTTTCACTACACACAGCCATCATCTGCTACTACCAATCATCAAAATGACCTCAACATTCTCTGCTACAAACCTTGTCCAGTCTCCTTGGCCTCCTAACTAGCATCCCCATCGAACAAGCCTTCTAATTAACAGCCCTCAAGTACAGTCAATACTTTGCCAACGGCAGTTCCTTTCTGTCCATACCAGCCTCATTCACATGACAATAAAATCCCTGACATGCGAGCCTACACCATCCTAAAAACATCAGATTGAACTCCCCATCTTCAACTATTGTACCCAATTCACCATCACCAAAAATCGAACTTCGGTCTATTATTCAACGGTCGAACCCTCCATAATCCTATTTCATCCTCCCGAACACCACTACCCTGCTTTGAACCGTCAACATCAAAACATACCGTCGTCCTCTATTGTTGAACTCCCAAATCTTCAATTTTCATCACTAAACAGCTTCATTCGCACAATCATCCCTTCTGGTAGAACTCGCTTTCTTGTTCCATTCGAAACTGCTTTCGTCAATCATGCCTCTCCTAGTTGCGCGACTCCAATGTTGACTTCCCAAAAAACGCTATGCCTTTCTGTAAATTGCATGCCCAAAAGATCGAAATCCCCTTCGAAACAACAAGCGATTCCCAATTGAGTTGCACCCCTTCCCTCACTAAATCACGAGTGCTCCAGAACAATGACGAGCTTCAGGGTCACGAAATATTCGATCGCGATAGCTAATTGCGATTTTGAATTTCTCTCGTTTTTTTACCTGGCGGAATGGTTTTTCTGTGGATTGATTTCACGACTTGCGTTTTGATAGGAGAAAAGAAGAAAAAGGCAGCGTAGTTTAGAATGAAGAGGGTACAAAGATGATGGCCAAATTTATAGATGCGAAGAGAGACAGAAGTACACGAAATAAAATGTTAGGGTGGCATTTATTAGATAGGTTGGCTGTCGGATTAATTTGTTATGAATTTTGAAGTGATATAACTAATTTAGTAACTAAAATATCTTGTGGCCCTAACTCACAATCATGAACCGCTATTTAATCGTAACGACCAATGTTTCAACATTATTCGCTACTCTGAACTTAACGGAATGAGTTCTGAAATTAAATTAGATTGTATGGACAAGATATAAATTTAAGTCGACGATTTAAATTAAATTCAGTTTAATTATTTTATGCGTTCTCTAATTGTACGTTTAAACGATAAATCCAAATGTTACCAAATTTGAAATCTGATAACAATACACTATTACAAATCTGATGGAATTGTTTTTGTTAAATTCTAAGATCGTTTGAAATTTGTATATTTCACATATCAACTAAAATTGATAATATATTTTTTAAATTCAAACCCATCGATAATAACTTATTATTATTGTTCTAATTTAATATAGAATTTTTATTAATCGATTGAATTGTTTTGATTCAGTTTTAACTCTGAATTCGATTGTTTATTGTCTTCGTCTACAATAATTTGATATATTCGAAATTAAATCATATATTTATTATTAAATCTTTTAATTTTACATAAAAATTCATTATTATTCTAGTTCAATATTTAAAATAAATTTAAATGTTAAATATTAAATGATTGAAAATCTGGGATGTTACATTCCTTCCCTTTTAAAAGAATTTTGTCCCCGAAATTAGTAAGGCAGAAGAAATGATACAAACCCGTAAAATTTTCAAAATCCCCTTATGTTGAAACTCTGCATTTCATACCTCCACAATTTTATTTCTACCAAAGCCTTTGGTTTTTATTCATATTGCACCCCATATATGCTTACATTCATTTTATTTGAATGATTTACCATTCATTAATTCACATCCAATTCATACTCTATTCATAAGTATTCAAATTGATTCTAGTCAATTTATTCACATAATCCATTTAATTGGCTAAAGTAAAATTCCACAATCCAAATAGCCGGTTTTTATTTCAAATTCATTTGAAATCAAATATATATTTGTTTTCTTCCAAATTCAAAACATTTTAACTTGCAAAAACAACTAGTTTTCTCAAAAAAATTCAATTGGAAATTTTATCGTGGTAGCAATCCATCACTTAGAAACTCGAAAATGAACACCGATGATCTCTGGATCATCATCGGAATTATTTTCCAGTGACTGAAGTGATTTCATGCTTTATCACTTTTCAAAATCCATTTAAAATGATTTTCATCCAAAAATCCTTCCAAAAGAAAGCGATATTACTTTGATATACTTTGGAAAAATATTTTTCAACTTCCTGGGATTTGTATTCCAAATTCTGGTTTTAGTCCAATTTTAATTCATCCATTTGTACACTAAGTTCTTATTTGGTTATATATATCCATTTCAGTCTTATAATCTAATTTGATTATAATAATAACAACCACATATTAAAATAATTTTCGAAAAATTATTTCTTTCATATAAAAAATATAGTTTTGGGTGATATTATTTCATTTACCCGGCTTTAAAACATTCTGTGTCAAATTACTCTGCCCAAGTGTTTATAAATCCCAATCGGCCACGTCAGCTAAACGCGCCAATGTGGAATTTGTATACCACTCAATGTATCAATCAACACAATGTATAACAAGTTTTATACAAATCTATAAATACGCTCTCTCGTATATATGCACTAAACTCAATCTAGTGTATTACTAACCTCATCTCTATGGAGTAACCCCCACCAAAGCCTAGGTGTTCGCTCAACCTAAGCTCTAATACCAAATGTAATGGCCCGCAAATCCGTACTATCTTAGTTGACTAAATACCACACATGTCCAACCCAAATAACACAGAATTACGAGTCATTAGCGTAATGACCCATATTTCCAAAACCAATTTAAAATTTATTATTAATTGATTTTAATAGAAATTAAATATTTTATATGATTAATTTTGAGAATGAATGATGAAAACTTTATTTAAAATTAAGTTAGAACATATAAATTTATTTTAATTATAAAACGAGCTTAAAATGGCGTGGTAGTATGAAAATTCGATTTTAAATTCCAAATGAATGTATAGAATTCAATATAAATCAGAATTTGATAAAATAAGAAACGTTGGAATATTTTGAACTGTAATTTTCTAACGAATGTAAGAAACCGAGATTTTACTGTATAATTATAAGTTATGTCCAGTTTAAAATTTAAAATGGTTGCTATGGAATTTATATGTATATATATTAATAATATATAACCCCTTAAAAATAGCCCATTTGCAAAAGACCTCCGTTTTTGATAAAACCACTTTTTTTGGATTCGGAATATCAAATTATTGTTAGGCTTAAAATTTCAAGTCGATTGGAATTAGTATGTAAGCGTAGCAAATGTAAATGCGTTTTGTAAATTCAATTAAATTTAATAAGCTAGTAAAAAGACCAATTTTCAGACGATCTTCAAATTCGGCGAAATTAATTTTGTTAGGACCGTATCATCACAACACAACTAGATTTTAAATTTCATAATTTTGGAGTCAGTATGTGGTCCTGGTAAATTAAAATGTATGTTAAATTCAATATTAAACGTTATAAAAAATTATATTTTATTTTTAACAAAAACCTAATTGAAACAGTCAAATTAGCTTATGAAAGATATCCCATTGTGTCCGAAATGGGGGTATTTGGTTGGGAACGACAGTCATTGGGTTTGATTTGGAGTTCGAATGAAAAATATCACTTTTTGGAATTAAATAATAATAAATATAATATATATATATATTCAAAAAACGAAAACCCTCTCTCCCTCATAACTCAGAAACCCGCCGGCCCTAAATTCAATGGCCATTTTCATTCGAAACTTCCCCTTCCATTTTCGCAAAATCTATTCAATAATTCAAGAAACTTTTTGAATGAAAATTGTAGAGAAATCTGAGAGCTTAAAATCCATACTAACATGATCATAAATGGTGAAGTGTAGCGCTCAAATTTCAAGTTAAAAGAGGCGCCGTTCACACTAGTTTTCACGGCTATCGAGGCCGCCGAGTTGGCCGAGGTTGCCAGCAGTGGGTGCAGTGACGGAGCTCTTCGACATTGTCACATTGGATGGGGGTCCGGCGCCTTAATCTATGTGCAGAGGTGGAGAGAGGAAGTCGATGAAGTGGGTTATGGGTTCCAAGTGTAAACAATGAAGATGGTTTAGTTAATTAAGTTATTTAATTTTATTAATTATTTAATAATGTAGTTAATATATTAAATATCATATCTTTTTCATACGAGATCGAAATCCGACGATTTCAGTTGCATTGTGATCGTGACAACGAACACTACAATATGGAAATGACCAAAATGGAAACGAAGCAAGTTGAATTGTTAGCTAAATTAAATGTTTGTTTAATTTAGTTTAAAGTTAATTCCTCAATTAAAGACTGACGGAGTGGAAATCAAAGTGAGAACTCTCTCACTAAAAAATTTGTACACTTACTTATTTTATAACTGAATATATAGATTACTAGTTTGATTTTTATTTACTTAATTATCACAAAAATATTATACGGTGTCTGTTAGCTCACCTCACTATTGTTTGAAAACCCATGGATGATTTGATTGACTGTATTATGTTTTGATTGTTATGTTGAGTTGTTTAACATATTAAAAACATGTTAATATAGTTGTGGTAATTGAAATTAAATTATAAATATCCATTTATAATTTAAACAGTGAATATTGTTTAATTAGAAAAATAATTCAAATCGAATTAGAGTTGGTTAAATTTGCTAAGCAGTGATTAATTTGGATCGACTGTTGATGTTTGAAAATCCCATGGGGGTCTGGGGATGATAATTAATTCACATCTCCCTTGGATTTAATTGAATGTCAACCGATTGATTGACAGATTGTTATAAGTGTTATTTAATTATTTAATGCTTATACATTTGTAAATTGAACTCTAGATATGAATGGAATGTTCAATAGTCCTTTTTCACTATTTTTGAATATAGGTGAATTATGGAATCCATATAAATAAAATTATATGGTAATTGATTGAGTTTGATTTCAGTTCAGAAATGCCAAATATTTTAAATAATATTCAGTGAAGAATCAAAATATGATTTTGATGTCCGCTTTTGGATGGACACGAAAATATTGAAATATTCATAACTGAAATGAATATAAAGCCGAGTTAAGTAAATATACGCCATTTTAACTCGAGCGGAATTTTCTGTCGATTTTATTCAAATATCGAAAAGGTTTGATTTCAAAATCTGATATTTTGAAAATATTATCATTTTAATATTATAATGATGTGAATTACTCGGTTCTAATTAATAATTGAAATAAGAAGTTGAAATAATTTTAAAATGAATTTATGAAATATGTTTTAAAATGGAAATCGATGATATATATATTATATATATTTATATGGCTTGAATAGAACGCGCCGTGCAGCGACCGCTCGAGAATTTTAACCATTGACTTCAAATTGATGTAACGGGAGATCCGACCGTCGGATTCTCCTAAAACCAAAACCATTGGGTTCGTATCGAAAAGATCTTTCCAATGAATATAAGAGATTTAAATTTGAATGGTTAGATTTAAAATATATCCAAATCAATTTTGGAAAAGGTTGCTATGGATGCAGTTTGGTGGCCAATATTGGAAATCGACTGTAAGTGCCTTAATGAAATTATTAAAAAATATGGAAAAATTATGTAAAATCATAATTAATAACTTGGAAAGATTTTGGATGAAAAATTCCATGTTTGAAAAGATAAATATATTTTTATCTAAATGAACTAGTTAACAACTAGAATTATAATCCAATGTTTTTAAATTAATAAATTGGATTTGTAAATGGTTTTGAAATAACCAGAGTTTTCCAATGAATAAATTGGAATGGACTTGAATGGAAATTATCTTCGGATATTTCGATATTGGATTTCATGGTTATAGGATATTGTAATGGAAATTTGGAAGATATTGATATCGTTATTCCAAAATGATATTTGTTAATTTCAGAATTTGGTACTGAATATAAGTCGACATGATTTCCATTTAAGATCTTATATTTAATATCAAATTGGATTTTGAGTTCGTTGTGAATAGTATCTTAAGTTATACTATTCTTTAACAAATAAGTGAAAGGAATAAATCTTTTGAATAAGATTTAGAGAAGTTTTCCAGATAATTTAGTTAAATTGGAATTGAATGGAATTCGATTAACAATAATCGAGATGAGCTTCTATGAAGGAAGGAGTTTGCTATTTATGGAATTTAAAAGGCTTTGCCGTTTTATAGTATTAGTCTGATACGGAAATTTATATCGATTATATATGGATCTGTTTTCCATGAAGATTCCTTATTTAGTGGAAGTTCATATGGGTTTATTGTGAACTGTGTTTTAAATAACATTTGTTCTTCAACCCAAACATAGACAGGATTAATTTCCCATGTTGAAAATTTCATTAAATAATGATTTTTGGAGATTAAATCTAAACTAGAGTTTTAATGAATCTTTAATTAGATTGAAATGTGAATGTGATAATTCAATTTATCAAATAGGAGAAATGTTCGAGATGGAGGACCTCCTACCCCCTTCCCCTTTCCCCCGTAGTTTTACTCCATGCGATAGTTAAATCTTTAATTTGATTTGAACGGTAAATGGTAATTAAATTTACCGATAACACAGTGGGTGTTAGATAGCGAGTACTACCAATTTTGCACTATGGGATGAATAGGTCAGGATTGAGATAATAAAATAAATGGTTACTTCGGTAAGGTTCGATGAATCCCGACTAGTTGATAAACCTTAATTTGGTTTAAGTTGTGAAAAGATAAAATAAATCTTTTGAAAATGATATCCAAAAAAAGATTAAAGAATAAATTTAAAAGAATTTATCTTTGATAAAATTAATGGGTACTTTTCCCTAAAGATGTGAATATTTGAATAAAAGAATATTCTGGATTGGAATGAGATGCGTGCTATCTTTGTGTATTTATCACACGATTATAAAGATATGCTAATTATTCAAAAAGACCGGGTTAACCCATTCTGAATAACTGTTACGATGACTAAAAGTCAAAAACATGAAGAAGACGGTGGTTGAAGACTAAAGATCTTCACAACGTTGGGATGATTGCTGATATTTTAACTTGGGGTGTATACCCAAGACGAGGTAATATGTAGTGATCGTCCAGACGTACTTGGAGATTAACGGGATGTGCGAGGACCTCTCTCCTGTTTTGGATATATGGGATGAGGAATAAAGTACCTCCGGTTTCGTTCAGACCCAAAACGGACTTGTGAATGGATTATGTTTGACATTGTTTTTTGTTCTATACTGCCTGATTTCTATTAAATATGTATCTGTTTGGTGGCGAAGAATTTATTCTCTTGCTTAACACCCTTCTCTGAGACGTATGAGTTTAGAGGTTATATATTGATAAAAATCAGTTGTATGGCATTAATTGTCAATGAGGCATGTTAAGATGCAAATGATCAAGGCTTTTGTTGAAAAGCAGGGCCTTATGGTTGATGATCAAAGTACAACTTTAAGTAGCACAGCTTTGTTTATAACGTTGTTTCGCGAGCCTCACATCCCGGTATGAGTCAGAAACTGGATAAGGGACACAAGGAGTGCATACGTTTCTTTCTAGTTCGAAGTTTTGTCATGGTATGGATCCCAGACATTATTACTTATGTGGATGATGGATTCGACATGCCTCGGATTTAGAGCCAACTAAAAGGCTTATATGTTCGACGTACTGACCATTTGGGAGGTCTGATCGGACTGGGAAACGTATGTTCAGGAATAACCAATCCACAAACGTTAGGTATGGACCGACCTTGCTGGATCTAAGGGCTGCCATAGGTGTGATCCTCGGTCATCTTGCTAGAGGTGATCCGAATCGGTAAGGAGACCATCCCTTGCCTTGACTCATGATGGAAATCCAATTTCCAATACATGACTTTTCGATTTTAGTTGTAAACCTATACGGCTACATAGTAGGATGGGGTACTATGCCGTCTATGATTGATACATTTATATCTGAAGTTGGTTGCCACACTATGCACTTATAGTAATGTCAAAATGATTTGTTCTAAAACGTATCAAGCATGTTTGGCCATTATAAGGGAAAACTCTATCCTCTGGTTTGTGTTGCATTGTGTGATGGGACCTGAGTCATATAATGGCTTCATTTTTCAAAAAGCATTGTGTTATTTACAAATAGTTTTGTATAAAGCTTTGGTATTCACATGGAGCAAACCAGTTCCATGATATATGGCGTGGTCCTGTGATAAACGACTTTCAACTCCACTCTTTTTCTGGGACGAATAAGCTTTAAGTGGGGGAGCTTGTAACAACCCGTATTTTCAGAACCAATTTAAAATTTATTTTTAATTGATTTTAATAGAAATTAAATATTTTATATGATTAATATTGAGAATGAACGACGAAAATTTTAACTAAAAGGAAGTTAGAGCCTATAAATTTATTTTAATTATAAAACGAGCTAAAAATGGCGTGGTAGTTTGAAAACTCGATTTTAAATTTTAAATGAATGTACAGAATTCAATATAAATCAGAATTTGATAAAATAAGAAATGTTGGAATATTTTGAACTATAATCTTCTAACGAATGTAAGAAACTGAGATTTCACTGTATAAATTATAAGCTATGTCCAGTTTAAAATTTAAAATAGTCGCTATGGAATTTATATATATTTTAATAATATATAAGGCCTTAAAAATACCCATTTTGCAAATGACCTCCGTTTTCGATGAAACCACTTTTGTTGGATTCGGAATGCCAAATTATTGTCAGGTTTAAAATTTCAAGTCGATTGGAATTATTATGTAAGCGTAGCAAATTTAAATGGGTTTTGTAAATTCAGATAAATTTAATAAGCTAGTAAAAAGGCCAATTTTCAAACGGTCTCCAAATTCAACGAAATTAATTTTGTTAGAACTGTCATTAAAAAATAGCTATATTTCAAATTTCACAATTTTTGGAGTATGTATGTTATCCCGGTAAATTAAAATGTACGTTCAAATTCAATATTGAATGTTATATTAATTTATATTTTAGTTTTGACAAAACCTGATCGAAACAGTCAAATTGTCTTACGAAACATACCCCATTGTGTCCGGAATGGGGGTATTTGGTTAGGAACGATAGTCAATGGGTTTGATTTGGAGTTCGAAAGAAAAATATCACTTTTTGGAATTAAATAATAATAAATATAATATAAGAAAACCCTCTCTCCCTCACAACTCAGAGACCCGTCGATCGTAAATTCAATGGCCATTTTTGTTTGAAACTTCTTCTTTCATTTTCGTAAAATCCACTCAATAATTCAAGAAACTTTTTGAACGAAAATTATAGAGAAATCTAAGAGCTTCAAATTCAAACTAACATGATCAGAAATGGTAAAGTGTAGCGCTCGAATTTCGAGCTGAAAGAGGCGCTGTTTGCACCAATTTTCACGGCAATCGAGGCCATCGAGTTGGACAAGGCTGCCAGTAGTGGGTGCGGTGGCGGAGATCTTCGACATGGTCGCATTGGATGGGGATCCGGTGCCATGATCTGCGTGCAGCGGTGGAGAGAGGAAGTCGATGAAGTGGGTTACGGATTCCAGAGTAAACATGAAGATGGTTTAGTTAATTAAGTTATTTAATTTTATTAATAATTTAATAATGTAATTAATGTATTAAATAGCATACCCTTTACATACGAGAACGAAATCCGACGATTTTAGTTGCGTTGCGATTATGACAACAAACACAAAACATGGAACTGACCAGAAAGGAAACAGAGTAAGTTGAATTTTTAGCAAAATTAATTGTTCGTTTAATTTAGTTTTTCCCTAATTAAAGACTAATGGAATGGAAATCAAAGTGAGAACTCTCTCCCTAAAATATTTGTACAGTTATTTATTTTATAACTGAATATATAGATTGCCAGTGTGATTTTTATTTGCTTAATTATCACTAAAATGTTATGCGATGTCTGTTACCTCACCTCACTGTTGTTTGAAAACCCATGGATGATTTAATTGACTCTATTATGTTTTGATTATGATTTAACATATTAAAAACATGTTAATATAGTTGTGGTAGTTGAAATTAAATTATAAATATCCATTTATAATTTAAACAATGAAAATTGGTTAATTAGAAAAATAATTCGAATCAAATTAGAATTGGTTAAATCTATTAATCAGTGATTAATTTGGATCTATTGTAGTTGTTTGAAAACCCCACACGGGTTTGGGAATGATAATTAATTCACTTCTCCCTTGGATTTAATTGTGTGTCAACCGATTGATTGACAGACTGTTATAAGCATTAATTAATTATTTAATGCTTATAAAGTTGTAAATTGCACTCTGGATGTGAATGGAATGTTTAATAGTCGTTTACCACTATTTTTTAATATAGCTGGTATATGGAATCCATATAAATAAAACTATATGATAATTGATTGAGTCTGATTCCAGTTCAGAAATGAAGAACATTTCAAATAATATTCGGTGAAGAATCAAAATATGATTTTGATGTCCGATTTTGGGTGGACATAGAAATATTGAAATATTCGTAACTGAAATGAATATGAAGCCGAGTTAAGTAGATATACACCATTTTAACTCCAATGGAATTTTCGGTCGATTTTATTCAATTTATAATGAATATCGAAAAGGTTTGATTTCAAAATCTGATATTTTGAAAATATTATCATTTTGATATTATAACAATGTGGAGTATTCAGTTCTAATTTAAAATTGAAAAAGGAAGCTGAAATTGTTTTAAAATGAATTTATAAATGATTTAAAAAATACATGTTAAAATGGAAATCGATGATAGATATATTATATATATTTATATGGCTTGAATAGAACGCGTCACGCAGTGACCATTTGCGAATTTCAACCATTGACTTCAAATTGAAGTAACGGGAGATCCGACCGTCGGATTCTCCTAAAACCAGAACCGTTGGGTTCGTATCAAAAATATCTTTCCAATGAATATAAGATATTTAAATTTGAACGGTTAGATTTTAAAATATATCCAAATCAGTTTTGGAAAAGGTTGCTATGGACGTAGTTCGATGGTCGATATTGGAAACCGACTGTAAGTGGCTTAATAAAATTATTAAAAATATGAAAAAATTATGTAAAATCATAATTAATGACTTGGAAAGATTTTGCATGAAAAATTCCAAGTTTGAAAAGATAAAATATATTTTTATCTAAATGAACTAGTTAACAACTAGAATAATAATCCAATGTTTTTAAATTAATAAACTGGATTTGTTAATGATTTTGAAAGAACCAGAGTTTTCCAATGAATAAATTGGAAAGGACTTGAATGGAAATTATCTTCGAATATTTCGATATTGAATTCCGTGATTCTAGGGATATTGAAGTGGGAATTTGGAAGATATTGATATCGTAATTCTAAAACGATATCTGTTAATTTCAAATTTTGGTATTGAATATAAGTCGACATGATTTCCATTTAAGATCTTATATTTAACATCAAATTGGACTTTGAGTTCGTTGTGAATGGTATCTTAAGTAATTCTGTTCTTGAACAAATAAGTGAAAGGAATAAATCTTTTAAATAAGGTTTAGTGAAGTTTTCAATTATATTTAATTAAATTGGAATTGAATGGAATTCGATTAACAATAATCGAGATGAGCTTCTGTGAAGGAGGGAGTTTGCTATTTATGGAATTTAAAAGGCTTCGTCGTTATTTCATTTATAGTATTAGTCTGATACGGAAATTTATATTGATTAGATAAGGATATGTTTTCTGTGAAGATTCCATTTTTAATGGAAGTTGATTTGGGTTTATTGTGAACTGTGTTTTAAATAACAGTTGTTCTTCAACCCAAATAAAGACAGGATTAATTTCCCAAGTTGAAAATTCATTAAATAATGATTTCTGGAGATTAAATCTGTTTTAGTGAATCTTTAATTAGATTGAAATGTGAATGTGATAATTCAATTTATCAAATAGGAAAAATGTTCGAGATGGAGGAACCCCTAACCCCCTCTCCCCCTGCCCCTGTAGTTTTACTCCATGCCATAGTTAAATCTTTAATTAGATTTGAACGATAAATGGTAATTAAAATTAATGATAACATAGTGAGTGTTAGATATGGAGTACTACCAGTTTTGCTCCATGGGATGAACAGGTCAGGATTGAGATAATAATAAAAATGGTTACTTCGGTAAGGTTCGATTAATCCCGACTAGTTGATAAATCTTAATTTGGTCTAAGTTGTGAAAAGATAAAATAGATCTTTTGAAAATGATATCCAAAAGGAAGATTAAAGAATAAACTTAAAAAAAATTATCTTTGATAAAATTAATGGGAACCTTTCCCTAAAGATGTGAATATTTGAACAAAATAATATTCTGGATTGGAATGAGATGTGTGTTGTCTTTGTGTATTTATCACATGATTATAAAGATACGCTAGTTATTCGGAAAGACCGAGTTTAACCCATTTTGAATAACTGTTACAACGACTAAAATTCGAAGATATGAAGATGGTGGTTGAAGACTGGAGATCTTCACATCGTTGGGATGATTGCTGATGTCTTGATTTGGGGTGTACACCGAAGAGGAGGTAATAAGTGGTGATCGACCAGACATACTTGGAGATCGACCGGATATGCGAGGACCTCTCTCCTGTATTGGATATATGGGATAAGGAATAAGGTGCCCCAGATTTCATTCAGACCCTGAATGAACTTGTGAATGGATTATGTCTGACATTGTATTTCGTTCTGTATTGATTGATTTCTATTAAATATGTATCTGTTTGGTGGTAGAGAATTTGTTCTCTTGCTTAACATCCTTCTCTGAGACATGTGAGTTTAAAGGTTATACACTGATAAAAATCAGTTGTATGGCATGAATTGTCAATGTGGCATGCTAAGACGCAAATGATCAAGGCTTTTGTAGAAAAGCAGGGCCTTGTGGTTGATGATCAAAGAACAACTTTAAGTAGCATAGCTTTGTGTGTAGCGTTAATTCGCGAGCCTCACACCCCGGTATGAGTCAGAAACGGGATAAGGGACGCAAGGAGTGCATACGTTTCTTTCTAGCTAGAAGTTTTTTCATGGTATAGAGCCCAAATATTTTTACTTATGTGGATGATGAATTGTGAGGCGCCTCGGACTCGTAGCCAATTAAAAGGCTTATATGGTTGACGTGCTGACCATTTGGGAGGTCTGATAGGACCGGGAAACGTATGTTTAGGTTTAACCAATCCACAAACTCTAGGTATGGACCGGCCTTGTAGGATCCAAGGGTTCCCCATTGGTGTCATTCTGGGTCATCTTGATTGAGGTGATCCGAATCTGTAAGGAGAGCATCCCTTGCGTTGACTCATGATGGAAATCCAATTTCCAATACGCGAATTTTCGCTATATGGCGACATAGTAGGATGGGGTACTATGCCGTCTATGATTTATACGTTTATATTTGAAGCTGTTTTCCAGACTATGCAATTATAGTAATATCAAAATGATTTGTTTTAAAGCGTATCAAGCATGTTTGGCTATTATAAGGGAAAACTCTATCCTCTGGTTTGTGTTGCATTGTGTGATGGGAACTGAGTCTAATAATGGCTTCATTTTTCAAAAAGCATTGCGTTATTACAAATAGTTTTATGTAATGCTTTGGTATTCTCATGGAGTAAACCGGTTTCGTGATATATGGCGTGGTCCCGTGATTTACCTATTTTAAAGTAAAGTTTTAATAACTGTTTTAGCTCTCACACAAGTCTCATGACTGACTCGGAGTTTATTGTTTCCTCCTAAACTCTGGGTGCCCATATTTTTTCACACGAGCAGCTAGTAGTTTTGGCTTTGCAGATTCTTTTTTTTCACCAGATCCTACTTTACAGTTGGAGCTATATTCAGAAAGATTTGTATCCGTGTATTCCTTTAAGTTATGGTAGTTGATATATTCCCGTTATGCGTTGTATTTATACATTTTTATTTCCGCTACTATGTAAATTATTAATCTCTGATATTATTTTTTTGCTGTGTTATATTTATTCATACTCTGATATTCGTGTAATCTGATGTAAATTGTTGTGAAAACAATGAAAAGTTCTGTGGTTTTGCGTTCTAATGCATTGTGCTCTCACATAATGCGGGCTTTTCCGTTTTTTCACAGATCGGGGGATTTCAGATTGTAATAGGTGGTATCAGAGCTTTGGTTTATAGAGCTCTGGAATAAGATGCATTAGAACCAAACGAAAGAACTCATCAGAGGTAGGATTAATAATGTCCTGTTAAATAATAACTCATTAGAAATAGGACCGGTAGAATCCTAGAAAGAGAAACTCTTTAGAGATGGGGTTAGTAACGCCCTAGAATGAGTTGGAAGAGTATTATATATTGAAAAGAATAGATTTGTTGATTTATAAAAATGAAGATAATTATGGAAGATTATATTTTATTATATGATTTTGAGTATTTTATTTTGAAGTTGAAGTCGGACTATCGAGTATATGAAGATTTTGCATATATGCCTTGCAAACATATATCTGAAGCCTTCAAATATACTTGATTGATATAGAATCACATTCTAGTCGCTTGAGGATAATTCTGTTGATTGATTTATCATCATCAGTGTTTGTTTTTGGGTTTCGAAAGTGGGATAACTATATAATTCCAATTGAAACGTCGAAATATGCTTAAATTGATTTAATTAAGTATTTGGATATTGTTTGAATTATAAAAAAAATTAACTAATACAAGTTAGATAGATTTAAATTATACAACTAAATCAAACGAATTAAAAATTTAACTTAAGAGAAGTTAAATAAAATTGGAATAAAACCAATATGAGTATAGAATCTGAATTAAGCTAAATTGAATTTAATGTTGATTTAATTTGAAATTAGTGGCAATTGAATATATATACATATATTTGTTAAGCAGGTTACTAATTTTATGCTGAGTAAAGAAATAAATTGCGTGCCCGACAAACAGGTGCACCATAATGAGTTGGTTGCGCAATTTTATTATTATATTAAACTACTGTGAATGATTTGGATGCGTTGTGATGGTTTTTCGGTATGAAATAAAACGTATTCCATAGGATAGTAACCAATAAATTGTGAACTACACCGCATAACATATATTGAAGACAGCATAGCATAGCATATCATATTCCATGTAAGCATTTGGTGCTTATATGATGAGGTTTGGATTACCATATGAGTGTGATACTTATATGGCGAGGACTGATGTACAGGTTGAAACGAAGATTGATCATGGACTTAACAACATATAAAGGAAAAATGACAGGATTAAATAATAAACCCTACATAGGTCGGGAGATGACCAAATACACTTGTCTCTCTTATTTTAATTACCGGGCGTGGGTTTGAGAAGGGAGCAGGGCTTATAAATTATCATGGGTGTGCACATTTGTTTTGTATGCGATATATTGATTTATTGGGTGCCTAATACATCCCAATAAATTTTTCAAGACCAGCCCGTACAAAGGAGGCTATGGCGATTTTTTTCAGAAATTTAGGGTGTTAGCCAAATTTCAGAGAAATTTAGAAGTTCTTTGAAACTGAAAAGTTGAAGACTTGAAGCCAAAATGAAAGTTGAGTTTTTTAGCTAAACGACTTTCAGCTCCATTTTTTTTCTAGGACGAAAAAGCTTTAAGTGGGGGAGCTTGTAACAACCCGTATTTTCAGAACCAATTTAAAATTTATTTTTAATTGATTTCAATAGAAATTAAATATTTTATACGATAAATTTTGAGAATGAACGACGAAAATTTAATTTAAAACGAAGTTAGAACCTATAAATTTATTTTAATTATAAAACGAGCTTAAAATGGCGCGGTAGTTTGAAAATTCGATTTTAAATTTCAAATGAATGTAAAAAATTCAATATAAATCAGAATTTGATAAAAAAAGAAACGTTGGAATATTTTGAAATGCAATTTTCTAATGAATGTAAGAAATTGAGAGTTCACTGTATAAATTATAAGTTATGTCCAGTTTAAAATTTAGAATAGTCGTTATGGAATTTATATATTTTAATAATATATAAGCCCTTAAAAATAGCCATTTTGCAAATGACCTCCGTTTTCGATGAAACCATTTTTGTTGGATTCAAAATATCAAATTATTGTCAGGTTTAAAATTTCAAGTCGATTGGAATTAGTATGTAAGCGTAGAAAATTTAAACGCGTTTTGTAAATTCAGATAAATTTAATAAGCTAGTAAAAAGGCCAATTTTCAAACGTTCTCCAAATTCGACGAAATTAATTTTTTTAGGACTTTATCGTCAAAACATAGCTAGATTTCAAATTTCATAATTTTTGGAGTCAGTATGTGATTCCGGTAAATTAAAATGTACGTTCAAATTCAATATTGAACGTTATATTAACTTGTATTTTAGTTTTGACAAAACCTGATCGTAACAGTCAAATTGTCTTACAAAACATATCCCATTGTGTCCGAGTGGGGGTATTTGGTTAGGAATGACAATCAACGGGTTTGATTTGGAGTTCGAATGAAAAATATCACTTTTCTGAATTAAATAATAATAAATATACACTTCAAGAAAAATACCCTATTGCAACTAGATACTTGCAACAGGCGACAAATGACAGTTGCAGTAAATGGTATTTAGCAACAGACCTATTATAGCAGTTGCAATAGCAAAGATTTAGCAACAGGCCTTTACTTTCTATTGCGAAAACCATATTTTTAGCAACTTCACTTCCTTTCCTGTTGCAAAAACATATTTTTAGCAACTGTGCTTCCTAGCCAGTTGCGAATAAATATCTTTAGCAACTGTTTTCGCCACTTGCAATAACTGTATTTTTTCCAACTAGTAAAGCCAGTTGCGAAAACATATTAAAAATAAGTATAAACTTTTAATGATTAACTTTTAATAATTAATTTTAAATAGTTACTATTAAATGATTAACTAATAGTAATTATATAATAATTAGGATTAATATTTAATAATTATTAATTAATAATAAAATTTAAGTATTATAAAGCGATATTTATAACTTATAATTAAATAATAACAATTAACATTTAAAAAATAATAAAATAGATAAATAATTGTTAATTAATAATGAAAAACTAATGGTTAATAATTGGTAATTAATTTGAAATATGAACATGTTTAAATATTAAATAAATAATAATAATAAATAATTAATAGATTCATAATAAATATAAATGGTAATTGATTAATGTTATTGTTAAGGAGTAATTAATATTTAATAATAATTTCTTGTATGCATTAATTTACAATTTGTGTTTGATAGAGGTATTTTATGAATTAATTAACAGTTTCTGGTTATCATTAATAATCAATTTTATATTTCTAATATTATATTGAATAATTAATTATTAATAAAGTGTTTTTACAGCTGGTTTAAAAATGCTAATAAGTGCTAATTTTTCGACCCATTTTATCGGATGACTTAATTAAGAGACGAGGAGTGTTCATTCTAGAAGCTTTCCCTCGTTTACGTTCTATGTCCGCAGCCACAAATCCCTTCTTTTTCCTTAGAACCCTAGTTCCCAAATCGATTCCCGGATCGTCCACCTTCATCTTTGCTTCTTTACCTTCTCGATCCTAACCAAGACCCAAATCAAGTTTTACACCTTCACCAACTCATAGGAGAACACCGCCAAAAACCTTGAAATCTCAGCCGCTCGTTTTGAGTCATTTGACTCCTTTCGTTCGCTCCGCAGTGAGGAGACATTGTCATTCTTGTCTAGTCGTACGCCTGTGAAGCAGAAGTCTGCAATTGGCAGCGGACGAGGGCGGATGTAGTTGAAGCAGAAATCTCCCTTTTTTTGGAAGTTTTGGAGGACTTATTGGCAGAATCAGACTGGATAATCATTGCCTACGCTCAGATTTTTATTTCTTTCTCCTTTTTTTGCTGGTGTTTTTTGTTTTGTCTTTGTTTTCCTTGCTCGTCTAGGGATTTATTCCAATCAGTGCAAGATATTTGTCTAATATCCACTTTGTTTTGAATTTGTAATGAGGATTGTTCCACCTAGTCTTCCATATTATTTCTGGTTTTGATTATCATTTCGGAATTTGTACACAATCATTACAAAACTGATTTGAGTAATGTCAATACTGAATAAGAGAAAAATCAATCTTTTCAACATTTCTTCTTTTAATAAACTACTATTACTCTTATCCAATTATCAACAGTAAGCCCTTAAAGCTGTTAGCATTTTTATTAGAAGTCGGTAATGTTAATTCGCATGTACCACTATATAACATAATCAGCCTCATTGCATTTCGGATAAAATATTGCTAATTTTGCGGAGTTCCTTGAGAGTTGCAAAGGCAGTAATCTGGCCTTTGTAACTGTCTTGTTGAAAAGCAGATTCGATCGCCTGCACGCACAAATAACAGTGACATGCATATAATTTCAAAAAAGGTAAAGCCTCAGCATGGGTTGTGGGTCAATAATTATTATGCATAAATAATTAAATGAATCTCGAACTAAACAAAATATATCGAAACTACAAATATGTATGAAACTATTGTAAACAAATATCAAGGTTGTCAAGTGAAAACCAAACAAAGTCGATTAAAATTCCTAACAAAATTGGAGCAGCAAAACTTGAGATCGAATTTTTTATTGTCTCAATAAGCTATAATTTTCTTCTTATGCACCCATTTTTTTGTGTTTTCAAACATTAAATGATACTCTCTTAAATCTGATGATAGTGGTTTGAATAGAGACTTCCCATTTGTTTGTAATAAATGGTTGTCGATATGAACAAAATAGTTAATAGGAGTTAAGGACTGCTAGCTCAAGTGGACATAGATTCGAACCTCAAAATGTCAAAATGAATGCTCAACTTCAAAAAGTAACACTATTTATATCAAAAAAGAAGTGATAGTATTATTAAAATTTTGTTTGTTACAATAAATGATAAACAATACATGACAAAAGCCTGTTAGATTATTATTACTTTTTTTCTTACTATTTTTCTCTCTCCGATCATAATTTTTATTTCTTCAGTTTTCTCTTCTCAAATTCCAAAAATTTATTGTCATTTTTTCGTAATTTATTAATTAATTTAAAAGGAAAACATTAATACTTTGTTTGTTATTAAAAAACAATCACATTTGATTTTATCGGAGCTGTTTGACTATCTTTTATTACTTATACTGGAAAGCACAATCCAGTTCATTTAGGTTGTGTAACAACCCGTATTTTAATAACATGTTATAACCATACATCAAGGCAGAATTAAATTTTAAAATAAGAACCAAGGGAAACGGGTTGCGCCACTGCATTCGTCTCGAAATTCTGCATGAAATTGAGTCCGAGTTTTCGAAAATCGGAGTTCGTATGACCAAGTTATGACCTTCAGAAGTTTCAGGAATTTGAATAAAATAAAACAGCTTGAAATTCGAATTCAAACCCAGAAGCGGGCTAGGCGGGAAATTTCCCGCCCAGGACCCAGGTCGACTGGGTGGTCGACTGGGTAGTCAACCTCCCCCTGACCAGGTCGACTAGGTGGTCGACTGGGTAGTCGACTTCCCCCTGACCAGGTCGACTGGGTAGTCGACCTGGGGGTCGACCTGCCCCGAATTTCCAGATCCAAGGCTGAGTTCATTTCTGCGTATCTAGACCGATTTCTAGACCAAATTCGTGACCCAAATCCTAATAAACTCACCCCTAGCCTCATTCTCTCCACACCATTTCATTCTGTCCTTATGCTACCTCTGTGAAAATCAAAATGATAATATTTAAATTAAAAGATACTACTTCTTCTTCGTCAAGACAACATCTAGGAATTACAAATTGGGGGTTTTCAACTAGAACAAGACTAAACAAATAGAGATTCAAGAACTGCAATAACCGTTTCCAGAATCAAATCTCTACACTCAAATTCTCGATCCACATTCTGTAAGTTCTAGTTGCTTTGAGATTGAAACATGTTAAATTTAATATGGACATGGAATAAAATGAAATTGGACCTAAGCTTGATTATCTATCCAGATCTGTTCTTGTCTCTTCTTGAATCTATGATTTTGGGTTATTTCTTTTCGATGGAATCATGCCCATTCATGATGTTGGACCTAGTTTATTATTCAAACGCTAGATTGTAAAATGAATTCTTGGATCTTGACTTGATGATAAGACTTGTTAATTCAGTTTTCACCCTATCCTCTCTTGAATCTTGAATTTGGGAATATTGCTATGAAATCAGTTTGGACTTATTCATGTTATCAATTGGAATTGGACCAATGTATGATAATTGATTTATACCTATTCTTGGACCTTGACTTTTGGAATACTGCTGTGAAAATTAACTTGGGCCTATTCATGTTGTAAATCAAATATTATCACGCCTATGGCACTGAAACTATTGTTAATGGCCAAAGACTATGCCTATGCCTATAACTGAGAACATACGACTATTATAGGGATTATATGCCTATGCCTAGAATCTCTTGATACATTTGTTGATCCGCTCGAGTAGTATTCACCACTAAGGCGGATGGTTCATTTCGCTTATGCATGAGTTATAGAAAATTACCTTAGTAAGTACATTCGACAACATGGTTGGCATTTGTTTATTTTCAAGAGATAATTCATTTTGGAATACCTTCTAGTAAGTGAATGAGATCCAAGATTCACTAGTGAATTTTGGAGAGCTTGCACAAAACCATGAGTACACAGTTATGTTTAAGCTGAGTGTACTAGAAAAAGAATAAGTGAAAGTGGAACAAGAGGCGACAGTGAAATGAGTTCCAACTCATATTTTGGAAATAGGAATTAAGAAGCTATGAAATGTGAAGTTAAATACGATCAAAGCACAATGGAGTTAAGCTCAAGGAAATGCGACTTAGAAGATTGAAGACTAGACGTGCGCATCATATCTCTTTTTAAGAGTATATCCTTGATCCCTCTTTTCCTATAGAGCTTATTTGCATGCTATCTTTTAAGTATAACCTCTCGATCCTATTCTCAATCTTATTTCTGTTGCAAAACCCCATAGGGATCATCTGTTAGAAATGCATGTTGGGGCTTGAGGGTGTCCGCTAGGTTGAGTAATTCTTTGGGTGTCAGCCTGATGTTGATTTCGGTCTTCAAGTTGATGCCTAGGGAGTTCTTCTCCTAATCAGTATATATGGGACATAGATTTCCAATTTTGACATTGCCTAATGGGCACAAAATTTTTACTTGCTTCTATCGTTCGGCTATACCTTAGGTAGAATTCTATGGATGTAAACATGTATTTGAAACATGTTATGGTTGATGTTTGAAAATGGTTGCAAGTGGTTGCGAGTAGTTGCTCGTGGTTGCATAACACACATTAGGCACTAGAAAGGCTCAGTCACATTTTCGTATTGCATATGCATGAATGTTTATACTTGTACATGGATGGAAACTTGATATGCTATCATTTGGATGTTGCATATGGATAAATGTTTGAGCACTCATGTAGAAACTGTGAAATGTAATAGGAATTTGCATACATGTTGGACTCATCGCACTAGCATACTTTGCATTAAGGAGGTTTACTCAATCAGTAACCGCCTAATCTTTTGCATTAGATAAGTACATATACACACATTTTCCGCATATATACATAAAGCATTAGGAATCTTTTAAGGACAATGATTGCTTATGGATGATGTTTTGAGTAGATGGATGATGGATGGTAGGATACATCCTTCCTAACTTAGAGATTTCGGGGACGAAATCTTTTAAGGAGGGGAGAATGTAACAACCCGTATTTTAATAACAAGTTATAACCATAAATCAAGGCAGAATTAAATTTTAAAACAAGAACCAAGGGAAACGGGTTGTGCCATTGCGTTCGTATCGAAATTCCGCATGAAATCGAGTCTGAGTTTTCGAAAATCGGAGTTCGTACGACCAAGTTATGACCTTCAGAAGTTTCAGGAATTTGAATAAAATAAAACAACACGAAATTCGAATTCAAACCAGAAGCGGGCTGGGCGGGAAATTTCCTGCCCAGGACCCAGGTCGACTGGGTAGTCGACCTCCCCCTGACCAGGTCGACTGGGTAGTCGACCTGGGGGTCGACCTGCCCCGAATTTCCAGATCCAAGGCTGAGTTCATTTCTGCGTATCTAGACCGATTTCTGGACCAAATTCGTGACTCTAATCCTATATAAACTCACCCCTAGCCTCATTCTCTCCACACCATTTCATTCTGTCCTTATGCTACCTCTGTGAAAATCAAAATGATAATATTTAAATTAAAAGAGACTACTTCTTCTTCGTCAAGACAACATCTAGGAATTGCAAATTGGGGGTTTTCAACTAGAACAAGACTAAACAAATAGAGATTCAAGAACTGCAATAACCGTTTCCAGAATCAAATCTCTGCACTCAAATTCTTGATCCACGCTCTGTAAGTTCTAGTTGCTTTGAGATTGAAATTTGTTAAATTTAATATGGACATGGAATAAAATGAAATTGGACCTAAGCTTGATTATCTATCTGGATCCGTTCTTGTCTCTTCTTGAATCTATGATTTTGGGTTATTTCTTATCGATAGAATCATGCCCATTCATGATGTTGGACCTAGTTTATTATTCAAACACTAGATTGTAAAATGAATTCTTGGATCTTGACTTGATGATAAGACTTGTTAATTCAGTTTTCACCCTATCCTCTCTTGAATCTTGAATTTGGGAATATTGCTATGAAATCAGTTTGGACTTATTCATGTTATCAATTGGAATTGGACCCATGTATGATAATTGATTTATACCTATTCTTGGACCTTGACTTTTGGAAAACTGCTGTGAAAATTAACTTGGGCCTATTCATGTTGTAAATCAAATATTATCACGTCTATGGCATTGAAACTATTGTTAATGGTCAAAGACTATGCCTATGCCTATAACTGAGAACATAAGACTATTGCCTATGACTATGACAAGGACAATTGTGGCTAATCACCTATGACTCGTGACTATGAATTACTGCCTATGATTATGAACAGAAGACTATTGTCTATGACCATGACCTTGAAACTATTATAGTTAATTGCCTATAACTATTTAGGGTAGTTGTCTAGAACTATTTTGGATAATTCATGACTATTGTGATTAATCGCTTATGATTCACTACGACTATGACTATTGTGGCCAATTGACCTACAGTTGATTGTTCATAACATTATAGTCGAAGACCATGTTGTACACCAAGACCATTGATCCATTATCCTTGTATTGGGCTTGCATTTGCATGCCTATTCTTTTATGTCAATTTTTATCATGACTATCACCTTATTATGCCAGATTTGAAAGCCTGTTATTCTCTATATGCCAGTGATGTTGTAACCAATTATCCCAAGCTATATCATGCCAGATTTATCACCTTGTGCTCGTTCTTTTGCCTATCATAGTTGGGATGTTATTCCCTTTTATTTTGGACCTGGATCTACTTGTAATTTTGATCAATTTACGTTTACATGCGATGGGGATACGAATTGGGTAGGTTAGGCAAATATGAATTGGTTATGAATATGAATCATGAACTTGATAATAGGCATAAGTGGAAACCCGAAAACTTGATATGAGAGCTTGACATGAAACTCGCTTAGAAACTTGGCACGAACTTGACATGAAAATTAAACATGGACATGACACTTAGAATGAACTTGAAAATGGCCAACTCGAGGATGGGTTGAGTTTGCAGTGTAAATCTGCCCGGAACCGCCCGGCGAATCCAGTGACTGCAAACAATAGGATCCAATGTGGGTAGTTGGTCATATCGCGCTTAAGAACCGAGGTAAGACTAGGTTGTGGTGTAAATCTGCCCGGAATCGCCTGGCAAATCCAGTGACCACAACAACTAGTCTAATGTGAGAGGTTGGGGTGCAGTAATGAATTAATGCCACATGATAGGGTTAAGTCATGAACCGCTTGAATATACTTAACCAATTTGACACGATGATTTGATAGGGTTAAGTCATGAACCGCTTGAATATACTTAACCAATTTGACACGATGATTTGATAGGGTTATGTCATGTACCGCTTGAATATACTTAACCAATTTGGCACGATGATTTGATAGGGTTAAGTCATGAACCGCTTGAATATACTTAACCAATTTGACACGATGATTTGATAAGGTTAAGTCATGAACCGCTTGAATATACTTAACCAACTTGACACATGATTCATTGGGCTAAGTCATGAACTTGAGCGACAACACTTAGCCAATTTGACATGACACGTTGGCGGGTTAAGTCACGAACTTGAATGACAACACTTAACCAACTTGACATGCTAGACTGATGGGGTTAAGTCTCGAATTTAAATGACAACACTTAACCTACTGGACAGAAACCCTAGTTACGCGGTCCTTTTCAGCAGTAACCCACTTGATGTATCACGGTACCCTGGAACTAGGCAAGGTGGGGCACGATTACTGGGCTGATTGTAAGTGTCTAGAACGACGGCTGGGTTGGTGCTCCATTGTAGGTTCAGGCGGACTATGGTCGTGCACGTAGTCCGGAGTTGAAAAAGCAGGCATTGGGCACTGGTAGGTTTACACTGTGCATGCTTGATTCGTGTTGGTGGTTGGCACCCTAGGGCTTGATACACCCTATGTTGGACCTAGCACAGGTGACTACATTTCGCGATTGGGCCGTATGACACAGACACATGAACGAGCTAGGACTTGTAGGGAGCCGATCGATTAATAGATCGTTACGTGAAAAAAAAGGTGTTGTTCGTTAGGTAGCATAATCCCTAGTGGTGCTAGGTGGCATAAACCCTAATCGAATCTAGAAAACGTTCAATAGGTAGCATAATCCCTAGTGGTCCTAGGTGGCATAAATCCTAGTTGAACACGCGATAGTTCATGATAAGGAAACCTAGCCGGAACAAGGGTGACAGTCCAAACGATTTCAAGAATGGTGGCACTACGTTGAAGTAGTATAGAAATACGTGATGAAACCCGTACGATATACGGCAAGGGACTGTACATATACATGAAAGGATGATACGAGTTGGGGAACTAGTACAGTTGGTGCAGAGAATGTCAAACATGCGATGCTATACGTAGTTTATCTAGTTTGCATAGTTTTTCTTGTTACCGTAGTTTATCTGGTTAGTATAGTTTATCTTGTCATTTTAGTTTAACTTGCCTATCTTGTCATCATACTTATGTTTACTTTCAGTTTATACATGTCATGCTATCTTTACTTGTTTCTAGGCTGAAAGTCACTAGGACTTACTCAGTCTTTATGACTGACCCATTTTGTTTCGCCTCTTTTTCTTCCGTTCTCCCCCCCCCCCCCCCAGGTTCGCAGGGTGGGAATACAGCTTAGTTCGGATCTTACCACGCTGCAAGGCTCTTTCGCGAACGACTTGGATTTCTCTTGGCTATGGCTTGCTTTACTGTTTTACTTGGGGAATGATTTATGACTATGGTTTTATGTTTCTTTACTATTGCAAGACAGATTTCAATGTAATGGATTTAATGGCATTTTGATGTAAAAGGCTTTAGACCTTTCTAGATTTTAAAAGAAATGAAATTTGGTTTTCCTTCCGCTGTTTTATATGTTCTGTCTTGTAATATTTCTGTGTATGTTTACCTAGATAATGTTCTACCAAAGCTAGTGCATTCCGTTTGTGAGTGACCCTAGCGGTGGTGGGGTGTTACAGGTTGCGCCATCTGTCCCTTTAAGTTATGCGTTTTCCCCTTCTCGATGATATCAATTTGTGCATTTAACCGTTCAATTGGCTCCCATATTCAACCTTTCTTCTTTCACAACCGAGATGCAGCACTTTTCTCAACCGTCGTCGTATTGCCGTAATCAATCCTAATCAGTCAGAATTAACCCTGTTTATGATCACCATTTTTGCTTATGACCTGCTTCTCAACCAATCCCTTCGTTCGTACTTGCTTTCCCCCAACAATCCATGCCCTAACTAAATTTGTTATCATCACTGCCTTTCAATCGCAAATCGTGAACCCTCCTTATACCTTTATTCTACCTGTCTACCGATTGGAGTAATTACTGGTCTTATCAACAATGGTAGTGCTATGTTCCAGGTAAACCCCTCCCTCTTCTTATTTGCTTTACTGCCCATAATCCACGGCTATTTACTCACTTTAATGTGATTTTTTTCATTATTTCCTTTTTTTTTCCTTTTTACAATTCGACTGTTATTTTTTAATGCATCGGATAACTGATTTGTATTTGATGTCCAAAATATATAACGTTCGTGACCAAAACAAACATAAATTGTGAATAGAGTAAATTTGTTATCTGCATTTGGAGTTTGAAATTTTTATTGCGTGCTATAGTCGAGATATCACAAAGCCTATCAGTTTTGGCATTGCCATTTCTTATGTTTGGTTGAATGTTAATCATGAATATTTGAATATGGAGCTTCTATTTGGAACTTCTACTGTTCATACATGTATCATTTGCATATTCCCGCCGCACTTTTCTGCAAGTAATGTACGATTTCATTGGTTATTGTATGTCATATTTTACATTACGTATTGCACACCACAGACTCAGAACAGAATACATTGAGTACGAGTAGTACTACGATTACTAGATGTTAAAAGTGTTTCTCCTTTTCCATATATGTAAGAATAGCAGATGAACATATTAATTTGTCTTAATTAATTTAGTACGTACTATGTAAAAGCAAATGATGGTGTATTTAACAGTATATATTTGGTAGGTTATATGCATCATCATTATTTTTTTGAGTTCTTTGACAAGTAATATTATATGAACTGCTAGTCTATACCTGTCAAATATATTTTGAAACTATTATTTACCTTTTTAAAAGAATTTATTAATGGAAAATTAATATGTGTTTTAAGATACGCCCATATTCCAATATTTCTGTTGCATTAAAAAGGTGGCTAACGTTATGCTTTCATGATATATCTTCACAAAAGCCAAGACATTTCCCTTCACCGATAACTCCTTATTTCTTCTCTCTAAATTAACACTCCTCCACCGCGATCTGATTGAAAAAAGATACACCCTTCTAAAAAAATCATCCTGGATCGACGAGCATCCTGTTGAGTCAATCGGCTGTTGGAGTTATTCGACTTTCAACAGTTTTAAGTAGACGATGTCGATGCTGTTGATTTCTATTTCAAATTATGTCAATTTATGCACTTAACGATTATTATTGTTCAAGATATCGTAAGGTGAGTTTTAATCAAAATAATTATCGAATAGTTCATATATATTGGTTTTAATTTAGGAATTCTTCTGAATGACAGGAATAGAAAAGTTTTGAAATCAGTTCGTATTATATCTATTTTCTTATTATAACATGTCTTCTAAATTAATTGAAACTAATGCTACATCTTTATTTTAATATGTATGTTTGTTTACAAAATTTATGCCACATATTTTTGTTTGTTTATAAAGTTGGAGTTGCTTTATTAGAAATAAAGCCTGAACAGATTGTCTAAATTAAACATAATAACACATAAAGGTAGAATTGGCATTATATTATAGATAGATTAACAGACCTGTATGTACCAAAGTACCTATATAACTGTGCAATATTGTTTTAGTAAAATTTGTGTGTTAAGATCCCTTTGAACTTTGCCTTCCAGAATTGAAGACAATTTTAGTTTTGTGAATCAAGATTCTTCATATTGCTATTACTTACTTTGTATGTTATGGTTCTTGAACTATAGGTTAATTAGTGATTCATTTGGTTGCCCAGTAATATGACAAGAACATTTGTTCAGGAAGTATTTTGAATGTCGATCAGTTCGGTAGTAAGCAAATTATACATGTATAGTGAATAAGTTGTTCTTCACCCTTTTAACGTACCCACCTTCTATTTGAACTTTACAGGACGGTTCATGATTGCAGCGACACACACAACTCCCTTCCCTTCTCTCTCTCTCTCTCTCACACACACACACACACATGCGCGCGCGTATAAATAGACACACACACGCACATTCATCGTGCATTTTTCATGAACAAATAGCATTGAAATTTATTTATTCCTATCATTAATAATATAAAACCGTTGCTTAATTTATCCGTTCCTTGATGTTGTTCGCAAGGAAGTTGAAAACTGTGACTGTCTCCAAGGTACGTACATGTTTTATTCCTATTTCGTTTAGATTTGCTTTGTTTTATGGCTTATACTGAATAATTAGTTGATTTGGAAGGTCTTCAAGTGTGTCACTCATTGGGTGGCGGAACATGATCGGGGATGGGGAATTTACTCATATTATTGTTGTTGTGTACTTTTGTCTTGAAAATTAAGCCTTCACGCTTTACAGTTCAATTAATTAGCAGTATAAAATACCTACTTCTGTTTTTTGATTTCAAAACAAAGTTTATCAGATTAACTATATGTAGGAGAACAGGTTGAGACTTACGTTATGCGGACTCTGCTTAATTTCATTGGCACCTCAGATGTAAAGTACATTCCTCACTTCTTCTTTTTGTAAGATTGCATTTGTAAGTACATTCGACTTGCACCTCCTGATTTAAAATCCTGTTTACATTGCAAGTGCTCACTCTTGCCTCCTTCATCACGAGCTTCTGAAATTCATGCTGGTTGCCATGTCAACTCAACTTTGCTCAGAACCTTCCCCTGGGCCCAAAGATATGCACCCATTCATTGATGCTACAATGCTTCAGGGTAGGCTAATTTTTCCTAAAATATTGTGTATTCACTATTCACATCACAAAGTTAGTTCTGCAAATATATAGTTAATCCTTGGGTTTTATTCAATTAACACAGTGATCTTGTTCTTCTATAAACCCTTCCTTTATTGTTTGATTTAGGGCTATTTCCTGTAAATATGTTTTCTTTTTTGCAGGAAAGGACTATGGTAATTTCTGTAGTTCGCGGACTGTCATCGAACTTTATAACCAGACCACGCATTCCTTATGGTGGTGCAGCTTATCCAGTCTATTCAGACGGAAATCAACCTGGTGCTCTTCAGAGAGTGGGTTCTGCCGCTGGTACGACTAGTTCCTGAATTTTCCGAGTTAATTGGATTTATATTGGTTTATGAGTGTTTGTATTCTTTGTATTTCATTTCATGTTTCATTTAAGAGGTATATATGTTCCAGTTTCCCTGTGATGTTATTAAAATATGTTTTGCCGTATAGTTATGTCTATCTCACTGTATTTATCCGGTTACAACAGTCCTTTGCATAATTAATTTGCAGTAAATTCTAGGGAAGCATGTGTGTGCCAGACACATATTTTGGGTATTTGCTACAGGGTTAATATCGAAGATTAGAGAAGAATATCCAGATAGAATGATGCTTACGTTTTTAGTGTTTCCATCTCCAACTCAGACGTAATATAATCATGCATTTTTTATTTATTTATGTGGTTGTGTTTTTGTTAATCAAAAGGGACATGTTAATGGGATAGTAAATGAAATGGGTCTGCACATTTGTATGTTTTGGAAGGTGTTGGGAAAAGGGTATGTAATATGTATTTGGGTTTAAATGTATGAATGCACCTCTTTTGGTCCGTTCATGTAGACATTTTCCTGTTTGTTTTCAATGATTCATGTGAACAATTTTATAAAAAGCTGTAAGTATCTAAATTTTGGCTCTGTAAAGATGTGATTCTACACATAAGTGATTTCATGACTTTTTAATATTTTATGTATTCAATCGGAAGTACTTGACTATGAAATTTCAACTTCAGACATGTCCATTTTTTAGATAAGAAAGCACAACCTATAGATTATGCTGGGCTTATTGTAGACAACTTGTTTGATTAAGTGTAATTTCACATCAACAGGTTTTATATTAAGTGTTAAAAATTTCAGTCTTCGCAGGAGGGAATTCTGGAACAGATGTTGGCTGATGGGTTCTAGTGAACTGATGATATATACTCTCTTGTTATAGTATATGTATGAGAGCAGAAATATGAGTAGAAAATACTCTATTCGGAAAAAATGTGTTGTGTGAGAGAAGAAATTGTTATACATGAATGGTGTATGAAAATTGTAGAAACTTTATTGTGATTGTTTGTACTATTAAAACATTGTTAAAATAAAAAATTTATTTGTTTACTTCATTTTGTGATATACATTATTACTAAAACAAATACATTTAATATGTAATATCTATAAGCTGTAAAAAAAATTAACGATTTATGAATCTATTGCAACAGGCATATACTATTGCAATATCTGTCGCAACAACAAAAGCCAGTTGCAAAAATGTATACTGCAACATCTTATTGCAACGGGCAAAAACTGTTGCGAAAAGAAATCGACCTTTTGCAACTTCGGCTATACAGACGAGCGCTGGCCTGTTGAAATAGGTCTACTGCAACAGATATGGCCTGTCGCGAAAAGTGTTTTTTGTTGTAGTGATAATATAAGAAAACCCTCTCTCCCTCACGACTCAGAAACCCATCCATCGTACATTCAATGGAAATTTTCATTTGAAACTTCTCCTTCCATTTTCGCGAAATCCAATCAATATTTCAAGAAACTTTTTGAATGAAAATTATAGAGAAATCTAAGAGCTTCAAATTCATACTAACATGATCAGAAATGGTAAAGTGTAGCGCTCGAATTTCGAGCTAAAAGAGGCGTCATTCACACCAATTTTCACGGCAATCGAGGCCATCGAGTTGGGCGAGGCTGCCGACAGTGGGTGCGGTGGCGGAGCTCTTCGACATGGTCACATTGGATGGGCGTCCGGCGCCTTGATCTACGTGCAGCGGTGGAGAGAGGAAGTGGATGAAGTGGGTTACGGATTTTAGAGTAAACGGTGAAGATGGTTTAGTTAATTAAGTTTTTTAATTTTATTAATTATTTAATAATGTAATTAATGTATTAAATATCATATCCTTTTCATACGAGATCGAAATTCGATGATTTCAGTTGCTGTTGCGATCGTGACAACAAACACAAAACATGAAACTAACCAGATCGGAAACAGAGCAAGTTGAATTTTTAACTTAATTAATCGTTTGTTTAATTTATTTTAAAAATAAATTTCTCAATTAAAGACTGATAGAGTGGAAATCAAAGTGAGAACTATCTCACTAATATATTTGTACAGTTATTTATTTTATAACTGAATATATAGATTGCCAGTGTGATTTTTATTTGCTTAATTATCACAATAATGTTATACGATGTCTGTTAGCTCACCTCACTATTGTTTGAAAACCCATGGATGATTTGATTGACTGTATTATGTTTTGATTGTGATGTTGAGTTGTTTAACATATTAAAAACATGTTAATATAGTTGTGGTAGTTGAAATTAAATTATAAATATCCATTTATAATTTAAAACAATGAAAATTGGTTAATTAGAAAAATAATTCGATTCGAATTAGAATTGGTTAAATCTATTAACCAGTGATTAATCTAGATTGATTGTTGTTGTTTGAAAACCCCACACGGATCTAGGGATGATAATTAATTCACTTCTCCCTTGGATTTATTTGTGTGTCAACCAATTGATTGACAGACTGTTATAAGCGTTATTTAATTATTTAATGCTTATACAGTTATAAATTACACTCTGAATGTGAATGGAATGTTTAATAGTTGTTTATCACTATTTTTGAATACAGCCGATGTATGGAATCCATATAAATAAAACATATGATAATTGATTGAGTTTGATTCTAGTTCAGAAATGACGAATATTTCAAATAATGTTCAGTGAAGAATCAAAATATGATTTTGATGTCCGTTTGGATGGACACGAAAATATTGAAATATTCGTAATTGAAATGAATATGAAGCCGAGTTAAGTAGATATACACCATTTTAACTCGAACGAAATTTTCTGTCGATTTTATTCAATCTATAATGAATATCAGAAAGGTTTGATTTCAAAATCTAATATTTTAAAAATATTATCATTTTAGTATTATAATGATGTGGAGTATTCAGTTCTAATTTAAAATCGAAAAAGGAAGTTGAAATCGTTTTAAAATGAATCTATAAATGATTTAAAAAATACATTTTAAAATGGAAATCGACGATATATATATTATATATATTTATATGGCTTGAATAGAACGAATCGCATAGCGACCGTTCGTGAATTTCAACCATTGACTCAAATTGACGTAACGAGAGATCTGAACGTCGGATTCACCTAGAACTGGAACCATTGGGTTCGTATTGAAAATATCTTTCCAATGAATGTAAGATATTTAATTTTGAATGGTTAGATTTTAAAATATATCCAAATCAGTTTTGGAAAAGTTTTCTATGGATGCTGTCCGGTGGTCGATATTGGAAACCGACTGTAAGTGGCTTAATAAAATTATTAAAAAAATGAAAAAAAAATGTAAAATCATAATTAATTACTTGGAAAGATTTTGCATGAAAAATTCCAAGTTTGAAAAGATAAAATATTTTTTTTTCTAAATGAACTAGTTAACAACTAGAATAATAATCCAATGTTTTTAAATTAATAAACTGGATTTGTAAATGGTTTTGAAATAACCAGAGTTTTCCAACGAATAAATTGGAATGGACTTGAATGGAAATTATCCTCGGATATTTCGATATTGGATTCCGTGATTATAGGTATATTGCAGTGGAAATTTGGAAGATATTGATATCATTATTCCAAAACGATATCCGTTAATTTCAATATTCGGTGCTGAATATAAGTCGACATGATTTCCATTTAAGATCTTATATTTAATATCAAATTAGATTTTGAGTTCGTTGTGAATGGTATCTTAAGTAATACTGTTCTAGAACAAATAAGTGAAAGGAATAAATCTTTTAAATAAGATTTAGTGAAGTTTTCCAGTTTATTTAATTAAATTAGAATTGAATGGAAATCAATTAACAATAATTGAGATGGGCTTCTGTGAAGGAAGGAGTATATTATTTATAGAATTTAAAAGGCTTTGCCATTATTTCATTTATAGTATTAGTCTGTTATGGAAATTTATATCGATTATATATGGATATGTTTTTCGTGAAGATTCCATATTTAATGGAAGTTGATTTGGGTTTATTGTGAACTGCGTTTTAAATAACATTTGTTCTTCAACCCAAATAAAGACAGGATTAATTTCCCAAGTTGAAAATTCATTAAATAATGATTTCTGGAGATTAAATCTGAACTAGAGTTTTAATGAATCTTTAATTAGATTGAATTGTGAATGTGATCATTCAATTTATCAAATAAGAGAAGTGTTTGAGATGGAGGACCCCCCACCACCCCTCTCCCCCGTAGTTTCACTCCATGCGATAGTTAAATCTTTAATTAGATTTGAACGATAAATGGTAATTAAATTTACCGATAACACAGTGGGTGTTTGATATGGAATACTACCAGTTTTGCTCCACGGGGTGAATAGGTCGAGATTGAGATAGTAAAATAAATGGTAACTTCGGTAAGGTTCGATGAATCCCGACTAGTTGATAAACCTTAATTTGGTTTAAGTTGTGAAAAGATAAAATAGATCTTTTGAATATGATATCCCAAGGAAGATTAAAGAATATACTTAAAAAAAATTATCTTTGATAAAATTAATGGGAACCTTTCCCTAAAGATGTGAATATTTAAACAAAAGAATATTCTGGATTGAAATGAGATGTGTGTTGTCTTTGTGTATTTATCACATGATTATAAAGATACGCTAGTAATTCGGAAAGACCGGGTTTAACCCATTTTGAATAACTGTTACGACGACTAATATTCGAAGATATGAAGACAGTGGTTGAAGATTGGAGATCTTCACATCGTTGGGATGATTGCTGATGTCTTGACTTGGGGTGTACACCCAAGACGAGGTAATAAGTGGTGATCGTCCAGACGTACTTGGAGATCGGCTGAATATGCGAGGACCTCTCTCCTGTATTGAATATATGGGATGAGAAATAAGGTGCCCTCGGTTTCGTTTAGACCCTGAACGAACTTGTGAATGGATTATGTCTACATTGTATTTCATTCTGTACTGATTGATTTCTATTAAATATGTATCTGTTTGGTGGCGGAGAATTAATTCTCTTTCTTAACACCCTTCCCTGAGACATGTGAGCTTAGAGGTTATATGTTGGTAAAAATCAGTTGTATGGCATTAATTATCAATGTGGCATGCTAAGATGCAAATGATCAAGGCTTTTACTATTGGGCATTATGATTGATGACCAAAGCACAACTTTAAGTAGTATAACTTTGTGTATAGCATTAATTCACGAGCCTCACACCTAGGTATGAGTCGGAAATAGGATAAGGGACGCAAGGAGTGCATACGTTTCTTTCTAGCTACAAGGTTTATCATGGTATGGAGCCCAGACATTTTTACTTATGCGGATGATGGATTGCGAGGCACCTCGGATTCAGAGCCAACTAAAAGGCTTATATGGTTGAGTACTGACCATTTGGGAGGTATGACAAGACCGGCAAACGTATGTTCAGGAATAACCAATCCACAAATGTGAGGTGTGGACCGGCTTTGCAGGATCCAAGGGTTTCCCATATGTGTGATCCAGGGTCTTCTTGCTAGAGGTGATCAGAATCGGTAAGGGGAGCATTCCTTGCCTTGATTCATGATGGAAATCCAATTTCCAATCCACGACTTTTTGCTATATGGCGACATAGTAGGATAGGGTCCTATGCCGTCTATAATTGATACATTTATATCTAAAGTTGTTTGCCACACTATGCACTTATAGTAGTATCAAAATGATTTGTTTTAAAGTGTATCCAACATGTTTGGCTATTATATGGGGAAACTCTATCCTCTGGTTTGTGTTGCATTGTGTAATGGGACCTGAGTCTTATAATGGCTTCATTTTTCAAAAAGCATTGCATTATTACAAATAGTTTTATGTAAAGTTTTGGTATTCACGTGGAGTAAATGCATTCCGTGATATACCACGTGGTCCCATGATTCACCTATTTTAAAGTAAAGTTTGAATAACTGTTTTAGCTCTCACATCAGTCCCATGACTGACTCGGAGTTTATTGTTTCCACCTAAACTCTGGGTGCCCATATTTTTCCATATGGGCAGCTAGTAGTTTTGGTTTTGCATATTCCTTATTTTCACAGGATCCTAGTTTACAGCTGGTGCTATATTTGGAAAGCTTTGTATCCGTGTATTCCTTCAGTTGTGGTAGTTGATGTATTCCCTTGTGCTTTGTATTTATACATTTTTATTTCCACAGCTATGTAAATTATTAATCTCTGAAATTATTTTTCCACTGTGTAATATTTATTCGTACTCTAATATTCTTGTAATCTGATGTAAATTTTGTGAAAAGAGTAAAAAGTTCTGTGGTTCTGGATTCTGATGCATCGTGTTCTCGCATAATCCGGGCTTTTTCATTTCTTCGGAGATCGAGGGATTTTGGATCGTAACAATTAGGGTTAAAGAAACAAAAACATATAGAAGATAAAACAAAAGAGAACATTAGAAACTCATAGCGGAACGTACAAAATATAATATCATATATCATAACTTGAAATACAAATATGTATTGTATATACATACCATATCAGATTACATCGCAGTGGAAATAACTAACAGTGAAGCCTCCCGCTTCAAGCTCCTCCGAGTATATCTATAAAAGCCTGAAGTACTTGACTACCCGTGCAAATTTGGGCACCCAAAAGTTTAGGGTAAAATAAACAAAATAAACTCTGGGCCGATCATGGGACTGGGGTGAGTAAACTCCAACCACATTGTTTAACTTTGAATTTTTTTTTAAAGAAAAGGATAATAGTAAGACCAGCCCATACATAAACATGGATGGTTTTTACCTTAATATAACCCAAAACATTTTTGATATGAATGTTAACAATATTTTTCGTCAACACCGGAGATAGGTCTAAGGAGATGGGCCTAAGGATAAAATAGTGTTATTCGTCTTCTCCCAGCTTGAGCTAGTTCACCGCTTCCTTGGGAGAGGGGCTTCTTCATGAGGAGGAGCGTCAGGTTAATAAGAACCTAACGGCTTGTACAAGGACATTCTGACGATCCAATATCATAGCATAACATATCCAGAAATGCATTCAAGAACAAATATAGTATGCAGAAAGAATAAGAACACACAGTTTATAGTGGTTCGGTTCGACTTGAATCTACGTCCACTTTAAGGGCTTTGATGATTTTATTCATAGAGGAGGTTACATAAGAAATCCCCATTAGGGTTTGCTCTCTCCGAAATGAGAGGAAGAATGTGGAATGAAGAAAGGGCCTCCCATAATGAGACCCCTGGGGTCTTATCTATAGGCATATTGGGCCTCCTTCTGTTGTGGGCTCAGCAAAAGCCCTTTTTGGATGCAGAAACAAAGCCTTGGTCATTCTTGTGAACTTTGGTTCCGACAAAAAGATTTCGTCCACTTCCTTCTTATCAGATGTCTTCATGGATGTTAATCTTGGACTCTCGGAAGTGGTTGCGGTGCCGTACCTTCCGGTAGTTTGGTCCTTGAATTTGAGAGCTTGGTCTTGATGGCTTTTGGTTTCAGGACCTCTGGTCTTGATCCGCCTCTATACCTCTCGGCTGAAGCAATGGGTTATGGAATCTTTGAAGGATACCAGTTTTGGCATCTGGCATATGTATCGCTTTTAGTTATAAAGGTAGACTTTCGGAATACCTTCCGGTAATGCTGAAGATGCTTCTTGATGTTGGTGTTGGTACCAAGTAGGTATCGGTAGGCTCTTTCCTTCTTCTGCTTACGTCTTGGATTATATGCTTTCGGCACCAGGTGTATGCTTCTAGAATTGTTATTCTACATCCCATTCAGTGTTGTCATTACCTTCTCGATATCATCCTTTTCATATTGACCTTGATCTTTCCCTTGTCATGACCTTTCGGAATCTTCAATACTACTTTCTATCTCCAGCTGTCGGTATTGGATCGGTATTATTGTATTCTGATTCTTCTTGACCGTCGGTGTCTGCTTTCGGCTTTCCCTTTTTTCCTTATGGCTTTGTTGTTGTCCCTCGGACTTTGCTTCCGATGAATCCTTGGATTTGGTATTTTCACCATGAACCTGGTTTCGCTGTCTGAAACCCCCTTTATCCTTTCGGCTTTAAATCTTATGCTTCTTTATATTTGATTGGTATGAAATTTTGGGTTAACAGTTAGCCCCCTAGTATGAAGAAGCTTTTGTTCTTTAGGACAAACTCTTATGATTCCTGTACAGCTCGCTTGTCACTCAAAATTTGTCATGAAAATCTTTTAGTATTAGCTCCATATTGCCCGGATCACTAATGCGAGTGGAAACATGACTTTCGATGGTTGAAAGGGTTTGAACACAACCTGCGAATCGTGAGCCCTGATATACGAGAGACAATATGCGATTATGCAGAATTTTGATTTAAAGTTCAGCATTCTCCTAGATGTGTTGAGTGAAAAACTCAGTATTGTTATCCAAACATTACTCTCTCAAGAATTCACTAGTAGAAATGTAAAATCTAAAATTTCGCATTTGGGTATTTGCAATAGGAGATTCGTGACTATCAAGCGCAATGCGTTAGCAAGAGTAACATGACCTACATGTACGAAGTGTTGAGAATGCGCTTAACATAATTTTAACCATAGTGGCAAATACTAAGGGTAAATGTGCTTTGGGTTTAGAAAACTCCTTGTACGAAGTGTTGAGAGATCATGATCCTTGTTGGAAGGCTTCGGATGGGAGGTCCACAGTACTTGCCTATGTTCTACGCTGTGGACTTTTATCTAGGAACGATATCAATATATTCGAAATCCATATGTAGATATGGTAGAAAGAAATCAATGCCCTTTATGGAATTAGGGAAATACCAAGGAATGAAAGTTTGGGGCTTAAACATGAGTTTATGCAACAGGAATTCAAAAACCTGAATGTGATAGGCAAATGAAAACCCGAAAATAGAAAATCAGATATCAGAAATTCCTATTTGTAATTAGTTTAAACCCCAAGACTGATGCTTGGGCAACAAGAAAATCAGAAATCCCAAGACTTATGCTCGGATAAATGGAAATCAGAAATTGTTACAGAAACCTCGAGACTTATACTCAGGCAAGTAGGAAGTCAGATATCATTTCAGAAAATAATAGAAACCCCAAGACTCATACTTGGGTAAATTGAACTCATAAATCATGGCAGCCTGAGACTTACACTTGGGTAAGTAGAAATCAGAAATTATAGAGAAATCTCAAGAATCACACTTGGGTAAACTTAAATAAGAAAGCATAGAGAAATTCCAAGACTCACACTTGGGAAAACATAAATCAAAAAATCATATAGAAAGCCCGAGATTCATGCTTAGTCAAATAGAAATCAGGAAATCATAGCAACCCCGAGGCTCACACTCGGGTAAATAGTAAGTCAGATATCATACCTGAAAAAATAGAAATCCAAGACTCATACTTGGGTAAAAAAGGAGGTAGAAACCATGAAAATTCCTAAAGTTAGCATTCGGGCAAGCATACATCACATTCATAGATTCAAACTTCGAATAGAACATATGCAGGGAAATCATAAAGGTTAAGCGCATCATATTGAGGAACACTTAGAAGAATTACCAAATACTATTAAGAAGTCATCAAATATAATCATCATTAACCATATGTTACTTGTGTGCATAATGCTAAATGATTTTAATGTCAGCGAGAAAAACTAATTAATATTAAGCCATCCATAAACTCCTCGGAATTTGGCTCAGAGAAATCGCACGAGCGAAAGAGTCATGACTATCCCAAGGAATACCCTCTCGGACACATAGGTAGAGGACTGTTTTCGAAAATAAACTAATCCTATCTTGAACCAACTAGTCATTCAGCAGTAGTTCCATTCAATTTCAAACCATTTGATCCTTCGGTACTAGTTTCGTTCAATCATCCAATCTTCCGATTGTTTGATCATTCAGCAAGTAGTTTTGTTTGGCTATCTGAATCCACAATCGTTCAACGAGAAGTTCCGTTAGATCAAGCAGTTATCAACCGTTCAGCGAGAAGTTCCATTTGACTATTTTCCCGTTGGGTATCTAATGTCTAACCTTCATCCTAACCCCCATGATATGCAAATGAATGAATGCCCTCTAAGAGAGGTCCTCTTGTGGGTAAATACTTAACTAGCCCCCTCATAAGGGGCAACTCCGCTAACAAGAGATGCTGGTATGTTTAGGCCCCCTGTAGGGTACTCCATTGCTGGAGATGTAAGTATTTATGTCCCTATTTGATAGGAACTCCCTTGTA
Organism: Allium sativum; assembly: GCA_030737875.1. Lineage (NCBI taxonomy): Eukaryota > Viridiplantae > Streptophyta > Magnoliopsida > Asparagales > Amaryllidaceae > Allium > Allium sativum. Next base: position 117,822,561 of record CM060925.1, read on the forward strand.
GGAGATGTTGCTTCTCTTCTTGGAAGCTTCTAGATGCTCCACCTCTAGAGGCTTTTGTTTGTTGTGGCTTGTCTCTCTGGAAGCTTTGTTTGACGCTCCTCTTCTGGGAGGTTGTATTTGTTGGTGCTTCTCTCTTTGGAAGCTTTGTTTGACGCTCCTCTTCTGGGTGCTTGTGCTTATTGTTTCTTCTCTCTCTAGAAGCTTTGTTTGTCGCTCCTCTTCCGGGAGGCTTTATTTGCTGTTGCTTCTTTCTCTGGAAGCTTTGTTTTGATGTAGCTTCTCCCTCCGGAAGCTCTGTTGATGTAGCTTCTCCTTCCGGAAGCTTTGTTGATGTCCCGTACCTTCTATGAAAGTATTTATGTGCATCAGTAAATGAGTCTGGTGACAGTTCTTTGTGTAAAGTAAAAGGATAGGGGGACCAGAAAGAATCATATCCACTCTGAAAAGACATTGAGCATTTAATTGTTTTCTTTGGATAACTTTTCTTGGAGTTTGTTTATCTGAGCAGCTTCCATCGAAGCTTGTTATTGATTGATAGCTTTGTTATACACTTATTCATGCATTGGGCACTTTATGTGCTCCCTTTTCAGTTTTCGTTCCCTTCTGGGGGACATGACATAACAGAAGGTGCTCCCCTCGAGCTGTTGTTGTATGCATAAGCCAGAACAGGGTTTGATTTTTACCTGTAATAGCGCTCAAACTTACATAAGTATTTTTTTTGATTATAAGAAAGATATAAAGTGAAATGTTTGAACGAAACAAGTATTTGGATCAGAAAACTTATTGCTAGATCTTATTCTCTTTCGGAGGTGTCCTTAACCATTATCCTTCCCTGTCACTTTTCAGCGTTTCTCGAGTATGCTCCTTTTACCTTTTGTTACGGATTCTTTCTATCAGACCTCGACATTGCCTGGTTTTGTGACTTCCTACCTTGTGGTATGAACAATAGCCTTTCTCCCTATTTGGATTTGTGGGATCATTTGCCGAGAGATCGGAACTGAGCTCTTGTAACTGTAGATCCTATTCTAAGTTTTTCTTTGTATTGAGGATCCGTTCCATACGGAAAAACTCGTCAGCTCTAGCATAAAAGTCATCTAGGCTTCCGCATTTGTTTTAAATAAGATCCTCCCAGAAGGGTGTATGTATGAGCAGTCCTGAATGCACAGCTATAAGCTTGTCTCTATCTATTTCTCCTTTTACCTTGAGTGACTCAGTATGAAATCTTTTCAGATAACCATCGAGCGACTCTTCGGGTCTCTGTTCAATGGTGGCTAAATCATAAAAACTAATTGTTGGATCCTTCCATACATGGAATTCTTTAGTAAATGCATTAGATAGTTGTTTCCAAGTAGTGATGACTGGGCCGTGGTAATGTTTGCACCATTTGATGGCCTCTCTACAAAGCGTTATTAGAACAATTTTGCAATGGAGTGCTTCAAGCATGTTATATAAGTTCATGAAGTTCTTGAAGACATAATGGTGGTTTTCTAGGTCTGTCGTTCCATCATACTGAAGTGGTGGCATTTTCATGTTGAATGAAGCTATAGCCATTTTTTTATTTCGTTAGAGAAGGCGATTCCTTGTAGATTCCTACCTTATGGTAACATAGAGCCCTCGCCTTCTTTCAAACCTTCTACTTCTTTTAATAATTGGTTGCTTCCTTGCATAACTGGAATGTCATGTAGGTTTCGTGTAGCACTAACTTGAGTATTGAGCTCTTGAGGCTCCATCGCTCCTGATTCCACTTTATAAGGTCTTGCTTCAAAGGTCCTTTCAATCATGTTTTCTTTTATAAGCCTTCTTGCAATATCGATTTGTGAAGCTAAATATAATACCTCCAACTCATAACTCGCCTCTTTCATTAGGTTTGAAGGTTCCCCTGTTTACAAATCTGCTAAGGGGAAGTTCGGAAGTATACCATCTTCTAGGGTAGATGATGCACTGATTTTCAAAGCTTAATTCAACCCGGGACGAATCATCACGATTAGAAGCGTGGCAAGGTTACCTACAGGATTAAAGGTAGGAATAGGGATCGGAGGTTCAGGCCCTCCTTCTAGCACCAAAATATTAACGACATTTTTCGTCAACACCGGAGATAAGTCTAAGGAGATGGACCTAAGGGGAAAATAGGGTTATTCGACTTCTCCCAGCTTGAGCTAGTTTGTTGCTTCCTTGGGAGAGGGGCTTCTTCGTGAGGAGGAGCATCAGGTTGCTAAGAACCTAACGACTTGTACAAGGGCATTCCGGCGATCCAATATCATAGCATAACATATTCAGAATTGCATTCAAGAACAAATATAGTATGCAGAAAGAATAAAAACACACAGTTTATAGTGGTTCGGTTCGACTTGAACCTCCATCCACTTTAAGGGCTTTAATGATTTTATTCATAGAGGAGGTTACATAAGAATTCCCCATTAGGGTTTGCTCTCTAAGAAATGAGAGGAAGAATGTGGAATTAAGAAAGGGCCTCCCAAAATGAGAACCCTGGGGTCTTATTTATAGGCATATCGGGGCCCCTTCTGTTGTGGGCTCAACAGAAGCCCTTTTTGGATGCGGAAACAAGGTCTCGGCCATTCTTGTGAACTTTGGGTCCGATAAAAAGATTTCGGCCACCTTCCTTCTTATCAGATGTCTTCATGGATATTAATCTTGGACTCCCGAGAGCGGTTGCGGTGTCGTATATTCTAGTAGTTTGGTCCTTGAATTTGAGAACTTATTCCTGATGGCTTTTGGTTTCAGGACCTCTGGTTTGGGTCCGCCTCTATACCTCTCAGTTTAAGCAATGAATTATGGAATCTTTGGTAACAGTGAAGGGTACCGATTTTGGCGTCTGGCATATGTATCCGCTTTTAGTTATAAAGGTAAACTTTCAGAATACCTTCCGGTAATGTTGAAGATACTTCTTGATGTTGGTGTTGGTACCAAGTAGGTATTAGTAGGCTCTTTCCTTCTTCTGCTTACGTCTTGGATTATATGCTTTTGGCACTAGGTGTATGCTTCCAGAATTGTTATTATGCATCCCATTCAGGGTCGGCATTACCCTCTCGGTATCTTCCGTTTCATATTGACTTTGATCTTTCCCCTGTCTTGACCTTTCGGATTCTTCAATACTACTTTCTATCTCCAATTGTCAGTATTGGATCGGTATTATTGTATTCTGATTCTTCTTGACCACCAGTGTCTGCTTTCGGCTTTTCCCCTTTTCCCTATGGCTTTGTTGTTGGCTCTCGGACTTTGGTTCCGATGAATCCTCAAATTTGTTCTTTTCCCCATGAACCTGGTTTCGATGTCCGAAGCCCTTTTATCCTTTCGGCTTTAAAGCTTCTGCTTCTTCATATTTTATTGGTACGAAATTTTGTGTTAACAATGAAAATCCGGTGATATTACAATAATGTCTAGTAAAATAAATAACCATCTAGTTGAATGCTTGCATCTCATGCTCTACATACGTAGTAAAAAAATAAAAAACTACAGGGCAATTATTCGAGATTGGATTCCAACTATGACAAGGTATGGGACCAACTTCCAATCAGTGTACTCTTGAGAGGATACTCTAGGGTTCAACATGAACATCTTGCAACCTAGCTATACATAACCGGTTACTCAATTATCTTGAGTAGACTGAATGTATTATCACCCATGGTTGACCGTAATCCGTAAAATACAGAATCGAAAGAAGAATAAATGAATTTTCTCTAGATCGGTGAAAATACACCTTGCTTGGGTATGACCCAACTGGCCATGCTGCCTGCCCAATTTTTGTCATTTCCGGGATGATGAGGTTTGCGGCTACGTTTCCTTTTTAGAACATCTGGCCACCATTTACTTTGAATGCCACATCGTCAAAACCCGTTAAATTAAATAGGAACTTAACTGTAAATTGCTCCTTTGGCTTCCAATTCATTTCTAAGTACTAAATCGAGGTTCTAGTTCTCTTTACAACAGGTAATCATCAAAAATCCTAGATTTAATTATTATTTTTAGCTTTGATTTGCAAATTTATTGTATGAAGCTTTGCATATTCTTTTGTAGTTGAAAATAGAGGAAGCAAAGCTCCTTCTTAGCAAGTGGGTCTTTAAAGCTTCAATCCATCCTCCATCTTACAACAAATCGAAATTGAGGGTTCCCTCACACCTCTAACTTGCTTCAGTAAATTTTCTTTCTGAATTTGTTGCAAAAATATGAAAGTTAGTAAGTTTCATTTCTAATTGTTTCTGAAGTACAAATCTTGCTGAAAGCTCATGTTCAGAGCTGCATAATTTCTCCAATTCTTAATGAAATGGAAAAATTCTTTTAAAGTGTGTTCACAATGTTCTCAAGTTGTTGCATACCAATTTTCAAGAAATTCTGGGTTGTTTTATTCACCAGAATCCAAGCTCAAAGTCGTTAGTTCATCACGATAACACATTTCTGAGCTGATATCCTAACGAAAGCTCATGTTTAGAGCTTCATAACTTTTCCATTTCCTAATAAAATGGAGAAATTCTTTTTCCAATATGTTCACAATCTTCTGTAATTTTTCTTAACCAATTGCCAAGAAAATCCGGGTTGTTTTGGTCATTGGAATTCGATCTCAAATTTGATAGTTCGTTGGGTAATTAATTTCTGGGATGAAATCCCGATGAAAGCTCAAGTTCAAAGCTGCCTATCTTCGCCAATTCTCAATGAATTGGAGAAATTATTTTTGCAATGTGTTCATAATATTCTGTAGTTATTGGATATTTAATTTCAAGAAACTCTGGGTGGTTTTTGGTCATTTTAATTTGACCTCAAAGTTAATAGTTCATCACAATAAGTCCATTTCTGAGCAGAAATCCTGACGAAAGCTCAAGTTCAGAGTTGTGTACCTTTGCCAATTCTTAATGAATTGGATAAATTCTTTTTGGAGTGTGTTCCCAATATTTCTAGTTGTTTCTTATCAAATTTCAAGAAATTTAGGGTTGTTTTGATCATTTTAATTTGACCTCAAAGTTGATAGTTTGTCGGGATAAGTCTGTTTTTAGCTAAAATCCTGATGAAAGCTCATATTCAGAGTTGTGTATCTTCTCCTCTTCTTAATGAAATGGAGAAATTTATTTTACTATGTGTCCAATTTTCGTGTAATTCCAATTTGATTTGATTGCCGGAATTTGGCCTCGAAATTGATACTTCATTAAGATTCTAGCATGTTATATTTGTGACAATTCCTGAGTGTTTTGCCACTCACCATACTACAATTTTAAGTGAATTTATGGCATTGATTTCTATGTTTAAGACACTAAGTCTACGCTTACTTTATTAACCAAGATTTTCATGAATTCAAGTGTGGAATTTGTGGTAGTTTTAACATTAAAGAATCATTTTTTCTTACTGCCTTCTCGTGAAATTGGTGACCTTGTGTGAACACCATTTCAGTGATATTTCTAGTGTTTTTGTGACACATGCACAAATGTTATAAATGATTTTCAAATGCTTTTAAATAGAAGAATATGGTTTTGAATATAAATATTTTTTTAACTAAGTATTTAAATTTATTAGTAATATTATTTATACAAGGATTTTCAGACCCTTTGATTTTGAGAGAATTTCCAATAAACTATGATTTCAAAAACTATTTTTTTAAAAGTATGCTTTTAGTTATAAACCGTTTAATGATTTCATGACTTTGTATTTCGGTGATCGAATAGTACTGGATATTTCCTGGTATGGGACGTAGCGGAATAAAATATTATTCAATCCCAATTTTGTCCAATCGATGCAACGATTCTCAATGTTTCATGGTGTTCCAGAGATTTTTGTGATTTAATGGATCTCGGTGATTCTCTATGTTCCAGTGATATTCTTTGATCCTCTGAGATATTCAGGGTTTTTTGTGGTTTCTTGTAAAAAATTATGTTCTCTTGTGTGGAGATGACTTGTAGTGTGTAAACCGTTAAGTGAGAACGTATGGTATGGGACATAAGATTATCACTTTTCGGATTATATCTGAGGATCTTGAGACATTCCTATGTGACTGCCAGTACTAGACCTTCGGGTTAATCCTATATGAACATTGTTTGGACCTTAAGGTTAATCCTGTGTAACTTTGTGGACCTTCGGGTCATTCGGGTACCCCATCTGTGTGATATAGTACTGGCTATGGCTTCATGCCATCCTGTAATGGGATAGCACGTGAAGGCATAGCTTTGGCTAGCCACTTTGTGACGGATCCAAACTCTGAGTTTCTGTGTTTTGTGTTTACCACTGATTTCATTATGGTGATTATCATTATTATTATTTGTGGTGATTTCATTAATGGTTTCAAAATTTTAGTAGAGTTTAATGATTTCATGACTTTGTATTTCGGTGATTCTATGTATTTTTGTGTTTCGATGATTCCGTGACTTTGTGCTTTAGTGAGTTCGTGATTATGCGTTTTAGTGATTCCATGATTCTGTGAACTACGTGGTTTTATGATTTCACATCTTTTGATTTTATGATTTCAGAGTTTTCCGTTCGTGTTATGTGATTCCAAGTGTTGATTACCCTAACCGTGGAGTTCGGGTAATTCACGCTAAATTAATTTTAAATTCATGTTCATGTTTCTCGCTCAATACTTATATACAAATCTGGTGAATCTTTGTATGATGAGCCTATATGTGGCATTCCTTTCTGAAGAAAAGGAAGTCCTTGTATTAGAGTTTCCATGTAATTCTGTGTCTTGAGATTCCTTTTCCTTAAGGAAATCAATTTGCATATGACTCTTATTTTATTCCACCTTTATTATTCTAATTTGCAAGATAGACTGATCCAAGTGTATATTCCTCGGGTAAGACCGAAATGTTTCAGGTTTAATTGTCGTGCTTGGGGTTTAGCTATGTCACTACTGGACTATCTCTCATGTTGTTGTTCTTGGTTATGTACCTGAGTTTTGAGTGTATTCTTTCATGTGTATCTTATTATATGAATAATAGTTTATGTATAATCATTTGTTCGTGGCACATGTATTTGTTGTATTCTATTGTTGTAATAGTGTGTATGTTGTTCTATGAACCGTGATTGTGTATGTAAATGTACTGTATTCTGAGCTGATCCTTTAGCCATCGTAGAGTTGTATTACACAAGTATTAAGTATGTCAAGCCATACGAAAAAAACATAGAGTACATCATCGATGTACTTAAAATTTGTTAATGCAAATCTACAAATGGTCGCTCCTATCAAGCCCTATTCTCCGCTCTAATAGACGACATTACTTGTTAGTGCTCCTTATTAGGGAGGGTCTTGGGATGGGGCATTGCATAGATTCTCATCAGAAGTTAGCTAATAGGCCAGAACTAATTAGTAAGACATTCATCATTTCTTTAACAGTTCTATTTTTTCGTTTGGCTATAAGGATTGAGGCAAATATGGGCATGTAGTTTGGTGTATAATGGCATGCTCAACATAGAATTCCTCAAATGGAGACTCATATTCTCCTCCTCTATCACTTCTTAAAGATTTTATTTTCTTGTTGAGTTAATTCTCAATTTTTTCCTTACACTGTTTACAAATGTCGAATGCTTCGTCCTTGCTTCTAAGGAGATACACATGACAATACTGGCACAATCATCAATGAAGGTTATTAATTACTTTTTCCACCTCTAGTTTGACACATTTTCAAATCGCAAACATCTTTATGTATTAGGTCTAGAGATTCAGTTTCTCATTCAATATGATGAAATGAGATTCTTGTCAAATTTTCTTCTGCCTGTAAAGTTAAATTGTTTCGCGATGCTATAGCGTTGGAAGTGCAAAAAGCTATAGCAGGGATAAAGTGGGTAAATAGCGGGGAAATAGCGGATGTGTAAAAAGGTTCATTAAATGTTAAACCAGATATTTAAAATTAATTAATGATCATTCTCACATCATTATTTTAGAAGAAATGGATATTAATTTATATTATATAACTAAATCAAAGAATATCATGTTTATACACATTAGATTTGATATTATTATAGATTTTTACCTTATATAGCGCACTTTTACCTTAAATTAGATTTTTACATAACTTTTTTAAGTTTGTTTCAGAAAAGAACCGGTCAAACCATCCTTCATGTATAAATATTGCTAAAACAGGGCTAAATAGCCTTGATTTAGCGGATGCAGCGTAAAATAGCGGGGCTAAAAGCAGACCTACTGTTCATCAGCGCTAAATAGAAATAGCGCAGCGGTTGGAGAGTGCTATGGGCTACAACGGAGATTTTGTTGGGATTTAGCAGGGCTTTTACTGCATAGGCTTCTGTACAAACTTGACATTTATAGTTAGAGTATATGTTGCATTTTGGTATAAGATCTAGATTAATCAATTTTCACAATATATCAAAGTTTACATCCCCTAATCTAGAATGTTATATGTTAGAAGAGCCAACAACATAAGCAAAAGATTCACTTTTATTCACATCATTGTTTGGTACACCAGTGGTTATATTTGCTTTAAACAAACCATTACACACATAGCCTCTTCCTACATACACTTCGTTCTTTGAATTATAAATTTATCAACAACAAAAGTGAGTTTGAAACCATGTTTTCTAAGCAACGATCCTGAAACCAGGTTCTTGCGGATTTCTGGAACACGGAGAACGTCACTCAATGTAAGTTCCTTTCCAGAACTTAATTTGAGTACAACCTTTCCCTCACCTTCAACCTTTGAAGCGGATGAATTTGTTGGATCTAATTTAACCCTAGAGGGGGTGAATAGGGTTTATTAGAAATCTTAAAATAAAAAATAACACAGAATAACAAAATAACTGTAGAAAAGATAAATCACACATAGGAATTACCCAGCTTAGGCAAACCCTGCATACTGATGCATTCCCAAGATTTCTACTATGTATGAAAACAGATTCCCGCTTACGAAATCCTGTAAACTCACAAACCCTGCTACTACTTTAACCCTAAGCTCAAAATATTGACATGACTTAACTCCCAAGTTGTGATTTTCTTAATTAAAAATCCTGTAATTACAATTACCAGTTGCTACTCAACTAAAATAAGTTTAGATAGAAAAAAACAAAAGAATCAACACCCATATAAACATTAAAATAAGAGTAAAATATAAAGCCCCTTTCATATTATTTTTAGTAATATTTTGTTGCTGCTTTTCTTCTTTCAACGGTGATGAATTGAAAAGCTAGGGTTTTCAACACTGGTCCAAATCGCAGCGTTCTTCGATTGATTTAGGGTTCCTTGACCGACCGTGCACTGCTTCTCTTCCCTGATTTGAAATCAAACCGCACTCTCGATTGAATAGAAACTGTAAGCTCTTTGATTTTTGTTCGAATACTTGAATTTGTTTTCTTCGATTGTGATACCTCTTCGCCGATGATGAATGGTGATTTATATAGGGTTTTTGTACCATAATTACTCTGATTTCGTGTAGTTCTTGTCGTGTTTGATTTCTGGAAACCCCGATTGAAAAACTTGCCCAAAAACAATGCATTCTTGAATATCTAGAACGTTTTCTAATCGTAAATTCATTCTTTTCCAACTATTCGACCTTGATTCCATTGATAGATTCTCACCTGATTTTTCATTATGGTATGTAGCTGTGATTTTGCACACTGTCCATTTGGATAAGTAGTTTTCAAAATCAACTTGGAAAATTTACTTACGCCAAGAATGCGAATTAATTTCTTTCCACTGTATGAACAAGTGAATTTAAAAGAAAAGGAATTTACTTTTACTCCTGAAACCATTAAAGCATTGCATTTTCTTGTGTTTGCATTGGCACTTAAAATTTTACTTCTGCCTTGACATGATTCATGACTACATATGCTTTACTATATATATATATATATATATACATATATACATGTATATATATATGTGTGTATATACACATCTATAAACACATAATTTGTGTGTGTATATGTATGTCATTGTTTGTGCATACTTCACTACCCCTTTTGACCATTTGTACCGCTATGTGTTTTGTATTGCCATGAGATGCTTTTTGGCTTCCACTGTTGTATTTCTGGCATGAATTGCAGTTTGATCTGTTTGTGCTCATATTCTTTCATACTAACTTGTGTACATTCAAGTGCACATGTACACATGTGCTTGCATGTGCTTGCTTCACCTAGATTGGTTCACATGTATTTCCCATCATGCACATTTGTGTCCAATTTACACCCTTTCTGTTGTGCCATTGGTGTCTTGGGCATGATGCTTGATATACACTGGAAAGGACAATAGCTATATTTGAGTCTTGCTAGTTACACTAATGTTTGTCCATTATAGCTTGTTAACACCACTTTGTTGTTGCCAACCTGATTGTGCATTTGACATGCTCTTGTATTTTAATCATCATGTATCTTTGAGCTTGAGTTACTTTTACTGTTGATCTTACTGCATTGGTGTGTTAGACCATGTTGTAATAGCCAGCATTTTATGTATCGGAGGACTGTAAATATTTTTATTTAAGTCCCTGAGGGTTGGATCATTCTCATATTTTGGTATGTTGTTTATGGAGATGTGAGACGTGTCCATAGTTTTTACCAATTTTATTTGTAACTATTTATACCCCTGCCAGTTTTTTTTTACGGGGAAAAACTTTTGACTGGGATCGAATCAGGTGTTGAGATTGATTTCATTGGAAAGGAAATGGTGTTGCCAATTCGGTAGAGTGGTCACATTAAAGATTTGGTTCAACGGTTTGGGAGGAATCGCCGTTTTAGTGTTTCACAATTTCTGTTCTGGTTTTGTGAGCCATTGATGGGCTGATTTGGGGTGGCCCATTTGTGGGCTGGTGGGAGGCTATAAATAGAGGTTTTGAGGCATGGAGAATAGTTTACTTTCTTCATTCTCACATTTAGTTTAGCTCGTGATCCTCCTTGCACAATCAAATGCAACTTTCCACTATTAAAATTCTAGATCCTCATGTGATGATTGAAGATTAAAATCATCAAAGCTAGATCTACATCAAGTGAAGAGAGATTTCAACAAATCTACAGGTTTAAATGTTGTTCTTCGCTGATTAGATTCGTGATTTATCTTTTTTGAGCTAGATCGAAGGTTTGGTGAGTGATAAGCATCTCTCACATGAATTTAATTAAGTATATGGGTTGTTTGATCATAATTTAATCATTTTAACTTGTTTTCACCAAGATCTATATCATGATAAGTATATTTTCATTTAAATCACCATAGGATCTAATCTAGCAACTTAAAATCGGTAATTCTTATGCTAATTCATATGTTTATGCAAGTTAGATCCATCGTTTTAGTTTATTCATTGATTTATCGCGATTTGGTGGATATATGATTATTAATGAATAATTGTCATTTTGATGTTGTTAATGATTTCATAAAGTGTTTGTGGTTGAATTGGATGATTTGGATGAGTTGTTTGCATCGAATGTAACACCCCGTAATTCTGTTAATATTAATATTTACAAATTAAAGAATAACTAATCTCAGACTTGAGAATTATGGGAAACGGGTTGTGCCATTGTGTTCGTCTTGGAATTTTGGTTGGAATAGAGTTCGAGTTTGCGTGAATTGGACTTCGTATGAAGAAGTTATGGCCATCGGAAGTTTCAGAAAATTCAAAACAGCTCGCAGGAAATTTAAAATTCAAACTGAAAATGCAGAAGCGGGCTGGGCGGGAAAATTCCCGCCCAGGCAGGTCGACTGGGGAGTCGACACTAGTGTCGACCTCCCCCCCCCCCCCCAGGTCGACTATAGTGTCGACCTGGTCAGTCGGCTAGGGTTTTGACTGAGCCCAATCTTGAGCTGTTGATGTGTCTTTAGGGCTGAGTTGGCAAATTAAACGGTTCAGTTTAGTTCTGAGTTGATCTGACGGTATAAATAAACCCTAAACTCTATAAATACCTAGGTAGTCTCTCACCCTAATTCATATGAAAAATAGAATAGCTACCGTCATACCGCCGCCATGGAACTCAGTGGAGCCGCCGCCAACTAAGAAGGAAGAAAAGCTAATCAAAACCTAATTCTACTCAACTCTAAATCAAAGCAAGACTCTCTTTTCTTCTCTAATAGTGAGTATGATGATCTTAACAAGATTATTGTTAAATTAATTAGAATAGGTCATGAATGGATTATGAGTAGATGATGTGAATTTTCATATATGTTGTTGTAAACCTTATGCTATCATGTATGTTATAAATCCTATGCTATGTGGTGATGATATCCTATATGTTGTAAATCATGCTACGATGATGTTGTAAATGTTGAGAGTTTCTATGCTAAGTTGTGATGAATCATACATGTTAAAAAGACATGATGTTACTATCTATGCTAATTAGTTCATGTAAATTAAATCATGATGTTGATACTATTTGGGCTATGTTGATCTATATGACAAGTCACATATGCAAGTTTAGGTTGATTAGTAAAGATTATGAACATATGCCATGACATCCCTTTAGAGCTAGAATTATGACATCTAGAATTATGCTATGACATATGTGAAATTCTATGCTAGTTCACACCATCATTATGTTTCCTAAAACCCCATATGCAAGTTTATATATAAATTTGGGTTATGATCATATCATGTGAATTGTGATATTTAACAAGTTGACACCTTTAGATCCTTAACATGTGTAGTTTATGCAAGTTTCACCCCTATTATGATTAGATTCATCTTAATTGTCTATATGTTGTGATAATTTATTTTTGTGCTATGAGTTAGACTATTCGAGTCTAACGTATATTCTGCGTTGAATAAGCGAACGTATAAACGTGGGGTGTGGGTAATATTAAGGATTTAATAATAAGAAGTTGGGGGGCAATTAATATGATTTTGCCTACCATGAATGGATGGCCATAATTGAGTCAATTATGGACATCATTTAAATTGGAGTTAATTAATAATTTGAATAGGGAATTACTAAAACTGGGGTAAAAGATTATAAGTGATAATCATTGCTTAGGAAACGAGGTTGGACTCGTTTGTGACGTAAACCTGCCCGGACCCCCCGGCAAATCCAGTGGTCACAAATGTCAGCCCAATGTGAGAGGTCCTAGGCCTAAACTAAAGCATAACAGTTGTAAAGACACGAGGTTAGACTCTTTTATGGTGTAAGACTGCCCGGACCCGCCCGACAAATCCAGCTGCCATAAATGTCAGTCTAATGTGAGAGGTCTTTATGAGGTTTTGGCCTGAATGAATTAAGAAATACTTAACCAGAAAAACATGTAAGGGGACATGGGGGTTAAGTAGGTGCCTTGGGTGGCATGAGGAATTTAGTGGGTGCCCTTAGTGGCATGTGAAATACGATTAGTATGACTTAACCAAACACACATGTAAATGAACATGACTAAGAGGGTTAAGTGGGATATACTAGTGGTGACAAGCTTAGGTGGGTTGCTTGTGGGGGCCCATTTCAACCACTATCCCAAACGTATCTTTGTGGGCTCGACCCAAGTCGAGGACGGGACACGCATACTGGGCTTGACTATAAGAGGCCAAAACGGGGTAGCGGTGGCAACGCAAGTCCAACGGGTTTCATATGCATGTGTGGACCCGGGCTGGTAGGTAAGACGTTGTTGCATCGTGTAGGTATAAGCCGTGCATTCTCAAGTTGTATCGGGTTGCCACTTTAGGGGAGTGATACACCCCACTGTGGGGCCAACACGGGTATCTACGAGTAGGAAGCCGATCGAAAGTGGGTAGTGGGGTACACCTAGTGGAGATAGGGGCAGACGACACCTATGTAGTCAGCTAGGGGTACGCAAGGCTATTTCTATAGTTTCTGTGTGAAGCAAGCGGGATCAACCTTTAGGGTGACTGGTGCGGTGCAGTGTAGTAATGTGCGGTGCAGTGTAGTAATTATTCGTTAGTAATTAGGTATGCCTTTAACGTTATCTTTATCTGCTCATTCCATACCTAATAGTTCATAGACATTTACTTGTCTTCCAGCTTATGCCTTAGTCTAGTTATTTTGATAGTAGTATTGTTAGAATTATCATACTCGCCAGACTTTACGTCTGACCCCCTGCATTTCTATCCTTTTTCCCCCTCCAGGTCCTCAGGTTGGGCCCAGCTCTAGTGGAGTTTGATTGGATCGCTTCTTCTCTCTTTGGAAAGCTTGGACCGTTGAAGTAAAGTCCAGCTTGTTATCTTCTTTAATGGCTATTTGTGTAATGGGGTTATGTATTTTGTTTTATGAAGATGGATATTGTACTTGTCTCTGATTTACGGTTTTATGATGTAATAAACATGTTTAATTTCCACTGCAATAAAATGAAGGTTTAGATTTCCAAGTACTACTTATTATCTGTCTTGTTGTAATTTTTCTGTTCTATATTCACTTAAAACCTCCATGGAAGTTAATGCATTCCCTTTGTGAGTGACATTAATGGACGTGGGGTGTTACATCGAAGTTTTCATTTGGTGATGATTTGGTCGAGTTTGGAGCTAATTTGGTCAGATCTGAAGTCAGATCATTTTTGCAAGCTCGTTGTTGACGTGGCGTGAAGCTTAGGTCGTGTGTCTAGTGCATCAAGAAATGGATAGTGTGAAGACGGGTCGTTGAAGCCCAGGTCGTCCAGAATAAGTTCAGGTCATTCGAACTTTTTAGGGTGAAGTAAAGCGGGTTGAAGCATGGATCATTGGAACTAGATTAAGTCGGTGGTGACATGGTAGAAGGTGGGTCTGTGTTAGATAAATTCAGGACGTTGGGGTGCTGGATCGTGCATCACCCTAGGTCATAGGTCATTGGTCTTTTGGCGGGAGCAGATCGTTCTACCTGGATGTATGGTAGGACGTTGCGGCTCCTACCGGGGTTAGGTCATTGAAGTTATGGAATGGTCTGAAGGAGCTAGGTTGTGGAGGCTATTGGAGTTGGGTCGTGGGTGCTAGGTCGCGAACGACTTAAGGAAGCAAGATGGGTTGATGTTAGACCGTGTTTGTGTTCTGGGTCGTTGAGCCGACCTGAAGTAGCTAGGTCCTTAAATGACCTAAGGCAGATGTGGTTGCATTTATAAGCGCTGTGAATTGAAGTGAAAACGTTGTGGTTTGTTTTTCATAGCGCGAAGTTGGAGATGCTATGAAATGGAATATCGACCAAACGGTGTATATTTTGGGTTGACGATGGTTGTGGCTTCAAAGTGAATTCAAGTTGGAATGTTTGAAATGTTGTAAGACGTTCATTGATCATTGAAATGCAATGAATGTGAAGATGACTCAAAGTAGTGAGTTGATGGATAATGGTTTCCCGAGAAGGTTGTTTGAGCTATAAATAGTCATTAGGTTAGATGGCTAAGATATATTAAAGGCTGAGAGATTAATGTTGTAGTAGATTCTAGCAGGCTCAAAGCAAGGGTATAATAGAAGCACACAAAAGACTGGAAGGTTGTTGGTTGAGTACCCGGGGTATCGTTGAAAGGCCTAGATACACATCGTTGAAAGGCGTATGGAGTTTTGCTAGAACCGGGGTTACCATTAGCCCTTGACATGTGGTAGGGTTGGCCATCATATAATTAATAGTGGTTTCAAAGCAAGATAGGCGGTGATAGTCAGAGTCGTGAATGTTGGTTGTTTTGCTTGTACCGTCTTACGTAGGTTGTCCGACGTCGAAGGAGATGTTTCTTGGTTTCTTATCCAATGTTGGTTTAGGCCTACGGGGCTTGTGCTTGAGGGATATTGATCTCGATTAGGATGGTTTACGTGAGATATGACTAGTTTAGGTTTTGCTCTGGTATTTTGGGTAGATTGGTTGGTTAATCTGCTTATTCTTATATACTTTATTGATGATGTTAGATAGCTTTTTTATCGCTCACTAAGACTGTTATCTAACTCAAGGTTTTATGTTTCCCTCTTATTACCTTGGGTTGTTCATCCGATTGTGGATGGATAGACTGAGTAGCAGGTAAACGGCAGTTGACCTTGTTAATGACGATGCTGCTGTGCGATGACGAGATAGAGGCTAGCGTATTATTTTCTACTATTTAGTATTGGATATTTCCGCTGTTATGATTGGTGTTTTCTCTAAGTGTTGTAGTGAGGCAAATTTGTATATATACTTATGTTGTAATCCAAGGATGTATGGATATTCTTTCTTGTTGTTATGAAAGTTCAAGTTTCTGCTAAGATATGATTCAATATTATTCCCTGTTGTATATGTTCTATCATATTTTATCCTTGTGCTGTGAGTTATACGATAGGTTCTATATCATGTTATTTTAACCTGATGATCGTCCACAGCTACCTGGCACAACTTTCAGCGCCCTATTTCCCTTGTTATGTGCAGGATTGTTGGGCGGTCGTCACATTTGGTATCAAAACTTTGTTTTTCGATTTTAACCAAAGTTCGAAGATGTAATTACGAATGAGAGACATATTTGTAGATTTCTGATGGACGTATACTATATGAGTGTATAGCGTAGTAAGCATTTGAACTCCATTTGTAGTTTTTCTCGTATATGGGCTAATCGTTCCATGTTATAGATTTAGAATGAGTCTCCGACCATCAAGACACATTTTTAGGGATAAGACTGTTCAAGGACTTCACCTCTCTGGGAGGAAAACAGTTCAAGGGGACAGAGCCAACTGAAGAGGTTCAAAGGTGGTTAGATGCTTGTATTAGGATTTATGGAGACTTGGTTACAGATGATGCAACGAAGAGGAAGCTTGCATCGAGACAATTGCAAGGCAGAGCTATGGATTGGTGGAACTATGTCACTTTGGAGACTCTGGAAGATAAGATTACACAGGTCAGTTGCGAGTCAAGTTTGAGACGAAGTTTATCTCTACTGTTCAAAAGTATATTCTTTTCAAGAAGTTTGTGGAGTTGAAGCAGAATGGTCGGCCAATGTTACAGTATGTTTCTAATTTTGAGGCCTTGTCCAAGTATGCTCGTTCGTATATTGACTCTCCTTATCAGAAGAACAAGAAATTTGTTATGGGTATGGATACCAATATTGGAAGGCCATTAGTTGATCATCTGGATGACCCATATGAGAAGATAAGGGAAAAAGTTGTTCAGCATGAAAGCTTGTTTCCTAAAGAAGTAACTGTTGTTGTTGCAACCAGGGAAGCTTCGAAACCACAGCAGGGTGGTAATAATAATAAAAAGAGGAAGAAACAACAACAAAAAGGCAAGGATGGCAAGAAGAAACCTAAAAGTGAGGTGGTTTGCTACAACTGCCAACATAGGGGCCATTTTTTAATGAATGTAAGAATCCTGAGGCTAAGAAGAAGTGTTTCAAGTCTTGGAAACCTGGACATGATAAGAAGGATTGTCCAGAGCTAGTGAAAGGAAAGTAGATAGTGAAGGCTTATGCTTTGGAAGTCGTGCCATCTTCTTCAAGGGATACTACTGCAGTAGAGAAAGGGAAGGGTGTTGTCATCCAAGGTACTCTTTCCGTTAGAGGTGTTTCGGTTTGAGTGTTGTTTGATACTAGAGCATCGCATTCTTTCATTTGCAATGAGCTTGTATGCCTCTTGGGTTTGGAATGCGAGATTTTTGATAGACCTTTGGTTGTGACTAATCCAGTTGGGGGTTTGTCTAGCCTTTGTATGCTTTGTCGTGGTCTTGTGTTATCGAGTCATGGTTTCTCTTTAGTGTGTGATTGCTTTGTGTTGAACTTTGCTGGGTTTGGGATCATATTGGGCATGGATTGGCTCAAGAGGTATGCGACAAGAGTGAATTGCGAGAAGCTTGAGGCGAGAGTCGGGGATGTGGAACGGAGAAAGGTTTTTATTTGATGTAAGCTGAAGATGGTGTCTTCGTGAGCTTTTTATATTCTCTTGTGATTCCACAGGAAGACTTGCCATCTGTGCTGATCGCTAATGAGTTTGAGGATGTCTTTGACGAGGTCAAAGGGTTGTCGCCGCATCGTGAAATTGAGTTTAGAACCGATTTTGGTCGAGGGTGCAAGACCTATCGTTATGCCTCTTAGGTGTATGGAGTTTAAGGAACAGCGAGAGTTAAAGGAGCAAGTAAGTGACCTTTTTGGAAAAGGGTTCATTCGGAGAAGTGTGTCCAAACCAAATGTGTAACGCCCCATATTTTCTGTGAACATAAGAGTAACAAATCAGAGAATAATTAAATTGTAACAAAATATATAAGGAAAACGGGTTACGCCATTGCGTTCATCTCGAAATTCTGCTTGGAATAGAGTCCAAGTTTGCATAAATCGGACTCCGTATGAAGAAGATATGGCCTTCGGAAGTTTCAATAAAAATCTGCCCGAAATTCAAAAATTCGGATTTCGAAATTCAAAACAAACACCCGGGCTAGGCGGGAAAATTCCCGCCTAGGACCCAGGTCGGCACAAGGGTCGTCCTGGGGGTCGACACTAGGGTCGACCTTAGGGTCGACCTCCCATCCCCCCTTCCAGATCTGGAGACAGATCCATTTTTCTGCACCTGGACGCCTTTCTGACTGGATTCGTGAGCTCTAACCTATATAAACACCCCTAAACCTAGCTTTCTCTCCACACAATTTCATTTTGCCTATACTCTGCCTCTATTCTAATTAAAAATAAAAATGGCGTCGCTACTCTGCTAGAATCAAAACTAGAACTAGTGTATCTTCTTCCAATCTGAATAGCGAGAACAACTATTTTCTAATCTAATCGATAGTCTACGTCAAAGGAGATCTATTCAGTGTCAGAATACAAATTCCAGAATACAAGAATCGTTCCTTTTTGTGAGTACAGTTATTTTCAGATATAAACTATTACTATGATCTTGACATGGCTATAAATCTGAATCTGAGGTTATGCATATTCTTACCTGTCAGATCTGTTTTTTTGTGACTATTATGTATCTCTTTCTTCTTTCTGCTCTACAGCCAGGCTACCACGAGCCTGAGCCAAATATCGTAAGAGATTAACGCACGAACGCAAAATTTTGGAAAAAATAATGAATGATGCATTATTGGACATGACTGATCTGTGACTAATTTGAGAAAAGGGACATATGTTGTAAATTAGATCAAGATCTGTGCATACTCTGTGATTTGGAAGAAGAGGAATCATTGTGTGATAACATGTGACTTGAAACTTGGGAACATAATGCATACAAAAAATAAGATCTGATTTTGAAATGTTATAATTTAAAGATCTAGATTTTGGTAAATTTTATGTAATGATTCATGACTTGAAAAAGGAATATGTGACTTAGGCACAGAGACCTATATTATAATAGGATAACTATCAATGTGAATATGCCTAAAAGTGGATTTTTGGATGTTTGGCATTAAAGGCTATAATTTGGCATAATTCGTATGGTATATCATGATTTGGGGGCTTTTAGAGAATATTCTGTACCGTGCAAAGTTTAACTAAAAATTTGGGCATATGTTGTATTATGAATTATGACCATGATTTAGGCATGTAAATTTAGGCTTAATTTATGATTAGGCAAGATATGTAAATAGAATTTTAGAAATGTTTAATCTGTTGAATTGCCTAATCTGCTAAATCTGTTACCTGCTAAATCTGTTGAATTGACTAATCTGCTAAATCTGTTATCTGCTAAATCTGTTGAATTGCCTAATCTGCTAAATCTATTATCTGCAAAATCTATTGAATCGCCTAATCTGCTAGATCTGTTGTCTGTTGGATTGCCTAATCTGTTGAAAGCTGAATAATTGTAATTTGGGTATGAAAATCCGTAGGCTCGATCTAAGATTTAGTAAAACATGGAAATTTGATTAATCTGCTTTAACCTGTAAAGAAGTTTAATCTGTTAAATGGACATAATTAGTCTGATATTTTCTATAATGGAATAAAGTGGCTATGACACGTGATTAGACTCTGTTTGCGGTAGAAGCCTACCCGGAACCAACCGGCTTAACCAGCGACAGCAAGCTATCAGTCTAATGCGAGAGGTCGTAGGCATAACTAAAATATGCTTAGACACGAGGTTAGGTTGGGCTTGTGGCAGAAGTCTGCCCGGAACCGCCCATCATATCCAGCGGCCATAAGCTACCGACCTAATGTGATAGGTCTGTGCATTAATATTTAATTAACGCAAATCTGAGATAAATATGATGTCTAAAACGCATTGGGTGGATAGGGTTAAACCAACTAGACTGATGAATTTAACAAACCCGTTTCGTGAATCTGTAGGCCCAATACAAAGCTAAACAATCTGTAAGTCTGTTAAAACTGTACATCTGATCCGTTAGTCTGAAATCTTGTTAACTTGATTGTCTGATCTGTGAAATAGAAAATCTAAACTCTGTATGTCTGAAACATGTAAAGAAGTCAATCTGAAATCTGCTAGTCTGGGGTCATAAGATTAGGAGGGGAAATACTTGTGTCATCTGTTGTTTGGGACCCATATTAGTCAGTAACCCTTTCTGGTATTAAAATTTTTGACCCCACGCTATGTAAGGGTCCGGGCACGCTTACTGAACTAATTATAAGTGGTTCATTCTGCTAATGGCGAGAGGTGTTGATGGTGCGTTCCAATCGGGTCATGTGCGTGCATGGATCCGGTCTTCTCTGAGGATGTAAGACACCGTGACATCTGTAAATAGGTCTGTGCCAATAGGGTGCCACTTTAGGGAGTGATACACCCTACTGTGGGGCCGACACAGGGTATTTATGTATTAGGGAGCCGATCGCTTGGGGTATGACTTACGGTACACTTAGTTCTGTCTATTTCTATTGGTACCATCTGTTTCTGTTGGGTGGTAACACCTATCTGTTTCTGCGTGGTACCGTCTGTTGGGGTGGTAAAGGCCCATTACTAGTGTACACCTAATTCTAACATTCTGTTTCTGTAGGGATTATTTTGTTTCTGTCTCTGACTCTGTTTCTGCTTCTATTTATGTATCCTCTTTCTCTGTTGGGGTGGTAAAGGCCCATTATTAGTATTCTGTTTCTGTACCTTCTGTCTGTTGGGGTGGTAAAGGCCCATTACTAGCATTCTGTTTCTATATAGATTATTCTGCTTCCGTTTCTGTTTCAGTTTAGACACTAGGGTAACACCTAATCATGTTGCACTAGTATTAGTGCAGAGAAGTGAAAAGCTTAGCTTAGCCTATATCATTCCATTTCTTCTGTTAACCTGCTATTCCTATTACGGTTATCTCTCATCCAGTTTTATTTACATGTCATGATACTATTATCTATTTATATGCTGAAAGTCACTGGACTCATCAGACTTATGTCTGACCTAGTTTATTTCGCATCTTTTCTTTCCGTCCCCCCCCCCCAAAGGTTTTCAAGGTGGAAACATAGGAGCTTGATTCAGATTCTCTCTGCTTGAAGTGTTTGAAGTATTGCTTGGCTTTGGCTCTATCTTTCCATGGCAATTTATATTGGGGATTATGGTTTAAAAACTATGCATTTTGAAGGCTTTTGTACAAGACCAATATTTATGTACTTGAATTCCAATATAGTGATTTTGAAAGATGTAACCAAACTTATTTCTGTTTCTGTTGTAATAAAGTTATAAAATATTCAAGTACAACTTTATCTATCTTGTAAATTTTTGTTCTGTCTACTAAAAACGCTCCACCAAATTTAAGGCATTCCCTTTGCGAGTGATCTTAACGGAGGTGGGGTGTTACACTTGGTATCAGAGCTGAAGGTTACCAGATTTGGTGAAAAGTTTTTGTGTAATGCCCTACATCTTAAGTAAAGTCCAGCTTGTTATCTTCTTTAATGGTTATTTGTGTAATGGGATTATGTATTTTGTTTTATGAAGATGGATAATGTACTTGACTCTGATTAATGGTTTTGGGATGTAACAAACATGTTTAATTTCCGCTGTAATAAAATGAAGTTTTAGATTTTTAAAGTACCACTTATTATATGTCTTGTTGTAATTTTTCTGTTCTATATTCACTTATAACCTCCATGGAAGTTAATGCATTCCCTTTGTGAGTGACATTAATGGACGTGGGGTGTTACATGTCCTCCCCCAGCTACAGCGGTTCCTCCTCCTCCTCCGCGCATGAATACTTTCCCGAAGATATGTAGAGACTTTCGAGCCATGAGTGGGAAGAAATTTAATGGAATTGAATCCTTCGTGGAGGCAAGGAACTGGATCAAAGAAACTGAGGATTTGTTCGTTATCTTCGAGGTGGACGATAGGCAGAAGATACAGTTGGCAGTATGGTTGCTTAAGGACGAAGCTTCTTTTTGGTGGGAGGTCACAAATGGAGAGCGTCCGGTAGAGACATGGATGGATTTCAGGCATAGGTTCGAGATGAAATTTCTCTCACGAGTGGAAGAGAGTATATACATAGAGAGGTTCTCGGCGTTGAAGCAGAAGAATTTATCAGTGAGAGAGTACGTCAACAAGTTTAATCAGTTAGCGAGATTCGGCTTAGATTTGTAAATACATCGCATAAGAAGGCACTAAGGTTTGCTAAAGGTTTGAACGATCCTCTACACGGATTGGCAATGTCCCACATTCCTATGGGGGCTACCTTCGAGAAATTAGTTGACATGGCATTGATGCATGAAGAGGAAACCAAAAGTGAGAAGAAAGAAGAAAAGCTTGAAAGACCACAGAACAAGAAGGCGGGGCCCAAAAAGGAAACACAAAAGAAGGATGAGATGTCTGAAGATAAGAAGGAGAAGAAGTGCTTTACTTGTGGAAGCTCGACCCATCTGAACAAGGATTATAGAAAGAGGAAGGGCACTTGCTTCAACAGTGGAGAAATGGGGCACTTCACTAGGGACTGCCCAAAGAAACGAGGACAAGGGCAGAGGGCAAGACCTACTTCTGGAGGGCAGGCGAATGCCCGCGAGGCTGGTGGATAGGAAAGAAATAAGAAAATTTGAAGGTTTAATTTCCTTATCTGATTGTAGAGTTAAAACTCTTTCTGATTCTGGCATTTTGATTCTGTAATTGAAACTCTGTACTTTAATACTAGTCTTGTTTCTGATTCCGCTATAGTCTCAAACCCCATGAGGGTTACGACCCATCTGTTTGTGATAAGTTGGGGTTTGAAGGTATTTGTGTTAAGCGTTAAGTTGATTGTGACGCATACATTCTGGTTTTTGTGGGATATAGTGGGGTTTTATCATGCTTAGTTTCCTAAGAATCATTTGATAATCTGATCTGTACCAGTAGTCTGTAAGTATCTGAATATTTCTGAAAAGGATAGGCCTTTTTACTCAAAGCATGAAGTAGATTTCCAGTTTGACATTTGTTTAATGGGAGTAATTCTCTAAGTGTCAATCTGATGTTGATTTCGGTCTTCGGGGTTGATACTTAGGGGGTTATTCTCTTAAACCGATGTCTAATCGGAACAGAACTTTTGTTTTAATTATACTTGCTTCTATCACTCAGTTGTATCCTATCGATCGAGTCTTCGACCTTTAGGTAGAAACTAATGGGTGTAAACAAGTGTTTGAGACATGTTATGTTTTATGGTTTCAAGTGGATGCAAGCGGTTGCTAGTGGTTGCTCGTGGATGAATATACACACACTAGGCACTAGATCGGCTCAAAAACACTCTCATACTGCATATGGATGTGTGTGCATTTTTAAAAATTTTATGGATGCGAAATGGTTGACTCAGCACATGGATGTTGCATATGAATGAACGGTTGTGCACTCATATAGAATTGATATGTATCAAATAGGAAAATTGCATACATGTTGGACTCATGGCACTGACATAATTCTCATTAAGGAGGTCAACTGAATCGGTGGACCGCCTGATCTTTGCATTAGATAAGGAACATATACACACACTTTTGCATATGTTCATACAACATTAGAAGTTTTCTAAGGACAAGGGATGCTTGTGGATGGTGGTTGAGTAGATTGGTGATTGGATGGTAGGACACATTCTTCCTAACTTGAAGATTTTGGGGACGAAATCCTTTAAGGAGGGGAGAATGTAACACCCCATATTTTATGTGAACATAAGAGTAACAAATCAGAGAATAATTAAAAAAATGAGTTGTTAATTCAAAAATTCAAAAACTGAGTAACAAAACATGTAACACATTCTTCATGGGACGAAATTCAAAAATTCAAAATTCAAAATTCAAAACAAACACCCGGGCTGAGCGGGAAAATTCCCGCCTAGGACCCAGGTCGACACTAGGGTCGACCTGGGTAAACAGGTCGACGCTAGGGTAGACCTCCTCCCTCCCCCCTTTCCAGATCTGGAGACAGATCCATTTTTCTGCACCTGGACTCCTTTCTGACCGGATTCATGAGCTCTAACCTATTAAAACACCCCCAAATCTAGATTTCTCTCCACACAATTTCATTTTGCCTATACTCTGCCTCTATTCTAATTAAAAATAAAAATGGCGTCACTACTTTGCTAGAATCAAAACTAGAACTAGTGCATCTTCTTCCAATCTGAATAGAGAGAACAACTATTTTCTAATCTAATCGATAGTCTACGTCAAAGGAGAGCTACTCAGTGTCAGAATACAGATTCCAGAATACAAGAATCGTTCCCTTTTTGTGAGTACAATTATTTTCAGATATAAACTTTTATTATGATCTTGACATGGTTATAAATCTAAATCTAAGGTTATGCATATTCTTACCTGTCAGAACTGTGTTTCTGTGATTATTATGTATCTCTTTCTTCTTTCTGCTCTATAGCCAGGCTACCACAAGCCTGAGCCAAATCTCATAAGAGATTAATGCACAAACGCAAAATTATGGGAAAAATAATGAATGATGCATTATTGGACATGACATATCTGTGACTAATTTGAGAAAAGGGACATATGTTGTAAATTAGATCTAGATCTGTGCATACTCTATGATTTGGAAGAAGAGGAATCATTGTATGATAACATGTGACTTGAAACTTGGGGACATAATGCATATAAAAATTAAGATCTGATTTTGAAATGTTATAATTTAAAGATCTAGATTTTTGGGTAAATTTTATGTAACAATTCATGACTTGAAAAAAGAATATGTGACTTAGGCATTGAGACCTATATTATAATAGGATAACTATCAAAATGAATACGCCTAAAAGTGGATTTTTGGATATTTGGCATTAAAAGCTATAATTTGGAATAATTCATATGGTATATCATGATTTGGGGCTTTTAGAAAATATTCTGTACTATGTAAAGTTTAACTAAAAATTTGGGCATATGTTGTATTATGAATTATGACCATGATTTAGGCATGTAAGCTTAGGCTTAATTTATGATTAGGCAAGATATGTAAATAGAATTTTAGAAATGTTTAATCTATTGAATTGCCTAATCTGTTAAATCTGTTGAATTGCCTAATCTACTAAATCTGTTATCTGCTAAATTTGTTGGATTGCCTAATCTGCTAAATCTGTTATCTACTAAATCTATTGAGTTGCCTAATCTGCTAGATCTGTTATCTATTGAATTTCCTAATTTGTTGAAAGCTGAATAATTGTAATTCAGGTATGAAAATCCGTAGGCTCGATCTAAAATTTAGTAAAAACATGGAAATATGATTAATATGCTGTAACCTATAAAGAAGTTTAATCTATTAAATGGACATAATTAGTCTGATATTTTCTTTAATAGAATAAAGTGGCTAGACACGAGGTTAGACTGTTTGCGGTAGAAGCCTGCCCAAGACCAACCGGCTTAACCAACAACCGCAAACTGTTAGTCTAATGTGAGAGGTCGTAGCATAACTAAAATATGCTTAGACACGAGGTTAGGTCTGGCTTATGGCAGTAGTCTGCCCGAAACCGCCCGGCATATCCAGCGGCGACAAGCTACCGACCTAATGTGAGAGGGTTGTGCATTAATATTTAATTAATGCAAATCTGAGATAAATATGATGTCTAAAATGCATTGGGTGGATATGGTTAAACCAACTGGACTGATGAATTTAACAAACCCGTTTCGTGAATCTGTAGGCCCAATACAAAGTTAAACAATCTATAAGTCTGTTAAAACTGTACATCTGATCCATTAATCTGAAAACTTGTTAACTTGATTGTCTGATCTGTGAACTAGAAAATCTGAACTCTGTATGTCTGAAACTTGTAAACAAGTTAATCTGAAATCTGCTAGTCTGGGACACAAGGTTAGGAGGGGAAATACTTGTGTCATCTGTTGTTTGGGACCCATATTAGTCAGTAACCCTTTCTGGAATCAAAAACTTTGACCCCACGCTATGTAGGGGTCCGGGCACACTTTCTGAACTAATTATAAGTGGTTCATTCTGATAACGACGAGGGGTGTTGATGGTGCATTCCAATCGGGTCATGTGCGTGCATGGATCCGGCCTGCTCTGAGGATGTAAGACATCATGACATCTGCAAATAGGTCTGTGCCAATAGTTTGCCACTTTAGGGAGTGATACACCCTACTGTGGGGCCGACACAGTGTATTTATGTATTAGGGAGCCGATCGCTTAGGGGGTAGGACTTAGGGTACACCTAGTTCTGTCTGTTTTTGTTGGGTGGTAACACCTGTCTGTTTCTGCGTGGTACCGTCTGTTGGGGTGGTAAAGGCCCATTACTAGTGTACACCTAATTCTAACATTCTGTTTCCATTGGGATTATTTTGTTTCCGTCTCTGACTCCGTTTCTGCTTCTATTTCCGTATCCTCTGTCTCTGTTAGGGTGGTAAAGGCCCATTATTAGTATTTTGTTTATGTACCTTTGTCTATTGGGGTGGTAAAGGCCCATTACTAGCATTCTGTTTCTGTATAGATTATTCTGTTTTCGTTTCCGTTTCAGTTTAGACATTAGTGTAACACCTAATCCTGTTATACTAGTATTAGTGCAAAGAAGTGAAAAGCTTAGCTTAGACTATATCATTCCGTTTCTTCTGTTAACCCGCTATTCCTATTACGGTTATCTCTCATCCAGATTTATTTGCATGTCATGATACTATTATCTGTTTATATGTTGAAAGTCACTGGACTCACAAGACTTATGTCTGACCTAGTTTGTTTCGCCTCTTTTCTTTCCGTCCCCCCCCCCCCAAGTTTTCAGGGTGGAAACATAGGAGCTTGGTTCAGATTCTCTCTCTGCTTGAAGTGTTTGAAGTATTGCTTGGCTTTGGCTCTATCTTTCCATGGCAGTTTATATTGGGGATTATGGCTTTAAAAACTATGCATTCTGAAGGCTTTTATACAAGACCGATATTTATGCACTTGAATTCCAATATTCTGATTTTGAAAGATGTAACCAAACTTATTTCTGTTTCTGTTGTAATAAAGTTATAAATTTTTCAAGTACTACTTTATCTATCTTGTAAATTTCTGTTCTGTCTGCTAAAAACGCTCCACCAAAGTTAAGGCATTCCCTTTGCGAGTGACCTTAACGGAGGTTGCGAGTTACAAAATGTAACACTCCACACTTTTCTACACCCAAATTTTGACAAAAATTAAAATTTGAACACATCCTGGCGTAGAGCGTATATTTGGTACCTGTAATAAATGAGCATGAGCATAATCAGAGTACGATAAATAAAACTCATAGTGGAAACAAAATAGGATAAATTATTATTAACTCAAGCAACTACCTTTTTCAACGTAAGTCACTTTAACAATACCGAGCATGAGTGAGAACGAGAACCGAAAGCCAAACTTAAACATCTTTGAGAACCCGACCTGCTCTATGAAACCTGGAGGTTGTAATGAGGAGGGGGTCAGAACAACAAGGTCTGGTGACTAAAAAATGTACAACACAGTCTATAACACATATATATTCTGTTTGGTTCAACCCAAGATGTATGCCTAACTAGGTTAGTGATTCTAGTCCAACCTAGTAAATGTTTACGAATGACTTTACTATTTAGCCCGAAGTAGTATTCCCAAATTATATTACCGAGATAGAACATTTACATATATTCTTTTGAAGCCTTTATACTAGAGTTTAACTGGTTAATTATATCGAGAATGGACCCCTAATTTTAGGGTTTCCATCTATATCCTCATTCTCTATTCTTTATTATTTAATGTCTCACTATCAATGATAGATAGAGTGGATTCTCCCTGATCACTTTAGACCCTAGGCGGACCTATTGGTCACTTATTAACCCTCGATAACATATTAAATGCTAACATAAAACTAGAGGGCACTAGCTACAGGCCCTACTAGTTAAGGCTTCCGTCATTCACGCATATACCCTTACCCCACATAAGGTGAAAGTAGGTATTTTATCGTTCGTTATACCTTCTAGCCGACCTTATTAGATAACCTCCTTAGTCACTTACTACTTCCCATAGGATAGGCGGCCATAACTGAGCCTTTTAATTTCCAGGTTTGGGGAGGCTAACACACACCTGTCATTAACCACCCCTATACTGAAAAAACTATGCCTAGGTGGACAATTTAACCCTAGTCTCTTAGCCTTTTATGACCCAGGAAGCAGACTACACGCGAAGGTTCGTCCCCCATTTGACTTTAACACCTTTCCCTTTTTGGGATAAAGTAGGCTACATTTATTATGTCATTCCTGTTTAATTCCTTTATACAGAAATACTATACGTACACTATTTATTTGTATCACGGGTTTATATGGTTAATAATGTCTTATATTACTAACCTACTAAGTCCAACTATATTTTTAATTATAATTTTTATTGACAAAAATAAGGAAGATTATATTCCCTTTTCTCTAGGATATTTATTTAATTTTTCCCTAATTTGTACTTACTATTTAAACGATAATCAATATCCATTAATCCCCCTTTTGACACCCATTTCTTTTGTTTCCTATTTATTTCCCTATATGACTCTAATGGCCATATTTTCCTAAGGCAATTATTTATCAGTCCCAAGTTATCTATTTATTGTATCCCAATGGACAATTCCTATATTTATTTGTTTATTTATTTATTGGTTGACTATTATATATTTAAATACTGGCCTCTCACATTAAGTTGACTACCTATGGATGCTGGATATGCAGGTAGGTTCCGGGCATGCTTCTACCACAAGTGAACTTAACCTCGTACCTTAGTATGTTATATTTATGCATTAGACCCCTTACATTAAACTGACTATCTGTGGTCGCTGGATTTGCCGGTCGGTTCCGGGTAGGCTTTCACCACAAGTTGAGATTAACCTCGTGTCTAAATGCGATTATAATTTAAACTTCCTAATTGGAGTCCACAACAATTATCCTAATTGATTTTGGGAATTGTAACCATTTTCCTATTCACAATTATTTCCCCCAATAATATTGGTTACAATTAATTTGTGGATCTTATTCATAGCAGTTAATTACATTGATTGCTACAAATGGTCACCACAAATATATTAATTCAATATGGAATATATTACATATAATTCCACCATTGAACCTTATCCAAACATTCAACATTTGTCACAATTGTTAATTATTTATTTATGGTTATAGCAATTAATTACACAAATTGCTACAACGATCACCATGAATATATTCATTAAGTAAGGAATAAAAATTTACATGTATGATTCCATAAACGAATACCATTCAACATTTAATATAATGCATATTCTTACTGTTTTACGCTGATTTGGACGAATAATATGTATATAGTTATTTTTATGTTAGCGTGCGGTCAACGTAGTTATTATTATTTTTGTTTTTATTCTTAAATTTAAATTAATGATTTGGTCTAATCAATTAACCAATCATTCCCTTTTTATATTCAATCTTGCCAAAAAGGTTTCAAGTCTCACAAGGATCGTTAGCCAAAACCGTTATAGATCATGCCTATTTTGTGGAATTTGACATATTTCCAAATCACAGGAAATATATGTAATGTATTTTTATTTTGGAATAGTCGATGCAAACTACATACAAAAACATGTATTTATTTTTATATGTACCTTTGCACCACATTTCCCTTTTTAATTCTTTTTGACATAATTCTTGTGATTCTAAAATAATGCCTCTTTATTTAAAAAATGAGGAATACAGCATAATTTACAATGCTTAAGCCAAAAACCCAACAATATTGAATGTAAACAAGGAATGTTTCTTTTATTCTTAAAATCACATAATACACAAATTCATCTTTTTACCCAAATTTACATATTTCATATTTCAACACTGAACTAAATTTCTAGAACATAACTACAACAAATTTATGTTTAATGGGACTGATTTCTAGATCGACAATGATATGTGGCATATACAACATATTTTATAATTCATGACATAACTTGTAGGAATATGTGAGAATTTATTTAAAAAAACCTACAATTCATGTTTATACAAAATCACAACTTTATCAATTACCAATTTCAAACATATTCATAATCAGATGTGATGGTTATCACAATTTACAATTATTAAAATAACAGATCTGATAGGCATAAAACATATATCGGATTCAAACGAAATTGATAAATCATTATATTTATATTAGTAAATTTCCCACTCACCTTATAGCTGCCAATTTCTAAAATTTGAATCTTTTTAGGCTTATAATCGCCAAATTATTACAAGTCTACAGTTTATCTAGAAAGGGGAAAATTCTAGATCTGTAGAATTGTAAGAAAAAGGGAAAAGAGCAAAAAAATCTGTCGTTGAGCACTGTCTTCCATTCAGTCTAATAATTTTCCCAATCGCATATGAATTTTGATTTGATTTGATATGTATGAATATATTTTTATTTTAGAAATTAGGTTAGAAAAGGAAGAAAAATGGTAGAGCCCTGCTGCATCTGTAGATTTGAATGGGAAAGAATGAGGCTCTGCCCATTTATTTATAGGGGTGGAAATGGCCTTGGATCGTCAAATCAGTTTTAATTAATATCCGCCCATTCGTATATAAATTTTATATACTTAAACCCTAGCCGCTAGTGCCTGGCTCGACCAAGCGGTCGCAGCCTATGGTCGACCACCGGTCGACCGCCCCGGTCGACCGCTTGGTTGACCTAGCAGTAAGGTGGCTAGGCAATTATATATTACTATATATATAATATTCCATTTTATTAATTTTCCATTTGTTTTCGTATTTTCTCCATAACTTTTCATACAGACTCCGTTTGTGAAATTCCAAACATTAAAGTTGACCAGAATTCCGAGACGAACACAACAGTTAAAGTTTCATAGCCAAATTCCATCGTTTGCAGAAATTCCTATTTTTGAGTTCTTAATTAAATAACTACTTATTGTCAAAATTCTGGGTTGTTATATGGATGGCACCAGCTGTGTTTGCAACCAAGGCCGATGTATCATTGAGATTTTGTGTGGACTATTGTGAGTTGAACAAGGTGACCAAGAAGAACAATTATCCGTTGCCGAGGATCGATGACTTGTTCGATCATCTTCACGAGGCTATGGTGTTTTCTCAGATGGAACTGGCAATGGGATTCCACCAGTTGAGACTGGCAATGGTCGGTGATGCCATTTGGGTTGACTAATGCGCCAGCGTATTTTGTGGATCTTATGAATAGAGTGTTCAGGGATCAACTGAACAGTTTGTGCTTGTTTTCGTGGATGATATTTTGGTTTACTCCCGGAATGAGAAAGAGCATAAGACGCATTTGCGAGCTATTTTGGAAATCTTGCGAAAGCATCAGTTGAGAGCTAAGTTTTTGAAGTGTCACTTCTGGAAGAGCGAGGTGAGGTTCTTAGGCCATGTTGTTTCTAGAAATGGAATAGCGGTTGACCCTGCTAAAGTGGTAGTAATCAAGGACTGGGGTTGACCTAAGAATGTCACGGATGTTCGAAGTATCTTTGGGTTGACGGGATATTGTCACCGTTTTATAAAGGATTTCCCCAAGATAGCTGCGCAATTAACAACATTTACGAACAAGAATCAAGTGTTCACATAGGATGCAAAGTGTGAACAATCTTTTGGAATCCTAAAAGGGAGACTGACGAGTACTCCTATTTTGATCATTCCGAGTGGGAATGAAGAGATGATGGTATACACTGATGCATGCAATACTAGAATTAGAGCGGTACTGATGCAGAAGGATAAAGTTAAAGCCTACGCGAGTCGATAGCTGAAACCGCATGAAAGGAATTACCCAATTCATGACTTGGAGTTGGCAGCAATCGTGTTTTCTTTGAAGATGTGGAGACATTAATGTTAGGAGTTCGATTCGAGTTGTTTCACAAGTCGTTAAAATATCTTTTCTCCTAGAAGGATTTATATCCTCAACAACAAAGGTGGTTAGAGTTTCTGGCGTCATATGATTTTGGTATAGCCTATGCTCATGGTAAAGGTATCGCAGTGGCAGATGCGTTGAGTCGAAGACGCGCAAGTTTTGGAGCGATGTTTTCGGAGTGGAAGCACCTCGAGTACATGGAAGGATTTGTGTAACACCCCGTATTTTTAATATAACTAAAAATAAAATATATAAAAATATGCTTATGATGGGTAAATAATGGTGATGCATAAGAAAAATTAATTAATACATGGAAGAGAAGAAAAATTAGTTCGATAACGATGTATGTAACGGAAAAGATAGTAAAATAAGGATAACTAATTCAAGAATCAGGAATTAGGTAAAATGGACATCACCATTGCGTTCCTCTCGGAAAAATACGCGAAATAGAGTCTGAGTTTTCGAAAATCGGAGTCCGTATGACCAAGATATGGCCAAAACAAGATTTCAGCAGACTTTCTGACAGACTGACCCAGGTCGACCATAGTGTCGACACTATAGTCGACCTTCCCCCCCCCCCCCAGGTCAACTATAGTGTCGACCCCCCATCTGTACAGGTCGACCTAGTCAGCCTGGGGTGGCCCAGATCCCATTTTTGAGGCCCAGGACGAGTTTTGATGGTCCGGATGGGTTTTAGGGTTAATCCGATGGCTGAAATGAAGTGCTACACCTATAAAATAACACCTAGACCTAGCCTAACTCACACAAATTCATATGACACCTAAATGCTGCTGGAATCTCTCTTGAGCCATGGCCGCCGTCTCCAAATTAAAGCTTAAGCGTTCAAATCCAAATCAAATCAAAGATCAATGCTTCTACAACAAATTCAAGAGGATAGATCAATGACACTGCAAGTTTCTACGACAAATTCACTCCCTAATTCATTAGCCGTTCTCTGTAAGTTCTAGTTATTTTCAGATTTAAATATTTAATTATAATATGGCGATGAAATAAAGTGAAATTGATGTAAGTTTAGCTATATTTGCGGAATGTGAATTAAGATTAAAATCATGTTTTGTGGTCAAATGAAAATATTACGATGCTTTTTATGTTTGGTTATGTTGTATAATATTATGCCAGTGATTTGATTCTATTATCATGTTGGATTGGGAATTATTGAGTACAATGTTTGTCATGTTGTATAATATGTCGGTGATTTGATTCTATTATCATGTTTAATTGGGAATTATTGATAGGTTTATTATGCAAGTTTATGTTGTAGATTCATGCGAAAAATGGTCAAATCTACATGTTTATGTATACGAAAAACCTATGCCACACTCATCATATATTTGTGATTGGCTTGTGAGTATGTTAATTTAATCTATGTTGCCAAGTAACACATGTGTATGTTGATTTGCCTATGTTATAAATTAACATATGTATATTGATTAGTTCATATTGCTAATTCTCATGTATGTATGTTAATATGGCCTATGTTAAAAATACACATATATGTTGAATTAGCTTATAATTGCGAGTTCACACTTATGACACTATAATGTTCATAATGGTTATTTTGCAAGTTCACCCCTGTAATGTTCAGGATGTCATTTTGCAAGTTCACCCCTGTAATGTTCATGATGTCATTTTGCAAGTTCACCCCTGTAATGTTCAGGATGTCATTTTGCAAGTTCACCCCTGTAATGTTCATGATGTCATTTTGCAAGTTCACCCCTGTAATGTTCATGATGTCATTTTGCAAGTTCACCCCTGTAATGTTCATGATGTCATTTTGCAATTTCACCCCATTATGTTCACATTAATTATGCCATCAATGTCAAAATTATACCTTTGTCAAGTTTATGATTGTGTATTTGTGTACATTAAATTAGGCTAAGATTTTAGCCTAAACTTTATACTCAAAAATCATACGAACGTAAATTAGGCTAAGATAATTAGCCTAATATTAGACGGGGTAACGGTGGGTTAAAATGATTAATTATAGGAAAACTTGCCATAAATTGGTCACTTATCACATAAGTGATTTATGGCATAAAATGGTATTAATTATATACGTAATTTAATGAGAGTGATTGGAAACAAATTGGGCATTAAATCTGAATTTGAACAATTTACATAATTAAAATGTAAATTAGAATTATGGCATAAAATGGTATTAATTATATACCTAATTTAATGAGATTGATTGGAAACAAATTGGCCAGTAATATGAATTTGAATAATTTACATAATTAATGTAAATTGGAAAATACGAATATGCTTAGCACGAGGTTGGATTGAGTTGTGATGTAAACCTGCCCGGACCCGCCCGGCTGTCCAGCAATCACAGCAATACCTATCCAATGTGGGAGGCTAAGCATTAGGCCCAATAAAGACCCGAGGTTAGACTGAGTTCTGGCGTAAGACTGCCCGGACCCGACCGGCACAACGGCAGCCACAACAATATCTGTCTAATGTGAGAGGTTGGTGCCCTAATAAGAAAACTAGAGCTGAGCTAGGGTTGGTAGGGTTAAGTTAACTAGAACACTTAACCAATTTCAACATGTTAACTAAATTGGCGGTTAGGGTTAGGATGATCTGGACACTTAACCAATTTAATATGTTGACTACGGGAGTAGGTAAGGTTAAGCAAATGTTTAACTATTATAACATGATTAAACTGGACTAGAGAGTGAGGTTAAGTTAATGAGAACACTTAACTAATACAATGGGTTAATTAGACAAGTGGTTGCGGTTAAGTAGTAACACTTAACCAACATAACAGGACGAGCGGGTGGGCTAAGTTAACTTGAATAAGTTGATAACACTTAACCATTATAATATGACTAGTGGATGGGGTTAAGTTAACATGCACTTAACCAATCTGATGTGATGCGTGGTAGGGTTAAGTAACACACGGGGTTAAGTTAACAAGAAAATCCTTAACCAATGTAACCAGATAGACGAACGGGGTTAAGTTAATAAACCAGACTTAACCAATCAAACATAATAAGCGAGAAAGGTTAAGTTAACTAAGGTAAACACTTAACCATGGTAACATAACGAGTAGGAGGGTTAAGTACATATCGGGTTGGTGGGTAATATTAATAAATATAGGCCCACATACACTTAACCATTAAATACACATGCTTGAATCAGTAGCGGGGTTAAGTACACATCAGGGTTGGTGGGTAATATCAGAGAATATAGGCCCACAGACTTAACCATTAGAAAAACCTAGTAACGGGGACCCATTTCAGCAGTAACCCACATTAGGTATCAACAGAACCCTGAGCTAGGCAGGGTGGGGCACGATTACTGGGCTGATTATAAGAGGTCAAATTAGCGGCGGTTGGTGCAGCAGTGCAGGTTATAACGGAGTGCGGGCGTGCACACACTTCGGCGCAGAAAATTTAGCCACTGGGCATCAGTAGGTATAAAGCTGTGCATCTTGATTGTGTCAGGGTTGCCACCATGGGACTTGATACACCCCATGGTGGGACCAGCACAGGTATCTACAAGTAGGGGCCGCGTGACACAAACGAGAACTAGGTCAAGTAGGGAGCCGATCGATAAGGTAGTAAGGGTACATCGAATATATACATGGCCATTGGGGTGATCGAGGTGGAATCCTCAAAATCGATGTACACCTGAAGGCTACCATAATTGCGGGGATTGGGATCACGTTGTAATTATTATATAACACGGGCTACTAGTTGGGGCACTAGTAGGGGGTACGGATCCTTGTTACACAGAGCACTAGTTGGGACACTAGTAGGAATACGGATCATTCAATGTAAGACACTTATGAGGACGCTAGTTAGGTGGTGCAGAGTAAATAGATATCATTTTAATGGTAAAGCTTAGAAACCTTGCGATGTTATTCTTGATAGAAACCATGTGGTGGGAAACTTGATAGGAATTATGGGATGTTATACTTGTTTCATCGTGCCCGAAGTTTATCTTGTTACCTTAGTTTATCTTTTTATCATAGTTTATCTTGATATCTTAGTTTATCTTGCCTACCTTGTTATCATGCTTATGTTTACTTTCAGTTTATTCATGCCATGTTATCTTTACCTATTTTTATGTTGAAAGTCACTAGGACTTACTCAGTCTTTATGACTGACCCGTTTTGTTTCGCCTCTTTTTCTTCCGTTCCCCCCTCCCAAGGTTCACAGGGTGGGAATATAGCTTAGTTCAGATCTTACCAAGCTCCAAGGCTCTTTCATGTATGGCTTGGATTTCTCTTGGCTATGGCTTGCTTTGCTTTATTGGGGAATACTGCAGTTTGTTTTTATGCTTCCTTGTTTTTGAGCAAGACAGATATTTTAACTATGAAATTGGGTATTGGAAGTTGATGGGCTTTTCTTGTAAACATTTATATTTAATAAATGATTTGAAGTACTTCCACTTTATTTTCCGCTGTTTTATATATGTCTGTCTTGCAATATTTTTGTTCCAGTGCCCATAACACTCCATTGAAGTTAAGGCATTCCCTTTGTGAGTGACCTTAACAGAATTGGGGTGTTACATTTGGTATTAGAGCAGAAGGTTACCAGACTGGGAAAAAGTTTTCAAAAACCTTCTGAACTAGTTTTCAAAACATTTACAAAGAAGCAAATTTTCAAGAAAATTTTGTTTTGATTAAAAGGCATATTCCCCAAAGCCATATGCACTATCTTTTGATTCCCTCTTGAAATCTCTCCGCTCTCTCTTTTCACCATAGTTTTGTAGGCATCTGACATATGTCGAAGGGCAAAGTAGTGCCCAACCTCCATTTGTAGCCACAGTAGTTTTACTTGCAACTAATCGTATTTCGAGCTGTGTAGAATTACCGTGTGTTGGAGGTAGCTTCAAAGGACTTGTCAACAAACTATACAAGGACAGTAAGAACAAGAGACTAGTTGTTATAGCTTAATCCACGAAGGAGGAAAAAAGTGAAAGGAAAGAGGCCTAAGTGAAAGAATAGAAAAACCCATGACAAGAGAGAGTATCTTTAGTGAGAAGGGACATGCAGTTAAGTATTATAGGACAAGGGCAAAGAACAAGATCGTCGAGAGGGCAATTGAATGCTCTCACTACTAGCGTACCTAAGAGAGTGGTAACGTTTCTATTAAAAGTTTAGCTTTTTCCTTTCTATCATCCCACTAGAACTTTGTTTTTGTACATCGCATCCTTTTAATTCTGCTTCAAAAGTTGAGTCTCTGCACCTTAGTACTAGCATGGTAGAGGATCCCATTTATTTTCTTCTTTTCTCAAATCCTGTTGGGGAAATCGGCTCATTTATTCATGACTTGTTTGGATTTGAGAATGTATATGCTAAGTGTTGAGTCTAGAAGTAATGTTTATGTTTTGGGCTATGGGTTGATTCTAGCAATGGAGTGGTTATCCAGTAAGGGTGACCTTCTCAGTTTTGAAAAATGGGATAGTTAGACTCTTGACTTGCCTCGGTAATACCCTCGAAGTCGCATGTAACCTTTAGGGTTCTATCATGATTTTTTACCTAGAATCTCTTGACACATTTATTGGTAATTTGTAATCCGCTCGAGTAGTGTTCGCCACTAAGGCGGATGGGTCATTTCGCTTATGCATGAGTTGTAGAGAATCACCTTAGAAAGTACATTTGGCAGCATGGTTGGCATTTATTTTCAAGAGATAGTTCTTCTACGTGGAATACCTGATAGTAAGTGGACGAGATCCAAGATTCACTAGTGAATTTTGGAGAGCTTGCATGAAACCATGAGTACGCAGTTATGTTTGAGCCGAGTATACTAGGAGGAGAATAAGTGAAAGTGGAACGAGAGGCAAAAGTGAAATGGATTCCAACCCATATTTTGGAAACAAGAATTAAGAAGCTACGGAATTGTGAAGTTAAAGGCGATCAAAGCACAATGGAGTTAAGCTCAAGGAAATGCGACTTAGAAGATTGAAGACTAGATTCGCGCATCATATCTCTTTTTAAGAGTATATCCATGATCTCTCTTTTCCTATAGAGCTTACTCACATGCTATCTTTTGTGTATATCCTCTCGGTCCTATTCTCAATCCTATTTCTATTGCGAACCTCACAGGGAGTATGACTTGTCTGTTAGTAATATATGTTGGGGCTTGAGGATGTCCGTCGAGTGGACTAAACTTTTTGGGTTTTATAGGATACGGGTTGGTCTTAGGAAGGGATTCCCTTGTGACCTAAAAGGAGTCCATCATGCTTAGCTTCCTAGAATCATATATAGTGGTTGGGTTGAATAATTCTTTGGGTGTCAGTCTGATGTTGATTTCGGTCTTCGGGGCTGATGCTTAGAGAGTTCTTCTCCTAATCAATATATATGTGGCATAGATTTCCAGTTTTGACATTGCCTAATGGGCACAAAGTTTTTACTTGCTTCTATCATTCGACTATACCTTTAGATAGGAACAATTGGGTGTAAACATGTGTTTGAGACATGTTATGATTGATGGTTGCAAGTGGTTGCTAGTGGTTGCTCGTGGATGCATTTACACACATTAGGCACTAGATCGGCTCAATCACCTTTCATATTGCATATGCATGAGTGTTTACACTTGTTTGTGGATGAAATTGAATGTGTTATCATGTGAATGTTGCATATGGATGGATGTTTGTGCACACATATAGTGTTTGTGTGACTAGGACTATTTGCATACATGTTGGACTCATGGCACTAAACATATTTTGCATCTAGAAGATCAATCAGGCATGATCATTTGCATTAGACAAGGAACATATACACACACTTCTTGCATATGTTCATACAGCATTAGAAATCTCTTAAGGACAATGAATGCCTGTGATTGATGATTGAGTAGATGGATGATGGATGGTAGGACACATTCTTCTTAACTTGAAGATTTCGAGGATGAAATCCTTTAAGGAGGGGAGAATGTAACACCCCGTATTTTTAATATAATTAAAAATAAAATAAAATATATAAAAATATGCTTATGATGGGTAAATAATGGTGATGCATAAGAAGAATTAATTAATACATGGAAGAGAAGAAAAATTAGTTCGATAACGATGTATGTAACGGAAAAGATAGTAAAATAATGATAACTAATTCAAGAATCAGGAATTAGGTAAAATGGACATCACCATTGTGTTCCTCTCGGAAAAATACGCGAAATAGAGTCCGAGTTTTCGAAAATCGGAGTCCGTATGACCAAGATATGGCCAAAACAAGATTTCAGCAAACTTTCTGACAAACTGACCCAGGTCGACCATAGTTTCGACACTATAGTCGACCTGCCCCCCCCCCCCCCAGGTCGACTATAGTGTCGACCCCCCCTCTGTACAGGTCGACCTGGTCAGCCTGGGGTGGTCCAGAACCCATTTTTGAGGCCCGGGACGAGTTTTGATGGTCCGGATGGGTTTTAGGGTTAATCCGATGGCTGAAATGAAGTGCTACACCTATAAAATAAAACCTAGACCTAGCCTAACTCACACAAATTCATATGACACCTAAATGCTGCTGGAATCTCTCTTGAGCCATGGCCACCATCTCCAAATTAAAGCTTAAGCGTTCAAACCCAAATCAAATCAAAGATCAATGCTTCTACAACAAATTCAAGAGGATAGATCAATGACACTGCAACTTTCTACGACAAATTCACTCCCTAATTCATTAGCCGTTCTCTGTAAGTTCTAGTTATTTTCAGATTTAAATATTTAATTATAATATGGCGATGAAATAAAGTGAAATTGATGTAAGTTTAGCTATATTTGCGGAATGTGAATTAAGATTAAAATCATGTTTTGCGGTCAAATGAAAATAGTACGATGCTTATTATGTCTGGTTATGTTGTATAATATTATGCCAGTGATTTGATTCTATTATCATGTTGGATTGGGAATTATTGAGTACAATGTTTGTCATGTTGTATAATATGCCAGTGATTTGATTCTATTATCATGTTTAATTGGGAATTATTGATAAGTTTATTATGCAAGTTTATGTTGTAGATTCATGCGACAAATGGTCAAATCTACATGTTTATGTATACGAAAAACCTATGCCACACTCATCATATATTTGTGATTGGCTTGTGAGTATGTTAATTTAATCTATGTTGCCAAGTAACGCATGTGTATGTTGATTTGCCTATGTTGCAAATTAACATATGTATATTGATCAGTTCATATTGCTAATTCTCATGTATGTATGTTAATATGGCCTATGTTAAAAATACACATATATGTTGAATTAGCTTATAATTGCGAGTTCACACTTATGACACTATAATGTTCATAATGGTTATTTTGCAAGTTCACCCCCTGTAATGTTCATGATGTCATTTTGCAAGTTCACCCCTGTAATGTTCATGATGTCATTTTGCAAGTTCACCCCTGTAATGTTCATGATGTCGTTTTGCAAGTTCACCCCTGTAATGTTCATGATGTCATTTTGCAAGTTCACCCCTGTAATGTTCATGATGTCATTTTGCAAGTTCACCCTATTATGTTCACATTAATTATGCCATCAATGTCAAAATTATACCTTTGTCATGTTTATGATTGTGTATTTGTGTACATTAAATTAGGCTAAGTTTTTAGCCTAAACTTTATACTCAAAAATCATACGAACGCAAATTAGGCTAAGATAATTAGCCTAATATTAGACGGGGTAACGGTGGGTTAAAATGATTAATTATAGGAAAACTTGCCATAAATTGGTCATTTATCACATAAGTGATTTATGGCATAAAATGGTATTAATTATATACCTAATTTAATGAGATTGATTGGAAGCAAATTGGGCATTAAATCTGAATTTGAACAATTTACATAATTAAAATGTAAATTAGAATTATGGCATAATACGGTATTAATTATATACCTAATTTAATGAGATTGATTGGAAACAAATTGGGCAGTAATATGAATTTGAATAATTTACATAATTAATGTAAATTGGAAAATACGAATATGCTTAGCACGAGGTTGGATTGAGTTGTGATGTAAACCTGCCCGGACCCGCCCGGTTGTCCAGTAATCGCAGCAATACCTATCCAATGTGGGAGGCTAAGCATTAGGCCCAATAAAGACCCGAGGTTAGACTGAGTTGTGGCGTAAGACTGCCCGGACCCGACCGGCACACCGGCAGCCACAACAATATCTGTCTAATGTGAGAGGTTGGTGCCCTAATAAGACAACTAGAGCTGAGCTAGGGTTGGTAGGGTTAAGTTAACTAGAATACTTAACCAATTTCAACATGTTAACTAAATTGGCGGGTAGGGTTAGGATAATCTGGACACTTAACCAATTTAATATGTTGACTACGGGAGTAGGTAAGGTTAAGCAAATGTTTAACTATTATAACATGATTAAACTGGACTAGAGAGTGAGGTTAAGTTAATGAGAACACTTAACTAATACAATGGGTTAATTAGACAAGTGGTTGCGGTTAAGTAGTAACACTTAACCAACATAACAGGACGAGCGGGTGGGCTAAGTTAACTTGAATAAGTTGATAACACTTAACCATTATAATATGA
Source organism: Allium sativum (assembly GCA_030737875.1). Lineage (NCBI taxonomy): Eukaryota > Viridiplantae > Streptophyta > Magnoliopsida > Asparagales > Amaryllidaceae > Allium > Allium sativum. Next base: position 117,864,004 of record CM060925.1, read on the forward strand.
CTAGTGGATGGGGTTAAGTTAACATGCACTTAACCAATCTGATGTGATGCGTGGTAGGGTTAAGTAACACACGGGGTTAAGTTAACAAGAAAATCCTTAACCAATGTAACCAGATAGACGAACGGGGTTAAGTTAATAAACCACACTTAACCAATCAAACATAATAAGCGAGAAAGGTTAAGTTAACTAAGGTAAACACTTAACCATGGTAACATAACGAGTAGGAGGGTTAAGTACATATCGGGTTGGTGGGTAATATTAATAAATATAGGCCCACATACACTTAACCATTAAATACACATGCTTGAATCAGTAGCGGGGTTAAGTACACATCAGGGTTGGTGGGTAATATCAGAGAATATAGGCCTACAGACTTAACCATTAGAAAAACCTAGTAACGGGGACCCATTTCAGCAGTAACCCACATTAGGTATCAACGGAACCCTGAGCTAGGCAGGGTTGGGCACGATTACTGGGCTGATTATAAGAGGTCAAATTAGCGGCGGTTGGTGCAGCAGTGCAGGTTCTAACGGAGTGCGGACGTGCACACACTTCGACGCAGAAAATTTAGCCACTGGGCATCAGTAGGTATAAAGTTGTGCATCTTGATTGTGTCAGGATTGCCACCATGGGACTTGATACACCACATGGTGGGACCAGCACAGGTATCTACAAGTAGGGGTCGCGTGACACAAACGAGAACTAGGTCAAGTAGGGAGCCGATCGATAAGGTAGTAAGTGTGCATCGAATATATACATGGCCATTGGGGTGATCGAGGTGGAATCCTCAAAATCGATGTACACCTGAAGGCTACCATAATTGCGGGGATTGGGATCACGTTGTAATTAGTATATAACACGGGCTACTAGTTGGGACACTAGTAGGGGGTACGGATCCTTGTTACACAGGGCACTAGTTGGGACACTAGTAGGAATACGGATCATTCAATGTAAGACACTTATGAGGACGCTAGTTAGGTGGTGCAGAGCAAATAGATATCGTTTTAATGGTAAAGCTTAGAAACCTTGCGATGTTATTCTTGATAGAAACCATGCGGTGGGATACTTGATAGGAATTATGGGATGTTATACTTGTTTCATCGTGCCCGAAGTTTATCTTGTTACCTTAGTTTATCTTGTTATCATAGTTTATCTTGATATCTTAGTTTATTTTGCCTACCTTGTTATCATGCTTATGTTTACTTTCAGTTTATTCATGCCATGTTATCTTTACCTATTTTTATGCTGAAAGTCACTAGGACTTACTCAGTCTTTACGACTGACCCGTTTTGTTTCGCCTCTTTTTCTTCCTTCCCCCCCCCCCCCAGGTTCACAGGGTGGGAATACAGCTTAGTTCGGATCTTACCAAGCTCCAAGGCTCTTTCATGTATGGCTTGGATTTCTCTTAGCTATGGCTTGCTTTGCTTTATTGGGGAATACTACAGTTTGTTTTTATGCTTCTTTGTTTTTGAGGAAGACAGATATTTTAACTATGAAATTGGGTATTGGAAGTTGATGGGCTTTTCTTGTAAACATTTATATTTAATAAATGATTTGAAGAACTTCCACTTTATTTTCCGCTGTTTTATATATGTCTGTCTTGTAGTATTTCTGTTCCAGTACCCATAATACTCCATTGAAGTTAAGGCATTCCCTTTGTGAGTGACCTTAACAGAATTGGGGTGTTACAATTTGATTTCAAACCACGATGTGGGTTGGAACCTGAAATATTGGCAAGCATATCGACAATCCTAATCTCATCAAAAAGGATTGGCAAAGGCCAAAAGCGGGATGCAAAGCTTATCGAAATTATCTAGAAGATAGAACTAGAGGATAAAGAGTTCGAGGTCGATAGAGAAGGTTGGCTTTGAAAGAAAGGATGACTAATTGTTCCTAATATCGGCTGATTGAGAGATGAGGTTCTAAGGGAATGTCATCACTCGAAGTTGATGATGCATCCTGGTGGTAACAAGATGTATCAGGACATGAAGTGAAATTACTACTAGGAAGGGATAAAGAGGGATGTTGGAAAGTTTATTTCCAAATGTATGAACTGTCAGTTGTTGAAAGATGAACAGAAGAAGCCAAGTGGATTGCTTCAACCATCGGAAGCTCCTATGTGGAAGTGGGAGAAGATATCGATTGATTTTATCAATGGACTAACTAGGACCAGGGCAGGAAATGAAAAAAATTGGGTCATCGTGGATCGTTTGACCAAAAATGCAAGGTTTATTCCTATCAGATCGATTAGGACAGCATCGAAGTTGCCTGAGCTTTATATAAAACGGATAGTTTGATTCCATGGTATCCCGAAGAGTATAGTCAGTGATCGAGATCTATTGTTCACGAGTCGATTTTGGAAGAGTCTGCAAGAGACTTTAGGAATAGAATTATGTTTAAGTACGACTTATCATCCCTAGACTGATGGTCAAACCGAGAGGGTTAACCGAGTTTTGGAAGATCTCCTAAGAGCTTGCGTATTTGACTTTGAAGGATAGGGGGAAGACCATCTACATCTATTTGAGTTTTCTTATAATATGCTACCAGTCGAGCATTGGGATGGCACCATTCGAGGCGTTGTATGGAAGACCGTATAGTTCTCTGGCATGTTGGTTAGGAACTGGAGATTGGTTGATACTTGAGCCCGAGATGATCAGAGAAACATTGGATTGTATTGAGATTGTTCGGCAACGATGAAGGCAGCCCAAGATCGTCAAAAGAGTTATGTTGATAAGCGTCAAAAGGATTTGGAATTTGTTGTTGGCGATATGGTTTTTGTGAAGATTTCACCATTGAAGCATATTGTTGGGTTCGAAAACAAAGGAAAGTTATCCCCTAGATTTGTTGGAAGGTTTCCGATAGTCAAGCGGATAAGAAAACCCCATATAGATTGGATTTACCTGAGAAGACGTCAAGTGTGCACAATATTTTCCATGTGTCATTTCTACGGAAGTGTGTGCATGATTCGAATTTGGTGGTATCTCCAAAGCAGTATGAAGACCTAAAAGTCAGGACCGTAGTTACAAAACCTCGTAAGCCACTTCGCCTTGTGGGGAATAACACGAAACACCTTAGGAGGAAGATAGTTAAGTTGGTCAAGGTACAATGGAGTGAGAATGATGATGATTATGAAAGTGTCGATAGACGACTTTAGGCAGGATCAGTATATATGGATATGCGGAATATATAATATATACTAAGAAAGATCTCACAGTAGCAATATCACAGATAAGTAAATGCAGTAATAGAAAAATCACACCAGGGATTTTTATACTGGTTCGGAGCACCGTCCTACGTCCAGTCCCAGATTTCCTATCTGGAATTTAACTAAACACTATCCTCACTTAACCCTGAGGAAAACAGGTTCACAACACCCGAGCAGCCGAACGGGATTTCACGCCTCTATCAACACGAGGACTTCACAACTCGCCTCTTACAACACCGAGGACTTCACAACTCGCCTCTTACAACACCAAGGACTTCAAACAAGATATAAACTTGTAGTTTGACAATGTGTGTTCTTAATAACACGAATTTGTCAATTCTTGTACAACCTTCCTATAATCTTATCCTCAAATATGATTTTGATATTATGAAGATTTGGAAGATGATATCGTTGATTGAATCTAAAGAATAATATATAGATTCAAGGATTCAAATAACGATATATGAGAATAGTGAGCTTTTGAATGCTTTTAAAGAGTAAGAATGAAATCAGCACTTAGATAGCAAGAATAGAAAGAATTGTTATGTTCAAAAATGATGATTTCATGATGGTTTTATAGAGGATGGAGAGATGTAATCATTGGTGAAGAGAAATCATGAAAAGAGATGATTTTTGGCCAAGAGAAAGGATCATAACCATTGATGAAATAGGGTGTCTATTCAAAAAGATGGCTTCAGTTCGTAGACCAGTCGACTGGTAAAAAATGACCAGTAGACTGGTGTTTGAATATATGTACGTTATATATATGTGTGCACGTTCATTGTGCATTCTGCACAGAAACGGTCGACCGCCTATATATGAACCGGTCGACCGGTTTCTGTTAGTATGCACAATGAATGTGCATACACTTATAAACATATATATATTCAAACCATATAGGAATATGATTATTTGAGGATAGATTTTAACATATTTAACTACACTTATACTCTAAATAATCAACCTATACCATCGAATATCTTCTTTTTGTCGATCTTGAATTTCTCCTTGTCATTGATCAAAAGCACCTTGAATTCCTTGACTCAATATTCTCCCCCTTTTTGATTGATGACAATATAGATCTGAAAGAGTTTATTACTCCCCCTGAATGTATACTCCCCCTATAATACATACTTAAGAAATATCTGCAAAACACAATGTTAGTAACATTTTCTCCCCATTTGTCATCGACAAAAAGGAGTAGAGATTACGCAATTTTTAAACAACACGATAAGCATTTAACATAGTAGCATATTATACAACCCAAGCATACCAAAAGCAAGTCAAGTACCAAATGTTTTAAGACGTACACACCCAAAATAAATACGATACTATTTACATACAAGTGCCATTTAAGTTTTTGCAAAATAAAACATAAAGCATATATGAATGATAACAAACTAGTGCGATGGAGAATCGGATTCCGTAGATTTAGAATGAATCACTATCCTTCCACCTCCTTCCTTGTCTCCTTCATCTTGAACGTCTTCTTCGTTTTCGTCGTCATCTTCTTCCTCCTCGGTCTCGTGAGATCCACGTCCAGTATTAGTTCCTGAACTTGCGCCTTCCTCAGATGATGACCATGTAAATGTTGGAGGCATGGGTCGTTTTCCCGGATCTTGTATTTGAGTGGAAGAAGAGGTTGATACACATGAAATTGCTTCCCAAATAGTACCGAAGAAAGACTTAAGCTTGGAGAACCGTTTATCGAGCTTTGTATCTAAACGGTCGAGTTTGGTGTCGGTTCGTTTAAGTCTAGCTTCTAAAAGAAATTGGTTTTGTGCAATTTGTGCAAGTGAGTCCTTAGTTGACGAAGAGGGTTCAAGGAGTTTAACTTCCTCCGGTTTAGGCTTGGGAGTAGTAGGAGGAGCGGTTTCTGAAGGACCTTGTTGTTGGTATTGATCAAACGGAATGATATTAATACAAGGGTCAGGGAGCTTCATCCTTTTTCGGGTTGCTTTGTCGATGCACTTTGGCTTGGAGATTTTAGAATCATAAGACGGGACTCCACAATTGATTAAAAGCTGCATTACATATTCATTGTAAAATATATGTGGCCTTTTGCGATCATTAACAAGCAAAATCTCGTCGAAGATCATGTTTATCCAATTTATTTCAATATCTCCATAAATCGCATACAAAGCCTTGAAATTTTCTTTGTAAACGGCATCAAAGTTTCCAACCCTCGGCAATAAAGAATGGATGAGGGTATGATGAATAACACGAGCCGTAGGACGCAAGTTAATCGCCTTGGTACTAATTTTATGATCCTCGATGAACTGATGACTAATTCTATCACGAGTATGAAAGATGCAAAAGTCAGAAGAAAATTCTCTTCCGCTATTAGGTGAACCGAATACAATAGCCATTCGTTCCTTGGAAATGAAAATATGATCACCACAAACTACGAACCAAAGGCAATTCGCTGCATTTTCTGGCTTGAATTTTTGTAGGTTAAGGTTGGCAGACAACAATTTAATCATAATATGATTAATTTCTACATTGTTCTTATCAAAAGTAAGTAGAGATTTTATACGAGCCTTAACCAATTGTTCTTCAACATCATATAGGATAAAAGCATTGAGAATTATGAAAGAACCTTCATGGATTGTGAAATCCTTCATGGCATTCCATCGTCTCACAGCAATAGGATCCATGAGTCATTGTTTTATGTTGGAATCTATTGGTTGGAGAGAAGTGGAGGATGATTTTTTTTGTTTCTTCTGAGGAGGTGCCATTGAATTTGAAGAAATTAAAAAGGAATTTTTTGGATTTCTAAGAGTTTGAGAAGAGGGAAGTATAAAAACAAAGTGAAGGGATGTATAGGAGATGAATCGACGTATCGGTTGGAGGCACAAATTCTGGAAAACGCGTGACCGGTCGACCTGTTTTTATGGACCAGTCGACTGGTTAGTGGGTAAATATGTTTCAGAGAAGTTTGTCGATCGACCGATGGATTTTAAACGGTCGACTGGTTCCTAGAGAAAATTAATTCCAGAGGACTTTACCAGTCGACCGGTGGAAATAAAACGGTCGACTGGTAAGCATTTGAGATGAAAAATTTCCAGAGAGTTGAACGGTCGACTGGTATTTTTTTAGACGGTCGACCGTTTCAAGTATATGATCATTTCCAGAGATAAAAACGGTCGACTGGTCCAAAAATACGGTCGACCGTTCTGCTTTGAAAATTGTTTTTCTGGCTTGAAAAGATTATATACCGTCATATAACTTGAAATTTATTCTAACTCAAAATGAATTCGAATGAAGAACGTGAAAACAAATACAACAATAAAAAATTATTCTGCAATACGAAAACAACATAACTTAATGAAAGGTAGATGACTTGTCTTCGGATATTTCATGAATATTCGAAACTCTCGGCGTCCATGGCGACCAATTTTCTCTTGATCCTTCATTTCTTGCATAATTACGGTCCCATGAGTTAGGACTTCGAGATGTAGACGGAGGGTGTGGCATTGGTATTGGTTCGTGTACCCCCATGTCATCCGTGCTACAGAAAAATGACGCCATTCGTTCTAAGAGAGTTAAATGATCCGATGTGAGTTTTTGTTCATAATGCAGTTGACGCTGGAGATCCAACTGATGTATCTGGTAGTGATGAATTTCATTGATCTTCTCTCTAGTACCCGGAGAACAAAATAGTTCTTTCTTAGCTCGTTTGGGTTTGGGTATATGTCTAGGTATATGCGAACATTCTGGTCTGCTCTTTGGTGTTTCCGGAGAGTAGTACTCCTCCGGTTCGGAGCTAGTGACCAAGATGTGAGATCGTTGAGCACATTCATCACATATGTGTGCCATAAGAGTATATGGACTTGTGTATGAATGTTAAAACTAGACACTAAGAAAGTGATGCAGAAAACAATAAGAAGGAGTATGTATTTATAGCTTTTACGAAGTAAGAAGTAATGGATGTAAAGCATTCAGAGAATATGAACCACTCAAGGTTTATAAAGCTCAAAATGAATTGCTAATAATAGTAAAAGACTATTAATTAGCTAAGTTAAAAAACAAATGAATGTACCGGCTAGAGAAGAACTCAATAGTGTGTGTGTGTGTGTATATATGTATATATATATATATATATTATACACCAAGTTCGTTTCTAGAAATCAAGCCGAGCTCTCTACGTAAAGAAATAAAACAAGATTCGAGTAGAGGCTGGGTAAAAATGTCTGCTAATTGGTTGTCAGTCTGGACATATTCGAGACATATTGTTCCTTTTTCAATATTATCTCTTAAGAAATGATGTCGAATATCAATGTGCTTTGTTCGGGAATGATTGACTGGTTTTTTTTTAATAAATTGATTGCGCTTGTGTTATCACAATATATGATGGACTTTGATAAATGAATATCGAAATCTTGAAGTGTTTGTTGCATATATAAAACTTGAGTACAAGCTAGAGCAGCTGATATGTATTCAGCTTCACATGACGAGAGTGAAACGCAATTTTTTTTTACTAAACCAAGAGACAAGTGATTTTCCAATAAAATGGCACGTACCACTTGTACTCTTTCTATCCGTGCGAGAGCCACCGAAATCAGCATCGCTATACGATACTAATTCAAATGGACAATATTTCAGGTAGAAAAGACCAAAGTCTTTGGTGTTATTAAGATATCGTATTATTCGTTTTACAGCTCGTAAATGTGATTCTTTAGGATTAGCTTGAAACCTTGCACATAAACAAACACTTATCATAATATCAGGACGACTCGCGGTAAGATACAGGAGAGAACCAATCATGCTTCTATATAACTTCTGGTCAACATTCTTACCATGTTCATCTTTTTCAAGATGTGTGGTCGTACTCATAGGAGTTGGTTTACCAGAGGTATTTTCTAAACCGAAGCGTTTGACTAAGTTTCCACAGTATTTTTCTTGACCAATAAAAATACCGTTAGAAAGTTGTTTGATTTGAAGACCAAGGAAATACGATAGTTCTCCCATATGAGACATTTCAAATTCTTTGGTCAAAATATTTGCAAACTCTTTGCAAAGTTTGTCGTTTGTTGAACCAAAGATAATGTCGTCTACATATATTTGGATAACTAATATATCTTTTTGAGAATGTTTAATGAATAGAGTCTGATCAACTTTACTAATTTGAAATCCAGAATCGATAAGATAGCTTCTTAATCGTTCATACCAAGCACGAGGTGCTTGTTTCAATCCATATTAAGCTTTCTTAAGTTTATATACGTGATCAGGATATTTCTCATGTACGAACAAAGGAGGTTGTTCGACATATACATTCTCTTTGATAAATCCATTTAAAAATGCACTTTTGACATCCATTTGATAAAGTTTAAAATCATGATGACAAGCAAAGGACAGTAAAATTCGAATAGCTTCTAATCGAGCTACGGGAGCAAAGGTTTCTTCATAATCGATACCTTCTTCCTGATTATATCCTTGTGCTACTAATCTTGCTTTATTTCTGGTTATATTTCCTTGTTCATCAGCCTTATTTTTATAGACCCATTTCGTACCAATGACTGGCTGATCAGTCGGTCATTGAACAAGTTCCCAGACATCGTTGCGCTCGAACTGATTTAGTTCTTCTTGCATGGCAATGATCCAGCAATCATCAGTAGCAGCTTCTTTCAGATTCTTAGGTTCGATATTTGAAAGGAATGCGACATGACCCATTTGATTTAGTTGACTTCTTATTCTAATTTGTGATGTTACTTCTCCAATAACATTTTGAACTGGATGATCTCTTAGAATTCTCGGAGGAGATCTAAATCTTGGTGGAGAAGGTATCACAACAGGTTGAGGGATATCGTTAACAATTTATGAGTCAGAGTCGTTATTTGTGATGACAGGATTATCAGTGACTATGGTTTCTTCGTCATCTGATATGATATGAGATGATTTAAAGAATTCATCAGAAGAATCATGAAGTGATTCTTCAATAGTTTTAGTTCTCTTGTTAAATATACGATAGGCCTTGCTTCGTTCCGAGTATCCGACAAATATACCTTCATCGGATTTGGAATCAAATTTTCCAAGATGGCCTTTCGTATTTAAAATAAAGCATTTAGAACCGAAAACTTTGAAATATGAGATATTTGGTTTTCTTTGATTAAATAGCTCATAGGATGTATTTTTGGTCAGAGGTCGAATAGATACACGATTCAAAACATAACACGCAGTTGCAACAGCTTCTGCCCAAAAATGTTTTGGTAGAGTGGATCCATTTAATATTGTTCTTGCACATTCTTGTAAAGTCCGATTTTTTCATTCTACAACTCCGTTTTGTTGTGGAGTTCTAGGAAACGAAAAATTATGATTTATACCTTTCTTTGTGCAAAAATGTTCAAAATCATTATTTTCGAACTCTCCGCCATGATCACTTCTTATGTTTTTAACTTTAAGCCCTTTTGATTTTTGAATTCTTTTGACGAAGGATTTGAAATGTTTGAAAATGTCACTTTTGTTTTTCAAGAAAATTACCCATGTATATCGAGAGTAATCGTCAACAATTACAAACACATATCGATTATGATTTATTGACTGAACCTGTGTTGGTCCAAATAAATCCATATGTAATAGCTCCAATGGTTGTAACGTTGATATGACTTTCTTGGATTTGAAAGACGATTTGGTCAATTTTCCTAATTGACATGCAACACAAAGATTATCAACCTTAAAGCTTACTTTGGGTAGTCCTTTAACTAGATCATTCTTGGCTAGCTTGTCAATAGTTCTGAAGTTTATGTGACAGAAACGTTTGTGCCATAGCCACGGATCATTATCATTTGCTACAAGACACATATCTGAATTATGATTGGTATTCATATTCAGAATATAGATGTTTCTGTCTCTATATCCTTCAAAAGCTATATTTCGATCTTTATCTAAAATACAACATTTATTGTCCGAAAAAGAAATGATAAAACCTTTGTCGCACAATTGACTGATACTTAGTAAATTATGTTTCAAATTCCTAACTAGCATGACATTAGTAATAAGAGGTAAGTTTGATGTACCGTAATTGCTCACATCGCCTTTGCCGATGATATAGCCTTTTGAATTATCTCCAAAAGTGACTGAGCCACCATCAGAATAAGTGATATTTGTTAATAAGCTCTTGTCTCCAGTCATATGCTTCGAGCAACCACTGTCTAGTATCCACTTTCCTCTTTTCTTAAGTGGGACCTGCAAAAAATAAAATTAAGTCCATGGTACCCACCTTTTTATAAGGTCCTAAGAGTTAAGTCTTAGGAGTCCAAACCCATACGGGTCCGGTATCCCCTTTATATATATAATTTGGATTATGATGCACAGAAATCAAAAAAATTTGAATGTACTTGTTCCTAATCAAATTGTTATATGTTTTAGGAACCCACATTTTTATAGATTTGACATTCTTCTTTTGAAATTTCACAATCGGTTTTGGTTTGGAATATAATAAACTAAGATTTTTCTTAGCTTTAGTTTCTCGTACTTCCTTATTTTTCTTTTTTCTTTTACCTAGATGTTTCTTGATAACTTGTTTCTTATATCCCAAACATTGTTTATTTGTAGCAGTTTATGAACTTTCAATAATTTTTGTCCAATTTTCTCGACCTTTGTTAAAGTTAGAAACATTTTGAGTAATGTCGTCTAACTTTGTTTGTAAACTAGTTTTTTCAAGTTCTAACATCTTGACTTTTGCCTTAAGATCATGATTTTCGGTAGTTAGAGCATCATTTTTCTCTTTTTGAGTTTCAATTTCTTGACTCAAAAGAGATAGTTGAGAATCAATATTAGATGATGATTCTTGAGATTTTTCAAGTTCCTCCTCTAATATTTTCTTCTCGTCTTTTAACATATCTCGTTCAAATTCTACTCTACTTAAATCAGCTTGAGCTTGCTTGCATTGTCGTTTTACATTTTTAAATTTATACATTAACTTAGCATTTATATCTAGAACTTCTTCAAAAGTCGGAGTTTGTACCTCATCTTCTTTAGCCATAAAGCATACATTAGCTTGTTCATTGTCTGAGTCACTTTCGTTATCAGATGAAGATGAGTCTGAATCATCCCATGTCACTAAGAATGCCCGTTTCTTTGACTTGTCCTTTTTGTGTTTGAACTTGTCATTTTCTGTCTTCTTCTTTTGTTCTGGACAATCCATTTGCATGTGTCCCTTCTTATGACAGTTAAAGCATTCTACATTTGATGATGATGGCTTATTTGATCCGAACTTCTTTCTGTTGTATCGACTAGCTTTTCATTGCTTTAAAATTTTTTTGAATCCTTTTACAATTAATGCTAGATCCTCATCTTCGGAATCTGAGACGTCTTCATCTTTCTCAGCATGAAAATCTACATTTTTCTTTTCTTCTTTTTGTTCTTTTCAAGCCTGCAAGTTAGCTTCATAGGACATAAGATTTCCTATCAATTCATCTGGCTTCATGGTGGAAAGATCATTAGCTTCCTCTATTGCTAATACTTTTCCTTCTCATTCATTAGTCAGTGAATGTAGGACTGTTGAAACTACATCAAAATCACAATATTTTTGTCCTAAATCGATAAGAGCATGATGAATGGTTTGAAACCTTGAATACATCTCATTGATTGTTTCATTCGGCTTCATTTTGAAATTTTGAAATTGACTTTTCAACAAAGCTAATTTTGCTTGTTTAACCTTGTTAGTACCTTCATGAGTGGTTTTTAGCGTTTGCCAAATTTGATATGCAGAGGTACAGATACTAACACGGTTATATTCGTTTTGATCTAATGCACAAAACAACATATTTATTGCTTTTGCATTTACAGTAGCTGCGGTTTTCTCAGCAGCTGTCCATTCTGCATACTCAGTTGTTGGATTGACTATTTCTTTCTGAGTAGCATTCCAAGCATCATAACTTGTTGATTGCATATAAAAATCCATACGTGTTGCCCAATAGCTATAGTTTAGGCCATTAAAGAAAGGAGGTCTTTGTGTTGACTGACCTTCTGTGTAAGTGGTGTTACTAGTGCTTGCGTTATTTGCCATATTACTAGAATATATCAAATAACTGTGTTACGGTTATGAGATGACCTGCTCTGATACCAAGTGAAAGTGTCGATAGATGACTTTAGGCAGGATCAGTAATATGGATATGCGGAATATATAATATATACTAAGAAAGATCTCACAGTAGCAATATCACAGATAAGTAAATGCAGTAATAGAAAAATCACACCTGGGATTTTTATACTGGTTCGGAGCACTATCCTACGTCCAGTCCTAGATCTCCTATCTGGAATTTCACTAAACACTATCCTCACTTAACCCTGAGGAAAACAAGTTCACAACACCCGAGCAACTGAACAGGATTTCACGCCTCTGTCAACATGAGGACTTCACAACTCGCCTCTTACAACACCGAGGACTTCACAACTCACCTCTTACAACACCGAGGACTTCAAACAAGATATAAACTTGTAGTTTGACAATGTGTGTTCTTAATAATACGAATTTGTCAATTCTTGTACAACCTTCCTATAATCTTATCCTCAAATATGATTTTGATATTATGAAGATTTAGAAGATGATATCATTGATTGAATCTAAAAAATAATATATAGATTCAAGGATTCAAATAACGATATATGAGAATAGTGAGCTTTTGAATGCTTTTAAAGAGTAAGAATGAAATCAGCACTTAGATAGCAAGAATAGAAAGAATTGTTATGTTCAAAAATGATGATTTTATAGAGGACGGAGAGATGTAATCATTGGTGAAGAGAAACCATGAAAAGCGATGATTTTTGGCCAAGAGAAAGGATCATAACCATTGATGAAATAGGGTGTCTATTCGAAAAGATGGCTTCAGTTCGTAGACCAGTCGACTGGTAAAAAATGACCAGTAGACTGGTGTTTGAATATATGTACGTTATATATATGTGTGCACGTTTATTGTGCATTCTGCACAGAAACGGTCGACCGCCTATATATGAACCGGTCGACCGGTTTCTATTAGTATGCACAATGAATGTGCATACATGTATACACACACACACACACACACACACACACACATATATATATATATATATATATATTCAAACCATATAGGAATATGATTATTTGAGGATAGATTTTAACATATTTAACTACACTCATACTCCAAATAATCAACCTATACCATCGAATATCTTCTTTTTGTTGATCTTGAATTTATCCTAGTCATTGATCAAAAACATCTTGAATTCCTTGACTCAACAGATTGTATGTGGGAGATGGAAGAGAGTATGAAGACGAATCATCTAGAACTCTTTGTCAGTATGACCCATTGATGTCGTGTCACCTTACATCAGTGTAACTTATACTATTGTTGTTAGAATTCCGCATGCTAGGATAAGTCTATGGATGCATAGCTTGATGGATGCTAGTTTGGATGGTAAATTTGCTGCACACGAATGATAGGCATGTAGAATTGTTTTGGTTGCTTATGTTAGCTTGGGATTTCGGGGGACAAATTCCTGGGGAGGGGTGGATGTAACAGCCCGCATGTTACGTATCAAAGGATCATAAAATATTTTTATTTAATTCCATGAGGGTTGGATCATTCTCATATTTTTGTAAGTTGTTTATGGGGATGTGAGACATATTCATAATTTTTGCGAATTTTATTTGTGACCATTTTTCCCCTGTTAGTTTTTTATAGGGCAAAACTTTTGATTGGGATCGAATCAGGTGTTGAGACTGATTTCATTGGAAAGGAAATGGTGTTGCCAATTCCGTAGAGTGGTCACATTAAAGATTTGGTTCAGCAGTTTGCGAGGAATCCCTATTAGTGTTTCACAATTTCTATTCAGGTTTTTTCAGCCATTGATGGGCTGATTTGGAGTGGCCCATTAGTGGGCTTGTGGGAGGTTATAAATAAAGGGTTAGAGGCATGGATAATTGTGTACTTACTTCATTCTCTCATTTGGTTGAGTTCGTGATCCACATTGCTCAATCAAATACACATTTCCACCATTAAAATTCTTGATCTACATGTGAAGATTGAAGATTAACATCAATCAAAGCTACATCAACATCAAGTGAAGAGAAATTTCATCAAATCAAGAGGTTTAAAGGTTGTTCTTCACTGTTCGGATTCACGATTCATCGTTTTTGAGCTAGATCGAAGGTTTGGTGAGTGATAACATCTCTCACATGGATTCGACCAAGTATATGGGTTGTTTAATCATAATTTCATCATTTTAAGTTGTTTTCACCAAGATCTACATCATGGTAAGTATATTTTTATTTGAATCACCATAGGGTCTAATCTAGCATCTTAAAACCGGTAATTCTTATGTTAATTCATATGTTTATGTAAGTTAGATCCATTGTTTTAGTTTATTCATTGATTTATCATGATTTGGTGAATTTTATATGATTATGGATGAATAATTCTCATTTTAATGTTGTTAATGATTTCATAAAGTGTTTGTGGTTGGATTAGATGATTTGGATGAGTTGTTTGCATCAAAGTTGTCATTTGGTAATGATTTGGTCGAGTATGGAGCTAATTTGGTTAGATCTGGAGTCAGGTCGTTTTTGATAGGTCGTTGATGATATGGCATGAAGCTTGGGTCATGTGTCTTGTCGCGTAAGAAATGGAAAGAGCGAAGTCGGGTCGTTGAAGCCCAGGTCGTCCAGAATAAGGTCAGGTCATTCGAACTTGTTAGGGCGGAGTAAACCAGGTTGAAGCCTGGATCGTTGGCACTAGATCAGGTCATTGGTGATATGGAAAAAGGTGGGTCTATGTTAGATAAAGTTAGGACGTTTGGGTGCGGGATCGTGCATCACCCTAGGTCATTAGTCGTCTGGCGGGCGTGGATCTGTCTACCTGGATCTAAGGTGGGTCGTTGGGGCTCCTACAGGGGTCAGGTCGCTGAAGTTATGGAATGGTCTGAAGGAGCTTTTTCGTGGAGGCTTTTGGAGTTGGGTTGTGGGTGCTAGGTTGCGAACGATCTAAGGAAGCAAGATGGTTTGATGTTAGATCGTGTTTGTGTTCTATGTCGTTGGGCCGACCTGAAGCAGCTAGGCTGTTAAACGACCTAAGGTAGATGCGTAGCGTTTATAAACGTTGTGAATCGAAGTTAAAACATTGTGGTTTGTTTTTCATAGCGCGAAGATGGAAATGGTATGAAATGGAATGTCGACCAAATGATGTATATTTTGGGTCGACGATGGTTGTGGCTTCGAAGTGAATTCTAAGTGGAATGTTCAAAGTGTTGTAAGACGCTTATTGATTGTTGAAATGTAATGAATGTGAAGATGACTCAAAGTGGTGAGTTAATGGATAATGTTGCTCGAGAAAGTTGTTTGAGTTATAAATAATCATCAGGTTGGATGGCTAATAGATATTGAAGGTTGAAAGATTATCATTGTCGTAGGTTCTTGCGGACTCAAAGCAAGGGTATAATAGGGACACCTAAAAGACTGGAAGGTTGTTGGTCGATTACCCTAGGTATTGTTGAAAGGCCTAGATACGTATCGTTGAAAGGCGTATGGAGTTTTTGCTAGAACCGAGGTTACCATTAGCCCTTAACATGTGGCAGGGTTGGCCATCATACGATTAACGGTGGTTTCGAAGCAGGATAAGCGGTGATAGCTAGAGTCATGAATGTTGGTTGTTTTGCTTGGACCGTCTTACGTAAGTTGTCTGACGTCGAAGGAGATGTTTCTTGGGTGCTTGTCTGATGTTGGTTTAGGCCTTCGGGGCTTGTGCTTGAGGGATGTTGATCTCGATTTGGATAGTTTATGTGAGATGTAACTAGTTGGTATGATGGTCGTTGTCTGGTTGCTTCTGACTGCAATGGCTGAGCTGTTTGTTCCTTCTTTATTGTTATGGATGCTTGTTTGTAAAGGCTATCACTGTCAGATGTGGGGAAGATGGGTTTGGGTTCTTCTCTGATGTTTTGGGTAGATTGGTTGGTTAATCTACCTATTCTCATATACTTTGTTGATGATGTTTGATAGTTGTTTTATTGCTTACTAAGAGTTTTGTCTGACTCTAGGTCTTAAGTTTACCTCTTATTACCTTGGGTTGTTAACCCGATTGTGGATGGATAGACTGAGTAGCAGGTAACCGGTAGTTGACCTTGGAGAGGACGATGCTGCTTTGCGATGATGAGCTGGAGGCTGGTGTATTTCTACAACCTAGTATTGGATGTTTCCAATGTTATGATTGGTGTTTTCTTTGAGTGTTGTAGTGAGGCAAATTTGTATGGACACTTATGTTGTAATCCAAGGATATATGGATATTCTTTATAGTTGTCATGAAAGTTCAAGTTTCTACTCAGATATGCTTCACTATTATTTCCTGTTGTATATGTCCTATTATATTTTATCCTTCCACTGTGAGTAGGTTTTGTATTGTGTTATCTTAACCTGATGATCGTCCACAACTGCCTGACACACCTTTCAACTCACTATTTCCCTTGTTAAGTGCATGAGTTATGGGTTGTCGTCACACATGTATTCATATTGAATGCTCATATATGTGGCTCTGTCTTAACTCTTTAAAACTATAGCCCCATGTGTTATGATGCATATATGTTTTGGTTTGTGTCTTGGAACACTTGACCTGCTTCATATTTACTAAGCCATTGTATTTGCACGTGAGTTTGTGCTGCATCACTTTTGAACTTCTGCACTGGTTTGAGCATTCTAACTTGGTGTTGTAGTTGTCACATGTATATGCTGCACCATGTATTTACTCCACCATCTTGTAATATATATTTTCATGTCAACTGGATGCAGTAGAAATGATGTGTTCAACATCTTGTGTCCTTGCTGGTTGGTGTGAGTTCTTTCATGTGCTTCGTGATTCATGTTGCACTTGAACCTCTTTGCTGATCTGAATTTGTCTTTGGTACTTGTGCATACTCTTGTGCATGTTGTTCCAAACTTGCTGCCCTTTGAAAAATGTTGTGTATTTCACATACACATACATACATACATATTTATGTTTACTTGTATGTGTGAACGACTATTGGCTGCAATGCTGAGTTGTATTTGTCCAAAATGCCCCTGTTCACTTGAAAATTTTACCATTGTACATATACATATATTTATTATTTATAATCCTACAAACCAGTTATGGTTGTTTCGAGGCTAGTCAAGATCAGCAAACCACTGTAACGGACTTGTGGCTGGTTTGTGGGCACCAGAAAAATAGTCTACCTTGTGGTAATTACAGCGAATCTCTTTAAATATCACAAGCAGTCTAGACTCAAATATATATATATATCGGACTAAGTCTTGAAAAATGATGAGAAACACGCCGAAAATTCCGAAGCAAACAAAATTTAAATAAATTTATATATTCTAGAACTTAAATCTATTTTATTCCAGTTTACTCTATGTGTTTCTGTGATAGGTATGTAGGTGACTGGACAGGATCTAAAGCACATGAATATTCAGTGAGAGTGAATAAATGTATACGATAGAATGTATATGCATAGCTGAGTGACATGAGTGAATTGTAGTGAGGAAACAAATGTAAATGAATGTGACAACTGAAATGTATAGAAGTGAGTTCTGAAAGGTGTACAATTATGAATGTATGAAATAAAATATTTTAATTAATAATAAATATTGTTTGAATATTTAAATTCCGTGCAATAGTATTATCATTCAATATTAATATTTATTCCCGTATGAGATGAAATATAGAATAGTACAAATTTAAAAACATTTATAAAATAATATATATTTGTTATCATCAAACAAAAAAATATCATATATTCATCGATCTTCCCCTTTTGATGATAACAAACATACATTTCAGATTTTGGATACAACAAATGTGTTTGATTGTGAAATATGAGAACCCCCCCCCCCCCCCATATATATGCTCCCCCCACAATTGAACTCCCCCTACAACCAAAAACACACTTAACAAATTTGTATGAAATTGAAAAAAATATAAAAAATCTATTAAACACTTAGCAAATCCGAAAAAAGATTCTGTAGATGTTTGCACACTTATCAAAATCTTAATGCTTGTCCCCCTTTTGTTATCATCAAAAGATTGCCAGATTTGGAAAAATAGCAACAGATTTGGACTATAATTATAAATTCAAATCAAGTGACAAATTCAAATATCGCAACCCTCAAGAGAATCAAACAAAAAATCATAAAATTTCATAAAATATAAACACATTTCAAAAATCAGATAATGGATCAAAAGGTTGGTTATTACATAACAAGGTGGATTTCGTGTATATAAAATTTATTTTAATTCCCTTTTTTCTCCTTCTTTTTTATTAATTTTAAGATCACACTAACCATGCATAACCATAAGGAATTTTAAATGAGGACAGTTGCAACTTAATTTATAAGCATTCTCTAACATTGCATGACCATACCTAGGTATTCTAAATGAGGTTAGAGGAACATCTATTATATAAAAATCCCCTTATTATATAAAACCATAATGAATGACAGAGATATAGTAGGAATAGAGATGGTTGTGAAATAAATTTATAATTTAATCGTATTATGAAATATATTCAATCACACCAGGATTTTTGAAAAATTTCAACTATTTCTTAGTTTAGAAAATAATATAGCCACAATTCTATCGAAAAACTATACCCTCCTTAATGGTTTCCCAAAATTTTGTTTGACTTGTCAGAAAATGAATTAGAGAACAAAACATCTTAGAAATTTTTAAACAAAATTCAGAAGGGTTAATCAATTTCTATAATCCCAAATCTAAGCATAATCTGGAAAATCTATCTCCAGGAAGGTTTTTTTTTTAAAATGTTAGCAAGTTGAGATTCGATTGGAATAAATTGAATACAAATGTCATCCCTAGAAATGTGATCTCTAATGAAACATTGTCTCACATCAATGTGTTTTATGTGTGAATGATGGATAGGGTTATTTGATAAATCTATTGCACTCTTACTATCACATTTCAATGGTACTTGTTTATAGACTAGGCAAAAATCAAAGAGAGGTTGCATCATCCATAAAATATGTGCACAACAACTTCCTAACGAAATATATTCAGCTTCAATAGTGGACAATGCAACACAATTTTGTTTTTGACTCGACCATGAAACTAGAGAGTGTCTTAACTTGAAACAAGTTCCACTAGTGCTTTTCCTATCAGTGAGTGAACCTACATGATCAACATCAGAAAATCCAACTAAATAAAAATTATCACAAGAGGGTTACCATAAACCAAGTTTTTGTGTGTGAGCAACAAATAGCTCAAAATTCGTTTTGTGGCTTTTAAATGAGATTCTTTTGCGTTAGATTGAAAACGAGTACATAGAGACAAAAACATGATATCGGGTCTAATAGCAGAGAGATAGAGAAGTGAACCGATTATCCCTCAATATTTTCTCTGATCAACAACAAGTTCATTTAATCTTTGTCAAGCTTGGTTGCCGGGCTCATCGGTGTTTCCATTGGCTTTGCATTTTCAACTCCAAATCTTTTTAGCAACTCCATCACGCACTTTATTTTAGAGATGAAAATCCCTTTGCTACTTTGCTTGATTTGGAATCCAAGGAAGTATTTCAGTTCACCTACCAAGCTCATTTCTAATTTATCCTACATGACTTTTTCAAATTTCTCAAACAAAACCTCATGCGTAGCACTATAAACGATATCATCAACATAAATTTGAACAATCAAAAAATCATCACCATCATGTAATAGAAACAAAGTTGTGTTAGCACATCCCTTTTTAAAACCATTTTCCAAAAGATATGTACAGAGATAGTCATACCTAGCTCTAGGAGCTTGCTTAAGACGATATAATGTTTTTTCAAGTTTATACACATGATTTAGAAGCTCGTGACTTTCAAAACCAGGGGGTTGTTCGACAAAAACTTCTTTTTTTAGCTTTCCATTCAGAATGGCACTCTTTACATCCATTTGCTTAAGTTTGAAACCTTAAAACATGCAAAACTTAGCAAAATTCTTATTGCTTACAACCTAGCAACTGGAGCAAACGTTTCATCAAAATAAATGCCTTTTATTTTATTATATCCTTTTGTGATCAACATAGCTTTGTTTCTAATTACGTTTCCAGATTCATCAAGTTTATTTTTGAACACCCGTTTTAGTCCAACAATTGGATAGTCATTTGGCATAGGAACCAATTTCGAGACCTTATTCCTCTCAATCTGGTTAAGTTTGTCTTGCATTGCTAAAATCCAGCATTCATCGTTAAGAGCAACATTATAAGAACTTGGTTCAATTTCAGAAATAAAAGCATTATGGATATAGAAATCACAAACATTCTTATTCAATGAAAAACAAGTGCGAATGCTTGTTGTTGGACTTCTAATAACCAATTCTGGAGGATGATTAAGTCTGAATTTCAACTTCTCAACTTCAATTGTTGCTTCTATGACTTCATCACTACTAGCTTCAATTTCATTACTTTCCTTTTCGCTTGCACAACACCATCATCATTTTCCTTTCCACAAGACGTCTCCAAGTCCTATTCATCAAACTTCACATTAATGGTTTCAACAATTGTTCTTGATTGCTTATTGAAGATATTGAAAGCTTTTCTCCTTGAAGAGTAACCCATGAAAATCCCTTCATCAGCTTTTGATTCAAAATTTCCAAGTTGACCTCCTGTGTTGGGAATATAACAAGGTATCCAAAAACTCTAAAATATGAGATGTTAGGATTTTTGTCAAACCACAATTCATATGATGTTTTATTAAGTATAGGTCTAATCATAACTCTATTCATTACATAACAAGAAGTATTAACTGCCTCTTCCCAGAATGTTAGGGGCAATTTATACTCACTCAACATGGATCTAGCCAATTGTTATAATGTATGATTTTTCCTTTCGACTACCCTATTTTATTGAGGTGTTCAAGGAGTGGAAAATTCATATTTAAAACCATTTTCTTCACAAAACCTTTCAAAGACTGAATTTTCAAATTTACCTCCATGATCACTTCTTAAAGTTTTTATTGAAACACCTTTTCATTTTGAAAGTTTTGAAAACTTTGAAAAATAATCAAAAGTTTTAGACTTTTGGCTGAAAATAGACCTATGTGAATCTAGAATAATCATCAACCAATACATAACAATAACGTTTTCCATTTAAGCTTGCAATATCATTTGGTCCAAACAAGCCCATATGGATTAACTCAAGAAATTGAGAAGTGCTAACAATATTTTTTGTACGGAATGATGAATGACTAAATTTTTGCTTGGAACATTTTTACACACTTTATTATTTTTAAATTTCTGATGTGTTAGACCTCTACCAAGCTCTTTTGTTTCCAGTTTTTCTAAGAGACCCATACTACCATGTGTTAATCTCCTATGCCACAAAGTTTTCTCTTCTTCTATGGCTACCAAACATCTAGAAAGAGTTATATCTTCAAATGAAAGTGTGTAAATATTTTCTTTTCTTTTGCCTTTCTTTTGCCTGTGAAAACAACGTTGCTAGTGGAAGTTTCAATGATTTGCAAATCTCACTATCAAAGACCACATTCATACCTTTATCACACAGTTGGCTTATAGAGATGAGACTGTGATGTAAATTGTCAATGTATAAGACACCAGTTAAAGTAAAAATATTGTTACCTACTTTACCTTTACCAATAATCTTAAACTTGTTATTGTCGCCCAATGTCACACTCACACCTTTATATTTTCCTAAGCTAAGGAACGTTCTCTTGTCTCCTGTCATATGTCTACAGCAACCCGAATCCAAATATCATTTCTGTTGCTCCTTAGCCCACCAACATACCTACATAAGAAGTGAAGAAAATGACTCAGTGAAGCTCTTATGTCCAAGAGTATCAGCCACTGAAGTATTATGGATGAAATAACCTTTTGGAACCCAGATTTGTTTTGCCTTTTTATTTTCATTCCAAAAGATATGATGATTGTATGCCAAATTCTTAGGAACCCAAACTTGTGTAAATTTTCTGTTCTTGTTCCTATTTTTACAATCTTCCAAACTATGTTCAATTTCTCTACATTTCACACACTTAGGAAAGACACTCCTACCTTTAGCATTATCATTCACATTATCCTGTGTATTTCCAAAACCTACTACTTTTATATTGTTAGCGAACAATTGATTTCCTAACGACATTTGAAAAGATGAGAGTAATCTCAAGATCCTGGAATTTGGTTTTAAGTATTGTGTTCTTATTCATAAGTGAGGTGCATTTATTTATGGAATTCTTCCTTTTAATGTCATCATTCTCTTTCAAACTCAAATTCTCCTTTTCAAGGTCATCTATGTTAGACTTGAGTTTTGATAGTCTAGATTCAAATAGTAATACTT
This sequence comes from Allium sativum, assembly GCA_030737875.1. Lineage (NCBI taxonomy): Eukaryota > Viridiplantae > Streptophyta > Magnoliopsida > Asparagales > Amaryllidaceae > Allium > Allium sativum. The sequence continues at coordinate 117,886,498 of CM060925.1, forward strand.
TTCACATTCTAGGTTTTTAATATTTGAAACTTTTTCAAGTACAGAATCTAACCTATTATTATCATGAACTAGCTTCAATCTATCAAATTTTAATTTCTGCACTTCTAATTCTAGAGCATCAATAGTTTCGGTAAGATCTTGACGCATCAAAAGTAAATCTTTGTAATTGTACACCTCATTAGAGTCTTATCCGTTGTCTTTTGAATCGGAATGTGCCATAAAACATAGATTAGACTCTTCTTCGGTGTTGTCAGAAGCTTCTTCTCCTTCCTCATCTCCCACGTTGTTGTAAAATCTTTCTTCTTCTTTTTGTTTCCTTTGCTGTTTTGAAGCACTGGGCAGTTTGGTTTGATATGCCCGGGCTTCTTGCATTTGAAATAGATTAATTCCTCGTATGAATTGTCAGAGTTTCTTGATTTGTTAGCATTTGGCTTTTCTTTCATGGTTTGAATTTTCCCCATTTTTTGAAATGTCTGACAGCCATAGAAAGATTCTCGAAAGGATCTTCCATATCGTCATCGCTGTCAACAGTGTTGGTCAAGGCTATTGACTTCTTCTTTGAATCTGAGTTGTCGCGTTCTTCTCTTGCGGATTGAAAAGTAATTTTTTGCAACTAATGAATGTTTTGAAAACGTTGTTTATAAGTATACGAAATGTGATTAAATAAGTATTCGTGAATGAGATTAGCGTATAAATGGATTTGGAAATGGAATGTGATATAGATGAGTAATTTTAAAATGTGTATTCAATATTTAATATTGGATATAAAGCCTAGTGTTTTAAATGGTTTAGTAAATGGATGTCGATTGAGTTGAAAATTTATATTATTGGTTTATAAATGTTAAGAAAATTGTTTTAGGAAATTTTTAAATGAATGGTTAAGGAAACTTTAAATGAATGGATAACAATTTATAATAGGTTAAGAATTTTCTAATAAAAGGAGAGTGGTTTTGGAAATGAAATCTGTAACATTAGTTACAGATGTTAAGTTAAACTATTATAGTTAATAAACCTAAGATTTTATTTAAGAATTTTATATACGATTTTAAACTATGAATAATAATTATTATGAATGATTTATAATGTTTATAAACAAACTTTTAAAGAAATTGGAGCTTCTATTGTACATTGGTTGAGTTGTGCAAATTTCGAGGTGTCAATCTGTTGTTGGTTTTAAACTTCGGGGTTGATACTGAGAGATTTATTCAATTTACAATGGGAAGCTGGTGAAGTAGAAGTGATATGATAATTGAATATTCTTATATTAAATAATAAGAAGGAGATGTTTTCCGAATGTAGTAAGAATTGGAAGTTTTAATATATAATTAATGATCGGTTAATTAAAGAGGCTAAATGATGCTGGGTATTGAATCGGTTAATTCATTTTTCTTTTATGGATGAATGGATATTTATTTGATAGTTAAATAACCAACTGTCAAATCCAGCCTGTACGGTTGTTGGTACGGAAAGACCAAGATCAAATTTATATCTGAAAACCATTCCAAACAAGCAAATACGAAATTATGGAAGATGTTGAAGATGGAACAATTGAAGACCGTGGTACTTCGTAAGAGGAGGGGCTACTTGATAAATCTCTCTGGCTTGTAACCGGAGGGTTTTAATGGTAATTCGGTCGTGGTTGGAATCTGCGGATTGCAAGGACTACTGGCTACTTATCTATAGGGTGATTCCTAGGATGTGATAGGAGGGTACCTTCTGTTTGTCTAGTCCCAGGGCAACTTGAATGGACGGATGTCTGACAAAGTATTTCCAAAGGATCGCGTACATTGATTTATACAAACATACTTCTTTTAGTGGATGAGGAATTTGTTCTTACTGCTTAGACACCCAGAGTATTTTTGTAGACATCAATTAGCGATTTGATGGATCTGACGATGTGACATTCAAAGTGAATGGTGGCCAGATGTTCTAAAAGATAATCATAACCTCAAGCCTCATCAATCGAGAATTGACAAAAATCGAGGAGGCAGCATGGTTAAGTGGGTCGCTCCCAATTAGGTGTATCGTCACCATCTAGAGAATGTTCATTTTTGTTCTTCTTTCTCTTTTGTATCTCCCGTGAATGGTTTTGTTGGATCCAACCGTAGGTGACAATATATTCAGAACATTCAAGCAAAATGAATGGTCAGTCATGTATGGACGAGTTGCAAGATGTTCTTGTTGAACTCCAGTGTATCCCCTCTAGAGTACACTATCGAAAGGTGGTTCCATACCTTGTCATAGTCGGAAATTCATTATCCAATAAGAGCCTACAGGTTTTGATTGTATACTATATACGTAGAGTGTAAGATGCAAGTGTTCTGCTATATTGTTATTTATTTGTGTTTAGACATTATTATAATATCAGAATAGGTATGATTTTAAAATGTTTTGGGTAATCGTAAGGTAAAAACCGTCCTTATTTATGTGTGGATTTGGTCTTATTATTATCCTTTTCTTTCGAAAAGAATTTTGACTTTAAAATCTAGTTGGATGATCCCTTAAACTTAGCGATTTTTCTCACGCTGGTTCACTAGACTGATTCCGGCGCTTGCAATACTTGGGTCAATTGAGTTTTACAGGTTCAGGTTATCGGATGGTATGAAGAGACGAGATGGAGGAGTCCAGATTTATGATATCTTGTATTTGTTTCGATGTGTATTGTATATGAGGACAGATTATTATAACTATCCAGACGTATTGATGTACTCTGATGTTGTAAGTATATTTCAAAGCTCTCAATAAAGTTTTATTTTAATATTATATTTTGTTCCGCTGTGATGTGAGAATATATTTCTATGTTGGTACTTATTCTTATTCTTTTATTCTTAAATTTCTTTCTTTTTTATCTCACCCTCTTATTTCGTTTAATTAACTTTCTAGGTTTCGATACTTGAATTTGGACACGGGATGTATTAGTGTCGAGATTCGAGCATCGAACTTTCCGGGACGCTGCAGCTTTAGAAATTCTAATTTTAGAAACTAATAAATTTTTAGGTCATACCTTATTTAAAGACTAGAGGGCAAACTGAAGACAACTAGAGCTTTGGTCTTGAATCTTCGACAATAGGAATAATATTTATAGGATTAGCATAATTATCTTTTTAGTAATTAATGGGTGCTTTTGAAGCATGTCAGGGAGGCTATCTAAAATACCAAGGTGTTGATAGGATAACCATCGATAAATTTCTACTCAAACAAAATTGTAATTAGAGTTTGAGAAAAGACTAATTTGATTTGGAAGCTTGTGAAGGTTAGAAATTCAACATTATACTTCGGGCTTTCCTAATATTAGGGAAATAAAAGAGGTTGTTGATGATGAGAACGTATGATGTTTTCATTTTTTTTCTATTTGGTAAGATACTTTCACGCTATGGCAAAATTGGGTAGGGTCGAATTAGGAAATGTGGACAAAGACAGAACCTCAGCGTCTTGTGCCATCACCGGTATTGTGGAGTATGGAATTTCAAGGCTACAACATTCCATATATTGGTTTGAGTGCGTTTAAGGAAAAATTCAATAGAAGGCATAAAAATTTCCATTTTTGTAGCCTTTTCGTAAAATTTAGGATTCAATGGTTGCATTGTGGCTGCTAGATTGGATGGTAGGAATTGTTTGCAACACAAATATATCGAGCATTCATATAGAAATTATATGCATATTAGGGTATTTTTCATGCTTACACATCACATATAACACTTTTACACTAGGACTGAGCTCATTTAGCAAGTCTACTGCACATAATCACATCGAGCAATGGTTGTTTTTGGATGTTTAATAAACAACTTGGGTGCATAACATGTTTGTTAGAACGAGTTATGTTTTCGCCCCCTCGGAAAGATTTTAGGATGAAATCTCTTATAAGGGCGAAAGATTGTAACAAGCCATAAAATATACCTTAAATAGACATAGATAATTAAATTAAGAATAAATAATAATAAATTTATATAATGTTAATGGGCTGAAAGCACGAATTTTGGATAAATGATCATTTAGATACAAAAATATTACCATTGTATTCGTGGCGAAATTCTAGTCTGTTTTCATATTTTATTTATTGAAACAGAGTTCATATTAATAAGTTATGAATTAAACAAGTTATATGGAAACTATATTCATGCAGCATTTGAAATTTAAACTGTAAGAATATAAATCTGGAAATAAAATGTATACTGATGGCATAATGGAATATTCCTTTAGAATTCAAATTTTGTTTTTGTGTGTATGTGTATATATATGCTAGAAGGGGACAAGAATAAATAGAAATGTAAAGAATTAATGAAATTAATTAACGTATTAATAAAAAGGAAACCAACATGGAGACTCAATCTCCCTGTACTCAACCCAAGAGCGGGGTCGACTGCTCCCCGTGAGAGGGGTCGACTTCCCTTCTAGGGATGAGCTCGACCACCCTCCTGGTCGAGGGATGTGAGAGGGGCTAATTTATTAAGGAGTTTTATATATTTTTTGCTAGGATGGGTTGTCCATATTTTATAAAACTAATCGAGCGATCCATACACACTCTAGCAAATATAAGTAAGGCCTTAGCCTCTCCTCCAAACACTACAATCTATTCTCTTCTTCACCTCCATTTTTCTTCTCCACTATTATTCTAAACTTCAAAAAAATAGACAGGTCATATTTCTTATTCCCTAACATATTTCTTTATCTGTTCTAATCTAATTTTTACTGTTAGAATCTGGAATTGGAAATTGTATGTATATAAAACTCTATTTGGATTCTTATACATACATACATACATACATACATACATACATACATACGTATATACATACATACATACATACATACATACATACATACATACATACATACATACATACATACTTACATACGTACATGCATATTGTTTTCTACAAGCCTCCTCATCCTTCTCCTAGTAATTCTGTAAGTGGAAATTTTATAAGTTTATTTTTATTTAATTATGAATGTATTAGTAATACATTGGGTTTTGATTACAAATGTAATAGTAGTTGGAATTTTTGGTTGTAGTATAACATTGATAATGGTTTGATTTACTTTCTGTTAATTTTAAAACATATAAGTGCATAAACGTAAGATTTTGGTGCTATAACTTAATTGGTTTAAACATTTGTTTATCTAAAATAGATTGTTTGAACGTATTGAAACACATGTTACCAAAGTCTTGATTTTTTGTATATATTCATATGAAATGTAAAGCAGCACCAAAAAGAGACTATATATAGTGCATATTACACTTTTTCCTCTCTTTTATAATTAAAGTAATCTTTTAAACCTAGGTTAAAAGTAATTTTGTTTATGTTTGATATTTCCCTATTATTGATTTGAATGTGAATATACACTACATGCCATGTTGATGAAGTTAGAGAAATAAACTTATAAACCTCAATTTAAATTAGGATTGACATTTCTACAATTTAGGACATTTCCTTTTGTCCTCTTTAATCACGTTTTATTTATTTCTACTTATAACATAACTAATGTATTATAAATGCGTACTAAATACGTTTAATTAGGATTTCAAAATTAAATGTCCTCAACAGTAAATTTGTATGTGTGTGAGTATTAATGATTTTTTTAGTATTAATGACACATAGACACGACCTTAACCCGTACTTGTAGTAGAAGCTTGCTTGGAACCGACCAGCATATCTATCATCTACAAGAAGTCGGGTTAATGTGAAATGTCTAAATGCCATATACCATTATAATACACGAAGACACGAGGTTAAGCCAACTTGTAGTAGCAGTCTTCCTGGAAATAGATATTTTTATACTATCAAATATAGGAAATAGACATCCCTTAAACTTATGGGATTTCCGTTCATTGGAATTTGTCATTTTGGCCTCCTTCCTTTTAACAAAAACAAGTTAGTGGGTGGAATGCTTAGTTGATGGCATCATGAAGACAGTAACTAGGTGAAGAAGATTCTATAGATTATTATTACCATCATCATGTTTGGTAGTTTCTTTGTTCGTGATGTACATTTATATGATATTTGAGACTCGATATAATCAACATTGTTGCGGTTTTATTTAATGATACATATATTTCCAGATATTATATTATTTACATCCAACATAAGATTCTGATTTTGTTTTTAGCTGGATTTGTTTATTTATTCTTTATAGATACCAAAGACTCATTTAGAATGGCTTTAAATTTCGATAAGTTTTCTGAATCAGGATTTAGGCCTGGGTGGATCGTTACAGATTTTCTATTGAGCTCCAACACATTTTCGTTAGTTTGCCAAAGACATAGGGACCTGCTTGGCTTCCTCCACATGTTTATGCCAATCGATCATTATATCATCGTGATTTGATCAACGGATAAAAAATTGAATGTCGCACATTTGTCGAATTTCATTGAACCTTTTTTTACCAAACCGTAAACTCGATTGGCAAACTCAACCATTTAATTCATCGAGAACTACAACATTGATACATAAAAAGTCTTATTTAAATCGCATGATCTATTTTTTCATAGTTTTTAATGCTATGCATTAAATGGATATTAAAAAAAATATTTCCTTTTTTATTTCAACAAACAACCAACTTTTGTTATTTACATTAATAACAACTTTTATGTTTTAATTAGTTAAAATTAAACCATTTCAAATTGAGGATACATATCAACATTTCATATTTAAAGAAAATTGACTACAAAAGTATTTCCCTATAAATATGAAATAAAAAAATAAAAAAATATAAATAAGGAAATGCTTCTTGTTTTGTGAATGTAAAAGAAAAAAATAAGAAAAAACAAGACGGAAAGGATAATGTATGTAGCCTTGTTGTTTATGTATAGCTTTTTTTCAAATGCAAAATGAGATTAGCTTTTAAATTATTTAGTTGTATGTTATAGATGATATAATATTAATCTGTTTTTAAGTTATAAAGCTATACTAATTCATTTTTTTGAGCTATACACTTCTATACGTTTATGATAACATTAATCAATCAAAATGTTCTTGAAATCACATCCTTCCAATTTAAGGCCCCCTTTTTTTAGAAGTAAATTAGTGAAGATGAGAAATTAAAGCAAACTCGAAGTTCACATAATGAAATTTGGTCATCGTCCTTGATTTTATTATTAAAGTTAATTATCATTGGATCTAATTTTTTTATTTATGATGTTTCAATGAAACATAATACACCTCAAAAGTAAACGCTGATAAATTTTTACTAATTACAATCAACTAAGTCACACATTTATAATTAAATTAGTTAGTGGGATAAGAGAGAGAGAGTTAGTTGAAAGAAAGTGAAACGGGAATGTATGGTGCTCATTTCCTCCGAAAAAATCTTTGTTCTTCGTTGCCATAACTAGCTCACTTTAAAACTCCAAAATTATTGGGCCTTGATTTATTACGTTGATCACTTTGGAAGGCATCCAATTTCATATATTAATTTATTTAGTTTAGGAAAACTATAGCTAATTTGTAAATTAAGGTTTTCGAAGCAGCGGTAGGATTCTTCCAATCAAAATAATGAAGTTGAAAATCTATTTGTACACTTAAAACAATAATATCTACACTGAAATCTTGTCTTTAATATGTTACGAAAATGTCACTTGATTTGACTTCTTATTGCTTTTAGTCCGCTTAACCAAACTCAACAAACTATGGTACCATTTGCAAACGAAAATGGGAAGTTAACATTTGCATTAGAGTCAGACGCGTCTGACGCATCGGACATGTTCAGCATGGGTCCAACTTTTGCCTAGTTGAAATGGAACGTTGGAAAGAAGTCGTTTGCGCCACATGCCGTCTGACGCAAACGGTTACTTCCCCAATGGTTGTTTTCTACCCAACTCTATATAATCCAACCCCTTCTTGTTGGGGATTTTGCGGTTTGAGACCATTGGATGATGATGAATGTCGTACTTCAGACTTTTAGGATCTATATTATAGATTCTTTAAGACAATAATTCAACCCATCAGGTACAAACGGGTTATCGAACTATCGACTTTCAGGATTCAATAAAGCCTTGGAACAACGAAATCGGATTCAAAGTTTGTATGACTTTGATCCGATCAAGAACCCTCTGAAAAATTTAGATTCTGATGATGCAGTAAGAAAATAGAATGAAGAAGAGAAGAAGAATGATTCTGCAACACTATATAGGCGTTGCAAATTCAGAAATTTGCACCACTTTAGTGGTGTGGGAAAGTGCAGTGTGCAGAATACCAAGAGGAAGAAGAGATGGAATTTTAATTAATTCGAAACACTATACCGACGTTGGTATTTATAGAGTAGGAAAGGATGCATCCATTCGTTCAAAAATCACGCCTATTTGAAACTGGTTACAACCGTTACAAACGGCTACGTCCCTTCATTTGAATTTGAAATGGTATTGTAACGTTACAAATTCAAATGATGCATCTGTTCATATGCAACAGTTCCCTCCCTCTATTCAAAGTCTTTCGGGTCCGTATTTAAAATCCGATCAAAAAATTACTGTCATTAGATCCGGACCCGAGACCCGCACCCATATCTGGCCCGGCCCCGCCCGGTTTGGTTGGTCGGTCGGACGGCAGTGGCAGCGCGCGCGTGTGTGGTATAGTTATGCATGGTCTTCCTCACAACAAAGCAAACATTTGGATGCCCCAAGGCCCCAACACACTTGTGAAAAGGTCACTTAAGTAGTGGAATACCCTTACATATTCTGCAATATAGGATAAAACAATTTACCCCTTCCTTCTTCAGAAACAAACCCCATACCCCGAAACAATGATTTGAAAATTTTCTAACAATCTCCCCCAATTTTGAAAATAAAGAATATAAATAAAGTGGACGGCTGAAACATTAATGTGACTTCCTACATACCCAACTGGAATCATGCCTATTTAGTTCTAAGATCAAGTTTTGCATCATCGTGGAAACAACACATAAACAAATGGTATCTTTTGGATTTGAACCTTTACTTTTTGTAAACTATTCGAAGTTCTATCGAGATTCTACAGTGAACGAATCTTGAACCAGGTATCCCTTAATGACAAAACCGGAACAATCCCGCATGTTGATTTCCTTAGTTAGAGTGATCTGTATTGCTTAACACATTAACGGCCATGTGCTTTAGTCCTGGTTCATGAGTCTACGTTAGAAAGCGGTCTTACTTTCTTAATAAATGACCTGATTTTCATACTCATATAGGTAAGTCTCTTAAGGTGTTTCTGCGATACACCTATTAAGGTTTCTAGACTTATTAGGGATATTTATCCATCCTTTGTTCTTGCAGAATCGAATACTAAATATTATGGGATTATTGATTTAGTGTTCCATAATCACATTCTTAACTTGTTGGTACCCACTGAACTTTGTTTATCCTTTTCAAGACACAAGTTGGGTTTCTGTTAATGATGATCAATCTTTATTCACAGACCTTAGTCCCATTTCTTTTGACTTTACAGAAACCATAGCCTTTGGAAGACATTTTGTAAGTGGGTCAGCCAAGTTTTTCTTCGTTTCTATGTAGTCAATAGTTATAACTTCAATTTTGGGTAACTGTCTAACAATTTGATGTCTTAGACTAACATGTCTAGACTTCCCATTATATGTCTTATTAGAGACATTATATATTGTTGCTTGACTATCACAGTTAATCAAGACTGCTGGAGATGGCTTCTTCCATAATGGGATTTCCATTAATAAGTTCCTAAGTCGTTCCGCATCCTTGCATCTGCTAATGCAATCAATTCGGACAACATAGTTGAATCAGATATACAGGTATGCTTCTTGAAATCCCAAGACACGGCAGCGCCTCCTAATGTAAATATCCATCCAGTCATAGACTTGAATTTGGATTCTACATTGTTCCAGGTTGCATCATTATATCCATCTATTACAACAGGATTTCCTTTATAAGATAAACCATAGTTAATGGTTCCTTCCAAATAAGCTAAAACTCTAGAAATAGCTTCCCAGTGTTCGAAACCTGGATTACTCGTAAATCGACACAATACACTTATAACATGTGCGACGTCGGGTCTAGTGCAATGCATAGCATACATAAGACTCCCAATAACACTAGAATATTCCAATTGAGAAATGATATGTCCAGTGTTCTTTTCTAATTTGATACTGGGATCTAAAAGAGTTAGTGTTGGTTTGTCATTATAACGACCATACTTCTTTAGGAACTTCTCAATGTAATGAGATTGGGTTAATAACACCTCCCCCTCTTTCCTAATGATTTTAATTCCTAAAAATACATCAGCCTCTCCTAGATCTTTCATATCAAACTTAGAAGATAGAAACTTCTTGGTTTCATTCACACATGATATATTGGAACCAAATATTAGCATGTCATCAACGTATAAACATATTATAATATGCATGGGAGCTTGCTTCAAGCCATAAAGAGATTTGACTAATTTACAAACTTTCTTTTCTTTGCCTGGAGTTATGAAACCGTCGGGTTGTTCCTTATATATCTCTTTATCTAAATCTCCATTCAGAAAAGCTATATTTACATCCATTTGATGTATCACCAAGTTATGAATTTATGCAAGTGCTATTAAACAACGTATGGAAGATATGCGAGCAACTGGAGCATATGTATCAAAATAATCTACTCTTTGCCTTTGTTTCTATCCCTTAGCAACTAATCTGGCTTTAAATTTGTTAATGGATCCATTTGTATTCAACTTTTTCTTGAATATCCACTTACATCCTATAGGTTTAGCACCAAGAGGTATATCAGTCAAAACCCAAGTTTGGTTTAACATTATGGAATCCATTTCATCATTTATAGCTTCTTTCCAGAAATTAGAATCTCTAGAACTCATAGCCTTAGAATAAGTTTTGGGATCATCATCGACGTTTATTACATTTCTTGTCACATTAAGGACTTCGTTCTTATTGCCTTCTACGAGATATGTTATGAAGTTAGGACCATAGTGCTTCTCCATTCTCTCTCTTTTACTTCTCCTATGTTCAATACTATTATCTGGAATGGACACTTCCTTGCAGTTTTGAGCAGGAGCATATTCATCATCATTGATATCATTAGTCCTAGTTGATTCCGGACTAGATGGTGTCAATGGATTCTCAATAGTTTGATTTTCAAAAAAATCTACATCTACAGATTCTATAACTTCTAAGGTGTCAAGAATAAAGAACCTATAAGTTATACCATTAAGAGAATATCCTATAAAAACACACTTAAAAGCCCTATTACCCAATTTTGGTTGTTTAAGGTTTGGTTTTCTAACATAAGCTAAAAAACCCCAAACTTTAAGTCTAGTAAGGTTAGGTTTTCTATTAAACCATAATTCATATAGGGAAATATTATTCTTTTTAAGTGGTACTTTATTTAAAATGTAACATGCAAATAACATAGCATCACCCCATAGGTCATATGGTAAATTAGAACTTATGAGCATGGCGTTAACCATTTCTACTAAAGTTCTATTTTTACTTTCAGCAACACCATTTTGTTGTGGTGTATACAGGGAGGTACACTAGTGAACTATACCATGTTGTTTGCAAAACAAAGCAAATTCATTTGAAAAGTATTCACCACCACGATCTGAATGTAACACTTTAATTTTAACTCCTAATTGTGCTTCGACTTCTGCTTTGTAAATGCTGAATTTATCAAAGGTCTCATCTTTAGATTTCATTAGATATACATATGCATATCTAGTATAATCATCAATAAATATTATATAGTATTGGTTACCACCATAAGTTATATGACTTTTTAAGTCACCCACATCACTATATACCAAATCAGGCAAATCGGTTTTCCTTTCTACAAATTTAAAGGATTTCCAGTGTGTTTTTGCTTGAACGCATATTTCATATTTAGAGATAGAATCGAAATCATAATCAGAAATTAATCCTAATATATGCATATTTTAAAGAAATTTATAATTAACATGTCCTAATCTACCATGACATAAATTAACAGAATCAACAATATAAATAGAAGTTTTCTTTACTAGATTCAACTTAATCATGTCATTACAAGAATATCCATGTTTAATAAATTTGTTATTCTTGGACAACACTAACTTATCAGACTCATACACCATCTTGAATCCTCCTTTGCTAAGTAGGTATCCAAAAACCAAATTCTTACACATATCGGGTACATAAAATACATTGACTAATTTAAGAACTTCCCCAGAGGTGAATGTAAGTTCAATTATGTCTTTTTCCAGAACTTTGCTTGCAACTTTGTTTACGCCTGTAACTTCGCTGGATTCTCCATTATTTTCTTCGTAAGTTTTGAATAGAGTACAGTCTTTGCAAACATGAATGGTTGCTCTCGTATCGAGCCACCAATCATTATCAATGCCACTAACGGAGTTCGCCTCTTGTATAATAGCCACAAGCTTATCTTCGACCACACTCGCCTTTTGTTGTTTCTTCCGAAGACGACAGTCTCGGGCATAGTGACCAGGATTATTACAATAGTAACAGGCACCATTCTTTTTGTTCTTGGAATTATTATTTTTCTTCTTAAACTGCGTCTCATTCTTAGGCTTCAATTTATCAGTAATTTCAATATTATTTGCCTTAGATTGAGATTCAGTTTGCGGATTATCATATAGTTCACGTTTACAAGAATCCTCTTTAATACGAAGATGACGCTGTAAAACGTCTAAATTATAATTTGTTTCCACATGTTTCTATTTTTTCTTATAATCATTCCAAGAATTCGGGAGTCTCAAAATAATAACCCCAACAACAAAAGATTCAGGAAGATCAATGTTGGCATCTTTAAGTTGATTCACCAACAGTAAGTTTTCACTTACTTGTCCAACTATGGACTTGTTGGCGACCATTTTGAAATCCATAAAATTACAAACAATAAATTTTTTATTACTTGCCTCGGAAATGCGATACTTGCTTTCCAATGCAGTCCAGAGGTCCTTTACAGTTTCCAAGGTCCTGTGAATGTTGTAGACTAAAGTAGACAACGCATTCAGAATATGTCATCTACATAGAAAATCGTCCTCTTTATGCTTTGCACGTTTTACCTTCAGAGCGGCATCCTCGCCAGCAGTTTCCTCCGGTATAACTTCTAATACGTCTTCCAAGATGTAGAACAATTTCACAGTGATTGGGAAGAACTTCATAGTCTCTTACCAACAAGTAAAGTTTTTCACCATCAAAACGCTCCAATTTCGTCAAATGCTGATTCATAACTTGCAATGCGTTCAAACTTTCCATGATTGAAATTCTATTGTCTCAAAATTTGTTAGAGAGTACGGTTTGAGACTATTGGATGATAATGAATGTCATACTTCAGACTTTAAGGATCTATATTATAGATTCTTTTAGACAATAGTTCAACCCACCAGGTACAAATGGTTTATCGAACTATCGACTTTCAGGATTCAATAATGCCTTGGAACAGCGAAATTGGATTCAAAGTTTGTATGGCTTTGATCCGATCAAGAACACTCTAAAAAACATATATTTTGTTGATGCAGTAAGAAGGTAGAATGAAGAAGAGAAGAAGAACGATTCTGCAACACTATATAGGCGTTGCAAATTCAGAAATTTGCAACACTTCAGTGGTGTGGGAAATTGCAGCGTGCATAATACCAAGAGGAAGAAGAAGATAGAATTTTAATTAATTTGAAACACTATACCGACGTTGGTATTTATAGTGTAGGAAAGGACGCATCCATTCGTTCAAAAATCGCATCTGTTTGAAACAGGCTAAACTGTTACAAACAGTTACGTCCCTTCATTTGAATTTGAAACGGTTTTGTAACGTTACAGATTCAAATGATGCGTCTGCTCATATGCAACAGTTCCCGCCCTATATTCAAAGTCTTTCGGGTCCGTAATGGGCTGAAAACCGACCCATTACTGGTTTAAAACCCGATCAAAAAAATTAATGTCATTAGATCCGGATCCGAGACCCGAGACCCGCAACCTGCATCCGTACCCGCCTGGCCCGGTTCAGTTCGGCCGGACTATGGCGGCGGCGTGCGTGTGTGTGGTATAGTTATGCATGGTCACAGCAAAGTAAACATTTGGGTGCCCCAAGGCCCCAACACACTTGTGAGAAGGCCATTTAAATAGTGGTATACCCTTACATATTCTACAATGTGGAACAAAACAATTTACGCCTTTCTTCTTTCTTCTTTCTTCAAAAACAAACCTCGTACCCCCAAACACTGATTTGAAAATTTTCTAATGCTTCCTTCCCCAAACGTCATCTCCACTTTCCTTATAGACATCCAATTTCTCACCAAATTTTCAAAAATCCGTTAAATAAATGGCTGAAACAAGTAGTGCTAATGCCATATTCCGTCGATCTCTGAAGGTTTGGTCTGAGTTAGCAACATTGGAATTTCTACGAATAATTGTCGAGTCATATCAAGTGGCTGAAAAAAATAGGAAAGGAATTCACAAGAAGATAACGGGAGAATTGAACGAAGCTTTAGCTGCTAATCCGAACGAGATACTGGTTACTGTTGAGCAAGTTACTGCCAAATACGATACGTTGAAGAAAAAATGGGTTGTTTGGCAGGGATTGAGAGAGAAAACAGGCGTCGGATGAGACTCTATTAAGAGAACTGTTAGTGAAAACAAGTTTTGGTGGATTGACCGAACGACGGTTAATCTCGCTTGGTAACTTTTTATGTTTTTTCCTTCAAATCCACCTACGCATCCACCTTTATATCCATCAAATTATCCATCTCAGTCCACAGTAGACCATATTCTAAATTATGCATTGCATTTTGTATTCCGTATTTTGAATTCCGTATTTTAAATTCTGCAATTTGTATTCTCCCCTTTCAAAAGCCCCTTTTTGGTTAGTTTGGAGACGCACCGTGTATGTATTTTCTGACTGTAAAAGATATTCCGCATGCAATGCAATGGGACAAAAAGCATGACTACAACGCCCATAGAAATTTACTACTTCTTCCTTTAGGTTAAAATAATAAATTTACCATTCTAATATGATTACATAGTTCCGTAAAATTATCATTTTTACAGTCTGAATGCGTCTTCGAAGAAAACTCACGATCAATGTTTCAACCCATGTTATCTTGTGAAGAACATAAATAAAAGTTAATAACATGAAAAAGGACAAGGTGAAGGCGATGAATTATTAAGTAAGAGGTGATGTTTAAATGAAATACATGCCTTAATGTCGACTTAAGTATTAAACAATATCAAAGTTATGATATATAGTATAAGATGTACATGGAAAAATATCAAAGTTCAAGATATATAGTATAAGAAGTAACTTTGACATATCTGAGGCAATGAGATGGTTATATGTACAAGTAAGTGTGATCTGGAAATATAGAAATATTGACACATATTCTATGGGATGATAGGGAAGCATATAATCCATTCATTTCAACCTACTCGTTAATAATTGTGTCGAGAATGGGTTTATCATCACAAACGTGAGAAACGTGACGCTTCATGCAAGGAAATTTCCAGCTTTCGTGCTGTCTGATGACAAAGTCTAGAGCTAATAGTGAAACTACTCTAGTAAGTGCCATGCATCCATTGGTCACCTGTGTGGTTTAGGACTATGTATCAAAAATTCAGTGCACCATTAAAGAAGACTGATGAGCATATATATGTAAAATTGTAAACACTTGTAACCAGTGCAGCCTTTGTAGGGAAGAAAATATTTTTTTTCAGCATGTCTGATATCTCCTTAACATGTCTGGAATCTGACTTGGCACTAAGGCAACACCATAAACTTTCTTCTCTATCTCAAAACAAAATAAGTATCTACCACCTTTTTCTTCTACTAATTGGCAAATATCCTGATATTATTGTTGAGTACATATTTTTTGCTTGAGTTATGCCAACATGATATTCAAATGTATCTCATGTCCATGGCCCTAATGGCAAGTTTTCTACTCCTTAAACGAGTACACATATGGCTTCTCTGGAAACAGCTATGTTTTTTTTTTTTCCTAGATTCATTTCTCACCTTTATTTTCCTTTTGTGATGGAAGGAAGGCTTGAATTCTGAATCATTTATGTTTGGTAGTGTACCATTTTTATGTTACTACTATAATCAAGTTATAGATATGTTAATACCACTCAAGCATGAAATTTAGCATAAAACAGAGTCCAACACGACTTTCAATTAAGAACCATTAATTCTCTAATTTAATATTTTAATTATTGCCTCTGTAATGTTCATATTACTCTTTTACCTTGAATAGTCTAATTTAACACAGCTTTTTTAAGCATTTTATTAGTCAGCTGATGACAGGCTAACAGTGGACTCTAATTTTTTTTTTAAGTTGGTTCATTGAATCGTAAGACTACTTCTTTCAGTAGAAATAGTACCCCTAATGTTATTAGTAATTAACCAATTTTTATTTTTTTTCAGTCAACTCTTAAAAATATAATATAGCACCGAATTTTTCAATGATTTATGATTCCAATTAAAAACTGTAATTTGCACCGCAAAAAACTCCATACATTTCTTATTCTTTGTTGTTTTAAATGTTTAATTATAATTCTATTCCTTGAACTTTAAACAAGCTTAAACGGTGATGGCAGACTTATCAGCTTTTTATTTATTAGAAGCAACCATTCTTGCAAGTCAATGCATGTCATTCCCAAGTTTATGTGATTATGCTTTGTGGAATATGTATAGTATTCCATGTTTGCGACCATCGCTTTTGAGTACACACGTATCAAATCTATGTGCACAAAGTGGGCAAATGTATGCTGTTGGTTGTATGCGGTGACAGTGCACGTGATGTGTTCATAATAACGTTGTACAAGTAAGGAAGACAAAAGGCAAAACTTTGAACCAAGGTTCGAACCGAATTTCAAATTCGGCAAGTGTTTATATATATATATATGTATATGTGTATATATATATGTATATGTATATATGTATATGTATATGTATATATATATATATATATATATATATATATATATATATATATATATATATATATGAGGCAGGTTCGAGAGCACCCCAAACAGTGCAGCACCCCAAATGCCCCTCAATCTCCATCAAGTATTTCCCCTTCTCCCTCCTTCCACCCACTCTCTCACTTCCCACTCACATTCTTTAATATAAACGGATTTTGGAAATCAAGGAACATTTGGGGTGCTCCATTTTTGGATGCAACCGAACACTTGCCTATATATGTGTGTGTGTATATATATATATATGAGAAGGGTTATATGGCACCCCATTTTTTTAACCTCCCTTTTGTCCCTCATTTATAGCCAAGTATTTATAGTTAAATAAGTTAGTGAAGGGAGAAATAATTAGTGGGAGGAGAGAGAAACGGGAATGTGTGGTGGAAATCAGGAGGGCTAAAGAGGTGCTGCACTATTTGGGGTGCTCTTCAACGCTATATATATATATATATATATATATATATATATATATATATATATATATATATATATATATAACTTACATTGGCTTTTTTTCCAAAGAAGCCGCGATATAAACTTTAAACAAAAATACCAACGACATTTTAATGTGACTAGAACATTATTGGTCGCCATGGCACTAAGCTAGTCAAAAAAAAATTAATTTTGTAGTAAGTTCTTGAAAAAAAATTCTTGGAAAATTTGTCCATTCACAGTGATTATTAAACATTATAACAAATTTAAGCTAGTTTTTAGAGTAATTACAAAAACAGACCTGTTTTTGTTCAGTTCGGCCTATGCGACTTCCGAAAAATTGTAAACTTACGATTTTTCAAAAATCACTATTAACACATCTACTTGCATACCCGCATATGTATTATATGTTGGAACTGGAGGTGTATAAAAATATAAATAAGAGATAGATGGAGAACAATTTTTTTGTTTCGATACTTAATTGTTTGTTTTCATTCTTACTTGCTTTCAATACAACAAAATGACCATATATTTATAGTGGACTACATACCTTACAAATAAAATGGACACGGATTTTCACTGAACGAACACGACTCTTCACTGAACGGACACGACTCTTCACTGAGCAAACACAACTATTCATTGGACGGACGCGACTTTTCACTGAACTGACACGACTTTTCACTTTGACTCCTAAACTTATCATCTAATTTTGGTTTCTCCAACAATGTCTCCATTAAACCAAAATTCCATCGAACTCCCAATGCAACAACGCTCCTTGAAAACATAAGTCCTTTAGGGGGGTTTGTATATACCATCGGTTTGTTTTTCGCTTTTCTCTATGAATCCGAAAGGTTGGTTAATGTAAATTTCATCGTGAAGAAAACCACTCAAGATAGCTTTCTTTTGTTTGTATCCCTTTGCAGTAATGATAAACTTGTGTGAAGAAAACATGTGAAGCTTCCATGTATCATTTTTTTCTAATATACTTGATTTCTTCTTTCGCTATAAGAACTCATTTTCGTCTTTGAACGCTTTATCATAAGTAAAGGGATATACTCCTCCGCTTTTGTACCTTTTATTATTTGTTTTGCGTCAATTGAAATACTCATGTCCTCTACCACAGTTTTAGCACATTCGTGTCCAGTTTTGAAATCAATTTCTACTTTGTTCTTTATTATTGTCTCATCAACATGACCTCAATATTCTTTATTGCAGTCAGTTGCTACTACTTCAGCAGTTGATCCTTCTTCTTCGTTGTATTCCGTTATTCTTTCTTCAACAGGATCCATAGGTTTAACGAGTATATTTTCTTCTTTTGTGCTACGATCTACAACTTTATCTTCTTGCATATCATTTTTGTCAACACTGTCACCTTATTTGGGTTCCAGAGCCACAATTTAAGCTTTACAACTTTTTTTCATCTAATTTCTTCTCATCTTCTACTTCTAACTTTTCAGCTTCAGTATCACGCTCCTTCTCACTATTTTTACCAATCTCTTACTCAACCATCCAGTTGTTTTATTCTATTATTTTTATGTCATTCTTAGCATACTTTTTTTTAAACTAAAATCCATGAATCTTTTGCATAATCTTCTCCAATAATATGATTTCATGCTACTACATCGACATACTCACTCATCACAACACGAGCATAATGATCATCACACCTCAATTTGTAAAATGTTTTCTTTTCTATTTCTGGCATGTTTTTCAAATCTTTCGACCATTCACAGCCATTTCGACGATCTTCCATAATCCTTCGAAGATTGACTCCTTTTCCTTTTTTATTACCACATTCTTCAAAATTTTCTTTTGTAAGAATGAATGACATAAAATATATAAGTCCTATGATTTCAACCAAGCTCTGATACCAATTTATTAAATAGAGAAAAGGAATTTTAGAGGAGAATGCACAAATAATTTTACTTTTTTTATAATTCAACTTCTTTCTTCGATTGTCATACATACTTGCTAACTTTTCTTGCTTACAACATCCTTACAATAGAACAAAATGGCCACATATTTATAGTGGACTACATACCCTTACAAATAGAATGGACATGACTTTTCACTGAACGGACACGACTCTTCACTGAACAGACATGACACTTCACTGAACAAACACGACTCTTCATTGAACATACATGACACTTCACTGAACGGACACGACTTTTCATTGGACGAACACAACTTTTCACTAAACTGATATGACTTTTCACTTTGACTCTTAAACTTATCATCTAGTTTTGGTTTACTCTAACATTATATAGGCTTAAATCGTTGTGGGTTGGTCTCATTACAAGCCCGTTTATTCTTTGCATCATTATATATACGTTTGTATTAGCCGTTACAAGATTGCATTGGACTATTAAGATTCGTTTTGCAATTACAGGATTTTCATATCTTTCTCTTTTCTTAATTATCACCAACGTGCAACTTTTAAAAAATTGCCCAGATTTTCTTGTAGCTTAAACATACATATATTTCATCTCTCCCCCACTTCTATCCTTATCAAAATAAAACCCAAAAGACCTGAAGTCAATCATTCCAGTTTTACTTTGCACTCTAAATCTTCACGAACTTGTTCGACAAACTGCAACAAACTCAAGGTACAACTAAACTCTGCTTTCAGTCATTAGTTAAACTTGAGATATTGAAAAGTTTAAATGGTGGTATCATTGTCTTTAGTTATATAATCCTAAGTATATAGTTAAAGAAGTTTATATTAATTGCAGAATGACCAGAAATTCAATTCCTACACATTGTTATTATTATGACGAATTGGTTGTTGACGATAAGAAGAGTGGTAAATATGTTGCTGGTATGTGCAAACCTGATAGAGTGCGGAAATGTTATGAATTAACGAAATTAAAAGAACTTGTTTACAAAACTATGAAAATCAAACCACACGAATTTGAAATTGAATTAGTGGTTAATTGGCCAATAGATTCAGATCCTAAAGCAATAGTATTAGCAGATGATAAAAATGTTAAAATAATGTTATCTGCCATCACAAAACTGATCGATTTATACGTATGAAATATTCCAAGATGACAAGCAGAACAGCCGTTGTCATCCCTTGTAGTAAGTACTAGAATTGGATACTATACCCAGATGTTGGATCCAACCAATCATTCTGCTGACTACGTCTCTCCTTATTTGTGTAATCTGTATGTTAATCTTGGAAGTTATTGTCCTAACTCTATGCAGTACGGTTTTATGCTAAACACAAACTCTGAAATGATTGCATAGCGGAGCTTTCATTTTAAAACTCCATCCGTGGACCCATACATTAGAGCATGATAATGTCGTTGTGATTACTTTAGTCATTTATTGGTCTGTATTTAAGTTTTCTTACTCTGTTGCCTTGTACTCGACTTCTAATAGCATGACAAATAATTAACAGAACAAAAAAATGGTGCAATTTTTAACCCTCATCTGTCAAAATTAATATTTCCTAACACATATGAAGTATACGATATGAGTCAGATGTATGTTTTTAGATAAATGATTATTTTGGTCTTTTCAATTATTGTCTGTCATTTTTTCACTTGTATGTTTTTATTAGGTATATGTTAGTTGATGCTACTACATAGTGGAGTGTTGGACCATCGCACCGCTCTTTAGATGTAAATGTTGACAATGACGCAGGCCTTGTGCGGCTGAACCAGATGTTGAATAACATAAAGTTGATGGCATGCAAGTTGTTTCTGTGGATGCAAATGAGGACTTTTGGATTGAAAGAATGAAAATGAATAATGAACAATTGAACTACGACTTTCCTACAGCTGAGGATAATGATGATAATAGTGATTGGGACGAGCAGAAGATGGAAGTACCTTTGGAGATAATCTTTGTACTATGCAAATATTGGCCAGATTATTGTAGCTAATCTAAAATTTGACGGTGAGCGGTTTTCAATAGCTTGCATTCAAAGTTGTTTTGGTGTTGGTTTTTTAAGACAGAAGAAAATTTTCTTCAGAACTTAACAGAATGGTTAATTCTTCATGCAGTTTCATACAAGCTAATCAAATAAAAAAAATTCTCAGCCTGGTTTGTGAAAGTCCAAAAGTATCCAAATGAACATACATGTGTTAACCCAATTAGTATCCAAATGAACATACATGCTTAATCCAATTGTTAATTCCAATCATAAGTAAACCAGTTTGAAATATCTTTTCATAAAAATAATGTCGTTTGTCAAGGTTGACATGGATATTTCTATCGGTGCAGTGCAAGTGCTGGTACACGATCAGTTGTTCATCAACATAATTTACATGAAAGTGTGGTGCGCATAATCAACACAATAGAGAGAATATATGGTGAGTGGGTCAAATCATATGCGTCATTACCACTATGTTTTGAGGAAATAAAGAAAAAATCCGAGGAGAATGGGTCATGCGACGCATGATAAAATTGGGATATTTGATCGTGCATTCTGATCATTTGGGTCTTGCATTTTAGGTTTTCTTCATTATCGGCACTATTGTATATTGATGGAACTCACTTATATGGTAAATACAAACAATACAAGAAAAATAGCCAGTTGCAACCAATTATTTGCAATTGGAGACACACGACACTTGCAGTAATGATATTTTGCAACAAACTTTTTGTATCAATTTCAATAGATGAGATTTAATAACAGACGTTTTATTTTTGTTGTGAAAAACATATTTTTAGCAACTGCACTTCCCTTCCAATTACGAAAACATACTTTTGACAACTGCGCTTCCATGACAGTTGCAATAAACATATTATTTACAACTATGCTTCCAAACTCGTTGCAAAACAATATATTTGGCAACTATTTTCGCCACTTGCGATAATTGTATTTTTTTACAACTGATAATGTGAAAAAAATACTTTTAAAAATTATTTTTCGCCAACCTTTGGTAAACATAATTAATATTTAATACAAAAGTACAAAGTAATATGTAATGTTTAGTTATAATATAATAAGTATTAAGTAGTAATAATAATTAATTAATATGAATTAATACTTTAATAATTTATCATTGTTAGTTATTAATAGTATGTAAAATGTATTTACCAATTATAAATTACATTAAAAAATAAATATTAAATCATTAATAAAACATTCATAAAATTGCTAAATAAATAACTATTAGTGCTTACATAATAATTAAGATTATAATTTCATATAATTATTAATAAATGGTACCACTATTTATTAAATAATAAAAAATTATTAATACTTAATAATTTGTAAATATTAATTTATTAATAATTATAAATGACAACTTATGAATATATTTGTTTATATTTTATTGTAGTTAGCGATAATGAATAAATAATTTATAACTACTAATTATTAATATTTTTTATATTTATTAATTTATTATTAATAATTAGTAAATTATTATTATTTAATAATTCACGTTTAAAATTTTATACTAATGAATAAGTAATATTTTATAACTAAGAAGTAATATTTAATATTTGATAATTAGTTTTTAATCATTATTAATTAACAGTAAATATTGAATAATTAGAAAATAGTAACTAATAATTTAGACTTGGATCGGATTATTTAGGTTCAATAACGTTAGGCAAACGATGTGGAAAAGCGATGGATCGGGCAAGTTTTTGCCAATGGATCGGGCATGTGTGCAAGCCGGGGATAGTGCTCAAGAACGTGGATCGGGCAAGTCTTTTTGGCTATGGATCGAGCGGGTTCTTTTATAATGTTTCAGAAATGCTATGGAAAGGTATGGATCAGGCAAGTTCTGGAGCATGAATCGGTCGAGTTCTGGAGGCAGATTTGATGGATCGGGAAGGTCGAACCATAATGGATCGGGCAGAAGATATGACAGCGTTTCATAAACGTTGTGAATGAAATTTAAACCTGCGGTATGTTTTTCATAGCAAAAAGGCTGAAACGCTATGAATCGAATATCGACCAAACGACGTTTGTTTTTGGTTCGACGATCACTACAACAAAAACACCATATTACAACGGTGGAAAAAAGTTGTAAAAGACTTTTTACAACGGTGGAGCCACCGTCGTCTATTAAGAAGTTGTAATAGACTAAATTTTTTTACAACTTTTCTACACTGTTGTGAAATATATATTTTACAACTTTTTCCCACCGTTGTAATAAACTTTATTACAACTCTTTATAACTGTTGTAATATATTTTATTAAAAGTATTATTTAAAGTTGTAATATATGAACAAATTATATACATATTACTAAAAAAAGAATTCATTTCAGAACATATTATCTACAAAACTGAAAATATCAAACAAACTTAAAACATAAACCAAAACAATATATTAGAACTTTCAAACTCTCATCATTTTTTACACAATACGCTGAATTTATAAATCGTACAAGCATTTCAAGTACATAAAGCAACGACAAAGTCCATTACCCAAGACTTCAAAATCCAAATGACTTGAAGTCATCTTTCATAAATATACATCAATGTAATACAAACGTAATGAAATTGAGATTTGCTCGCCTCTTGCCAACCTTCATCAGCATCATACTCTTCTCCTGCGTCATCGCTGTCAATACATTTTGACTCCCCTACGACCGGACAATGTTCTAGGTTGTGGGACGCCTGCTAGATGATAACTATCGCTGATGAGCTTAATACTTCATGAATCCGCCTAACTTAAGATGAAAGGTATCACCTAAAGAATTACCATACAAAAACCAAGCACAAAATGAAGGTTCAAGTACAAACAGATAACCAAGCTCACTGACAGGTTGAAAGATGACCAAGCACAAGAGCACAGTTACAAGTACATGAAAAGCGAGTGCGCGAAATTGCCCAGGCACTGCAGCAAACACCAGCCATGGCAACCTACCACTATTGTAATCACCTCTGTATACACAGAAACCCGCAAAATCACCTTCATAATCACCTCTGTATAATCAGGTAACTCCACCAAACCGCAAAAAAAAAACCTCCTGAACACCAAAGACCCACTAACAATAACGCTCAAATCAATCTCGGCAAAACAAACTCAAGACGAAACTACTTACTTCACAACACACACCAGAGACTCAACACTGATTATTAGGTATCACAGCTCCCCGATTCTTACGTTGATGCCCAAACTAGAGTACTGCAACAACACATATTATTAATTGACTTGAAACCATTTTGCACTGAATTTGGGTGATTCCACCAATTGACTGTAGATGCTTAACCCAACGTCGACTGCAGCTGTCGTGAATCACCGCAAATCGCCGCAACCATGAGTTAAAGCCGAAATCAATACTCCAGATTCAAATTCGGATTTAACAAAGACACGAATTGAAATCGAACTTGAATCGATTTTTTTGACAACGAAGATTGTTTTTTTAATTTTGATTGTGAAGTTGGATGATAGGTTTGGGAAGGATTCATTTATTAGGAATAAAGCGGTGGCAATTATTTTTTCGGATTTGGGGAATTGGAGTGAACGAAAGGGCATCATGCGTTATTATTTAATTAATGAAAGTGCTAGGGAAATGGAACGAGCGGTAATAAAAAAAGAAGCGGCAAAAGTTTTAGTTTGGAGGGAAATTTTGGTTGGAGCCAAATTTTCCAGAAAAGAAGCGGGCAGAAGTTTTAGTTTGGAGGGAAATTTTGATTTTGAGCCTAATTTTCAATTTAAGGGGAAAACATTTGGTAAGAGTCAAATTTCTACTACTTAAATTAATAAAATATTAGTACATACAAAATGAAATATGTTAAAGAAAACCTCAAATGTACATAGAAGTAATAATTTGCAATATAATTTTTACAATTCTGAAGTTTTCAACGTTTATGAATTTTCTTAAATTTGAAGATTATATTTAGTTTAAATTTATTTAAAGTTTTTTTTTTTAACTTTTTTTGAAATATTAGATGTTAAATATAATTATTACCCATAACTATTAAATATTAAACAAAAATAATAAGTATTACTTTTTAATTATCAAAGATTTCTTATTAATTGTTCGTTATTGTAAATTAATTATTAAATACAATCTTAATTATTAATCTCTTCTTCTTAATTATTAATCTCTACTTCTTAATTATTAATAGCAACCATTGATTATTCATGATTAGCATTAATTATTATATTTTAATTATTAATTATTTAATAGTAATTATGTAATATAACTATATTTTTTAATTATTCTTCTTAATTGCTAAGTATTAAATATTACAAATTTATTATTAATTATTACATCCTAATTGATTATTAATAGTAATTATTAGTTAGTAATTATAAGTAATCAATATAAATGTATTAAATATTAATTATAAATAATCAATATAAATGTATTAAAATATAGTCATATATTACAACCGTCAAAAAATAAAAGTTGTGATAGGCTTTTATTACAACTGTCAAAATAACACATTGTTAAAAATAACTTTATTACAACTTTTCTAGAAAAAAGTTGTAAAAAACATTTATTACAACGGTGCTTTTACCACCGTTGTAAAATTAAAGTTGTAATATGGTGTTTTTGTTGTAGTGGATGGTCATGGCATCGACGTGAATTCAAGGAGGGATATTCGAAGTGTCATAAAGAGTTTGTTGATTGATGAAATGCAACGAATGTGAGAACAACTCAAGGATGTTTGAGTTTGTGAATAATGGATTCTCAAGGATGTTCGAGCTTAAGGATAGTCGTCGGTGATGACGACTAGAGTTATTGAAGGCTGAGGAATTATCGTTGTCGTAGGTTCTACTGGACTCAAAGTAGGGGTATAATAGGAACGCCTAAAAGACCGATTGAATGGTCGAGTACCTTGGGTTAAAACTTGATGGGCCTAAATACTAACGATAAAAGACGTATGGAGTTTTGCTAGAAACGAGGTTACCATTAGTCCTTGATGGACGACATGACACTACAACAAAAAAGAGCTTTCGTAGCGTTTGAAAAACGCTATTATATGCTACAATAGCGTTTCAGAGAACGCTGTGTAACGACATGCTATGTTAGGCCTTCGAATTTAAATAGCAAAAAAAACGCTATAAATAATGAATTTTCTATAGCGTTTTTGTTTTGCTATTGAACAAAAACGCTATGTAATATACCATCCGATATGTACTTCTTATAGCGTTTGTTCTGCACATTTCTATGGCATTTATTATTATATTACTATAGCGTTTGTGCTTAATTGTATAGCGTTTCTTTAGTTCTGTTATAGCGTTTACACGGGCATTTCTTATAGCGTTTATTAAATAGTAGCGTTTTTAAAACGCTGTAATATGGTATATTATTTTAAATATTTTTTGTTGTTGCTTCACGTTTTCCATATACATAATATACATTTACCCACTTATTATCTGCATATAAACAAAACATATTTTCCCAAACAACAAAACGTAAATTACACCATAATATTTCATACATATCATTCAAACATATAATCACGTATCCAAACATATTATTTCATACATATTGTTTTCTCAACCTTTCCCTATCCATAAATAAAATACCATGCATATTGTTTTCTCAACTTTTTCCTAGCCATATATAATATACCAAACACATTTGCATCAACAATTTATTTACAAAGTAGTCAAACGATTGATTTAATCTTGTTTTGCTACTGATATTTTCTCCATAACATCGGTAATATTGGTCCTGTTAATGTCAAATAAATAAAGTGTTAGTAATTGTTATGACGTATGTTCACAAAGTAAAAGGTCTCAAAGTTAAGATGTAATAATGTGTGCTTGACAGTTTGACTTACTTCCACCTTAAGAGTAGAAATGGAAATTAATATACACATCTTAGTCAATTCTTTGACCCCACTAGTCTTGACATTGAAAAGGCTGATTACCTATAGACGAGTTCAACAATCAAGAACTTAGATAACTTTTATAAATTATCTCAAATTCATAAATTTTTCGTAAACTTAGTTAACTTACATTTGATCTACTCAGAACACCTTCATAGTATTCTGCTGATCCATTGTCATTTTTAGTCTGGCCAAAACGTGGACTAGACGCATAGCGTATATGCAATAATCTCAGTTATACATTTGGATAATTATCTATAGAATGTACTGCACCTGACAGAGGATAATATGACCACCCTTTGATTCATACAATCTCTCCGCTTTCATTGCGGACACAATTTTATATGTAAACTTTGCCATTACAGCCTATTTTACCGTAGAAAAAACGATCAGTATGAAACAATCACTCTAGTTATCTATCTTGGCTGCAACTTTTGAGTGCTAAGGTTCAATTTAAATGAATTGGGAAAAAACGATAGTCAAAAAGTGTAGGAGTGTTACATGTTGCTCAACGTGAGTAACATGTAATGTATTTTTATATCAAGCTTGTGAAATGCATTACTATGTGTCTTTAGTCGCGTACCTTATTGGAGACGGGTCACAAATGAAAAGGATACCTCAAATCACTTGAATGTGACCATCGCTATCAGTCCAAAAAAAACTTTATCATAGAAAACTGAAAGGAAAAAAGGAAATAAATCAAAATTAAATAACCAAAAACAAAAACAAGGAAAAATAGTAATCAGTTTAGATTACTAATACCTGGTTTGTTTCAACTATATGTACCTGTAGAATCATGTTCAAAATCTCGCGCGTGCACTTGCCACATTATAAATTGTCTTTCTATTGTTCATTGGACTTCCATTGTTTGTTGTTTCCTAATGATAGAAATTTTCGGTTGAGAACTACAGGAATATTCAGTCTCTTCGATTTATTTTTCGGTCTGATTCCACTTAACATTAGAATTTGAGGGCTTCCAAGAGTTCCTGATGATATTATTACCTCGACGCTTGTTCCGGGTTTAAGCAATGCCTGATGCTGCTTTCCATTCTCATCTTTCAAGTAGAGCTCCGATTGTCTTCGGCTTCTTTCCTGCCAACGTACCAAAAGATTTTATATATGTATAAATATATAACTGTACGCACGCATAATAAACCCCAACATAAATATCTATACGGTTCTTTATAAACCATTCAAAGAAATATCACATCGGCATGTACTAAGAAACAAGTAAGGATAGCTAAGGAAAATCAAAAGTTAGGTGGATCTCATAGTTAAATGTTTTTAAGAAACTCTAACCCGACCTCAAGGATAAATGGCACGTAACCCAGCTTTTTTCATGAAAGAAAAACTCTACCGACCAACTTATCTCGCAAGCTTTAAATATTTATATATTTAGAGCATTAATAGAGCATTTCCGGTAGTGAATTGGATAAAATTTAGTTCACATCTTTTGTTAAAATTTCTGCTAAGAAGTACCTCTCCAATAATAATAAGATTGTGAAGCTATATGGTAAAAAAGTACAATAGACACTATAATGTTCGATGTCAAATTACAAAAATTGTTTTTACAAAGCGAAACCAGTCAATGTAACAGACTTTGAATAAATTGATCCAAATGTTTTTCCTTTCAAACGTGTCATTCCTTTTGCTCCCTCTTTAAAAAACAAACGTAACCAGGCTGCCTACCAAAGCAAGCAGGCATGATACCTTTACATCTTCGCTTTGATGGAGTTCATTTTAAAATAAAGCATATCCCAGAATGAAAGTGAATAAATTAGATGTAAGTTCATCTTTTTAGGCCAACATGACACTCACATGATGCATTAAAATAAAGCATACATTTACATCAATATGAGTGATTGTATGAGTGAATGGTACTATTTGCTGAATAATAGGATTGAAATTTATGAACCAACAGGACACTCACATGCTGCATTCCAGTCATTTAAGGCCATCTGTGCAGCATTTCAATTCAAGGCTTATCTTTATGAATTAAAGTTTGTTCACACCTTTTTAACGGGTGTGAACAAAACACCACTAACACCATTAGTGGTGTGCGGCTATGATTGGTCCCTGAATTCCACCCGTTTAATCTCAGCCGCACACCACTAACGGTGTTAGTGGTGTTATGTTCACACCCGTTATAAAGGTGTGAACAAACTAGCTCTCTGTCTTTATAGGAATTATTCTACTCCTGGTCCTCCACAATGGTACTATTTGTTGAATATACATCCATTATGCACATGTGAAAGACGTTTGTTACAAAATAAAAATATTAAAAACACATATTTTATTTTATTAGTTTACTACTTCACCGTCACTGTTTTAATAGTTAAATTCAACACTCAATCATTGAGTTCCTACAAACATTATATTTCGATTAGAGATCTAAAACTTGCCTGCCAGGATTAATTACTGGATATATATTAACATCCAGTGCATTTCATGCTACTCAAGACGCTAAAGCCATCATATACCATGCACATTTTTTACCAAACCAGCCGTTAACAAAGTTAATTTATTATTACATTGCAACAGTACGTAAATATATATACAGTTCTTTAATCAATATGCATATAGGATGAAAAATATTAATGAAGCCCGAAACTAGATAAGAAGAAGCATACTTGGAACTGGCACTTGTATAGAAACCAGCATTAATGCAGGTTCCTCCACCCAAAACTCTTGCCCTTGCATTCAAAATACCATCCGTAGAAACAAAAAAATGGGAAGCAGAAGCGAGCGACAAATCAGTCAAAGATAAGGGAAAAAATTTCATGTATGATACATTAAGATTTCCATAAGGGTACCCACCCCTTTCTAGCAACAGCACGATGTAATTCTGAGATAGAGTTACAGAAAACGAATGTGGTTTTACATAAAGGCTGAGAAATCATTTAAGTTTAATGTATTAAATTAGACTCACTAAGTGAATGTTGCTATCATCAAGAGGATTGATTGCGCCAGGAAAATGGTCTTCACAAGAAAACTTATTAACTCATTGACTTATCTTTTTTAAATAAATAACCCAGTTTTGATATTAAACACAGAAGGCATACAACTTAATAACAACAAATTAAATACTCGGTGTCACAAACATAGCCAATATAAAGTGATTATGGAACCAAAAAAAAACATCAACTCTAACAAGTTCAACTCGAAATCCAAAACCCATGCAATAATAATTCAAAAGCACAAACTAGGTAGGATAGAACCTGAAACTTAGTCAACCTCTTCGATCTTAGGACCTGCACCACCACCAGAAGGAGCATAGACGTCCTTATCCATTCCTCCCTGAAACATCTTCACAATTAATGGATTACATAAGCTCTCCAGCTCCTTCATCTTGTCATCAAGCTCATCATCCTCAGCCAAATGACTGTTATCCAACCACTGAACCGCCTCATGTATCGCCTCCTTTATCTTCTTTTTATCGTCAGCAACCAACTTGTTATGACTTATCTACAATAATATGACAAGTCAAAATATATTTGTGATTTATACCAGATTTTTCAATGACAATCGGATGTTTCTATCAATCAATACTCTTACATTAAGACTGCCTTTTCGGAAGATCGATATATCATGAACATATATATTTGAATGCCGGTTCAAAATGAAAGTTTCCAACCAAATTATTGGCATCTAAGAATCCAAATATATTGCATCCTTCACCATCTTCATCTTTTATCCTTTTTAGAGAACCTTCCCTCCTGCAATGAATTTAATAAATAATTTTTTAGTATGGTATATACCAAACAGGAAGTTGTTACCAGTATTATTCTAAATCCATCTATGTGGATGTCCAATAGACAAAATTGGTATTGTCATTTACATAAGAACCTGGTCAATTAAGTCTGGGTTTGACATCCCCCAACTATTCTAAAAGGAGCTATAACAAAAACCACCGAGAATAGCCAAAAAACTAAATATGAGTAAAGATCCACTTATATCTTGGTTAGATCCATAGATCTTTTCCCTTGAGTTGCATATATAGATGGAACAATTAAAGAACTGTGATTTCATAATCATAGAAGAGGAAGTGTGGAGGGGATGGAGTTTTCAGGGAATCTCTAAAAGAACAGTTTCACAACTATAGATGCATAGGAACAATATACCAAGCAGTCAATGTCAGTCTACAGAACAATGGATCGGGGGTCCTAGAAGTACTATGGCTACTAGGATATATCCTGTGATTGAAACTTCAAGCAGCTACATAGTCAAATATAATTAGCAACTAAATGAAGCATATATATTCAATGTGGGGATTCATTTTCCTTAGGTCCAACAAGTCCATCTTGTCTTGATTCGATAACATTACCACATGCATCTATGGATCTCTTAATTATATCATGCCTCTGCGACAAAGAAATGAAACTACTTTCATTATGCATTTTCATTATACATATAATTTAAATGGAGGGTTGATGGCCTATGTTGGCATATTGTGTTCAACTCTTGTGGTAAGTGCAAAATGCATATTATCTAGAAACTCGAAAATAGTTTGGACATAACACAAACCATATCTAGATGTTCTTCTTCATTGATATCCATGGCATCGAGACTGACCATGGAACAAACAAGTGTTGGGAAGGTGACATTAAACTGCAAGTTAATATGTAATATGCAATAAGAATCAAATTAACGATAATTTAGCAAACATTCATGACATATAATGAGATCTTAAATGTACAAAATATATATTACCAGCTAATCAAGACTGACGATGGAACAAGCAAGTGCAGGGAAGGTGACGTCAAACTGCAACTTAAATGTACACCATATACGTTAAAGGTGTAACTTATAATATTGGAGTATTCCACTTGCATTTTGAAGAATCCGGCTTGTACCATCAAGCAGAATATGAATGCCTACATACTTTGGTCCAAATAACAATGCATGAATGATAATCTCTTGTTCACATCTATTTTCATGATTTCCTCTTCTCTGGTGAACACAGTAAATTAAGACCCGCATTATCCACATCTCCACTTCATTTTATAGTTAGGATTGGATTACATTTACAGTAAATAAGCATGTTGCTATATGCAGTGTTAGTTTCACTGAAAACAGAGTTCAAATTCATTTTTGCAAAAAAATGAAAAGGATCCATATTACCCCTTGAGATTTTGTATCTCTTGTTCCCTCCATGGAGTATAAACCCAAAGCAACTCTCTTTATCTAACATTTGCTCCAACATTCAATATATCTTATATTTCATTTCAGAATTTCTATGCTAAACCTTAAAATTGTTTCTTTAAAATTTTATAAATATCCCTTAAATCCAACTTTTTTTTCAAGCTCTGTAAGATTCACACCAAAAATATGAATTTTCACTTAGACTCCAAAGTGATGTTAAGTTTCTATAGTTTTTTTGTATGTTTATGATGGTCGTTTTAATGAAATCTTATGGGATATGTAAGTCACATGTAAAGACAATCCTTAAAAATTTCATATGCTATTAGATTCTTTAACCTATATTCCTTGTATGATTACATGTCTACTCAATTTATACATAAGAGATAAACCAATTATACATTAACGTATTCCTCAAAAGAAGAATCAAAGATAAGGATGAAGGATAATACAGTAAAAACTAATTTGCTACGAACAGTATCTCAACATGATATTGTGAATGGAAATCATCATTTTATGACAAATGTTTTGCTCGTACAAGCAACCATTTTTTGAATACTCGTGCATGAAATTAAATGTTACAGTACATGTGCAAACAGAGTAAAATGAAAAATCATGGTCTAATTAACTTTCAAGGCCAAATCCTCAATAAGGTCTCCAACGTTTTCCTCCTCCCAAATCTTCCAGAAGAAGGACGCTGCCAATAGGAAAAACAAACATACATCGACTCCAATCCTGCATCTCACCTCCACGCACCACCTGACGTACACATCAATCACTATTACCTCCACTTTCATCTCCATTTTCTTCCCTAGTAGCTCCTCCACCGGCGGCCCCATTTTCACATAAACGACATCCAAAAAACCGACAAAATCCGAAGTGCATCCATTTTCCGATGGAATGAAATTTGGTATGGACACCAATCAGACATTGAACGGAAGTGGTTTCGACGAATGCAGGTTATCCCATTCCTCTGCACGATCACTGATAATGATTTCACGACTTTCTTTTTGTAACCGGAGGAGAGAATGCGGGCGAGGTTCAGCTTCGCGTTTATGTGACCGTGGCCCAGGTATGGGATGAACACTATGTGTTTTGTGGTCGACATTTCCGACTTTAGGTTTTTGGCAAAATTATCACAGTTGATGTGCAGACGTATATACATATGACTATGCATATATGAGCAGATATGATTACATAAGGATACAAAAAGAAATGGCAAAGTAAGAAAGGGACAATCTACATAGAAACCCCTTTCTGATGCTCCTTAAATACCATATCATCTATCATTGTGGGACAAAGGATTAAATATTATTCAAAACCACCAGCCCACGTTGTACTGTTGAATAGAAAGGAATGGGAAATTAGAAAAATATATATCATAACAACAGTACGTAAATTGGTAAAGAAAAAATGGAATACATGCAGGAGAAGGTACCAGCCAGTACACACTATGGTTTGATCACACAATACAAATATACTTAATAAACCATTCAAAGAAATATAGTGTTGTAATTATGATTTTCATTTTAGAGTGATTGTGACGAGAAGAGCTTTACTATTTGTGTGACTGAGATCTTGAGAACATGGACAACCTTATAAAAGATGAACCATATAGGCCCAATAAAATGTACAGTGATAATATCTAAAAGGCTCAAGAAATAACAGCATACTAAAAGTAGTTTGGAGCTGAACTGCATAACCTAATTACTGACTATTTGGTACGATAAACAAATAACACAACTTATCTATTCACCCAAAAAATAATCTGGTGTTGCAACAGATGGCAATAATACATGATGTGATTAGTGTAATTGAGTATTGGAATATATCCTTCAATTCCATCATATAAGCTACATCTTAACTCCATGAAAAACATAGTGTCTTACCTTTCTGAAAAACTGTAACTGTTCAACTGCATTAGCATACATGCAGTGTCTTAACTTCAGATAAAATGTAACATGAGCTCGGTTCAACTGCAAATTGAGCAAACTTGGTTATCTAACACGAGTGCTAACGTCATCTCTGAAGAAAATCATTAGCATGGGTGTTTTTTTCTTTGAAAGCAAATAAATTTAGTTAACCATAAAACTTAATAAAATTTAGCGTGGGTATTCTCCGAATGAGATTTTTTTACATTCACAATTACATAGAAATTGTATGACATTTTAAATCCATTGTAACAATAATATTCATGTATTACTTATGCAGTCTGAATTAATCAAAATATAGGCCAATAACTTTAATGGAAACAATTACTAGGAATGCAGTAAGTATTAATTTCACAATTTATTATACTAATCAAATATCTAAATGTTATTCATAAACTACTTTCATACTTATAATACAATAAATTACTATTATTCATAACTTATCAACTTCATTTTTATAGCCACATAAATAGATTTCCGTGTGTGTAACATGAGTTAAGCACCAGTAATAAACAAATTACATATCAAAAGATAGAACAGTGAAAAATATAAGATAAAATTTGTTGTACCTGTGGTGCCCGTTCGTGATTTTGGATTAATGATTTTCAATTTGCGATTTTTGATTCGCGATTCTCGGTTTGCGATTCTCGGTTCGTGATTCTCTGTCGCAGTTTTGTTGAAGGATACAGGAGTTATTCGGAAAGGTAGAGAGATGGTAGATCGGCTACCGGTGAATGGCGATTTGGAGAGATCGAGATGCGGGATCGATTGCCTATTCTGGATGTGAAGGTTTTGGCGGTGGAGTGAATAAAAAACTTTGTTTACTGAAGAAGGGTAACAACGCGTTTATTTTATTTCCCGCACAAAATAATTTATTTCGCGCTCCTCTCTCCTTGAATAGCATTGAGTACACGCATATACTTCCCAAATAGCGTTGACACGTTCATTTTCAAACCAGCTAAAGACCAAAATGCGGAAACGCTATTTAATTCTGCTATCAAAACCTTATTTTGTTGTAGTGTGATGTTGAGTCGATCATACATTTAACGATGGTTTCAAAGCTAGATAGGCGATGATATCCAGAGTCATGGATGATGATTGTTTTGCTTGTATAGTCTTGCGTGGATTGTTCAACATCGAAGGAGACATCTCTTGGGTGCTTGTCTGATGTTGGTTTAGGCCTTCGGGGCTTGTGCTTGGGGGATATTGATCTCGATTAGGATGGTCTACGCTAGATAATTGGTTGTTATGTCTGCTATGTTTTATATTCTGATTGTTGTAAAGGCTATCACTGTCAGATGTGGGGAAGACGGGTTTGAGTTTCCTCTCTGCAGATGTTGGTAGATTAGATGGTTGATCTACCTATTTCCCATATATTTTATTGAGGAAGTTGGATAGTTGTTTTGTCGCTCATTAAGACTGTTGTCTGACTAAAGCTTTCACGTTTCCTCTTATTACCTTTGGTTATTCATACATTGTGTTGTGGATGGGCTGTAACACCCTGTATTTCTATGTTTATTAAAGTAACGAATTAAAGAATACTTAATTTTAGAAGTGAGAATTAAGGGAAATGGGTTACGCCATTGCGTTCGTCTTGGAATTCTACTTGAGATAGATCCAAGTTTGCATGAATCGGACTCCGTATGAAGAAGTTATGGAGTTCAGAAGATTTCATGTTTGAACAGAAAATTAAATAATTAAATAAACAAAACAGTTCGAATTTCAAAATCACGTTAATTAGCTGGGCGGGAAAATTCCCTCCCATATGGGTCGACTCCCCCCGGGGGGGTCGATATAGGTGTCGACCCCCCAAGAGGGGTGTCGACACCCCTATAGGGGCCGACCCCTCGCCCAGATACAAACAGTGACGATTTTATGACTTGTTGCTGAGTCACTAGGGCGTAGGTGGTAATTTCTAGATTGGTCTATCTAGTGTAGACGGTTCTGATTGCTCCTAGGTTGATCTAACGGCTCACATAAGTCTAAACCTCTATAAAAGCAACCCCAACCCGCAACCCTAAATCACACAGTTTCATTCCAAGGAGCCACCATGTTGTCCATGGTCAACCTAGCACAGCCACCATTCTTCTCCAACTAGGAAGCAAACTAGAAAGCAAGTTAGAAGCTACAAATAAAATCTAAATTAGAGAATCAAT
Source organism: Allium sativum (assembly GCA_030737875.1). Taxonomy (NCBI): domain Eukaryota; kingdom Viridiplantae; phylum Streptophyta; class Magnoliopsida; order Asparagales; family Amaryllidaceae; genus Allium; species Allium sativum. The sequence goes on from CM060925.1 coordinate 117,922,819, forward strand.
AGTCTACGTCAAGGGATAGCTTTTCAGTTTCAGAAAACAGATCCCAGAAAACAAGATTTTCTTTTGTTTGTAAGTCCTGTTATTATTTATATGTGAACAATTAAAAGTTATGATTTGTAATAAAGTGAAAACTAGAGTTGTGCTTAGTTGTAAGATAATGGTGATGCTGATTCATGTCTATTCTTATAACGATTCTATCATATATGCCTATGAGACTATTGTGGTTTATTGGACTTATTATGTTGTATGTTTAACCAATCGTGTATTATATAAATTTGGTGACTCTTTCATGTTATGTTACATGCAATTTTTTAGGCTAAGTCATATATATGTTTAGATCTACATTCTCATATGTTAGATCTATGTTAATTGGATCCAAAATACAAGTTCACATCTACATGCCTAATTGGATTTGTGTAATTTTATGTAAGTCCCCATTCATATGCTTAAGATTCATGTTAATTGGATCCAAATTGCAAGTTCACATCTACATGCCTAATTGGATTTGTGTAATTCTATGTAAGTCCCCGTTCATATGCTTAAAATTCATGTTAATTGGATCCAAATTGCAAGTTCACATTTACATGCCTAATTGGATTTGTGTAATTCTATGTAAGTCCCCGTTCATATGCTTAAGATTTATGTTAAAATGCAAGTTCATTGTTTTATGCCAAATTTATATGACACATGTTTAGTTAGATCCTTAATATTTTATGTTGTGGGAATGGTACATGCTCCTTTCTTTCCCCTTTTGTTTATAAGTTAGGCTAAGTTGAGAGCCTAACATTCTATGTGAATTTTGCGAACGTATAACAGGGGTAACGTTGGGAAAAACCTTAAATTTCAAATTATTGGCATAGTTTGGCTCATAATCATATAAATGATTAGTGGCATAAATTGGTATAATTTATATACCTAAAAATTATGAACATGATTTAGAGGGTAAATGGGGCATGACTTGAATGGCAATAATTGTGGATAATTTACATATAAATATGAAGGGTAAATATGTAAATTAAGTAAAAGACGAATATGCCTAACCCGAGGTTAGATTGAGTTACGGTGTAAGACTGCCCGTTACCGCCCGGCACATCCAGCAACCGTAACAATATAGATCTAATGTGAGAGGTTAGCGCATCAAGCCCAAAAGAATCCGAGGTTAGATTGAGTTGCGGTGTAAGACTGCCCGAAACCGACCGGCACATCCAGCGACCGCAACAATACATATCTAATGTGAGTGATTGGTGCTTTAATGAATGAATTAAAGCTAAGACAAGAATGGTAGGGTTAAGTTAATTAAGGAACACTTAACCAATATAACATGTTAACTAAATTGATGGGTGGGGTTAGGTTAATTTGAGAACACTTAACCATTTTAACATGTTGATTATGAAACCCTAGTAACGGGGACCCATTTCAGCAGTAACCCACATAGATGTATCATGGTACCCTGAACTAGGCAGGGTGGGGCACAATTACTGGGCTGATTATAAGCGGTCAAAACAACGGCGAGTGATGCGTTAGTGTAGTGCGGGTGTGCACGTACTCTGGAGTGGAAAAAGCAGGCACTGGGCATTAGTAGTTATACACTGTGCATCTTGAAGTGTGTCAGATTGCCAACATAGGATTTGATACACCCCATGGTGGGATCAGCACAGGTATCTACAATCAAGCGGGGCCGAATGACACAAGTGGTAAACGTATACGAGTAGGAGCCGATCGGTAAAGGGGATCATTTATCTTGAACACATGGTGCTAGTTGAAACACTTGTAAGTGGGTGCAGAGAAATAGTAATGAGTGCGATAGCATATTCAGTCTTATTATCTTATTTTTAGGGTGCTGTCCTAGGTTCAGTTTATTCATGTCATGATCCTTTTTCATGTTTACATGCTAAATAATCACTGGACTTACCAGACTCATATCTGACCCATTTTCTTTCATCTTCTTTTCTTCCGTTTTCCCCCTCCCCCAATGTCCACAGGGAGGGAATACTTCAGCTTAGTTTGGACCATTTCCAGCTTGAAGAGAGTAGATGTATTGCTTGGATTCTCTTTCCTTGGGCTATGGCTTTGGATACACTCTATTTGGGGATTTATGCTACCTTATTGTTATTTCATGCTTCTTTATGTTTTAATCAAGACAGAGATTTTGTTGTAATAATTTGGAAGTTGGTTTGAGACAGTTGTTGTAACGTTTTGACTGAACCAAGTACTTATGAAATAAATTTAGTTTTTAGCTGTTTATATGTCTGTCTTGTAAATTATCTGTATCTTTTACCTATAATGCTCCACCGAAGTTAAGGCATTCCCTGTGTGAGTGACCTTAACAAAGGAGGGGTGTTTCATGGGCAAACTGAGTAGCAGGTAGCAGATCTTAGTGAGGACGATGTCGTAGATCGATGATGAGCTGAAGGGTTACGTATTACTTTCTACTATACATACTGATTGTTTTTCCTCTATTATGTTGTAGGATTTTTTGAGTGACTTGTAGTGAGGCAATTTGCACAAAAATTGATGTTGTATCCAATTTGATGTATGGATCTTTTTAGTTGGTATGAAAGTTTAAGTTCCTTCTCAATTATATTTCATTATTATTGCCAATTATATATGTTCTATTATACTTTATCTCTACGTTGTGAGTTATACGACAGGTTCCGATTGTGTTTATCTTACTTTGATGATCATCCATAGCTGCCTTGCAAATCTTTCAGCGCATTATTCAACTTGTTAAGTGCAGGAGTTATGGGTGGTCGTCACATTTGGTATCAGAGCTCTGGTTGTTGTTTTAGCCAAAGTTTAAGGACGTAATAATATATGAGAGACGTATTTGTAGACTTCTGATGGAAGTATAATATATATATTAGTGTATAACATAGTGGCGCTTGAACTCCGTTGCAGTTTTCTTGGATGTGGACTAATCATTCTATTTTACAGATTCAGAATGAGTCGTCGATCGTCGAGACACACTGCTATGTAGGAGACTATTCCTGGAGGGGGTGAAGGCAGTATACCAGATTACCCAGCTATGTTTGAGGCTATGATGGCAGCGATTATGACGAGGGTTTCCGCTCTAAAAGCAGCCACGGTAGATGTTGGGGTTCAGGTGCAGGGGGTTGTGGACTTTGCGAAGCTGTGTAAGGACTTCACTACTCTTGGTGGAAGTCGTTCAAAGAGACAGAGCCGGCAGTGGAGATTCAAGGGTGGATAGGTACTTGCATTCGTATTTTCGGAGACTTGTATTGATGATGCTACTAAGGGGAAACTTGCATCAAGGCAGCTACAGGGTAGGGCTATGGATTAGTAGAACTCTGTCACCCTAGAGACTCCTAAGGATGAGATTACTTAGGATCAGTTCCGAGTCAAGTTCGAGACAAAGTTCATCTCTACCGCCCATAAGTAAGTTCTATTTAAGAGATTTTTTGAGCTAAAACAGATGGTCGACCAGTGTTGGATTATATTTCGGATTTTGAAGTCTGGTCCAAGTATGCTCGTTCGTATGTCGACTCCCTTATCAAAAGAATGAGAAGTTTGTCATGGGCCTGGATACGTATATTGGGAGACCGTTGGTTGATCATTTAAATGAATTTTATGAGAAGATCATGGAAAAAGCTTTAAAGCAAGAAAGTTTGTTTCCCAAGGAAGAAGTTGTTGTAATCAAAGAGGCTTCGATACCACAGCGGGATGGTAATAATAATAAGGGTAATTGAAAGAGGAAGCAATAACAGCAGAAAGGGAAGAATGGCCAGAAGAAGCCGAAAAGCGAGGCAACTTGCTATAATTATTAGCAGAAGGGTCATTTCTTCAAGGATTGCAAGAATCCGAAAGTTGAGAGGAAGTAATATAACAGTGACAAGCCTGGGCATAACAAGAAAGACTGTCTAGAACCAGCTAAGGGGAAGCAGATAATGAAGGCATATGCTTTAGAGGTCATGTCATCTTCTCCAAGAGCTCCTATGGTAGAGGAGAAAGGGAAGAGTATTATTGTTTAAGGCACGCTTTTTGTTGGAGGTGTTTCAGTATGAGGGTTGTTTGATACTAGAACATCGCATTCTTTCATTGTAATGAGCTTGTTAACCGCTTGGGTTTGGAACCCGAGATATGTGATAGACCTTTGGTTGTGACTAATCTAGTTAGGAGCTCGTCCAGTTTATGTATTATTTGTCATGGTCTAGTGGTATCAACTTATGGTTGCTCTTTTGTGTGTGATTGCTTTGTTTTCAATTTCGCTGGGTTTGAGACCATTTTGGGTATGGACTGGCTCAAGAGGTATGCGGCAAAAGTGGATTGCGAGAAGCTAGAGGTGACGGTTGGGAATGTGGAAGGGCAAGTGGTTTTGACTCGATGTAATCCCGAAGATGGTGTTTTCGTAAGCTTTTTATGTTCGCTTGTGATTCCATAAGAAGACTTGTCATCTGTACCCATCGCCAGTGAGTTTAATGATGTCTTTGAAGAGGTCAAAGATTTACCACTGCATCGCGAGATTGAGTTTAGAATCGATTTGGTCGAAGGTACTAGACCTATCGTTATGACCCTTAGGCGGATGGCGCCTAGAGAACAGTGAGAGTTAGAGGTGCAAGTTCATGAACTCTTGGGAAAAGAATTCATTCAGAGGAGTACGTCCGAATGGGGTACACCAGTAGTATTTGCAACCGAGGCTGATGGATCTTTGAGATTTTGTGTGGATTATCGTGAGTTGAACAAGGTGATCAAGAAGAACAAGTGTTTGTTGTCGAGGATAGATGACTTGTTTGATCAGCTTCACGAAGCCAAGGAGTTTTCTCAAATGGATTTGCCAATGGGATTTCACCAGTTGAGAGTGGTGAAGGATAGTGTGCCAAAGACAGCTTTTAAGAACCATCTGATTTCTTTGAGTGACTGATGATGCCATTTGGATTGACCAATGCACCAGCGTATTCCGTGGATCTTATGAATAGGTTTTCAGGGATTAGTTGAACAAGTTCTTGATTCTTTTCATGGATAATATCCTGGTTGACTCTCGGAATGAAGAAGAGCAGAGGATGCACTTGCGATTTGTTTTGGAAGTCTTGCGAAAGCATCAACTAAGAGCTAAGTTTTTGAAGTGTCACTTCTAAAAGAGCAAAGTGAGGTTCTTAGGCCATTTTGTTTATTGCAAATGGAATTGCGGTTGACCTCACTAAGGTGGCGCAATCCAGGACTGGGATAGACCTAAGAATGCGACGGATGTGCATAGTTTCCTTGGGTTGGCGGGTTATTATCGTCGTTTTATCAAGGATTTCTCTAAGATAGTTGCACAATTAACGGGTTTGACGAAGAAGAACCAAGTGTTCACATGGGATGGAAAGTGTGAGCAAGCTTTCGGAATCCTAAAAGAGAGATTGACGAGTGCTCATGTTTTAATGATTTCGACTTGGAATAAAGATATGGTGGTTTATACCGATGCATGTGATACTGAACCTGGAGCAGTGCTGATGCAGAAAGATAGAGTTGTGGTATATGCGAGTTGACGACTGAAACCGCCCGAAAGGAATTATCCGACTCATGATTTAGAGTTAGCGGCGCTTGTGTTCGCTCCGAAGATGTGGAAACATTAATTGTTGAGATTTCGATTCGAGTTGTTTACGGATCACAAGTCGTTAAAGTATCTTTTCTTCCAAAAGGATTTGAATCTTCGACAACAACGGTGGTTAGAGTTTTGGCATCATATGATTTTTGTATAGCCTATACTCCTAGTAAGGGTAAAGCAGTTGCTGATGCGTTAAGTTGAAGACATGCAGGATAGGGAGCAATGTTTTCAGAATGGAAGCACCTCGACTACTTAGCAAGATTTGATTTCAGACCACAATGTGAATTGGAACCTAAATGTTGGCAAGCTAATCAACAAGACCTACTCTCATCGAAAGGATTAGCGAAAGCCAAAAGCATGATGGAAAGCTTATCAAGATCAACCAAAAGTTGGAACCAAAAGACAAGGATTATGAAGTTGATCGAGATGGTTAGCTTCGTAAGAAATGATGACTGGTTGTTCCTGATATTGATGGATTGAGAGAAGAGGTTCTTAGGGAATGTCATCACTCGAAGTTGATGAATCATCCTGGTGGTAACGAGATATATTATGACATGAAACGAGCTTACTACTGGGAAGGGATAAAGAGGGATGTTGGAAAATTTATTTCCAATTGTATGAACAGTTAGTTGGTGAAAGTTGAACAGAAGAGGCCGAATGGATTGCTTCAGTCATTGAAAGCTTCTACGTGGAAGTGGGAACATATATCGATGGATTTTATCGATGGACTACCTAGAACCAGGGCAGAAAACAAAGGAATTTGGGTCATAGTGGAACGCTTGATCAAAAGTTCAAGTTTTATTCATGCCAGATCGACTAGGAGAGCATCGAAGTTGGCTGAGCTATATATAAAATGGATAGTTTGATTCCATGGTATCCCGAAGAGCGTAGTCAGTGATCGAGATCCATTTTTTTAAGTGAAAAGTTCGCAAGAGACTTTGGGAACCGAGCTATGTATGAGTATGGCTTATCATCCCCAGACTGATGGTCAAACCAAGAGAGTAAACCGAGTTTTGGAAGATCTCCTAAGAGCTTGTGTATTGGAATTCGAGGGATCGTGGGAAGACCATCTACATTTGGTTGAGTTTGCCTTACCACTCGATCATCGGGATGGCACCATACGAGGCGTTGTATGGTATACCATGTAATACTCCGACATGTTGGTTAGAAACCAGAGATAAGTTGATACTTGGGTCAGAAATGATAAGAGAAACATCGGATTATATCTAGATCGTTCGACAACAAATGAAAGCAGCCCAAGATCTGAAAAGAGTTACGCCGATAAGCATTGTAAGGATTTGGAATTCAACGTTGGCGATATGGTTTTCATGAAGATTTCTCCATTGAAAAATGTTGTTCGGTTCGGAAATAAAGGAAAGTTATCTCTAAGGTTCGTTGCACCGTTTCCAACATTCCAGTGAATTGGAAAGCTCGCATATAGATTGGTTTACCCAAGGAGATGTCGAATGTGCACAATGTGTTTAATGTGTTTTTTCAACGCATGTGTGTGCATGATTCCAATGTGGTGGTATCTCCGGATCAGCACGAAGACCTAGAAGTCGAGTCCGTAGTTTCAAAACCTCGTAAGCCGCTTCTCATTATGGGGAATGACACGAAACCGCTTAGGAGGAAGGTGATTAATCTAGTCAAGGTACAATGGAGTGAGGGTGATGAAGATTATACGTACGAAACAAAAGAGAGTATGAAGATGATCCATCCAGAACTCTTCGTTGGTATGACCTATTAATGTCGTGTCACTCTTACACCAATGTAACTTGTACTATTCGTTAGAATTCTGTGTGATAGGTTAAGGCTATGGATCCATGTCTTGAGGGATGCTAGTTTGAAAGATAGATTGGCTACTTATGGATGATAGACATGCATAATGGTTTTGGTTGCTTGTGTTTGCTTGGGATTTTGGAGCGAAATTTCTAAGGGAGGGATGTAACGACCCGCATTTTATATATCGAAGGATCGTAAAATATTTCTATTTAATTCCCTAAGGGTCGGATCATTCTTATATTTTGATATGTTGGTTATGGGAATATGAGTGTCCATAACTTTCATCAATTTTATTTATGACTATTTTTCCCATGTCAGTTTTGTACAAGGCATAATTTTTGATTGGGACCGAATCAGGTGCTGAGATTGATTTCACTGGAAAGGAAATGGTGTTGCCAATTCCGGAGAATAGTCACATTAAAGATTTGGTCCAACGATTTGGGAGGAATCGCTGTTTTTGTGTTACACAATTTCTGGATATATTAACTAGTCATTAGTGGGCTGATTTGGTGAGGCCCATTAGTGAGCTAGTTTTATGGCTATATATAAGGGGTAGAGGCAGGGGGAATGTTTTAGTTTCTTTATTTCTTATTTGGTTGGGGTTTGAGATTCTCCATACTTCAATCAAATACATCTCTCCTCCATTAAAATCTTAGATCTATGTTAGAAGAATGAAGATCTACATCGAGGAGGCTAGATCAACATCACAAGAGAGTAGATCGAATCAAATTAGGTGATTTGAAGATCGTTTTTCGCTGTCCAGATTAGAGATTAGAGGTTTTAGAGCTAATTTGTTGATTTGGTGAGTGATAAGCATCTCTTACACGGATTCGATCGAGTATATAGGTTGTATGATCTTATTTTCATCATTTCAAGTGATTTTCACCTAGATCTACATCATGGTATGTATATTTTCATTCGAATCATCATAGGATCTAATCTAGCAACTTAAATCAGTAAATTTCTATGTTAATTCATGTGTTATTACAAGTTAGATTCATTTCTTTAATTCGTTATTGTTTACCATGAATTTAGTGAATTACTTATGTTTGAATTATGAATAATCGTTATGCTAATGCTTGTTGATGGTTTGGTTTGATTGATTTGTGAAATTGAATGTTTTGCACGAGATTTGGATCGAATTAAAGTTGGATCGGACGAGTTTTAGCAATGGATCGAATCGGAAATTTTGAGCGTGGATCGGTTGGCTTGTACTCAAGGAAATCACTATGCCATAGATGGCCGACTGCAACCAAAATCCATGGTGTTGCTAGCTACAATGTTACCATTAGTTAAAACAAAATCTCAGTCATCCATCCACACCATCAATCCGCGCCTCACCTATTTCTATTCCCGCTTTTATTTTCTTTCAGATGCATCCCTTTTCATTTCTTTTCCACCCCAAATTTCCAAAATCACCGATCCTTAATTTCCACAATCACCATTCTATCAAAAGATAATCATTTGCTTCCTTGTTCATACAGAAGACAACGTTCTAGCACGAAAGCGTCAATAGGAGTAATTAGAATTGTGGAAGCGAAACATCAGGTAGATTTGTGAAATACATTAATTTATGATTTGAGAAATTAAAGAGTCGTGTTTAGCAAAGACAATATTGGGATTTTCAAGGCAAAAAACTATTGGCGATCTAGTCAAAACCAGTTACTGTTGAATCTTCCATATGTCTCTCAGGGTTTTCAATGATTTCATCCCCTTTTCAGTGATATATTCTCTATTTACTGTTTTTAAGATGTTCCGTGAATTAATAATGTTTTTTACATTAGTACAAACATTTTATACTGAGATCTACATAAGAGATTTTGGGTTTAGTAGCAAATGAAGTCAATTTTGCAACTATCTCAACGCATGAACATCAAAATGCTAAATCAGTGACGAATACAGATCTAGAAATGGTTTCAGTTTCATTACATATGGATTTCGGATATGAGAGGAATAAGTCCACTAATCAACACCATTCCCTAGCTTCTTGCATTTTTACAGGATTCCTATAGCACAGCAATCCTTGAATCTATTATATACTAGTAAACATGGAACTCGGTCTTAGCATGTGTAACTGTTGACGATAATGTTTGTGGAGAAGAATGGGTGGATGATAGAGTTGGGATGGCAGATGGTAGAATGTCTGATGGCTATTGTTGGTGGCATTTTTGGGGCATATGCATACTGGAGCCAACTGTGAAAAATGCCGGTGGTTCTAAAAAGGAGATGCAGCGAAGTGACTGTTGGTTTGAGAGGAATATGAACAGTATGTCAAGGAATTTCTTTCGATCTGACATTTAAGGCAGACTGGTTTCATACTTGAGTTCAGTAAGAGGTAAATGTCTTCATGTACCATGTGCTTCTAGTGCATTTGGTTTATGGGCTTTTGATAAGAGGTTAGCACCGCTCTATAATTGTTCGATTGCAGGCAACTGAGCGTGATATGTAAACACTATGTGGCAGTAGAAGCACTCTGGACCAGGAGTTTTGGTAAGCTTTTCTGATGATTTGGGTTTCAAGTTAATGGCCTACAATGGATCTAACTGAGCAACTGGGCAAATATATTAGATTACATACCATTTTGCAAATGTGATAAGCTATCTACTCTACATATGAAAAATGTTAACAGATGTGATATGTTTATCGTAAAAACATGTATACGTTGCAGAGGACATGCAAGAAAGAACAGCTATCCAATATTACATTGCAGTTGCTTAAACTAACCAGTTCTTTGCTACTACCTTTTCATTCACCTACTTCTATATTGTTATTCTTGAAATATCCTGTGATACTTGCGTAGCGATGAAATAATACATCAGCATTTTTGTAAGTTTAAAAGCTAAGAATTAGGGAATTACCATTTGATGTTGTAACAATAAGTGATTTCATGATATAATGTCAAAATAAGTTTAATTTGTATTTTTTTAATCATCGCATATCGGTCTGTAACAGTGTTTTAAATGTCCACATGTTTAACTTGTCATATGTGATGCGTGAATAATTTCTTGTAGGTAATGTAATATCAGCAAGAGATAACAGGTGACTCTTCAGAAGCCTAATTAATTCATCGCATGGGTATAATAAATTTGGAGTAGTAGAAGTACAAAATGAAAAAGGTAGCCCAACTATTATACTCGACGTATTATTAGCCATATTAGTGGTATGAATATTGATTTGAAGGTATGAATATGGAACATGGTGTTGAAGATCGCTAACTATAGGAAGAAGTGTGGGACAATAATGAACCACAAAGACGCTTCACCTACTAGAGGTACAAGTAACACCGTAGCAGGTAAATGAATGTTATGACATAAAATATTAGATGTGTGAATACCAATGACAAAACCAGCCAGGTATTCACACTTCTAATAACAGACAAGCTTACAATCCAAAGCCCAGTTAAGAATAAATTAAGTACTGCTAGTATAGATAAATTGAAACCCAAACTTTCATGATGGAACATGTCCATGACAATGAAACCGGTAGCAAATGTCGCGTTATGATTTTATTAGGCATTGTGATTTGGTCCTATGATATTTTAAGCATGTCACAACAACGTATTACTATGTTGTTATTTAGTAAAGTCCAACAGTGTCACTGCACTTGTGCGTATACCTGTTACTCTTTTCCAGAGTATGGAATATTCGACTCTACCTATTTAGACTCTTCTTTTATTACATATCTATTAGTGGTTCTTCTTTTATGACATATCTATCAGCAACATTATATAGGTTTGATGGTTCAGCTAATCAAGTAGGCATGTTTTCTTGTTACAAGTGTTTGGACAAGCATCTCAAGCTGACCTATCCGTGAGCGCATAAGAATTGATTTGCACACTGGTGTACTCATTAGTTTAAGAAGCCATAGGTACGTATTATTATGCATAACTTGATCATGTATATCCTATTAAGTTTAATACTCAATAACAATGCATGTATGGGTAGTTTTATAAACCCGGTTGAATCCTTGCATGCATGGACAATGATAGAAAATGTTTACAAGGCTAATTTGGGTTTGTGTTCCTTAACTTAGTACTGTACTTTGCAAACTGTTGTGACATGTATTTTTATATATATGCAAAGAAAAATCTTTTGCTTATAGGATATGATTTGCACAACGGGTACTTGGATATGCTCTGTTTAAGGATGGAAAGAATATAGACTCTCATAACCCTTGGAAAAGTTTCATAAATATGTTGCTAATAAGTCCATTACCTTTCAGGATCGGTCGTGGTTTCAGTGTTACCTGCCTGTATTACTCTATTCTCTCTGCGGTTGATGTTAAAAAGTCTCCACGGTTCTCAGCAGCACGTGAATCTCCTAACTCGCTGAAAGTTACAGCGTTCCCAACAATCCACGAGAATCTCATACCCCGCTATGAACCGTACGAGAACATCCTCTGTCACCCCCCACCGCGCTTACGGATCTAGATTTTCATAGACCTGACTCCTATATTATATTGCTGAGATGGTAAAAAAGCTTATGAAAGAAAGCCGAGATCAAATTGTAAAGATTGGGGATCAATAGAAGAATCTGAATCGGTGTCAGAGGTCCAAGTATATTGTCTTCCCCATTATGTGTCAAAGAAGGATCGGGATGAGTAACCGCTTCCAACTTCTCATTCTCTTGAATCAGCCATGCCGCTTTGATTTTTAGGGTTTCCCGGAATTCCTCAATTTCCTCAGTAGTGAAGTCAACAGTCTTCACCTAAGCGAAAAAGCTTCTGCGTTCGCTATCTCTAGTTGGGCAATTCGATCTCTAAGGATTAGGTCTGATAATTGAGACTTCTTTGACAGGTCCAAGTCTTAATTTGTAGGCTTCGGCTCTGAGAGAACTTTACCTATAGCTAACCTAGAGAGCTTTACTTTAAGATAGCTCGGCACTCGTCCTCGGAAAGAGAAGTTGCTTGCCTTACCATACCAATCATCTTAGCGCTGGGAGTTCTTGCAAGGAGCAGCTAGGCAAAAGAAGATTAGATAGCAAATTAATATGCATAATGAACCATGCCTACTGCGTAGTCTTTCCCGTATTGGAATACAAGTAGTTACCTCTGGTTTAGCACACCCACGGCATCCCTGCCCGCACTGGCTCAGTCGAGTGGTTCAATGTCAGGTATGTTGTTTGGCATGTTCACAATAATCTCATTCTGAATGCTCCAGTGTTATATTTGCATCACTTAACAAGCGCTGGCAAACTTGTAAGCAACAAACACAATCTTCTTTAGCTCGGTTTAGGCATGTATGTATACTAGTTTTCTATATTGAATGTAATATGGTATTTAACACGTTTTCTATATTTTACATTCAAATGAATTATGAAGGAGCTAAAAGCAGAAGAAGATTTGAAGCCTTTGTACAATGCTATGTTGGTATATTAAGCATCTAACTTGGGAGCAAAACTAAAAGGAGGCAAAGGTTGCAACCTTGATACACAACATTATGGAAGAGGAAAATGTGCTCCTGAGGTTGTTGTGCATGTAGTGACAATGTATATGAGTGAATCGAGTGACAATGTAGTGAGAAATGTATGTAAATACGAGTGAATGTACAATAGTGGAGTCAAAAAATTTGTACCATTTGGAATGTTGAAATAAAATATTTATTTAAATAAAGTACTATGTGATAATAATATTTATTATAACATTATGAAATCTTTGATTAATAACAGTTGAGGTGTAATTACTTTGCAGTTCTAAAACAAATTTTAACAATTGCTAGAAACAGTTGTAAAAAAAGGTTGACTTTATTACGATTGCCAGCTGTACTAGACATATTACAACTGTTTTTGGCAGTTGTGAAAGGTTATTTTTTTCATTGTTGTGGTGCATCTGGCAACATCTGTACTGATGTTACCATAGGGTAGCAAAGGTGTTTCCATTGACTCAAAGACAACGCGGAAAAAGGCAACCCCAAAAAAGTGTTGCCACAGATCATTTTTTGCTTATAGCAACACTTTTTGGCACTTCCTGCATCACTTCTCCGGTGTTGCAGTATGCAATCTATGGCGCAGTGAATGGAGTGGATCGGGCATGAAAATGGTGATGCATGGGTCATTTTTCTATAAATCATGCAATACTGGGATGGATTAGAATTTCTTGGATCGACATGGTTTACAAACGCTGTAGAAAGTAATGGATCGGGCAACATTTCAAGGGATGGATTGGGCAAGGTCAGCACAGTGGGAAACCACTGATCGGGCAAGGGGACGCATGGGGATCGAGTGTGCACGAATGGATTGAATTATTTAGGTTCAACAGCGTTTAGCAAACACTGTGGAAAAGCGATGGATCGGGCAAGTTTTTGCCGCTGGATCGGACACGTGTGCAGGCCAGGGATCGGGCTCAAGAACGTGGATCGGGCAAGTCTTTTTGGCTATGGATTGGGCAGGTTTTTCTACAGCGTTTCAGAAACGCTATGGAAAGGTGTGGATCGGGCAAGCTCTAGAATATGGACCAGGCAAGAAAAATGGATGGATTCATCGAGTTCTGGAGGAGGAATTGATGGATCAGGCAAGCCAATCCATGATGGATCAGGCAGAAGATATGACATCGTTTCATAAACTCTGCGAATGAAAATTTAAACCTGTGGTATGTTTTTCATAGCAAAAAGGCTAAAACGCTATGAATCGAATATCGACCAAACGACGTATGATGGTCGTGGCTTCGACTTGAGTTCAAGGAGGGATGTTCGAAGTGTCGTAAAGAGTTCGTTGATTGATGAAATGCAACGAATGTGGGAACGACTCAAGGATGTTTGAGTTCGTGGATAATGGCTGCTCAATGATGTTCAAGATTAAGCATAGTCACCGATGATGATGACTAGATTTATTGAAGGCTGAGGAATTACCGTTTTCGTTGGTTCTAGCAGACTCAAAGCAGAGGTATAATAGGGACACCTAAAAGACTGGTTGAATGGTCGAGTACCCTGGGTAAAAACTTGATGGACCTAGATACGTAGCGATGAAAGGCATATGTAGTTTTGCTAGAACCGAGGTTACCATTAACCCTTGACGGACGAGATGATGTTGAGTTGGTCATACGATTAACGATGGTTTCAAAGCAGGATAGGTGGTGATAGGCAGAGTCATGGATGATGATTGCTTTTATCGTCTTGTGTGGATTATTCAACATCGAAGAGACATCTCTTGGGTGCTTGTCTAATGTTGGTTTAGGCCTTCGAGGCTTGTACTTAGGGGATGTTGATCTCGATTAGGATGGTCTACGCTAGATAACTAGTTGCTATGTCTGTTATGTTTTCTATTTTGATTGTTGTAAAGGCTATCACCGTCAGATGTGGGGAAGACGAGTTTGAGTTTCTTCTCTATAGAATGTTGGTAGATTAGATGATTGGTCTACTTATTTCTCATATACTTTATTGATGATGTTAGATAGTTGTTTTATCGCTCATTAAGACTGTTGTCTGACTCAAGGTTTTATGTTTCCTCTTATTACCTTGGGATGTTCATCCAATATATTGTGGATGGGCAGACTAAGTAGCAGGTAGCAAATCTTAATGAGGACGATGCCACAGATCGATGACGAGCTGGAGGCTTACGTATTACTTTCTACTATACATAATAGTTGTTTCCGCTGTTATGTTGTAGGATTTTCTGAGTGACCTGTAGTGAGGCAATTTGTACAAAAATTGATTTTGTATCCAGTTTGGTGTATGGATCTTTCTAGTTGGTATGAAAGTTTAAGTTTATGCTCAATTATGTTTCACTATTAATGCTTGTTACGTATGTTCTATTATACTTTATCTCTGTGCTGTGAGTTATATGACAGGTTCCGATTGTGTTTATCTTACTCTTATGATCGTTCATAACTGCCTAGCATACCTTTCAGCACATTATTCCTCTTGTTAAGTGCAGAAGTTATGGGAAGTCGTCACAATGTATGTTTGTATAAAGATTTAAAAAGTAAGTAATGGACTATGTATGGTAAATGCATACATGGAAAAGTGTCAAACAACCACTAATAAGTTTTGTAAGCATTAGAGATAGACTAGATAGCTCCATGTATGTGTAAGACAAAATGACACTATCCCATGAATATTGGCTATACGCATCTAAATTAGCAAGATATAGAAGTCATTTCAAGTCAATAGAAGTCATATAGTGATCACACATTAAGCGCGTGCAGGATTATTGCTCTAATACGCTGCTGGATCTGAACATCTGTGGCATTTAAAGGTAAATCATGAGCTAAAACTTATATATACCTTTTTACCTTAACCATGTCGTTACCCCTTATTTGTTCGAGAGGAGGATTAACACCCAACAAATTCATACATAGCTGCATATAGTCGTGACGCTCCTCGTCATCAACGATGGATTACCTTATATACGCAATCCTAAAAGAACTACAACATCACAAAGAGTAATAGTGATTTCTCCAATAAGTAAATGGAAAGTAGACGTCTCGTCTACATCTATCAACAAGAGCAGTAATGAGACGGTGATCTAGTTATAGACGACCAAACTTCATCAAAGTACTGACCCAGCTCGCTCAATTTTTTGCAACACTCTAGGATGCTCCGATGTAACTTTCTTAAGCGAAATAGTGTGATCAATTGTGAAGCCCGCTTCCCCACTCTATTTAAAAGTAAATGCAAGTACATTATTGTGTATGTATGTATGTATGTATGTATATATATATACACGCTATTTTAGAAAACAAACAACATGCTATGATTTAGATGGGAATTACCCTTACAGTAGCATCACTTGAAGTTCGACGACGCAATTGAAAATACAACACACTCAGACTAGGTTCCATTTAAATATACTCTACGAAGACAACACATTAACGAATTACACAAAACTTGTAAAACCTAGGTAAATGCAACTTTGATCATTCATTGCCAGTTTTTTCTCAATCGGGTGCATGAATCTAAGTAAACATGTCCACTTTACTCTACTATATCATACATTGAATAAACCTAGCTTGAATTCGTTAACAATACACTATTTTTGGGTGATTTAGTGTTTAAAGGAAATTTATTTTTTTTTGTGAGGAAAGGGGATGTTTTTGTAATGAGGAGAGAAATGATGCTTTCTGTTTTTGTTACAAACAGGAACGTCAAGCGATTTTTCAAAAGTCGCATGCTGCCGATTTGATTTTAGAAAAATTGTGCATTAACGACTTTCGAAAAATCACCCAGCTCAAGCCTGTAGCAAAAGAAAGCACCTTTCCCCATCCATACCCTCCATCACCACAAAACTCTTCAAAAATTATATAATGCAAATAAATGTGCAACATTTACAATATAACACAACATTACATTACAAACTGAAATATAACATAATCTTTGATCATATAACATTACAAATGACCAGATATGCGCATTGTCTCTGTTATAACAAGCGATTACACAAAAACCATCTACTATGAGTTAATATATCACATACACTAACATAAACAGAAAACTAAACGAGAATACATAAAGACGCACAAATACATGATCATCAAGACCACGTGCTTGCTTTAGCTATCATCTACCAATGTCTTCTAACACAACCTTATTCAAACTTCTTATTTCAGTTTGTTTCTCAAGAGCATACTGAAGATCGTGAGCACACATTAGCGGATCAATTCATTTCATAAAATTAAAGCAATGTACTTCATTGGGATTCATTATATGATCTTCAAATGAAACGCAACCATAAAATCTACATCCAACACTTTTTCCCGTCTGGGCAATAACAATACGCATTTTGCTCCACAACGACGAAAAGAATACGCACCCGACAGTAATGTAAGACCAATAGGATGTAGCGACACTAGTATTTTCCCATCAAAGAAAATTCGTTTGCCAGGTCTTTGATTTGCCAGCTCTAGTATATTCCCATCAAAGCAAATTCGCTTGCTCGATCTTTGGTCCCAACAACTGCGCGTAAATGATCACTCAACGATGATGTTTCGGAGTGCACCTTCCGAGGGATTTGATCAAACCAAGTTTTCGAAACAAACTAAATGTCAAAATCGTTGTTTTGCACTATAGCCCTTTGCGCATCATATTCTCCATAACAATTGTCCATCATCGTCAAGCTCCCAATTATCTATGTCTGGTACAATAAAAATACATCAATAATTTGCACACCATAGACTAAAACATTAATAATTGCAAAAACTTTGTAAATACCTTCAAATAATCAAATTACCTTATGATAAAGGAATGACTAGTAGAATTAAGACTATGATTGTTTCTAATCGAGGAAGTGGCTTATTTGGAGAGGAAACGGAGAAAATAAAGAGCCCGATGCAAGCTTTGGTAAAGTAAAAAAAATGAAGGAGGATAGGAGATAAATTTGTTTAATGCTACAGGAAAATCAGGGTGACTTTTGAAAAGTCGCGTGATGGCGATTATTGAAAAACCGCAAATCAGCGACTCTAGAAAAATCGACCGTCCAAACTGAGCAAAAACAAGTCTATTTTGGTAATCACTTTAAAAACTGGCCTAAATATGTTATAGTGTCTAATAATCAGCCTAAATGAGCAAATTTTCTTTATAATAAATGAATCTAGAGTTTGCGTAGTAACTTTACTTGTTTTGTAAGATCGAAAACTCAAATATCAATCACAAATTCCTCTCCTTCTCCCTCCCTGCTTTCTTACAGTCATATCCATTTGTAAAAGTACAATTTTGTTGCTTCTTCAAACAGAGCTGAAAGTAGACAATTTTGAAAATTAGCGGTAGAGATCTAACACTAGTACACTATATTCATATCAACTCAACTTAAGTTAATTTGTCTATGGTACATGTTTCTCTAATGGCTTAAAAGTAACCCATTCTCAAAACCATACTTGTTTCTCTAATGGCTTAAAATTTAACGAATATTCTATTATAATAACCTAAAAGAATAAAGAATTATTATACCTAGACTATCTATTGTAAAATTAAACCTCTGATATAGGTTTTTATGCATAATCGTAAGAGCAACTCCAACAATGGATAATTCAGCTCCTGACTTCTGAACGGGGAGACTTTACGCAACCAATAAGCCATTTTCTCGTGAATATTCAGAGGAAAATTCAAAGGCCAATTTAGTATTCTAAATTGGTCTGGACGCTGATTTAATTAGCATTCAAAACTCGGTCGCTGATTTAATAAGCGCCCTACAGAGGGCGCTGGTTTAATGAGCATGCTCTACCACTTCTTACTCTTACAACTCCAACGGCTAGAAAACGATTATCACACACCGTCCCAATGGCTATAAAACGGTTATCTTTCCCTATCCCAATGGCTATAAAATGGTCATATTCACCCCCCCCCCCTCCAATGATTATAAAACGAACATACTATACTCCAATGCCTATGAAACGGTAATATTCTTGCAACAACGACTAAATTTTTAACCATAAATTACCAACTTTCTCACATACAAAATCACAGCATGACTTCTCTTCCTTTCCATCTACTCAAAGCAACAAAAACTGAACGATGTGTTCACATTTTAGAGAATTTGCACATCCGACGATGTCTGCAAGCCATGTTTACGAAGACAACACCAAGAACTACCAAGGTACTCTGAGCAAAAATTAATTGTTCGAGGGACAAGCAAAGAGGACTACGAGTTATGCAACATCTACCACAACTTTTCACAGGATTCGATTACAGACCACAACCATCGGGTGATAAGTTCTTAAAAAAACAAAGAATACCTTCAACCACAAGCATCCTGAGAGAATATTAACGTTATTGGCGATTCAAGGTCGATTCGGCAAAATAAATCGTCATTTTACGAATCACAAGTTTATAACATAAGAAAGCTAATCATAGCGGAATGGGAGGCAAGGACCATTTGGTATGTATTTATTAATATACTTGTTAATGAGTTAATTATAGTTATTTACGAATTGATTAACTTTTTTTTAGACATGATTGGCAAACGAGAAGTTTAAGAAGCAATTCACAAGGGAAAGTAAGACTAAAAGACCACATTAATAATAGTTCTCGAATTACTAGAAGTTGCTTACCAGTCACCAAAGTGATGATTCTGCTAAGAGCCTACATGATATTCAAACTTCCTCAAAGGGAAAGAATAAAGTTTCAAAATCAACTTATTCATCTACGTCATCAGGAAGAGATTCTAAATTTGAGGAAGAAAACCAAGTTGATGATTATAGTCAAAGACAAGACGAAAATTATAAACCAATGGGCGTCAAAGCTGCAAAAAGGTAGAAAAATGTCAATGTTGTCATTGATGCAAAACTCTGTTGGAGAATAGAGTTTTGATGACAACAACCTTATTTCAATTATCATTGATTATAAAATATGCTAACACTTTTTGTATAGTGTGTGTGTGTGTGTGTATATATATATATATGCAGAAATTATATACAGGAAATATTACTGAAGACTGTACAGTTATAAAGATAATAAGAGATTCAAAGATCAGAGAAATTTCAAGACTCATGAGTAATCAAGATTTCAAGAGTTCAAGAGTTCATGATTAATATAGTTATAGAGTCTAGATTTTGTAAGACTCTAAATAGCACTCCAGGCTCAAATTCAAATTCAAATTTTCAAATTCTGATTTTTAATTTTATCCTCAATCCTCTCTATTTTTGTTTTTCTATCCTCTCTATTTTGTTTTTCTATTTGTTTCTCTTTTTATTCTTCTTTGTATTTCAAACTTAAATTTTTATACATTATATTTATACTTTATATGGTTTAAAACCTTATAATTTTATAAATATATTTATACACCTAAAATTTATGTTTTCATATGTTTTTCTATCATATAATATTAATTTACAACACTAGAATTTTACTCAAAAATTTCCAGAATTATTTTTATATCAAAACATTTGAAAAATGCTTTGAAAAATCAAAAATACACATGAGTATGTCGACATAGCAAAAACTCAATGTCGACATATAACTATCATTTTTTCCAATTTCGAAAGGAAGTGTCTTTTCACTATTTGAAACGCTTTAGAACGGTTGCAACCTTTCATACTCTATAAAAAGAGGTTAAAACCGAATTTTTTATCATCTCTTCTTCTCTAACTTCATCCTCTTTCACTCCACCATTATTCTTAATCATTTTTATGATTCTTACACTTATACTCTGCCGAATTCAATTCTGTTTTGATCAAACTTATTCTCTCTACACTCTCTACTCTCTGAATCAAGTGCTATTGAAGAGTTATAGGGTTGTTTTGTAATTGTTTGGGTTGAATAAACCTTGTTTGTAAGTCAAAGAGGAATCGGTGTATTCTTGTAGCCGTCAAATCAAGGAATAGGAGTCGGTGTCTCCTTGTTGAGCCGTGAAATCAAGGAGGGTGTATTTGACTATTGGAAATAGTAATAAAACTCTGCATAATCCAGCGTTATGCGGGACTGGACGTAGGAGTAATCTGAACCAGTATAAAATCCGGTGTATTCTTTTCTTTTCTGCATTTTTATTTCTGTTTATTTTGCATTTGTGTTTGAATCTGTGTCTGTGATTGTGTTTGTGGTGTTTGATTCATTCCATAATTCTCCTTAGTTTTAAGATTTGTTTAAATTCTTACAAACACTATTCATCCCCCTAGTGTTTGCTTTGCCTTAACAATCCATTCTGCAGTCCCTAACAAACTCAACGCTACACATGAGATCCTTGAACATAGACATCAAGACAGAACTATGCGAGCTCAGAAGAAATTAGAAGTAATGAAAATGTTTGTTGATATTGAGCAGCAGAAATTGCTAATTGAAGCGTGGTTGTTGATCAACAAAGACAAGCTATAGAACATCAAAGACAGGCTATGGAACAACAAAGACAGGAGCAAGAAATAGTTGACAAAGATTTGACTAAAATGGATGACTTTCAGAAGGAGTATTGGATGAGGATCAAAGAGGGAATTCTTATGGAAAAGTTTCCTCAAATCTAGTTAGTTTTATTATTTTCGTTGAGTAGTTGATTTATTTCCATTGTAGTTACTGCATAATTATCATCGTAATGTATGTTTAAATTATTTACCTAATTATGCCATTAAATGTTAATTTTCGCTTCATTAATACTAGTTGTTTATCAATAAAAATAACATGTTGAAGAAAATTGGGTTCTCTCTTTATAAAGTACTACATCATAAATTTAACCCAATTTCATACAACCATAAATAAACATATAGCCATTGAAACTAAGATTTTCCATAGTGGTTCCATATATGGTTTATAAGATCTTTCTTTAACTTATTGTGTAGTTGTGTGTCTCTGAACAAAGCTGGTGGCCCAGATGAATGTTGACTGCATCTTCTATTATATAGGTATGGTGTCGGAATACATCCGGTGGTTGTGAAGCACCTTCATATTCATAATATCGTTGTTCTTCATACATATCTCTTTCACCTTCAATGATCATGTTGTGTAGAATAATGCAGGAAAACATGATTGTAGACACTATTTCGCTAGACCATACACGACAAGGATTGTTGATTATTGCAAATCTAGACTGTAGAACGCCAAAAGCTCTTCTTACGTATTTTCTTTGTCCCTCCTACATCGCAACAAATTTCTCTTGTTTCGGTGTTATGCGATTTGGACATGTTTTAACATGGTGCTCCATTTCAGATAAATGTCATCACCTATGTAATGACCATGATTATAAGTATTTTGCCCAAAATAAATGTTACTGGAGATACCTTACCTTAAGCTAGATCATTAAAAAGATGTGATCTTCCAATAACATTTAAGTCGTTATTAGAAGCAGGCATGCCAAATCCATAAATCATATGAAGCTACAACTTCCAAAATGATGGTCGATCTTCTTTCCTTGTTGTTGTAAGAACCTTGATATGCCTTGGGGCAATTCTTACATTCCCAATGCCTATAATCGAGAATTTACTACATGCTCGACCATCCTTTGCTTTCATGCATTTCTCTGATGCGCACAACATCGACTTCATTCGAGGACCTTAAGTACTCGGTCCTATAGATATCTAGGATATGTTAACAATTTTTTTAAGAGTTTTGAGCGTCATACTCTCTGCAATTCGATATGCATCGTTCAATGCATCTGCAGGGGTGCCATAAGCTAACATTCTCATTGTGGCCATCGTTTCCTGTTCACCTGTAAGCCCCTAAGTTTTTGAAGCATTTGGTTTGTAATTAAGAGTTTTTGTTACTGCTTTGAATACCTTCCAAAATCCTCAGAAATAGTTCTTTTCTCATTCGGTATCTTCCTCGAAACATATCTAGTCCGTAAGTGAAGTTGACGTTAAAGTAATCTTGCATAAGAGATTGATGGTATGCAGCTTGGTTACGATTTTTAAACTTACGACCATGTATCGATCCACTACGCTTTTTGGATGATGAACCATAAGCTTCGTGACATATATCGATAACTTGTTGTATTTCTTTGGCTACCTCCTAAAGGATAGCTTCTTCCTTAGAATCACTGTTAAAATCTTTTATGCACCCGGGAAGCCATGATGAACTTATTTTTATGTTCAATGTTTTTTTATAGGCCATTATTTGCAAGGTTACTAGCTTACATAATAAATAATTTGAAAACATTCGCACATGTTACACAAAAACTTATCATATGGCTTCTGAATGATTGAGAGAACTGACCACATTATCAAATGGAACATGGTATATGTTGGAAACATTTGTAGAAAAGGCTGACAATAAATCGCATGGCTTCTGAATGATCGAGGCAACTCACCGTGTTGTCACATGGCACATGATATAGGTTGGAAACATTAGCAGAGGATACATGACAATATGCAACATAGTTTCTGAATGATTAAGAAAAATCATTACGTTATTACATGTCACTTTGTTATCACAGAGCACATCGTTATGTGTGTAGATGGAGTCAAACCGGCTATATTGTCATGTCAATGTCATGCACTATAGTGTATTGTCATGTCAATGGCTTTCGAATGAGTTAAACAATTCGGGTCGTCCTCTTTTATTAATTTTTAGTTATTAAACTAAATTTAATTATATCTAGTTGTTGCGTAGTGATATTTCGTAATTTTTCAAAAAGAAGTTTAAATTAATATATAATATAAAAAATATGTCGAATCCTTCAAAACAAGAATCTTCAGGACTTATTCGAATATATCTTTCAAATGAATGACACAATTCTTGATTTAGTCTTGTACATTTTGAAATATGTCTAAATTAATTTTTCAAAAAAAATATGTTTGGTTAGTTTGCAAACCATATCTAAATACTTAACTAAATCGGATATTTTAAATTATGTAGTTTGAAGTTTCATCAATATTCGAAGTTAAACATTTAACCGACTACAGTGTCATGTCAATGTCATTCACTGTAACCACGACATATTGTCTCTCAATGATGTAATACTAGTTGATGTTGACAACACCAGATACTCAATTGAGATTCTATGTTATATAATTTATATTGGCTTCCGATTGAGTTAAACAATTAGGGTCATCCTCTTTTTATTCATTTTTAACGATTAAACTAAATTTAATTAAATCAAACTCATCAGGTAGTGGTAGTTCGTAATTTTTTGAACGAAGTTCAAATTAATATATAAAATCAAAAATATGTCGAAATCCTTCCAAACAAGAATCTTCACTACTTACTCGAATATAGTTCTCAAATGAATGTCACAATTATTGTTTTGGTCTTATACATTATGAGATATGTCTAAATTAAATTTTCAAAAAAAATTGTGGTTAGTTAGTTTTTTAGCCATACCAAAATACTTGATTAAACCGGCTACAGTACTCTGTCAGTATCGTTTATTGTAACCACAATATATTGTCTCCTAATGATGTAAAACTCGTTGATGTTGACAACACTAGGTACTCAATCGAGATTCTATGCTATATAATTCATAATGGCTTCCGAATGAATTAAGCAGTTCGGATCGTCCTCTTTTTTCCATTTTTAATAGTTAAACTAAATGTAATTATATCAAGCTCGTCGTATAGTGGTAGTTCGTAATTTTTTGAAATGAAGTTTAAATTAATAAATAAAATCGAAAATATGATGGAATCCTTCTGCACAAGAATCTACGAGATTTATTCGAATATAGCTTTCAAATGAATGTCACAATTCTTGATTTAGTCTTATACATTTTCAGATATGTCTAAATTAAATTTTCAAAAAAATCATGATTAGTTAGTTAATTAACCATACCTAAATACTTGACAAAACCGACTATAGTGTCCCGTCAATGTCATTCATTATAACCACGATATATTGTCTACGAATGATGTAATACTTCTTGATGTTGACAGCACTAGGTACTCAATCGAGGTTCTATGTTATATAATTCATAATAGCTTTCGAATGAGTTAAACAATTCGGGTCATCCTCTGCTGAGTTAAGCAAAAAACCATGTTAGATAATTAAAATTAACCTCAAAATACTTTCATAACAGTCGTTATACGAAGCGATAACATAAATATACTACATAAAAAAGTCGAGCATTTTCAACTGATAAATATAAAAGATCTACAAAATACAACAAGCATACAGTTGTAGTAATGCTTATTCAAATCCATATCACATAAACCAACTATAGCGAAGTTCATATGCTTCATGACCGACAAATTCCATTTCGTATTTTGATAGATAATGCAAATTAAATGTAGAACGATTTGATTGAAAAACGTCTTCTTCTTCAAGAATCTCGATAATCTCTTGATATCGATTACAAGCTTCCGCAAAACCACCATATGATTTATGGATTTCTAAATACGACTGCCTAGCGGGGCAGTCAAGATGGTTATTATAACCTTCTTTCACCATGTTCCATAACATTGCATGGCTAAGACCCTAACTGTACACCGCATAATATCATGCATGCGATCAACTTCAAAATATGCTTTCACGAGAATAAGTAACTCCAAAAAAGACAAATTAATGACGGACATTTTTATTCAGTAGGTTATGTTTAAATTTAGAGAAGAAAATGAACATTTATAAGCAGTAGGAATACTAAGTTTAAAAAGTCTCAACTGTAAGACATGGTATTGCTAGTTGCACTCATTGTCCAGTCGCATTCAGTGATAGGACAAATAGTGTAGTCACGTTATGTAAAGAAAGTGGGTACAACATCTGGTCGCATTCATTGTCAAGACAAAGATTGTAGCCACGTTTCGTAAAGAAATTGGCTACAATGGCTAGCCGCATTCAGCGTCAAGACAAAGAGTGCAGCCACGTTATGTAAAAAAGTGGCTATAGTTTCTAGTCACATTTAGTGATTGTATTTACATTGCACGGTTTTCTTAGCAGTTGGCAGCATTCACTCACTTTTAAATGAATCGTTAAGAGTTCATTATTTAGTCATTACAAATAACAGCGACTGTAAGATAAATTGATAAGTAAATTTAACTCAGGTCATAAAAATGCCAAATGAATATCCATATTCATACAATCACACGACATTCTGTCTAAATCATCAAATCCTAATTCATCTTCACCTAGAGAACCGACTTCATGGTACATTGAAATGGAAGAGAGACACTATGAGGATTTGCGATAAAGAGAGCTTGAATAATGGACTTCGCAGCGAATGACGAATGTTTCCCTCGATTAGGTATTTAATCAAATTTGGTTAAACACGTGATCAGGTAGTCGTTATCGATTACTATGAAGCGGTCGATATCGACTACCAATTTTTATTAACCATTTTAGTCAATTTGGCATGGACGATGGTGGGATTTCGAGGAGTAGAATATGATGGTTCGTTCGATAGCGATTTCGATATGATAGCTCTTTGATCAATGGTTTCGTCTTGAGGCGAGGATGTGGTGCTTCTATGGTGAGTTGACATTCGACGGGGACAATTACAGAATGGGGAACAAGGCTGCTGCAATGGATTTTTTTCTCCGAAATGCAGAAAAGATATTAAAATCGTATTGATGTAACTGTCATTTGAGGATGGGATGATACGTAGTTGTTATGACTCGAAAGGCAGTCGATGAGGTCTCACGTCAGTGCAGTTTGCTGGGAATATCCCACTTGTCAATCGACTTCAGCGGGGAGTATTATTGACAATCTAGAGATGGATCCTGCTGCGGAGAACGTGTGAAAAGGAGTTATCGATATTCACGATTTTGATACACCTTTGAGAGAGATGGCATGTAGACGAATCAAAACCAGGGCGGTGTGGACTGATTGGCTCGGACCATAGAGCCAGGGCAGTGTAGACTGATTGGCTCGGACCATAGAGCCAGGGCAGTGTAGACTAGGCAGGGTTCGACTATCGATAGGGCAGTTGGTCATAGCAATAGTTAACCGAAGACCAGGATAGTTGGACCCACCATGTCCCCGATGCATTTGGTGACCAAAGAATCGAGTATCGTATAATTTACGCACTAAGTGAGTGAATGTGAGGATGGATGGTATATGCTATATTTGTTTAATTATTTATCACTTTAGGGGCGTCATGCGATGAGGATATTAATTATTTAGATATCTAGACATTCCTAGTATTCTGATGTAGAATACACCCATGATGATTATCATAGAGTAGTATATATTAATATATGCTAACTCTACAAATGCAGGGGTAGGACAGGTATGATTCTCCATACCCTCCATGATGATTATCATATAGTAGTATATATTAATATATGCTAACTCTACAAATGCAAGGGTAGGACAGGTATGATTCTCCATATCCTCCATGCCATATATACTATTACGACTTTTACACTATTTTGAGATTTATTATCGCTCAAACTAGACTACTGTCTGACCCAAGGTTTTATTTCCCTCTTGTTACCTTGGGTGCTCATCGACAATGTTGATGGGCAGACCAGGTGACAGGTATCGATATTATTCGGAGCCGCGCAAGTGGATTAGCAAGAGGCTACGTTACCTATTTATACTTGTATCCTTATTGTTTATTTTGTTGTATGACACTGTGGAGTCTTGACAGAGTTATGTATTATGTTAGAGACAGTGTATCAATTGAGTTTATTTATCTTTTGTAAAAAATCTGTTACTATTCTGTATAACTGTATGAGCCTGTGTACTCTGATTATCTAGTTTATATTGTTATTACTCTCGCCTGTTTTATATCTATGATTTGATTATTATATGTCGTCTGATGCGCTGTGAGATATATGATAGGTTATGTGATTGTGTTTATACTCTGCATCCCTTTCTTTCTCCTCTTCTATTCCTTTTTTTTCTTTCTCCTTCCTCTTCTTTTCTAATATTTCTTTCCCTTGACAATCGCTTTACATCGATTGGATGCTTGCACAACGCATATTTTTGGTTATGAGCACCGATGGTGTAAGGCGGGTCGTTACAATCAGCATCACGAAAATCTTGTTACCGTACAGTCTTGAATATCAACACCTATTATAAAGCATGTACTATATACTATATAATCATTAGTAACAATTGTTAATATAATCATAAATAACTATAAATATATTTTATACCAATACCTGTTGTACCTATTGTTGTTATCATTGAAACATTCTTGCACTAATAATCTCCCACTTTTTAGTGATAACACCCCTTGTATAAAATAGATTTCCTAACTCTCCCTTACCATATTTTATTTCTCCCTCTTTGTCATCCATCAAAAACTAAAATAAATACGAGTATTACTATCTCTAAGAACCAATTCCGTCAATAACTCCACTTAACTGGTTATAATTCAAGTAATCCAATTTAATACCAATCCAAATATATACCCAAACCAATCATTTGTACAAATCCATAATATATACAAATAATTCAAACCAAACCATATATATAAACTCAAGTGTTTCAAACAATGTACAAACCAATTCAAATTCTATTCTAATCCTCATACATCAACTGACTCTAAACTAACACATATTGATTTACTTATAATATGAGACATGTGGATAGGGCGATAAGGATAATGTAGGTAGAAATTACCCTTTTGTTTGATAAGGTTTCCATCCTCATCGAAACAAACTTCTCCAACACATTATATTTCGTTTTCTTCTTCTATTTCTTTTTTCCCTTCCTCTTCTTCCTTTACTTCCTCTTCTTCCTCAAGGTTTCCATCCTTATCGTACAAACTTCTCCAACACATTCCACTTCGTTTTCTTCTTCCTCTTCCTCTTCCTCTTCCTCTTCTTCCTTCTCCTCTTCACTTTCATTTGTAAGATTATGAAGGTCCATACCAATTTTCTTCTTCAATCATAATTGGATTGTTTGAATTATCTAGAAAATCTTTCAATAGATTATGAAGTATCATGCCATGTCGTTGTTGCTCCTTTGCCAATCGAACTTGTTGCACTTGAATTTCAATCATAAGTTGTAAGAGACTTTCAGATTTTCCTCAATTTTGATGACTTCAGTGAGGATTGTTTTGAAAAGGGCCTTGGATAAGGTTTTTGAACGAAAATCGAGAAGTATTTGGATTATTTAAAGGGGATGCCATGGCTTAGATAGTTTTCAGAATTAAAACATAGAAAAATGATGAATTTTAAAAAAGAAAACTGTTTGAATTTAATTTATATAGGTTTAAAAACTGATTTTGGATGGAAAATTTAAAAATAAAAAAGAACGTTATATATCAACATACATAAACTCATTGCCTCGACATACATGTGTTTATTTTAGGATTTTGAGATTTGGTAAATTTCAGATAATGAACACATGCTCAAATCTCATCGTAACATAGTAAATGCTTGCTGATTCAAGAGTTTTGTTAATATACCAGCTATTTGATTTTCTGTATTAATATATTCTAATGTTATTATATCTTTATTTATATTATCTCTTAGAAAATGATGTCTAACATCAATGTGTTTGGTTCTAGCATCATGAATTGAATTTTTAGATAAGTTTATCGCACTCATACTATCGTAGTATATGGGTGATTTAGTGAAGTTTATTCTAAAATCTGTTTGCATATAAATTATTTGGGTACATGTTAAAGTTGCCGAAATATATTTTGCTTTTGTAGTTGATAATGATACTGTAAATTTCTTTTTATTAAACCAAGATACTAATAAATGTCCTAAAAAGTAATAATTTCTACTAGTACTTTTCTTATCCGATCTACATCGAGCATAATCCGCATCACTATATGGTATTAATTCAAATGTATCGTTTTTAGGATAAAATAATCCATAATCTAACGTATTTTTCGTGTATCGTAATATTTGTTTTACGAATTTTAAATGAGTTTCCTTAGATTGTGATTGACATCTTGCACAGAGGTAGACACTATGTATCTGGTCTACTAGTCGTTACGTAAAGTAAAGATTCTAAGACTCCTCCATAAATTTCTGATCAAAGTTTATATAATTGTTTTCTTTAAGTCCTCGTTAATTGTAATTGGTGTTGGTTTTCCACCTATATTCGCCATTTCATTTTTTTTTTTAACTAAATCTCTAGCGCATTTTTCTTGATATATAAATGTTCCATTTTCTGATTGTTTTATTTGAAAACCTAGAAAATAGTTTAACTCTCCCATATGACTCATTTCAAATTCTTTGGTCATTATTTCGGAAAATTACTCTTTATTTAATTCTTCATTTGTTGATCCAAATATAATATTATCCACGTATATTTGTATAAGTCGAATATCTTTATTAGTTTTTTTTTAATAAACAATATACTATCGGCTTTACTAATTTCAAATTAGATTAAAGTAAATACAATTTGAGCCAATCACACCATGCTTTAGGAGCCTATTTAAGACCATATAATACTTTCTTAGGTTTGTAAACATGATTGGGTAAGTTATTATCTTCAAAAAGTAGGGGTTGTTCTACATAAACATCTTCTCTATAAAACCATTTAGAAAAGCATTTTAACATCCATTTGATATAGTTTAGAATTGTTATGATTGGCAAAAGCGAGTAAAAAAATTACTGCTTTAAGTCTAGCTACAGGTGCAAATGTTTCATCGTAATATATTCCTTCCTGACAATAACCTTGTGTGACTAATCGTGCTTTATTTCGTACTACTTCTTGTTCGTTCATCTTGTTTTTATATACCCATTTTGTTCCAATTATAGATTTATTTTGTGGTCTTGGAAGAAGTTCCCATAGGTCGTTTCTACTAAATTGAATTAATTCCGTTTGCATAACTAAAATCCAAGAATCATCTTTATAGATTTTTGGGTTCAACTGTAGAAATAAACGCAACATTACTTATTTTTCTTAACTTATTTTTTGTTTTTACTACTGATTCAGTATTTTATAAAATATTTTCTATTGGATGATCTCGTAGAATTCTTGTTCTTTTATTAGGTTGAAAATCCTCATGATTACTACTTTTATTATCATTATCTAAGGATTCTTCTATAATACTTTTTTCTACGCCAAAATTTATATTGATATCATCATTATTATTTATAGTTTTAAGATTTTCATCACATGAGGCATGTAGAGTTTCATCAATTGTTTTACTTTAGTTCTAGTATGGTAAACTCTGTGTGCTTTTTTCGATTTGAATATGCAATAAAAATTCCTTTATCAGATTTCGAATCAAATTTATCTAAATTATCTTTAGTATTTAAAATATAGCATTTACTTCCAAAAACTTTAAAATACGATATTTTAGGATTTTTATTATATAGTAATTCATATGATCCGGGAAAAGATCGCAATATCGTATTCGTTTAGAAGAACAACAGAAATTGCGTTTTCATTATGGTCTGACAGAATGACAATTACTTAGATATGTACATATCGCTAGCCAATTAAGAATTCTCAGATGATGTACTAGGTTTGTTGGTCAATGATCTAATTAATATTCCATTTAAAATATAACATACTGTAGCAACTACTTTAGCCCAAAAATTCTTTAGTAATATACTATTGTTTAATATCGTCCTACCACATTCTTGAATAGTCCTATTTTTACGTTCAACTGCTCCATTTTGTTGAGATGTTCTAGGAAAGAAAAATTATGAGTTATTCATTTCTTATAACAAAAAAATCTCAAAATTCTTTTTTTTTCTAGTTCTCTGGGATCACTCCGTATAGTTTTAATTTTAATAGAAAGTTGATATTAGATTCTTTTAGCAAAAATTTTAAATTAATCATAAAAATCGCTTTTATTCTTCAGAAAAATCATATATTATAACAAATACATATCTATTATGACTTAGAGATTGAATTTGCGAAGGATCGGAAAGATCAGGATGTAAAATTTCTAAAGGTTGCGAAGTTAAAACCGTATATTTTTTTTAAAGGAATTATTTCTAATTGGTAAGCATCAAATAGATTTTCTATCATAAAATTTAATTTTGGGAGATCTCTAACTAGATTATTTTTAGGTATCTTTGACAAGAGTCTAAAATTTACATGAAAT
The DNA here is from genome assembly GCA_030737875.1 of Allium sativum. NCBI lineage: Eukaryota > Viridiplantae > Streptophyta > Magnoliopsida > Asparagales > Amaryllidaceae > Allium > Allium sativum. Next base: position 117,954,388 of record CM060925.1, read on the forward strand.
TACCTTTTGTGCCAAATCAAAGGGTCACTTGTACCAGCCAAAAGCCATAAATCATGATTTTATATTTTCATACTTAATACATAAATATTTCTTTTTCTAACTCCTTCAAAGATAATGTTAACTCATTATCTTCGATATAACACCTATCATTTTCAAAATTAATTCTACAGCTTTTATCGCATAGTTAAGTAATACTATGCAAATTATGTTTTAAATTCCTAGTTGATAAAACACTAGGAATAGTAGGAGCTTTATAATTACCAATATTGTCGATTCCAATCACGTATCTTTTTGAGTCGTCTCCAATCCTCCATCTTTATAAGTGATATCCCTCAGTGATTATGGACTTGTCATATGCCTCGAGCATCCGCTAACAAGTATCCATTTATTCTTTTTGGTTTGTTGTGCCTTTTCATCACATTTTTTATCATCAATCGCCATGAAGCAAGTTTGTTCCTACAAAAGTATATCTTTCCAATAGATCAAGCAAGATTGTAACAATTATAAACGCAGTTTTACAAAATGCTAACATGATAATTTTATGACAAATTCATGCAAGAATAAAATTAATAACCATTTTTAAAAAAAATCACCTTAAAAACTTTTTCAAAAAAAAAAAAAAAAAAAAATCAAATCAAATTATGAAACTTTTGAAAACCTTGCACTGATACAAATTGTGGGTGCAACGAAAATGGATCTTAAAGCAAACCTAACACTAAAATGGGGTGAATAGTGTTTGTGAAATTTATGTGAATCTCTTCGAATTAGATTATACTTGTATAGATGCAAACAATTACATATTTATTACAAAGGTCATAGAAAATAGAACAAAATCAAAAGCAATAAAAAAACAGTAAAGGAAAGGAAAGAACACATCGGATTTTATATTGATTCGGAGTTACCCTACATCCTCTCGCACCAAAGGCTGTACGGATTTTTATTATTTTCGATATCTTTTACACTCCTTGATTTCAAGACTACAAGGAGACACCATCTAGAATTTCTGCTGCTAGGCACAACAGTCCTGTATTTCCGGGTCAACAAGACACCCAGTTGTTTTATAGGTGTAATCAGACCTAACTTAATTTATGGGCTAAGAAGTTATACCCATTAGAGTATATCTGAGAGGATTTTACAATGCAATACAGACTTCATCTTGAGATCTTAATTACAACAGTCCTACAACTCCGACTTACATTTTGATTTTGAGAGTATTAAGAGAATAATAGAGAATTGAAAACTAAGTGAAATCGCTTGATTCACTTGAGATTTTGGCAGAGTTTGAGTACAGTTTGATTAAGAAATAATGGAGAAGAGAAGAGGGAACAAGATGAAAATATGATTAAATTTTCGTTGAAAATACCGGTTATGTCTATTCGCAAAAGGACATAACTAATAGATACTTCTTCTGAAATTGACTTTTGAAAATTAACAAGCACTATGTATACAACCCTAAAGTGAGCATGTCGACATGGTCATGTATAAATTTTGAACTTTGTTTTGGAAATTGTTTTTAAAAATAAATCAATATTATGAAACCTGAAACTTTTAGAAACAATTATACACAGTAAGCGATAGTTTAAAACATAAAAAAATACTTAAGAAAACTTATTAAGATAGCATTAAACAATTTAAACTTAAATATATACTATATAGTTAAAAACCAATGTATAAAGTAAATTTAAATTCAAAACTAAATACTTAAGATAATAAGAATTAAAATATTAATAATTCAAATAATAAAATGCACAAACTATAAAGTATATATAGTCAAAAATCAAAGTATAATATCAAATATAATTAAAAGTGAAACTAAAAATAGATTTGAAATTAAAAACATATAGTATAAAACTTTAAGTCTTAGAACAAATATTAAATATAATCAAAATTAAAATAGTAAATATATAAATACCAAATAGCAAGTATAAAAATATAAGATCAAGTATAAATTATAATTAAGATAGATTTGAAAAATATCAAATATAAATCTTAACAACAATTATAGAATATATATATATATATATATATATATATATATATATTGAAAATACTTTGAAATCTTTATTTAGAAAACATTTGAAAACTGATTTGAAATTTTATTTGAAAATCATTTGAAAACTTATTTGAAAATAATCTGAAAAGGGATCAGATTGGTGCAACTGAGTTTTAACATATATAACTAAGGCTCTATGTATTTAATATTCTTGAACTCTTGACAACTCATGAGTCTTGATTTACATCTTCAATCTTGATCAACATCACGGACAAATTTGATATTGTACAGCGTTGAATATCAACATCTATTATAGAGCCTATACTATATATAATCATTAATAATAATGGTTAATATAATCGTAAATGACTGTAAATATATTTTATACCAATATCTGGTATATCTGTTATTATCATCAAAACATCCTTGCACTAACAGATAAGACTATGCAATCAATCTTCTCGGGGTATAGCTCATGATCCAAGGCAATAAAGTTCATAAAAAAAAAATAAAAAAAAAAAAAAAAATCACTTAGTATTCATCAAGATGTTAAAGTTAATGAGAATGCTGTTTGAAATTGAAATGAAGAAAAAATCAAAAGAAAAACATGTATGCTTTTGTACAATAACCTCAAGCGGAAGTAGAAGTAATAAAAGAGCTAGTTACGCCTTCTTTACCTCCTCAACAACAATCCTCTTTATCAAAGTCTACATCGAGAAGGGATAGATTGTTTTTTCTGATATATATAAAACTTGCAACTTAGTTATTCTTGAATCGAAAAGCTATGAAGTTGTATCGAAGCAAGAAGTATGGACAAGGTGATAAAAGCGGAGAATGAAATGACTGAGAAGAAAGGCATTAACGATGTAATTGGAAAAATGGATGAATAAAAAAGAGTCTATTGGAATCTACAATGACAATAAATCGACAATAGGAATGATGAAGTATTTAGTTCATCATAGTCGAACAAAACCTATAAACTATCACTTCATCAAAGAAGCGGAAACTGCTAAACAAACTGAACTTAAGTATTGTACGACGAAGGATCAAGTTGCGAATATATTCACAAAAAAAGGCATTACAAAGAGCTAGATTTAAGCAATTGTGAACCATGATTGAAGTTTCCGAAATTTGTGTCAAGGAGGAGTGATACAAACTTCTAAAAATTTAGTAAATATTCTATTACCGCTAGTACCATTACTATATTATTATTATTATTATCATCCATGGTTTTCGCTGTTTATTACTACTAGTATTATTATTATCACTATCCTTAGTTTTTCATTTATTATTATTACTATTATTACCTACTTAATCTTTATTTCTATTTTCACCTTCTTCTTTTCTTTTCTTTTCCTTCTCCTTTTTTTTTTTTTTTTTAATTACTATTATCACCTTTAAATTAACTTTATCCTGTTTTCGGATTTCATCTCTGATCGATACCAACTTGTTTGGATATAATGGCTTAATTGTTAGTGAATATTCTATTAGAGTGGCTGAGAAAAATAAAGGATTGCTTATGTAATAATTAGTTACTAGAATGTTTTATCTAGATTAGTCAATCTAGAATGTTAAATCTAGATTATTTTACCTAGACTATCTACTGCAAAATTAAGCATACAAATATAGACTATGCATAATTGTAAATTGCACTGAAAAATGATAAAAGTTTTACATCTAGAGAAAGGAAAAAACTGCCGATCACGTATTCATCAATCTCTTTTATTCCTACTCTTACTATTTCCCTACTATTCCTAATTTTTTGCTACCAAGACTTAATACTTTATACTCCAACAGGGTAAAAGTGGATAATTTTGGCCACTATATTACTAGTGGCTAGCCAAAACTTACCCTTCAAAATCATTGATTAATCTGATATTCAAAATACTGGATAAAGCCAACAAACCAATCAGATTGCACATTTTGTAGGCTGGCGATTATTGCTGGATATCCATGTTGGATGGGGTAGCAACGAAATGACACAAGCCACATACATAAACTAACCCATACTTGCTAGCCCCTGCTGGTGTGGTGTTGCTCGGAGACAGCAAAATACTTGCTCATCCTTATCAATACTGGATACATACAACGGACGATCAATAAATACATGATAGTGACTTACAGGAAAAAAAAAGCCTTGCCATGATAACGGCTAAGGAACTGAATTTAATTTTCCACACAAAAAACAAACAAATTTAACCCCATATAACAAACAAATCCCGTTCACACTTTATTTGTCTGGACCGGGCTACTAGATAGAGAAGAAATTTTCAAAAAGGACACAATTTGAAACTGACATGCAAAATTGACATATTAACTCAGTTTAAATAAAAATCAGCCAACAGAACAGCATGACGTAGGCTATATGTTGCATCTCTGATAGGTTAGGAGATTGAGTTTGTTCACACTGTTGTGAACAAAACAGCAGCTGTGATTGATGGCTCATTGATTTCCACCAATCACAGTTGCTGTTTTGTTCAGCAGTGTACAAAGTAAGCCTACGTCGGAACACTCTACTAACAATAGGCTTCTTCTTTTTAACAGAAAACACTAAATATGCTGGGGGAATTAGATGAGAAAATGCAAGATGTGAAATTTAGTTTCATGGAGATGTCTATATGAATGTAACCTTACAACACAAGCTTAAAGACAAAACAGACAAACATTAAGGAAAATGTATCAACTTGATAGTCTAATTTCAGCATAGAAGCAAGTGAGGGAAGCAACATACCAGCCACTTTTTTTCTCTAAAATCTTCTAATGTCGGCCCAATACACCCGCATGTACCTGTACAAAAAACAAAAAAAAAAACAAAAAAAAAAAAAAACAAAAAAAAAAAAAAAAAAAAACAACGCGTAACCCAATATATAAAAAACATATTCTCAGAAAACCAACCCAATTAATGTTACTATTCTTATCTTTATATTTATGTCACGTTTGTGAATACGTCCCTTTCATAGCTGTTACCACTAACCCATGTATGCCCTCGTCTCCTTAATCTATATATGCAACCAAATATTTAGCCTCATAAACCAAAAAAAAAAAAGCAAGAGAACATGGATGCATTTCAAGAGTGGCTTGAACCCATCGTTCCAGTGCAATCAATATCAGAGTCTGGTGTATCAGCAATCCCGGAGCGATATATAAAGCCGCAGTTAGACCGACCAAAGTCAACAGACACTGGAATTAGCATGTCTGGAAAAGAGCTGAATATACCGATTATAGACCTAAAAGAGCTGAATGGAGACGTAAACGAATGTAGAGCGGCAATGAAAGCGATATCAGATGCATGCAAAGAGTGGGGTTTCTTTCAAGTGGTGAACCATGGTGTTAATTTGGATTTAATGGCAAAAATGCGGACAGTATGGAGACAATTCTTCCATCTTCCTATGGAAGAAAAACTGAAGCTTAAGAACTCACCAAAAACTTATGAAGGGTATGGAAGCAGGCTAGGAGTCCAGAAAGGTGCTATTCTTGATTGGGGTGATTACTACTTTCTTCATTATCTACCTTTGACAGTAAAAGATCATAACAAATGGCCATCACTCCCAAGTTCTTTGAGGTAAAGTTTAATTCGCGGAATCCTTGCATTATTTGGGCACTTTATTTCTGTAGTGATTTTGATTAACACATGCATTGGTCAAAGCTAAGGTTATGGTTTGGTAATGATCAGGGAAACAACAGACATGTATGGCCAAGAACTAGGAAAACTATGTGGAACCCTCATGAAGGTGATGTCGATAAGCTTAGGATTAGATGTCGAATACTTGCAAAAGGCATTTGGAGGAGAAGATATTGGTGCTTGCATGCGGGTCAACTACTACCCAACATGCCCACAACCGGAACTGACACTTGGTCTCTCAGCTCATTCAGATCCAGGTGGACTCACTATATTACTAGCAGATGATTGTGTCAAAGGTCTTCAAGTACTAAAAGGAAATGCCTGGATTACGGTTCAGCCTGCTCCTAATGCCTTTATTGTCAATATCGGCGACCAAATTCAGGTACTAAGCTTTTTCTATGTGACAAGTGACAACTTATTTGTGTATTACCGTTATTGTCGATTCTCAGTGTTGTGATGTCTAGTTCCATGGAACTAGGAGATTGTGGTGCTCATGAAAGTGGTCCGGTAAATAAACGGGAATAGTTGCTAGGATACTTCACTTCTTAATTACATACTTCACTTCTTCTTGCTCGGATATGGATTCATACAAGTTCAATTTGATTACGTGCTCTAAGCTAAGACTACAAATTCAATCTAGGATTAATATAGTTCACAAGGGAACCCACAGAGATTCAATGACAATTTTGTGCAATGACTCGTTCCCACTTTGTATTGTGATATCCACTAAATAAAATTAGTAATAGAATAGCTAAACCAAAACTTGTGATGTACAAACGTTCAAAGCTAGTAAGGGCCTAACAAAAATTTATCAGGCCGTGTTATATGTTTTTCCATATCTATAACTTGACATTGAAAAAGACGTAATAGGGATGTCTCAGGAATAGTTGCTAGGCAAAATCAATTTGTATTTAATTCAACCGCATGTGCTCCAAATTGCCCTTTCCACATCTACAGGCCAAGATCTTAATTAATTAGCCTCTAAGTCACAAGAGTACAGAGCACATGGTTTGACCCTGTTGTACATATAATGCGGATGTGGTTGACACTAATATTAAAATATAACTTTTATTACGCACATGTTCTTTTATTTCCCTTACGCATTAAACAATAAATCAATCAATCATTTTATCTTAAATTCAAAGGACGCCTGCCATTACATGGATACTTTTTTCCCCCTTTTTTTTTTGGGGGGGGGCTTGGTCTAAAATGTAAATAATGTGGATAGCTAACCTGCATTCTTTCTGGCATTATAGGTACTGAGTAATGCCATATACAAGAGCGTTGAACATCGGGTTATGGTGAATGCATGTGCAGAGCGGTTATCATTTGCCTTTTTCTTTAATCCGAGATCAGACATTCCGTTATGCCCCGCTCGCCAGCTGGTGACTCCAGATCGACCTCAGCTATATCAGCCAATGACATTTAATGAGTATAGGTTGTACATTAGAAAAAATGGTCCAAAGGGAAAAACTCAAGTTGAATCATTAAAAGCTATGTAAATGAGATGAACTAATGTCAACTGGTATGAATCATACTGTACATTTGTGAATATTGTTCCTGGTATTTGCAACACAAATCTAAGTGGAAAAGAAGACAAAAGGCAAGCTTCAAGCTTTAGTAGCGACGTCAACGGATGTTTTCAGATACAGATATTGTTATGTTTTTGTCCGCATTCGAAATTATTTTCAAATATCCGATATTATATAACTGCGTCTGCAGATATGAACGGATATCAGATAATTACCATATCTGCCAACGACCGATAACCAAGAAACATAAATGAAAACTTCTAATTTAACATAAATGTTTTTCAATGCCACTGATTATTGGAGTGTCAAATATAAAACAAATATGATAACATGAAACAGTTTTGGGTAATTAATTTGCAACCACTGCATGTAACATAAACACCTAACATTGTAAAATAATAAGTAAATATTTTTAATTATACTAAACTACACGTAATTTGAATTTTAATCTTAAAAAAATGGGATGGATAATTTTCCAATTCTGATGTCTTCATTTCTGCATCTATATCCCTTTTTTTGAGTACCATATATTTATCTGTTTTATGGATACAGACGCGGATAGATTTAGGATTTTTCAGGCATATATTGACGAGTTTAACTATTTTCTTCAAAAAGATATTAGTTATTGAATTACAAATTTGCAAATAACTTATTCATGGCCCATTTTAAAGCGTTTCTGTCGCAGAGTACAGCTGTGTAAAGCATGATTAGGGATGCATTTCAATTTCTGGCAGGCTTTTACCAGAAAACTGAGGAAAAAGAACACAGAAAATGGTATAAGTTTATAAATAAATCGTGGCTTTGTCCCAGCAAACTAATACCCAACAGCCTAAAAAATCGCATGTTTTCAAAACATATACATGTGTATATACGGAGGGAAATTCTATTGGGACACAAGTTGGTGACACAAACCATGATAGAACAAATCTGAACAGTGATTAAGATATGTTGTGCGCGTTAGATTACGTGCCCCAATAGCTGCCCTTAAGTATAAACGTATACCATCAAAATAACTCAAAATTTAGAAGTGTGAATATTATTGACACTTAAAAGTTCAAACAAAAAACATCGATGTTTCCTTCACCATGCGAAATTGTTAGGCGTTTGAGTTAATTAACTTTTAGTATACTATAGGAGCATGCGTTTTTGTTCGATTGCCTTGCTGTACCAAACAGCGAGAAAATTTCAAATTAGAAGTAGACAATCATGAACTTCGACAGTTAATCAATGATTGCTGAAAAATTATTGTGGTAATGTAATACTTAAACACTTAGTTACCTCGTCGTTATTGCTGTTTTAATAGTCATCATTATAATCATCATCCTTTTTTTTCCTTCCTCAGCACAAACTGGATCGTGTTGATCTGCAAATAAGTCGATACAACGAAATATTGTTTAAGAGAGGCTAACCTTAAGTTTAATAAATAACAGACTGCCCTAAGCTGCTTCCATATTATGATATTGTAGATAAGCATGATTGGCCACCAAATACACACACACAGACGCACGCGAGAGCGTGCACACACACGGACGCGTGTGCACATACACATATATGTATGTATGTATGTGTACATATGGAAAAGGCTATTTGGACACAAAAATAGACACAAATTAAAGGACACACAATCTTAACCGTTAGATCATTTTGTCTTTATATGGAGTAGTGGAATTCATGGGGTGATCCAAAGGTGTAAATTTATTGTATCGCCAATTATGTCAACATCTTGTGTCCAAATAGACTTTCCCTATACATTAGATGTGTGTGTATTATATGTATATATAAGAAATTAAAGTTCGATAAAGTTTAATAGTTCACAGTTTTTAAAGAATTTGCTAGTGAGTTAAGTTTATTGGCAGTTGGTTTTTAGTAGATAAGTGGTAAAATTGTTCTTTATGATGAAATCCAAATAACATGGTATTTCAATAGTTACCGACACAAGGAGCACGAAAGACGTCCTATAGAAAGTGCGTATCTTCCACCGAATAAATCGCTGTGTATGTGTCTGTGTGTGTATGTATGTATGTATCTCTGCGTGTGTATCATAGTGTACAAAAAGACAAAACTTACACATGGATAGGAATGATAAGAAGTTCATCACTTGAACACAAGAACAATATCCCACTATAACTTGCATTTACTTTGTCTGTGACAGGAACATAAGTGATATCACCAAAATTTATTCTAACATGCTAAGTATGGTTGATCCAGTGAACAAAAGAACTTTGTGAGGGCACCTTAGGAAAGAAAGGCTAATTATAATTGTGAAAAAAAATTCCTTTGGACCCTATGTCATGAGAACCTCATGTGCTAAAAAGAAGGTAGTTATGAGAGTACTGACACAATTCATTCAAAACCCAAATATTAAAGATTGTCAGTGTGTCCTAAAAAAGTGAAGGTCTAAAATAATGCGCTGGAGATTTTGGAACGCATGTATGTTATGTGTGCAAGCTTCAGGAAATATAGATCATACTGGCTGGGGTAGGATACTGAAAATCAGAAGGCATCATGCATTTCCTAGGAAGGTCCAATGGTGCTCCGCAGCTCACGAATAGAGGTTGAGTTTCATCGGCTTAAATAAATTCTTCAACGAAGACAAGTAAGATAGTACCATCGTAAGTTAATGAAGCTATCAATCATTAAAAGAAAATAGTGAAGCCTATTAATTAGGCAATCATAAAAATTATTTAAGACACTGATCAACTGGTCATTTCCACAAGCAGTAGATACACTGGATGTTATTTAGCTTGCATTTTATAATAGGAATCATGTGATGATGATCTCCTGCATACACATGTACCGACGCAAAATGACTTTAAAGAATAAGACACTTCGGGAAAATTGCTCCCATACAGAAAATAAATAAAATGATATGCATATTTTGGAATTTTATCTATAGGATAAGTACGATAATAAAAAAACAGATTTATAAAGGCCTAGAAGAGGTTCTACCTACAAATTTATAATTTCAATTTTGTTTACTTTACTGAAAATAACCACAGCATATCATTTGATATTTTTTTGCCTACTACTGCAGGACATTACTAGTAACAGATCGACAAAATCAACCGCTGGTGTGAAAGTGAAACTGTGGGGAAGTAAACTAATAACTATAGATGAAACATAAATTTAGTGGATTTTATTTACAATAATCTGATGATAATTAGGGCTCTCACCTTGTTTACACAATGGAAATTTGATTATATAGTCCGATGATTTTGAACCGCTACCATTAGATGAATCTGTATTTTCTGTTATCGAACAATCATTTGATTGAACATTACCAAGGTTCGAAAACTCGGTTTCGGTCATTTGATAATTTACTAGTTTCGGACGGTTTAGACGGTTCTGTTTCGGTTTCAATCCAAAAATCAAACTTTTATATTTTTATGAAAAAGTAAATGAAAACTGTTGCAAATCCACATAGGAATATAGTCTACAAAAATATAATAATGTAACGTAATATTATTAGTATAATAGTATTACATCTAGAAACTATTTCTTGAAGCTACATATATGGATCATTTTCATATTTTTTCTTCAATATCTTATGTCGCATAATATGGTGAATAAACATATTATATTTGTCTTGAACTCATAAATGTCTCTATCGTATTGTCAAACGGTGATGATTTTGTACTTGTGTTATATACGTAAACTAAATATTTTCATCACTCAAGACGTCACTATAAGCTATAAATCGTTAAGAGACAACAGTGATTTCAGATTTTTCATTTTTATTCTGTTTTTTAGTTTTATATAAATAAAGAAAAACGTAGTCAGTTTGTTTCACGATTTGAAGAAGAAACTATTTGTCTTAAAATGTGCGTTGCTAGATGTGCTAAATTTGAAGTATCATCGCTTTCAATTATTGACCACTGAGCAGGAAAACATGTCTTTACAGCTGTTTATGTTGCAAAACACCTTCGCAGAACAAACACATCAAATTTCATCCTATATCTTTCCACCTGTTGATGTATAAGTTAAATATTTGATGTCTCAAATGTTGAATAGTTTTCACAGCTATTATGATGTTACTTTTACCTCTTTTTTAATTTCAGATTGTATTTCAATATCAGACACCATCCTTTCAAAAACATTGTTAAATCCATTCAGTATTTCTTTCTCGTTTGTTGCATCTCTATATTGAATAGGATTAAGAAAACAACCTATATGAAAAAAATACGAAATATTATTGAATTGTTATATGTTTTGACAATTTGTATGACGATACAATGAAAGTGAACGTATTATCTGTCGCATGAAGAGATCGATGTAATTGTCTTTTCCATCTTTTTTCTACTATATTACACCATTTTAATATTGTGTTACACCAACATTTTTTTAATTGATTCTTTTGATCGATCATCGCTTCATAAAGATATCACATATCTGTTTTGTCGTCACTATCTACCGATAGTAAAACTTTCACTAGTGGCTCAAAAACAAGTATAATAGAAGCAACATTAGTCCAAAAATATTGTTGTAAATTAGTGCTGAGACAATAATCGTTGTTCTTTTATCTTTATTATTGAGTCTAAGAATTTTTGATGTTCACTCTCTCGATGCTATCATTCTTCTCAAATCATCTTCTTCACTCTCATTGTTTGATACTTATGGTCTTCTCATTAATTCTTCTTGTAAGCGTTGCTTGTCTAATTTTTCTTTGTTTCGTTCATTTCTCTTTTGAATAATATGTGATCGTATAAGTTGTTTAACTTCTTTAGAGACAGTTAAACAAGCTGTTACATCACCAACTACTCCTGTCAGATGTTCTTTCAACCATGTCATGCCACTATAATTAATCATTTTATGACAAAAGTTACATTTCGTTTTTCGAATATAGTCATCGATCGCAGTGCCATAAATCCAACCAATTTTAGTTTGATTTGTCATAACGTACCTGAATTTATAAATAAACGATATATATCGTTTGTAATTAAACGAAACAAATGTCAATGCTAACCAAGTAAATAAATAAATTAAAAAAAAAAACTTAATAAAAAAAACATTCATCAAAGTTGTTAATGTCTAATGACCAAATCCGATATATCAAGGCATATTCAGTCATCAAGTTCATATTCAAGTCCAACTTATTCAAGTTCAACTTATTCTCAATCCAACAAATTCAAGTTCATATTGAAATCGGTATGTTAGTATGCACAGGTTCATATTCAAATCGGTATGTTCAAGACCAATATGCAGAAGTTCATATTCAAATCGGTATATTCAAGTCCAATATGCAGGTCAGTTCAATACTATGGACAGTTCAGCATTCAGTCTATTCATATGTGCAAATATTCAAATCACTATTATGTACGTACCTAACTGGGTAAAAAGCAAGGTTCGAAAACTCGATTTCGGTTTCGGTCATTTGAAAATTTACTAGCTTCGGACGGTTTCGACGGTTTTGACTTTTATTTCGGTTTCAGTCCAAAAATCAAACTTTAACTTAATAGGGTAAAAAATAATCAATAATTCATATGTTCGGTTTAAGATATAAAACTAAGCATGTTTAATAATTCTCATAACATAAACAATAAACAAAATAATTGGTGAGCCAAGCCCATTCAGCCCACGTCAGCCCATAAAAATATTACGTTAGCAATCTTTTATTAATTGGATCAGTTTCGTGTCGTCGCCGGCTTCTCATCTCGCATAAACAAATCGAACGAGGGAAAATGAAAAAAAAAACGGAAACAACATCGAATTGGAAAAAATAAAAAAAGTTGGAAGATCGAATCATCGAAAGACAAGAAATATCGATTATGCTTTACTGTGTCGTCTACAAAAAAATTTGGAAGATCGAAGCATGATTTGTCTGGTACTTCGCTTTCAATTTTGCTTTTGATTACGCTTTACTTTTATGGATGCTTGTTTTCGTCTTCAATTGAAACTGCGAATTGAATCTGCGATTTTTTTCCTTCCTTCTGACTGGGACGGGGTTTTGCCCTACTCCCGTCCCGGCACCGGTTGGAACCGATCTGAGTTGGTCGGATCTCGTGGTTCCGACTAGAACCTCATACCATGGTAACAAGTAAACTGAAATATGCATTCAGAATTATTAGTAAATGACATGTGTATACCAAGATTAAAAGAATTTATTAACAACTTGTTTAGTCTAAGATATAAAACAGATAATTCATTTGTATATTAGCAAACCGATGTACTAGTCCTCTTCACATAAACAAAATGATTAGTGAGCCAAAGCCCATCTTTAATCGTCGACGTCCAGCCCAAAACAATATTAGCTTCAAATGTTTTTATTAACTGTGTCGGTTTCCTGTCATTCACCCACTTTCTCTTCCTATAAAACAATTAAACGGAAAAAGGGCGGAGACAAAACAACAAATTCAAAAAGAATACCTTCTTTAAAATGAGAAATGTCGGCTAAAGCAACCTGGTTACAATGTTATAAGGAAAGCTGGTCGAACGGATCAGCAAAGCCCCCTACCACTCAAAGACTGTCAGCAGGCCGAAGCTCATTATCTTTGTATTTGCAACCTTGCACTGATGTATTATATAAATATGCGGAGAGTCGTAGCACTACAATCACAATTAAATTCTTTCTCAATTTTTCTGAAACGATATTTTGTAGCAATTTCAATGGATCAATATCATCTGAATATCATTCTTCCTTCAATACTCAAATCTTTACATAGTATCAGAGCCAGAGCCTAACAGCAGATCAAAAACGAACAGAAGTGAAGAAATGGTGTTATGTACTCATCGGCTAAACCTCACTATCTGAGTATATCCTCCCATCTGAGTTTATACTCATTATTTGAGAGGTGATTCGACATCAAATCCTTGTGTCACGCTAGTCACTAGAGAAGAATCTCTGACTGCAACAAGGACCCAATACCAACGAATTAAAGCAGAAAAGAAACGTAAGAAAGCAAATACATATCACCAAGAATTCAAGACACAATTTAAGAAAGTGTCATATTAGAAAACCTCATCAGGAAAACCATTATTTGCTGTGGAAATTACAAGTTGAAACTATCATTCAAGGATATGGCCTTAAGGGATTCATCTACGACACATTGCCATCCCACCAAGGTATGTTAGTGATCAAGAAAATAATATTGTTAGCAATAAAGAATATGTAAAGTATAACAGACAAGACAGATTGATAAGTGCATGGCTACTTTCATCCATAAGTCCAAACCTGATATCTCAAGTACTTGGATGTAAATAATCCAATGAAATATGGAAAAATGTAGAGAGAAACTTCAACTCACAGTCTGGTGCCAAGATAATGCACACAAGAAGACTCTTACATAATTCAAGAAAGGACAACGTTACTATGAGGGAATATCTATCCAAGATGAAGTCACTTTGTGATCAACTGAAATCAGCTGGCTACAAAATGCCAGAGTTTGAGCAGGTATCAACCATACTAAAACGATGACTATAAGGCAGTGGTTGTCTTAATCTCATCACAGAAGGTTACATCTCCAATGGATGAAGTGCATTCCATACTTTTATCTCAAGGAGCAAGAATAGAAAGCAAAAGGCCATAAGAATCAAACATGTCAGTCAACCATGCCTACAGCTACAAAAACAAAGATCGGAAATAGAATCAAACTACTCAGAGAGGTGGGTTCAGCAACAAGTCAAGAGGCCGAGGCAAGGGAAACAATAACAGAACCAAATGCCAAATATATGAGAAAGTGGGAGATACAACTATTAAGTGCTATTTCATGTTTAATCAAAATCATACACCAAATCAAGGTACCAACAATCAAAGAGGGAATAACCCATCAGTAAAGGTTGCTCAAGTCCAGAATGACTAGACTGACAACAAGGACAATGGCCAGAATGAGATAGCCAAATTCGAACATCAATGATGAGAGCTGGTACCCAGACTTAGGTGCTACTAATCATCTAACAAGCAACTTTGACAACCTAAATCTTGGAAGCAAAGAATACAGAGGCAAACAATCAGTGTGCATGAGGATTGTAAGTTAATTAGTATCACACAAACTGGTAGTGGTTATACAAGGGGAACTAAATAGTTATTATTAAATAATCTGTTAAGAGTTCCTGAAATAAAAAAGAACCTCTTAAGTGTTTCACAATTTGGTCTAGATAATCAAGTATATTTTGAATTTTACCCTAAGTACCATCTTGTTAAAGACATACTCACTAATATTGTTTTACTGTAGGGTAAAGAAGAAAAAGGGTTATATGAGTTTAACCAAACCTATGTAGTCAAGGCGCGCGCCTAGGCGCAAAAAAGCACAAGGCACAACTAGGGAGTTTTTTTGAGTTTAAGGCGCATCTGTTAGCGAAGCGCAAAAAAAGCGTAAAAAACCCCGAAGTGCAAAAAGCACGCTTTTTTCATTTTAAGTATTTTGTTGTTGTAAATTTAGGTTGAATGGTTTTTCGACTACTTATTTTGGTTTGTGACATGAATTTATGAAGTTTTATCATTAAAATTGCAAACTCAGCTATTATTTATTGTCAAAACTATATGTTAAGTTGTAGTTGTAAGTGCAGTTTTTATAGTGACAGCAGGAAAAAAAGCGCAACTAAACAATAATAGTATCAAGGAAATCAGTTGTAATATCAATAAAGAAAATTCTGTAAGAAAGAAAAGTGTTGGCACTGTAAGCTAGGTCATCCTAGTATAAACACTGTAAAACAGATTCTTACACTGAACAATATTGATGTTGAAAATATTCTTACTTCATATATATATATATATATATATATATATATATATACTTATTTTCAAATGGGAAAAGTCACAAAAGGCTATCATTTCCTAACTCCACCACTACTTATACTAAACCCCCAGAAATGATAGCTTCTGACTTGTGAGGTCCATCCCCAATACACACTGATTATGGGTACAAGTATTACATTACTTTTGTTGATGCATACGCTAGACACACGTGGATATATTTTCTAAAATAAAATCAAACACTTATAACACTGTCATACACTTTATCACACTGGCAGGAAAACAAACTGGTTCAACAGTTTAAGTTTTTCAACCAGATGGTGGTACAGAGTATAAAGCCCTAAAGAGATACTTTGAAAAGAAAGAGACATCAAACAAAACCACCTGTCCATACACATCAGAACAAAATGGACTAGTGGAAAGAAAACATAGACTTACAGTTGAAACTAGTTTAACACTGTTAGCTCAAGTCAAAATGCCACTAAAGTTTTGGCTAGGTTCATATAGTACAGTTGTGTATCTTATAAATAGACTACCAACAAAAGTACTAAAGGGATTAAGTCCACATGAAAAACTGTTCAGAGTTAAACCAGATTACAACTTCATTAAAAACTTTGGATGTCTGTGTTATCAATATCTTAGACCTTATAATAAACATAAGTTAGAATTTAGGTCCAGACCATGTACATTTATAGGATATGCATCATATCAAAAAAGGTTCAAATGTCTAGATGAAAGTGGTAGAATATATACAAGCAGGCATTCTATGTTTAATGAAGACATGTTTCTTTATCACAGTGATCACATCTAAACAACCAGTAAAATGCATGATGCAAGCATATCTATACTATTAGTACCTGTGTACTCAGAGTTTACAAGTGCAGGTGAGGTTGAGAAGACTACAAATGACACATTACACCACACCAGAACAGATGAGGCAGTGCAATCATCAAGTCAACCCAACCAAACACCTACAAGAAGTACAAGGCAAAGAAAAAATGTTAGTGAAGTCATCTCATCAAAGAAAGATACTCAACCTAGTAATGAAGAGAATAGAACAAGAGAAGTACAACATGGTACTTAGCATCATGTGAAGCCAACGCATCAAATGGTGACAAGGGGAAAGAGTGGAATATTCAAACTCAAGATATACTCCACCTTCACTACCAATGATGAACTCAATATTTTTGAATAGGCAAACAGTGACAAATTGGAAAGAAGCCATGAATAATGAATATCAAACCCTCATAAGAAATCAGACATGGGAATTGATCAAGCCACCCAAGGATAAGAATATAGTGGGATGCAAATGGACTTACAGGATAAAGAGAAATGCTGATGTGTCCATAAACAGATATAAGGCTAGACTAGTTGTCAAAGGCTACACCCAACAACAAGGCTTTAACTATAAGGAAACTTTTTACCCAGTAGTAAAGCCATCCACCATTAGAACTGTTCTAACAATAGTCATAAGCAAAGGGTGACAACTCAGACAACTAGACGTAAACAATGCCTTCCTAAATGATATTTTAAAGGAAAATGCGTATATAAAACAACCACAGTGCTACAAGCAGAGTGTTGGTTATGTGTGTAAGCTAAACAAAGTCATATGTGGACTGAAACAGACATCTAGAGTGTGGTTTGCTAAACTGAGAAGCACATTAAACAAAATGGGTTTTCAATTGACCAAATCTGATAACTCTCTATTTACTAGAATCGATGACTTTTCAACCATATATGTTGATGATCATATAATTACAGGTAATAACCAAAAGGAAATCAACAGCCTCGTAAAATATCTGGACAAACAATTCTCAATTAAAAGATCTGGGCAATCTGAGCTACTTCCTTAGAATTGAAGTACTTCAAAGATCACCAATAGAAATCATCTTATCTCCAAAAAAGTATATAATGGAACTGCTGATCAAAACAAAAATGGAAGAAGCAAAAGCTCAACCTACACCAATGATCAGCAGTCAACACTATTCCAAACACATGGGAGAACACATAGATAATTCAAAACAATATAGAAGTGTAGTTGGTGCTTTACAGTACGCAACTATCACTAGACCTGATATATCATACAGTGTTAACAAGGCGTATCAATACACGCAGTGTTGACGCCAAAAGTTGGTCACTAATGAAGATCAACCCCCAATCGTGCGTATAATACATGAACAACAAAAACACAAAGTATGAAAAAATAAGTAAAAACTGGGAACACACAGAGTTTTTATAGTGTTCGGCAAAGCTTGTTTCTACGTCTACTTTATATTTACTGATTTTTTAGGATTACAGAGTAAAATTGATTTTTTTTTCTCGATGGAAGAGAATTAGAGATTACAATATCTTTGTAATGTTTGAAGTGCACGGTTGGAAGTTTTCCAGTGTGCCGAGCGTAGGTTGGAAGTGGAAGATTCAACTTGCCTTTCCATTTTTGGTAATGGCGTATTTATAGTTGAGGAGCGGGATGAGCTGCGTGCCACGTGGCTTGCCTCTTTTGCGAAGCTTGGACACGTGGAGCTCGATCCAGCTGAATAGTTGCGGCGGTGGGACCCGGTCTATTGTCGAGTAATAGTTCTCTTGAGAATTGTGGCTTGCGTGGCACCTGAACTATGGTGTATCAAAAGCAGTGTTTTGGCCGGAAGTGTTTGACTGCTTTAATTGCCTTGAGAATCGGGCTTCGTTGAGTGACTCATATGGATATTTCCGAGTAAATCTGATCGATCCGAATTTTAAGGAGAGGTTAACTTGGTCGGCTGGAAGAACGATTATGCAAGAAAAAAACGTGCTATAGCTGGAAGGAATCTGTAACACCCCACGTCCATTAATGTCACTCACAAAGGGAATGCATTAACTTCCATGGAGGTTTTAAGTGAATATAGAACAGTAAAATTACAACAAGAAAGATATAAAATAGTACTTGGAAATTCAAAAACTTTATTTCATTGTAGCAGAAGTCAAAACATGTTTGATTACATCATAACACCACATTCAATGTCAAGTACAATATCTATCTTGATAAAACAAGTACATAATCCCATTACATGAATAGCCATTAAAAAGAAAGATAACAAGCTGGACTTTACTTCAGCAGTCCAAGCTTTCCAGAAGATAAGCGATCCAACTAGACTCCACTAGAACTTGGCCCAACCTGCGGACCTGAAGGGAGAAAAAGGATGGAAAAGAGGGGGTCAGACATAAAGTCTGGTGAATATGATAATTCTACAATACTATTACCAAAATAACTGGACTAAGGCATAAGCTGGAAAACAAGAAAATGTCTATGAAGAGCAGATTAAGGACATAGACAATCGCTAAAGGCAACGTTATAGGCGCTCCTAAATACTAAAGGATAAACACTATACTGCACCACACCAGTCACCCTAAAGATTCATCCCACTTAGCTTCACTTAGAAACTTTCCCAATGGTTTTACGTACCCCTAGCTGACTACATAGGTGTCGCCTGCCCCTATCTCCACTAGGTGTACCCTACTTCCCATTATTCGATCGGCTCCCTAACTCGTAGATACCCGTGCTGGCCCCACAGTGGGGTGTATCACTCCCCTAAAGCGGCAACCTGATACAACGGACATGCACGGCTTATACCTACACGATGCAACAACGTCTTACCTACCAGCCCGGGTCCACACACGCATATGAAACCCGTTGGACTTGCGTTGCCACCGCTCCCTGTTTTGGCCTCTTATAGTCAAACCCAGTATGCGTGTCCCGTCCTCGACTTGGGTCGAGCCCACAAAGATACGTTTTGGGATACTGGTTGAAATGGGCCCCCACTATTTACCACAAGCATTCCACCTAAGCTTGTCCCCATTAGTCCATCCCACTTAACCCACTTAGTCATGTTCATTTACATGTGTGTTTGGTTAAGTCTAATCGTATTTCAAATGCCTCTAAAGGCAACCACCAGATTCCTCATGCCACCCAAGGCACCTACTTAACCCCCATGTCCCACCTTACATGATTATCTGGTTAAGTATTTCTTAGTTCATTAAGGCCATAACCTCATAAAGACCTCTCACATTAGACTGGCATTTATGGCAGCTGGATTTGCCGGGCGGGTCCGGGCAGTCTTACACCATAAAAGAGTCTAACCTCGTGTCTTTACAACTGTTATGCTTTAGTTTGGGCCTAGGACCTCTCACATTGGGCCGACATTTGTGACTACTGGATTTGCCGGGCGGGTCCGGGCAGGTTTACATCACAAACGGGTCCAACCTCGTGTCCTAAGCATTGATTATTAATAATAATCCACTTTCCCCCAATTTTAATAATTCCCTACTTGAATTATTAATTACTTCCAATTTTTAACAATGTCCATAATTGACTCAAATATGGACATTCATTCATGGTATGCAACATCTTACAAAATTGCACCCAATTTATTAATTCCTAATATTACCCCTACCCCACGTTTGAACGTTTATTCGCAAAATATATGTTAGACTCGAATAGCCTAACTCATAGCATAAAAGAGATTATCATAATAACAACATGTATATGTGACCAAATGAATCATAATAAGGGGTGAAACTTGCATATGTCCAACTTGCATAGATTATACATGTCATGGACCTAAAGGTGTCAACTTGTTCAAAATTCACCTAATATGATCTCAATCAATTTTCATAAACTTACATATGAACATGTGTGAATCAACATCATCTAATTTTTTAACAACATGGTTTTATATGGGTACACCTAACTCAATAGGCAAATTCCCATAATCAAGTTTTATTTAATTATAGTTTCAAGTTTATGGGTACACCTAACCTAATAGGCAAATTCTCATAAACAAGATCCATTTAAATTAAGAAAAAAAAACATAACTTTAAGCATGATCCAACAACATGATTTTTCAACATAATATAGCATGATTTATAACATGACATAGTATGATAGTATAACATAGCTTGACATGATTCTCAACATAGCACGACATAGCATAAGAGAATTTACAACATAGTATGACATAGCATATATAATTTACATCATACGACAGCATAATAACATAATAAGAGATCCACAATATATAGAATTTACAATTACAAATCACATCACTTTCTTGTGATCCATTCATAACTGAGTCAAATTAGTTTGTAATAGTCTTGTGAGAATCATCATACTCACCAACAAAAGAAAAGAATTAGAGAAAGAGAGATCTTTTGATTTGATTTGTGTAGATTTAGTTGTAGATGATTAGGCTTCCTCTTCTTAGTTTGTGACGGCTATGCTGAACTCCATGGCGGCAGCATGACGGTAGCTTCTCTAATTTTACAAGTGATTTAGGTCTAGGGTCTACCCACTTATTTATAGATTTTAGAATTCATTTAGGCCATTAGATTTAACCTAGAAATAACCGCAGCCGTTCAGACAAGATGGGGTTTATCTTGTTGACTCAGCAATGAGTCAGAAGTGACTCAGCAAACACTCAGCATATTAATAAACTTCTATTCATGTCATAAATATATATATATTTTCTACAATGTACATATTAGATACATCCCCCTTTACTTATTATTGTTTTTATATACATATTAGATACATCCCCTCTCTTACACACTTATTAATATTTTTATATTCATATTAGATACATCCCCTCTTCTACACACTTATTATTATTTTAGCAACTTTAGTGTTAATAGAAAATTCGGGGTGTTACAGAATCTAGATCGAGCCGAGCCTTGTTTGGACTTTCTGGAATAAAGGGTCGTTTATTGGGATCAATCGATACTGTTTAGCGAGCCTTTTGACATTGGGCTCTGATCCATTGAGCCGTGATAGCTTTTGCCAAAAGTTGATCAACACTTTGCCCCTCCAGAATACAACTTCTTAGGTAAAGGCTGGTGTGTTCTGGATCTTCCGAAGGATGTTGCATCAGAGCTCAATGTGCAGATTAGTTATGGTTATGCCAACCATATTAAGGCCAGAAATCCGACGATCTTAATGGTTGTATTAAGGCTGAAAAACCGACGATCGGTGTAGATCGTATTAAGGCCAGAAAACCGACAACTACCAAAGACCGTATTAAGGCCAAGAGTGTTACGAGATTGGTCGACCACAGACTTTGTCGTGATATCCAATGCATATATAGATGGTATGGACCATTCTCGGTTTAGAGATGGCTGCGAGCTTGGTTGGGAAATGGTGGCGAATATTAGCCATACTCGGCTTAAAGAGTTGGCGAGCATAAACCATACTTGGTTAGGCCTGGTGAAACGGTATAGTCGGTCGTTCCAAGGTTTCTAAGGTCGAATCTTGACCATAAGTTAGAAGGTTTGAGCATAAACCGTGCTTTTGAAAATGTATTATAAAGTTCGGCAAGTAGTAATTACACTCGGCTTAAAAAAGTAGCGAGTATCAACCATACTCGGCTTGCGGAGGTGGCGAGTATATTACTCGACTTATGGAGGTGTTAACCATACTCGGCTTGTGGAGTTGGTTTAGATATGGTGGAAGACATTAACCGTAGCTTAGAAACGGTGGCTAGCACTGACCATATTTCAGTTGGCGAGCATCAATCATGCTTGGCTTGAATCGTTCAAACATGATCTATGTTCGGAAAGAAAGTTTATTACTGCTAAAGAGCTATTACAAGAGAATGAAAATAAATTCTAAGGGAGTGATAGTTGAATCTAGAGCACGCCTAAGAGCTAAATCCTAACTCAGCACGTGTGTACTTCAACATACCCACATTTTTGAAAGAAACAATAAATTTCATTTCTTATATCTTAAGAAATGGGAAAAATCTAAATCTTATTAATTAATGATGATGTCGCGATTGCTGGGTTCAGGGTACTTTCCGTTTCTAGAAGCTCGAGGATTGGCCTGAGGAGCTTGGGTAGAAGATTGCAGTGGCATGGCCTGTTTAGGTTTCTTAACATACTCGGGTAGTTCTCCACGCCTAACTCCATCCTCGATGAGGTCGCGCAAGTGTCTGCATTCACTGGTGTTGTGGCCCGCTATGTTGTGGTACATGCAATGCTTTCCAGAGTCGAGTTCATTTTGGGTCGGCTCTCTTCGAGGAGGTTTTGGGAAGGGTAGAGCTCCTCGTACGTCAAGATAAATGTCGAGCAAAGAGGAATTGAGCTCGATGTATTGATCATATTTGTTCTCTACGGAGTCGTACGCTGTGATCATTCTTTTCTAAGGCTTTTCCTTTGCCTTCGTTTTGGCCATTGTTGTTGGATGAACCTCCGTCCTTGTTGGCATGCACCTGGAGGCTCTCCATCTCGATGCTAGCATTCTCTTGCTGAAGAAATCGGTCTGCTTTGGCATAGAAGTCGTCAATGTCCTTGGGGAGGATCTCTGGTTAAAGAAATTCTGAATTCTGATCGGTTCTAGACCCCTGCAACAGCGGCTATAAGCACCATCGATGGCTCGGGTCGATCAACTATTGCTATAACCGCGTTGAATATTTCTAGGAAGGATCGGAGGGTCTCGCCGGGTCGCTGTTTGATGGTGCTGAGGAACATGACGCTCTTTGGTCGGGAGATGTGAAATCGGAATTGCTCGATGAATCGGGTGACCAACATATTCCAGTTGTTGATCGACTCATTTGTTAGATGCCGGAACCACATGCCGGCTATGTTAGTGAGGAAGAGGGGGAAACACTTGGCCATGACGTTGATCGATGCAGAAAGTACTACCATGTGGCGCATATATCGCATGAGATAGATGGTCGACTCGGTCCGACCGTTATAGGGCTCCATGATCGAAAGCTTGAAGTCTAAAGGATTTCGGGAGTTTTTGATTTCCCTGGTGAATGGATTGCGATGGATGTCATCCACATCCTGTTGAGAGGACGTGCCCTAGGTGAAGCGTCTGATGATACTTGCAAATTGGCTTCCATCTTCGAGGAGTCGTTGCTATGAATCCAATTCTATACTGGGGACATTGGTGAGAATCCCAGGGTTAGGATCCGCCGAAAGCATGCTCGGAAGGGAACGGTTGGTGGGGTTCGAACTCCGAGAGTTGAGTGAAGGCGAGAGTGAGGGTGAATCCTAGCCTCGGGATCTGGTTCAGCCGCTGCTGGGGTCGTCCGGTTGTTATTGGACTGAACCATACATGTTCCTGTTAGGAGTAATGGACTTATGCGAGTGGTACCCATCTGAAGCTCTGCGTTGCCCCCACCCCAAGCGATGTTAGAAGGGTTTACGATAATATTTCCCTCCGTCACATTGGGGACCGGTATGGTAGAGTGGTCTTTGTGACACGGAGGGTTGTCTTCACCAGCTCTTGAAGGGGAGGCGACATAAGACGGGTTTGCAGTAAGGCGTTGGGTCGAACCGGATGTAACAACGTTCCTGGGTCTGGCCAACCCATTGGTTGCACTGGATCTGAAGTTATCTGTCCAGGCGGTTGAGTCGAGCCCTGAAGTAGAGGTAAGGTGGTCGGCTGGTCCGGAGTTTGGCCACGACAGACCCGTGAATTTGTGGCTATCAGGGCTCCGTTTAGAACAGGCGGTGATATCCTAGCATTGGCCGATTGGGAAGTGAAGTTGAACTAGGAGAAAGCAAAGGTGTGGACTGATCTGGGGCTTGGATTTCCGCAGACCGAAGATCAGTTATTGCTCAAGTCCCGCTCGGTGTAGGAAATGATACTAGAATGTTGGGTCCCTTGTCCATCCGAGCGAGGAGGGTCATTCATCGCTTCCTGCTGACGTTTGAGAGGTTCACCCTGAGATGCCATCTGATTTCTGAACTCTAACAAGTTTTTATCCATGTCGTCCCTGGTGAAATATTGGGACGTATCTTCATAGGAGGAAGCCTCATGGCTTACCCCCGTTGTTGTTCCTGCTACATCGGCAGGTAAATGATGGGAACGCTTGGTTTATAACTTGCTGAAGGCGGTCGAAGGTCGTAGAGTATGTTTGGTCGTCCCCTTCCCGACGCGCCAAAATGTTGACGTCAAAAGTTGGTCACGAGTGACGGTCAACCTCCAATCGTGCGTAGAACACACGAACAACAATCACAGAGTACAGAAAAATAAGTAAAAGAAGGGAACACACAGAGTTTTTATAGTGGTTTGGCAAAGTCAGTGCCTACGTCCACTTTATATTTACCGATTTTTTGAGGATTACATAGTAAAATTGATTTTTTTTCTCGGTGGAAGAGAAATAGAGATTACAATATCTTTGTAATGTTTGAAGTGCACGGTTGGAAGTTGTCCAGTATACCGAGCGGGGGTAGGAAGCGAAGGATTCAACATGCCTTTCCATTTTCGGTAATGGGGTATTTATGGTTGAAGGACTGGGATGAGCTGCGTGCCACGTGGCTTGCTTCTTTTGCGGAGCTTGGACACGTGGAGCTCGATCTGGCTGAATAGTTGCAGCAGTGGGACCCGGTCTACTGCTGAGTAATAATTCTTTCGAGAATTGTGGCTTGTGTGGCACTTGAACTATGGTGTATCAAAAGCAGTGCTTTGGCCGGAAGTGTTTGACTGCTTTAATTGCCTTGAGAATCGGGCTTCGTTGGGTGACTCATATGGATACTTCCAAGTAAATCCGATCGATCCGAATTTTAAGAAGAGGCTGACTTGGTCGGCTGGGAGAACGATTATGCAGGGAAGAAACATGCCGCTGCTGGAAGGAATCTGGATTGAGCCGAGCCTTGTTTGGACTTTCTGGAATAAAGGGCCGTCTGTTAGGATCGGTCGATACTGTTTGGTGAGCCTTTTGACATTGGGCTCGGATCCATTAAGCTGTGACAGCTTTTACCAAAAAGTTGGTCAACACGCAGGAACCATTGGACACTCACTGGAAGGCAGTCAAAGCGAATCCTAAGATACTTGAGTGAAACCACAGATTATGGACTACTAATCAAAGCAAGCAGCAAATTCAATATTACATGATACACTAATACATATTGGGCATCAGATCCTGATGTTAGGAAGTCCACTATGGCTACTGTATATATATTGGGAATAGCCTAGTGTCGTGGTGTTCAAAGAAACAGTCTACTATATCCAGATCCAACACAGAAGCCGAGTACAGAAGTGTAGCAAGTGCCACAGTGGAAATAATATGGTTGCAGCACTTATTGAATTGAAAATCAAGACAGAAGACAAACCAATATTATGGTGTGATAACCAGAGTGCAGTATATATGACAAATGACCCTATTCTTCATGCTAGAAAAAAGCATATAGAGACCGATCTCTATTTTGCTCGTGAACAAGTACTGAAAGACAATCTAGATGTCAGACACATACCTGCAACTTACCAATGCGCAGACAAGCTCACAAAAGCTCTATCAGCTCACAACTTCACCAAGTTTCAGGAATAAGTTCG
This sequence comes from Allium sativum, assembly GCA_030737875.1. Taxonomy (NCBI): domain Eukaryota; kingdom Viridiplantae; phylum Streptophyta; class Magnoliopsida; order Asparagales; family Amaryllidaceae; genus Allium; species Allium sativum. The sequence goes on from CM060925.1 coordinate 117,980,536, forward strand.
AAGTGGTAAAGACAAAGAGACCAGAAGCTGCATGGTGTACAAAATTGCAAGGAGGCAGAAGCACAACCAACAATTACAAGAAGGACATGAAGATTATAATCACTAATCTACAATCGACCCACAAAATGATGAAGACAAAAGGCATTTTTTTTTCCTGAATCGAATGAGTAACCTTATCCCTAATTTTGGTTTGAAGGGAAAATGAGAAACGTCGGCGAATGCAACCTGGTTACAATGTTTTAAGGAAAGCGGGTCAAACGGATCAGTAAAGCCCACTACTACTCCAAGACTATCAACAGGCCGAAGCCCATTATCTTTATTTGTAACCTTGCACTTAATTGTTTCGAAGAGGAAGATCGTGTTAGGGTTTCCACAAGGTCACTACGCAATTAGATTTTGAAAGAGAGAAGAAGATAACAATAACAAACAAATTCCTCCAAACAAACCTTTATTATTCCATCAATTTATTACAAAGAAAGACCTAAAATTGAGAAAATATCCCAATCCCTAAAAACAAAAACAAGTTTTTCTCCCTCAAAAGTGCAAATAAATCTATCCCTAATGACATGCTTATATAGGCAAATAGAAAGTATATGGAAACTCCCGAAATTTCCCCTAGATCCTAAATATCCTGAAATATCCTCCTCAAAACTTGCACAAAATAAATCTCTCTTCTTGAAACTTACACAAAATATATCTTTCTCTCCTTAAAATTTGCACAAAATAAAAAATCCTAAAATATCTTGATCTTCAATATCCATGTGATAAATATCACAAATCATAACACTCCACCTTGATATGAAATCACTCCAACACTCAACAAATCTAAAAACCACTGCCAAACTATGCATTTTCCTAGTGAGATACACCACATAAAAGATCTCAAAATTGCTTGTAATACCACAATGCACTACACCACAATGGCCATTTGGCAACTCTTATTTTTTTCAAGTGCCAACACTTATATGTGTTGTAGACTAGTGACACTAATATGTGTTGCTATAGCAAAAATGTGTCACCAAAAATGTGCCAACACTTCTATGTGTTAGATATGCCTGGTCAACTCTTCTTTTCCAAGGGCAAAAGGGTAAGTTCTCATCCGATGACCTAATCGATGCCTCAATCTTTTACCCCAACGCTTATTCCTCTTTCGGCCGCGTCAAAAGCAAATAAAAAGAAAATTGGACTTCGGAGGATTGATATCAGCAGCGATTCCTTCTCTAATCGATTTCGAACAGGTTTCGCTCTGGATATATGATTTCATTATAATTATCTGTTAATCCATTATTATTGTCATGTTTGTTGAAATCAATTCAATTTATTTTATAACTTCTACCCTTGGTATAATTCGATCTCGAATTCTGATTTTGTTATTTGCTTTTGGTCACAGTCGTTTGTAGTTATGTATTATGTGTCAAAGTCGCGGTTACTGAGATATTGTGAATGAGTGTATGATTGTACGGTTTAAATTGAGTTTTTGACCTCTTACTTCGTGTTTTGGGAAGATTGCATAAAAAGAAGAATATTGTTTACTTCTGTTTTTTGGGCAGTTCTTCTTTTTAAATCAGTTGAGCATGTGTTATTGTGTATTTGGTAGAGATGAGGACTTTTTCCCCTTATTTCACCTGGACTCATCTGTGCTATAAATGTATTTGGCATCTGAAATGCAATATTGCAAAGACAGGTAGATCAATTATACATATGCGACATATTTATTAGTTAGATCATCATTGTCATCTACCTAGCCCATAAAGCTCCCGCTTGAGCAAGGTTGGGATCAGCAAGTTGTATGTTGTCTTATATTGCACCGGAGATGCTATTTCCAAAAGTTGGTCAGTAAATCAAACATACACAAAAACCAAATACAGCCGTGTGTGAATACAAGTTATACACTCACAATGGGCTCACACATTCAAACAAAATTTTGTAGCATGCAACATTATTTAGTTAAATTTTGAGTATTAGTCATACTTAGCAATTGCACATTCTGTTCACTGCAAACCAACGATTCTTGTGGTCGACCATTCTTCTCTTTGCTCAAACAAAGCTAATATGGCAGTTATGTGAGTTGACTGATGTGTAGGCTTTGGATGATCCTTAAATTATCAATTTTTTGTTTTCTAGAAGAAGTGCCATTAAATAAATATATATTGTGAAATAAATTGTTTTTTCTTCGATTTTATTGGTATGCATAATGTATGAAACTGTAAACTAAAGTTCATAAGTTATTTATGCTGCGTTTTATAATTGCAAGCTTAGTTTTTTGAATTTGATTTGTTGTGCATCATTTGATCAAGGATACGAGCCTGTGAAAACCACTAGAGGTGCGCTATGTTGAGTAGCATATGACTAATAAAGTTTGTCAATTTCTCTTCTACTATTTGATTGTCTGCATATTTTTTCATCAATGTATTAATATTTCCCTGTTGTAGGTCTGGTAGCTGAGGGAATGTTTCATTCGCAATCAACTATCATGGGACCCCCGATGGTCCATTTGCACGTGGTATTTATTGATAAACATCAACTTTCACCATGTTATCCATTTAAGCCTCCAAAGGTTCGTTCACTACTTAACAATGAAAACCTTCACCATTTTTCATCAACGTGATTGTCACTTTTAGCTTTAGAGATGTGATGGTTTGTTTATGGTAAGCTTATGCTAGTACTATAAATATTAATACGAAGATAATTGTACCACAATCAGCGATACAACAATTGTCCATGATGTTTTGCTGTGCATTTCATGTGTACCGCAAATACTAACGAGTCATGTTGAATGTTGTACGAACCAATAATGCTATTTCAAAAAACTTAAATCTATATGTACTTATTACGTTTAGGTTTGCTAGGATTTACTTAGAAAACATATTTCATTCAGGTGAAAACCAGTTATAAAAGTATCAAAATGTGTTCGTTGTATAGATGTGGAGTTAGGGGATACGCGTACTGTTGCCGAACCACTTGCAAGGTCCATACAAGGTAGATATTACCCTCCATTCTTTATTTATTTCCCAGATATCATAACATATCTCAAAACAACTTCTTCTTCTTCTTCCTTTTTTTTTTTTGAATGAAATACCTGGAAACATTTACATATAACATTTACAAACTCAAAAATCCTCTACCTTTTCAACTACGAATCGCATGTCTAGAACAACCGTGTCAGTATCGTTATTACAAAATGTACACTGTAAAAGAATAAGAATGCACACATGTCGATAAACAATCATCGATTGAGGTTACTATGTGTTTTCGGCCGTAAAGAAGCAGAGATTCTTCGTTGTCTGTGAGTTATCTCTGTGAACGAAGGTCGCTCTGAAGGATCTGATGACCAACATTGTTCCATCAGCCTTTTCCATTCAGGGTCGCGGTTATCCGAAATTTGTGGTCGAAGTGTGAATTTGTGGCCGAAGTGTGTTGATCATGATTCCTCCTATAATAGCACCACAGTGCATATTTTCATAAGGCTCTTCTCCTGTTAAGATTTCCCACATTGCAATTCCAAAGGAGAATACATCAACCTTTTCAGAAACTCGATTACTCGTACCATTTAGTAATTCTGGTGCCATCCAGGGAAGAGTTCCTCTAACACCTCCAGAAAACATCGTATTTCGTTTTATCCTCTTCAGTCCAAAATCCACAACCTTGCAAATTGGCCTCTGTGAATCTCTCAAATTTACCAAAAGGTTATCGCATTTCAAATCAAAATGAACGATGTTCTTCGAATGCAAGTACACCATTCCAAAAGCTGCACCCGTAGCAATTAAAAGCCTTTTGCGCAGGTCAAGATACCTGTCTTTTCGTAGTAGAACATGCCTTGGCGACCCATTCACCATAAATTCAGTAACAGTTGCCAAAGTGCCATCAGTTCCGTCGGGAACTACTCCATAAAAAGCAACCATGTTTAGATGATGAAGTTTTGAGAGGATCTGTGCTTCTCTCCAGAAATCTTTCGTCAATCTATCTTGTTCTGATGATCTTCCAGAAAAACAACTTTTCTTGATACGTTTTATTACTACGTCTCTTCCTCGCCACTTCCCATAATAGACAGTTCCAAATGTACTAGAACCCAGTTCTCTTATTTCTTCAACATCCACATTGTTTATAATCTGCAAACCATATGTACTGGCTTCTTTAACTGCTGTAGCAGCATCAGTGAAAGGCTCCTCCATCTTTGCTTCTGTAGCATCCTCACATCCAGAGCTTGGGCCATTACTCTTAGCATAGTTTACTTCTGGTGATGAATTATCTAATGATTCGTGTACCACAGGGATGACAAGTGGTGATTCACGTATCCCATGAGGAACATCATCAGTCATATCTTCTACCATCAGATTATTATCTGAATTTTCTCTAACGCTCAACCCTGTTTGCATATAAATATCCTGATCGAGAAGAGAAATACCATGTCTCAAAAATTCATCTTTTTCTTGATTTTGAGACATAATGCTACTTGGTAGATAAGAAAGGGGGTCATCTGAAGACGCGTGAACCAAATTTCTAGAACTTTCCACATCGTTAGAATCTTTCTCCTTATTTTGGCTTACGAATCTTTTGGCCATGATACAGTAGGTGAAAATGCCATCACATCACAACATGAGTTATCCTTGGGAGTGTCCGAGTAAGAATTTGGAACAGTCAGCGAAGAGGTAGGAATATAACTATGTAGAGCTTCTGGAACACCATTTGGACAAATGTTATTATACTGAGGCGGGCCATTTGGACAAATGTTATATAACTATGTAGAGCTTCTGGAACACCATTTTGGCATGTTTACTGGACTTGATGAGGATATATTTTTTGGCATTATCAGTATTATCCTATTGTGATGAGGTAGTTTATGACCCCAGAAGTATTTCAGTTGCATTACATATTTACATGAGTTTTCTTTTGAAATTTCACTTCTTTATTTGATAAATATTCATTTATATAGAAGATATTGACTATACCAAATTGAATGGTGAAGAGTAATTGTGTTTGTAATTAATGACAACGAAAACATCTGAAGGAGTAAAATACCTTTCTAACATATAGTGCAACCAATTTCTTTAAGGATTCATATGTTTTTTGAGATACTAGATATTAGCGATGAATGCTTTATAAATTTATTTACACAGAAAAACTTGAAATTCAAATAATGCAGTTAATAATGGTTTTTTATTCTCTTGTTCAGACCCGAACGAGCTGCAATGGGTGAACGGTTTTCCAGTGAGTTAATCTAATTGCTAACTGTTTAATTTGTCTAACTGTTTAATTTGTCTAACTAATTTTTCTAACTGTTTAATTGTTCAGACAAGAGAGACAATTAAGCAAACAAGATGTCACTCGTGGATTCTTCTGAGAGACAGGTGGGTAAATCTTTTTTGTCCAGAACTGGTTCTTTAATGAAAGGTATGTCTGCCATGCTAACAGAGAGCACACAGTGTACTATACTAGGTGTTGGTTTGGCAATCACATATTCAGAAGAACACAAGATTAGCATACCACAGTCTTTTGTAAGTTTTTTATTTTATCGCTGCACATGCTTTAGCTTTTTGGTCATGTTATAACATTACTACATGAATATCATCAGGAAATTGAAGGGAAATACATGCATTTAAGGTAGAATTATACATGCATTTAAGGAAATAGCGGCGCTCGGTTTCTCGAAACTGAGCAGCGCTCGGTTTCAAACAAAACTGAGCAGCGCTCGGTTTGTCGAAACTGAGCAGCACTCGATTTGTCGTAACTGAGCCGCGCTCAGTTTCAAACAAAACTGAGCATTGCTCGGTTTCAAACAAATGCGTAAATTAGCAAGTGCGTTAGCCTTTTGTTGATTTAAAAGAAATTTTATGTTTCTGTGCTACCTTTTTGGCATACATGTAATATGCTTTGTGCTATATTTTTCAGAAAATCAACCGTGATGATATTGAATGCAAAACATCGGAGAGCTCTATCTCGTAACAAGGTATTTATTCATCGTGGCATTTCTTACAAACATATTTGTACTGATTTCTATCCTGTTGTATTTAATTATAAACATGGTTGTTTATGCGAATTTCATAGAATGGGTTTTAGTCAGTTATTAATACTTTTACCCTGTTTCTTTTCCCTTATGTATATTTTTATTCAGCTTATAGCGTACAATTAGTTTATCATCTAAGACTGTTAATATATTTAACTGCAAACTACATTGACTCACTGACATATTTTTACTGTTAATAGCCTGACATGAGTGCGTTCATACTTTGTAGGCACTTGTGGAGGAGGAGGAAAAAAAACATAATTTGGAATGTAATAGCAACGGGAAAGCAAATATATCTGATCTTGACAATTATCCAATCTCCAAAGTTTTTGGTTCTGATAAAACGAAAAATTATTTTGGTGCAATTAGCTCCTCTTCTTTCGTAAAGCACGTAAAGATGATGTAAGCACCAAAAGCAATTGCAACAAGAATAAAAAGGACGATTTTCGTCAATGGTCTATGGAATTACAAAATCAAGTTGCAAGTCAAGTGGCGAGTCAAGTGTCAATCCAAATCAACGATGCTCTTAAATCATTTGCTTCATCCTTTCTTACTATGGTACCGGGATTGCAACATAACGTTAATGGCGGAGTTGTGACGCCTATGACATTGTTGAATTTGAAATATGGAAGTGTACCAAATACGTTAACGGTGGTGTAATTTGAACTTGATATTATGGTATTTCGAAATTGGAAGCATTATGCAAAAGTGACATTGTTGAATTTGAAATATGGAAGTGTACCAAATACTATTATTTGAATTGATATGTTGAATTATATATGTGATTGTAAATCATAAAAACATGTTATATAAGTGTTAGCAATTTATATATGCCAACATTTATAAGAGTTAGTAGGATTATTATACTGACATTTATAAGTGTTACCATATCTTATAGTTCCAACATTTATAAGTGTTAGCAATAAATAAGTTTGTAACTCTTATAAGTGTTGCCATATCTTATGGTTCCGACATTTATAAGTGTTAGCAATGAATATGTTTGTAACTCTTATAAGTGTTACCATATCTTATGCTTCCAACATTTATAAGTGTTAGCAATGATTATGTTTGTAACACTTATGAGTGTTAGCAATTACTCTGTTTGTAACACTTATAAGTGTTACAGGAAATTCCTCACAGGCCGTTGGTGACACTTAAAAGTGTTACAGAAATTATTTGTAACACATATACTTGTTGGGAATCCACTGTTTTGGTGTAGTGATGGCTTCCATGTAGACTTTGTGGTTTTACGATGATGGCTCCACCTTGATTCAGATGAACTCGCCTCTCCTAATCCAATTTGAGAACTCATAACATTCTCCACCGTTTTTCCAAGCAATTTATATATGTTATTATTTTCTCGTTTTGCACGCAGAAGCTCCTTGTTACCCCTCCAAACTCTTGTTACTCCATCTCTAGTCGAGAAATTGCAACCTTTTTGTTCCAACTGTCCAATTGAAACTATATTCTTCTTAATTTCTGGGTTGTACCTAACTCCCATTAGCTTCACCAACCTTCCATCATTCATCTTCAATCGAACTGAACCTATACCTTTAACATGCAAATCTCAACCGTTGGCAGATTCCACTGTACTAGTTTGTTCTTCATAATCAACAAATGCTTCCTTTTGATGGCATATGTGAAAACAAGCCCCCGAATCAAGTATTCAATCTTTGCTTTCGCTTTTATTAACACATAAAACATTTCCTTCAATCTCCTCACCAAAATCCACCTCATTACCGTTGTTATTTTGTTCATCGATCTTTTCTTCCAATACCTTCATCTTCTCCTTATTCCTTTTAAGCTTATGACAAAATCTCAGTTGATGACCGGGTTTGTCACAGCAAAAACAAATATATTCCTTTCTCATGTCCGATCTATTCGATTGTCTTTCCATATTTCGTTGATTATCCCTCCTTACAATAAAGGCTTTTTCAATTGGAGTTTCAATTTCCGTTTCCTCCTTATCTTTTCCTTCCTTAAGGCTCATCCTCCGCATCTCTTCATTAAGCAAGCTACTAACCACGGACCCCATTGAAACAACGTCATCCGAATTTGAGTTATTCAACGCAACCACAAGTGTTTCCCAACTTTCTGGCAATGAACTCATCATCATTAAAGCTTGTGTTTCGTCATCCACCTTGAAATTCACGGCAGCCAATTGATTCACAATTTCCTGAAAATTATTAAGATGCTCCCCAATTGATCCACCTTCATTAAGCTTCAGATTTACCAATCTTCTCATAAGAAGAGCCTTGTTTGTTGCGGAGTCCTTCGCATAAACCCCTTCCAATTTCTTCCATATTGGATAAGCAGATGTTTTATTAGCAACAATATGAAATACTGAATTATCCAAAAACATCGAATAGACGCAGCAACCTTCCTATCCAAAGTCTTCCATTTTGCTTCAGATAGATTGTTAGGTTTTTCCCCATTATTCTCCAGTGGCTGATGAAGATCATTAAGATAAAGGAAATCTTCCATCTTTTCCCTTCAAACATAGTTATGAATGGTGCGCCATGGCGCACGGCGTGGCGCAGCGCGGCAACTGCGCTATTTCTTCTTGCGGCGCGGCGCATATGAAAAGGCGCAGCAAATGACGCAAATGGCGCATGGCGCAAAAGGCGCACGGCGCAAAAAAGGCGCATGGCGCAAAATGGCGAGCCTTTTGTTTTTTATTTGTTTTTTGCTTGTTTTTTGTATACAAACATATCCATTAGCAGGTAAATCAAATATATATCATATGTAGTTACATACAAACAATTCTACAAATTGCTGCATGCGTACACAGTAGTATGTTGACTTTGTAATTGCTGCATACATATATTTAGCATACAATGAGTATGCATTCCTATGCTCCATGCCGCATACAATAAGTCTACATACAAATTGCTGCATGCTACAAAAGTAGTGCATCAGCTAATGTTTTAGACCAGAACTTTTGGAAAATATGATTGTTGAATCGGATTCGGATTTCTAGTTTATTAGTAATATATATTGTTATTTTGAATTTTGACAACTATTATGCTTGAAATTATATGTTAATGATGTCAAATATGATGATATTTCTTTTTGCAAAATTGCAAAAACTTTGATTACATATGTTTTAGTAAAAAATACTAAACTTTTAAATTTGTTGTTATATGTTAAATTAAAAAATAAACATGCGCAGTGAATCAGAAAGGCGCGCCATTTGCTGCGCCATGCGCCATTTGCCGCGCAATGCGCCAAGGCTCCAGACTGATGTTGCGTCTTTTTGCGTCGTGCGCCATTAATAACTATGCCTCCATAATCCCCAATTTCTTCCATTAAGCTTTTCAATAATTATTTTATCCATATTCAAACCCTCTTCAAAAAATTTGTGTAGAAGGCTCTGATACCAATTGTTAGGGTTTCCACAAGATCACTACACAATTAGATTTTGAAAGAGAGAAGAAGATAACAATAACAAACAAATTCCTCCAAACAAACCTTTATTATTCCACCAACTTATTACAAAGAAAGACCTAAAATTGAGAAGATATCTCAATCCCTAAAAACAAAAACAAGTTTTTCTCCCTCAAAAGTGCAAATAAATCTCTCTAATGACATGTTTATATAGGCAAATAGAAAGATATAGAAATTCCCGAAATTTCCTCTAAATCCTAAATATCCTCCAAATCTGAAAATATCCTGAAATATCCTCTTCAAAACTTGCACAAAATAAATCGTTCTCCTTGAAACTTGCACAAAATATATCTTTCTCTCCTTAAAATTTGCACAAAATAAAAAATCCTAAAATATCTTGATCTTCAATATCCATGTGATAAATATCACAAATCATAACAGATCGAAGACGATTTTGAAGCTTGCGACACTCGAAGTTGTTGTGCTAGCTTCGATTTCGAATTTGCTTTCGATTATGCCGTGTTTAATTTTGGAAATTTTCAATAAAGATTGAATGTGATAAATTATGATTTGGAATTATGTATTTATAAGCAAAAAAAAAAAAATTTGATTCACTACTCATTGTTCAACAATGTTTCACAGCCTCTAGGTTTACGTTTTCAGATGCTTTGTGTTTTTTATTGTCGGTTTTCTTCTTCTTTTTGAAACTGAGACAACGAATTTTTTCCCTCCTTCTGTTCTAACCGAGACGGGATTTGCCCTAATCCCGGCGCCGCTGGTCGGAATATCGTGGTTCCGGCCGGAACCTCGTACCATGGTGCAGACGACTATGTTAGAGATTCAATTAAATCTAACAAGTTGTCACTGCAAAGGTAAAAACAAGATTCATGCTTCTCGCTTAAAGAACAAAATTAATTATGGATACATGTGTTCCTCTGTGTGTGTTTTTGGGAGAGGGAGTTTTAACTTTGTGTGTGTATGTGTGGGGGGGGGGGGGGGGGGGGGAGTGGTTGTTGTTGGGTTGGTTTGTGTGAACAAGCTTCAGGCATCTCACTTAAAGGGGGGAAAACAAATGTGCTTAAGTGTGCGAGATAAGGCTGACAGTAACAAATGCGGAATTTTCTACAATCTACTTCTGCATATCTTTCACTAGCATAAGACGTGTTGTTGAAAGGCATGGGTGCTTTGAATAATCTCTGTAATTAAGTGAAATGTTTACAATCTGAGCCATAAATTTACAAACTTTCATTATTGTCATTAAGTACAGCACATAAACAAATGCCAGGAGCTGCAGAATCACTCGAGTACTGATTGCAATGTGACTTGATTAGTAACTAACGGATGTTTTCAAATCTAAACTAATGGCCTTGCGTGGAAAGAGAACCATGCACATTTCGTGCAGGTTGATTGGATTGGAAAAGGATAAACATAAAATTTACAGGAAATATCTTACTATTAAAGAGCAACTGAGTGTATTACAGAACATTCAGGAATACATAGAACCTTAGTAAAACATGGTGCAAACTATTCCACCCACTACTACATAGTGTCATTAAAGCAATACGAAAAGGTAGCACACTGTCTGTAATGCACAAACTTAAATGATGGATTGCAACATCGACTTATCCAATGATAAACATACGGATTAGTCAATAGATTCAATCCACTCTGACAAAAGAGAGTATAAAGCTATGTGATGCGATGTGTAGACACATGCACACTACTACACTAGAGGTTCTCAGAAGCACCCAAATATGATTTAAACATCACTAATTATTTCTAAATCAAAAGCTTCACATACAAATGTATTTCAGAGGCGTGCTACCTTGGCTAACACCGTTTTTGTATAGCTAGAGCTTCTAACTTCTGTTATTGATGAACTAATAATGAGATATTAATGTAAAATTATCCATCACATTTCTCACAAATGTAAAAGTATGACACACAGAAGAGAAAATAATTACATTCAAGATTCAAATGAATTTCTAGCCAGTATAAAACAGCCAAATAGGAATCAAGTTTTGGAATGGAAAGTTATCCCTTTCAATACCAATGGCCTAGCTTAGCTTATGATGTTTCAAAAGATTCTATAATACCCTTTTCCGTTCAATAGACTAAAAGAATCTACTATCACAAAATACAACAATTTAGTCCTGCTAAAACCTTTTACATCTGCAAGATCGATACAAATACAAAAACTACAAGTGCACAATGAGTGCCAAGTATACGATGTACATTATATATGTAAGAACATATCTTATCAACCAACCAAATAAGTGCTGCATATGTTACATGTAGGCCCAATGGATGCATTATGCATTAATCAAGTGGGACACATAATTCTACAGCCGCTATATTCTTTGTCGGATCTTATCATTATCACGAAGCTATTGTAACAGCTTCGGCAAAAGGTTAAGCATATCACAACAGAAAATTGATCAGCTACACCTACACTCGCTCATATATTTGTGCAGGGGGGAAAACAAGAAAATCAGAGGTAGGGGTTTCCCGTAAATCCAAATAAACTACAGATCATGGTGAATCGACTAACTAAAGCTATATAATGCGAAATTACAGACGATTCAAGGTTGTATGACAAAACTTAATGTTGTACCTAATATGATCAGTCCATGTATGAAAGAAGAAGAAATCCCGCTAAACTGACGATTCTGTTTATTCCGCTTAAGCATTATCGGCACCATTGCATTTCGAAATGTTTTGCTGTGAATATCGCAGCGTGAGAATTTCTATAGATTAAAGTTTAAACTGACTTGATTTCAGAGCGACATTAGAGCGAGTTGGAAATTGGTTTTATTTGGGTCGGGCGTACTGATATTAGAATCCAAATTAATCAGCCCACGTTTTCCAGCCGTCGAAATCGGACTAGCCAGGCTAATCTAATTTTTGCACCCGGGCAATTATCCATTTATAACTACACGAAAATATTATTAAGAACGAATTTAAAGACTTTTTTAACCGTATAGACCCATTAAAATTTTACTTTCAAGGATAAAAACGTTAACTATTTTAAATGGTTTTAATTGTCGCAAGCATTTTCTTCTTTTTTCCTTTAATCTGACTTCGTTTCTCATTCTCTGATCATGAAATCATACATCACCACCTCCGTTGAACTCATCGGTTTTCGGAAAACCTTTAGACCAACACCAATGTCAGCTCTATAAAATTCCAGTGAATTCAATAATTATTTCAATGTAAGTTGCGATGGTTACGGCTCTCATTTTCACCATTAGAAGATGAATACAGGCCAACACGATGCTCACCACATTAAAACGACTTCATCCGTGCAAAGGCCAATCATTCCGGCGTATCCATATTAAAATTATCCTCGGCCATGTCCTAGCTTTCGATCGCTGACGCCTTCATCAATAACCACCCAAAGAAAAGTGAAGACAACATTATGTAACTCGATCCATCAAATGATCATCGAGCATTTACTAAATTACGTTGGTATCAAATATTCAATAAACTTTTCTTAGTACCCTCTTTCTTATTATTTTTAATGTTAGATTCTAAGTATTAGCTTTACAGTCTGTATGGTATCAATATTCGATTATCAGCTTTTAGGTATCAAATTTTAATTATCGGAAGCAGCTTTTATGTACCATTTTTGAGTTAGGTTTGGTTGTTAATACTTATGAGTTTGATGAAGTGCATTTTTTATTTTATGAAAATGGTGTTGATGGGGGTGGGTTAATACTATTGGACCAACAAATAGGGGAATGAAAGTTAGTGATTCATTACTTTGGCGAAGATGTTTTAATTATATGACTAATGAATAGATTCATAAGGTGTAGCGTTGGTCTTCAGTATACGTTGCTACCAGTAATATCATTATCATCACCACCATCTTGACTTTTTTATTTATTCTTTATTACTATTAGGGATTTAGATGATGATGATGATGGTTTTGATGACAACGACCTTGTTTAAATTATTAATGTTATAGAATAAACATCAACACTGTTATTTGGAATGTGTGTATATATATACACACAAACACACACACACATACACACACATATATATATATATACACACACACACACATATATATATACATATATGAGGAGCGTTCCGCAGCACCTCTTTAGCATCTCTACCCTACCGTGAGCTGCAGTAATCCAAATCCAACAAGATATTGTAGATGTTCAATCCACACATATATCATCATCTATCCAAAATTTGAGCTCATTACGACATTCATAACATTTTCAAAATCTTAGCTCAATTATTCATCGTTCATACATTTATTTGAATCGTTAAATATAAACATCAAATATATTATTCTACAAATGTCATAACAAACTCAAATTTTGAATAGATGATAATATATATGTGGACCGAACATCTACAAAATCTTGTTGGATTTGGATTAGTGTATCTCAGGTAGAGTGGAGGTGCTAAAGGGGTGCTACAAAATAGGGGTCCCTCAGAATGCTCCTATATATATACATGTGTGTGTGTGTGTGTGTGTGTGTGTGTGTGTGTGTGTAAAATCTATGCAGGTATTGATGATTAAAGACTGTACAGTTCAAAGAACTAAGATTTCAAAGTAGAAAAATTCAAGATACAAGACTCATGAGTATTAAGAATTCAAGAGTTCAAGAAATATAAAGTAACTATGTGTAGATATTTTGTTAAAACTCTGGTTAGCACTGAATTCTGATTTTAAAAATTTTCTCACTGTTTTAGAGTGATCTCAAAATTACTCCCTTGTTTTTAAAACAATTTTCAAAATTACTTCCTTATCTTAAATTTATGTCTCTTTATTCTTAAATCTATTTTAACTCTTGAAATTTATTTTAACTCCTGTTTTAAAATTATACTTTATTTTTAATATATTTTAACTCCTAATTCAAATATTTTTAATACTAATTTCATAGTTACTTATATTTTCAATTTCCTTAGTTATATTTATTAAGTTCTAAAGTATTTCTTATATTCATATTTTTAATCATATATACTATCATTTTATATTTAGTTTTTAATCATTTTTTAAATCATCTTGATATATGTTTTTAATATATATTTTTACTTGAAAATTTCAATTTTAATATAAAGGAATATAGTTTGTTTTAACTCAAAGATTACCATAATTTATTTAACCATTATTTGTTTTAAATCAAAAAATATTATTTTTTAAAAATCCTTAAGGCATGTTGACATATGCCTTTTTTATATGTCAATGTATGCACCGTTTATTTTGAAATATAAATTTTGAAAAGTTGTATCTTTTAAATTAAAAACAATTCTGAAAGGATTTGACTATTGGCAGATGATAATTAGGCTTCTAAATTCGATTTTTAACTAACTTTTCATTATCTTCTTCCTTTCTTTTCTCTCCATTATTTTTTTTAAACCAGTGCAAACCCATGCTACGCACACGGGTTGCAGTTTTCTTTTTCTGAGTTGTAATTAATTTTTAAGGAAGCTCATCATGGATGCATCAAAGTAGTGGAATATATTCACCATTCAACTTATTGACAATTTGTCTTCATTAAAAATATGTTTATACTTCAGTTATTATTTACGTGATGATTTTAAAGCCATTTTAGGCATATGTGGATGGACGCATTTGTAGATTAAGCATAACATAGATTTAGAAGGAAATGTTAAACGTATAATAAAAAAGTGCAAGCAAAAAAATATAAGATAGGAATTTATCACGTTTGATGTGTGCACGTCAAAATACAAATTTTATACAAAAAACAATGAATACAGCCAACTCATGGACTATGCCTACTTTAAACAAAAGAAAACGACAACCATATATAAATGTGCAGAATAAAAGATACATTTGAAGATGTACATAATACAATTATGACTAAAACTTTTCAAGTAATTTTAAATTTAACTAAAGAAAAAGATGAACATCATTTTATTTGTTGAAGAGACGCAACAACAGCTGAACACTTTGAGGGCAGATCAAAATGGTCAGTGGTCTGTGGTTGCTTCTCCATAATCTGTAAAAAATAAGTGTCCAATATAAGTAAAATTCTAAAAAAAAATTGCAAATTTTATATTGCAACTGTTGTTGCCTGATACTAAAAGAATTAGATTCAAAATTTGAGAAAATTTAACAACTTGTGACATAAGGCTGAAGACAATAGGGATATGAGTTAAAATCATAATACAGGGATATGAGTCAAAGCTGGGTTGAAAATTAGGATATTACAAAAGCAAAATTAGGGAACAAAAGACATAGGACAATAGTATATTAGATCTATAATACACCAAAGTGTAAAAGGAAAAATGAAGAATGGAAAAGTGTTCTAAATGTTGATGCAAACAACGATATATTTGAACGTTGTGCAACACTGCAATATGAAGTGCAAACTCATGATAGATGCACATGATGTTCTAATACTTCTTGACAATAATAATTTTGCATTAAGAAGAGTTCTTTTGTACCAACAATATTGACAAATTTCTATTCTAGTTTATTATACGAAAAAGAACAGATTTTGTTTTCTTGTCCTATGATTTGCATTAATATGGTACTTTAGTAAATGAAAAGAATAAACATGGTGGTAAGATATAACATTTAATGTTAGTTTAGAAAAAAACTTGGCAATATTATAAATATATAGGAGGCTGGAGTTGGTGATGTTTTTGCCTAAGAAGAGATATATAAAATGCCAGTGGATCGAAAAATATTCATGTGAGGTTTATTTTAATTTTGTTAAAAAAATCAATGTAAATTGGTAGAAACTGAAATTTTGCAACATTGGAAACCAAGAGAAAGGGTTAAAATAATCATTCAATGGAGTGAAAATGCATTCCTAGTAGAACACAAACAAAAAAGTTTGCTCCCAGCAGCAAAACAACATGCCTTATCATAATAGGTACAGCCGTATAGTTATAGAAATAATATCATATCATTACCAAATGCTAAACCTATAAAATACTACCACACAATAGTGTCATTCAGCAAAAAAAAAAAAAAAAAAGTGTACCGTACAACTAAATAGGGATAACCCAACATAGGTAATATTGGTTAAATTAAGTTTAAAATGAGAAAAAGTTCAATTTTTTGAACTTTTAGTAGATTAAGCTACTCAATGTTTTGGCTTTTCACTATCCAAATGATGTTTACCATTAAACGCAGAAGTGCATAAACTTGAAAATAATATGGTACTAATATTTAATACATAGTTTGCGAAACAGCAAAGTAGGGATAACCAAACTAAACTGGGCCAACAATATGTTGAACTTTTGAGAACCCTGAATTTGGACTTATTTGATGTTCGAATGAATTTTACTTTATTTGGGTTCTTGCTTTTTCTGAACCTGATGCAATTAAAAGATAAGAACATGGTATATCGCCTTAATTAAGTTTATGTATGATAAATCATGGAATCAATTTGATTGTCCTTTTTATCTAACATAATAGAACCCCTAACCTAAAGCAAAACAAACTGTAGTAACGATATACCATAGTTATGTGAAAGATGACACAAACCTCTTGTTGCATCAAATTGTAGATCAACTTCTTCATTCACCACTTCTTGTCAGACCCATGCACTTGTGGATCCATAACTCCTGTAGAAGTACAAAAGAGAGATAAAATTGCAATTTAGTTAATTTTTTAAGTAAAACATTTATTTTACTTAGAAATCATTCTTCATGTTAAGCCACTCATGGAAAGATTTATGATAGTGGCAATATGATGAAGAATGAGAGAGGAAAAAGAAACATTTCGTATTAGGAAAAAAAAAATATAAGACTTGCCTGAAAAAGAAATTCATTATTCTTACTCATTTTTATTCTATGTTGTTATATTTATATCTATAAATGCAATAAAAGGATATCATGTCACCATTGATGTTGCAAATCACCCAGTTATTCAAGTCTATAAGATCATACAACGGACATTTAACAGTAAGATGATAAACTTTTAGTTTTGACAGTCTCATACTTAACTAAAACAACTAAAAGATATGAGTCATCATTCACACTAGTTGTGCTTTACTTTATATTCATTTCAATGACCTGTATCTTCATCCAATATAACATATGTTTATATTTATGTGTATTGCTTGTGAAATGATAATCGATTATGGTATGGACTGCCCGATGCATGAAAGTAACACTGGGACTACGCTGGTAAATAATATCATAAACTCCATTTCCATCTAGGAATATTAACCTGACGGTGATAAAGGCCGGTAAAGTTTTTGATTATGATCAACTTAGAAAGGATAAGCACATCAAGGTTCATGTGCAATCATTTGTGGTACTGTAAGCTAGCTTAAGAATCATATTTTACCATTACTTCATGTTAACCTCATTCTAAATCATCAAAAGCATAATAGAAATATGAAAACCTGACAGTAAAAATACGTGTATTTGAGAATAAAATAAAGAATCTAAAGGATTTTACAAATAATCTTCAATGCTTTGCTCATGCCTAATAAATATTTCATTTCCTTGGGTAACATTTCCACTAAATAATCAATTGGCAGACCATGCATCATCCAAATTAAGACATGCTAATATTAGTATAGTTAGAATCGAAAGATATATCAGAAATCTAACTAATTTCAATATATTTATAGGGGTTTGATACGTAGACTTCAAACCGTTATCCAGATTGAGTCGTATTGACTAATACGGTAATAGTTAACAAATATATCAAAGTTAAAGAAAAGGATATAATGAATATTCTTACCCAACAGGTTAAATGCAAAAATATGCAATTCCCTAAATATTAGTAGTGCATGAGCAATAAAAGGTAATAAATTAAAAGATCACTTTCTCTAATAGTATACAGAAGCAAGAATTACGCCTCTTGACTTGCTACTTCTTTATGCACCAATACAACCAATAAATTAAATTGGAATATAATTTAGATTTATATAGTATATAAATATCACATCCCATTAATAATATGGTTCCTCTATAGTATATAAATATCAATTTCTTCATTTTTAATTAGATTCTATAATATGCAGAGATAAAATAGTGAATATATTCATAATTATTCCAATTTTAAAAGAAAGAAAGAAATCGAATAATTTTTGCATAGAATAAAGCTTCAATAGTTGCAAAACCAAAAGAATTATAAGTCAACATGCACATCGACAACTCATAGAAATATATAATTAACAATGGAAGATCAGTGTTCACCGAACTCAAATCTTGCTCAACCATTTTCAACATTTCACCAAGAGTTCTTCATCACGTCTGTCCAAATGCTCAATTTTTGCATGATGGCCACACTCACCAAATCTACAGGATTGTCTTTTTAATGAAAAGTTAATTAATGAGTACAGAAGTTTCAATATTCAATAACAGACAAACAAACTCATCCATTTCTTCTTATTGTTGCTTAAGATCATCCATCACAACATTAAATTTGCGCTTCTACTTATTTTTAAATCCTTAGTTTTAATATAAATATTGTAAAAATAATTTAAAATTCATTCATCCTATTATATGTATATGGGAAGCATATTGCCAAATGCGGTTTAAATAATGTAGTATGAAATAAGTCACAGTATTAAAATACTATATGAAATAACAAATTAAATTGCTAACTACTATGGCTATGAAGACTATGTAGCTTCTTAGTAATATATGGAATTCTTTTTGCTCAGCTCCCTAAGTAACAAAGTTATATCCCAGAGTTCTATTATTTTAGAAATTCTAAAATATATAGTTTGAAACTGCAAGTACCATCCCAAGGTCCAAAATTTGAAGGTCATAACTTATTGTAAATGCCAAAAAAAATCAATATATAAAGATCATGATCACAATATATTATTGCCAGACCACATATTATTTGAAACTTATATCCACTTTCTTGTTATTACTGCCGTAGGCATTTTATCAGAAAAAATAGTATACAATTTGGAATGCTTATAATACCAATATAAGTGAAAAAACATAAAATAGAAATCAACGGTTTCTATTTTATAAACATCCTCAAAAGTTCGTACATGGTCAAATATCAACAAAAGAAATTTTAACATCATATAAAATTATATTGAATCATCAAATCTAGTTAAAACTCTCAATATTAGCATTTAACTAACAATTTCCAAGTGAACAATCAATAATGATTTCTATAAATCAATAAAGAATATGTCAACGACAAACAAAATGAAATTCACAACTGTCCTAGTCCTATAAGTGATGGTATTTTAAAATAGTAAAAACTAAATTATCAATTAGTTTTGTTAAAATGACAAAAAAAATGAAAATACTTAAGAAAATAGTTAATAGTAATAGATTCATGAATAAATGTCTTAGAGGGTATGCAGCAAGTCAAATCTGAAAAGTGGAAATGAACTGGGATTATTTTACTAACTAAACACTTTTCAACAACAACTAACTAATAGGTTTCGGAAGGAAGACATTGGAATTTCATAATTAGAGAGGCAATAGGAATCAGTTTATGATATTTTACCCAATATATCGCTTATCAGCAGTAGCAGGTGATAGCAACAATAGCCTGAAGTAGGCTACAACATTTTACCAATAGCTCGCTTATCAGAGGTAACAGCTGATACCAACAATAACCAATAGCAAGTAGGTTGCAAGCGGTTAGCAATTAGATATTTGATTTACATGTTGATTGATGAAGGAATTTTTGGATCAATAAAATAAAATAGGGCCAGTTAGCACAAAATCAGAGTAAATCAATTTTGGTTTACGTTAAGTAAAATAAGAGGTGAGTATGCAAATAGGAAGGGACCAATCACTACTAATCGACATGGAAAATAATTACCATGAAGCACCCCGAAAAAAGTTTTTACCATCCGTACACTTGAATCAGACTTGAATTATAAATGGCCGTGCTCTGCAAGTCATATGCGATATTATTCATTAGTCATTTGTTGCAATTTAAAACAGATATAATAAAAAGGCATAAGTATTCAAAGGAGAAATAGGGTAAAGAATACCTTGAACTTTAGGTAAGTTTAAGCACATCAATGATTTCGCTTTTCCGAACTGGCAATGCATTGGTTAAAGTAATCGTGCATTGGTCATTGCAACAACTCAGTTAACAACGCTGATAGTAATTCATATATAAAAAATGTGTAGAAATTATGAACAAAGCTAACTCGCTATGTATAGAAATTTTCCTACATCTAAATGCATACATGACAATCGGCACCATTGTCATGGACACCCTTCATGTATATAATACATTCAAATTACTGTGATAGTTTAGGCAATACTTTCTATGTGTATGGGAAGCATATTGCCAAATGCGGTTTAAATAACGTAGCATGAAATAAGTTATAGTATTAAAATACTATATGAAATAACAAATTAAATTGCTAACTACTATGGCTATGAAGACTATGTAGCTTCTTAGTAATATATGGAATTCTTTTTGCTCAACTCCCTAAGTAACAAAGTTATATACCCAGAGTTCTATTATTTTAGAAATTCTTAAATATATAGTTTGAAACTGCAAGTACCATCCCAAGATCCAAAATTTGAAGGTAAAAACTTAATGTAAATGCCAAAAAAAATCAATATATAAAGATCATGATCACAATATATTATTGCTAGACCATATATTATTTGAAACATATACCCACTTTCTTGAAACTGCCATAGGCATTTTATGAGAAAAAGATAGTATACAATTTGGAATGCTTATAATACCAATATAAGTGAAAAAACATAAACCATAAATCCACGGTTTCTATTTTATAAACATCCTCAAAAGTTCGTACATGGTCAAATATCAACAACAAAAATTTTAACATCATATAAAATTATATCGAATCATCAAATCTAGTTAAAACTCTCAATATTAGCATTTAACTAACAATTTCCAAGTGACCAATCAATAATGATTTCTATAAATTAATAAAGAATATGTCAACGACAAACAAAATGAAATTCACTACTGTCCTAGTCCTATAACTGATGGTATTTTAAAATAGTAAAAACAAAATTATGGAATTAGTTTTGTTAAAATGACAAAAAAAATGAAAATACTTAAGAAAATAGTTAATAGTAATAGATTCATGAATAAATGTCTTAAAGGGTATGCAGCAAGTCAAATCTGAAAAGTGGAAATGAACTGGGATTATTTTACTAACTAAACACTTTCAACAACAACTAAATAATCGGTTTCGGAAGGAAGACATTGGAATTTCATAATTAGAGAGGCAATAGGAATCAGTTTATGATAATTTACCCAATATATTGCTTATTAGCAGTAACAGGTGATAGCAACAATAGCCCGAAGCAGGCTACAACATTTTACCAATAGCTCGCTTATTAGAGGTAACGGCTGATACCAACAATAACCGATAGCAAGTAGGTTGCAAGTGATTAGCAATTAGATATTTGATTTACATGTTGATTGATGAAGGAATTTTGGGATCATTAAAATAAAATAGGGCCAGTTAGCACAAAATCAGAGTAAATCAATTTTGGTTTACGTTAAGTAAAATAAGAGGTGAGTATGCAAATAGGAAGGGACCAATCACTACTAATTGACATGGAAAATAATTACCCTGAAGCACCCCGAAAAAAGTTTTTACCATCAGTACACTTGAATCAGACTTGAATTATAAATGGTTGTGCTCTGCAAGTCATACGTGATATCATTCATTAGTCATTTGTTGCAATTTAAATCAGATATAATAAAAAAGCATAAGTATTCAAAGGAGAAATAGGGTAAAGAATGCCTTGCACTTTAGGTAAGTTTAAGCACATCACTGATTTCGCTTTTCCGAATCGGCAATGCATTGGTTAAAGTAATCGTGCATTGGTTAAAGTAATCGCTCACTGGTCATTGCAACACTTCAGTTAACAATGCTGATAGTAATTCACATATAAAAAATGTGTAGAAATTATGAACAAAGCTAACTCGCTATGTGTAGAAATTTTCCTACATCTAATTGCATACATGACAATCGGCACCATTGTCATGGACACCCTTCATGTATATAATACATTCAAATTACTGTGATAGTTTAGACAATACTTTCCCACTAAGCTTATGTGCATCGTTGATATACAAATTGTAGATGAACGGAGGAAAAGTTGGCATGACGATGGAAAAGAAACTGTGTATACAGTATAAGCTAAAGTGCAATTAACCATACTAATAATAATGCAAGGCATCCATAAGAAAGGGTTGAGCACCTTATATGCTATAAAGAGCAAATATTTATGCTCCAATGTAAAATATAAAAAATAAGAATAGAAAGAATTGTTTTTGTTAGATATATTTAGAAAAGTAGCTAAAAAGATTATGTCATTTTGTAATATTATGCCTTCCTGTTTAGGGGGAAAATATATATAGTTTTTGATCTTTAAATTTAGATTTCTATAATAACGTTGTTGGCCATGATAGAATTTGGTTCTTACCTGACTAAACTAATAAAAAAGGTAAAATTGCATTATCTATATAATTACCATACATCTCTATATGACACCCTGGGAGAAAAAATACCATTTTTGTAAGATGATATACAGTTGATGTGGTCGGTTCAATGTGATCAGTCTAACATGTCCTTTATCTTCACCAATAGTCACCGGTACAAAATCAGTATTTATTTTACTATATTACAGTGAATACATAAAAATATATGAAGCTAAAATTGATGATACCGCTTATGCGGCAAAAGAAGTTTCAGCCATTATAACCTTGAAAAATCAAACTTCAATACTTAGCGCAAGCTGATTCTGCAATCAAAAAGTAGCATACAAAGCTGATGGTAGTTGAATATTTGGTAGGAAGACATGTATAGAAATTTTCCTACACCCAAATGCATACATGACAATCAGCACCACTGTCACGGACACCCTTCATGTTTATAATACATTCAAATTACTGTGATAGTTTAGCCAATACTTTCCCACTAAGCTTATGTGCATCATTGATATACAAATTGTAGATGAACGAAGGAAAAGTTGGCATGACGATGGAAAAGAAACTGTGTATACAGTATAAGCTAAAGTGCAATTAACCATACTAATAATAATGTAAGGCATCCATGAGAAAGGGTTGAGCACCTTATATGCTATAAAGAGCAAAATTTTATGCTCCAGTGTAAAACATAAAAAATAAGATTAGAAAAAATTGTTTTTGGTAGATATATTGAGAAAAATAGCTGAAAAGATTACGTCATTTTGTAAGATTATGCTTTCCTGTTTAGGGGGAAAATATATATAGTTTTTTATATTTATATTTAGATTTCTATAATAACATTGTTGGCCATGATAGAAATTGATTCTTACCTGACTAAATAATAAAAAGGTAAAATTGCATTATCTATATAATTACCATACATCTCTATACGACACTCTGGGGGGGAACCCATTTTGATTTTGGTAAGATGATATACAATTGATGTGGTCGGCTCAATGTGATCAGTCTAACATGTCCTTTCTCTTCACCAATAATCACCGGTACAGAATCAGTATTTATTTCACTATATTATAGTGAATACATAAAAATATATGAAGCTAAAATTTATGATACCTCTTATGCGGCAAAAGGAGTTTCAGCCATTATAACCTTGAAAAATCAAACTTCAATACTTAGCGCAAGCTGATTCTGCAATCAAAAAGTAGCGTATAAAGCTGATGGTAGTTGAACATTTGGTAGGAAGACACGAGACACACAGAATTCATGTCGTTGGGTTTTGGATTTCTACCTAATTTTTTTCAAGGATTGATATTTGATCAAATCGTCAAAGATCGATGAGCTCATACCAGCGGTTGCTCCCAACCAAATTTGTTTGATGGTTAATATTCAGTCGCAAAAGTATGGAATTGGGATAGTAATCGGCTAATGGTTGCAGTCTCGAAATACCTCCAACGTAGAGTTGAATTTGGAGAAGTAAAGGCCAGATGAGTTAGATGATGTTGGCGGCTGAGGGAAGGCTAGGGTGTGGGATCGAAAAGACGGACGACTTGATGTGCGGAAGGGGATGAGGGTAAAGGCCAGCCATTAGATCCGATAGTTTACACGTGGCAACATCGGGCTTTTTTGAGAGAAACGGAAATGAAGGGTCTCTAGATCAAAATTGTGCTTCCATATAATACCAGTGAACATGTTCGTTAAAAAAATCCTTTAGATTAAATTGTTCTCCCTTTACCAGTAAGGGATTTTCATGTGTTTTCTTAAATTTTAGCAATGGTATTAGAGTTAAACATGGATGAAGGTACATATTACGGAAGTCTATGTTTGGGAACAGTTTCTTATCTCATGCAATGATTTACCATATTCACAAAGCAAGAAGATAAATGATTTGAAAAAAATGATATATATATATATATACGTGTGTGTGTATATGTATATATATATATAAGAAGTTCAACTACCTCCTAAAATTAGGAATTTTTTGCCCACCATACAGACAATATAATTAAACAAAACACAAATGAGGATAATAGGTAACCGTTCACGTTCTTAACCAATTCTCCTTCCGTTTTGATCAAATACACAGTAAAGAAAGTATTGGCAACGTATCTTTTGCATTAAATCGAATTGAAACATATCATTGTAGGTAAACAGATTAGTAATAATAGTCCCCATAAGTCATATTTGTTTAGTACTAAAAATGTACTGTTTTAATATTGTTTACTCTGTATCTTTTCTTTTATACCAAACCAAATAAAAAGTTCCAAATCGGTAACATATATACTTTTCCCTGAAATTATTTGGTTTAAATTAACATAGATTATAGCTTACTTCTGATTTTTTTTACAACAAAATGCCTTTTATTTATCATGTTTACTTATTAATACTGTTGTTTTTTAATGGATAAGGTACTTGAATGCGCCATCATTTGAATGTTGTCATTTTTTACCTTACAATGAATTCTTTTAAGTATAGTAATAACCATGCGACTATTATCATTATCAGTTTCATCTAAGGATTACATGCAAGCTTTCTTTATGAAGATATTAGAATGCTATAAAAGGTAGGTCAGAAACAACATTTTAAACTCCAATATTTCTAACTATGGCATTTTAGTTTCACGATAACTATCTTTCTGAGGGGCCTTCACTTGGATAGAGATGATGCACATATTGTTCTAGAAGTGATCTAATAATAAACTGAAACATGCATGCCCTTGTGCAAGATATACAGAGAACAAAAATACTTCAATTGCCAAAAGTTGCAAGTTTCCATGTCTTGAAAGAAACTAATTAAAAATATATATCATGGGAACTCATAGCATCAATTTATTTAGGATGTGGTAAATGACATTGAAATGAAAATGTACATAAAGCTTCCTCTCCTTGACTACACCAATAGACTAAACCGTTTAAGCCCATCGTCAATCAATTTTTCCTAATTGAGTCTCTGAATGTGATACATATGACATAGACCCAAAAAGCGTAGTGTGAATCCTTATGAGTTGGTAAAATTGTAAGTATGAAACAAATAAATCAAGCATATTTAGTTTACCCAAAAAAGGTGAACCAAGAATTACTAAAAGGTCAGCATGAACCAAGCGAAAGGAATGAAGAAAGCATATAGTGGATATTAGTACATTGCCAAAATATTGGGCGTAACATCATGGCTCGTCTTTGCATGTCATCTTCATGTCAAAACATCAAGGTATATAATCTATGTACCCCGTAGCCAACGTGAAATTATGTTACCTATGTATAAAACTATCATTGTTACTCACATAAATTTCTGAACTACTGACAAACTTCATCATTTCCAATTAATCCATTTTAGTAGTCTCGCTCTAGATCTGATAATTCATTGGGAAAACATAGATGCCTACAAGCAAAGGCTACTGTCCGCGAAATAATTATGATGACTCGTTGGGAAATCCATATGTTCTAAAAGTTATGTAGAAATAATCTTTTTTTTAAGTTCATTATTTTTATAGGAATGGGAAATTAAAAAATGTAAACTCTTGATATTGAATTAAAACGAAAAAAAGAAGCCAATACAGAACATACCCAAATTTGGTCCAAAGGAAATGGAGGAGTAACAACAAAGATTCAAGTGAAAACATTGGACCAAGTTATTGAGGATAAACATCAACGTAGTGTGAGGTGGATCGGCTTGAAGTGTCGTGCGGTGGAGTAACCATCGATTGCAGCAAGCAGCGGATGGGTGAAATCGAAGTCAATTAACCATATAAGATAGGGACGAACATATTGTTTTCTAGGGTTCCAATCAGTTGTGAGGCGGCATCGATGTTAAAGTCAGGGATGAGCACAATTGTGTTTGCATAGGTTAGAAGGAGGGCTAGGGTTAGCAGGAGAAGGAAAAGAACGTTGTGAAAAGCAAACGTATTTTTCAAAAATCTGGAGGTTTTAGTTGGGAGAAGGCAAAGAAAGGTGAAGGCTTTTCTCGTATCAGGTGAAAAAAGGGAAGAGGGATCGGGGATGAGGAAAGCGAATGATTTTCTGGGAGCAGGTGAACGTGTGCACGTGTGACGGGGAATGGTATTCGTTCGATCTGGGTAGTATACTCGTGGTGCGATCTTGATTTTTTGAAGAAAATGGAACTGAAGAGACACTGCGAAAAGATTGTGCTTTCATATACTATAATAGATTCTTAAAATCTATACTTATACTCTGCATTTTGATAGAGAATTATATCAATCTCTTTTTCTTTCAATTCTCCATCAAACTCTCTTTGAAATTCAAGTTCTACTCAAGAGTTATATGATATTTGTAATCAGAGATCGTGAGATCAAGTTCTGACGAGTCAATACTTCAAAATTGAAACTAAAAAAGGTATGACTGTAGTCCGAAAATCAATTGGGCGTGAATGCAGCCCGGAAATCAATTGGATGTAGGTTGTGGCCCGGAAATCAACCGAGTCTCACTGTACTTTGGAAATCAGTTGGGGTGTACCCTTATAACCCTAAAATCAAGGACTGTAGTATTGGATATTAGTTGAATAGAAATCCACATCAACACAGAGTTGTGTGGGACTAGATGTAGGGTAACTCTGAACCAATATAAAATCTCGGTGTGTAATTTCCTTTTACTGCTTTTTTATTTATATTTTCTGCATTTGTGATTGATTCTATGGTTGTTGATATCTGTGATTTGCATAACATTCTGATAAACATAAAAATATTTCAAGAAATAAATAAAACCCAACACTATTCAGCCCCTTAGTGTTTAGTTTTTCTTAAGATCCTTAATCTGCATCCCAAACAATTGGTATCAGAGCATTGGTTTTCAAAATTTTCGTAATCTGGTTTTTTAAAAAGTTTAGATGGCAACCAACACTGGAATTTTCAATAATAGTAGTTCATTTGTAGAGGGTTAGTCCATTGTTAGACCACTACTATTCAATGTTAGTAATTATGCATATTAGATTTATATAATGAAAATTATTTACAATCTGTAGAATTAGACACATGGAATACCACAGAAATTGAATATGTTGAACCCACTGTTATTTTTGCTCTTAAACCATTATTGGAAAATCCCTAGGGACGGATCGATTTTCAAAGTTAATGATCAGCGTCTTAAACCATTATTGGAATTGTTCAATAATCGAGAGGAGGAGCTCATGATTCTTTATGATCCATGGTACGTTGAGTAAGAAATTTTAACTCTCCTTTGTAAATATGTAATTATTTTCCTTCCATTTACTCATTACGTCATGCATTGACTATGGGACACAGTAAAAATCAAGTATGGAGGGAGTCTCATTTTCATTTTATTTTGCATTGTTTAGGTTTGCATTCTTTTTTCTTTTCCATAAAAAAACAAAATTTTCAAAACTTTAAAAAATTGAATTTCAATTTACTTTTAAATAGACACGACGGACTAAGCGTATGATTTTGGTTGTAAAATTGAAATTATTGGAAAATTATTTCTCTTAACGAATAACAGAAGAAAAGTTTGAATTATGAACAACTTTAGTGTAACTGGTATATAGGGAGATACGTAAGTGACGGTTAAGGTGTTTTCTAAATTGTAATATTTGTTTAAATGAGTGGTTAGTTTAAAGTACTTGCGATAACATTTTTGACTTTTTAAAAGTAAAAGTGGTGCTAAGATATTCTCGCTTAACTCTCTCATCTTTCAAAAAAGCGTAATATATATATATATATATATATATGCCCGTTTTTGAGAATAATAAACCTTATAATTCTCATGGTTATGTTTTCACTCTCGTTTAAAAGTCCTCGTGGTTATGCATGAGTGAATAGCATTAACCTCTCTTATATGTGCTTTCATTCTAATCTAAAAGTCCTCACAGTTATGCATGGATGAGACTCATATAAGAGAAGAATAAAAGTTCAAGTATTCTTCTAATCCTATCTAAAATTCCTCAAGGTTAGAAATATTGGACAATTTCCTCTGTTTTCCCGAGGTAGGCGTGTATATATAATGTTAATATCAATAGCTTTTGCAAATAATAGTAAGTGAGAGCAAGAAATTGAAATCCAAGCACTATTTTCACTTATTTGATCTAACTTGTTATTCAAAAAGTAATAAAAATGCCACTTTGTAGATGTTGATAATCAGTTATAGAATTCATTTCATAATTGCATCATGTTTTAACTGAAACAACTAGCCAGTAATGGTTCATTGTAGGATTAGAAACTTGGAAAATCAATCATTGATCTGTCCCTAGGGATTTCTATTTTGATAATGGTTCACTCTGGGGATAGAGTACATACTTATATCATTGATGATATGAAGGTTGGGACCCAGTTGTCTTGTTATTAGGAGAAACCACTTGGGATTTGTTGAATATGTTTTGATATGCTTTATTATAATATTTTGGAACTTCCAAACAAAGAAATTTTTCTTCAATCCCGAGGTAAAATATAATTCGATATAAAAGAAATGTGTATTTCAAAAGTTTTGAAATAAAAACTCGGGAATAAAGTCCAAGAGATAATTTTGCTAAAGATAATTAGATTATAAAATTTAAATGTAAGGATTAAGTTAAGTGGGTAGTTTTGGGAATTGCATATTGTTTGTTGCATTGTAGGCTCCATGAGTCCAAGTCGAGATAGGAGAACTACATTGGGTTGATCCTATATCTAATTGGATACCCAATTAGATATGGATAGGTAGGCAGTCACAAGTGGTAGTGATGCTGTAACGGCCTGGCAAATTCCTGATCCTGATCATCAACATAAATACGTATTCTATATCACATGTCGACTAATCAAGCACCATAAATCAATGGATCATTAATATAAAGAAGTTAGAGGGTGAGAAATAGATATAAAAAAAGTTAGAATAGTAGAAAACAAAGACCACAAAATCAGAGCAGACACAAATCTCATAGCAGAAGGAACAAAATATATTATATAACATAACTTTGAAATATAAATCTGTAACTGTATACACATACCATCATCAGAGTACAACACATCGGAAATAAACAGTAGCTATCTAATGTTGAAGCCTCCCGCTCCAAGCTCCTCCAAGTGTATCTGTAAAATTCAGACTACTTTACTGTCCGTACAAATTTGGATATCCTAAAGTTTAGGGTAAAACAAAAACAAAATAAACTCTGGGTCAGTCATGGGACTGGCGTGAGTAAATGTAACAACCCGGATTCCGACAGATCGAATTTTTTTCAAAAAACCAATCTATCGAAACCCGGTTTGGGCGCTCTGGTATCCTGCAGAAAAAGACAGAGATAAAGAAGAAATGTCAGAATTCGTAAGCATTTTATAGCGGAAGGAATTCAAAGTATAATATACTTTAAATATAGCTTTACCTTATAAAACATACTGCCTAACCAGTATCCAAAGCTTATACCATCTCTGTCATAAACCTAACCTGGAAGTATGTAATGAGGAGGGGGTCAGAACATAAGTTCTGTGTGAGTGGACTTAGAATAAACTTCTGTATAATCCTACATATACCGTTCAGTTATATTTTCTTGCTTATTAGGTTACTCGCGATATTAGCTCTCTAGGCTATACTCATGTCCCACTAGTAGATTAACCTAATACAACGTATATGTAGATACCCCCAACTCGTATAATCCTTTCCATGTATATATACAGTCCCTTGCCGTATGTCATACGAGATTCATCATGTAAATCAATACTACTTTAGTGTAGTGCCACCATTCTCGAAATTGTTTGGACTACCACTCTTGATCTTGCTAGATTTCGTTTATTACCTAGATCTAATCTAGGGTTTTCTATCCAGCGCTTCCTGGAATCAACCAGGGTTTACGCTACCCAGGCCACTAGGGTTTATGCTACCTATTGAATGCTTTCTAGATCCAACCAGGGTTTACGCTACCTAGGGCCACTAGGGTTTATGCTGCCTATCGAACAATGCCCCATAGTCTTGGACACACTACCCAGAGCGATATATGTTTCTAGACTTTACATTCCAATCGTGTCGTTAAATGTGCTAGATATCTAGTTGCACATGTCTTCTATATGTGCGGCCCGAGTCCCGTGGCATGGCTAATCAAGAAACACGGAACTCTGTCGGGAGCTTTAAGTTATCTGCCGATGCAGATGCTAAGGTCTGTTTTATCTGTATGTGGCTATGGTCCCACTTGACCCCTCCCTCAACTAATGAAAGGCACCCAAGAAAATCAAGAATGAGAATTGTATGCAGGCCCTCTATGCCCCCACAAACCTATTGGCCACCCTCACCCATAACTAGATAACAAAGTATATGGTCTTTTGGAGTTCTCCGCCTTTCCGCTTGTGTATCACGATTGACTCAAGATGGTAGGTAGACGACGACGTGCTATCATAGGGATAAACAAGATATCGCCGCCTCACGTTGATCCATCCTAGTCTTTAGGTTGCTTATATTGCAACCATGGCGTACCCTTGGCTCTTCTAACGCAGACCTTAACCACTGTGAGCCCAGAAGGATCATCTGCAACCTTACAGAGGGATACCAAGAGTACCCTCACGTTCCCTCGAAGCCGCGTGCTTCGTAACCCAGTTCATTGGAGCCTTCTTCATGATCAGATGGACGTTCGCTCCTCCTCGTTTTCTACTTGGCTTTCTTGACTAAGGTTTACTGCTTAGTTCTCTTAACTAAGGTTTACTACTTAGTTTCCTGAATCGTTAGCTTTCTTAACTAAGGTTCACTACTTTGTTTCCTGAATCGTTAGCTTTCGTAACTAAGGTTTACCACTTAGTCCTCTTAAATAAGGTTTACTACTTAGTTCTCTTAATCGTTTGTTTTCTTAACTAAGGTTTACAACTTAGTCCTCTTAACTAAGGTTTATTACTTGGTTCTCTTAACCAAGGTTTGATACTTAGTTTACGTTACTTAGTTCTCTTTAACTAAGGTTTGTTACTTAGTTCCTTTTTAACTAAGGTTTACCAACGAATTCAAGCATGACGTAATTTCTCTTTATCAAATGATAGCGGACGGGTGTTTTCCCACATTTTCAGCTTAGATTAACTTATTTCATGGTATAAGTCGTCCCATCCTTTGAGTCATGTATTACATCTTAAGTCATATTCATTTCTTATCCCTAGGATAAGTTTATCTATTATTTAATCCTATAATTCCCCACTTTTTCTTGCTTTGATACTGTTATATTAGTTAAGTTTGCCCATGTGTCCAAGTTGACTTAACCCCCAATCACGTATTCAATTCAACCCACCTACCGTGCTAAATTGGTTAAGTGTTCTCTATCAGTTCATGTTGACTTAACCCGCCCATATATCATGTCAAATTGGTTAAGTGTTATCTAGCGGTTCACGTTGACTTAACCCACCCATATATCATGTCAAATTGGTTAAGTGTTGTCTAGTGTTTCATGTTGACTTAACCTTACCATACTAGCATGTGTCATTAGCATTAATTAATTATTAATGCCCAACCTGTCACATTAGACCTATTGTTGCGGTCACTGAATGTGCCGGTTGGTTCCGGGCAGGATTACACCACAACTCAATCTAACCTCGGGTCTCAAGCACGTTATGACTAACTTCTCACATTAGAACCTATTGTTTGCGGTCATTGGATGTGTCGGGCAGTTCCGGGCAGGATTACACCGTAAACTCATTCTTACCTCGAGTTAGCCATGTTTCATGTTTAGCCAATTAACAATTCATGTCTATTCTAGGTGTCATAGGTCAATTATAAATTTACAAGCATGTTCATGTTCATTCTAGATATCAAATGTCAATTACCAATTCACAAGCATGTTCATGTTCAAATTATGCCACTATTGTCAATTTCATGTTATGTTTCGAGTTCCATAATTACATAAAAACATGGTTTGTCCAATATATTTCATTTTTAATTATGTTTCTAGGATCTTAATGGCATATCCAATTTTCAAGTCTCAAATTCAAGCTTTACCCAAAAACCCCAATTTATATTCATGCTTATAATCACGTTAATAGGCTATACCTATTATTCCAGTTTCCCATACATGTGTTCCTAACAGGCTGCTATCATTCCTCATATGTTGGCTAAGCTTATTCATATGTCAAGTGCTACTTAACCCATTTCTACTTTGCTTACACAACCATTCGTGTAATAATCTTTTTACCCAAATTGCCTAATTCATCGATTAAATCTCAAGCTCTTCCCAAATAACTATAATTTACACGCTGTTGACCTTGGCTCGAAGGTAGCCAAAGTTACAAAAAAAAAGGAAGAATAGGGAAGAGGAATAGATTAAGCATACAAAGATTATTTTAAATTGCAACATGAATTTTAACTGAGGAATGACGAACGATAATAATACTATTATGCATGAAGTGTATTGTAATCCCACTCACTGATTTAAAAACGGATCTTGAATTCTGGGATCTGATTTCTGAAACTGAAAAGCTATCCCTTGACGTAGATTATCGATCCTCTAATTTAGATTTGATTCTTAGAAAATAGTTGTTGAAGTCGTTGAATTAGCATTTGATTCTCTACTTGAATTCTAATGAAGAACTTGAGCAGCATAACCCTGTCTTTGATTTATTTTGATATGAATTAGGGCAGAGTATAGGCATAATGAAGATGTGTAGAGAAAACTGTAGCCTTAGGGGTGTTAATATAGGTGCTCATGACCTTATCGTACACGCAGCGCTGAGTCAACATTGAACCCAGTTAAGAAAATAGTCCAGGTTCGCAGATGAATCTAGTCAAATCTTATCGCACACGCAGCGCTGAGTCAACATTGGGTCCCGCAAGCTGTTTTGGCGCAGAAATTCGAATTTCGAATGTTTGAATTGTTTTGGTGCAGAAATTTGATTTTTGAACTTTTGAATTTCTAGAATTTATTTAACTGTTTTATTCACATGAAATATTCTTATATGTATACAATTACTCTACCGACCATTTTACGCGTATATATACACACACACAATTTTCATTTTATTTTCAAAATTCAAACGATATTGCACCGTTATTTGATTCTTGCCATATTTCATTGACTGTAGCCTTATCTTGAATTTTATCTTTTGTATACATATATTTATGCATATATATATATATATATATATATTCTCATATATATATACTCATATATATATACATATTTTTTCTTTATTTCCTTATATGTACGTTCTTATCCTTTCAAATTTTGAATTTGTATACGTACATATATTTGCATGTTCAGTTGGTCCTCTCTAAAGGAAAGATAAAAATTATGCCGCCGTCGGGGTTCTAACCCCCAACCTCCATGTTAGAAATCCAATGTCTTAACCAACTGAGCTATGAAGTCTTTTGTTAATAAGTCTTAGAACAATGATAATTATTGTTCTCTCCTTACTTCTCTTTTTCATGTTAGTTACAATACTTAAATTAAACCATTGCATAAATCTTTTTCTTTTAATGTTAATGCATTGTGTTTGCAAATCAGTGCACGCAACATATTTACATTGCATGCAACCAATCCTTTCTTTTAATGCATGCATTACATTTTTTTTCAGTGCATGTATTTATTACATGCAATCCTTATTTTATTCTTTATTTTATATTTTAATTTGTTTGTATATATATATATATATATATATATATATATATTTCTCTTATGCGTATACAAACTTCTAGGCTTAATAACTTCTTCATATGATGTCCGTTTTACGCAAACCAGGTGTCTATCTTGACCAAAATTCTGAGACGGACGCAATGGTGATGTCCGTTTTACTTGATTCCTGATATTTAAATTAAGTATTTTTATTTTCTCATCTCTTCGATTACACACATTGTTATCGCACTAATTTCCTTACTCTTCAATGTATGAATTAATTTTTCATTATACATCACCATTATTTACCTATCTATGCATATATACATATTTGTACATTTTTAATTATATTAAAAATGTGGGGTGTTACATTCTCCCACCCTTAAAGAATTTCGTCCCCGAAATTCGATAAGAGTAAAATAGATAATCCCTCGCAATATTCATCCATCCAATGTGCATCCAATTGTTGCAAACATTGTGCACATGTGCAAAGTGAGATACATCATAGTAAAGTATGTATGCCTAATTTTGATCCACCTATATGTATGCAAATTTTAAAAACCCTTTTCAAAACATGATGCTCACATCCTAAATATACTTGCAGTTCTATATGAATGCAATATTCTTGAAAAATCAAAATATTTTTCATCCAAGTTTTCCCATACTCTTATAGAATAAGAGCATTGTAACGACCCGTATTCTACATATCATAGGATCGTAGAATATTTATTTCTTTCCCATGTGAAGTCATATGGTCATGTAACTTTGGGAAACATCTATTAGAGTCATTTCCCATGTTCATGATTTTTGTCGATTTTTAAATGACCATTTTGCCCCTAGTTGGTACTGTTTTGGCTATAACTTTTGATTGAAAAGGAATTTTGACTTGAAACCACTTCCATTGGATTTGTTTGATGGTTTACCTTTCTGTAGAGTGGTCATAATAGCCAAACGGACTTACCGTTTGGGAGATATGGCTGAAAAGGTTTGGAAGGTGAAAAACTGCTTAACCGGGCCAAATAGGGTGATTAGTGAGTAGGCACATAACCCATTTCGGGATTAGGGTTATGGGAAGGCTAAAATGAGATAGAGAATCATTCCATTTCAGTTTTCTAGCCTCCACTTATTACCAAGGAACCCTAAAAATGGCCTCCAACCTCTAAATCACCTCCAAATCATCTTTTGGTCAAGGATTAAGCTTAGCAACATCTAATCAAGAGAGATCTACACCAAATCAACATTGGAGCTGCTGTTTAGCATTGGGATTCACATCAAATCAGAGATTTGTTTCAGATCTTAGTTTATTTGTGGCTAAGGTGAGTGATTTGCATAGTTTTGCACTAATTATGGCTAATTAAGGGTAATTAGTGTTAATTAGCGAATTTAAACGTGATAAAATTCGGGAAAAATGTTCATAAATTCCTAAATGATGTTTTAGATCTCTGATATGAATTTGGGTTAATTTGGTTAAGTTTTGCTAATCCTATCGTTAGTTTCACCTAAACATGCTTAAGGGGAAATATGGGGTTTTGGGGTATGTTTGATCCATTTTAACCTATCATATTGATGTTTTGATGTTTGTGGTTGATTATGCATGTTGCTATGACTGTATGAAATGCTTTGTGATTGATTTCAATAGTTAGAATGGTCGAAAACGTCGTCGAATGGCGTAAACACTTGCTGGACCAGTTTCAGAAAACAGTGCAGGTTCCAGATCGGATCGGATAAGGGGGCTCAGATCGGATATGTTGAACTGGGCAAGGGATTCGATCGGATCGGAACCTGACACTTGAGAAAATTGGCAAAAAGGAAGGCCACGCTAACTGAACTGGGATCGGATCGGATTAAGGAGGAGGGATCGGAGCGGATAGAGGGGGATGGATCGGATCGGAGCACGTGAAGGATGAGGAGGCGGATCGAAGCGGAAGCACGAACTAGATGGGAGATGGCACCCGACTCGACCCGGAGGGAAACACCCGACTCGACCCGGAGGGAAACACCCGACCCGACCCGAAGGGGGACACCCGACCCGAACTGTACCAGAGGAAGACTCGAACCGACGCGATGCAGGGGACCCGACCCGAACCGATGGCTTGAAGGGAATCCGACCCGACCCAGTATTGACCAATAACCCGAGATGCAAAGGTAGTCCAATATGGGAAGTTAGAGCTCAGGATCCAGTTGGGAACCAATGAGTTCACTTCATGGTTGGGCTTTGCTGCGGGACGTGTGCTAAGGAGTTGTCGACGTTCATAACTTCGATCCACCACTAAAAATGAGTGATGGGCTACTTATCAGTGAAGTAGAGTCATTATGACTCGAGGGGCAAGGTGATGGTAGCAAGACTACGTTATCAGTGCAGTAGAGTCATTACGACTCGAGGGGCAAGGTGATGCGTAGTAAGACTATGAGCCAGCGCAGATGGGGTGAATAACTCCATGGGGCAAGTGGACATAGCAAAGGATTAGTGGCTACGTTATCAGTGCAGTGAAGCCATTTATGACTTCATGGGGCAAAGTGATCGTAGCAAGGGTGGGAAATCGAAGTGGTGAATATCGTATGCTTTACGCACTGAGTGAGAGATGTGAGGATGGATGCTATGTTTGATTGTTTTCCATCACTATGACATGTACACCTCCCCCACCTCCGTATCTTTATACCGTTTGATATGGCACCTTAGAGTGTTGTACAGTATGTAGTGCTAACTCTTTGGTTGCAGGTCCAGGTTCAGGTATGTTTTAGTCTACCTGTTATTGTTCACTTTAGATGCTTATCGCTCATACCAGGCTTTATGTCTGACCCAGAGTTTTATGTCTCCTCTTATTACTCTGGGTGCTCACACGAGCAGACTAGAGACAGGTTAGTCGGTGATGCACGAGTAGCTGATTCTGAGGCGGGCAGGAGGCTTCCACGTATGATATATATATACACATTCTCCCTATGTCGTTGGTGGTCGCTACTTGGGCATTAGTAGTGTACCTCCTTTATCTTGCTTTTGCTTTGAGACAGTTGAAAAGTTGTAATAAGCTATATTTTGGGATTTCCGCTGCTATGATGCTTAGTTCTGGTTTTTAGCTTATGCACTGTCTCTCCTGTTTTATGTCAAGTATGTTATTATTATATTTTGTTCTATGCGTTGTGAGACATTCTATAGGTTCTTTGTATGTTCATTTCCTTCTTTCCTTTTCCTTCTGACGACCCGTTCCGTGCTAACGGGACATGTGTACAGCGCACTTCTGGAGTAAATGTCGGTTGGTGCGGGGCGGGCCGTCACACTTGGTATCAGAGCTCTAGGTTGCGTAGTTAACCTAGGGAAAGACACCGGGGAGAGATAGTATGTATATGAGAGCGCGTATTTGTGATTACTTTGGTTTTCAAAAGCTATGTATATATATATACTATTAGTAGTATAAGAATGAAGTCGCACTGCACTAGCACCACTATGGGGTCGTTAATCGTTTCCCTTTTTCAGATTGACGATGAGCCGAGACACGAGGGGTGCTGGTAGAGGGACCAACCATGGGAATGCCGCTGACATGAGGGCGATGTTTACTAACCTCATGAGAGACATGCTTAGAGAAGTGCAAGGGGCAGTTCCCAATCCCGGAGTTGGTGTTGGCCCAGTAGTGCAGGCGCCTAGGGTCGATTTCGCCAAGTTGTGCAAGGATTACACTAACCTTGGTGGGAAGCCGTTCCACGGGACGGAGTCGGCCACAGATGTTCAAGACTGGATGGATAGCTGTGATCGTATCTTTGATGACTTGGGTCTTGAGGATGCGATGAAGAGAAGGCTAGCATCTCGTCAGCTGCAAGGGCGAGCGATGAATTGGTGGAATGCCATTAGAACAGCTACTCCAGAGGATCGGGTTACTTGGGTTCAGTTCAAGGCTCGCTTTAGCGAGAAGTTTATTCCAGTTGCCCAGAAGTCAGTGTTGTTCAAGAGGTTCTTGGAACTCAAGCAGAATGGGAGGGCAGTTTCTGACTTTGTTGCTGAATTCGACACTTTGTCGAAGTATGGACTATCTCTTATCGATACTCCTGAGAAGAAGAATGAGAAGTTCATCACTGGTTTGGATGGATACTTGGGGGAAAGGCTTATCAATCACATCGATGAGACTTTTGAATCGATTGTGGGGAAAGCTTTGAGATCAGAGAGTCTTTACCCTAAGTCAAAGACTGAGGCTGCATCTGCAGAAGGGCCAAAGCCGCAAGTAGGTGGTGGAGGCAAGAATAACTCTCAGAATAAGAGGAAGCAGGACCAATCTAAAAGTGGCCAGAAAAAGAGCAAGAAGGATGTTGAGTGCTTCAGCTGTGGTATGAAGGGCCATTATGCTAAAGATTGTCGGGCCAAGCCAGCGGATAAGAAGTGCTTCAACTGTGGTCAAGTGGGACATTTCAAGGATAAGTGTCCGCAACCTCTTAAGGAGAAGCAGATTGTGAAAGCATATGCTATTGATGCTGTTCCTTCTTCGTCGAATGCCCCAACTGCGGCGGAGAAAGGAAAGAATGTTGTTATTCAAGGTATGCTTTCTATTTATGATGTACCAGTTCGAGTTTTGTTTGATACTGGGGCTTCCCGTTCCTTCATATCTAATGACCTGGTAGATAGGTTGGGACTGGAGCCCGAGATAGTCGATAGACCATTGGTTGTGACGAACCCGATTGGTGGTTCGACTAGCCTTAGTATGATTTGCAGAAATTTGGTCTTATCGAGTTATGGATGTATGTTTGTTTGTGATTGCTTTGTTTTGGGCTTTACTGGGTATGGCATTATATTGGGAGTCGATTGGCTCCAAAGATACGGGGTGGTGGTAGACTGTGAGGGCTTTTTGGTGACAGTGAGGGCGGATGATGGGCGGAGGGTAGTGTTTGGTAGTCTACCTAGTGATGGGGTTATGGCTAGTTTTGTAAATTCCCTCGACATCCCGCAGGATGAGTTGTCAGATGTGCCCGTGGTTGGCCAGTATCCGGACGTCTTCGAGGAGGTGACCGGGCTTCCACCACACCAAGAGATTGAGTTCCGTATTGATTTAGTGAAAGATGCCAGATCTATAGTGATGCCACTTCGTCGTATGGCACCAAGGGAGCAGCGAGAGCTCGGGGTGCAAGTCAGCAATCTTTTGAAGAAGGGATTTATTAGAAGGAGTGTCTCCGAGTGGGGAGCACCAGTTGTGTTTGCCACTAAGGCAGATGGTTCCCTTCGTTTGTGTGTGGACTATCGCGAGTTGAATAAGGTAACGAGGAAGAATAAGTATCCTCTACCGCGGATAGATGATTTGTTTGATCAACTGGAAGGAGCAAGAGTGTTCTCCCAGTTGGACCTCGCGACAGGATTTCATCAGCTACGAGTAGCGGATGAGAATGTTCCGAAAACGGCATTTAGGACGCCGTCTGGATTTTATGAGTGGTTGGTCATGCCATTTGGGTTGACCAATGCACCAGCCTATTTTGTGGATCTTATGAATCGAGTATTCAGAGATCAGTTGAATAAGTTTGTTCTTGTGTTCATGGATGATATCCTTGTTTACTCAAGGACAGAGGAGGAACACAAGGGACACTTGAGGATAGTGATGGAGGTGTTGAGGAAACACCAATTGAAAGCGAAATTCTCTAAGTGTCATTTTTGAAGAAGGGAAGTGAGATTCTTGGGTCATGTTGTTTCCGAGAGTGGTATTGCCGTGGACCCTGCGAAGGTGGCTACGGTACAGGATTGGCCTACGCCCAAGAATGCAACAGATGTAAGAAGTTTCTTAGGATTAGCTGGATATTATCGTAAGTTTATCCAGGACTTCTCCAAGATAGCGGCACCGTTGACTCAGTTGACTAAGAAGAATCAGTCCTTCGTCTGGGACGAAGTGTGTGAGGATGCCTTCAAGAGTCTAAAGGAGAAGTTGACGCGTGCGCCAGTGTTAGTCATTCCTAAAGGGAATGAAGAGATGACGGTATACACGGATGCTTGTGGTACCGGACTGGGTGTTGTATTGATGCAAGGGGGTAGGGTTGTAGCTTATGCTAGTCGACAGCTAAAGCCTCATGAGAAGAAGTATCCTACCCATGATTTGGAATTAGCAGCGATCATGTTTGCGCTGAAGATGTGGAGACACTATCTCTTGGGAGAAAGATTTGAGTTGTTTACCGATCATAAATCATTAAAATATCTCTTCTCTCAGAAAGATCTGAATCTCCATCAGCAAAAATGGTTAGAGTTCTTGGCTTCGTATGATTTTGATATCGCATACACACCTGGGAAAGGTAATGTGGTAGTCGATGCCTTGAGTAGGAGACATGCCAGTTTAGGGGCTATGTTTCTTGAGTGGAAGCAACTGGAGTATATTGCGGGGTTTGATTTCAGACCAAAGTGCGAATTGGATCTAGTCATGCTAGCTAGTTTGACGATCAGACCCACTTTGATAGAGAGGATTGGTTCCAGCCAGAGGAACGATCCTAATCTATTGGAAATCATCTCCAAGTTAGAGATGGACATCGACGGTGAGGAGATGAATGTGTATGGGCTTGATCGAGATGGATGGCTTTGGAAGAATGGGAGACTAGTTGTACCTAACGTAAATGGTTTGAGAGATGAAGTGCTTAGAGAATGTCATCACTCCAAACTAACTATACATCCCGGTAGTAATAAAATGTATCGAGACATGAAGCAAACCTGCTACTGGGAAGGGATGAAAAGAGACGTTGGGAAGTTTATATCCAAATGCATGAATTGCCAGCTAGTTAAAGCCGAGCAAAAGAAGCCTAGTGGTTTGTTGCCACCATTAGAAATTCCCGAATGGAAATGCGAGCAAGTCTCGATGGATTTCATCGATGGCTTACCAAGGACTAGATCGGGATATGATAGCATTTGGGTAATTGTGGATCGATTGACTAAGAGTGCAAGATTTATACCAGTCAAATCGACCAGGACGGCAGCCAAGTTGGCAGAATTGTATATGAAGTGGGTAGTGAGATTTCATGGAGTACCCAAAAGCATTGTGAGTGACCGAGACCCGTTGTTCACTAGTGGGTTTTGGAAGAGCTTACAAGAGGCTCTAGGGTCAGGATTACATCTCAGTACCGCATATCATCCTCATACCGACGGTCAGACGGAGAGGGTGAATTGTATATTGGAAGATCTCTTGAGAGCTTGTATATTGGACTTTGGTGGATCATGGGATGACCATTTGCATCTAGTAGAGTTTGCATATAATAATAGCTACCAATCCAGTATCGGTATGGCTCCATATGAAGCTTTGTATGGAAGACCGTGCAACTCACCATCATGTTGGATAGAGACTGGCGAGAAGTTTGTGCTTGGACCAGATGTGGTGAGAGAAACTTCAGATAAGATTAAGATCATTCAGCAACGAATGAAAGCTGCCCAAGATAGGCAGAAGAGTTATGCTGATAAGAGGAAAAGAGATTTAAAATTCTTCGTTGGTGACTTGGTGTTTGTCAAGATTTCTCCGTTGAAAAGCGTGATACGATTTGGCAGGAGAGGCAAGTTGGCACCAAGATTTGTTGGCCCATTCCCTGTTCTTGAACTAGTCGGGAATTTGGCATATAGAGTTGGCTTACCAGAGAAAATGGCGGGAGTTCACAATGTATTTCATGTTTTCCAACTAAGGAAGTTTGTTCACGACTCAGATATGGCTATTTCACCTGATCAGTTAGAGGACTACGAAGTAGAACCCAAGGCGGTTGCGAACCGCAAGCCGATTCGCATTGTGGGCCACGATACGAAGCAACTTCGAAGGATGGCGATGAAGCTAGTCAAGGTTCAGTGGGGCGAGGACGAGAATGATTGTACTTGGGTGACAGAGGAGAGCATTAGGAAGGCATATTCAGAACTTTTTGCCTGGTAAGATTTACCTTGCAAATTAGTTTTCCGCATGCTAGGGTAGACTTGTTTTGCTTGTTTGATTGTTGTTTTATGATTGATAGGCATGCGGGACCTTTGTGTGTATTTTGATTAGGGAATTTCGGGGGCGAAATTTCTTAAGGGGGGGGGGGGGGGAGAGTGTAACGACCCGTATTCTACATATCATAGGATCGTAGAAT
The DNA here is from genome assembly GCA_030737875.1 of Allium sativum. Taxonomy (NCBI): domain Eukaryota; kingdom Viridiplantae; phylum Streptophyta; class Magnoliopsida; order Asparagales; family Amaryllidaceae; genus Allium; species Allium sativum. The sequence continues at coordinate 118,022,850 of CM060925.1, forward strand.
ATTTAATTCTTTCCCATGTGAAGGCATATGGTCATGTAACTTTGGGAAACTTCTATTAGAGTCATTTCCCATGTTCATGATTTTTGTCGATTTTTAAATGACCATTTTGCCCCTAGTTGGTACTGTTTTGGACATAACTTTTGATTGGAAAGGAATTTTGACCTGAAACCACTTCCATTGGATTCATTTGATGGTTTACCTTTCCGTAGAGTGGTCATAATAGCCAAACGGACTTACCGTTTGGGAGATATGGCTGAAATAAGGTTTGGAAGGTGAAAAACTGCTTAACCGGGCCAAATAGGGTGATTAATGAGTAGGCCCATAACCCATTTCGGGATTAGGGTTATGGGAAGGCTGAAATGAGACAGAGAATCATTCCATTTCAGTTTTCTAGCCTCCACTTATCACCAAGGAACCCTAAAAATGGTCTCCAACCTCTAAATCACCTCCAAATCATCTTTTGGTCAAGGATTAAGCTTAGCAACATCTAATCAAGGGAGATCTACACCAAATCAACATTGGAGCTGCTGTTTAGCATTGGGATTCACATCAAATCAGAGATTTGTTTTAGATCTTAGTTTATTTGTGGCTAAGGTGAGTGATTTGCATAGTTTTGCACTAATTATGGCTAATTAAGGGTAATTAGTGTTAATTAGCGAATTTAAACGTGATAAAATTCGGGGAAAATGTTCATAAATTCCTAAATGATGTTTTAGATCTCTGATATGAATTTGGGTTAATTTGGTTAAATTTTGCTAATCCTATCGTTAGTTTTACCTAAACATGCTTAAGGGGAAAATATGGGGTTTTGGGGTATGTTTGATCCATTTTAACCTATCATATTGTTGTTTTGATGTTTGTGGTTGATTATGCATGTTGCTATGACTGTATGAAATGCTTTGTGATTGATTTCAATAGTTAGAATGGTCGAAAACGTCGTCGAATGGCGTAAACACTTGCTGGAACAGTTTCAGAAAACAGTGTAGGTTCCAGATCGGATCGGATAAGGGGGCTCGGATCGGATATGTTGAACTGGGCAAGGGATTCGATCGGATCGGAACCTGACACTTGAGAAAATTGGCAAAAAGGAAGGCCACGCTAACTGAACTGGGATCGGATCGGATTAAGGAGGAGGGATCAGAGCGGATAGAGGGGGATGGATCGGATCGGAGCACGTGAAGGATGAGGAGGCGGATCGGAGCGGAAGCACGAACTAGATGGGAGATGGCACCCGACTCGACCCGGAGGGAAACACCCGACTCGACCCGGAGGGAAACACCCGACCCGACCCAAAGGGGGACACCCGACCCGAACCATACCAGAGGAAGACTCGAACCGACGCGATGCAGGGGACCCGACCCGAACCGATGGCTTGAAGGGAATCCGACCCGACCCAGTATTGACCAATAACCCGAGATGCAAAGGTAGTCCAATATGGGAAAGTTGGGAACCAATGAGTTCACTTCATGGTTGGGCTTTACTGCGGGACGTGTGCTAAGGAGTTGTCGACGTTCATAACTTCGATCCACCACTAAAAATGAATGTTGGGCTACTTATCAGTGCAGTAGAGTCATTATGACTCGAGGGGCAAGGTGATGGTAGCAAGACTACGTTATCAGTGCAGTAGAGTCATTACGACTTGAGGGGAAAGGTGATGCGTAGTAAGACTATGAGCCAGCGCAGATGGGGTGAATAACTCCATGGGGCAAGTGGACATAGTAAGGATTGGTAAGACTATGAGCCAGCGCAGATGGGGTGAATAACTCCATGGGGCAAGTGGACATAGCAAAGGATTAGTGGCTACGTTATCAGTGCAGTGAAGCCATTTATGACTTCATGGGGCAAAGTGATCGTAGCAAGGGTGGGTGATCGAAGTGGTGAATATCGTATGCTTTACACACTGAGTGAGAGATGTGAGGATGGATGCTATGTTTGATTGTTTGCCATCACTATGACATGTACACCTCCCCCACCTCCGTATCTTTATACCGTTTGATATGGCATCTTAGAGTGTTGTACAGTATGTAGTGCTAACTCTTTGGTTGCAGGTCCAGGTTCAGGTATGTTTTAGTCTACCATTTATTGTTCACTTTAGATGCTTATCGCTCATACCAGGCTTTATGTCTGACCCAGAGTTTTATGTCTCCTCTTATTACTCTGGGTGCTCACACGAGCAGACTAGAGACAGGTTAGCCGGTGATGCGCGAGTAGCTGATTCTGAGGCGGGCAGGAGGATTCCACGTATGATATATATTTATACACATTCTCCCTGTGTCGTTGGTGGTCGCTACTTGGGCATTAGTAGTGTACCTCCTTTATCTTTCTTTTTCTTTGAGACAGTTGAAAAGTTGTAATAAGCTATATTTTGGGATTTCCCTGCTATGATGCTTAGTTCTGGTTTTTAGCTTATGCATTGTCTCTCCTGTTTTATGTCAAGTATGTTATTATTATATTTTGTTCTATGCGCTGTGAGACATTCTACAGGTTCTTTGTATGTTCATTTCCTTCTTTCCTTTTCCTTCTGACGACCCGTTCCGTGCTAACTGGACATGTGTACAACGCACTTCTGGAGTAAATGTCGGTTGGTGCGGGGCGGGCCTTCACAAGCATGGTTTACCCAATTGTCGCATCCAAAACCCTACCAACCATCATTAAATTCGAAATTTAGAAAAATCTAATTTTCTAAATTCAATTTATAATGTTACGAAAAGATATAAAACGAAAGAATTTACATTTTTTGTTGTACCTTTTATAATTGCACTCGGATTTTTATATAACTATTCTATAAAACTTCCTACTTTCCTTTCTCTTTCGTCTTATCTTGGAATAATTTCATATTTATTCATCTTTTTCTTAAGATTTCCATTTTCTTTTCCCATCACATTTGTTGTCTTACTAAATTTATTGTCTCTTGTTAGCTTAGGCTTTTCTCTTTCGTAGCTTATTTGACTTAATCCAATTACTTAAGTTTATTATTTCAAATAAGCTTTTTCTATTTTCAACTCAAACAGCATCCTACACAGCTACTACTATGCGCCAAGAATCTTAGGACTTTGTCATCTCAGACAATTGCGAGTCCCCACAACAGGATGTACCCACTTTGAAACACCCCACCTCCGTTAAGGTCACTCTCAAAGGGAATGCCCTAATTTTGGTGGAGGTTTATAAGTTCAAATCACAGATATACAAGACAGATATAAGAACACATATTTATAAACAGCGGAAGAACAACAAACTTTTTATTTCATAGAGTCAAATACGTGTTACAACAACATCCTTTCCAAAAACATAACATAACACTTTCATAATCTGTCTTGAGTACATTATTTAAAGAAGCATAAATAAAACATAGATAAACTGCAAAAGCCCCATAGTGGATTGTCCAAAGCCATAGTTCAAAACAGGAAAGTCCAAGCAATACATTTCTCTTCTTCAAGCTGGATGTTGAGGTAAGTCAAGCTGCTGTGTTCCCTCCCTGAGGACCTGGGGGGGGGAACGGAAGAAAGAAGACGAAAGAAAAACAGAGTCAGACATAAAGCCTGAGTAAGTCTAGTACTATTTTGTCTATGAATAAAGAACTGGGTATGATAAGTAAAACAAGAAGTGGGCAAGCACAATAAACTTGGTTAAGTTGTCTAGGGTCGAATATACTATCGTACCCCATGTTAATCTCTGAACCCATATACTAGTTTCCAATTTGCACCCCATAATCAGGGTGATGTGATCCATTCTATGATGATCGGCTCCTACTCGCATAGTTACATGTGTCTTACGGCCCCCGATGTCTGTAGTTACCTATGCTGGTCCCACCATGGGGTGTATCAAGTCCCATAGTGGCAACCCGACACAACCTTGGAGTGCACAGGTATGCTACTGGTGCCCAGTGCCTTATTTTTCTGCGCCGAAGTGCGTGCACGCCCGCACTCCGTTAGAACCTACACTGCTACACCACCGCCGTCGCTTTGACCTCTTACAATCAGCCCAGTAATCGTGCCCCACCCTGCCTAGTTTCAGGGTATCCTGATACACCTTTTAGGGTTACTGCTGAAAAGGGTCCCCCGTTACTAGGTTTTCTATCTCTAGCCAACATGCTAAGTTGGTTAAGTGTTTCCTAACCTAACCCCACCAGTCCATTTAGTTTAGCATGTTCCATTTTGATTAAGTCTTTAGTTCACTTAATCCTAACAATCCTGACTCAGCCTTAATTGTCTTATTAAGGCCCTGACCTCTCACATTAGACAGGTATTGTTGTGGCTGCCTGTTGCCGGTTGGTTCCGGGCAGTCTTACGCCACAACTCAGTCTAACCTCGGGTCCCTATTGGGCTCCATGTTTAACCTCCCACATTGGATAGGTATTGTTGTGACTACTGGACAGCCGGGCGGTTCCGGGCAGGTTTACATCACAACTCAATCCAACCTCGGGTTAAACACATCGTATTTTCTACATTTACATATCTTGTCATTCTTCTTTATTTATATGTAAATATTTGCGGCCCGTTATTAAGTAAATGGTGTAAAGGTTACACCAATCATGGGCCCAACCCATACTTGAATTTGGGCCCTTCTATTTTATATTTTCATTCATTAATTAATTTTAACCCAACGTTATTTTCCCCCGTTTTACACGTCCGTTCATATATATTGGGCTTAGCCTTTTAAAGCCCAATTTAGCCATGCGAAAGGGGAGGCTTATGGCGTATACACAAAGAGGGGAAGGTGAGCGCATGAACTTGCAATACGACGTTGGAAATACAAAATAGAAATTGGTGTACTTGCATAGTGGTAACATAGGTGACATGAATAAAAGCATGTGAACTTGCATAGGTTTTACTACAACATGAACCTATATTTTTATTTAGGCATAATGTCAAACATAAGCATGGCATAAATATTTCTAGCATAAGCATGGCATAATATCAAACATAAGCATGGCATAAGTAAAGTTAAATTTGTCCATGGCATAAACATAAACAAGTCATGTTCATAAGGTTTCTACATGTTTACAAAAAAAAGGGGTACTTTGTTACTAACACAAAAACATAGTCCAACATAATCATGATTTAAGTCTAATCATATAACGATAGTATAAATATTCTTATGCATAAATATTCCTAATCATGGTGTTTGCTTTAAACTTGCAAAAAAAAGGATTTTTGAGTCTAACCTAGCCATATTCATAAGTTTGCAAAAGCATGACTTAATACATGGATTATGGTGTCAAAATTCCAACATAGTTTCATATGAACTATAACAACCAAACTTGTTTCAATTACTTGCAAAATGATTTATGCACAAAAATATACATCATGATGGCATAATAACAAAGCCCCAAACTTGCCTGAATTTCAATCAACTACATACATGTAGCTTCAACATAGATTACATAATTTGCGCAATATTCCAAACGTATACTTGCATAGAACTACCGCATGTAGTTCTTTATAATGAATAACATAATTCATAAATATCCAAACGTATATAATATTTCAAATTGATAAGAACGCACAAATATGAATAACTTTATTTTCCCAATTCAAGCATACAAATCAATACAGTTGTTTATTCATACCAAAGTAATACTCTACTTACAATGGTTGCGGCGAATTCTCTAATTAAGAGATATGATTCCTTTGTTGAATTGATTGGCTTTAGGTTGCTTGAATTGCTTTAGGCTTTAGAACTCTCTTCCTAATTCTCTCTCTAGTTGGCGGCTACTCTTAGTCGTTCCTCAGCAACATGGCGGCTATGTTCTTAATTTGAATGAATAGATTAGGGTTTAGTCTAGGGTTGTTTATATAGAGGTTAGGAATTGATTAGGACCATTGATGTTGCTAGGTTAGATCGTAGCCATTCATTAGATAGAGAGACCAATTAGAACTTGCCACCTAGCCCTAGTGACAAAGCAGACCACAGAAATTCGACCAAACACAGACCTGGCCAGCCAGGTTGACTGGGCTCGACCAGGTCGACACCCCTGTCGACAGGGCTGTCGACAGCCCTGTCGACATGGGTAGCCCAGGTCGACAGCCCAGTCGACCTGGGTGGCCTAGGCGGGTGTTTATCCGCCCTGGCCCACTGGGCCCGATTTTTAATTATTTATTCTGTTTGAATTTTAAATTTAATTCAAAACTTCCGAAGGCCATATCTTCTTCATACGGACTCCGTTTTTCGAAAACTCGGACTCTATTTCGCGTATTTTTCCGAGATGAACGCAATGGCGTATCCCGTTTCCCTTAGCTCTTTGATTTCAGATTAATTATACTTTAATTTGTTAACTACACAGTTATAGAATTTTCGGGGTGTTACATTCTCCCCCACTTAAAAGGATTTCGTCCCCGAAATCTTCAAGTTAGGAGGAATGTATATCCTAACATCCAATCATCCATCTACTCATTCATCAAACACGAGCATCCATTGTCCTTAAAAGACTTCTAATGCTTCATGATCATATGCGAAGTGTGTGTGTAAATGAACTTATCTAATGCAAAATCAGGCGGTCTACTGATTCAGTTGACCTCCTTAATGCGAATTATGTAGGTGCCATGAATCCATTATGTATGCAAATTTTCCTATTCATGATTCTACATGAGTGCACAATCATTCAATACAAATGCAACATCCACATGACAACACATTAAAGTTCAACCATATACGAATGCAAACATATATGCATATGCAATATGAAGTGACTGAGCCGATCTAAAACCTAGATTGTGTGTGTATATGCAACCACGAGCAACCACTAGCAATCACTTGCAACCATCATACATAACATGTTTCAACCACATGTTTCCATCCAAAAAGATTCTATCTAAAAGATACGGTCGAGGAAATATACCTAAAAAGATAGATAAAAGCGCAACTTAAGGAAAAAGAAAGATTAAGGATGTACCCTCGAACAGAAAAGGGTAGGCTGTACGGATTCTAGCTTCAGTTTCCCAAGTCGCGTCTCCCTCGGCGTCGCTCCACTGGACTTTGACGAGCTTGACTTCGCGGTTGCGTAGCTTCTTCACTTCCGTTCCTAGTATGCGGGTTGGAACTTTTCTTATGGTTGCTTCGCGTTCCACTTCGGCTTCTTCGAGGATATTTGGCTCTACCACTTCAGCAGACTCATGTAGACATTTTCGGAGATGTGAAACGTGAAAGACGTTGTGGACTCCGGCCAACTTCTCGGGTAGCTCTAATCTATAGGCCATTTTCCCAATCTTCTCGATGATAGGGAATGGCCCTACGAACCTTGGTGCTAGCTTTCCTGTGGTTCCAAAACGAACAACGTTTCTTAGCGGTGATACTCTGAGAAAAACTCTGTCTCCAACCTCGAATTCAAGGTCGGTCCTTCTCTTGTCGGCATAGGACTTTTGTCTGTCTTGGGCCATCTTCATCCTTCTTCGTATTAAGTCTACTTTCTCTGAAGTCTCTCGGATCATATCTGGTCCAAGTACGAGCTTATCCGTGGACTCCCACCAACAAGTGGGCGATCGGCACGGTCTTCCATATAAAGCTTCGAAGGGCGCCATTCCGATGGTTGCTTGATAGCTGTTGTTGTAGGCGAATTCTACCAAAGGAAGGTGGTCTTCCCATGTCCCTCCGAAGTCAAGGACGCATAGTCTTAGAAGGTCTTCCAAAACTCTGTTTACTCTCTCCGTTTGGCCGTCGGTTTGGGGATGATAGGCTGTACTCAAGCATAACTGCGTTCCTACTGCTTCTTGCAGACTCCGCCAAAACTCACTAGTGAAGATGGGGTCTCGGTCACTAACAATGCTAGATGGTATTCCATGGAGTCGAACGATTTCCTTAAGGTAAAGTGATGCTAGGGATGAGGCAGTTCTTTTACTTTTGACAGGTAAAAAGTGGGCGCTTTTAGTAAGCCTATCCACTATTACCCAAATACTAGTGTTGCCTCTCCTAGACCTAGGCAGCCCATCGATGAAGTCCATTGAGATGCTATCCCACTTCCACTGCGGGACCTCCAGAGGATGTAGCAGTCCGCCAGGCTTTTTCTGTTCTGCCTTAACCTGTTGGCACACCATACATTTAGAAACGAACTCTGCCACGTCCTTTTTCATGCCGTTCCAGAAGAAAGTCCTTTTTATGTCTTTGTACATTTTATCTCCGCCTGGGTGTATCGTCATCTTGGAGTGATGTGCTTCCTCAAGAACCTTCTTTACTAAATCTTTTATCTGTGGGACGCATAGTCTTCCGTCTCGCCTTAGCAAACCCCTATCGTCGATGGAGTATCGGTTGAGGTGACTTGAAGTCTCACCCCTAATTAGCCTATCAATTATTTCCACAAGCTGAGGGTCTTCGCGTTGTGCTGCCCCTACTGAATCCACTAAAGTTGGGCGCACTTCGAGAGATGCTAGCAAGCCCGGTACGAAATCGGAGGAAGGCCTAAAGTCGAAGCTGGCTATAAACTCTAGGCTTTGTCTTTCAACAAACAACGGGCTTAGGGTCAATTTCTTTCGGCTCAACGCGTCTGCCACTACGTTGCCTTTGCCCGGAGTATAGGAGATTTCGAAATCGTACGAGGCAAGAAACTCCATCCATCTTTGTTGCCTCAAGTTAAGATCCTTCTGCGAGAAAAGATATTTCAACGATTTATGGTCAGTGTAAAGTTCGAACTTCTCACCTAGGAGATAGTGTCGCCAAGACTTGAGTGCAAAGACGATGGCGGCTAACTCGAGATCGTGGGTTGGGTAGTTCTTTTCGTGCACCTTCAACTGCCTCCCGCCATAAGCTACTACCCTTCCTTCTTGCATTAAGACGGCACCTAGTCCTGTCCCACATGCATCCGTATAAACAGTGAACATCTTGCTCCCATCTGGCAGCGTCAAAACTGGGGCTGTTGTGAGAGCCCTTTTCAGTCGTTGGAAAGCAAACTCGCAATCCAAATCCCAATTAAACACTAAATTCTTCTTAGTCAATTTCGTGAGCGGAGCTGAGATTTTCGCAAAATCCCTTATAAATTTTCGATAGAAACCTGCCAGTCCTAGAAAGCTTCGGACCTCAGTTGCATTCCTTGGTGTCTTCCAATCCTGTACCGCCACTACCTTCGCAGGGTCCACCGCTAACCCTTGTTTGGATACTATGTGCCCAAGGAACCTCACCTCTTCTCTCCAAAAGTGGCATTTGGAGAATTTGGCTTTTAGTTGATGGACTCGCAAAGTTTCCATGATTGCCCTTAAGTGTTGAGCATGTTCCTCTTCACTCTTTGAGAAGATAAGGATATCATCTACAAAGACTACTACGAATTTGTTGAGGAAATCTCTAAATACCCTACTCATTAGGTCCACGAAGTACGCAGGTGCATTTGTCAAGCCGAAAGGCATGACAAGCCATTCAAAGAAACCGTCTGGGGTTCTAAACGCCGTTTTATCGATGCTATCTTCAGCCACCCTTAGCTGATGAAAACCGGTTGCTAAATCGAGTTGGGAGAAAACAGACGCTCCTACAAGCTGGTCAAACAAATCGTCAATTCTAGGGAGAGGGTGCCTATTCTTTTTCGTTAGCTTGTTGAGCTCCCTATAGTCAACACATAGACGGAGTGAGCCATCCGCCTTTGTAGCGAACACCACCGGAGCGCCCCATTCTGAAATGCTCCTCCTAATGAACCCCTTTTCTAGAAGCTCTTTAATCTGTTTACTGAGCTCTTTCCTTTCTCGTGGAGCCATATGTCTAACGGGCAACGCAACGGGCTTTGCATTATCTACAAGATATATGCGGAAGTCTATTTCCCGCTTCGGAGGCAAGCCCTTCACCTCTTCAAAGACATCCGGATATTCCCGGACCACTCTAACTGATTGCAAATTTTCAACAGAGGCATCTAGCGATTCAAGATAACTAAGCATAACCGCATACGAGGGATTACAAGAAATTTCCAAAGTATTACCGAGCTGGGTTAGGAGCCTAACAACCCTTTTCTCACAATCAAGGATGGCCCCATTGCTGGATAGCCAATCCATACCCAAAATCAAACCATACCCCGAAAAGCCCAAAACAAAGGCACTACATTGAAATTCTACACTTAGAATAGAAATTTTCAATCCCACACAGATCATAGACAAATGAGCTGGGCCCCCAATTGGGTTTGAAACAATTAAGGGGTCCTCTACCATACTAGTTTTTAGGTGCAGAGATTCTACTAAAGCAGACGAGATAAAGGAGTGTGATGCGCCAGAATCAAATAAAGTGCGAACGGGGTGATCATAAAGATAAACTACACTTTCTACAGAAGTATTTATACCTCTCTGTTGCAGAGGTGGCGCTTCTAGCACATGAACCTGTGCCCCTGGGGTGGATCCAGTCCTCTGCCCCTGTCCTCGTTTCTTTGGGCAGTCCTTCGCCCTATGGCCTGTCTCACCGCAAGAAAAGCACCCACCATTCTCCTTGGCCTTCTTTTTCCGGCAGTCCTTTACTAAGTGCCCCACTCTGCCACAGAAATTGCACTTCCTCTTCTCTTTGTTGCCTTTCCCGCCTTTCTTAAAGTCTGTCTTCTTGGGCTGCAAACCCTCTTTCTTCTTGCCCTTATCCTCTTCATTCAGCAATGCCATTTGCACCAATCTTTCATACGTGGCTCCCATGGGTATATGGGTCATGGCCAAACTGTGTAATGGCTCATTTAACCCTTTGACGAAACGGAGAGCCTTCTTGTGCGGGGTGTTGACTAGGTCAAGCCCAAACCTAGCCAGCTCATCGAACTGATTCACATATTCTCTGACTGTCTTGTCCCCTTGCTTAAGAAATAAGAATTTTTCTAACTGCAAACTTCTTTCCGCATCTGAGAGAAATTTGGTCTCAAACCTTGCCCTAAAGTCCTCCCATGTCTCCACTGGTCTTTCAGCATTAGTGACTTCCCACCAGTAGGAAGCCTCGCCCTTCAATAGCCACACCGCCAGTTGTACTTTTTGTCTATCCTCTACCTCAAAGATGATGAATAGGTCCTCCGTTTCTTTCAGCCAATTTCTAGCTGCTACGAAGGACTCAGTTCCATGGAAATCCCTTCCTCCCATAGCTTTAAAATCTTTGCATATCTTAGCGAATGTGTTTCCTCGAGGAGGAGGTGGAGGAAAAGGTGCTGCCGCAGCTGGATGATTTCCTTCAGCTGGGGGAGGAGGAACGGTAGGACCTGGCTGAGTGGCCCTTGCTTCTAAGAACCGTCTAAACCAACCAGGTATTGGCACCCCTTCCGGCAAGTTAAGTTCTTGGGACATGCTGAAACAAAAAGGACAGATTCAAAACGAAGGATAAGAGATAATACCTAAGGCTTTGGGGAGTGGACTTTGCCTTTTAAAATAGAATAATATTTTTCTTTTAAAAATGCTTCTTTAAATTTCCTTTTTGAAAATAATTTTTCAAAACTTTTTATCTTATCTGGTAAACCTATGCTCTGATACCAAGTGAAACACCCCACCTCCGTTAAGGTCACTCTCAAAGGGAATGCCCTAATTTTGGTGGAGGTTTATAAGTTCAAATCACAGATATACAAGACAGATATAAGAACACATATTTATAAACAGCGGAAGAACAACAAACTTTTTATTTCATAGAGTCAAATACGTGTTACAACAACATCCTTTCCAAAAACATAACATAACACTTTCATAATCTGTCTTGAGTACATTATTTAAAGAAGCATAAATAAAACATAGATAAACTGCAAAAGCCCCATAGTGGATTGTCCAAAGCCATAGTTCAAAACAGGAAAGTCCAAGCAATACATTTCTCTTCTTCAAGCTGGATGTTGAGGTAAGTCAAGCTGCTGTGTTCCCTCCCTGAGGACCTGGGGGGGGGAAACGGAAGAAAGAAGACGAAAGAAAAACAGAGTCAGACATAAAGCCTGAGTAAGTCTAGTACTATTTTGTCTATGAATAAAGAACTGGGTATGATAAGTAAAACAAGAAGTGGGCAAGCACAATAAACTTGGTTAAGTTGTCTAGGGTCGAATATACTATCGTACCCCATGTTAATCTCTGAACCCATATACTAGTTTCCAATTTGCACCCCATAATCAGGGTGATGTGATCCATTCTATGATGATCGGCTCCTACTCGCATAGTTACATGTGTCTTACGGCCCCCGATGTCTGTAGTTACCTATGCTGGTCCCACCATGGGGTGTATCAAGTCCCATAGTGGCAACCCGACACAATCTTGGAGTGCACAGGTATGCTACTGGTGCCCAGTGCCTTATTTTTCTGCGCCGAAGTGCGTGCACGCCCGCACTCCGTTAGAACCTACACTGCTACACCACCGCCGTCGCTTTGACCTCTTACAATCAGCCCAGTAATCGTGCCCCACCCTGCCTAGTTTCAGGGTATCCTGATACACCTTTTAGGGTTACTGCTGAAAAGGGTCCCCCGTTACTAGGTTTTCTATCTCTAGCCAACATGCTAAGTTGGTTAAGTGTTTCCTAACCTAACCCCACCAGTCCATTTAGTTTAGCATGTTCCATTTTGATTAAGTCTTTAGTTCACTTAATCCTAACAATCCTGACTCAGCCTTAATTGTCTTATTAAGGCCCTGACCTCTCACATTAGACAGGTATTGTTGTGGCTGCCTGTTGCCGGTTGGTTCCGGGCAGTCTTACGCCACAACTCAGTCTAACCTCGGGTCCCTATTGGGCTCCATGTTTAACCTCCCACATTGGATAGGTATTGTTGTGACTACTGGACAGCCGGGCGGTTCCGGGCAGGTTTACATCACAACTCAATCCAACCTCGGGTTAAACACATCGTATTTTCTACATTTACATATCTTGTCATTCTTCTTTATTTATATGTAAATATTTGCGGCCCATTATTAAGTAAATGGTGTAAAGGTTACACCAATCATGGGCCCAACCCATACTTGAATTTGGGCCCTTCTATTTTATATTTTCATTCATTAATTAATTTTAACCCAACGTTATTTTCCCCCGTTTTACACGTCCGTTCATATATATTGGGCTTAGCCTTTTAAAGCCCAATTTAGCCATGCGAAAGGGGAGGCTTATGGCGTATACACAAAGAGGGGAAGGTGAGCGCATGAACTTGCAATACGACGTTGGAAATACAAAATAGAAATTGGTGTACTTGCATAGTGGTAACATAGGTGACATGAATAAAAGCATGTGAACTTGCATAGGTTTTACTACAACATGAACCTATATTTTTATTTAGGCATAATGTCAAACATAAGCATGGCATAAATATTTCTAGCATAAGCATGGCATAATATCAAACATAAGCATGGCATAAGTAAAGTTAAATTTGTCCATGGCATAAACATAAACAAGTCATGTTCATAAGGTTTCTACATGTTTACAAAAAAAAGGGGTACTTTGTTACTAACACAAAAACATAGTCCAACATAATCATGATTTAAGTCTAATCATATAACGATAGTATAAATATTCTTATGCATAAATATTCCTAATCATGGTGTTTGCTTTAAACTTGCAAAAAAAAGGATTTTTGAGTCTAACCTAGCCATATTCATAAGTTTGCAAAAGCATGACTTAATACATGGATTATGGTGTCAAAATTCCAACATAGTTTCATATGAACTATAACAACCAAACTTGTTTCAATTACTTGCAAAATGATTTATGCACAAAAATATACATCATGATGGCATAATAACAAAGCCCCAAACTTGCCTGAATTTCAATCAACTACATACATGTAGCTTCAACATAGATTACATAATTTGCGCAATATTCCAAACGTATACTTGCATAGAACTACCGCATGTAGTTCTTTATAATGAATAACATAATTCATAAATATCCAAACGTATATAATATTTCAAATTGATAAGAACGCACAAATATGAATAACTTTATTTTCCCAATTCAAGCATACAAATCAATACAGTTGTTTATTCATACCAAAGTAATACTCTACTTACAATGGTTGCGGCGAATTCTCTAATTAAGAGATATGATTCCTTTGTTGAATTGATTGGCTTTAGGTTGCTTGAATTGCTTTAGGCTTTAGAACTCTCTTCCTAATTCTCTCTCTAGTTGGCGGCTACTCTTAGTCGTTCCTCAGCAACATGGCGGCTATGTTCTTAATTTGAATGAATAGATTAGGGTTTAGTCTAGGGTTGTTTATATAGAGGTTAGGAATTGATTAGGACCATTGATGTTGCTAGGTTAGATCGTAGCCATTCATTAGATAGAGAGACCAATTAGAACTTGCCACCTAGCCCTAGTGACAAAGCAGACCACAGAAATTCGACCAAACACAGACCTGGCCAGCCAGGTTGACTGGGCTCGACCAGGTCGACACCCCTGTCGACAGGGCTGTCGACAGCCCTGTCGACATGGGTAGCCCAGGTCGACAGCCCAGTCGACCTGGGTGGCCTAGGCGGGTGTTTATCCGCCCTGGCCCACTGGGCCCGATTTTTAATTATTTATTCTGTTTGAATTTTAAATTTAATTCAAAACTTCCGAAGGCCATATCTACTTCATACGGACTCCGTTTTTCGAAAACTCGGACTCTATTTCGCGTATTTTTCCGAGACGAACGCAATGGCGTATCCCGTTTCCCTTAGCTCTTTGATTTCAGATTAATTATACTTTAATTTGTTAACTACACAGTTATAGAATTTTCGGGGTGTTACACACTTACTTGCCCTTTACTACTTAGTAGTCACTACTAGTCCTTGCTGTGCATTACTAGCCTATAATTTTCTCTCTATCTCAAGCAACAAACCTAGGTTTCTCAATGCTTATGCATTGTACGGGAATTTTCCATTAGTTTAATATTAGCTAATCCCTGAGTGTAAATTGGCAAGAAAGTAACTCCCTAAATATCAACCCCGAAGACCGAAATCAACATCAGATTAACACTCATAGAATCACTCAACTCAACCAATCTCTAGTTGGTTCCAATTTTTTAATTCATAGCTTTAACTTTCTCTCATCCTTTTCTAGGCACTAATCCTTACCTACTCCATTCTTTTTAAAACACGGTTTGGCCTCCTTTCTTTTCATTACATTTTTCTTTCAAAAATTAAAAGTGTTAAAACTTTGTTTTCTTCTCCAAAACTTGTTTTCGCCAAACCATAAAAACATGTTACAGAATAAAATGCAAAACATTTTTTTTCAAATCACAAAACTGGAGTAGACAAGGACAACTATCGGGCTTACATTGTTTCTAATTACAATGTTAATTTAACTACTCGCTATAAGGTGCAGACATCTATTTTATTCCTACAACTTATTTTGTCCACCCAACAAAATTTCTTCGTAAATCAATAATCAAAATTTGTTGTTAACAGAATAGAATTTTCTTTTACAAAACGCAACACTTTCTTTTCAATCCTTTCATACATTATAATATGAAAACTAGCGAACTATATATGCTCTATATTATGCACTTTTGAGTTCTTTTAAAACAAGAAATCATTCTTTTACCCAAGTATACACCACTTTACTTTAAAAACCCAACATGCATTGAATATGTCCTTTACGTATTTTTCTTAAACATCAAAAATACTTTTAAGATTAAAACTTGAAAAACACCACAAACTCTTTTACAAATTCAAGTTCTTAAAAGTTTATTATTGGGTTAGACTCAAAGCGGGTCTTTCAACTCAACTAGGCTTTCCGAGGCACTTTCCAAACCAATTCTCTCAACTATATATATTCCTGATCCATTTTCCACATTTTAACCTTTTTCTAAATTATAAGGTTTCCCTTCTAAACCCACTACTCTGAAATAACAACATTTCAGTTTTAATTCTTATGGGATACTTTCTTTCTCCAATACCAAATCATATTGTACACTTTCCGACCAAACCACCTAAGGGTCTTAAAATTTCTAGGTTCATTCCTTTAGTGTACAAAATAGCTATCCCAACTCTTTCCATTCCTAGTGGGCTACTTTATGGATTTAGGTTTATATATATAATATATTTATATTTTAGAAAATACAAATACGTTCACTCATTATCTCCCTAAGATAACTAAACCAAAGCTCTGATACCATATGTAACAACCCGGATTCCGACAGACTGATTTTTTTTTCAAAAACCCAATCTATCGAAACCCGAGTTGGGCGCTCTGGTATCCTGCAGAAAAAGACAGAGATAAAGAAAACATGTCAGAATTCATAAGCATCTTACAACGGAAGGAATTCAAAGTATAATATACTTTAAATATAGCTTTACCTTATAAAACATACTGCCTAACCAGTATCCAAAGCTTATACCATCTCTGTCATGAACCTAACATGGAAGTATGTAATGAGGAGGGGGTCAGAACACAAGTTCTGTGTGAGTGGACTTAGAATAAACTTCTGTATAATCCTACATATACCGTTCAGTTATATTTTCTTGCTTATTAGGTTATTCGCGATATTAGCTCTCTAGGCTATACTCATGTCTCACTAGTAGATTAACCTAATACAACGTATATGTAGATACCCCCAACTCGTATAATCCTTTCCATGTATATATACAGTCCCTTACCGTATGTCATACGGGCTTCATCATGTAAATCTATACTACTTTAGTGTAGTGCCACCATTCTCGAAATCGTTTGGACTACCACTCTTGATCTTGCTAGATTCCGTTTATTATCTAGATCTAATCTAGGGTTTTCTATTCAGCGCTTCCAAGATTCAACCAGGGTTTACGCTACCCAGGGCCACTGGGGTTTATGCTACCTATTGAACACTTTCTAGATTCGACCAGGGTTTATGCTACCTAGGGCCACTTGGGTTTATGCTGCCTATCGAACAATGCCCCCTAGTCTAGGACACACTACCTAGAGCGATTTATGTTCCTAGACTTTACGTCCCAATCGTGCCGTTAAATGTGCTAGATATCTAGTTGCACATGTCCTCTATATGTGCGGCCCGAGTCCCGTGGCAGGGCTAATCAAGAAACACGGAACTCGGTCGGGAGCTTTAAGTTATCTGCCGATGCAGATGTTAAGGTCTGTTTTATCTGTATGTGGCTATGGTCCCACTTGACCCCTCCCTCAACTAATGAAAGGCACCCAAGAAAATGAATAATGAGAACTGTATGCAGGCCTTCTATGCCCCCACAAACCTATTGGCCACCCTCACCCATAGCTAGATAGCAAAATATATGGTCTTTTGGAGTTCTCCGCCTTTCCGCTTGCGTATCACGATTGACTCAAGATGGTAGGTAGATGACGACGTGCTATCATAGGGCTAAACAAGATATCGCCGCCTCATGCTGACCCATCCTAGTCTTTAGGTTGCTTATATTGCAACCAAGGCATACCCTTGGCTCTTCTAATGTAGACCTTAACCTCTGTGAGCCCAGGAGGATCATTTGCAACCTCACAGAGGGATACCAAGAGTACCCTCACGTCCCTTCAAAGCCGCGTGCTTCGTAACCCAGTTTGTTGGAGCCTTCTTCATGATCAGATGGACGTTCGCTCCTCCTCGTGTTCTACTTGGCTTTCTTGACTAAGGTTTACTGCTTAGTTCTCTTAACTAAGGTTTACTACTTAGTTTCCTGAATCGTTAGCTTTCTTAACTAAGGCTCACTACTTTGTTTCCTGAATCGTTAGCTTTCTTAACTAAGGTTTACTGCTTAGTCCTCTTAACTAAGGTTTGTTACTTAGTTCCTTTTTAACTAAGGTTCACCAATGAATTCAAGCATGACTTAATTTCTCTTTATCAAATGATAGCGTATGGGTGTTTTCCCACATTTTCAACTTAGATTAACTTATTTCATGGTATAAGTCGTCCCACCCTTCGAGTCTTGTATTACATCTTAAGTCATATTCATTTCTTATCCCTAGGATAAGTTTATCTATTATTTAATCTTATCATTCCCCACTTTTCCTTGCTTTGATACTGTTATATTGGTTAAGTTTTGCCCATGTGTCCAAGTTGACTTAACCCCCAATCACATATTCAATTCAACCCACGTACCATGATAAATTGGTTAAGTGTTCTCTATCAGTTCATGTTGACTTAACCCGCCCATATATCATGTCAAATTGGTTAAGTGTTATCTAGCGGTTCATGTTGACTTAACCCACACATATATCATGTCCAATTGGTTAAGTGTTGTCTAGTGTTTCATGTTGACTTAACCTTACCATACTAGCATGTGTCATTAGCATTAATTAATTATTAATGCCCAACCTCTCACATTAGACCTATTGTTGCGGTCACTGGATGTGCTGGTTGGTTCCGGGCAGGATTACACCACAACTCAATCTAACCTCGGGTTTCAAGCACGTTATGACTAACTTCTCACATTAGAACCTATTGTTTGCGGTCACTGGATGTGCCGGGCAGTTTCGGGCAAGATTACACCGCAAACTCATTCCAACCTTGAGTTAGCCATGTTTCATGTTTAGCCAATTAACAATTCAAGTCTATTATAGGTGTCATAGGTGTGACAACCCGGATTCCAACAGACCGAATTTTTTTCAAAATTCAATCCATCGAGACCCGAGTTGGTTGCTCTGGTATCCTGCAGAAAAGACAGAGAAAAGAGATATGCCAGAGTACGGAAAAACACCTCACAGCGGAAGGAATAAAATATAATATATTTTAAAACATAGCTTTACCTTGATCACAATACTGCTAAATCAGTATTCCCAAAGCTATAAGTCTCTGTCTAACCTGCGAATGTTATGAGGAGGGGGTCAGAACATAAGTTCCGTGTGAATGAATTTAAACTACACTTCTTGAATAACCCTATATATACCGTTCAATTACATTTTCTTATTTATTAGGTTATACATGTTATTAGCACTCAAAGCTTACACACACGTCACACCCATCTACCCCTTAGTAGATTAACCTAATATAGTGTATATGTAGCTACCCCCGAACTGAGGTACACCCCGTGATACCCCACTCGCACGGTCTCCTCCGTATCGCCCCAATAATATGCGCAGTCCCTCATCCTATGCCATTGTAACGTAGAATGCTACATCCGCATAGAACCACTATCGCAGTGCTATGTAAGCGTACTGACTGCTATCCTCGAACTATTCGATCGAGTTTGGTTCCATCACCGAATAATGCCCTCTAGACTATGATACACAACCCAGAGCAAACATGGTTGTACCTAGACTTTCCCATGTACGTATCATCAATCGTACTCGATGTTTCTACTGCACATAACCTCTACTTGTGCACCCAAGTTCCGTGGCAGGGCTACACCAGGAAACACGGAACTCGGTTGGGAGCTTTTCTATATCTGTATGGGCCCGCCTCTAAGAGTGTCCAATGTACAGATATCCCTCGGATCTGGTCTTTCTATGGTGGCTATGGCCCCACCTCAGCCCCTCCCTCAACTAGTAAAGACCACACGAGTTAAGTGACCACTCATAACAAGCAAACAATCTAAACATCCATGTGGGGTCTCCCCGCACCCGTCCCTTGATAGCAAAGGTTAACGATCTCTAGGGGTTAGCTCTTGTCTTTTCGCATTCCTTAGGCTGCTGGTGACAGGCGTCCGACGATCTTGCTATCGTTTGGTCTTGACCCTCTACCTCCGCCTGAGGCAATCGCTGAACCACCCTTAATGCCACCGCGTACAACATTCTGATTGCCCCCTACTTGTGCAGTCAAGGCCCACCCACCTGGTAGTTTTGTGCAGACCCAACCTTTGTAATCCTAGTCCGAAGCTAAACCACTATAGAGGACTACCAGGAGCACCTTTAGCGTCTTAGGAAGCCGCGTGCTTCCCCTTCCAGTCCGTTGGAGCCACCAAAACAGTGAACGTACGCTCTCCTCGTGCCTTATGACACCATCATGATCTACCTCGTTGGGTTATTCATCCTACAACGTACGGACTGCTTCAAGCGCCTTAGTTTTATATGTCATTAGACCCTAAGTCTAACCATTTATTTCACGCTTGTGCCACCTCGTCAACTTTCTCATTTAACTTGGTTATTCACATTAGCTTCCTTTTTTTCGTATTCACCAAGTTACCCTTGCTTATTAATTTAATTTATACTTAACCCACTTAAGTCCATAACATATTAATTTCCAATTTCATAAATTATTCCCTTTTTGGGTTACAACAACATGTTATACTTAATTCATAGTTAAGTATGCCTCATCCCACATACATACCGATTAGGAGAATAACCCTCTTAATACCAGCCCCGAAGACCGAAATCAACATCAGACTAGCACGCAGAGAATTACTCAACCCAACCAACATATATGATTCTAATTTACTTCTTTTCCACTCATATAACTTATATCATTTTTAATTTCACATTTCTCCTTTCCAAACCACTTAATTTAAGTATATCTTTACATATAAGTTATCCCATCTTCCTTATCGTTTCCTATAACTTATCTTGTCCCATAAGTTATAATTTCCGCCTATTATCCTTTCTTACCTTATTCAAGTTTATTCATAATAGGTTATTTATCATTCCCCATTTCTTGTCATTAATATTAGATTAACTTATTTCATAGTATAAGTCGTCCCACCTTTCAAGTCTTGTATTACATCTTAACCCATAACCTTCCCTTGTCAAGTTTGCCTATTATTAAATTTTACATCACCGCAACTCAAGTTTATAATAGGTAATTATCATTCCCCCATTACTGTGTCCTTAATTTTAGATTTGACTTAACCCTTCCTTTTACTTAACCCGTTACTTAAACTTTTCCCAATTCAATTAATTTATGATACCGTTACCGTTCCCATTTGGTTAAGTATAGCTAAATTCTGTTTCACATGTCACATGTGTCCCACTTAACCCCCTTTTTATTACAGTTTCCATGTCTTACACATGTTTTACTATGGTTAAGTCTACCTTGGTTATATCTTACATCACATGTCACATGTGTCCCAATTCAATTAATTTATGCTTTATATGTCATTTATATCACCCATTTAACCATCTAACCATAACCATGTAACCCACATGTCTTATTATGGTTAGTATTTCTTAATTTATTTATAATGCCATAACGATGTATGACCTCTCACATTAGACGTCCGTTCGTGGCTGCTGGATTTACCGGGCGGTTCCGGGCAGTCTTACACCACAAACGCGCCTAACCTCGTGTCATACCGTTACGCCTATAGTTCTTGCCGTTGACCTCTCACATTAAACGTCCGCTTGCGGTTGCTGGATTTTCCGGGCGGTTCTAGGCAGTCTTACACCACAAACGCGTCTAACCTCGTGTCATAGGCGTTCATTAACAATCGTCTTCCACCCAAACCCCAAATTCATGTCATATGTTCCAAATTCAACTTAATTACATTTCATTTTTATGCCTATTTCCAATTTTCCATTCACTACACCAATTACATAATAGTTAGCCAATTTTCATATTACCCAAATTATCCAATTATAGCCAAATTCACTAATTCCATGTTATTCATACCCAAACATGCCAATTTCCAATATCCAATTTTGCCCAATTTCATATAATCAATACTTTACCAATATATATATATATATATATATATATATATATATATATATATATATCCCAACATTCCCACGTTCATACATATAATCTAATTCACCCTTTAGGCTTACTTTTCAAGTCACGAATAAATTTTACCAATCCATGTTATCCAATTACATGTTGTTAATATTGAATTATACCAATTTCATATCCAATGACAATTATGTCAAACTTGCATAAATTCAACATTATAGATTATATTCCTCGACTGCATAAAATGGATTATGCCAATATATGCAATAACAATTGTTATGCCGCAAACCCCAAAATTACAGATTATATTCCAATAACCCCGTATTCCAATCGTGCGTATTGTATAATAAGATTTCGTCTAGGTTCGAGATAACTTAGATCCAAAATAAAAAGGGGAAAGGATAAAAAGGAGAGAACTCAAACGTATGCATAAATAAAATAACAGATCTTATTAAATTAACATCATATTCATTATGGGGAATGGTGAACGATAGAAGCAACATTATACAACAAATATAGTTCAAATCCACTCACATTGACTAGATTAGAGAAATAAGCAATTTGTTGTTGATGTAGAACGCTGATTTTATTTGATTATTGGTGAAGAGCATGAATTATTGATGAAGAACTTTGCTTCTTGATTTGATTAAACTCCAAAGTTTGTGAAGAACTTGCAATTTAGTTTAGGGTTTTGGGGCGGCGGCCATGTTTGGTTGAAGTTTGGCGGCATGGAGGCGTAGAAGGAATTGTTTATGAATTAGGTTAGGTCTAGGCACTATTTTATAGGTGTAGAGAGCGTTTTAGAGCCCTATGATTGACCTAGAAGCCATTCGGTCCGTCCAAAAATAAAAACCACGTTACAAGAGCTAAAATCGCCAAATCGGGAGGGGGGTAGGTCGACCCCATGGTCGACCTGACCCCTAGGTTGAAACTAGGGTCGACCTGCCCGGTCAATGGCGGGAAATCTCCCGCCTAACTGTCTGGTCCAATTTTCGAACTGGTTTTGAAATTTTCAGTGAATCTTCTAAACGCCATAACTTATTCATATGAAATCCGATTTACGCAAACTTGGACTCTATCCCAAGCAGAATTCCGAGACGAATGCAATGGTGAAGTCTTTTTACTTAATTCTTGAAATTTAAATTAAGTATCCTTATTTTATTATCTTCTCCATTACGTACACTGTTATTGAATTAATCTTCCCTTTGTCTTTCATATATTAATAGATTTTTCATTATACATCACCATTATTTACCTATCTATGCATATACACATATTTTTACATATGTTTAATTATATTAAAAATGCGGGGTGTTACAATAGGCCAATTATAAATTTACAAGCATGTTCATGTTCATTCTAGATATAAAATGTCAATTACCAATTCACAAGCATGTTCATATTCAAGTTATGCCACTGTTGTCAATTTCATGTTATGTGTCGAGTTCCATAATTACATAAAAACATGGTTTGTCCAACATATTCCATTTTTAATTATGTTTCTAGGATCTTAAAGGCATATCCAATTTTCAAGTCTCAAATTCAAGCTTTACCCAAAAACCCCAATTTATGTTCATGCTTATAATCCCGTTAATAGGCTATACCTATTATTCCAGTTTCCCATACATGTGTTCCCAACAGGTTGCTATCATTCCTCATATGTTGATTAAGCTTATTCATATGTCAAGTGCTACTTAACCCATTTCTACTTTGCTTACATAACCATTCGTGTAATAATTTTTTTACTCAAATTTCCTAATTCATCAATTAAATCACAAGCTCTTCCCAAATTACTATAATTTACGCGCTGTTGACCTTGGCTCGAAGGTAGCCAAAGTTTCAAAAATAAAAAGGAAGAATAGGGAAGAGGAATAGATTAAGCATACAAAGGTTATTTTAAATTGCAACATGAATTTTAACTGAGGAATGACGAACGATAATAATACTATTATGCATGAAGTGTATTGTAATCCCACTCACTGATTTAAGAACGGATCTTGAATTCTAGGATTTGATTTCTGAAACTGAAAAGCTATCCCTTGACGTAGATTATTGATCCTCTAATTTAAATTTGATTCTTAGAAAATACTTGTTGAAGTCATTGAATTAGCCTTTGATTCTCTACTTGAATTCTAACGGTAGAACTTGAGCAACATAACCCCGTCTTTGATTTATTTTGATATGAATTAGGGCAGAGTATAGGCATAATGAAGATGTGTAGAAAAAGCTGTAGCCTTAGGGGTGTTTATATAGGTGCTCAAGACCTTATCGTACACGCAGCGCTGAGTCAGCATTGAACCCAGTTAAGAAAATAGTCCAGGTTCGCAGATGAATCTAGCCAAATCTTATCGTACACGCAGCGCTGAGTCAGCATTGGGTCCCGCAAGCTGTTTCGGCGCAGAAATTCGAATTTCGAATGTTTGAATTGTTTTGGCGTAGAAATTTGATTTTTGAACTTTTGAATTTTTGGAATTTATTTAACTGTTTTATTCACATGAAATATTCTTATATGTATACAATTACTCTACCGACCATTTTACGCGTATATATATACGCACAATTTTTGTTTTATTTTCAAAATTCAAACGATGTTGCACCGTTATTTGATTCTTGTCATATTTCATTGACTGTAGCCTTATCTTGAATTTTATCTTTTGTATACATATATTTATGCATACATATATATATTCTCATATGTATACATATATTTTCTTTATTTCCTTCTATGTACGTTCTTATCCTTTCAAATTTTGAATTTGTATACGTACATATATTTGCATGTTCAATTGGCCCTCTCTAAAACAAAGATAAAAATTATGCTGCCGCCGGGGTTCGAACCCCCGACCTCCATGTTACAAATCCAATGTCTTAACCAACTGAGCTATGAAGTCTTTTCTTAATAAGTCTTAGAACAATGATAATTATTGTTCTCTCCTCTTCTCTTTTTCATGTTAGTTACAATACTTAAATTAAACCATTGCATGAATCTTTTTCTTTTAATGTTAATGCATTATGTTTGCAAATCAGTGCATGCAACATATTTACATTGCATGCAACCAATCCTTTCTTTCTTTTAATGCATGCATTACATTTTTTTTTCAATGCATGTATTTATTACATGCAATCCTTATTTTATTCTTTATTTTATATTTTAATTTGTTTGTGTATATATATATATATACATATATATATTTCTCTTGCGCGTATACAAACTTCTAGGCTTAACAACTTCTTCATATGATGTCCGTTTTACGCAAACCAGGTGTCTATCTTGACTAGAATTCCGAGGCGGATGCAATGGTGATGTCTGTTTTACTTAATTCCTGATATTTAAATTAAGTATTTTTATTTTCTCATCTCTTCGATTACACACATTGTTATCCATTAATTTCCTTACTCTTCAATGTATGAATTAATTTTTCATTATACATCACCATTATTTACCTATCTATGCATATATACATATTTTTACATTTTTAATTATATTAAAAATGTGGGGTGTTACAATAAACTCTAACCACTTGATTTACTTTTTAAAAAAAAAACTTTTAACAAAAAGGATAATCGTAAGACCAATCCACACATAAACATTGATGGTTTTTACCTTACGATAACCCAAAACATTCTTTGTTTTAAAACTCTTCTTATATTATAATAGTGTCTAAACCAAATAAATAGCAATCTAGTGGAATGCTTGCATCTCAGTGTCCACATACAACCTATAATAAAAACCCGTGGTCGTTTATTGGGTAACGGATTTCCAACTATAACAAGGTATGGAATCACCTTTCGATAGTGTATCTCTAGTGAGGAATACACTATGTTCAACAAGAACATCTTGCAACACAGCCACACATAATCGACCACCCATTCCGCTTGAGTGTATTGAATGTATTATCACCAACGGTTGTAATCAGTAATTGTTACCGAAAGCATACAACAACGTTATAATAATGAACAAATGGATTTTCTCTAGATCAAGCGATAATATACCCGAATAGGTGCGACCCATATAGTCATGAGGTTTTTCCGATTTTTGTCACATCATCAGATCCGTCAAATCACTAATTGACATCCTAAAAAATACACCATGTGTTAAGCTAAGAAAAATTTCCTTCTCGGCCAGCGATTATTGTATGTTTAAAGAAATAAATATACGTGACCATCTAGAAATATTTGTCAGACATCCTTCCATATAAACTATCCTGGGACTGGACAAACCGAAGGAACCATCCCCTCAATCCATCTTAGGCAATTTCCACCTAGGATTATTGGAACAACCATTGCAGTTTACTCTATCTTCAATTATCTTCAACATTGTCTGGTTCGTAATGCAACATTTGGATTGAAATGGTTTTTAGATAATTAGATCTGATTCCGGTGTCTTAAAAACGATCAACAAATTTGGTCAAAACTTCGATAGTTGGTTATTTAACTATCAAACAAAACATTCATGCAACAAACAATCCTATTTCCAAATGGAAACACTACGGTTTAAGCGATAGCAACATTGAGCCCTTTTTTTAAAATAAGGTCTTATTTATTTGTTCATTACCCAACTTCCTTTCAATATCTGTACCCAGATATTCTTCAAACCCTGTTTGGCCTCTCAATATTCTTGAAAAACATTTCCAATATCACAAACTTTTTATTTTCTATATTCCAGAAAATATCCTTATCACAGTTGGAAAACATTTACATATTTTCACAAATTATTATTTTCTGTATTTAGAAAATATATGTTATTAACACTGGAAAACGTTTCCATATATTCACATTTTCATATTTTCTATATTTATAAAATACATATGATTATATTTGAAAAACATTTCCAAGACTCATTTATTTGGATTAAAACGGATTTTGTATAAAACATCGTTACTGCAATCCAACACATCAAACCGTATTAACATACCATACTTAACCAAACCTTGTTATTGAACCTTAACCAATCCTTAGTCAACAATGTAGTCAATCAAGTTGGGTATATTTACCTCTCAGACCTTAACTATGCAACATTCTTAACTTCGAAATGGGAAAAGTTCATAACTTTCAACATCCACAAAAAATTCTTACGTAACTTCCGGATTCAATTTAAGAATCCACTTCTCGTACGGAAATAATTGATTATAACAATGGCGTTACAATCCACTTTCCGAAATATTAAATTTTAAAATATAACTTTTATTCATTAATCGGAATAAATAATTAAAAGAAGTAATTAATTAATAATTAAACCTTTATTTTAAATGAAAAGTAAATAGTACTTTCCCTAAATTAGACATAGCCGAATTCCAATGTTGGAATAATCACCATTCGATTAGTATTTCGAACTTCGGAATAAGTTTACCGTTTCCAATCAACTCAATTTCAACTTTCATTCTAAATCCACCTTTGATTTTATCACTTCCAGATCCTTACCAATTTCTTTTATAGCCATTCCAATCTACAAAACATTTGCTTTTAAACCATTATCCACTTTAAAATGTGAACATTATTCCTTTAGCGAAATCTGGACTCATTATATCGAATCAATCTTGATTTTATTTGCAAATACTATTACAGCTTCAATCATTTTCATCGAGTCGCTTTATACATTCACATTATATTCCACTTCATTCATAAATTCCGTTTACACATCAAAACGTCTTATCATTTATCTAACAAGTTTATAACCTTATATCGACATTACATTTGATTATAAAATATCAATTTCAAATCAAATATTAATTATCTTGTCCAGTTCCAAATTATATAATATATAATTTCTAAAAATAAATTATTGTTTTAAAATTCAACATAGTCGAATTCCAATTATAAATGCTTATGGATTTGTTTCAATTCTATTCACATTCCGAACATCGGAACACTACAAGAAAAGTGCTTATCTACAATTGCAAAAGACAGCATTTTCTCCTCCTTGTTGTAAAAATAAACATTAATAAGTGATTTTAAAGCCAAAATGTTGAAATAAATCAAGGAGGGAAATTATTTTCCTTCCCTCCACTTCTACTAATTTCGATCGCGTTTTTTTTCTTTTGGCTTCGTCGAGCAAACTTCGACAGTTCCCTTCAAAATACTTTAAACCCAAATTGAAAGCGACAGTTCCCATGAATCTCTAATGGAATTTCGTTCGTCCCCTAATTCCGCCAGCAGCCATCGATCTTCAGCGAATCAAATTCTGATGTGCGTATCGTCAATTCCTAAATAGGGCAAAACTAGCAATCCAACATGGTTCCCCTTGGGTCAGCCTTCTCTTTTAGGGTCACTGGAAGTAACCATCGCACCTCCACCACCTGGAACGTTGTCCCTTTCGACTAGAAATTTGGTCAGGTCTTCTCGGGTAAAAACTTTCGGATCTGAAGGTAGATTGGCTTTGAATATATACAGTTATGATTATTTAATGGATTAAGGCATTTGATTATGGTAAGTTATTGATTATGGTTATGATTATCTAGGGAAAAAGTTGTATTTTTCTCAGAACAAAAATATTGAATTTATAAATTTGTTCAAAGTTCACAATATGAATTTATATTTTCCTATGAAGGAAACATTTGGAAGAATTGAAATATTGTGTTATCCTTATAAAATTCCTAATCCAGTTATTATCCAATATATTGCATTTAAATGCGATACAGTGTATTACTGTTTCATTGTTTAGATAACTCTTAGGCTAAAAGAGGGTGTATTAAGGGACAGAGATGAAAATGGAAAAATCATTGATATTTGTGGTGATAATGAATATTATGGGGGTACTTATGGGCTTCCTGTATTGCCTCATATACCTCCACCTGCTCCTCTTGCTTCTGTTCATGCGTCCACTCCCTTAGATTTTGATCTGAGTGCCGACAGAAATAGAGGGTTCGGTTTGATGCCAAGTAGAGATCTGTATGGTTATAGCAGTCTGTAGGTACTATTTAGTTGATTTACTGAGTGTTTATTTTAGTATGTATTTTAATTATGCATGCTAGTGTTTAGCATATGCAATAATTATATATGTTTTACTAGGACTTACTACGGGATCCAGTTAGTTTTATAGCTACACATAGATGATACACATAGATAAGTGTGTTTTTGGAGGTTCCAGAAATATTATTTTAATTGTACCATATTTTATTTTATTTTATTGTTTTTATTCCGGTAACGCATATCTTACTTAGTTTAAGAATATATCTACTAAAATGTTGTATTTTAATGGATCTAGTACATCTTAAAAATGCTCTATATATAGACACACCTGTGTGTGCATGTGTGTTCTCACAACTCACACTGTTTCGAAATAGTAATGCTTAGAAAATTCTTAATCTACAAATTAACCACTTTCATTGGATTTTTCCAAGCATATTACAAAAGATATGATTAGTGATAAACTAATTACGTTTTGTTTTACAGTTCTTTTTACATAGGAAAAGCAAATAAATAGGTTTCTTTTTTAATTTGTTGACATTTTTAGTGCATTTTGGAGTATGCTAACTCTATTTATATGTAAGTAGTTTTTCCACTCCGGTGAATAATTAATTAGAAGCATATGCTAATCGGTTATGTAACCACTACCATTGTATTGAGTGAAATCATATGCAGGAAGGTATGTTGTCTTGTAAATACAAGTTCAATTTGCTAAATTGCTGTATAGTTTCCATTGAAATAAAATTCTGTTTGTTGGTTTGTTCATTTTAGTAAAAGACACCTTACGTTGATGTTGACGCTCCTAGAGGATGTTGAGTTCCTTTCTTATAGCGGTTTCGAGTTCTAGAATCTATAGTATGCTGAAGTAATGATGTCAAGAGGAGGGACACCTTGAAACTCGATGCAGAGAAATGCAAGAACCGTGTCGCCAAAATTAGATGGTTTTGAGAATGAAGATACTCATGCCGCTTCGAACGATATGATTTGATGCAGAGAGCAGCCCTTGAAATATTCTGTGTGGCGTATTCTAGAAAAGAAGACCGAGCAAGGTTGTGACATGTTTTTATCCCCGTTAACTTGAGAGGGATCGACAGGTAAATTTTGGTGCATAAGCATGGAAGGTCCTCTAACTAGAGGGATCGAAAGGTAAATTTTGTTGTTTTTGATGCTTAGATCTGGACTTTGTAGATGATTATAGTGGGATTCTCAAGCTATGCTATTGGGTCTTAGATGAAGATGTTACTTCTGGAAGAAATACGGTATGCAATAGCCAATCTTTACCCATATTTTATTCACCTTTGCTATTTCTATTGTGCTACAAAGTATAAACTATGAAAATACTTTTTATCATTGTTTCCATTTACAATAAGCTACTAATAGCTAAGTCATTACTAAATATTTATGTGAGAAGTATACCCTTTTACCATGCATCAGAACTTCCATGTTTTTCTCTACATAAGTTCTTAAATTTTCATAATTTATATATTGATTTGAAGAACCATTGCAAAATTCAACATTATAAAACATATTTTAGGATATTTATAGTTAGTGCAATAGTTTTCTACTTAAAATGAGATTTTCTTGGCATATCGATTAAATTAAAACTTGGACGACAAGGAATCCCTTCACTTGCTTACGGACACAAAATTTGCAGGTTGATCAACAAATATGATGTTCTTAAGTGCCTTATTAACGTATTGACATT
Source organism: Allium sativum (assembly GCA_030737875.1). Classification (NCBI taxonomy): domain Eukaryota; kingdom Viridiplantae; phylum Streptophyta; class Magnoliopsida; order Asparagales; family Amaryllidaceae; genus Allium; species Allium sativum. Next base: position 118,052,858 of record CM060925.1, read on the forward strand.
TATTTCTTTTGCTTCAAATTAATTTAGTACGCAATTTCTCATAGTACTTATTCCTTTATTATAATTCACTAGCAAAGTTGTTTCTTACATTCATAGTGGTTAACTTTCCTTATTTTAATTCCACCTTTTTGATTTTTAAATAATTTATCATTGCTCTAAAGGATAATAGTGGAGTTGAGCTCTATCAGCTTAACTTAATGTTAGATTTATCATTCAAATCTAGCATTTGACTTAAATGCGCTTCACTACCAAGTATTCTCAATTTAAACTTAATTACCTTCTTTATATCCAAAATATCAGATGCAACAAATTTTGTTGTCTGTTCCAAACATATGTCGGTAGTGATTCGTGAATGCACTCCAATACTAAGTATTCTCATTTTACATTTGTATATATTTCAAATTTTAAATATTGTAGTTCATTTATAAGAATATTGTACTCACAAAAGTATACATTATAAGAATATTGTAATGCTAAAGTTTGGTTGTTGAGGGTGAGAGCGAGTACCCATATACCAGGGATAACCAAGCCACTTAGGTGTTCAGTTTCAAAACTGAGGCGCTTAGTTTTGAAACTGAGTGCCTCACTGGCTTGGTTTTGAAACTAAGCACCTCAAGCTGCTCAGTTTCGAAACTTAGGTGCTCAATTTCAAAACTAGGTGCCTTAGTCGACTCAATTTCGAACTGAGGCTCAGTTTCAAAACTGAGCCGACTGAGGCACTCAGTTCTGAAACCGAGCAAACTGAGCCTTAGCTTAGAAACTGCCATACAATCGTGTATTGTGGCAGTTAATTTGTGTTCCTTTAATTTTAATAGAACTAATCTGCTAATGTATCTACATATATCCATAATAATATAGTCTTATGTAAAATTTCTGTAGGTTTTTGTTAGAGCTATTCTGGGATGCATCGTCTCATACATTCATCATCCATGTAGAGGAAACAAAAAGTGCAAGTAGGGAGGATCTGGTTATGCAAAAGAACACTCCCCCATATCAGTATTCATTGTATTATATTTATGTGATCAACATTTTTGTTATACCATGGAAATCAATGCCTTGGTCCATACGTTCTTAGTTAATTCTAATTTTAATAAGTCAACATTCTCTTTAGGAAAATACTTGGTTGAGCTCAGTTCGTTTGCTTACCGATGCAGTGGCCGTTTGACATGGAAGCCTTGTCAGCTAGCATTAATCTTTTGAAATTATTTTTATTGATTTACCACCATATTTGCATATTTGTCGGGCAATTAACACAGAGTTAGCATATTTGCAGCAACTCTTGCTGAATTTTTCAGTTCAGGAAATTAGTTTCTTTTCAATCTATTAACTCTTGCCAGCCAATTGGATTCTTTATTTTATGTATCTGCATTAACTAAAACCATTTTTAACCTAATTACATCATATCAGAGTAGGTCAGAAGTATATTTCAGACGTCTGAAACAGGTCTAGAAATTGCCCGAGAACTTTTTCAGACGTCTGAAATAAATTTCAGATGTCTGAAATGGTCTCAGGGCATTGGCCAAAATCCATTTCAGATGTCTATAAAATTAACTAAGTCTCAGGGCATAAAACTAAGTATTATAAAATTAACTAAGTATTAGGTATCATAAAATTAACTAAGTATTATAAAATTAACTAAGTATTAGGTATCATAAAATTAACTAAGTATTATAAAATTAACTAAGTATTATAAAAATTAACTAACTATTATAAAAAATTAACTAAGTTAACTAATTTCATAAAAATTAACTAACTATTATAAAAATTAACTAAGTATTATAAAAATTAACTAAGTTTACTAATTTTATAAAAAATTAACTAACTATTATAAAAATTAACTAACTATTATAAAAGTTAACTAACTATTATAAAAATTATCTAAGTATTATAAAAATTAACTAAGTTTACTAACTATTATAAAATATTAGCAAGTATGATATGTTGTTATCTTCAACTTTCTCCTTGTATTCTTTTTCTTGTTATCAAGCATTATTTCCTTGTTTATGTGTAAGCATGACCAAATGCTAACATGAACACATGTGTATAGGTATTGGAGATAGGCATCGTTGTGCATTCGGCTATAACCAGAATATCGTTAGGCGCTTCTGAAGATCCCTCAACAAAAAGACCGCTTGTGGTATCTGATTACGGAGAAAACAATAACTTTTAGATGGTCATTTTGTTGGTATTCGGCGCAAACTTGTTTTATGGAAATTTTGTTTTATTTGTAGATATCGTGACTTTGTTCGACAAATATTGTGTAAATTTAGTTTATGGTGTCATTTTTTATGGAAATTATGTAAAGTTTGTTTATTGATGATGTCTTTATGTATGAATATTGTATTATAAAATTAGTTGGTTGATATATATTTACATGTTGTTGATATGTTTATGCATGAATATTTTGATACTACAATATGTAGATGCTACGATAGATGCAAAAAATGTTGTGATATATGGCAAAACGCTGTGATAGTAAAGAACATGTAAACTTCCAGAAACGCTATGATATGTGGCAAAACGTTGTGATAGTAAAGAACTTGTAAACTTTGAGAAATGCTGTGGTAGGTGGCTAAACGCTGTAGAAAAGGGAAGATAACAACATTTCTGGAACATTATAAAACGCTGTATAAACATAAGAACAACACCATTTGAAATGCTGTAATATGTCAATTTTCTATAGCATTTTTGAAAATGCTGTGACATATCCAGGGACCTATAACAACGTGTTGGTGGACAACGTTCATCAAAACGCTGTTAAAGGCTATAACAATGTTTTTTCAACGCTGTGAGTAGACATATTTGTTGTAGTGGAATAAATTCCATTGTTCCCTTTTTGAAACGATTTCCAATCTCCCATTAAGTCCACTATTGAATTTACATTCCCAGATTATCCAATGATAATTATTTCACTTCATTTATAAACATAATTTATGAATTAAACCACTTGTTTTTATTATTAAAAACAAATTATTATTTCCTAGCCCATTCTTCGGAAAATAGATTTTCCTTTTAAAACCAAAATTCTTTTTCTTTTCGTTCGAATATATTTTTATAGTATTTAAATACCAATTATTTTAGGGCCAGTGCTATTTAAACATCCAACACAACAAAATTTATCATAGAATTTTAAACACGTCATATATCACAGTATACAAATGAAAACAAACAATAATAAATTTGAGGAATCCAGTTGGATTCCTCCAACCTGTTTTCCTGCATCTACAGATGTTAGACAACATAAATAATAGCAATCCCACTTCGAGGCGGGATATCTTGATATAGAAGGTAATTCGCTATTATGCGGAGCGCATAGGGTCTCATCCACTAAGGTGTGCGGGAATATCCAACTACCAACCTTAAATATAACTAATATATATATATATATGTATATATATAATAGCAATAATTGATAATAGTATATCAATTCATCCAAACAATCATCACCCAACATTCAATCATCATTTATCAACTCTAAAATACGTTTATAAAATTATAAACTAGACATAATTAGTGAGTTTACTCACTTTGGTTATTAATCGTCGAATAACGATTAACCGTAGATTAGAAGAATCAGGCGTTTCTGCATGCCAAAAATTCTCACGAGCTCCAAACCATTCCAAATTTCACGAACTTGCAGTATTCGTTGATACGGTCCCGACGCCTCTTGTTTTGTCAGATTCTAATAATGTATGAGAAAGTTATGATTTTAATAAGTTGTGTATGTAAAAATGTCATAGCCTAAATAATTATATAATTAAAAACCTTTATTATATTTTTATCTTAAATAACCCTCTCATTACCTTTCTTCCATTTCGAATTACTGCTCCCCGTATACATAGGTTATAGCCGCTCCAAATTTCCTCCACTTCTACTCCTTCTCTCCACGAAGTTACAAACTAAAAATACCATTAAACTTCTCTTCAAATTCTCCTCCACCTCATCCCCATTTGAACAAGCTTGCATCACCCATTCGATTTGCGTGCTCAGCCCCATAACTTATGCACGGTAGTGTTTTGTGCGATCCTTATTTTCATTTAATCAGCCCAAATTTTGCACGAAGATGCTGAACTACCTCGCTATTCCAAATACAATAATTAGTTCACAAATTAAAACTTTAAATCCCCAAAAACTTAAACCCTAAAACTTAGCATATACACGACAACGAAAAAAAGATGTTGAACCTCTTGAAGTGCCTATGAGGTTGAAGAGAAATACCTCACGAACTCAAAAATAATTATTTTGAGATTTATAGGATTTTATTTTTACTTTTTTAAGCTCACGAATTGCTTTTGATGGTGGCGGCTCTAATTCGTTTGACCAGAGAATGATTTTAGGTTAGAAAGGTTAGGGCAAGTGATGTATTTATAGGATAGTTTATTATTATTTTATTGATTTACGAAACTTACGCCTGAAGTAACACAGTTTAAACTGCCATAAATGAGCTTCAATCATGTGAAGCCTGTAATCTCATAATAAGTTAATATTTCAGACACGATGGAACTGGTTTCGTCAAATTATGAGATTGTTTATAAAACGTCCTTTCAATTTCACAACGTGAATCAATACGCGTTTATACCACGCACGTTCACAAAATAAATCCAATTGACTTGAAGCTGAAAATCTCATAATAACTAACTATTACAGATTTTATAAAATTAGTTTCATTGAAATCCGATGTTGTTTGAAAATTGAGTATCCTTAAGTTCTGTACTAAATCGATATGATATAAATTGATTCCAAAATAACAAATCTATTAATAATAAAATATTATTATCTTGTATATATTCAAATAGAATTCATATAATTTCCAAATAACCTAACTTGAATTTTAAATTCGATATTTTTATTTTCAAGTTAAAACGATATTCAATTTAATAAAAATCCTTTTATTCTATTCGATAAATCGTTATGGTTTATAAATGATTCCATAGTGACTTTCTGAAAATTTGATTTGGTCATAACTCAAAATCTACAAGATGAAATCTCTATTTTTCACTTTCAATAGAAAATTATAATCCAATATATTTGGAAGATTAATTCTAACTTATATTGGATCATGTACATTCATTTAAAGTCCAAAACGTAAAACTACGAACTACTGAGATGCCGCGGGATCATTTTTAATAAAAATATGAATTTATACGATGAAATTTCATTTAATAATTAAATTCATTATTATAATTCAAACCAAAATTTGATTAAATCTTTAAAATTATTCAATTCAAATTATGTTGCGAATTCAACTTATTCCTGACTATTTCAGAATTAAATTTATTATTCCACTATTTTTATTAATTACATATTCAAAATTATTAAATTTAAGTTATCGAAATCGCCAAATTGATATTTAAATAATTAAATAAATTAATTATTCATCCACTAGAAATCCGGGTCGTTACATACCCCCTTTAAAAGAATTTCATCCCCGAAATTGCTAAGCTGGAAAGATGTTGTAACTCTTCCAACTTCTCTAAATCCACTTGGTTGAGATCTTACACTTCATATCTCCTCAACTCAGTTCTTTATAGAAGTTTTAATTCTCATGCCCATACTCAAGTTTCCATGATTCATCTTAATTGACATGTCCACCATTTTTGGACAATCCATCATCACATTCTTATCTTCAAACCGTATGCTTTCCTGCATATTTCCGCATTTATTCAAATTGATTATAAATTAATTTCTCAACTTCCTTATTTACTCTAAATTTTATTAACCACATCTGGTTTTCTAATCTCTTATACAATCAACAAGCGGACTTCTAATTATCAAAAATTTCTAACTCTTTAAATTTTCGAAAACTTCGCCAGCGTCTCCTTTGCGTGGTTCAATCGGTACAACTGCAACTCACCTCTCTAGGCCTTCTCCAATCAAAAAGCCAAGCGGCTTGCCAAATAGGCTCATAAAAATCTCATACTCAATTAAACATGTACCTTTGTCGAGCATTTAGTTTATTTCCTTCATTCACTTCATTCCATACATGTCTAACATATGCATATACATGCATTTCCAATTTTCATTGATTTCAAATCAATCCAACCCCTTGAATTTAACCATATTCAATCTGAAATCTCAATTCATCAATCCAACTCACTTAACTAAGTTAAGTTTTATCCACAAATTCTATTTACTAATTAACTCCTCTAATCAGTTATCCTCATCTCGAAATTCAAAATATGTTTTTTTTTAAAATCAATCTATTTAACTCACATGAGTTCATATTTAGTTAATAGCTTAAGTCTGCATTTATCGGGAAAGATCCAGATTTTAATTCACTTAAAATCTGTAATGGCCTGCGGATTTTCGACCTCGAAAATCGACATAAAAACACCATGTCAAACATTCAAGCATCAAAAACACAGAACGTTATTAGAAAGAAATTAGAAGGTGAGATAAAAAAGAAAGAAATATTAGAATAGAAGAAGAAGAACCAACACAACACAAAGTCTCACATCGTAGTGGAACCAAATATAATGTAAAATGGATCTTTACTGAGAGCTTTTAAAAAAAAATACTTGCAATCATTAGAGTACATCAACACATCTAGACTGTTATAATATCATGTCTTCATATACAATACACACAGTGGAATAACAACCATATATCATACGTTTGGACTTCTCCAGCTCGTCTCTGGACTTTGCAGCATTCGATAACCTAGACCTGTACAACCCGGTCTAACCCAAGCATTACAAACACCGGGCCAGTCTGGTGAACCAGAGTGAGAAAAACACACTAAGTTTATGGGTATCACATAACTTGATTTTTTAAAGTCAAAATCCTTTTTAAAGAAAAAGATAATCGTAAGACCAAATCCACACATAAATACGGATGGTTTTTACCTTAAGATAACCCAAAATATCTTTGAAATCAATATCTTTTCTGATATTATAATAGTGTCTAAATACAAATAAATATCAATCTAGCAGAACGCTTGCATCTCGCGCTCTACCTATATAGTATACAATCAAAACCGCGGGCGCTTATTGGAGAATGGATTTCAGTGGTAAGGTATAGGCAACCACCTTTCCGACAATGTACCTCCGGAGATGAATACATTGGGGTTCAGCAAGACATCTTGCAACCCAAGCTAAACATGACTGGCCCCTCACTTCGCTTAAGAGTACCGAGTATATCATCACCAAGGTTGGGGGCCAGCCAACCGAACTGATAGCATACATACATAAGTAAAAATGGACAACCGATGGCATTTGATTTCTCCAGATCAGATAATGATATACCCTTTTGATGGGTGCGACTCACATAGCCATGCGACCTACCCGATTTTAACCATTTCCCGGATGATGAGGCTTGAGGTCATAATTTATTTATTTATTTATTTACCTTTATTATTATTTTTAGAATATCTGGTCATCATTCACTTTGAACATCACATCGTCAGATCCATCAGAAAATCACTAATGGACGTCCACAAAAATATTCTACATATTTAGCTAAAAGAAGGTGTCCAGTCTTCTCTGCCATCAACAGAAATACGTTTGAAGAAATCAACGTACGTGATCCTTTGGTAATACTTTGTCATACATTCGTCCATACAAGTCATCCAGGAACATGATGAACTAAAGGCACCCTCCTACCACATCCTATATAGGTATCACCCTAAGGATCAGTAGCGAGTAGTCCTTGCAATCCGCAGATTCCAATCACGACAGAATCACAAGTCAAATATCATCCAAAGTTATCCTTAGAAGTTCAACAAGTAGTTCTTCCGCTCATGAAGATCAATGGTCTTCAATAACTCCATCTTCAATCAACATCTTCACGTATTTGCTGGTTTGGAATGGTTTTCGAATATAAATTTGATCCCGGTCTTTCCGTACCAACAATCGTATTGGCCAGATTTGATAGTCGGTTATTTAACTATCAAATATATAATCATGAGAATGAAATGGGTTTACTGGTTCAGTATTCGACATTACTTGGCCTTTTTAGTTAAACATTTGTTAATTTAATTCTTAAAACCTTCCAATATTTGGATTTTATCCATTACTTCTTATTATAAATAAGAATATTCTTAAAATCATTTCATTCGCTTATAAATTTTTCTAATACAATTTATAATATTATTTGCAAAAACCATAACTTATGTTTCCCTCAATTTCTCTCGTTTGTAAACTAATACCATTCTTTAATAATCGTGAAGTCGTTCAAGTTGAGGTATTTATTTACCTCTCAGACCTTGACCAACAACATTCATATCTTCAGAATAGATAGAAGTTTATTAACCACACGTTTTCCTTTGAAAACCTTGTTAAATTTCAACAACGTTTACTTAATTAATTATTAAGTGAACTATGATTATATTTTGCTATTAATCTTTAATAATCCTTTATAACATTATACTCGAGCTTCGATTCCATTATAAATAGAATCCTTTATAAAATTCTTTAAAACTTTTTTCAATACTATATTTGTTTTAATCATATATCTGTCTTTAACAAATCTAAAATAAATATCTTTACAAATCTTATATACATATCTTCTACAATTCTTGTATTGACATCTTTTACGAATCCCTATATTTATTTTTATCAAAACAATTTAGTTTATCATCTGTAACAACGTTACAGATTTCGTTTCAAAACTCTTAACTTCAATTTACAAAATCGTTGTAAATCATTTACGACACTTATATTCGTTGCCATTTCCGAAATATTTTATTTAGCTTATGCTCTCGCTTTTAATTAACATTCCGAACTTCGGAATAATTTCACTCATCTTACCATTCCGGACTTCGGAATATCACATTTCGAACCTCGGAATGAATCTCACTTCGTTAACCATTTCATACTATTTCCCAATTCCTCGATTTCCTTTTTCTAACTTCAAATATTAAGTAAATATTTGATTTAAATTATCGTATTCGCTTAAAAATCCCTATTATAAAATCTCGGTTTTAATATAAAACTCGTTCATACATCCCTTTCACAATTCAATTCGAGTCACTTCAACTTCGATTACTTTTTAATGAATTTCAAACTAAAAGTAATCTATTACACTATTATTAATTAAATTAATAATTTAATTTAATCATCAACTACTGTGGGAGTAGTTAATTTCCTTATTAACTAAAATAAATATTTAAATACTTTTATTAAAATCTTATTAAAATTTAACAAATATTCGTTAGACTATTTTATTAAATTAATTTAAAATGAATTAATTTTATAATCGTTCAGTTAAACAGTTGACTTAGCCAACTCAAAACACAGTTGCCTCGTTAACTGATTCCAATTAGTTCTCACTTTAAATTAATTAATAATATAGTTAATTTAAATAATTTCATTTAATTATTATTTTAAAAACAAATATTCAATTATTAACCGCTTGGTTAATGTCTGCTCGTCTGCTTGTAATTCTTATTATCATAAGAATTTAGTTTATAAAATCAGTTAATAATCACTTAAAAATGTGAATAATAAATATTTATTTCCTTTTAATAAACTTTTTATTCAAAATAATATATTTACATATCTATTTTCAATTATAAAATAAATTTTATAACTTCATTTCCATCGATTTACTTGACACTAAATCAATATTTGGTAAACGATTGATTTATAGGCCATATACTGTCAATTACTCAACCAATATTACTCATTGGTTTAAACACAACAAATGTTGAATTTCCAGGTCAGTAGTCAACATCCAATTCAATCAAAACAGTTCATATACTGGTAATATGAAAATAAATAACATACAAATATATTTTAGGAATCCCATCGGATCCCTCCAATCTGGTACTTCCCTGCATCCTCATATGTTATCTCAAATATAATCATTAAATTCAAATAAACCATGGATTTCATAACAGTCAATAACGACAATATCAACCAACTAATTTCACACAACCATAATAATTCAAACAATTCATTAAATTAAACACGTTTATTTTATAAACGTGACCAATAAGGTAAGTTACCTTAATTGAGACCAATCGTTAAAATAAGGATTTGGTATTTCATCGAAATTAAAGAACGTTTAATTTTATCGGTTCAGCCAATATATGAATATATATTTCACAAATAGTCAACCATTAGCAACCATAGCACACAAAATAAAAACCCGACTTATATAAAATATAAGTGGGGTAGCTGAGTGAGTTTAACTCACCTTGATTTGATTTATTGTTTAAACGGTTGGTTTTTAATTAAATTAAATGAGTGTTTAGTTTAATTAAAAATGCAGTTGATTCCAATTGAGTCCAGTTTTGTTCCATGACTAGTACTTGATAATGTGATTCCAACGACACCTGGTTTGTATGATTCTAATCATTTAATGATAACTCAAATTAATTAATTAATTCTTAATTAAGTTAAGTTAAACTAATTACATTTGTTTAAAATATTTAACCAGCCGATTGGTTCTCCGTCTTTGTTCTTGCGCACTGGCCTTCATCTCAGTTCAAACACTGCTGCAACAAAATTGGTGAGTCAATGTGATTTGATTAATTACTAAAAATCCTAATTAATAATATTATTAAGACTAATCACTTAATTAAAGAATTAAGGCCACCCTTGTTTTTCCTTCGTTCTCTACCGCAGCTCGCTGCTGCATCTTGTCCCCTACACCATGCCATAACGCATCATATTATCATATACATACGGTTCTAAATGAATACTACTCAACGAATTAGGTTAATTAAACATAAATTTTAAGTCTAATTACTTTTATTATTATTAATAGTTAAAAGGACGAACATATTCTTCTTTCTTATATCGTTGTTCCCAAATCCTGATACCACATCGCTACAGCTCAACCGAAGATTCCTCATCGCGTTGCCCTTCCAGAACTTCGGCGGTCGATCTGGCCTCGTCACACCCCACGCCTCAGGCTGCTCATCCACCGCCAGCAATCATGGCTCGCTCGGCGTTGCCGTTTGCCTCACAATCCCCTCAAACCGCGTCCACTTTCGAGCGCTGCCCAGTTCTCCACACTGACCAGAATCTGATCGTAGCCGTTGATCTGAACGGTATTGCTCAGGTGGTTAATTTTGTATGGCAAATTCTATTGGAAACCAAGTAATTTCTTAGTAGCCCCAAAAATGTGAAAAATCCGGTATACCCACTGTTTGGCTGAGTAACCCCCGATGAAATAAAAAAAAAACCGAAAATACCGTTCATCGTAAGAGCTTTACGTGGTTTGTAAGGAAACCACGTAGGAGCACTACGTGGTATGCTACAAAACCACGTAGGGGCCCTACGTGGTTTTGTAGGGTACCACTTAGTGCTCCTGCGTGGTTTTCTTATGAACCACGTAGAGCCTCTGCGAGGTAGTTTGAAAATTTAAAAAAAAAAATATAACTGAAAATGGCACTTTCGTCCTTGATTTTTTCATAAAAACGGGGGGCTACTAAGGAATTCTCTGGGTCCGAATAGAATTTGCCTTTTGTAGTAGAGTGTTTCTGATTTTAGTTATCGGATTGGAGTGATTTTGGACTAGTATTTTGGAAGATTTTGATTCGTTCAATTTAGTGGAGGCGCTGCGTTTGAATGGTTGACCATGGGGTTCACTTTGACCAAAACTATGTTATGCCATCCGCTATTTAGAAACAAAAGGAAATGGGACCATTTTTAATATTATTTAATTATACCATACTTTGCATGAAGAAACATGTCAAAATACCTACATAAACCCTCCGTTTTTGACAAAAAAATATGTAATCCTAGCATCAAAAAATATTCCGGACCCAATGGGATAGGTTTCGTCGAATTCCGAGGTCGAGAAAAGTCCTTTATAAATATCGATGAAAAATCAAGTGTTTAAAATTTCTATAATTGCAGAAAAATCTAAAACTTTCGAAACCTTGACATTTTACTAGACCTCTTCCTAACGGATGCAATGAATCTTGTTTCGTTAAATTTGAAGTTCGTTTGGCCAGTCGTATATTCATTTAAAGTTACCCCTGTCTAAATTGTCTAAACAATTAAATAGAAATAAAGGCATTTTTGGCCACCGAAGTCACATACGACATCCGTTTTCCACAAAATTTGATTTTCTTACAATAATCTAACGATACGATTCCAATGAAACTGATTTCATCGAAAACTGAGACCGTTCGCAAAAATGGCTATTTTTACCGCTTATATAATATTAATAAAATATTAAATAAATTTTCAAATAATCAAATAAAATAATAATAAATTATTTTTTATCATATATATCCAAATAGAATATATATATATATAACTTCAAATATAAATTATACAACTCAATATCGTCAATTTCGAGTTAACCATTATCCAAATTAGAATAAAATCCCTTTAATTTATTTTATAAACATTACATTTTAATAAGATTTCCACAGCGACTATTTTAAATTTTGATTTGGACATAACTAACAATCTAATACAAAATCTCGATTTTTCTCTTCCATATGAAAATTAAAATCAACAAGATTCCAACGTTTCTTGTTTCACCAAAATCCGACTTATATCGGATTTTATATATCCAGTTAAAGTTCAAAACTCGGTATTACGAACTGCCGCGCCATTTCGAGCTCGATTTAATTTAAACATAAATTAACGTTCAAACTTCATTTTAATATCGAATTCAATATTAAAATCCATAAATATTCCAAATATAATATTTAAAATAATAAATTAAATTAAATGTTTGACTACCAAAAAATACGAGACATTACAAAATCCTTATATCTCTAACTTATTTTTAATTAAACAATCTCTTCCTAGGAGGTTTTTAGCAACTTCGCTTTTCTAAAAGCAAACTTTCCCTTCAAAATTCAAAATAACAATTCAAAAACAGTACCTTTGGTAGTAATCCGTCATTTAGAAACACAAAAATGAACACTGATGATGTGGCCAGCATCGTCAGAGTTATTTCCCAGTGACTGTAGTGAGTTCAATACTATATCACTTCCAAAACTCGTTCTTAAACACTTACATTTGGAAGTTACCTCAAAATATCCCTCACAATGCTTGGAAAACATTTACAAATCTCTCAAGATCTTAAAATTCCCATATATTTAATCCAAAATTCATTTACAAGCACTTTTCCAAGTTTCCAAAGTTTTAATCCAATTTTGTTTTAAATTCAAATTTAGTCTATCTGATTTTATATATTACATTTATATAAATTCTGATTGGTTATTTATAACCATCTCAATTATAATATTATTCGATTATAGTAACAACCAACACATCCAATATATTATCATAATTCCATGATCCTTTCTTTGTATCTTTAGGTAAAATTATTTCATTTACCTTCTTTTGAAAACATACTTTGTCGATTCATTGTATTCGAGTGTTTAGAAAACCCCATCGACATTGTGATGCCCCACCATCGACCAGAATCTTTAAGTCACTTAGCCAATAAATCTCTACAATATAAACCATTTTTGTTCAATCTACAAATAAGCCCTCTAGTATACATATAGTCAAACACAATCTATGATATTACTAACCCCATCTCTATTGAGTCATGCCACAGAGCCAAGGTTACCACTCAACCTTATTCCCTGATACCACTATAATGACACGACAAATTCTTGATCCTGATCAGCGACACAAATACGTATTCTATATCACATGTCGTCTACTCAAGCACAGGAAATCAACGGATCATCAATATAAAGAAGTTAGATAGTGAGAAACAGAAAGAAAGAAAAGTTAGATTAGAAGAAAACAAAGAACAAAAAGACCACAAAAATCAAAGCTAACACAAGTCTCATAGTGGAATAAATAAAATATATTATATGACATAACTTTTGAAATACAGATCTGTAACTGTATACACATACCATCGTCAGAGTACAACACATACAACACAATGAAAATAAACAGTAGCTATCTAATGCTGAAGCCTCCTCCTCCAAGTGTCTCTTAAAATCCCAACTACTTGATTTCCCGTACAAATTTGGGCATTCAAGAGTTCAGGGTAAAAAAAAAAAAAAAAAAAAAACTCTGGGTCATTTAAGGGACTGGTGCGAGTAAACTCCAACCACTTGATTTACTTTAAAAAAAATCATTTTGAAAGAAAAGATAATTGTAAGACCGATCCACACATAAACATGGATGGTTTTTACCTTAGATAACCCAAAACATTTTTTGTATCAAAACTCTTCTGATATAATAATAGTGTCTAAACCAAATAAATAACAATCTAGCTGAACGCTTGCCTCTTGCGCTCCACGTGCATAGCATGTAATCAAAAACCACGGGCGCTTATTGGGTAATGAATGTATATCTGGAGAGGAATACACAGGATTCAACAAGAACATCTTGCAACTCAGTCGTACATAACCGAGCACTCATTTTGCATGAGTGTACTGAATGAATTATCATCGACGGTTGTGATCAGCGACCATTACCGAAAGCATACACTAGCGATAAAATAAGAGACAAATGATTTTTTCACTAAACGAGGTGATAATACGCCCTAATGAGTGCGATCCACATAGCCATGTTGCCTACACAATTTTTGTCATTCCACGGTTGATGAGGCATGAGGCTACGTCTTACATTAATAACACCACATCATCATTCATTTTGAATGTCACATCGTCAAGTTCGTCAAATCACTAATTGACGTTCTCAAAAATACACTAGGTGTTAAGATAAGAAAATTTTCATTCTCCGCCACCAAATATGGTATGTTTGAGCTAAGATAAGTTTCTTTCTCCACCACCAACTATGGTATGTTTGAAGAAATCGATGTACGCGACCAACAAGAATTACTTTGTCAGACATCCTTCCATATAAGTTATCTTGGGACTGGACAAACGGAAGACACCATCCCCTGAACCAATCTTAGAAAATTTCTACTTAGGATTAACAGAACAGTCTTTGTACTTTACTCTGCCTTTAATTATCTTCAACATGGTCTAATTTGTAATGCAATAATCAAAACGAGTGGTTTTCGGATAATTAGATCTGATTTCGGTCTCTTCGAAACGATCAACTAATTTAACCAAAAATTTGATAGTTGGTTATTTGACTATCGAACGAAACATCCATGCAACCAACAATTCTATTTTCAAATGGAAATACTACGGTTTAAGCACCAAACAACACTGAGCCCCTTTTAAAAATTAAGGTCTTGTTAATTTGTTCACTACCCAACTTTCTTGCAATACCTTTACCTAGATATTATTCAAAACCCATTTGGTCTCTCATGATTCTTGGAAAACATTTCCAATATCATAAACTCTTTATTTTCTCTATTCCAGAAAATGTATCTTATCATAGTTGTAAAACATTTACATATATGCACAAATTCTTATTTTCTATATTTAGAAAATATACGTTATTAAGACTGGTAAACATTTCCATCTATTCACATTTTCATTATTTTCTATATTTAGAAAATATCTCTGATTATATCTGGAAAACATTTCCAAAACTCATTTATTTAAATTAAAATAGGTTTCGTATAAAACATCGTTACTACAATCCAACATATCAAACGCCATTAACTTACCATACTTAACTAAACATTGCTATTGAACCTTTACCATTCCTTAGTAAGCAATGAAGTCAACTAATTTTGGGTATATCTACCTCTCAGACCTTAATTGAACAACATTCTTAACTTCGAAATGGACAAAGCTCATAAACATTGCTCGTGTAACTTTAGATTCAATTTAAAATCTCATATGGAAATCATTGATTATAACAATAGCATTACAATCCATGCTTCCGAAATACTTAATTTTAAAATATAGTTCTATTCATTAATTGAATAAATAATTAAAACACGTAATTAATAATTAAATCTTTATTTTAAACAAAAAATAAATAGTACTTTTCCTAAATTCGACATAGTCAAATTCCAATGTATAACTCTCTTCGAATAATCTCTATTCGATTGGTATACCGAACTTCGGAATAAATTTACCATTTCCAGTCAACTCAATTTCCACTTTCATTCTAAATTCACCTTTGAATTTATTGCTTCCAAATCCTTAACAATTTTTCTTATAACCACTCCAATCTGCAAAACGTTTGCTTTTAAACCATTATCCACTTTAAAATGTGAATATTATTCCTTTAGCAAAATCTGGACTCATTTTATCAAATCAATCTTGATTTTATTTGTAAATACTACTATAGGTTCAATCATGTTTATCGTGTCGCTTTATACATTATATTCCACTTTATTCATAAATTCCATTTACATATCAAAACTTGTTGTCGTTTATCTAACAAGTTTATAAGCTTATATCGATTAAAAAATATCGGTTTCAAACCAAATATTAGTTATCTTATCAAGTTTCGAATTATATAACATATAATTTCAGAAAATTAATTATTTTTATAAAATTTGACATAGTCGAATTCTAATTGTAAATCCTTATGAATTTATTTTAATTCCATTAACATTTCAAATATTGGAATAAATTTCATCGTTTTCTCTTTGAAACGATTTCCAATTTCCCTTCAAATTCACTCTTGAATTTACATTCCCAAATTACCCAATGATAATTATTTCACTTCATTTATAAGCATCGTTTACAATTAAACTATTTGTTCTTATTACTAAAAACAAGTTATTATTTCCTAGCCTATTCGAAATTAAATTTCTATTTAGGAAAATAAAATTTCCTTTTAAAACCCATTTTCATTTGCTTTTCATTTGAATATATTTTTATGGTATTTAAATACAATTATTTTAGGGCCAGTGCTATTTAAACATCCAACGCAACCAATTATCACATAATTTCTAACACATCATATAGGACAATATATAAATGAAAATAAACAATAATAAATTTGAGGAATCCAGTTAGACTCATCCAACCTATTTTCCTGCATCCACAAATATTAGACAACGTAAACGAAACCTATCCCACTTCGAGATGGTATATCGTGGTATAGAAGGTCATCCGCTGTTATGCGAGGCACATAGGGTCTTGTTGACGCACTTTTTAGTCGAAGCTGTCACACGTCAAGAATATCGTCAAAAAACACAAAAAGATTCGATTGAAGTTGCGATACATTCAGAAAAGGATTGGAAATGTCATTGATTCATAAAATCATTGTCGATGGACTTGAAAAATGGTGTAGTGGAAATACGTGATCGACGTGGTCCGATCAACTCAAATGGTTGAGCACGCCAGTCCGATCACGTGGCAAAACTCGTTGCACAAAAATATGTGGATCTGGTAAAAAATAGTGTCACGCACTAAAAAACAGCTAATCGACACGCGTCGATCACAAAAATGGCTCGTGCGACTCAAGTGTAAGATTATGGTAAACTGGTAAAAGTTGATTCGGCATGTTAAGAGCAGCTGACCGACGCATGAAAATCATGAAAAATCACGTGTTTTGCCTTGGTCAATCAATCTGGTAAATCTGGCCAACTCAGGCTTGGCACGAAGAAAACAACCAAAAAACACGTCGGATCACTCAAAAAACATGTGTGCACCCTTGGCTGATCAAGCGGAAAAACTTGGTCGATCACCAGAAATCAGTGAAAAACATGGTGGATCAGCGAAAAACCACGTTTGGCACTCCAATTGATCACACCGAAAAAGTGGCAAATCACTTGGTCTGGCAAGTGATCGGGTATGAAAAAGGGATTCGAAAATGGCACGAGCATACCGAGGGATCCAAATTTTCCATATGTGCATATCGGATTAGAAGGAGTCAAATTATGGCGGATCACTTAGGATCCGAAATTTCTAGAAAAATGGCAAATCACCTTGGCACAGCCCAGAACTCGTGCCGATCACTATTTTTCACATGTGCAACACGTGATTTTGGTAGATTTTTAGGATTCGAAGTTTTTGGCACGACAAACACTCCAGAAGTGGCAAATACCGAGGCATAGCCCAGAACTCGTGCCGATCACTATTTTTCATGTGTGCACCACGTGATTTTGGCAGATTTTTGGGATTCAAAGTTATTGGCATTGCAAACATTCTAGAAGTGGTAGATCACCTTGGCACGGCCCAGAACTCATGCCGATCACTGTTTTTCGCGTGTGCAACACGTGATTTTTGCAGTTTTTGGGGATTTGAGTTTTTCGAACCCCGAGACATGAATTTTGACAAAATACTGATTTTTCGACTTTGATTTTAAGACCCAAAATTTCGGACTCCTCAGGGATACGAAATTCTACTGTGTGGGTCTCATTTCTCACTTACCCCACTACCAAACTCCATTATAAATAGTCCCTCACTTCCAGCACAAAGTGGGTTGATTTTTCTTGGCTACTTGGACTTCTTGAAGTTCTTGACCACCATTAATGGCTTCTACCTTTTTCTTCATGACCACTGGACATGGCATGGACCTCTAAAACGTTGGCTACACATTTTCTATCATTATTTGGACATCTACAAGGATAAAACACTATTTTTTGGACTGTTTTGTACATTTCGGATATTTCTTGGATTTCTTTGACATTTAAGCTACTTTTTGGACAAAGTTGACCGAGTCAACACGTTTTCCACTCAACGAAGAAGAAGGGCATTTTGGTCAAAGTTTAGAATTAACATACATTTTTTTTGTTCTATCGCAATGCTTTGTACACGAATTTGTCCGAACTTGTACAAACTTTGTAATCGACAAATATACGATGACGATGACTATAAAGTGGACTTAGGCGTTAGTGTCAAACCACTATAAAAAGCTGTGCCTCCCACATTTAATTTATTACATCTTTGGATTACTGTGTTTACACCACACATACACATTGGGTGTTGGCGTGCGATAATTTTCCATGTCAACATTTTGGCGCGTCCGAAAGGGGGACACATAGCTTTGACCTCTACTTCTGATTACATTATCGGACTCGTCTTCGTATTTCGACTTCGGTTTCGGTTTTCGACTTCGACTTTATTACTTGCTTTTCATCATGGTTAAACATAAAAGGTTCGACGCTACCTCTAAGGCTTGAACTACTAGTAGCGAATGAAGTCAAGAACATTCTATGAATAAGGAACTCTCGGACTTGGTTACTCTAGAGGACTTAGCAGAATTGGCTAGAGAATTGATCACTCTGAATAGGATAGGCGCTGCTCCCGTTACACTCGGGGGAACCCCCATCCCCGATGGAGGCATAGGTTTAGAAATTTTGGATAGTCGAGCCATAGTCTCGAGCAAAGGCAAGTCTTGGAACAATCACCCACCGGCTAAGAATAGACCTAGGTTTCCGTCCTATTCAGAGCTTACACACACTCAACAAGACATCTTCTTAGAGGCCCACCCTACTGCTCACTTTAAGAAGCCTCTCGTTAGGGAGCCCACTCAAAGAGAAATGGATTCTGCCCTGCATTGCCTTTTTCACGACCTGGACGGTCACAATACCAAAACTATGTTATGCCATCCGCTATTTATAAACAAAAAGGAAATGGGACCATTTTTAATATTATTTAATTATACCATACTTTGCATGAAGAAACACGTCAAATTACCTACATAAACACTTCGTTTTTGACAAAAAATATGTAATCCTAGCATCAAAAAATATTCCGGACCCAACGGGACAGGTTTCGTCGAATTCCTTGGTCGAGAAAAGTCCTTTATAAATATCGATGAAAAATCAAGTGTTTAAAATTTTTATAATTACAGAAAAATCTAAAAGTTTCGAAACCTTGACATTTTACTAGACCTCTCCCTAACGGATGCAATGAATCTTGTTTCGTTGAATTTGAAGTTCGTTTGGTCAGTCGTATATTCATTTAAAGTTACCCCTGTCTAAATTGTCTAAACAATTAAATAGAAACAAAGGCATTTTTGGTCACCGAAGTCACATACGACATCCGTTTTCCACGAAATTTGATTTTCTTACAATAATCTAACGATACGGTTCCAATGAAACTGATTTCATCGAAAACTGAGACCGTTTGCAAAAATGGCTATTTTTACCGCTTATATAATATTAATAAAATATTAAATAAATTTTCAAATAATCAAATAAAATAATAATAAATTATTTTTTATCATATATATCCAAATAGAATATATATATATATAACTTCAAATATAAATTATACAACTCAATATTGTCAATTTCGAGTTAACCATTATCCAAATTAGAATAAAATCCCTTTAATTTATTAAATAAACGTTATATTTTAATAAGATTTCCACAGCGACTATTTTAAAATTTGAATTGGACATAACTAACAATCTATAATACAAAATCTCGATTTTTCTCTTCCATATGAAAATTAAAATCAACAAGATTCCAACGTTTCTTGTTTCACAAAAATCTGACTTATATCGGATTTTATATATCTAGTTAAAGTTCAAAACTCGGTATTACGAACTGCCGCGCCATTTCGAGCTCGATTTAATTTAAACATAAATTAACGTTCAAACTTCATTTTAATATCGAATTCAATATTAAAATCCATAAATATTCCAAATATAATATTTAAAATAATAAATTAAATTAAATGTTTGACTACCAAAAAATACGGGACATTACAAAATCCTTATATCTCTAACTTATTTTTAATTAAGCAATCTCTTCCTAGGAGGTTTTTAGCAACTTTTCCTTTACTAAAAGCAAACTTTCCCTTCAAAATTCAAAACAACAATTCAAAAATAGCACCTTTGGTAGTAATCCGTCATTTAGAAACACAAAAATGAACATTGATGATGTGGCCAGCACCGTCAGAGTTATTTCCCAGTGACTGAAGTGATTTCAATACTATATCACTTCCAAAACTCGTTCTTAAACACTTACATTTGGAAGTTACCTCAAAATATCCCTCACAATGCTTGGAAAACATTTACAAATCTCTCAAGATCTTAAAATTCCCATATATTTAATCCAAAATTCACTTACAAGCACTTTTCCAAGTTTCCGGAGTTTTAATCAAATTTTGTTTTAAATTCAAATTTAGTCTATCTGATTTTATATATTACATTTATATGAATTCTGATTGGTTATTTATAACCATCTCAATTATAATATTATTCGATTATAGTAACAACCAACACATCCAATATATTATCATAATTCCATGATCCTTTCTTTGTATCTTTAGGTAAAATTATTTCATTTACCTTCTTTTGAAAACATACTTTGTCGATTCATCGTATTCGAGTGTTTAGAAAACCCCACCGACATTGTGATGCCCTACCATCGACCAGAATCTTTAAGTCACTCAGCCAATAAATCTCTACAATATAAACCATTTTTATTCAATCTACAAATAAGCCCTGTAGTATACATATAGTCAAACACAATCTATGATATTACTAACCCCATCTCTATTGAGTCACGCCACAGAGCCAAGGTTACCACTCAACCTTATTCCCTGATACCACTATAATGACACGACAAATTCTCGATCCTGATCATCGAAACAAATACGTATTCTATATCACATGTCGTCTAATCAAGCACAGGAAATCAACGGATCATTAATATAAAGAAGTTAGATAGTGAGAAACAGAAAGAAAGAAAAGTTAGATTAGAAGAAAACAAAGAACAAAAAGACCACAAAAATCAAAGCTAACACAAGTCTCATAGTGGAATTAATAAAATATATTATATGGCATAACTTTTGAAATACAGATCTGTAACTGTATACACATACCATCGTCAGAGTACCACACATACAACACAACGAAAATAAACAGTAGCTATCTAATGCTGAAGCCTCCTCCTCCAAGTGTATCTTAAAATCCCGACTACTTGACTTCCCGTACAAATTTGGGCATTCAAGAGTTCAGAGTAAAAAAAAAAAAAAAAAACTCTGGGTCATTTATGGGACTGTTGCGAGTAAACTCCAACCACTTGATTTACTTTAAAAAAAATCATTTTGAAAGAAAAGATAATTGTAAGACCGATCCACACATAAACATGGATGGTTTTTACCTTAGATAACCCAAAACATTTTTTGTATCAAAACTCTTCTGATATAATAATAGTGTCTAAACCAAATAAATAACAATCTAGTTGAACGCTTGCCTCTTGCGCTCCACATGCATAGCATGTAATCAAAAACCACGGGCGCTTATTGGGTAATGAATGTATATCTGGAGAGGAATACACTGGATTCAACAAGAACATCTTGCAACTCAGTCGTACATGACCGAGCACTCATTCTGCATGGGTGTACTGAATGAATTATCACCGACGGTTGTGATCAGCTACCATTACCGAAAGCATACACTAGCGATAAAATAAGAGACAAATGATTTTTTCACTAAACGAGGTGATAATACACCCTAATGAGTGCGATCCACATAGCCATGTTGCCTACACAATTTTTGTCATTCCACGGTTGATGAGGTCTGAGGCTACGTCTTACATTAATAACACCACATCATCATTCACTTTGAATGTCATATCGTCAAGTTCGTCAAATCACTAATTGACGTCCTCAAAAATACACTAGGTGTTAAGATAAGAAAATTTTCATTCTCCGCCACCAAATATGGTACGTTTGAGCTAAGATAAGTTTCTTTCTCCACCACCAACTATGGTATGTTTGAAGAAATCGATGTACGCGACCAACAAGAATTACTTTGTCAGACATCCTTCCATATAAGTTATCTTGGGACTAGACAAACGGAAGACACCATCCCCTGAACCAATCTTAGAAAATTTCTACTTAGGATTAACAGAACAGTCTTTGTACTTTACTCTGCCTTTAATTATCTTCAACATTGTCTAATTCGTAATGCAATAATCAAATCGAGTGGTTTTCAGATAATTAGATCTGATTTCGGTCTCTTCGAAACGATCAACTAATTTAACCAAAAATTTGATAGTTGGTTATTTGACTATCGAACAAAACATCCATGCAACCAACAATTCTATTTTCAAATGGAAATACTACGGTTTAAGCACCAAGCAACACTGAGCCCCTTTTAAAAATTAAGGTCTTGTTAATTTGTTCACTACCCAACTTTCTTGCAATACCTTTACCTAGATATTATTCAAAACCCATTTGGTCTCTCATGATTCTTGGAAAACATTTCCAATATCATAAACTCTTTATTTTCTCTATTCCAGAAAATGTATCTTATCATAGTTGTAAAACATTTACATATATGCACAAATTCTTATTTTCTATATTTAGAAAATATACGTTATTAAGACTGGTAAACATTTCCATCTATTCACATTTTCATTATTTTCTATATTTAGAAAATATCTCTGATTATATCTGGAAAACATTTCCAAAACTCATTTATTTAAATTAAAACAGATTTCGTATAAAACATCGTTACTACAATCCAACATGTTAAACGCCATTAACTTACCAAACTTAACCAAACATTGCTATCGGACCTTTACCATTCCTTAGTAAGCAATGAAGTCAATTAATTTTGGGTATATCTACCTCTCAGACCTTAATTGAACAACATTCTTAACTTCGAAATGGACAAAGCTCACAAACATCGCTCGTGTAACTTTAGATTCAATTTAAAATCTCGTATGGAAATCATTGATTATAACAATAGCATTACAATCCATGCTTCCGAAATACTTAATTTTAAAATATAGTTCTATTAATTAATTGAATAAATAATTAAAACACATAATTAATAATTAAATCTTTATTTTAAACAAAAAATAAATAGTACTTTTCCTAAATTCGACATAGTCGAATTCCAATGTATAACTCTCTTCGAATAATCTCTATTCGATTGGTATACCGAACTTCGGAATAAATTTACCATTTCCAGTCAACTCAATTTCCACTTTCATTCTAAATTCACCTTTGAATTTATTGTTTCCAAATCCTTAACAGTTTTTCTTATAACCACTCCAATTTGCAAAACGTTTGCTTTTAAACCATTATCCACTTTAAAATGTGAATATGATTCCTTTAGCGAAATATGGACTCATTTTATCAAATCAATCTTGATTTTATTTGTAAATACTACTATAGGTTCAATCATGTTTATCGTGTCGCTTTATACATTATATTCCACTTTATTCATTAATTCCATTTACATATCAAAACTTGTTGTCGTTTATCTAACAAGTTTATAACCTTATATCGATTAAAAAATATCGGTTCCAAACCAAATATTAATTATCTTATCAAGTTTCGAATTATATAACATATAATTTCAGAAAATTAATTATTTTTATAAAATTTGACATAGTCGAATTCTAATTGTAAATCCTTATGAATTTATTTTAATTCCATTAACATTTTAAATATTGGAATAAATTTCATCGTTTTCTCTTTGAAACGATTTCCAATTTCCTTTCAAATTCACTCTTGAATTTACATTCTCAAATTACCCAATGATAATTATTTCACTTCATTTATAAGCATCGTTTACAATTAAACTATTTGTTCTTATTACTAAAAACAAGTTATTATTTCCTAGCCTATTCGAAATTAAATTTCTATTTAGGGAAAATAAAATTTCCTTTTAAAACCCAAATTCATTTGCTTTTCATTTGAATATATTTTTATGGTATTTAAATACAATTATTTTAGGGCCAGTGCTATTTAAACATCCAACGCAACCAATTATCACATAATTTCTAACACATCATATAGGACAACATATAAATAAAAATAAACAATAATAAATTTGAGGAATCCAGTTAGACTCATCCAACCTATTTTCCGGCATCCACAAATATTAGACAACGTAAACGAAACCTATCCCACTTCGAAACGGTATATCATGGTATAGAAGGTCATCCGCTATTATGCGGGGCACAGAGGGTATTGTTGATGCACTTTTTAGTCGAAGCTGTCACACGTCAAGAATATCGTCAAAAAACACAAAAAGATTCGATTGAATTTGCGATACATTCAGAAAAGGATTGGAAATGACATTGATTCATAAAATCATTGTCGATGGACTTGAAAACTGGTGTAGTGGAAATACGTGATCGACGTAGTCCGATCAACTCAAATGGTTGAGCATGCCAGTTCGATCACGTGGCAAAACTCATTGCACAAAAATATGTGGATCCGGTAAAAAAACAGTGTCACGCACTAAAAAATAGCTGATCGACACGCGTCGATCATAAAAAATGGCTCGTGCGACTCAAGTGTATGATTATGGTAAACTGGTAAAAGTTGATTCGGCATGTTAAGAGCAGCTGACCGACGCATGAAAATCATGAAAAATCACGCGTTTTACCTTGGTCAATCAATCTGGTAAATCTGGCCAACTCAGGCTTGGCACGAAGAAAACAACCAAAAAACACGTCGGATCACTCAAAAAACATGTGTGCACCCTTGGCTGATCAAGCGAAAAAACTTGGTCGATCACCAGAAATCAGTGAAAAACACGGTGGATCAGCGAAAAACCACGTTTGGTACTCCAGTTGATCACACCGAAAAAGTGGCAAATCACTTGGCCTGGCAAGTGATCGGGTATGAAAAAGGGATTCGAAAATGGCACGAGCATACCGAGGGATCCAAATTTTCCATATGTGCGTATGGATTAGAAGGAGTCAAATTATGGCGGATCACTTTGGATCCGAAATTTCTAGAAAAATGGCAAATCACCTTGGCACAGCCCAGAACTCGTGCCGATCACTATTTTTCACATGTGCAACACATGATTTTGGTAGATTTTTAGGATTCGAAGTTTTTGGCACGACAAACACTCCAGAAGTGGCAAATACCAAGGCATAGCCCAGAACTCGTGCCGATCACTATTTTTCACGTGTGCACCACGTGATTTTGGCAGATTTTTGGGATTCAAAGTTATTGGCATTGCAAACATTCTAGAAGTGGTAGATCACCTTGGCACAGCCCAGAACTCATGCCAATCACTGTTTTTCGCGTGTGCAACACGTGATTTTTGCAGTTTTTGGGGATTTGAGTTTTTCGAACCCCGAGAAATGAAATTTTGACAAAATACTAATTTTTTGACTTTGATTTTAAGACCCAAATTTCGGACTCCTCAGGGATACAAAATTCTACTGTGTGGGTCTCATTTCTCACTTACCCCACTACCAAACTCCATTATAAATAGCCCCTCACTTCCAGCACAAAGTGGGTTGATTTTTCTTGGCTACTTGGACTTCTTGAAGTTCTTGACCACCATTAATGGCTTCTACCTTTTTCTTCATGACCATTGGACATGGCATGGACCTCTAAAACGTTGGCTACACATTTTCTATCATTATTTGGACATCTACAAGGATAAAACACTATTTTTTGGACTGTTTTGTACATTTAGGATATTTCTTGGATTTCTTCGACATTTAAGCTACTTTTTGGACAAAGTTGACCGAGTCAACACATTTTCCACTCAACGAAGAAGAAGGGCATTTTGGTCATAGTTTAGAATTAACATACATTTTTTTGTTCTATCGCAACGCTTTGTACACGAATTTGTCCGAACTTGTACAAACTTTGTAATCGACAAATATATGATGATGATGACTATAAAGTGGACTTAGGCGTTAGTGTCAAACCACTATAAAAAGCTGTGCCTCCCACATTTAATTTATTACATCTTTGGATTACTGTGCTCACACCACACATACACATTGGGTGTTGGCGTGCGATATTTTTCCATGTCAACATTTTGGCGCGTCCGAAAGGGGGACACATAGCTTTGACCTCTACTTCTGATTACATTATCGGACTCGTCTTCGTATTTCGACTTCGGTTTCGGTTTTTGACTTCGACTTTATTACTCAGCTTTTCATCATGGTTAAACATAAAAGGTTCGACGCTACCTCTAAGGCCTGAACTACTAGTAGCGAATGAAGTCAAGAACATTCTATGAATAAGGAACTCTCGGACTTGGTTACTCTAGAGGACTTAGCAGAATTGGCTAGAGAATTGATCGCTCTAAATAGGATAGGCGATGCTCCCGTTACACTCGGGGGCACCCCCATCCCCGATGGAAGCATAGGTTTAGAAATTTTGGATAGTCGAGCCATAGTCTCGAGCAAAGGCAAGTCTCAGAAAAATCACCCACCGGCTAAGAATAGACCTAGGTTTCCGTCCTATTCAGAGCTTACACACACTTAACAAGGCATCTTCCTTGAAGCCCACCCTACGCTCACTTTAAGAAGCCTCTCGTTAGGGAGCCCACTCAAAGAGAAATGGATTCTGCCCAGCATTGCCTTTTTCACGACCTGGACGGTCACAATACCAATTAGTGTCAACATCTCAAGAATATAGTTGAAGTACGTGTCAGAAGTAGAGAGATGGTAGGATATGTTCAAACTCGGGTTGTGGCGCCTGGACAGGCATAGTCCGCAACTACTAATCAGAATAGGCTCAGGACCAGTGCCTCGGGTCCCACTTCAAACTAAAGCTCTCATTGGCTCTGGTGTCTTGGGTACAAGTCTCCCTGGTATCGGTACCTTATGACTTGCATATTCTGGTCTTCTTATGGTCTTCTGCGACTCTCAAATAATGAGCCTCCCACTCATGGCTTTCTCAATCTGTGGCTTTCTGACTTTCAGGTTTCTTGGGCTCATGGTATTGGCTCTCTTGGATTTCTTTAGATTATGGATATTTGGGCTCCAGCCCCTGGATTTATCTCTAGCTCTCTGAACCATATATGGTTGAGTTGACCTACCCATGTACGGGACTAAATGTCCTTAAGCATGCTCTTTGCTCGATAACACAACATCACTCTCTTGGTTATCAACAAAGTGAATCCCGTTACATCCCTTGGTTGACCTTGCCTCGTTTAAGATCACCTCGGGTAAAACTTGGTTGGCCTTGCCTCATTTAAGGTCACCTTGGCTGGTCTTGCCTCGTTTAAGATTGCCTCGGATAAACTCGGTTGGCCTTGGCTCGTTTAAGGTAGCCTCGGCTTGTTTTGCCTCGTTTAATATCACCTTGTATAAACTCGGTTGGCCCTGCCTCATATAAGGTCGCCTCGGCTGGTCTTGCCTCGTTTAAGATCACCTTGGATAAGCTCGGTTGGCCTTGCCTCGTTTAAGGTCGCCTCGACTGGTCTTTCCAAGTTTAAGATCACCTAGGATAAACTCGGTTGGCCTTGCCTCATTTAAGGTCGCCTCGGCTGGCGTTGCCTTATTTAAGCTCGCCTTGGATAAACTCGGTTGGCCTTGCCTCGTTTAAGGCTGCCTCAGCAAGTCTTGCCTCGTTTAAGATCACCTCAATTAAACTCGGTTGGCCTTTCCTCGTTTAAGGTCGGCTTGGCTGGTCTTACCTCGTTTAAGATCGCCTCGGATATACTCGGTTGGCCTTGCCTCGTTTAAGGTTTCCTCAACTGGTCTTGCCTCATTTAAGATCACCTCAGATAAACTTGATTGGCCTTGCCTTGTTTAAGGTCGCCTCATCTGGTCTTGCCTCGTTTAAGATCGCCTCAGATAAACTCGGTTGGCCTTGCCTCGTTTAAGATCGCCTTGGCTGGTCTTGCCTCGTTTAAGATCGCCTCGGATAAACTCGGTTGGCCTTGCCTCGTTTAAGGTTTACTCAGCTAGTCTTACCTCGTTTAAGATTGCCTCGGATAAACTCGGTTGGCCTTGCTGCGTTTAAGGTCTCCTTGTTTAAGGTCGCCTCGGATAAACTCAGTTGTCCTTGCCTCGTTTAAGATCCCCTCAGCAGGTCTTGTCTCATTTAATATCGCTTCAGATAAACTCTTTTGGCATTACCTCGTTTAAGGTCTCCTTGGCTGGTTTTGCCTCGTTTACGATCATCTCGAATAAACTTGGTTGGCCTTTTCTCGTTTAAGGTCGCCTCGACTAGTCTTGCCACGTTTAAGTCGCCTCGGATAAACTCGGTTGGCCTTGCCTCGTATAAGGTCGCCTCGGCTGATCTAGCTTCATTTAAGATCGCCTCGAATAAAGTCGATTTGCCTTGCCTCGTATAATGTCACCTTGGCTGGTCTTGCCTTGTTTAAGATTGCCTTGGATGAATTTGGTTGTCCTTGCCTTATTTGAGATGGCCTCGGCTGGTCTTGCCTCGTTTAAGTTCACCTCAGGTAAACTCATTGGGCCTTGCCTCGTTTAAGGTTGCCTCGGCTGGTCTTGCCTCCTTTAAGATCGCCTCAAATAATCTCGGTTGGCCATGCCTCGTTTAAGGTCGCCTCGGCTGGTCTTGTCTCGTTTAAGATCACCTCGGATAAACTCGGTTGGCCTTGCCTCATTTAAGATTGCCTCGGCTACTCTTGCCTCGTTTAAGATCGCCTCGGATAAACTCGGTTATCCTTGCCTCGTTTAAGGTTTACTTAGCTAGTCTTGCATCATTTAAGTTCGCCTTGGATAAACTCGGTTAGCCTTGCCTCATTTAAGGTCGCCTTAGCTGGTCTTTCCTCGTTTAAGGTCGCCTTGGATAAACTCGATTGGCCTTTCCCCGTTTAAGGTCGCCTCGGGGGTCTTGCCTTATTTAATATCGCTTTAGATAAACTCGGTTAGCCTTGCCCCGTTTAAGGTCGCCTCGGCTGGTTTTTCCTCGTTTAAGATCACCTCGGATAAATTCGGTTGGCCTTGCCTCGTTTAAGGTCGCCTCGACTGGTCTTGCCTCGTTTAAGGTCGCCTTGGATAAACTCGGTTGGTCTTGCCTCGTATAAGGTCGCCTCAGCTGGTCTTGCCTCGTTTAAGATCGCCTCGGAAAACTTGATTGGACTTGCCTCGTATAAGGTCACCTTGGCTGGTCTTGCCTTGTTTAAGATCATCTCAGATGAATTCGGTTGTCCTTGCCTCGTTTGAGGTGGCCTCGGCTGGTCTTGCCTCATTTAAGATCGCCTCGGATAAACTCATTCGGCCTTGCCTCGTTTAAGGTCGCCTCGGCTGGTCTTGCCTCGTTTAATATCGCCTCGGATAATCTCGGTTAGCCTTGCCTCATTTAAGGTCACCTCGGCTGGTCTTGCCTCGTTTAAGATCGCCTCAGATAAACTCGGTTGGCCTTGCCTCATTTAAGGTCACCTCGACTGGTCTTGCCTCGTTTAAGATCGCCTTGGATAAACTCGGTTGGCCTTGCCTCGTATAAGGTTGCCTCGATTGGTCTTGCCTGGTTTAAGATCGCCTCAGGTAAATTCGGTTGTCCTTGCCTTGTTTAAGGTCGCCTCGGCTGGTCTTGCCTCGTTTAAGATCGCCTCAAATAAATTCGGTTGGCCTTGCCTCGTTAAAGGTCGCCTCGTTTAAGATCGCCTCAGATAAACTCGGTTGGCCTTGCCTCATTTAAGGTCGCATTGGCTGGTCTTGCCTTGTTTAAGATTGCCTCGGCTAAACTCGGTTGGCCTTTCCTCGTTTAAGGCCGCCTCGGCTAGTCTTGCCTCGTTTAAGCTCGCCTCCGGTAAACTCGGTTGGCCTTGGTTCGTTTAAGTTCGCTTCGGCTAGTCTTGCCTCATTTAAGATCACCTCAGATAAACTCGGTTGGCCTTGCCTCGTTTAAGGTCGCCACGACTGGTTTTGCTTCGTTTAAGATCACCTCAGATAAACTCGGTTGGCTTAGCCTTGTTTAAGGTCGTCTCGGCTGGTCTTACCTCATTTTAAATTGCCTCGGATAAACTCGGTTGGCTTTACCTCGTTTAAGGTCACCTCGGCTGGTCTTGCTTTGTTTAAGATTGCCTCAGATAAACTCAGTTGGCCTTGCCTTGTGTAAGGTCACCACGGTTGGCCTTGCCTCGTGTAAGGTTTCCACGTTGGCCTTGCCTCGTTTAAGGCCGCCTCGGCTAAAAAACTTTGGTTGGTATTGCCTCCTTTAAGATCGCCTTGGCTAACAACTCAATTGGCCTTGCCTCGTATAAGGTCACCTCGGGGTAAATACATCCCTTGGTCGTCTTGCCTCGACAAGAACGCCTTGGAAAAATGCAATGACCTACGACAGCCTTTTTAGTGACACAACAAGATCGCTCACAAAACGGTTATGCATATCACTTTTCTTTGTAGGTTATTAGACTCCTTTATTCCCTCTAATACTCCGGCTATTCTAGTGATTTCTAATTAATATGATCCAAAGCCATCATGGACTTCTATTAATACGATCGAAAGCGATCGTGGTCCTTCTATTAATATGATACAAAGCAATCGTGGTTTTCTAAATAATACGATCGGAATCGATCGTTGTCCTTCGTCAAAGCACAAGCTTTCTGGTTTTCCAACTCATCAAAAATACGATCTTGACTGATTCTGTAATACAGTTTATTTTAGATTATTTTAGTAATTGATTTAAATTAATAAATTTGTTATTAATAAATATTGGGGAATTCCAGGTAGGTAATGGTTTAAAATTTCTTAACCAGCATATATATGTATATAAAAGCAGTATATAATATTATATCATTTTGTTTTGTATTTTTAATGTGTTTTTAATACTCTGATTAAAAATATAGATAGTACTGGATTTGAATAGTCTAGAAAATTAGAATAATAATTATTTAATAATATTGTGTGTATATTTTAACCTATTTATATGTGTGTATATATATAAATGAATGATGTTTAACATTTTGTTTACATCTAAAATCTTAAATTAAGCTTGTTTAAAATTCTTTAACCAATAGACATATGTATATATATCATTATAAATCTCTAGAAAATGTATAAATATTTATATGTAATCCTTTTACACAATATTTTATTATTTTGTATCTTGCTTTAATATTTGTTTCTAACTTGTGAAAACTAATAAAATGACTAAAGTAAAAATAGATTATTCCTAAGAAAATTTAGTTATTTCACTTCTAAGTACCTGAGTAGGCATGGCTATTAGGTAGAAAGGACTTTCATTGAATTGATAAAAATAGAATAAGCATCAAAATAAATTTATAGGAAGGATGTGTTGTATAGCAAAATTTCTCCACACTAGTACCCCAACATCTTTGTTCTATCCGCCTATATAACCTACATATGCAGATGGTTGCACAGAAAAGAGTATTTGCTTGGAAGCTAAGTTTTGTGTACTTTAAGACCTTAAATACTCATACTAGTATATAGCAACTATAAGTACTATCCATCCTTCCTTTCCAATGTAGATGTAGACAGCCTATTCTTTCTCTACTACATAGGAACTGATATCTAGAGTTTCTTAATAGCTAAGCATAAGTTTTTTTAATCACATTTTAGCACATGGCAGGTACACTGATTCATACACATACACCTGCATAGTCGTGACTTCTACTAGCTGGAAGATGTAAACACATAAGTGACCATACCTTACATCCCTTCAATCAACAATAGCCCTTACATCCCCTAGAAAAGCCTAAAACCTACCCTATATACTAAGCTTAGCAATAGTTTATTCTTGTGTTGCACCCTATAAATACCCGGTATACCTCTCCTATGCACTCACACAAAAATGAAGTAAAATGGCAACAAAATTGTGAAGAAAAATTTGTTGCAAACCGGAAAATCTGAGAAGAAAGCCTTGAATGAAAACAACAGTACAAAGCTGAAATATGTGAGTAAAACCTTTTTGTTTTTACCATGCATATATGAATGATTGTTATGATTTTCATATTAAGATCTTAAAACAAACATCTGGGAAGAAAAATAAAGAAAATCAAAACACGAGTATACAGTACAAAACTAAAATATGTGAGTAAACCTGCACTGTTTGTGGTTATTTGAACTATCCATGGATTATTTTGCCAAATGCTGAAACATATATATATATATATATATATATATATATATATATATATATATATATATATATATATATATATATATATATGTATGCATACTTACAGATGTAGTAAAACACTTCTGAGTCCACATTTGGTTGTATGTTGGATTGAATCACGATGAAACTCCTTTGCGCCTTGATTGTAGGTGTTAAATTGGTGAATCCTTTTAATCTTTATCAACTTTAAAATTTTATAGTTTAAATTACAGGGAGCAGCAAAGGTTAAGTCTTCCAGGAAAATTGTGTGGTATGTATCTAGAGTATATTTTAAAAATAATCGCACTATGACATAAGCTTCATATTTACTTATAAATATAATTTACAACAAAGAGGCTTTAAAGCTAAATTTTTTGACCTTCGAAAATTTGAGTTTCAGACATACGAACGATTCTGTATTGGCAAATGATGAATTTTAAGGGAAATTTCATGATTTTTAATGATTGGGATTAAGAGATTTCCGTAGTTCATCAATATAAGGAAATGAGGCAGGTGCAAGTGGTCGGGGTGGTCGCAGGACTGAAGGTGGGGTCTGGAGAGTCGTAAGGGTGCAGGCTAACTAGGGAAAATGTCAGAAGATTTTTCGAATGGGCAAATGTTGAGATTGAGGTCAATATAGGTTTTATGTATATGTTTCGAATGACTCAGTTACTAGTGAACTGCGTCACCTTGGAGCACCGAGTGGGCTCATTCTTGAGGAAGAGGTTAGGCTGGGAGTATCGTGTTGGTGAAGTTTGGCATCAATCAATGCTACTAGTGGCGACTGTAGGAGAAGAGGTGACGACTGCTTGTGTTGTAAGGTGGCTTGCTGGCCGAGGATGTTGGAGGATGGTCTGAGCTCGTGGATGGGTTCAGGAGATGGAGATGGACTGGTGGAAGGGGTCGTGACCGGTGTAAGGTGGCTTGATGGTGTGTGCATATGCACGCTGCATTTGCGTGCATTAGGAAGAGTACTGGAGCAAGAATAAGAAGAGGAAGGTAAGATGCAACAGGCCTAAAAGAGAAAGAAAAAAAGGCTTATGAGTTCGTCCAATATCATATCTGGTAAACAACTACAAAATTATATGAGGAAAATAAATGAAATACTCAATAAGATGCAGTATTATCATGCAACAGATATGTTTACTCCTTAATGGTCTGCACCACCAAATGTTCACAGTCAAAAACAAATAAATACAAGCTGGTAAACCGCTATTCATCTTTCTTGTGAATTTACGGGATTGCTTACTAATGTTATGCCTATATTGGGACCTATTAACTTATACAACCATTAACCAATAATATTTCCATTTATTAACAAGTTATTCACTGAAAGAAAGAGAGAGAAAAAAACAGAAACGTGAGAAGGCAAACGAGAAAAGGAAAAAGATAGAAATAAAGGGAGTGGATCAAGAACTGGTAACAGGAAAACAATGGGGACGTTGGGGAGAGGATTTAATACGGTCCAGCTCGTGGGTTCTGGGCTCGGCCCATATTTACATTAAAAAAAATAACCAGGAGGGATGCAGGAAGTAGAAAGAAATGTAATACGAAACTAACGAACGAATAAAGAACAAAAGAACAGTAAGAAGAAGGAAGAAAAGAATAAAGGGAGGAGAGAAGATGACAGGATTGGACGGGCCAATCCTTATTGCTACTGTAGCCAAACCATTCTTTTGGTTTTGATTCCTCTAGCAAGTAACAAATGAAAAAAAAAAATGCAAATAATGAAATAGAAAGGAAAGCGAATAATAGGAGAAGAAAGCGAGGCAACATGTAGGGAAATGTAAGATTGGAAAAGGAAAAGTGGGTGGAGCGTTTGGACTGCTGTTTATTGCTGTGAAGTTATGGGGCTGGGCTTGGCCCATTAGTACATGTATGTAAAAAAGCTTAAATCTAATTTAATTTACATACATATTAGTAATCATATACAAGTCTTGTATGGGCTAATTTCATTGTGCTTGGCCCATGATAATAACAAAATAAAGAAAATGTTTTAAGTTCAAATCCAACGAAACTATATATGTATGAAGTGATGATATATATATATATATATATATATATATATATATATATATATATATATATATATATATATATATATATATATATATATATATATATATATAAGTTAGATCAAGGAGATTTGACCAAATAGTTTAGCTCATGTTGTTGCAGTTGAGTCAATCATTGGCTTACGTAAGTAATTCAATGTAGCAATCGAATTCTAAACAATTAAATTTAAAAGGAATTGATTTAATTAACAGTTCTTTTAATACCATGTACTATTTAAAATAAACTGAATGTAAACTAGCCGTGAACTAAATTAACGCGTAAACTTTGGATCAGAAATAATCTGTAACGCAGTACCTATTGAATTGTTTGTTCAATTAATGAATTTATTTAGTTGTATTTAATTACGTTGATCGTAATCAAATGTTTTATTGACATCTGTGAGTGGAAATAAACATCGTTCCACTATATGTTTGATTGACGGAATTGTTTGAATACCCTGTAGCAGAAATAAACACCATTCTGCTATTATAATAATTTGACATATTTTATCAATAAATATATGTTGGTGAGATATTATATTATCAGTTGATAATATTGCATTGTATTTATATGATTGTTTGTGCAAATTAGGATAACGACTTGAAGGTTGTCTGTTATAAGAACTGTTATATGTCGTTGGAACTGCTAAGTGATAATTTCTGTAAAGTAACTCAGAATGAGCTCGAGTTTTGATTAAATTGTTTTTAGGAAGATAATTACATGGATTATTTTAAATTAATTATATTATTAATTAATTCAAAAAGGGAAGATTAATAGTAATTTGTTAATCAGTTTGTTTAATGTAAACCAACTGTTTTAAAGGGAAAATTAATTATGAAATTAATTTGTTCAAATTAATTCAATAGAAATGCTTCTGATAAATGATTGTTAAAAACTTAAAAATATTTTATAAAAGTAAATATATGTTTGATTTACGGTTTTTATAAGTAAATGGTGTAGTTAAATAAAAAGTTATATTTGGATAAAATATCTAAGATAATTAAGTTTTGAAGATAATATAATTATCAAAAGAAAAGGAAATCAAGTCGATTAATTGGACTAAATTCCTGATTTAATATTTAACTTGATCAGTGGTTCAAAACAACGACGCTGTCTGGAAATTGTTTTAAGATTTAAAAATCAAATTGAATTTACAAATGCTAGTTTGTCGAATTTTTTTGACATCGAACTTCTACGAATCTCGTCGATAAGAATGATTTCGACTCAAGGTCTAAGAGGTAATTAAAATACCCCAACTTGATCGATTTCACTATTATCTGATAGATCATATTAGTTTATGTTTAAAATGAGTGTTAGAGTTGAATATCGGGTTCCCTTAAGAAATGGATATTCAAGAGTGAAATTATCAATAAAGATTTGATAATAAAAGTTTTCTGAGTTAATTAATACTTATGTTGTTCGTATAAATGTATAAACAAGTTGGTATTTGTATTTTAAAAATCAAACATTTAAATTAAGCTTAGCAATTCCAATGGAGTTAAATCTATTTCTTTATTTTATATTTGATAGTTAAATCACCAACTATCAAATCTGGACCTTTTCGTTACCATTTTCAAAGAGATCAGAATCTAAATTCCACTTTGATTCGATATACGCCTCATGTCAGAGATTATTGAAGACCACTGAAGACGGAGTTATGCAAGGGCTATTTTGTCGATCCTAGGTAAACATTTGCCTATGATGGATTTACAGAATAATGCCTTGGGTTTGTCCAGTCCCAGGACAACTTGTATGATCGAATGTTTGACAGAGTATACCTGAAACACCCCACCTCTGTTAAGGTCACTCACAAAGGGAATGCCTTAACTTTGGTGGAGCATTTTAGGTAAAAGATGCAGATAAATTACAAGACAGACAAATAAAGCAGCGGAAAATAAAGTCATTTTATTAACAACTTAATTCAGTCAAGCTTTTACAACAATTGTCTCAATCATACTTAAAAGTAATACATAGAAATTCTTTCTTGATTCAAAAGCTTCTAAGTATAAAAGAAGCATAAAAATAACAATGATATTCCCCCAATAAAGCGTGAACCAGCCATAGCAGTGGAAGAGAGAGTCCAAAGCAATACATCGACTATCTTCGAGCTTGGAAAGAAAATTGAGCTAAGTGGTAACATTTCCTCCCTGTGAACCCAGGAGAGGGGGGGACGAAAGAAAAGAGGCGAAACAAAACTAGGTCAGACATAAGTCTGGTAAGTCCAGTGACTTTCAGCATATAAACAGGCAAAAGCGTCATGACATGAATAAACTGAATATAAGACAATACCGTGATAATAGGGATAACAAGATAACATAGGATAAGCATAAGGTATGATAAGGCAAGATAAACTGAATGTGCTTCTACTCTTTCTCTGCTTTGCTACTACTCTGTTACTCTGATTTCTATATCTATCTCTGCACCACCTAACTAGTGACCCAAATAGTAATATGTATAAAATGATAACGTGACCCCAATCCTCATAATTGTGGTAGCCTTCAGGTGTACGTCTATCGTGAGGATTCCACCTCAATCAGTCTAATTGTCATGAACATGCTAGATGTACCCTTACGACCCTATCGATCGGCTCCCTACTTGTATTCATTTCTCTTGTGTCTGTGTCAATCGGCCCTCTCTTGCGTGTAGATACCCTGTGCTGGTCTCACCAAAAGGTGTATCAATCCTTATGATAGCGACCCGACGCGATTCAAGATGCACAGTGTATGACTGCTGGTACCTAGTGCTTGCTTTTTCCCACTCCGGAGTACATGCACGCCCGTAAACCGTCGGAACCTACACTGACGTACCCCCTACCGCTGCTTTGACCGCTTATAATCAGCTCAGTAATCGTGCCCCACCCTGCCTAGTTCAGGGTACTGTGATACATCTATGTCGGTTACTGCTGAAATGGGTCCCCGTTACTAGGGTTTCCTATTGGTTAAGTTTGTGGGTCTATATTTACTAATATTATCCACCAACCCGATATGTACTTAACCCTCCCACTGATTCAAGCATGTTTATTTAACGATTAAATTTGTGGGCCTATATGTACTAATATTACCCATCTACACGAGATGTACTTAACCTTCCCATCGATTCAAGCATGTTTATTAAACGGTTAAGTTTTGTGGGCCTATATTTAATAACATTACCCACCAACCCGATATGTACTTAACCCTCCCGCACATTATGTCATATTGGTTAAGTGTTGACCATTCATGTTAACTTAACCCGCCCATTCATCGTGTCATGTTGGTTAAGTGATCCTTATTTACTTAACCCCGTCAGTTCATCAAGTTATATTGGTTAAGTGTTTCCTTGTTACTTAACCCCACGTGTTCGTCTTGTTGTATTGGTTAAGTGTCATCAGTAAATTCAAGTTAACTTAACCCACCTGCTCATCATGTCATGTTACTTTGGTTAAGTGTCGCCTTCTTGTGTTAACTTAACCCTACCACAAATCAAGTTATATTGGTTAAGTGTTAACTTAACCCTACCACAAATCAAGTTATATTGGTTAAGTGTTAACTTAACCCTTTCCATTTATCATGCTATACCGGTTAAGTGTTTCCTATTAACTTAACCCTAGTAATAAGTTTTGTCATATTGGTTAAGTTTTTCTCATTACTTAACCCTAGTCATCCATGTTATATTGGTTAAGTGTTTCTCATTACTTAAGCCTAGTCATCCATGTTATATTGGTTAAGTGTTTCGCATTACTTAACCCTAGTTATCCATGTTATATCGGTTAAGTGTTCCTATGAACTTAACCCTACTCATTCATCTTGTTCATTAGCATTTATTGATTTATTAATGCACCAACCTCTCACATTAGATATGTGTTGTTGCAGTTACTGGATGTGCTGGGCAGTTCCGGGCAGTTTTACACCACAACTCAATCTAACCTCAGGTTTTTCTTGGGCATGATGCACTAATCTCTCACATTAGATAGGTGTTGTTGTGGTTACTGGATGTGTCGGGCGGTTCCGGGCAGTTTTACACCACAACTCAATCTAACCTCGGGTTAGGCATGTTCATCTTTAATCTACACATTTACCATATATACCAAAATCTAGACTTTACATGCTAATTACCAAATTCACCAAAACTAGCCATGTTACATTTAACACCCAATTTAGATTTAATGCTCAAGTTACCCCGAATTCGCAACAATAACAATTTTGCCCAAGACTTGATTTATATGCCAACTTCATACTTTGTCATTCATGCCAATTCTAGGTTCAATATGTCAAATTACATATTCCATAATTCATGTCAAATTACATCTTAATAGTTATTGCAACACCACACCTCCGCCAGGGTCACTCTTGCAAGTACACTGGCTTTGGAGGGGCGTTTAACCGGGTAAACTTGCATGAAGATATTACAAGACAGAACATATAAGTAAAAATAGAGTAAATAAAGCAGCGGATAAAACTAACATTTCAAAACCATAGTCAAGTTACATCAAAGTACTTGGTCATTATTTTCCACAAAACATAGTCTAGAAACATCAACTAAAAACTGGAAAGAAAATCATAAAGTAACTATCCCCAAGGTAGAATAAAGCCATAGCATGCTCAAGTCCAAACCGTACATGAGCTATCCAGAAAAGCAGCTAAAGATCCAAGCTAGGTACCAGTGTTCCCACCCTGTAAACCTGGGGGGGGGGGGGGGAAACGGAAGAAAAGAGGCGAAAGAAAACGGGTCAGTCAAAAAGGCTGGTAAGTCCTATCTACTATTAGTATAAAGGGTGCGTTTTTTACAGGTCCCTATTAAGTTTCAAAATATAAAAAAAACCCGATGATAAAAATAATAGAGATTACATCCCTATTTTCAAAATACTGCGATTACAATTACGCATCTGTCCTTTAAACCCTAAAAACACTCCGTTCATCGCATAATTATCGCAGTCATTCAAGGAAGAAAATTAATATCCCACAGCCGATTATCAACTTCTTAATCTCGATCAAATCAAAACAACCAAAGTCATTGCCGACTTGATCAGATCACTCCACTCATCCCCCTCGTACGATTTGACATCGCCGGCGTTCCCCCTGGAATATACGTCGCACCGCCCACCGATGGACCCACCGCCGTCGACTCCTCTTCCTCTTCCTCTTCCTTCCCCAATCCGACCCCCACCAAACATCTACAGCCACAAGACTGCATCCAACTGCGAAGTGAGAACCGCCGCCGCCCCTGACTGGAATTTAGTTAGTCAGATTAATTGCGGAATTGTGTGCATAATTGCGAATATTTTTAGTTGTGAATCCATTTTTTTAATTACGCAGTAGTATGTTAACCAAATATGAATTGTTGTGTAGTTTTTATGGAAAGTTTGCAAATATCAGCAGATAATTGCATATTTGTATGCAGATAATTAGAAATGTTGTGTAAAAGTGTGCAATTATTTATTCAGAAAAGTTTTAATTCTTGCATGAACAAATAAATTTTGTAATGAAATTTGCATGATTATGTGCATTTATTACAAGAATTTTTGTGAATATTTGTACTGTTATTTTGTTTTCAAACTACGGGTTGTTGATTATTATTTTCGTTAATGAATCACTGGGGGAATATTTTGTAGGGTTTCAAATTATTTTGTTTCTATATGATAATCTGGAATTTTTACTTATTGGTATGCAGTTATTCAAAATATTAGCATTATAGTATGCATAAATTTAGTCAACTATTTACGAATAGTTTCGTACATATAAGATGAAAAGCTTCCATG
Organism: Allium sativum; assembly: GCA_030737875.1. Classification (NCBI taxonomy): domain Eukaryota; kingdom Viridiplantae; phylum Streptophyta; class Magnoliopsida; order Asparagales; family Amaryllidaceae; genus Allium; species Allium sativum. The sequence continues at coordinate 118,093,126 of CM060925.1, forward strand.
TAGATATCACACAAAGGTACTATAAAATATAAACAATGTGTACAGAAATACAAAAATGCTTGCAAATAATATGGAAATGACTTTATTGAACTGATTACATACAATCACAAAAAAAATCTTAATATACAAGTATTAAGAATATAAGCGTACTTGTTTGCAATAAATCATCATGCACGCAAACAGACAGATATTCCAAAAGAGCTGTATATTTATATGCATATATAAATAATATATGCATAAAAGTACGCAATTTTTATGATTACAAACAATCACATAAACATTCACAACAAATAGCAGAAACATGTTATCATTCCCGAACTTCAACAACCTCAGTACATCACTATCTGCAGGAAAACTGCAACACAAAGAAGAGAATCAAAATTAATAAGCCTAATCTTCCATAATCAAATAAATGACATAAAAATGTATAGATATTATAAATAAATACATCCATGTATGCATATAAAAGAATTACCTGCATACTTCTATGCACATTTTCATAGTCTACATCTTCTCCAAAAATATTAGCAATTGCTATAGGGAAAAACCTGTGGAAGAAATAAATAACAAATATTAACAAAAGAGTAAAATAAACTACATCAACAGAATATTACAAAAATAGAAGTAAAACATGCACAAATAATTAATACACCGCATCGCTGATTTACAATAAAACCACATTCATACGTACAACTATGTTTTATTTTTTCCACGTTTTAATCAAATTTGCACACATACATTCAGATTCTAAAAATATTTGCATACATGAATAGACATAAATATAACAGTTGAAGACAATCTGTACAGTCAGCAAAATAATTGCATTCACGTATGCATATATCCAGGTTAAATGCATACCGTCATGCAAGTAATTCAATATTTCCGAACAATTGTATGCATTTGTTTATAATTTTTGTACAATTATTGCATGCTAGTATTAACCAAAAGTAGCATAATTGTACGCACCTATTCAGAATATAAGAAAAATTGTATAGCCAAACTTAACAAAAAAACTGTGCGATCTATACACCTATTATAACAATAATTGCATTTTTAATGCAAATATTAACAATTTATGCATAATTGTATACACCTATTCAGAATATAAAAACAAGTGTTGACAAATTTAACAAACAAAACTGTACGCTTTGTAATAAAATTAAAACTTTATACAGAAATTAAATTATCAATCGTCAAGCCTGTACAATTAAAGAAGATCAAATTAACCAATCATCTTTTTATCGAGCAAAAAAATGAACAATAGTTTCATAAATTTACGTTTTTTACAGGTACTTATCATATTAAAAACCGTATTTTTATGCTAATAAAAACCTTATCTTTATCATACAAATAAAATCAGAAAGAAAAAGAAAAAACTCACAAAATTCGGTGGGGTTTGGATCGCCGGAGCAGGAAGGGGTGGGAAGTTTGCTGCCGTCGACTGAAAGGAGGGTAGCTCGATGGTGATCATCGCTGATTGCTGGAGGTAAGACGCGATTCTCTATTTTGATGAATTATCACGCAGCCGCCGCCATGGATTAAAAAATTTGTTTCTGTAAAAAAAAGTCTAATACGTAACAAAATATGACCTGGGTCATTATGGCGGCGTGAATTAAGGAAAAGGGCAGTTTTGTAAAAAAATTAGCCGCTGTTTAAAATTAGGGATGTAATTTATATGTTTTGAAACAGGAGGATGTGAGCCTAATTAAGTTTTATTTTAAGGATATGACCCTAATTTTCACTAGTATAAAAACTAATAAAGTTAACTGAACATGCAAAACAGAGATGAGATGTAGGGTGATAACTGGCATGGTGAAAAGTTAACAAGATAGATCCAGTGTGGCATCGCATATACAAGGTTAAGTTGCACCAGGTGTGTACTAGTATTCCAATCCATGTCAAGTATAAACAAGAAATGATCCCTTGGCCCAAAGCTGGCCCACATCATGAGATGACCTAAATCGAGGTCCAACTACTCGGTCTAGTCGATCGGCTCCCTATAAGCCTAACTCGTCGTGTATCGGTGTCATACGGCTTAATCGTGGAATGTAGTTAACTGTGCTAGGTCCACCCCAGGGTGTATCCAGCCCTAAGGTGTAAACCACAGACACAATTCAAGCACGCACAGTCTAAACCTACTGGTGCCCATGTTCAACTCCGGACTTAATGTGCACGACCATGGTCCGCCTGAACAACCGGTGCACCCTTCAGCCGTCTCTTTTGGTCTCTTACAATCAGTTCAGTAATCGTGCCCCACCCTAGCCTAGTCGAGGGTAACCATGATACTTCCAAGTTGGTTACTGCTGAAAAGGACCACGTAACTAGGATTTCAAGCGGGTTAAGTGTGGTTAACCCTATCCTAACCATGTATTGAGTTGGTCAAGTGTATTCAAGCAGTTCATGACTTAACCCTATCAATACATCGGGTTTAATTGGTTAAGTATTCAAGTAATCCATGTCTTAACCCTACCAATCCATCGTGTTTAATTGGTTAAGTATATTCAAGTAGTCCATGACTTAACCCTATCGATCCATCGTGTTTAATTGGTTAAGTATTCAAGTAATTCATGACTTAACCCTATCATGTGGCATTAATTAATTTAATGCACCCAACCTCTCACATTAGACCTTGTTGTGGTTACTAGTTAAGCCGGGCGGGTCCGGGTAGCTTTACACCACAACTTAGTCTAACCTCGGGCTTCAAGTGCGACATGACCAACTACTCACATTGGGTCCTATTGTTTGTAGCCACTAGTTAAGCCGGTCGGTTCCGGGTAGATTTATGCTACAAACTCAACCCAACCTCGAGTTGGCCACACTCATATTTTCTAAGTGTCATGTCCATCATTATGTTTACAAACATAATCACAAGTCAATGTTCATGTCATATTTTAAAACCATGTTTTCATGTCATTAATATTACCCAAACCCAACGCATTCCCATCGCATGTACGTTTCGCATAACATAACATAGATCAAAAGAGGGAACTTGGCAAAAGCATGACAAAAGGGCATAAGGTAATAAGGTTGGCCACAAGTTAAACATGGTGGCATATGAGGCATAAATATGTTCATTTAAACTTGCATGTTACATGCATAACATTCAAACTTAGCGAATAGGTGATACATGGTCCTAGATGACATAGGATGATGACTAGAAGTTCGCATATAACATTATATGCAAGTTATCATAAAGAATTTGAGAGTTCTCATGTTGCATAATGCAACATTCCAAATCAAAGGTCATAGCTTTCTATGCACAAAGTCAAGGTGATAGATTCACAAACTTGCATAGGGTAAATCTATGCATAACATGATAGGATCAAAGCACAAATCATACTTAGGCCCAAACTCAAACTTGCAACATGTCATATTTAACTTCATAGTTAGAATCTAAGAGTAGTATAGGGCTTACAATGCTATGAAGACTAGAGTAAATATAAAATAAGATTGAGACGAAGCCACACTAGCAAATCCGCAACCAAAGACGATAATCTCCACTTCAAGACTTGAGAACAAGAAGGAATAACCCCAAAGACAAAGAAAGATGGCTCTTTTACTTAAGAAAGATGGCTCCTTTATGACATAGATTGATTTGAGACACTCATGCTCTCATGAAGAAGGTGGAGGCCATGATTAGTGAACATTTGGGCAGCATTTAGTTGTAGGAATGATTAATGAAGGTTTAGGCTAGGTCTAGGGGTCTTTTTATAGAGATTAGGGGTAGTTTAGACCATAGGATTAACCCTAAAATGAATCTGAACCATTAACTCCCGTCAGAAACCAACAAAAGAGGACCCAACATGCCAAAATGGTGCACCAGAAAAATTGGTCCGACCGGGGGGGGGGGGGGGGGGAGGGGTCGACCCCTGGGTCGACATGGGTGTCGACCCATTCGGGGGGTCGACACTGGTGTCGACACCTATGTCGACCCTGCCTGGGCGGGAAAATTCCCGCCCAGTCTGTTTTGGCTGAAATTCGATTCTGAATTTGAATTTGAACTATTTTCGGGCTTAGAATTTTCTGAAAACTTCATTGGGCCATAACTTGGTCATACAGACTCCGTTTTTCGAAAACTCGGACTCTATTTCGCGTATTTTTCCGAGACGAACGCAATGGCACAGCCCGTTTCCCTTGATTCAGATTTTGGAATTTAATTCTGCCTTGATTTACATTATAACATGTTATTAAAAATACGGGTTGTTACATTCTCCCCTCCTTAAAGGATTTCGTCCCCGAAATCTCCAAGTTAGGAAGAACGTATCCTATCATCCATCATCCATCTACTCGAAACATCATCCACAAGTAACCATTGTCCTTAAAAAGATTCTAAATGCTGTATGAACATATGCAAAAGGTGTGTGTATATGTACTTATCTAATGCGAAAATCAGGCGGTTACTGATCCAGTAGACCCCCTTAATGCAAAATATGTTTGTGCAATGTGTCCATATGCATGCAAATTCCTAACATAACTTATAGTCTCTACATGAGTGCACATAACATCCGTCCATATGCAACATCCATGTGATAGCATACAAGTTTCATCCATGAATAAGCATAAACACTCATGCATATGCGGTATGAAAGTGTGTGAGCCGATCTTAGTGCCTAATGTGTATCATGCATCCACGAGTATCCACTTGCAAACACTTGCAACCACTTGCAAACATCAAGCATAACATGTTTCAAATACATGTTTCATCCAAAGGGTTTCTACCTAAGGTTCTCATGACAAGGCTAACGAGATAACAAGATAACCAGGATAAAAATGGATAGCAAAAAGGAAGATATGTTAAAAAAAGAAAAGAGGTCGAGAATGTACCCTCAAAAAGAAATGGATAAAGCCCACGCATCTTCTCCTCGGTTTCCCAAGTTGCATCCTCTTCGGCTTCACTCCACTGAACTTTCACCAATTTGACTTCTCGATTTCTTAGCTTCTTGATCTCCGTTCCCAAGATACGAATCAGAGCTCTCCACAAGGTTGCCTCTTTCTCTACCTCCACGTCTTCAAGAATGCTTGGTTCAACCACCTCAGCGGACTCATGTAAGCACTTTCGGAGATGCGAGATATGAAAGACATTATGCACTCCGGCCAGCTTCTCGGGCAATTCCACCTTATAAGCCATCTTCCCAATTCTTTCTATGATAGGGAAGGGTCCTACGAACCTTGGTGCCAGCTTCCCAGTTGCTCCAAAACGAACCACATTACGCAAAGGAGAAACCTTCACGAAAACCATGTCTCCCACTTCGAATTCCAAATCTGTCCTTCGCTTGTCAGCATAGGATTTCTGTCTGTCTTGGGCCACTTTCATCCGTCTTCTCACCAATTCAACTTTCTCTGATGTGTCCCGTATCATATCGGACCCAAGTATAAGCCTATCTGTTGTCTCCCACTAACAAGATGGTGACCTACACGGCCTCCCATACAAAGCTTCAAATGGTGCCATCCCTATGCTGGCTTGATAGCTATTATTATAAGCAAACTTTACCAGAGGAAGGTGGTCTTCCCAAGTACCGCCAAAGTCAAGAACACAAAGCCTCAAAAGATCTTCTAGCACTCTATTCACCCTTTCGGTTTGGCCATCCATCTGGGGGTGATAGGCTGTACTCAGATTCAATCGCGTACCCATCGCTTCTTGCAAACTATTCCAGAACTGGCTAGTGAAAATTGGGTCACGATCGCTAACTATGCTAGAAGCAACTCCATGCAATCGCACTATCTCTCGAAGATAAACAAATGCTAAACCTAATACAGTCCTCTTGTTCTTTACTGGAATAAAATGGGCTCTCTTTGTAAGTCTATCAACTACGACCCATATGCTCGTGTTCCCTCTCCTTGACTTAGACAGTCCATCCACAAAATCCATAGAAATACTCTCCCACTTCCATTGCGGGACCTCCAATGGATGTAATAGCCCACCGGGTTTCTTCGACTCGGCTTTCACTTGTTGGCACACCATGCACTTTGAAACATACTCTGCCACATCTTTTTTCATTCCAGCCCAAAAGAAAATGCGCTTCATAACTCTACACATCTTATCTCCTCCAGGATGTATAGTCATCTTCGAGTGATGTGCTTCTTCGAGAACTTTATGCACCAAGTCTCCTACTTGTGGAACGTATAGCCTTCCATCACGCCTTAGCCAACCCTTATCATCAATAGTATATCTAGCAAGGTGACTAGACGTCTCACCACAGACCAACTTGTCCATGATCTCAACTATCCGCGGGTCTTCCTTCTGTGAAGTCCCTACTTGATCAAGAAGTGTGGGTCTAAGCTCAAGGGATGCTAATGAACCCGTCATCGACTCAACAGCCGGTGTGAAATCAAAGGTTGCCAAGAACTCTAGGCTCCTCATTTCAACAAACAAGGGACTCAAAGTCAACCTACTTCTGCTTAGTGCATCTGCCACAACATTACCCTTGCCAGGGGTATAAGCTATCTCGAAGTCATAAGATGCCAAGAATTCCATCCACCTTTGCTGCCTTAGATTCAGATCTTTCTGCGAGAAGAGGTACTTGAGTGACTTGTGATCCGTATACAACTCAAACCTTTCGCCTAGGAGATAGTGGTGCCAGGATTTGAGTGCAAAGATAATCGCTGCCAACTCCAAATCATGAGTGGGATAGTTCTTCTCATGAACTTTAAGTTGCCTACCCCCATAACATATCACTCTTCCCTCTTGCATCAGAACAACACCTAACCCCGTGCCACATGCATCGGTGTACACGGTAAACATCTTACCGCCATCGGGTAATGCCAAAACTGGAGCTGTGGTAAGGGCCCTCTTGAGCCTTTGAAAAGCAAGCTCACACTCTAAGTCCCATGCAAAGACTAAGTTCTTCTTCGTCAACCTAGTAAGAGGGGCTGAAATCTTAGCGAAGTCCCTGATGAACTTCCTATAGTAGCCCGCCAGACCGAGAAAGCTTCTTACTTCGGTTGCATTCCTATGAGTCTTCCAGTCTTGAACCACAACCACTTTCGTGGGATCCACCGCTATGCCTTGCTTAGAAACTATATGTCCAAGAAACCGAACTTCCCTTCTCCAAAAATGACATTTGGAGAACTTGGCTTTCAACTGATGCGCTCTAAGCGTATCCATTACTTCCTTGAGGTGTCTAGCATGTTCTTCCTCATCCTTTGAGAAGATCAGAATATCATCCACGAAGACAACCACGAACTTGTTAAGGAACTCCCTGAACACCCTACTCATCAAATCTACGAAGTAGGCGGGTGCATTAGTCAAACCAAATGGCATGACAAGCCATTCAAAGAATCCATCTGGAGCCCTAAACGCAGTCTTATCAATACTATCCTCAGCCACTCTAAGCTGATGGAATCCGGTGGCTAGATCGAGCTGAGAGAAAACAGAAGTACCAACAAGCTGGTCAAAGAGGTCATCAATCCTCGGTAACGGGTGCCTATTCTTCTTTGTCAGCTTGTTCAACTCTCGATAATCAACACATAGACGAAGCAAACCATCCGCCTTAGTAGCGAATACCACAGGAGCACCCCATTCAGAAATGCTTCGCCTAATAAAATTCTTCTCAAGCAACTCCTTGATTTGCTTACTGAGCTCTCTTCTTTCACGTGGGGCCATGTGCCTAACGGGCAATGATACTGGCTTAGCATTATCGACTAGATAAATGCGGAAATCTATCTCTCGTTTAGGGGGTAACCCCTTAACCTCTTCAAAGACATCAGGATAGTCTCGGACCACCCTTACAGATTGTAGATCATCGATGGACGAGTCAAGAGATTCAAGATAACATAACATGACGGGACCTCTAGGGTTACAAGAAATTTCTAGGGTATTACCGAGGCGAGTCATGAGCCTCACCACCCTATGCTCACAATCGAGGATGGCTCCATAACTGGACAACCAATCCATGCCCAAAATCAACCCGTATCCCGTGAACCCAAGAACATAAGCATTACACGTGAATTCTACGGTCAAGATAGAAATCTTCAAATCCACACAAATCATAAATAGATGGGCGGAACCCCCAATTGGATTTGAAACACTAACGGGATCCTCAACTAGACTAGTACTTAGGTGCAAACTTTCAACAAGATCAGAAGAAATAAAACTATGCGATGCGCCAGAATCAAATAAGGTGCGAACAGGAAAATCAGAAATATAAACAAGGCTTTCTACAGAAATACTACCTCGGTCCTGAACTGGAGCAGTGTTGAGGGCATGCACTTGCCCTCCAGAAGGTCTTGCACGCTGAGTCTGTCCTTGCCCTTGTCCTTGCTTCTTGGGGCAATCCTTGCTAAGGTGTCCAGGCTCTCCACAGTGAAAGCATTCGCCCAACTCCTCTTCTTCTTCCTGCAATCTTTGGCTATGTGCCCAATAATCCCACAGAAGTTGCATTTTCTTGGGTCCTTTGCCTTGTTGTTGTTGGCCTTATTGCCCTTGTTGTTCTTGTTGTTCTTGTTGTTCTGATTGCTCTGATTTCCTCCCCACTTGGAGTCCGTCTTCTTGGTTTGAGTCTCATTAGTCTTGACTTCTTTCTTGCCATTCTTATCGTCTCCTTGAAGCAATGCCATGTCTACTAGGCCTTCGAAAGTGGCCCCCATGGGTATATGAGATAGGGCTAAACCTTGTAATGGCTCATTCAACCCTCGTGCAAAGCGTAAAGCCTTCTTCTGGGGAGTATTAACCATGTCCAAACCGAATCGAGCGAGCTGGTTAAACTTATTCACATACTTCCTCACTGTCATGTCCCCTTGCTTCAAAGATATAAACTTCTCCAATTGCAGATTCGCCTCAGCTGATGATAGAAACTTAAGCCCAAACCTCGTCCTAAAGTCGGCCCAAGTCTCTATAGGTCTAGTAGCATTGGTGACCTCCCACCAATAAGCAGCTTCTTCTTTTAATAGCCATGCTGCCAATAAAACCTTTCTATGGTCTTCCACATCAAAGATGGCGAAGAGATCTTCAGTTTCTTTCAACCAATTTCGTGCTTCCACAAAAGTCTCCGTTCCAATAAAATTCTTGCCACCCATTGCCTTAAAGTCTTTGCAAACCTTAGCGAAATCTACTTGTGGATTCTGAGGAGGAGGAGGGACCTCAGTTACGGTAGGGGTATTTGTTGGGCCCACATCGTTGGCCCTAGCTTCCAAGTACCTCCGGAACCATCCGGGAATGGTTACTCCCTCGGGAAGGTTAAGATCGGTCATACTGAAAAAGAAAAAGATAGATTCAGAACGAGGAAACGAAGGATAGTGCTAATGGCTTTTGGGGAATAGCCTTTTAAAATAACTAGACTTTTCTTGGAAAATACTTAATTGGCTTTGAAAATAGTTTTCCAAAAAGGTAAGTTTTAAAAAAACACTTTTGCTCAAATCTTGTAAACCTCGCTCTGATACCAAATGTAACACCCCACCTCCGCCAGGGTCACTCTTGCAAGTACACTGGCTTTGGAGGGGCGTTTAACCGGGTAAACATGCATGAAGATATTACAAGACAGAACATATAAGTAAAAACAGAGTAAATAAAGCAGCGGATAAAACTAACATTTCAAAACCATAGTCAAGTTACATCAAAGTACTTGGTCATTATTTTCCACAAAACATAGTCTCGAAACATCAACTAAAAACTGGAAAGAAAATTATAAAGTAACCATCCCCAAGGTAGAATAAAGCCATAGCATGCTCAAGTCCAAACCATACATGAGCTATCCAGAAAAGCAGCTAAAGATCCAAGCTAGGTACCAGTGTTCCCAACCTGTAAACCTGGGGGGGGGGGGGGGGGGAACGGAAGAAAAGGGGTGAAAGAAAACGGGTCAGTCAAAAAGACTGGTAAGTCCTATCTACTATTAGTATAAAAACTAATAAAGTTAACTGAACATGTAAAACAGAGATGAGATGTAGGGTGATAACTGGCATGGTGAAAAGTTAACAAGATAGATCCAGTGTGGCATCGCATATACAAGGTTAAGTTGCACCAGGTGTGTACTAGTATTCCAATCCATGTCAAGTATAAACAAGAAATGATCCCTTGGCCCAAAGCTGGCCCACATCATGAGATGACCTAAATCGAGGTCCAACTACTTGGTCTAGTTGATCGGCTCCCTATAAGCCTAACTCGTCGTGTATCGGTGTCATACGGCTTAATCGTGGAATGTAGTTAACTGTGTTAGGTCCACCCCAGGGTGTATCCAGCCCTAAGGTGTAAACCACAGACACAACTCAAGCACGCACAGTCTAAACCTACTGGTGCCCATGTTCAACTCCGGACTTTATGTGCACGACCATGGTCCGCCTGAACAACCAGTGCACCCTTCAGCCGTCTCTTTTGGTCTCTTACAATCAGTTCAGTAATCGTTCCCCACCCTAGCCTAGTCCAGGGTACCCATGATACTTCCAAGTTGGTTACTGCTGAAAAGGACCACATAACTAGGATTTCAAGCGGGTTAAGTGTGGTTAACCCTATCCTAACCATGTATTGAGTTGGTCAAGTGTATTCAAGCAGTTCATGACTTAACCCTATCAATACATCGGGTTTAATTGGTTAAGTATTCAAGTAATCCATGTCTTAACCCTACCAATCCATCGTGTATAATTGGTTAAGTATTTTCAAGTAGTCCATGACTTAACCCTACCGATCCATCGTGTTTAATTGGTTAAGTATTCAAGTAAGCCATGACTTAACCCTATCATGTGGCATTAATTAATTTAATGCACCCAACCTCTCACATTAGACCTTGTTGTGGTTACTAGTTAAGCCGGGCGGGTCCGGGTAGCTTTACACCACAACTTAGTCTAACCTCGGGTTTCAAGTGCGACATGACCAACTACTCACATTGGGTCCTATTGTTTGTAGCCACTAGTTAAGCCGGTCGGTTCCGGGTAGATTTATGCTACAAACTCAACCCAACCTCGAGTTGGCCACACTCATATTTTCTAAGTGTCATGTCCATCATTATGTTTACAAACATAATCACAAGTCAATGTTCATGTCATATTTTAAAACCATGTTTTCATGTCATTAATATTACCCAAACCCAACGCATTCCCATCGCATGTACGTTTCGCATAACATAACATAGATCAAAAGAGGGAACTTGGCAAAAGCATGACAAAAGGTCATAAGGCAATAAGGTTGGCCACAAGTTAAACATGGTGGCATATGAGGCATAAATATGTTCATTTAAACTTGCATGTTACATGCATAACATTCAAACTTAGCGAATAGGTGATACATGGTCCTAGATGACATAGGATGATGACTAGAAGTTCGCATATAACATTATATGCAAGTTATCATAAAGGTTATGAGAGTTCTCATGTTGCATAATGCAACATTCCAAATCAAAGGTCATAGCTTTCTATGCACAAAGTCAAGGTGATAGCTTCACAAACTTGCATAGGGTAAATCTATGCATAACATGATAGGATCAAAGCACAAATCATACTTAGGCCCAAACTCAAACTTGCAACATGTCATATTTAACTTCATAGTTAGAATCTAAGAGTAGTATAGGGCTTACAATGCTGTGAAGACTAGAGTAAATATAAAATAAGATTGAGACGAAGCCACACTAGCAAATCCGCAACCAAAGACGATAATCTCCACTTCAAGACTTGAGAACAAGAAGGAATAATCCCAAAGACAAAGATAGATGGCTCTTTTACTTAAGAAAGATGGCTCCTTTATGACATAGATTGATTTGAGACACTCATGCTCTCATGAAGAAGGTGGAGGCCATGATTAGTGAACATTTGGGCAGCATTTAGTTGTAGGAATGATTAATGAAGGTTTAGGCTAGGTCTAGGGGTCTTTTTATAGAGATTAGGGGTAGTTTAGACCATAGTATTAACCCTAAAACGAATCTGAACCATTAACTCCCGTCAGAAACCAACAAAAGAGGACCCAACATGCCAAAATGGTGCACCAGAAAAATTGGTCCAACGGGGGGGGGGGGGGGGGGTGTCGACCCCTGGGTCGACATGGGTGTCGACCCATTGGGGGGGTCGACACTGGTGTCGACACCTATGTCGACCCTGCCTGGGCGGGAAAATTCCCGCCCAGTCTGTTTTGGCTGAAATTCGATTCTGAATTCGAATTTGAACTGTTTTCAGGCTTAGAATTTTCTGAAAACTTCATTGGGCCATATTTGGTCATACGGACTCCGTTTTTCAAAAACTCGCACTCTATTTCGCGTATTTTTCCGAGACGAACGCAATGGCACAACCCATTTTCGTTGATTCAGATTTTAGAATTTAATTCTGCCTTGATTTACATTATAACATGTTATTAAAAATACGGGTTGTTACAGTTATGCCATGTTACATGTTCCAAACCATGCCAAATAATGTCAATTTCATGTTATACCCAATTTCCCCCGCATTCATAATGTACGTATTCCGAGATTCAACTCAAGATTCATAATATAAGGGGAAAAGCAAGATGGAACATCGTAAGAATAGGCATAGTCATATGATGATAAGAACTACTGGTCCAATAAACTTGATGTACTAAAAAGACAAGTTTTGCGAGGAATACACCGCAGGCATATAGATATGATAAGAATTATATCATGAACTTAAAAAGGATTACAATTCCGATATAACATGGATATATATGATTGAACCAGTTTCATAGTCCAAAATGATTCCCAAAGATATATATACTCAAGCACAGATTTCAATGAAAGGATAGCTTACATCAGGCATATTCTCATGTCCATTTTATTATATGTCACAATTGGATTTAGGTGTTCAAATCTAAAAAGTAACCGACAAAGGCAAATCTTGTTTTCATGCCTAAGCCATACATCACTATACATCCTAATCTTCTTCTTCCAAATCATAAACTATTATATACATATACATATGTATATATATATGTCCCAATTTTAGATCTTAGACCACAACATGTACTATGCCTTATGTTTACAGTTCAATTTACGCCCCAAATCCCAAGTCATATGTCTAATACTTTATGCCTCAAATCTCAAGTCATATGGCCGATGCTTTATGCCTCAAATCCCCAGTCATATGTCCAATATTTTATGTTTCAAATCTCAAGTCATATGTCCAATACTTTATGTTTGAATGTGTTATGTCCTCAAATCAGTTACAACTCAATTACGCCCAATTTTATTTCCAATGTACGTTCATCTCTTATGAGATCTGGCTCAGGCTCGCAGTAGCCTGGCTATAAAACAAAAAGGGAAGAAGGAAAGAGGAGACAAAGAACGAACATAATATTATCAATGGGATAGATCTAAAGGATATAGAAAGACATGCATAATCTCAGATCCAGATTTATCACAATGCCAGAATCACAATCAACTTTTATTTCTGTAAGTAACGTGAACTTACAAATTACAGAAGGGTCTTGAATTCTGGGATCTGTATTCTGAAACTGAATAGCTTTCCCTTGAAGTATACTATTTGTTCTTCTAATTTATATTTGATTTGATTCTTAGAAAATAGTTGTTGAAGTCGTTGAATTAGCCTTTGAATCTCAACTAGAATTCTAAACTTGATTTCTACGAAGGACTTGAGTAGCATAACCCCGTCTTAGATTTATTTTGATATGAACTAGGGTAGAGTATAGGCGAAATGAAGTTGTGTGGAGAGAAAGTGAGGTTTGGGGGTATTTAAATAGCTTAGGAGCAACGAATCTGGTCAGAACGGGCGTCTAAATGCAGAAAAACGAATATGTCCACGGATCTTGAAAAGGGGAGAGGTCGACCCCATGGTCGACCTGTGTGACCCAGGTCGACCCCCTGGTCGACCTGGGTTCTGGGCGGGAAATTTCCCGCCCAACCGAGTGTGTGTTTTGAATTTCGAATTTGAATTTCGAGCTGAGCTGTTTTATTTTATTCAAACCCCTGAAACTTCTGAACGTCATAACTTCTTCATACGGAGTCCGATTTACGTAAACTCGGACTCTATATCAAGCAAAATTCCGAGATGAACGCAATGGTGTAACCCGTTTCCCTTAATTCTTCTCTTAAAAATTAAGTATACTTTAATTTGTTACTTTAATGTTCATTGAAAATACAGGATGTTACAATACCTAATAAATTGTGTGAATTGATCTCTTGAAATGTATTTACATTTGGTGGCAGAGGAATTCATTTCTCTTAGCTTTATACTCATGGTATTTTTGGGGAAATTAATTTGTGATTTGATAGGTTTGATGATGTGGCATTTAAAGTGAATGAAGACGTGTTATATCTGATGGTAAGTTCAGCCTCAAGCCTCACAACCGGGAAATGAAAAAAAAATCGGGCAGGCAACATGGCTATGTGGGTCTCTCCCATTAGGGTGTATTGTCAGCTATCTAGAGAAATTCCATTTGCTTCTTTATTCTATTCGGTGCTGTCTCTTTCGGGAAACAGTGGGTAGCTCCAACCGTTGGTGATAATATATTCGATACACTCAAGCGAAATGAGTGGTCGGTCATGTGTGGGATGGGTTGCAAGACGTTCTTGTTGAGCCCAATGTATTCCCCTCTAGAGATACACTATCGGCAGGTGGTTCCATACCTTGTCATAGCCGGAATCTAATCTCCAATAAGCGCCCGCAGTTTTGATAATATATTATGTATGTAGAGCATGAGATGCAAGCATTCTGCTAGATTGCTATTTATTTGTATTTAGACACTATCATAATATCAGAATAATATTGTTTTCAATTTTTTTTGGGATTATCGTAAGGTAGAAAACATACGTATTTATGTGTGGATCGGTTTTACGGTTATCTTTTCTTTCAGGATTTTTTTTGAAAGTTAAAAATAAACTGTTTTTAATCGTTTACTCACACCAGTCCCATGAATAACCCAGAGTTTATTTTCTATGTTTTCCCTAAATTCTTGGGTGCCCAAATTTGTACGGGCAGTCCAATAGTTTAGGATTTTACAGATTTATTTGGAGGAGCTAGGAGCATGAGGCTTCAACGTTAGATATTTAGAGTTTATTTTCGCTGTATTGTATATGGTATGTTCTCTGATGATGTATGTAAGAGAAAATACAGTTTGTATTTCAAAGTGATTATTATATATATTATATTTTATTCTGCTGCGATTGTAAGATTCTGTGGTGTTGTTCAGTTCGATCTTCTATCTATTTTCTTCTATTCTAAATTTCTACCTTTCTATCCTCATCCTCTAACTTCTTCCTAATAATGATTCGTATTTTCGTACAATTTGGATTAGACGTATTCAGTTAGCTCAAATGGTACGGATTTGCGGGTCGTTACACTTGGTATCAGAGCTGATGGTTGAGTAGCAACCTTGGCTCTGTGGCGTAACTCGATAAAGATAGGGTTAGTAATACCCTAGACTGAGTTTGAGTGTATATATGAGCGCGTATTTTTTAATTGATTTAAAAACTATTTTATATTGTGATGATTGGTTTGTTGAGCAGTTTATGAATTCTGGTCGATGCAGGATATACAACTGTATCGATAGGTTTTTTCTGAACTCTCGAGCATAACAATTCGACGAATATTGTTTTTAAATGGGTAAATGAAATAAATTTGCCCAAAATTTATATTTTTTATAAGAATATTTTTCATAATTTATTATCGTATATTGAAGTGTCGATTGTTGTTATTATAATCAAACAGGATTATAAACATTGAAATGGTTGTATATTGAACCGGATGAGTTTGTATAAGAATAATATACACAAATGAGACAAACGGGAAAAAAGGTTGTTTGGTAAAACTAAATATTGGGGAAAGTTCAAAAGTTTTGAATTTAAAAGTGGAATCAAGATATGTGATTTCAAACTGGTTTGGAATAAAAATCGAAAATTTGGATTTGAATTTGAGAAATTAGCTGGAGTCAAGAAATTACTGATGTATTGAATATTTTGGTTGTTGTGAAATATTTTGGTAAACTGTGTACTCTGGATGCCTTTTTTATGATGATTGTTAGGGAACGACCCATGTGTATGTTTTGTCTATAACTATAGATATAACCGTAATCTTCTCTTTACTATTCAATTTCGAGGACAAAATTCTTTTAAGGGGGGTCGATTGTAACGTCCCGGGTTTTGACTGATTCTGTATTACAGTTGATTTTAGATTATTTTAATAATTGATTTATCTTATTAAATTTGTTAATAATAATATTGGGGAATTCCTGGTATGTAATGGTTTAAAATTTCTTAACCAATTCATATACGCAGATAAAAGCAGTATATAATATTATATCATTTTGTTTTGTATTTATAATGTGTTTTTAAGACTCTGATTGAAAATATAGATAATACTGGATTTGAATAGTCTAGAAAATTAGAATGATAATTATTTAATAATATTATTTGTATATTTTAACTTATTTATATATATGTGTGTGTATATATATAAATGAATGATGTTTAACATTTTGTTTGCATCTAAAATCTTTAATTAAGCATGTTTAAAATTCTTTAACCAATAGACATATATATATATATATATCATTATAAATCCCTAGCAAATGTATAAATATTTGTATGTAATCATTTATGCAATATTTTATTGTTTTGTATCTTGCTTTAATATTTGTTTTTTAACTTGTGAAAACAAATAAAATGACTAAAGTGAAAATAGATTATTCCTAAGAAAATTTAGTTATTTCACTTCTAAGCACCTGAGTAGGCATAGTTATTAGGTGAAAAGACTTTGCATTGAATTGATAAAAATAGAATAAGCATCAAAATAAATTTATAGGAAGGATGTGTTGTATAGCAAAATTTCTTCACACTAGTACCCTAGCATCTTTGTTATCAGCCTATATAACCTACATATGCAGATGGTTGCACAGAAAAGAGTATTTGCTTGGAAGCTAAGTTTTGCGTTCTTTAAGACCTTAGATACACATACTAATATATAGCAACTATAAGTACCATCCATCCTTCCTTTCCAATGTAGATGTAGACATCCTATTCTTTCTCTAATACATAGGAACTAATAGTTAGAGTTTCTTAATAGCTAAGCATAAGTATTTTAATCACATTTTAGCACATGGCAGGTACACTAATCCATACACATACAGCTGCATAGTCGTGACTTCTACTAGCTGGAAAATGTAAACACATGAGTGACTAGACCTTACATCCCTTTAATCAACAACAGCTCTTACATCCCTTGGAAAAGACGAAAACCTACGCTATCTACTAAGCTTACCAATAGTTTATTCTTGTGTTTCACCCTATAAATACCCGGTATACCTCTCCTATGCACTCACACAAAAATGAAGTAAAATGGAAACAAAGCTATGAAGAAAAATATGTTGCAAACCTGAAAATCACAGAAGAAACCTGGAATGAAAACAACAGTACAAAGTTGAAATATGTGAGTAAACCCTTTTTGTTTTTATCATGCATATATGAATGATTGTTATGATTTTCATATTAAGATCTGAAATAGAACATCTGGGAAGGAAACTAAAGAAATTCAAAACCTGAGTATATAGTACAGAGCTAAAATATATGAGTAAACCTGCACTGTTTGTGGTTAGTTAAACTGTCCATGGATTATTTTACCAAATGCTAAAACATATATATGTATGCAAACTTATGGATGTAGTAAAACACTTCTGAGTCCACATTTGGTTGTATGTTGGATTGAATCTTGATGAAACTCCTTTGCGTCTTGACTATAGATGTTAATTTGGTGAAACCTTTTTATCTTTATGAACTTTAAAAATCTATAGTTTAAATTATAGGGAGCAATAGAGGTTAAGTCTTCCAGGAAAATTGTGTGTATGTATCTAGAGTATATTTTAAAAATAATCACATTATGAAATAAGCTTCATATTTACTTATAAATATAATTTACAGTAGACTTTAAAGCTAAATTTTTTGACCTTCAAAAATTTGAGTTTCAGACATACGAACGATTCCGTATTGGCAAATGTTGAATTTTAAGGGAAATTTCATGATTTTTAGTGATTGGGATCAAGAGATTTCCGTAGTTCATCAATATAAGGAAATGAGGCGGGTGCAAGTGGCCAGGGTGGTGTAGGACTGAAGGTGGAGTCTGGAGAGTCGTAGGGATGCAAATAATGAAACATAAAGGAAAGCAAATAATAGGAGAAGAAAGAGAGACAACAGGTAGGGAAAAGTAAGATTGGAAAAGGAAAAGTGGGTGGAGCGTTTGGACGTGCGGTTTATTGCTGTGATGTTATGGGGCTGGGCTTGGCCCATTAGAGTGTGTGTGTGCGTGTGTGTGTATATATAAAGCTTAAATCTAATTTAAATTATATACATATTAGTAATCATATACATGTCTTGTATAGGCTAATTTCATTGCTCTTGTCCCATGATAAAAATAAAAGAAAGAAAACGTTTTAAGTTCAAATCTAATGAAACTAAATATGTTTGAAGTGATGATATATATATATACAAGTTAGATCAAGGAGATTTGATCGAATAGTTTAGCTCATGTTGTTTTAGTTGAGTCAATCATCAATGTAGCAATCGAATTCTAAACAATTAAATTTAAAAGGAATTGATTTAATTAATAGTGCTTTTAATACCAAGTACTGTTTAAAATAAATTGAATGTAAACTAGTCGTGAACTAAATTAACGCGTAAACTATGGATCAGAAATAATCTGTAACGCAGTACCTACTGAATTGTTTGTTCAATTAATGAATTTATTTATTTAGTTGTATTTAATAACATTGATCATAATCAAATGTTTTATTGACATCTATGAGTGGAAATAAACACCGTTGCACTATATATTGGATTGACAGAATTGTTTGAATACCCTATAGCAGAAATAAACATTGTTCTACTGTTATAACAATTTGACGTATTTTATCACTAAATATATGTTGGTGAGATATTATATTACCAGTTGATAATATTACTCTGTATTTATATGACTGTTTGTGCAAACTGGGTTAATGACTTGAAGGTCGTCTGTTATAAGAACTGCTATATGTCACTGGAACTGCTAAGTGATAATTTTTGTAAAGTAACTCAGAATGAACTCGAGTTTTGATTAAATTGTTTTTAGGAAGATAATTACATGGATTATTTTAAATTAACTATATTATTTTTCTTGAAAACAAAAATGTGTGATCTTCTGAAAAGAAGAGAGCGCGCGCGCACACACACACACACACACACACATATATATAGCCAAAAACTACAAAATCTGACTACATAATACCAGACTCTGCTATATAGATGTAGAGGAGGTAGATAGATGAGCTTCCGATAAACCACCGCCCATCATACTTCAATATCGAATTCCGGCAAGGTCACCACCCGATATTAAAGTATATCTACTCCAATACAAACAAAGCACAACAAAATAGCCAAAGGGAAACAAAACATCCAAATACAACACTCCAAGTTTACACAATAAAAGCATCCCACACAACCACTGCTACCAATCCATCCAGCTATCCTCTAAGTTCTCCCTCTTAATCAATAATCTGAATCTACGAGAAGCTCAACAAACTATTAGTAATTTGTCACACATATATATATATGGATATATATATATATATATATATATATTATAAACATATATATATATATATACACATACATATCTATATACCATACATATATGTGTAGAAGAAAAAGATACCAGGAAAAAACCAATAAAAGCGATTAACAACCAATACGAATTCTATAACGAAAAAATCTGCTGATTCTAATAAACAGACTCAAATTTAATCTAACCTTAGTCAAAAAACTCACAAAGCACAATTTCCCGAATAGCTTGTAATGCGAATTAGACATCCATTCCAAACAAAAATAAACTATCTTAATAATTAAATTATCCATAGAAACAGAATTAGAATGAAAAATATCTCATTTCTCTCAAACCAAATGAACCAACTTATGATAGTGACTAAAGAATCTAAAACGTATCTCTTAGTATCATTATTAAAAAATCTATAAGAATCCCAATATTCAACACAACTACTGAAAGAATTAGGACAATCAAAAACAAATATCCTTAAAACCATATTAAAAACAAAATTTGTTATATTGCAAGAGAAAAATAAATGATTAACACCCTCATTCAAAAGATTACAAAAAGAACATTTAACATCAAAATTAATATTCTTCTTCTTTAAAAGCTCAATCGTATTAAGCTTCTTATGAGTGATTAGCCACATTAGAAATTTAGCTTTAGCAGGAGAATTAGATTTCCAAACAAACTTAAAAGACCGAAATGAAATTCCGAATTTTTTTATAAAGTTATACATAGAATTGACCGAATAAACTTGACTTTTATCCATACCCCAACTAACAGAGTCCCTACACTCATCAATGTGATATAATGATAACTTAGCATTAAGTAAAGCTAATTGTCTTAACAATTCACCTTCTAAGATATTATCAAAAGAAAACTCCCATGGAGGATCCAAATCTCTTCTATAAACATCTTTAATCAACGCATTTTTAAAACTACAATTATTAAAGAGCTCCCTAAATTCAATTTTAAGTGGTGAACGAGAAATCCACATATCATGCCAAAAGTAAGAGATATTACCCGAATGAACAATCACCTTATAACCTAAGTTAAAAAAATCGAAGCACTTTAATACAGACTTCCAAAAGTAAGATAATCTATTATACCAACTACTACTAGCTCCAACAATAAACTCACCTCCTGAATAGTAAAATTTAGATACAATAACCTTCCACGTTGTCGGCACTTCAGGACACCTAAATCTCCACAACCATTTAGCTAATAAGGAAGAGTTAAAGTTATATAAATTAATGATCCCCAATCCCCCATCTTTCATGGACTTGCAACACACCTCCTAGTTGACTAAACATTTGAAACCCCTACTAATATGATCACCACCCCTACTCCATAGATAATTACGTCTTATTTAATCAATTTTCTCTATAACCCATTGAGGAAATCTCTGTACAGACATCCAATAAGCTGGAATAGCAGATAGCACCGAATTAACAAGAACTAATCTACCTGCTCTAGACAAATATCTATTGTTCCAACTTAATAATCTATTATTAATCTTATCGATAATGGCTAACCAATCATCCTTCTTTAGTTTCGAAGGCCTGATCTTAAAACCCAAATAATCAAAAGGAAATTTCATGAGAGAACAGTTTAAGGTGCTTGCAACCTTAGCCTCTACATTATCAAAATCATTAATGACCATTATAGAACTCTTGTCAAAATTAATTCTGAGACCAGATAACATCTCAAAACAATAAAGAATAAACTTAAGAGCAATAATGTGCTTTGGTAAGTGAGAAGAGAATAATAAAGTATCATCCACAAATTGAAGTATAGATAATTCATTGTTAAATTCCTCATTACCAACATTGCCTAAAACACCTAATCTCCCAGCTCTCTTAATAATTCTAGAAAAAGCATCAGCCGCTAAATTAAATAGAAGAGGTGACATGGGATTACCCTGTCTAAGACCCCTCTTAGATTGGATCTTCTTTCCCACAACCCCATTGACAACAATATTAGAACTACCAGACCTAAGTAAGAGCATGATCCAATTAATCCATCTGACACTAAAACCTCTAGCAATACATAATTCGCAGATGAAATCCCAATCAATAGAATTAAACGCATTCTCAAAATCTAATTTCAAAATAGCACATGTAAAATTATTTTTAACACATACATTAATGTACTCCCGTACAGCTGCCACTCCATCCACTATTTGTCTACCTTTAATAAAAGCAGTTTATGAATTGTCTATAAGATTATTCATCTTCATACTAAGCCTATTTGCTAGAACTTTAGAAATAATCTTAACAGAAACATTAATTAAAGAGATAGGTCTAAAATCCTTTAAAAATTTAGCACCCTCTCTTTTCTTAATAAGGATAATATTAGCAAAATTAAAGTTACCTAGACGCAAATCCCCGCTATAAAAATCATTAAATAATTTAATAACATCAAATTTCAAAACCTCCCAAAACTGCTTATAAAAAATAACAGAAAACCCATCTGGCCCTGGAGCTTTGTCACTAGGCATATCACAAATAGCCTTCCAAATCTCCTGCTCAGAAAAAGGCTTATCTAAATCTACTAATTCGTCCTTAACATCGTTAAGGTAGATGTCCTTCCAATTAACGTTAATTCTTCTCTTAATCCTAGTCCCAAAAATCTGTTTATAATAACTAGTGAAAGCTTCATTTAAATGCCATTGAATTGTCAATTCCACATCATTAATAAAAATAGAGTGAATTAAATTATCTCGCCTCCTCTTATTTGCCACACTATGAAAAAAATTCGTATTATTATCTCCCTTCTTAATCCATTGAACTCGGGATCTTTGCCTCCACATAATTTCTTCCTTTTCCAATATCAATTTGAAATCATCTCTAAGATTAAAAAGTCTTTCTCTCTCAACGAGATTAAGAGTCCTTGACTCATTTAACTTGTCTAAATCTAGCAACTCGCATAAAATCTTATCTTTCTTAATTCTAACACTTCCAAAAATAAATTTATTCCACCTCTTAAGAAAAAATCTTAGTTTACCAAGTTTTGAAACGAAAATCTTCGCAGAATTACCATTGTACAAATTATTAAAATAGAATAAAGAATTCCACTTAACAGTGACAAGTTTAATGAAACTAGTGTCCGAAAGCCACATCTTTCCAAATTTAAAACTGTTACTAATCAAAATATTTGATTCGCATGAAAGGATTAAAGGACAATGATCCGAATATAAAATAGGTAAACCCTTAACTTTACAAATAGTAAATCTATCATCAACCTCCGTACTTATGAAAAATCTGTCTAATAAGGCAAAAGACGGACTGTCTCTAACATTAGACCAAGTGAATGATCTATTGTTAAGCGGAATCTCGATCAGATTATTATCTAAAATGAAATCATTAAATTCCTCCATATCCGAGAAGTCTCTTTCCCGAGGAGATCTCTCTCCAAAAAAACTATTGACATTAAAATCCTCCCCCCCACAACCCATAGATTGGGGGCAAGATTCCTAAAATCAGAACATTCTTCCCACAAGAGTCTCCTCTCAATCTTAGTGTGAGGACCATACACATTAGTAATGCCCAGAGAAGAATTATCAATAAGGGAAGCTAATATAATGTGCAGAGAATGTAACTTGGGAAACTCCTGCACAAGTCTATATTGATTGTCTTTCCAACCAATCATGAGCCCCCCGGCACTACCAATTGCCGCGAGACAGGCCCAATTACGAAAAAGGGACCCACCTAACCTAGCATAGAAGCTAAAATCAGGGCTCCCAATTTTAGTCTCTTGAAGCAATACAATATCAATGTGATAATCTATAAAAAAAAGTCCTAACCTTAGCACATTTTTTGGGTTCATTTAGACCTCTAATATTCCAACTGACAATCCTCATCAACTCAAAGAGGAAACTCTCTCTCTAATTCCCTACTTCTGATGAAGTTAGCATCTAACTCAATATCCGTAAAAATAAATGCTGTATCATTGGCAAGCTGAAATAAATGACTAGACGAAAGACTACCCAAGGTATAAGGAGAATAATCACTACCATAAACAGAAGTCAAACCTGAGCCCACATTCGAATTGCTACTACTAGCATTCAGACTCAGGGACCTACCTCGAGAGGAACTTGATCTGATCCTAGCACTGCGACGAATCAATCCAGAACAGGGAACTGCTCTCTTGCGCCTCCCCCTTCTCGATGAAGAAGAGGGAACTTCTCTACTCTGAAGAAAATCCCCACTAGTCTCCACCTGTCCTTCCCTACTCAAGAAACCAGAACCGACTCCGGGAACAATCGCTGAGCACGATAAGTCGCATTCCCATCTAAATACACAAGAGCTCAGTCTCAAATACAAGAAGAGAAGCTTCACAGTCTACTCACTCACCACCACAGAACATGAACCCTTGACCCACGAAGAGATAATACCACTCGATGAACAATCCAACATAGAATCAAACCCCGTTAAAACTTCACCCACAGAAACTATTCCTCCATTGACAGTTGAACTGACAACTGGACTAGCCTCACTACTCAAATCCTTTTCCACTCCACTCCTATCCAATATAAGCTTTTCACTAAAAAAAAGAGACTGGCCTTCCCACCTACATACATCCTCCACCTCAATGAGATCACACACAAGAAGCCTTAATTCCTGCTCTACGTCCACCAAATCCTCATGAGTGTTTAAACTTGATCCCTTGACCTTACAATTTCCGAAAGCCTTCATTTTAACCAATCTGTCACATTTTAATCTTCCCACTCTAATGCCCTTCCTCAACAAGGTGATAGACTTCGAAGTAACACCCTCAGTTGACCCATCTATCACCTCCATCCACAAGGCTAACCCAGTATCTTTTTCCTCCAATAGACCAAAGTAACACCCTCAGTTGACCCATATATCACCTCCATCCTCAAGGCCAACCCAGTATCTTTTTCCTCCAATAGACCAAATTTATTCGATAATTCCACATCTTCCGCCACGAACCAGTCAAATCCCTTCACCGCACCTGGCACACTATCATGCACAACCTTAGTGACACAAGCAGAATAGCCACACATATCCACCTCATCCACCCCTGTCATTACGTCCAAAGTCCTCCCATTAATGACCTTACCACCGTTAAACCCAAATTCTTCACTGAGTTCCATGCATTTCTGAACATACGGATCAGAAAGCATCGGATCATAGCTCGTCCAAAACCCATAAAGCCCAGCCACATCTATCATCTCTCCTTCTAGAAACACCCCACCATCTGCATCCAAACCTGATATGGCAACCTTTTCCTTCCCCAACTGAAGCTTATTTGCCGTACAAATATCATTAAAACTGTCGCTATCTATCTGATACTGTAAATCCGCTTCTCTATGCTCGCAATTTATAACAGTATTGATAATATCAAAATGCGCTAGAATCCCATCCAACAACTGGAAAACTAACCTCTTAATCTTGGCATTCAAATCAGCGTATATCCTCCTCAATTTAATGAGATTCAAGCTAAATGAGTAGGCATGATCTTTTCTAGTCAACGGACTAGGTAGTGGAGGATAAACATCATTCGTATCAACACTCTTACTCCACAGAATTCCATCAATCAGTCCTTCCAAATTCCACCCCATCACCAACATCAGATAAGCCCCATTGTTCTCATTATCAGGAAAGTCCAGTACATACAAATCCAGAAAATCAATCATTTTCAGACAAATTAACTATATTATTAATTAATTCAAAAAGGGAAGATTAATTGTAATTTGTTAATCAATTTATTTGATGTAAACCAACTTTTTTAAAGGGAAAATTAATTATGAAATTAATTTGTTAAAATTAATTCAATAGAAATGGTTCTGATAAATGATTGTTAAAAACTAAATAATATTTTATAAAAGTAAATTTATGTTTGATTTACGGTTTTTATAAGTAAATGGTGCAGTTAAATAAAAAGTTAATTTTGGATAAAATATCTAAGATAATTAAGTTTTGAAGATAATGTAATTATCAAAAGAAAAGGAAATCAAGTCGATTAATTGGATTAAATTCCTGATTTAGTATTTAACTTGATCAATGGTTCAAAACAACGACGTTGTCTGGAAATTATTTTAAGATTTGGAAATCAATTTGAATTTACAAATGCTGGTTTGTCGAATATTTTGGACATCAAACTTCTGCGAATCTCTACAATAAGAATGATTTCGACTCAAGGTCTGAGAGGTAATTAAAATACCACCAACTTAATCAATTTCACTATTATCTGATAGATCATATTAGTTTGTGTTTTAAATGAGTGTTAGAGTTGAATATCTTTTTCCCTTAAGAAACAGATATTCAAGAGTGAAATTATCATAAAAGATTTGATAATAAGAGTTTTTTGAGTTAGTTAATACTTATGTTGTTCAAATAAATGTATAAACAAGTTGATATTTTTATTTTAAAAATCAAAGAATTAAATTAAGCTTAGCAGATCCAATGGAGTTAAATCTATTTCTTTATTTTATATTTGATAGTTAAATCACCGACTATCAAATCTGGACCTTTTCGTTATCATTTTCAAAGAGACCAAAATCTAAATTCCACTTTGATTTGATATACTCCTCGTGTCAGAGATTATTGAAGACCATTGAAGACAGAGTCATGCAAGGGCTATTTTGTCGATCCTAGGTAAAAATTTGCCTAAGATGGATTTACAGAATAATGCCTTCGGTTTGTCCAGTCCTAGGAAAACTTGTATGGACTAATGTCTGACAGAGTATACCATATAAATTGCGTGAATTGATCTCTTCAAATGTATTTATGTTTGGTGGTGGAGGAATTCATTTCTCTTAGCTTTATACCCATGGTATTTTTGGGGAAATCAATTCGTGATTTGGCAGGTTCGATGGTCTGGCATTCAAAGTTAATGAAGATGTGTTATATCTAATGGTAAGTTCAACCTCAAGCCTCACAACTGGGAAATGAAAAAAATCGGGTAGGCAGCATGGCTATGCGGGTCGCTCCCATTAGGGTGTATTGTCACCTATCTAGAGAAATTCCATCTGCTTCTTTATTTTATTCAATGTTGTCCCTTTCGGGAAATGGTGGGTAGCTCCAACTGTTGGTGATAATATATTCAATACACTCAAGCGAAATGGGTGGTCGGTCATGTTTGGTTCGGGTTGCAAGATGGTCTTGTTGAACCCGGTGTATTCCCCTCTAGAGATACACAATCGGCAGGAGGTTCCATACCTTGAATCCAATCTCCAATAAGCTCCCACAGTTTTGATTGTATACTATGTATGTAGAGCTTGAGATGCGAGCGTTCTACTAGATTGCAATTTATTTATATTTAGACACTATAATAATACCAGAATAATATTGTTTTTAAAAATGTTTTGGGATTATCGTACGGTAAAAACCATACGTATTTATGTGTTGATCGGTCTTACAATTATCTTTTCTTTCAAAAGGTTTTTTTTTGAAAGTTAAAAATTAAACCGTTTTTAATCGTTTACTCACACCAGTCCCATGACTGACCCAGAGTTTATTTTCTATGTTTTCCCTAAACTCTTGGGTGACCAAATTTGTACGGGTAGTCCAATAGTTCAGGATTTTACAGATTTATCTGGAGGAGCTAGGATTAGGAGGCTTCAAGTTTAGATATTTAGAGTTAATTTCCGCTGTATTGTATATGTGCTGTACTCTGATGATGTATGCAAGAGAAAATACAGTTTGTATTTTAAAGTGATTATTGTATATATTATATTTTATTCCGCTGCGATTGTGAGGTTCTGTGGTGTTGTTCAGTTTGAACTTCTATCTATTTTATTCTATTCTAATTTTATACCTTTCTATCCTCATCCTCTAACTTCTTCCTAATAATGATTCGTATTTTCGTACAATTTTGGTTAGATGTAAGATGTATTCAGTCAGCTCAAATGGTACGGATTTGCGGGTCGTTACACTTGGTATCAGAGCTGAAGGTTGAGTAGTAACCTTGGCTCTATGGCATAACTCGATAAAGATAGGGTTAGTAATACCCTAGATTGAGTTTGAGTGTATATATGATCACGTATTTTTTAGTTGATTTAAAAATTATTTTATATTGTGATGATTGGTTTATTGAGCAGTTTATGAATTCTGGTCGATGCAGGGTGTACAACTGTATTGATAGGTGTTTCTAAATTCTCGAGCAGAATAATTCGACACAGTATTGTTTTTAGATGGGTAAATGAAATAAATTTGCCCAAAATTTATATTTTTGTCATAAGAATATTTTTTGTAATTATTATCATATATTGAAATGTCAATTGTTGTTATTATAATCAAATAGGATTATAAACATTGAAATGGTTATATATTGAACCAGATGAGTTTGTATAAGAATAGTACATGCAAATGAGACAAACGGGAAAAAAAGGTTGTTTGGTAAAACAAAATGTTGAGGAAAGTTCAAAAGTTTTGAATTTAAAAGTGGAATCAAGATATGTGATTTCAAATTGGTTTAGAATAAAAATCGAAAATTTGGATTTTTGAATTTGAGAAATTAGCCGGAGTTAAGAAATTAGAACTTAACTGAAAATTTATTGAGTTAAATGATTTTCTGAGTGTTGATTTGATGTTGATTTTGGTCTTGAGGTTGATACTTAGAGGATTATTTTTCTTACCGGTTTACGGTTAGGGATTAATGACTGTTGAAAAGTAGAAGTATAAATAAGAAATGGGAATATTTTCGAACTATAAATAGCAAATATTTATAGTTATGAAAATGACGGTAATTGATAGCAAATTGCTGATGTATTGAATATTTTGGTTGTTATGAAAACACTATTTTTGGACTATTTTGGAAATTTCGGATATTTCTTGAATTTCTTCGACATTAAAGCTACTTTTTGGACATAGTTGACCGAGTGAACACTTTTTCCACTCAACGAAGAAGAAGAAGGGCATTTTGGTCAAAGTTTAGAGTTAACATACATATTTGTTATTCTATCGCAAAGCTTTATAAACGAATATTGTCCTAACTTGTACAAACTTTGTAATCGACAAATATATGATGAATGATGGCTATAAAATGGACGTAGGCATTAGTGTTGAACCACTATAAAAAGCTATGTCTCCCGTATTTACTTTATTACATCCTTGGATTACTATTTTCATACCACAAATATACATTGGGTGTTGGCATGCAACAATTTTCCATGTTAACATTTTTTACATGCCAGGAAGGGGGACACACAGCTTTGACCTCTGCTTCGGATTACATTCTCGGAATCATCTTTGCATTTCGGCTTCGGTTTTGGTTTTCAACTTTGACGTTATTACTCACTTTTCATCATGGTTAAACATAAAAGGTTTGACGCTACCTTTGAGGCTCAGACTACTAGTAGTGAAGGAAGTCGAGAACATTCTACCGATGAGGAACTCTCAGACTTGGTTACTTAAGAGGACTTAGCGAAATTTGCTAGAGGATTGGTCGCTCATCTAGATCGGCAAGAAGAGGTTAAGAACACCTTTCTTGCTTGGATCGAAGGTTTATCACATGGTTTTGGAAGGTCGACTGACCAAACGGACATCAACGAAATAAGTGCTTATGTTCAGCGGTTCGTAACTCGGGACTTGGGGCAACCTTGCAAACTTTACAATAGGACGACATCGATCCTCGGATTGGCGCTGCTTTTGTTACACTCGAGGGCGCCCCCATACCCGATGGAAGCGTAGATATAGAAATTTTGGATAGTCGAGCCACATTCTCGAGAAAAGGCAAGTCTCGGAACAATCGCCCACGCACACACTGCAAGACATCTTCTTTAAAGTCCATCCTACTGCTCCCTTTAAGAAGCTTCCTATTGGTAGCCAACTTAAAGAGAAAGGGATTCTTGCCAGCATTTACTTTTTCATGACCAAGATGGTCACAATACCAACGAGTGTCGACATCTCAAGAATATGGTTGAAGTACATGTCAGAAGTGGAGAGCTGGCACGATATGTTGAAATTCAGGATGTGGTGCCTGGACAGGCACAGTCTGCAACTACTAATCAGAATAGGCCTAGGCCCAGTGCATGGGTCCAACTTCAAACTAAATCTCCCACTGGCTCTGGTGTCTTGGACATATGTCTCCCTGGCATCAGTACCTTATGACTTGTGTATTATGGTCTTCTTATGGTCTTCCATGGCCCTCAAATAATGAGCTTCCCACTTATGGCTTTCTCATTCTATGGCTTTCAAGCCTTCGGATTTCTTGGGCTCATGGTATTGGCTCTCTTAGCTTTCTTTGGATTATGGATAATCGGGTTCCATCCCTTGGATTTATCTCTGGCTCTGTGAGCCATAGATGGTTGAGCTGACTTAACCATGTACGGGACCAAATGTCCTTAAGCATGCTCTTTGCTCGACAACACATAATCACCCCCTTGGTTATCAACAAAGTGAACCTAATTACAACCCTTGGTTGATCTTGCCTCGTTTAAGATCGTCTCGGGCAAAAATTGGTTGGCCTTGCCTTGTTTAAGTTCACCTCGGGTTGTAACGCCCCAAAACTTAATACATAATAACCATATTTGAATATAATAAATTGGGAATAACTTAATTAAAAATTAAATGAAAGCAGCATCACCTTTGCGTTCGTCTCGGAATTCTGGTTCAGATGGGCTCCAGATTAGCGTAAAACAAACAACGTAAGAAGAAGTTATAGACTTTAGAAGTTTGTATGCACATAAGTAGATTATGTATGGATATAAATTTATAATAATTGCAGAATTTCGAACAAAGTAAGGGGAAAAACAAAGTGGGAAACGGACCCATTGTAGGGTGACCCATGTTCAACACGGATCGACCTGTGGGTCGACCCAAGGGTAGGTAGATCGACCCACTCTAGATTCGGGCAGATTTGGAGTACGAACCTGGACTTTTATGTGACCCTATTAATTGCTGATTCAGCGCTAAGTGTACGAACTTAATTTAAAATCTAAAAGATGAGGTTGACTCTGTGCATCTATAAATAGATGGCTGCTCCCATTTCCAAATCACAACTTCTTCATATCTTCTTCCTCTATGAAACTACTCTGAAATAAAATTGGGGGGAATGCTGTTAAGGCTTGGATCAAATAGAGACAACATCAGGATTTGCATACATACAACTTGGATTGGATTTGGACTTTTCTACGGCATTGTGTTATATAATTATCTTCACCAAGAATCACTGTGAGTTTCTGTTATTTACAGATATGATTTCTTAGGCCTTGAACATGACAGTTAAATAAAACTAGTTAGGATCTATAGTGTTAGTAAAATAAATGTTATACCTGTTTTCATTGTTAATCACATATGTCGTTATTATCAGTTATAAACATGATTGTGATGTTGGATATTAACAAGTTATACATATGTTGTGACGTTGGATAATTAACAAGTTATACATATTCATGTGATGTTTGATAATTAACAAGTTATACATATGCCTTTGATGTTGGAAAATTAACAAGTTATATATATCTGTCTTCCTTTTTCCATTTTCTATGTTTTATATTTATTTTCAGTATATGCCTATGCAATTTGATTCTATTCTTCTTCCTCTGTATTCCCTTTTTATTTTACACTAGGCTTAGGCCTTAGGAAGCCTAGGCTATACCCAATTAGAGTATGCGTATGTTTGGGGGTAATAATTAATGATATAAAGCAAGAACTTAGGCATGCTATTTACTTGGATGGATTGATTATAATTTCGTAAAAAAGGATAAATACACACATGTTTGGACTTGATGTGAAGTGATAAAAGGGGTAATGTGTATATACTGGTTTTAAATGGACATTATGCATAAACATGTATCTTGGGAATATAGTTGATGAATATTATGCATAGATGCAGTAACTTGAGGATAATATGCATAGAATTTATACACGCTATGATTTAAGAATAATATGCATATAATTTATACATGTTGTAATTTGAGGATAATATGCATAGAATTTATACATGCTGTGATTTAAGGATAGTATGCATAATATTTATACATGCTGTAATTTGAGGATAATATGCATAGATGCTGTTGCTTGAGGATAATATGCATATAATTTATACATGCTGCAATTTGAGGATGATATGCATAAAATTTACACATGTTGTAATTTGAGGATAATTTGCATATAATTTATACATGCTAGAACATGATAACATGCATACCTGTTGTACTTTGAAACATGCATGCCTGCTGTAATTGGAATATAGTAATATGCGTACCTATTGTAATTTGGAATCTGATAATATACATACCTGCTATAATTTGGAATATGATAATATGCATACCTGCTATAATATGGAATATGATAATATACGTACCTACTGTAATTTGGAATATGATGCATGCCTGTTGTAATTTGGAAATAATATGCATAAAACAATACATACTGTAATTTGGGGAAAACGTAAGTGAAAGGTATCATATGCATATGTATAAACATATTAGAGTAAACTTAATACAAACATTAAGTAAATGACTTGTTATGAAATATGGGTACCAGATGTAGGTTAGTAAACTGAATTGCTATATTATATCTATACATCTGGGCAGGTGTTGTTTTGGGGAAAAAGGGCTGTACGCATAATAACATTTACAGAAAAATGTAATATTACAACCACACTTACTAACAAACCTGTACCTACTAGGTTAAACATGAGTATTAATAAGCTAAGAGGTCCCTCGTTCTTGCTATTGTATCGGGTTGTGGGGACTCTTAAATCCTAGTTTTAGGAGCACAAGCTTAGGGGTTTGGCTTGTGTCAATATGTTGTTTGGAACCCAAATCGGTTAGTACCCTTGTTGGTGTCTTGTTATAAGAGGCCTCACACTAGGTAGGAGTCAGGGCACACTTTATTGAACTGGATAGTAAAAGGTTCACATGAGGATGGTTATGGGAGTGTTCCGGTGGAGTCATGAGCGTGCATGGGTCCGACTAGGGAAGATAAGACGCTATAACGCCAGTAAATAGGCTTGTGTCATATAGTTGCTGAGTTAGGGAGTGATACACCCTACTGCTAGGGCTGACACAGGGTATTTACTTAGTAGGCAGTTGATCACTTGGGTAGTAATTAGGGTACACCTAATTCTACTGATTGTGTAATTAGGTTAACACCTAATATTGTTATGTAATTAGGGTATGCCTAATCCTGCTGTTTAATCCTGCTGTTTAATTCTGTTGTTAACCATGTAAATGTGTAATCATGCTAAACTTGTTATACTAGTATTGGTGTAGGCATACTTGTTTTAAGATATAAATGTGAAGCATTACTCGATCAATGCTTATTCACGTCCATCATGTTATTCTGCTAGTTTAGTTTACCTTCTATGACACTGTACCTTTCTCATCCAATCTTATTTACCAACTTGGCATTTCTATTTTATGCATATTTGTAAATCAGTGGAACTCGCCATACTTTATGTCTAACCCTTTTCCTTTCGCAACTTTATTCCTTCTCCCCCAGGTCCTCAAAGTGGAAGCACTCAGCAGTGACTTGGATTTCTCTTACCGCTTGGACTTGACTTGGATTTCTTGAGACGTACCGTTTTGACTTTCTCTCTACTTTTTAGTATGGCTTATGGCAGGGGATATGATTTTATGTACTCTCATGCTTTGGTTTATGAGATGTTTTTCTTATGAGACAGATTTGATGTAACTGGTTTTGGTTGTTACTTGCTTTTAAAGGAAATGTTTTAATTTGAATAATGAAGTTTAAATTTTTCCGCTGCTATTTATATTTGTCTTGTAAATTTTTCGTAATGTTTACCTGCTGCGCTTTACGAAAACTTAATGTATTCCTTTATGAGTGACATTAACGGATGTGGGGTGTCACATTTGGTATCAGAGCAGAAGGTTACAAGATTAGAGGAAAAGTTTTGAAATATTGTTTTCAAAAGCAAAGTATTTTCAAATAAAAACCTGTTTTTAAAAAATATTCACTCAAGCCATATTTGATATTCTTTCAACCTCTTTTTGGATCCTTGTTTCTCTCTTTTTCTAAATATCCGGGGCTCCCAATTTTCCGAAAAGTGCCCCCATCGCTGCATGGTTCCGTAGACATGTTAAAACTATGGCACATGCCAAAGGCAAAGAAGTACCCAACCTCCATCAGTAGCTGCGATAGTGCCAACAACGGCCAATTTTCTCTAGGCTTCGTAACGATTTCTATGCGATGGAGGCGACTTTCGAGAGCTGCACGAGGATGGTAAAGAGGAGAATAAGGGAGTTAAGGCTAAGGAGCACAACCCAAGGATGAGAAAAATGGTGGCCCAAGAAGGGAACGCAAAAGAAAGAAGGAAAGCTGTATAAGGTTCAGATAAAGACTGAAGCTGTAACAGCCCGCATTTTATGTATCGGAAGATCGTCAAATATTTTTATTTTATTTCTTGAGAGTTGGATCATTCTCATATTTTAATATGTTGCTTATGGGGATGTGAGACATGTCCATAATTTTTACCGATTTTGTTTGTGACCATTTTGCCCCTATCAGTCTTATACTGGGCATAACTTTTGACACAGTTCGAATCAGGTGGTCAGACTTGTACCATTGGAAAGGAAATTATGATTGCCTTTCCGTAGAGTGGTTATATTAAAGATTTGGCTCAACGGTTTGGGTGGAACGCTGTTTTAAGGTTTTTTATTTGACTGTTCAGGTTTGGAGAGCCATAATGGGCTGATTTGGGAAGGCCCATTGGTGGGCTAGTGAAAGTGTATAAATAGAGGGTGGGAGGTATGAGAAATGATTTAGTTTCTCTATTCTCTCATTAGGTGGCCTATGTTTCTCCTTCCTCTAACATCTTTTTACTAGTAAAATCAAAATCTAAGGAAGGAAATCGAACATCTACACCATTGGAGGCTAGATCTACATCATTTGAAGTAAGAATTCATCGGATCAAGGGGTTTGGTTTGAGTTGCTTGCTGTCCGGAATCTAAATACATCGATTTTAGCTTGATTTTGAGAATCGGTGAGTGATTTGCATCTCTCACATGGATTTAATGAAGCTTATGAATGTTTGATCATGTTTTTCATCAAATTCAAGTATTTTACCATAGATCTATACCTTGGTAAGTTCATTTTCATATGAATCGCCATAGGATCTATTTTAGCAAGTTTAAATCGGTAATTCCTATGCCATTTCATACGTTTATGCAAGTTTGATCTGCAATTTAGTCCTTACGTTCATTTATCATGATTTTGGAGTGATTTGCATAATTTATGATGAAAATCGTCGTTTTCATGACGCTAGTGAATTCATATCATGTTTGTGGTCATATTTGATGAGTTGGACAAGTTGGTTTCGTCGAATTTATCGTTTGGCGAAGTTTTGGTCGAAATTGGAGTTGCAATGGGGTGGTGCAGGTTTTGGGTCGATCATGGTTGTGTCTGTCGGCCTGAAGTACAAGTGTAGTACAAGGTGCAGTACATGGTGCGGTACACATGCTGGTCGGTCGGTCTGGACTTGGGTCAGGTCGATCACAATTTGGGTCAGGTCGGTCGGTCCTAAGTTGGGTCGGGTCAGTGGGTCCCAAGTTGGGTCGGTCGGGTCGATAGTGTTTTTCATAAAGTGGGTCGGTCCAAAGTGGGTCTGGTCCAATATGGGTCAGACATGTCTAGTCGGTCCCGCGTTGAAGTGTGAAGGTTGGATCGGGTCGGTCTGGTTGGGTCGGTCGGGTCGGTCAAAAAGGATGCGGGTCGGTCATATTCTAGAAGAGGTGATCGGATCGGTTGGTTCCAGAAAGATGGGTTGGTCGGTCCTATGACAAAGATGGGTCGGTCACACAGGGTTATTTCGGGAAAATTATATTTTTCGGGTAATACCCAGGGTTGAACAAATAGGCTTGAAAAAAATTTTGAGGGCAACCCCTTAACCCAAGGCGCAACACAGTGATGTAATTAGCTCGGTGATGGTGTGACTTCTAAGTTAAATTCAAGTGGGAAGGTTCCAAGTGTTGAAAGGTGTTCGTTGATGGGTGTAGAACAACGAATGAGGCGACAACTAAAAGGTCGTGAGTTGGTGGATAATGGTTGCTTGAGAAGGTTGCTTGAGCTATGAAAAGTCATCGGATTGGATGAGTAGAGATGCGAAGGCCGAGACATTATCGTTGCCGTAAATTCTAGCAAGCTCAAAGCAGGAGTACAATAGGGGCACCTAAAAGACCGGTTGTAGGTCGAGTACCTTGGGTATCGTTGAAAGACCAAGTTGTTAAGGTTGAACATGCATATGTATCGTTGAAATGCGTATGGAGTTTATGCTAGGACTGGGGTTACCATTAGCTCTTGACATATGACAAGGTTGGCCGTCATACGATTAACGATGGTTTCAAAGCAGGATTGGCAGTGATAGCCAGAGTCAGTCATGGATGTTTGATTGTTTGGATGCTCTGTTTGTACCGTCTCATGTAGATTTTCTAACGTCGAAGGAGATATTCCTTAGGTGCTTGTTTGATATTGGTTTAGGCCTCTAGGGCTTGTGCTTGAGGGATGTTGAATCCAATTAGGATGGTTTACACGAGATATATAATCTGGATGTCATGAGTGCTTTACCATGATTGAATGGGTGTTCTGGTTTCCATGGATGAATGGTTGAATTGTGTAATGTAAAGGCTATCACTGTCCGATGTGGGTGTAATGAACAGGGATTTTCAACCCCGAAAATCGACACAAAAACACCGTGTCGAACATTCAAGAATTGAAAACACCAGAATGTTATTAGAAAGAAATTAGAGGGTGAGAAAAGAAAGAAAGAAATATTAGAATAAAAGAGGAAGAAGAATTAACACCACAGAATCAGAGTCTTACATCGCAATGGAGCAAAGTATAATATAAAAATATTTTTGATTGAGAGCTTGAAATAATACTTACAACATCAGAGCACATCAATACATCTGGACAGTTATAATGACATGTCCTCATATATATAACACACAGCGGAATAACAACGTTATATATCATACATTTGAACCCCTTTGGCTTGTCTTTGGACTTCACAGCATACGATAACCTGAACCTATAAAAGCCGGTCTAACCCAAGCATTACAAATACCGGGTCAGTCTGGTGAAACAGAGTGAGAAAAACCCGCTAAGTTTAAAATATCATCCATCTTGATTTTAAAGTCCAAAATCCTTTTGAAAGAAAGGATAATCGTAAGACCAAATCCACACATATATACAGACGGTTTTTATCTTAAGATAACCCAAAATATTTGGAAATCAATATCTTATTCTGATATTATAATAGTGCCTAAATACAGATAAACAGAATCTAGCAGACCGCTTACATCTCACGCTCCACATATATAGTATACAAATAAAACCACGGGCGCTTATTGGATATTGGATTCCGACTATGAAAAGGTATGGAACCACCTGCCGATATTATCTCTAGATAGGAATACACTGGGTTCAACAAGAACATCTTACAACCCGGCCCACACATGACCGACCACTCATTTCTCTTGAGTGTATCGAATATATTGTCACCAACGGTTGCTAGCAACATAACTGTTCCCAGGAGATACAGAAGAGAAAAGAAGTAACAAATATGAATATTATCTAGATGGTGAAAATACACCCTAATGGAGGCGACCCACATAGCCATACTGCCTGCCCGATTTTTTGTCATTTCCCAGTTGATGAGGCTTAAGGTTATAATCGACTTTTGAAACATCTGGCCACCATTCTCGTCATCTTTATAAGTCATCCAAGAACAGGATGAACCGAAGGTACACTCCTACTGCACTCAATATAGGAATCACCCCACGGATCAGTAGCGAGTAGTCCTTACAATCCGTATATCACAGTATATCTCTAGGGATCAGCTAGAGATTGTAAGTAACTCTTCCATTTTATGAAGATCTGCGGTCTTCAATTGCTCCATCTCGATCAACATATTCGACATATTCGTATTTATTGGTCGGAATGGTTTTGGAATATAAATTCGATCCCGGTCTTTCCATACCAGCACCGTTGGGCTAAATTGTGATAGTCAATTATTTAACTATCAAAATAAACAACCATAAAAATAAAAAAAAATCCATTGGTTTAGTATACAACATCACTTGGCCTTTTTAATAATTACTGAATAATTAATTAGAACTTCTAAATTTTCAACACAGTATCCACAAATACTCTTAACCCATTTCATTTTATACTTAAAAAATATATTTATAATTTTATTAATTATCATTCAAATCATTCCTTACGACATTCTTTATAATCTAATATTGGGAAATCAATTCAACTTATCATTCGTAAGATAATCGTTATGAAATCTTCTTCGTTTCGTTATCTGAAAACATTAATCGTCACTTACCCTTTTCCAATAAACACATTCTCATTCTCATCTCTTAACTTTGGAAAGTATCGTTATATTTCCACAACTTCCCGTTCTATTTCTTATACTATGGAAATTTCAATCCATATCCTCAAACACTTTTATTTTCGTTATTTTGGAAATGTTCATATGCATTTCTTCAAATTCTTTTATTTCCTATGCTTTTGAAATCTCATTCTCTATCCTCAAATCTTTCAAAATGATGTTGCATTATATGTTCTCAAAATAATTCTCTTCTAACATCTTTACCATTACAACTAATATCATCTTTCGATAATCCTGAAGTCGTTCAAGTTGGGGTATTCTAATTACCTCTCGGACCTTGATCAACATCATTCTTATCTTAAGATAAATATGAGTTGTAATTCATATCCATATTCATTCTAATACCAACAATTATCATTTCGCTATTTTATTTAAATGCGGTTTTACAACCCTTCTTACTTTCAAAATCTCCTTCTTAAATATATTATTATTACTAAATTTATTGATTTAGTAAGTGATTAAATAAAGATTAACTTTTAAACTTTAACGCCTTTAAACTAATTGTTTCATTATCCAGATTTTTATTACAAATCCTATTACCAGATCTTTACCAAATTCGATCACAAATATCTTTTCTTTTTAAACCCTTCAATCTTTTCCTATGGGAAATCTTATCCCAAATCTCACCCATTTCACTTAAGGCCATCCTCAACTGACGTTAATTTAAAATTAATGCTTGAACTTCACATCTCTCTTCATAAACTCGATTATATAACTCTAGTTTAATATCAAACCCATTTTGCTCTCGATTCCCTTTGCCTGATTCAAATATTAAGTGACCCTCATAATTTTTAATCTTATCGTATCTGCTTAAAAATCTCTTTTATGCCTTAATTGACCAACTCAATTTAAATATAAACCCGTCCAAAAACCCACTTGAAATTTAATTACATTGCATTACTACTTTGATTACTTAAATGAATTTCATTTAAGAAATGATCCCTTAAATTATTATAAATAAAAATTATAATTATCATCATTAACTGGAATTAAATTTCTTTTTTTAAATCTCATTAA
The DNA here is from genome assembly GCA_030737875.1 of Allium sativum. Classification (NCBI taxonomy): domain Eukaryota; kingdom Viridiplantae; phylum Streptophyta; class Magnoliopsida; order Asparagales; family Amaryllidaceae; genus Allium; species Allium sativum. Next base: position 118,131,934 of record CM060925.1, read on the forward strand.
GTTAAACAACTATTCGCTAAATTATTTCATTTGATTAATCGACACAACTAATTTTATTTAATAATCAATTTCAGTTTAAACCAATTGACTTTGTCAATTCTAAAACATGATTAACTTGTTGATCAACCCTAAATCGTCCTTTCATTTAAATTAATTAATAGTATAATTAATTTGAATTATCCCCTATGCTTCGATTTTTATTTAAATAACTAATAATTGATCCAACATAATCCTATCTTAATTGTTACTTAAATAGTTATTCTCAATTATTAATCGTTTCCTTAATCCTTGCTCACTTGCTCATCCATCTTAGTAATATAGGAATTACCTTTATAAATTATTTTAAAATTAAGATGAAGCACGTGCTTCGCACATGGTAGATTTTGGTAACAATGGTGGTTGGTGATTAAAACAAAATATATATTGATATGGTTGGTTTATTTTCTTTGTATAAAGATAATATATTTAAAAATCTATATTGAATTATAAAATCAATTTATAGCTTCATTTATATCACTTCACTTAACGGTAAATCAAACTTTATAAACAATGTCTCATTTGGCCATCTGCTATTGTTTCTCAACCCATATCACACATTGGTTAATAATAAACAACGTTGAATTTATATTCAACAATCGATAATCAAATCAATAATCTGATCATGTCGGTTAAATAGTCCATATAACGATTGTATACAAATCAATTCATTTGATAGCGGTTAATCAATAATAATAGTTCAAGACATCTAATTTAATTTAAATACGTTTACATTATTATAAATGTAGCCAACGAGGTAAGTTACCTCGATTGGAATTAATCGTTAAAAAAATAACGATTTTATTTCATTTAAATTAAACAACCGTTTAATTTAAATAATTCAGTTAATATAAATATTATCTGGTAAACATCCAAACAAACATCAATTCAACCAATAATTGCCAAACATAGCACACAAATAATAAACACGACTTATATAAAATATAAGTGGGAGAACTGAGTGAGTTGAACTCACCTTGATTACTGTCCGTTGTTAAAATCCTTCGTTTAATTAAATTAAACATACGTTTAATTTAATTAAAATCCTCGGTGCTTTCATCTCCGTCCATTTCAATTCCATAATGTGGCGCCTTCCGATACCGTTCCATCACTCCTAGTTTTGTTTGATCATCGGGGTTTAGGCAAGGCGATTGTCTATACTTCTGTTCAAAATGAATGGTATGGTTTGTTACATTCGATCCCGTCATAACACGCTTCAAGTTAAAGGCACGTCACCCATTGTTCAAGTATAATCATGTGAAACCGTTTGTGTTCCACCCATGCTGCTTACGTCCAAATTGTTTCCCACCTCTCATTTTTCTTTTTCTTTTAATTCGGGCCCAAGCCCATTTGTTTGTTAACCCCCCTAACATGGATCCGCACCTACCATGTTACAGAAAATATCCTCCAAACCAATACTCCTTCCCACTTCTCTTCTGTTAACATTTTCTAACCCCTTTTTTTCTTTTTCTTTATTCTCTATTTGAACCATCGAAGGCCCACTGGCCCAATAACCACATGCACCCAGCTTACACCCCTCGTTATGTCCTTCGCTTGCCAATATTTGGTCTCCCCACCAGTAGTTTGCTTCATTATATTTCCGTGTCTCTTCTCTTTGTTAATTTTTTTCTTATGGGTATACTGCTCTTGCGCCTCTCCATTTACCACCAAAAATCAGTAAACCTCCTCCCATGTTAACTGTCCCATTTGTATATAAAATGACTCCAAATGCCTTCTGCAGTTCTGCTAATACCCCGTTTCCACATTATCAGTTTCTTTTAAACTTCCCATTATCGTTTCTTTCCATCCATCTGTTGTTTCCTGAAACTATACCATTGATCCTTCCATTTAACAGTGCGCCTCACCTGCCACTGAGGGTCATCATGAGCGACCATGCAACTTAGTACAGTGTCCTACAAAAAAATCTGTCCCTAATCTCCCACCCGAATAGTACCAGCCACCTACCGCACCAATGAACTGCCCAGACTCCTCATTCTCCTTCTCACTGCTACGCAATCCACCACCGTTTGCTCCTTAACAAGAGATCAACCTCCCTGACTGCTACTTTCGTTCCAGAGCATCCTCGTTCCAGGCACAAACCTGCACTCGAAGTAAATTTCCACATTAACATTGCTTGCATGCGCATTCTCCTCCACTCCGTTATTTTACCCACTGCCGCCGACAAGCCATCACGCCGGACCCAATGTCCCCCCTCCCTACCTGACCGTTGTCACCAATCAGAGTCGGATTCTACCTCACCGCGAAGCTCTCGACACCACCAAGCTCCTGGACGCGCACACACTTCCTCGACACCCCAGGCAATGTTCTACTTTCAGTACAAGAACTCACGTCAACGTATATATTTTATTTTATATAGATTTAGTATGCCATTTCCATTTGGATCAATGTTTTCTAATTCTGGAGATGAAAATGAGCGAGGCAGCTTATTTATACTATTTGAAGCCTTGGTTGGCACGGTATATGAAGCTTGGTCATCAAGGTTATTGGTTTGGGGTGCACGACATGAATATAGGGTAGCTAGTAGGGTGCCTTGCTTTTCCATTTACAACAGTGTGTGTTCTTATCAGTTGCTGGTTGATGGACGGATTGCTTCTGCGTAGCTATTGAAGACAGTACGAGAAAAGAAAGAACAGTTGCTTAGGATATACTAATATATTATTAGCTGTGCATGATTTAAGATATAAGGCAGTGGTTTCACCTCGATAGGTCACTGTGCGTGATTTCAATAGAAATGTGTAGCTGCGATTTTAGGTGACTGTATTTGTAGGGGGTACAATTATCACGTGTTATTAATTTTCTTAAGCTTGAAGTTGCTTGAGCATTTGGTTTTTCAGAAGTTTAGATAGTGTGAAAAGCTGTAAGGAAAAATGGGTATTGGTTTGGGTAATACTCTCGGAAGGGAATAAATGGGGTAAGCAAAATACAAAGACTCGGGTAGGTGTTATACACACATATATATATTCTGTTAATTTTACCGTTGTTTACCGCTTTTCACATTGAGCGTTTAATATTCGTATCGATATAAACAATAACCAAATGCAAATGAAAATCGTCGCACCACTACGTCTTGACGTTCCGATCCCGATGAAATAAATTTCATTGAAATTCCGTTTGCACAACGACGTTATTTTAATTTCAATGTATTTATCGGTTTACCTTTAAATTGCGTGCACCGATAAAACAATTCCGATTGGCTCCAAACTGGAAATCTAACAATTACTAGCTATACGTATCCCAATAAAATAAAATAAATAATAATAATTTATTATTTTCATACGTATTTAAATAAAATAATATACAACTTCAAATATAAACCAATATGGGTTTATAACTCAATATTTATATTCTTGAGTGAAACGTTATTCGGATTATATTAAAACCCCTTTTAAATTATTAAATAAACATTATCGTTTATTAACGATTTCCATAGCGAATATTTTAAAATTTGATTTGGACATAACTTACAATATATAAGCTGAAATATCGATTTTTCTCTTCCATTAGAAAATTATAATCAAAACGATTATAACATTTCTAGTTTCATAGAATTTCGACTTAAAACGGATTCTGTATATTCAATTGAAGTTCAAAACCCAATATTATGAGCTACCGCGCATTGCGAGTTCGTTTTATATTAAATATAAATATAAACATTCGATCGTCGTTTAATAAATGAATTCAATATTAAAATCCATTAATATTTCTAATATAATATTTTAAATAAATTTAAATATTCAGTGAAAAATTTGGGTCGTTGCATTCTTCCCTCCTTAAAAGAATTTCATCCCCGAAATTGCTAAGTAAGAAGAATGATTCAAACCCATTTTTTTTAATAATAATTGTTATCGAATATTATCAACAATATTTCTAAGTTAGGAAAATATTGTGAAAAATTCGCCAGCATCTCCTCTGTATTGTTCGATCCAAACAACTACAATTGCCATTACGGGCCTCTCATCGATCAAAAGAAAATAAAGCCAAGTGACTACCCAAATCTAGGGTACAAAATCAATTACCTAAATCAACATATTAAGGTTTACCTATTTGTCGGGCAATTCAAACTCTAATTCCAAACCAAAGCATTAACATCTCTTTCTCCCTTTCAATCCTGTACTTAATTCAATTGATAATGCAAAGAACATACACAGGGTTTAAATTGTTCAGTTTAATTTTATTATGAGATCTATCAAAATTGTCTATACTGAGATTTATCTGTTTAGCTATTCATCCATTCAACTTCATTAACTATTAATGAATTTTATATTCAATCAATCTATTATTCAACAAACAACAACACATAATCAACCAAATCATCCATATTTAACTTATTCTTAAGTTAAATTTTGATTTATTTACTTCCATATATTAAATTTCACATTTTTCAAATTCTCCTAGTTATATTAATCTTATTCAAATTCAAAATAAAGTTTGAATTTCTATTCAAATCAGTCAACAAACCAATATTTCAAATAATATGATAAAATTATTTCTTTTCTATATAAATATAATTTGAGCAAAATTATTTCATTTACCCACTTTATAAGACAATATCGTATCAATTTGTCAGTTCAGCTTGACCCGATCAACTAACACAATATAAAACATTTATACATAAAAATTACAAATACGCGCTCTTATATATATACACTCAATCTCGATATAGGGTATTACTAACCTAGTCTCTATCGAGTTACACCATAGAGCCAAGGTTACTATTAAACCATTGCTCTGATACCACTATAACGAACAGGGATTTTCGACCCCGAAAATCGATACAAAAACACCATGTCGAACATTCAAGCATCGAAAACACCAGAACGTTATTAGAAAGAAATTAGAGGGTGAGAAAAGAAAGAAAGAAATATTAGAATAAAAGAGGAAGAAGAACTAACACCATAAAATCAGAGTCTCACATCGCAACAGAACAAAATATAATATAAAAATATCTTTAATTGAGAGTTTGAAATAATACTTACAATATCAGAGTACATCAATACATCTGGACAGTTATAATGACATGTCCTCATATATATAACACACAGGGAATAACAACGGTATACATCTGAACCCATTTAGCTCGTCTTTGGACATCACGGCATCCGATAACCTGAACATGTACAACCCGGTCTAACCCGAGCATTACAAATACTGGGTCAGTCTGGTGAACCAGAGTGAGAAAAACTCGCTAAGTTTAAAATATCATCCATCTTGATTTTAAAGTTCAAAATCCTTTTAAAAGAAAGGATAATCGTAAGACCAAATCCACACATAAATACGGACGGTTTTTACCTTACGATAACCCAAAATTTTTGAAATCAATATCTTATTCTGATATTATAATAGTGCCTAAATACAAATAAGTAGAATCTAGCAGAATGCTTGCATCTCACGCTCCACATATATAGTATACAAATAAAACTGCGGGCGCTTATTGGAGATTGGATTCCGACTATGACAAGGTATGGAACCACCTGTCGATAGTGTATCTCTAGAGAGGAATACACTGGGATCAACAAGAACATCTTGCAATCTGGCCCACACATGACCGACCACTCATTTCTATTGAGTGTATCGAATATATTGTCACCTACAGTTGCTAGCAACATAACCGTTCCAGGGAGATACAGAAGCGAAAAGAAGTAACAAATATGAATATTCTCTAGATGGTGACAATACACCATATTGGGGGCGACCCATATAGCCATGCTGCCTGCCCGATTTTTGTCATTTCCCGGTTGATGAGGCTTAAAGTTATAATCAACTTTTGAAACATCTGGCCACTATTCTCGTCATTCATATAAGTCATCCAGGAACAGGATGAACTGAAGGTACACTCCTACTGCATCCAATATAGGAATCACCCCATGGATCAGTAGCGAGTAGTCCTTGCAATCCATAGATTTCAACCACGACAAAATCACAGTATATCTCTAGGGATCAACCAGAGATTGTAAGTAACTCTTCCGTTTTATGAAGATCTGCGGTCTTCAATTGCTCCATCTCGATCGGCATCTTCGACGTATTCGTATTTATTGGTCAGAATGGTTTTCGAATATAAATTCGATCCCGGTCTTTCCATACCAACACCGTTGGGCCAAATTTTGATAGTCAGTTATTTAACTATCAAAATAAACAACCATAAAAATAAAACAAATCCATTGGTTTAGTATACAACGTCACTATCCTTTTTAATAATTACTGAATAGTTAATTAGAACTTCTAAATTTTCAACACGGTATCCACAAATATTCTTAACCCGTTTCTTTTTATACTTAGAAAAAATATCTATAATTTTATTAATTATCATTCAAATCATTCCTTACAACATTCTTTATTATCTAAGATTGGGAAATCGATTCAACTTATCATTCGTAAGATAATCGTTATTAAATCTTCTTTGTTTCGTTATCTGAAAACATTAATCGTCACTTACCTTTTTCCAATAAACACATTCTCAATCTCATCTCTTAACTTTAGAAAGTATCGTTATATTTCCACAACTTCCCGTTCTATTTCTTATACTATGGAAATATCAATCCATATCCTCAAGCCCTTTTATTTTCGTTATGAAATGTCCATATGCATTTCTTCAAATTCTTTTATTTCGTATTCGTTTGAAATCTCATTATCTATCCTCAAATCTTTCAAAATGATGTTGCATTATTGTAACGACACAGTTTTTTGTCGATCTTGGTTACCCGATACACAACACATATCGAACATCCAAGGATCAAAAATAACCGAATAGTTAATGAAAGAGATTAAAGGGTGAGAATAGATAAGATAGAAACTTAGAATAGAAGAAGAAGAAGAAGAACACAACATCAGAGTAACACGAATCTCACAGCGGAACGAACAACATATAATAGATAACATATCCTTGAAATCAAATCAGTATATGTATACAATAACATTACCAGAGTACAACACTTACAACACAGCAGAAATAACTACAGCTATATAATCGTGAAGCCTCCTGCTCCGAGCTCTTCCAGTATATCTGTAAATCCCGACTACTTTACTGCCCGTACAAAACTGGGCACCCAAGAGTTTAGGGAAAACAAAACAAAATAAACTCCGGGTCAGTCATGGGACTGGTGTGAGTAAAACAGTTTAAAACAGTTTGAGCAAGTAAATGATATCTCATAAGACCATGCCGTATAACGGAACGGGTTTTTCCCTTATGAGAATCCAAATTATCTTTATATCAAAAACCTTTTGATATTATAATAATGTCTATCAATCACAATATAATAATCATCTGGCAGAAACGCTTCCATCTCACGTTCTACATATACAGTATACAATCAAAAACCGCAAGCACGTATTGGGTAATGGATTTCCAACTATGACAAGGTATGGAACCACCTTTAGCTAGTGTACCTCTAGAGAGGGATGGGTTCAACAAGAACATCTTGCAACCCGGCCACACATGACCGACCACTCATTTCGCTTGAGTGTATCGAATGTATATCACCAACGGTTGGGATCAACAACCTTTTCCCGAATGGGACAACATCAACAATAGATTTTTAGAAGTAAATGAAACTCTAGATCAGGTGATTATACACCCTAATAGGTGCGACTTACATAGCCAGGCTGCCTGCCTGACTTTTGTCAATTACCGGATGTGAGGCTAGAAGCTATGCTTATCTTTTACATGCCATATCTTCATTCACTTAGAATGTCACATCGTCATACCCGCCAAATCACAAATTGATTTATCCAAAAATAACACGAGTATACAGCTAAGAGAAACGAATTCCTCCGCTACCAAACGTGAATACGTTTGAAGAGATCAACTTACGCGATCTATTAGATATACTCTGTCAGACCTTCTTCCATACAAGTTGTCCTGGGACTGGACAAACCGAAGGCGCTATTCAGTACATCAATCTTAGGCAGTTGTTATCTAAGATTTATACAATAGCCCTTGCATTTTTACTCCGTCTTCAATATATTCAACATAGTTGGTTCGCAACGCTTATGCCAATACAGAGTGGTTCTTCGGATAATAATCCAACCGGTCTCTCCATATTAACAACGTTAAAATGGTCAAAAACTTCGATAGTCGATGAGTTAACTATCAAAGAAAAACACGTGTGCAAACAACGATATCATTTCCAAAGGGAAATTATATCGATCAAACATCATTTAACATTTATCTCCTTAGTTCATTTTTCATCTCCTATTTCCCTATATTCAACATTTCTTATTTTCTAAATTTAGAAAATATATGTTATTACCATTAAAAAACATTTCCATTTCTTGTTTTCTATATCAGAAAACATATCTGGTTCTTATTTGGAAAACATTTCCAAAACTCCTTCATTGGACTTAGACAGATGTTTAAACAAACCATCGCGATGCCAACTCAAACCATTACGCTTATTAAATAACCAACCTTCACTATCGAACCTTAACCATTCCTTAGTTAAAAATGGAGTCAATCAAGTTGGGGTAATACTACCTCTCAGACCTTAACTGAACAACGTTTCTAACCTTGAAATAGACAAAGTTCACCTTTTAATACTTTAACAAACTTCCTTACGTAACTCTCTTTCGAATCATCTCTATTCAATAATTATTTCCTTCAAATAAAGTATATTCGATAACTCTATTCAATTTACTCTATTCGATTAACCCTTATCAATTAACTCTATTGGACTAACGCTATTTTTAACTCTATTTGATTTAACTCTAATCGATTTACTCTTTTCACTTAACTCCTTTCGAATAAACTATATTCGATAACTCCTTTAACTCTATTTGAATAAACTATATTCGATTAACTCCTTTAATTCCATTCCAATAAACTATATTCGATAACTCCTTCCGAATAACTAGATTCGATAACTCCTTCCGAATAACTAGATTCGATAACTCCCTTTTGAATAACTAGATTCGATTATCTCTTTTGGATTAACTCATTTGGATTAACTCGGTATGATTAACTCAACTCGATTAACTCCTTGGTTAACTTACTTGATTAACTCAACTTGATTTAACTCCTATCGAATAACTAATATTCGATTTAACTCCATTCGCTTGACCATAGATCGCAGCGATCACAATGGTTACGCCTGATTCCCTCAGGAAACATCCGACCGCCGTAGGCTATCTGCAGCCCTGCGAATTACGCTAGTAGTCGTGCTAAATGGCAACTTATCCTGAGTAACTATGTTTGACTAACTCCATCTCAAATAATTATATTCGATCAACTCTAATTGAATAACCAATATTCAATTATCTCTAATTCAATTAACTATGTTCAATGGACTCTACTTCGATTAATTCTAACTCCAATCGATTAACTCTGATTGATTGACTCTAACTGGTTAACTCTAACTGATCAACTCTAACTGGTCAACCCTAATTGATTTACTCTATTCGAATAACTAATATTCGATTAACTCATTTCGATTAACTCTTTTGAATTAACTCCTTTGATTTATTCCTTTGAATTATCTCCTTTGAATTAACTTCTTTGATTTATTCCTTTGAGTTATTCCTTTGAATTATTCCTTTTGAATTATCTCCTTTGAATTAACTTCTTTGATTTATTCCTTTGAATTATTCCTTTGTATTAATTCCTATCAATTAATTCCTTTGATAAATCCCTTTTGAATTATCTCCTTTGAATTAACTTCTTTGATTTATTCCTTTGTATTAATTCCTATCGATTAATTTCTTTGATAAATCCCTTTTCTGTTCTATTTATTTAACAAATAAATATTCCTTTTATCTTTTCTATTTATTTAACAAATAAATATTTCTTTTATCCTTCCTATTTATTTCCTAAAGAAATGACCCTTTTAAAATAAATAATCCTTTTATACTTTTATTTATTCCCTAAATAATAAATCCATTTACTTTTATTTATTCCCTAAATAAATAATCCCATTTTATCTATTTGTAAATATTCTAAAAATATTTCCTTTATATCTCTATTCTATTTGTAAATGGTTTACAAATATTTCTCTTTCTATATATTTGTCAAATATTTTCCTTTTATATTTGTTTTACAAATATATTTCCTCTATATTTGATTTACAAATATATTTACTCTATATTTGATTTCACGAATATTTCCCTTTATATTTGATTTCACAAATATATATCCTTTATATTTGTTTTCACAAATATATTTCTTTTTAACCCTTTTTGATTTTATAATTATTTCCTTTTATAAAATCTTTTTTCCTTTTATATATATAAAATCCAGTGATTTTATATAAATTAATTATTTTCAAATTATACTTTGAAAATCTCCTTTTATCTTTCTAGTATTTCTTGTGGTATTTAACATACCATATAACCATGATAAATATCGTCCAAACACACATAATCAACAATAGATTATCTATCACATCATATATTACAATATATGAAAAACAGTAAAATAAATGTTGAGGAATATAGTTGGATTCCTCCAACCTGTTTCCCTGCATCACAGATGTTAAACAGTATAATTAACCTCGTTTTCATTTCAATATGAAATATTATGTTAAACAGAATCAATATTTGATTAACGATTTATATATTTATCATTATCTATAATTTCAACCAATACATAAACAATTCAATCAAATAGTTAACACACAGCAATCAGTCATCATTTATGAGTTCTAAATATACGTTATAAAAATAGAACTGTTCAGAGTTGATGAGTTTTACTCACATTGGACGATCATCGTTGATAACGATAACCATCGCTCGATTTGATTCAGACGGACAATTTATTTTGCTATAAATTGTAACGAGCTTCATTTCACTCCTAGTCAGTTCCATTGTGTAGGCGTCGTCCATACGATCCCGACAGATCTTGTTTCATGAGATTCTGACATCGTATGATAAAGTTACGACTATTTAAAGTTAAAACACTATTTTATATTACAAATAACTTAATTAAAATTAAATAATGGGCTTTACTTTACCCATCTAGCCCATGTAAACCCATACCGCAAGTCCTTCTTCCCCAAAGAATGAACGCTCCAGCCATTTGAACGCATGATTTCCCAAACTTCCAATCCAAACCGCACCTTCACCCTACCCTTAAAATTAAATATGAAATCACTAAAATTTCTCTCGTTCAATCCTCTACGACATCATACCACAATCATACCATTCGAACTCCACCCAAAATTTTCCATTCGCACAGCTACGGTGAGGTCACCGAACCTCTTATCATCGATTCTCCTCAGAAATGCACACCAGGTGCGGATTTCAACGTTGAATCCTGATATTAACTCTAAATCTTCAATCTATGCTTCAAATTCACAAAAAGATCAACCCTAACAATACGGACGCGAGCTGTGCTTATATGGTGTGACGCAAATTGTATCAAACCTCCTTGAAAACCATACTAGATCGAAATACATGTCGATACTAGTCCAAATATATTTACGATTCGATTTATAGCATTTGATTTTGATTGATGGATTTTTTTGAAGACCACTGTGAAGAAAATTGTTGCGGCGGCATTTACCAGAGAGAATGAGTTTTAGGTTTAGGGTAAGGATGGGTTGGTATTTATAGGGAGCTTAGATATTTTTTTAGATATTTTATTTTAGTCAAATTATATTTGTTTTTCCTTCTAAAAATTTGTGTGATCACACACGATACTCAAAAATCACGAAACTAGACATACTCCCAGAGTTTGACATTACGGACCCAACGAAACTAGTTTCGTCGAATTTCGACATCGTATGCTCACACAGCGTATTTTTAACCATTAGAATACTGAATGTTTTTCACTCTAAAAATATGTACGACCACACAGTGACTCTAAAAATCACAGAACTTGGAATCTAGCAATAATTTGATGTTGCGGATCCAAAAAAGTTAGTTTCGTCGAATTCCGACTTCGTTTGCAAAAGTGGCTATTTTTAAACCCCTAAATAATCCATTTAAATATATAAATATATTTAAAAACAATTAAATTAAATATTTATAAATAAATATTATCGTATATATTCATAGTGGAATATCAAACACCCCCAAAATATTCCTAACTGAATTTACAGCTCGATATTTCAAAGTTCCCGGTTGAATCAATGTTCAATTTTTTATTGAAATTCCTTATATATATCGTTACAAATTATAAAGGAATTCCATAGCGACTTTTCTAAAATTTGATTTGGACATAAATCAAAATCTACACAACGAAATCTCGATTTTTCTCTTCCACTAGAAAAATATACTTCACCAGCTCCTAACATTTCTTGTTTCACAGAAATCCGGCTAAAAACGAATCCTGTACATTCAGTTGAAGTTCAAATCGCCAAATCGCGAACTGCCGCGCCATTTCGAGCTCGATTTTAATTATAATAAAATTCTACGTTCAAACTGTCGTTTATATAATATATTCGTTACTCAAATTCAATTCTAAACTGAATTATATAATTTGAATTGCCCATCTCACACCATATCGCCATTTCAACCAATTCTGATTATTTCAGAATTAAATATATTATTTAATTATTATATTAATAAAATATTCCAAGTTATTTAATTAAACGACCATTAAATCCTCTTAATCACCTTTTAAATAATTAAATAGATTAATTATTATATCGCTGCAAATGCGGGTCATTACATTCTTCCTCACTTAAAATAATTTCGTCCTCGAAATTTCCAAGGTAGAAAACAAACCCTATCGACTGGTTAGAACTTATTTATTCACTTCTTAAATTCAATTTCAATTGAACCAATTAAATTTCAATTAAATATTAATTCAATTCTATTAACGAATATTTTCAAAAATCCTGAAAATTTTCTAACATCTTAACTTTTCGAAAAATTTCACCAGCACCTCTTTTGTACTGGTCAATAGGTCAAACTCCAACTCGCCTCTCTGGGCCTTCTCCAACCCAAAAGAAAATCAAACAGCCAAGCGGCTTGCCAATTCGGCTCATCAAAATCACCAAACTCATAAATAATATAAACTGGTACCTTTTTGTCGGCATATCATTATATCATTTCCACCTGTTATCAATTCAGCAGATACAAGGGTCATCCCAATCAAATTCCAATCTATTTTTATCCACAAATCCAACCATTCGCTTATACCTAAGTCGAACTCAGTTTCAAATCAAAGTTCCACTTTCGATTTTTAAATTCTTAACTCATCAATCCAATACCATTTCAGATTCTATCTCACAATTCAAAATCTGATTCTACTTGATATATCGTATCCAATTCAATTTCCAGTTAATTGGTTTCACCAATTTCTATTTAAATTTGTTTTTCATTCAAACAGTCTCTTCCTGGGAGTTTTAAATAGCTTTACTTTTCTAAAACCAAATATTTCTTTTTGGATTTCAAAAAACTTGTTTCTCTCAAAACAATTCAAAAACAAAATCTTTTCGGTAGTAATCTGTCACTTACAACTCGAAAATGAACACCGATGATGTCACGATCATCATCGGAATCTATTTCCAGCTTTCGAAGTGAATTCAATACTATATCACTTTCAAAACCATTTCTAATACTTCCATTTTGAAATCTTTTCAAAATACCATTCACCATGCTTGTAAAACAATTTAAAATCTCCCAGGATCTTAAATTTTCCTTATATTTAATCCAAGTCTATTTACAAACTCTATTGCAAATTTCCTGGGTTTTAATTTCAATTCTGATTCAAATTCAGATTTAATTCATTTCGATTCCATATATTTCACTTATATGAATTCTGATCGATTATTTACATAACCATTTCACTTTTCACAATCTTACTCGATTTTAATTATAACCAATATAAATCCTTTATATCAAATTATAATTTGGGTAAAATTATTTCGTTTACCCTCTTTTCAAAACATACCATGACGGTTCATCGTATTCGAGTGTTTATAAACTCCTATCGATACAATGGATCAAACTGATCGACCAGAATCCATAAACAACTCGACCAATAAATCTACACAATAAAAAACAGTCTTATATTGAATAACAAATACGCTCTCTCGTATACATATACACTACTCAATCTAGGGTATTACTAACCCCATCTCTACTGAGTCACGCCACAGAGCCAAGGTAATTCACTTAACCTTAAGCATTGATACCAACTGTAACGAACCGGTTTTTTGTCAATCTTGGTTACCCGATATACAACACATATCGAACATCCAAGGATAAAAAATAACTGAATAGTTAATGAAAGAGATTAGAGGGTGAGAATAGATAAGATAGAAACTTAGAATAGAAGAAGAAGAAGAACACAACATCAGAGTAACACGAATCTCACAGCGGAACGAACAACATATAATAGATAACATATCCTTGAAATAAAATCAGTATATGTATACAATAACATTATCATAGTACAACACTTACAACACAGCGGAAATAACTATAGCTATATAATCCTGAAGCCTCCTGCTCCAAGCTCTTCTAGTATATCTGTAAATCCCGACTACTTGACTGCCCGTACAAAATTGGGCACCCAAGAGTTTAGGGAAAACAATACAAAATAAACTCCGGGTTAGTCATGGGACTAGTGTGAGTAAAACAGTTTGAGCAAGTAAATGATATCTCATAAGACCACGCCGTATAACGGAACGGGTTTTTCCCTTATGAGAATCCAAATTATCTTTATATCAAAAACCTTTTGGTATTATAATAATGTCTATCAATCATAACATAATAATCATCTAGCAGAAACGCTTCCATCTCATGTTCTACATATACAGTATACAATCAAAAACCGCAAGCACGTATTGGGTAATGGATTTCCAACTATGACAAGGTATGGAACCACCTTTCGCTAGTGTACCTCTAGAGAGGGATACACTGGGTTCAACAAGAACATCTTGCAACCCGGCCACACATGACTAACCACTCATTTCGCTTGAGTATATCGAATGTATATCACCAACGGTTGGGATCAGCAACCGTTTCCCGAATGGGACAGCATCAACAATAGATTTTTAGAAGTAAATGAAACTCTAGATCAGGTGATTATACACCCTAATAGGTGCGACCTATATAGCCATGCTGCCTGCCCGACTTTTGTCATTTACCGGATGTGAGGCTAGAAGCTATGCTTATCTTTTACATGCCACATCTTCATTCACTTAGAATGTCACATCATCATACCCGCCAAACCACAAATTGATTTATCCAAAAATAACACGGGTATACAGCTAAGAGAAACGAATTCCTCCGCCACCAAACGTGAATACGTTTGAAGAGATCAACTTACGCGATCTATTAGATATACTCTGTCAGACCTTCTTCCATACAAGTTGTCCTAGGACTGGACAAACCAAAGGCACTATTCAGTACATCCATCTTAGGCAATTGTTATCTAAGATTTATACAAACAACCCTTGCATTATTACTCCGTCTTCAATATATTCCGCATAGTTGGTTCTCAACGCTTATGCCAATACGGAGTGGTTCTTCGGATAATAATCCAACCGGTCTCTCGATATTAACAACGTTAAAATGGTCAAAAACTTCGATAGTCGGTGAGTTAACTATCAAAGAAAAACATGTGTGCAAACAACGATATCATTTCCAAAGGGAAATTATATCGATCAAACATCATTTAACATTTATCTCCTTAGTTCATTTTTCATCTCCTGTTTCCCTATATTCAACATTTCTTATTTTCTAAATTTAGAAAATATTTGTTATTACCATTGGAAAACATTTTCATTTCTTGTTTTCAACATCAGAAAACATTTCTGGTTCTTATTTGGAAAACATTTCCAAAACTCCTTCATTGGACATAGACAGATGTTTAAACAAACCATCGCGATGCCAACTCAAACCATTACGCTTATTAACTAAATTCCTTTAACCAACCTTCACTATCGAACCTTAACCATTCCTTAGTTAAAAATGGAGTCAATCAAGTTGAGGTAATACTACCTCTTAGACCTTAACTGAACAACGTTTCTAACCTTGAAATAGACAAAGTTCACCTTTTAATTCTTTAACAAACTTCCTTACGTAACTCTCTTTCGAATCATCTCTATTCGATAATTCTTTCCTTCGAATAAAGTATATTCGATAACTCTAATCAATTTACTCTATTCGATTAACCCTTATCAATCAACTCTATTGGACTAACGCTATTTTTAACTCTATTTGATTTAACTCTAATCGGTTTACTCTTTTCACTTAACTCCTTTCGAATAAACTATATTCGATAACTCCTTTAACTCTATTTGAATAAACTATATTCGATTAACTCCTTCAATTCCGTTCGAATAAACTATATTCGATAACTCCTTTCAAATAACTAGATTCGATAACTCCCTTTTGAATAACTAAATTCGATTATCTCTTTTGGATTAACTCATTTGGATTAACTCGGTATGATTAACTCAACTCGATTAACTCCTTGGTTAACTTACTTGATTAACTCAACTTGATTAAATCCTATCGAATAACTAATATTCGATTTAACTCCATTCGCTTGACCCTAGATCGCAACGATCACAATGGTTACGCCTGATTCCCTCAGGAAACATATGACCGCCGTAGGCTATCTACAGCCCTGCGAATTACGCTAGCAGTTGTGCTAAATGGCAACTTATCCAAAGTAACTATGTTTGACTAACTCCAACTCAAATAACTATATTCGATCAACTCTAATTGAATAACCAATATTCAATTAACTCTAATTCGATTAACTATGTTCAATGGACTCTACTTCGATTAATTCTAACTCTAATCGATTAACTCTGATTGATTGACTCTAACTGGTTAACTCTAACTGATCAACTCTAACTGGTCAACCCTAATTGGTTTACTCTATCCGAATAACTCTAATCGAATAACTAATATTCGATTAACTCATTTCGATTAACTCTTTTGAATTAACTCCTTTGATTTATTCCTTTGAATTATTCCTTTGAATTATTCCTTTTGAATTATCTCCTTTGAATTAACTTCTTTGATTTATTCCTTTGAATTATTCCTTTGAATTATTCCTTTTGAATTATCTCCTTTGAATTAACTTCTTTGATTTATTCCTTTGAATTATTCCTTTGTATTAATTCCTATCAATTAATTCCTTTGATAAATCCCTTTTGAATTATCTCCTTTGAATTAACTTCTTTGATTTATTCCTTTGTACTAATTCCTATCGATTAATTTCTTTGATAAATCCCTTTTCTATTCTATTTATTTAACAAATAAATATTCCTTTTATCTTTCCTATTTATTTAACAAATAAATATTTCTTTTATATTTCCTATTTAATTCCTAAATAAATGACCCTTTTAAAATAAATGATCCTTTTATACTTTTATTTATTCCCTAAATAAATAAATCCTTTTACTTTTATTTATTCCCTAAATAAATAATCCCATTTTATCTATTTGTAAATGTTCTACAAATTTTTCCTTTATATCTCTATTCTATTTGTAAATGGTTTACAAACATTTCTCTTTCTATTTATTTGACAAATATTTTCCTTTATATTTTTTTTACAAATATATTTCCTCTATATTTGATTTACAAATATATTTCCTCTATATTTGATTTCACGAATATTTCCCTTTATATTTGATTTCACAAATATATATCCAATATATTTGTTTTCACAAATATATTTCTTTTTAACCCTTTTTGATTTTATAATTATTTCCTTTTATAAAATCCTTTTTCCTTTTATATATATATAAAATCCAGTGATTTTATATAAATAAATTATTTTCAAATTATACTTTGAAAATCTCCTTTTATCTTTCTGGTATTTCTTGTGGCATTTAACATACCATATAACCATGATAAATATCGTCCAAACACACATAATCAACAACCGATTATCTTTCACATCATATATTACAATATATGAAAAACAGTAAAATAAATGTTGAGGGATCCAGTTGGATTCCTCCAACCTGTTTCCCTGCATCACAGATGTTAAACAGTATAATTAACATCGATTTCATTTCAATATGAAATATTCTGTTAAACAGAATCAATATTTGATTAACAATTTATATATTTATCATTATCTATAATTTCAACCAATACATAAACAATTCAACCAAACAGTTAACACACAACAATCAGTCATCATTTATCAGTTCTAAATATACGTTATAAAAATAGAACTGTTCAGAATTGGTGAGTTTTACTCACATTGGACGATCGTCGTTGATAACGATAACCATCGCTCGATTTGATTCAAATGGACAATTTATTTTGCTATAATTTGAAACGAGCTTCGTTTCACTCCTAGTCAGTTCCAGTGTGTAGGCGTCGTCCATATGATCCCGACGGATCTTGTTTCGTGAGATTTTAACATCGTATGATAAAGTTATGACTATTTAAAGTTAAAACACTATTTTATATTACAAATAACTTAATTAAAATTAAATAATGGGCTTTACTTTACCCATCGGCCCATGTAAACCCATACCGCAAGTCCTTCTTCCCCAAAGAACGAACGCTCCAGCCATTTGAACGCACCATTTCCCAAACTTCCAATCCAAACCGCACCTTCACCCTACCCTTAAAATTAAAACTAAAATCACTAAAATTTCTCGATCAATCCTCTACGACATCATACCACAATCATACCATTCGAACTCCACCCAAAATTTTCCGTTC
Organism: Allium sativum; assembly: GCA_030737875.1. Classification (NCBI taxonomy): domain Eukaryota; kingdom Viridiplantae; phylum Streptophyta; class Magnoliopsida; order Asparagales; family Amaryllidaceae; genus Allium; species Allium sativum. The sequence goes on from CM060925.1 coordinate 118,150,570, forward strand.
GCACAGCTACGGTGAGGTCACCGAACCTCTTATCATAGATTCTCCTCAGAAATGTACACCAGGTGCGGATTTTAACGTTGAATCCTGATATCAACTCTAAATCTTCAATCTATGCTTCCAATTCACAAAAAGATCAACCCTAACTATACGGATGCGAGCTATGCTTATATGGTGCAACGCAAATTGAATCAAACCTCCTTGAAAACCATACTAGATCGAAATACATGTCGATACTAGTCCAAATTTATTTATGATTCGATTTATAGCATTTGATTTTGATTGATGGGTTTTTTGAAGACCACTGTGAAGAAAATTGTTGCGACGACATTTACCAGAGAGAATGAGTTTTAGGTTTAGGGTAAGGATAGGTTGGTATTTATAGGGAGCTTAGATATTTTTTTAGATATTTTATTTTAGTCAAATTATATTTGTTTTGCCTTCTAAAATTTGTGTGATCACACACGATACTCAAAAATCACGAAACTAGACATACTCCTAAAGTTTGACATTACGGACCCAACGAAACTAGTTTCGTCGAATTTCGACTTCGTATGCTCACACAACGTATTCTTAACCGTTAGAATACTGACTGTTTTTCACTCTAAAAATCCGTATGGCCACACAATGACTCTAAAAATCACAAAACTTGGAATCTAGCAATAATTTGATGTTGCGGATCCAACAAAATTAGTTTCGTCAAATTCCGACTTCTCTTACAAAAGTGGCTATTTTTGAACCCCTAAATAATCCATTTAAATATATAAATATATTTAAAAACAATTAAATTAAATATTTATAAATAAATATTATCGTATATACTCACAGTGGAATATCATACAGCTCCAATATATTCCTAACTAATTTACATCTCGATATTTCAAAGTTCCCGGTTGAATCAATATTCAAATCTTTATTGAAATTCCTTATATATATCGTTATAAATTATAAAGGAATTCCATAGCGAGTTTTATAAAATTTGATTTGGACATAAATCAAAATCTACACGACGAAATTCCGATTTTTCTCTTCCACTAGAAAAATATACTTCACCAGCTCCTAACGTTTCTTGTTTCACAGAAATCTGGCTTAAAACGAATCCTGTACATTCAGTTGAAGTTCAAATCGCCAAATCGCGAACTACTGCGCCATTTCGAGCTCGATTTTAATTATAATAAAATTCTATGTTCAAACTGTCATTTATATAATATATTCGTTATTCAAATTCAATTCTAAACTGAATTATATAATTTGAATTGCCCAGTTCACACCATATCGCCATTTCAGCCAATTCTGATTATTTCAGAATTAAATATATTATTTAATTATTATATTAATTAAATATTCCAAGTTATTTAATTGAACGACCATTAAATCCTCTTAATCACCTTTTAATAATTAAATTAATTAATTATTATATAGCTGCAAATGCGGGTCATTACAATTATATATTCTCAAAATAATTCTCTTCTAACATCTTTACTATTACAACTAATATCATCTTTCGATAATCCTGAAGTCGTTCAAGTTGGGGTATTCTAATTACCTCTCAGACCTTGATCAACATCATATATATCTTAAGATAAATATGAGCTGTAATTCAAATCCGTATTCATTCTAATACCAACAATTATCGTTTCGCTATTTTATTTAAATGCGGTTTTACAACCCTTCTTGCTTTGGAAATCTCCTTTTTAAATATATTATTATTACTAAATTTATTTATTTAGTAAATAATTAAATAAACATTAACTTTTAAACTTTAACGTCTTTAAATTATTTGTTTCATTATCTTGATTTTTATTACAAATCCTATTACCATATCTTTACCAAATTCGATTACAAATATCTTTTCATTTTAAACCCTTCAATCTTTTCCTATGGGAAATCTTATCTCAAATCTCACCCATTTCATTTAAGGCCATCCTCAAGTGACGTTAATTTAAATTTAATGCTTCAACTTCACATCTCTCTCTTTATAAACTCGTTTATATAACTCTGGTTTAATATCAAACCCATTTTCCTCTCGATTCCCTTTTCTTAATTCAATTATTAAGTGACCCTCATAATTTTTAAGCTTATCGTATCTGCTTAAAATTCTCTTTTATGCCTTAATTGACTAACCCGGTTTAAATATAAACCCATCCAAAAACGCACTTGGAATTTAATTACATTACATTACTACTTCGATTACTTAAATGAACTTCATTTAAGAAATGATCCCTTAAATTATTATAAATAAAAATTACAATTATCATCATTAACTGGAATTAAATTTCTTTATTTTAAATCTCATTAAGTTAAACAACTATTCGCTAAATTATTTCAATTGATTAATCGACACAATTAATTTAATTTAATAATCATTTTCAGTTTAAACCCATTGACTTTGTCAATTCTAAAACATGATTAACTTGTTGATCAACCCTAAATCGTCTTTTCATTTAATTTAATTAACAATATAATTAATTTGAATTATCCCCTTTGCTTCGATTTTTATTTAAATAACTAATAATCGATCCAACATAATCCCATATTAAATGTTACTTAAATAATTAATCTCAATTATTAATCATTACCTTAATCCTTGCTCACTTTCTCAAATGTCTTAGTAATATAGGAATTACCTTTATAAATTATTTAAAAATTAAGATGAAGCACGTGCTTCGCACACAATAGATTTTGGTAAAAATGGTGGTTGATGATTAAAACAAAATATATATTGATATGGTTGGTTTATTTTCTTTTTATAAAGATAATATATTTAATAATCTATATTGAATTATAAAACCAATTTATAGCTTCATTTATATCACTTACCCTAACGGTAAATCAAACTTTATAAACAATGTATCATTTGGCCATCTGCTATTGTTTCTCAACCCATATAGCACATTGGTTTGTAACAAATAACGTTGAATTTATATTCAACAATCGATAATCAAATCAATAATCCGATCGTATCGGTTAAACAGTCCATATAATGATTGTATGCAAATCAATTCATTTGATAGCGGTCAATCAATAATAATAATTCAAGACATCCAGTTTAATTTAAATACGTTTATATTATTATAAACCAACGAGGTAAGTTACCTCAATTGGAATTAATCATTAAAAATAACGATTTTATTTCATTTAAATTAAACAACCATTTAATTTAAATAATTCAGTTAATATAAATATTATCCGGTAAACATCCAAACAAACATCAATTCAACCAATAATTGCCAAACATAGCACACAAATAATAAACCCGACTTATATAAAATATAAGTGGGAGAACTGAGTGAGTTGAACTCACCTTGATTACCGTCTGTCGTTAAAATCCTTCGTTTAATTAAATTAAACATACGTTTAATTTAATTAAAATCCTCGATGCTTTCATCTCCGTCCGTTTCAATCCATAATGTGGCGCCTTCCGATACCATTCCATCACTCCTAGTTTTGTTTGATCATCGGGGTTTAGGCAAGCCGATTGTCTGTAATTCTGTTCAAAATGAACGGTATGGTTTGTTACATTCGATCCCATCATAACACACTTCAAGTTAAAGGCACGTCACCCATTGTTCAAGTATACTCATGCGAAACCATTTGTGTTCCACCCATGCTGCATACGTCCAAATTGTTTCCCACTTCTCATTTTTCTTCTTCTTTTAATTCGGGCCCAAGCCCATTTGTTTGTTACCCCCCTCCCCCAACATGAATCCGCACCTACCATGTTACAGAAAATATCCTCCAAACCAATACTCCTTCCCACTTTTCTTATGTTAATGTTTTCTAACCCCCCTTTTTTTTCTCTATTTGAACCACCAAAGGCCCACTGGCCCAATAACCACATGCACCCAGCCCACACCCCTCGTTATGTCCTTCGCCTGCCAATATTGGGTCTCACCACCAGCAGTTTCCTCCATTATATTTCCGCGTCTCCTCACTTTGTTAATTTTTTTTCTTATGGGTACACTACTCTTGCGCCTCTCCATTTACCACCGAAAATCAGAAAACCTCCTTGCATGTTAACTTTCCCATTTATATATAAAATGACTCCAAACGCCTTCTGTAGTTCTGCTAATACCCAGTTTCCACGTTATCGGTTTCTTTTGAACTTCCCACTATCGTTGCTTTCCTCCCCATCTGTTGCTTCCCGAAACTATACCATTGATCCTTCCATTTAACAGTGCGCCTCTCCTGCCACTGAGGGTCATCACGAGCGACCGTGCAACTTAGTACAGTTTCCTTCAAAAAAGTTAGTCCCCTACCTTCCACCCGAACAGTACCAGCCACCCACCGTAGCAATGAATAGCCCAGACTCCTTATTCTCCTTCTTACTTCTCCACAATCCACCACCGTTTTCTCCTTAACCAGAGACCAACCTCCCTGACCGCTACTTTCATTCCAGAGCATCCTCGTTTTAGCCACAAACCCACACTCGAAGTAAATTTCCACATTAACATTGCTTACTTGTGCATTATCCCCCAGTCCATCATTTTACCCACTACCGCTGACAAGCCATCACGCCGGACCCGACGTCTCCCTTCCCCACCTGACCGTTGTCACCAGTCAGAGCTGGATCCCACATCACCGTGAAGCTCCTCGACACCACCAAGCTCCTGGACACGCACACACTTCCTCGACACCCCAGGCAATGTTCTACTTTCGGTACAAAAACTCACACAATCATATATATTTTACTTTATATAGATTTAGTGTGCCATTTCTACTTGGGTCACTGTTTTCTAATTCTGGAGATGAAAATGAGCGAGGCAGCTTATTTATACTATTTGAAGCCTTGGTTGGCACGGTAGATAAAGCTTGGTCATCAAGGTTATTAGTTTGGGGTGCATGGCATGAATATAGGGTAGCTAGTAGGATGGCTTGCTTTTCCATGTATTGTAGTGTGTGTTCTTATCAGTAGCTGGTTGATGGACGGATTGCTTCTGCGTAGCTGTTGAAGACAGTATGAGAAAAGAAAGAACAGTGGCTTAGGATATACTAATATATTATTAGCTGTGCGTGATTTAAGATATAAGGCAGTGGTTTCATCTCGATAGGTCACTGTGCATGATTTCAACAGAAATGGGTAGCTGTGATTTTAGGTGACTGTATTTGTAGGGGGTACGATTATCACGTGTTATTAATTTTCTTAAGCTTGAAATTGCTTGAGCATTTGTTTTTTCAGAAGTTTAGACAGTGTGGAAAGCTGCAAGGAAAAATGGGTATTGGTTTGGGTAATACTCTGGGAAGGGAATAAATGTGGTAAGAAAATTACGAAGACTCGGGTAGGTGTTATGTATATGTATATATATATACATTCTGTTAATTTTACCGTTGTTTACCGCTTTTCACATTGAGCATTTAATATTCGTATCGATATAAACAATAACCAAACGCAAATGAAAATTGTCGCACCACTACTTCTTGACGTTCTGGTCTCGATAAAATAACTTACATTGAAAACAGATTCCGTTTGCACAACCACGTTATTTTAATTTCAATGGATTTATCGGTTCACCTTTAAATTGCATGCACCGATAAAACAACTCCGATTGGCTCCAAACTGGAAATCTAACAATAACTAGCTATACGTATCCCAATAAAATAAAATAAATAATAATAAATTATTATTTTCATACATATTTAAATAAAATAATATACAACTTCAAATATAAACCAATATGGGTTTATAACTCAATATTTATATTCTTGAGTTAAACATTATTTGGATTATATTAAAAACCATTTTAAATTATTAAATAAACGTTATCATTTATTAATGATTTCCATAGCGAATATTTTAAAATTTGATTTGGACATAACTTACAATATATAAGCTAAAATACCAATTTTTCTCTTCCATTAGAAAATTATAGTCAAAACAATCATAACGTTTCTAGTTTCACAGAATTCCAACTTAAAATGGATTCTGTATATTCAATTGAAGTTCAAAACCCAATATTATGAACTACCACGCCATTGCGAGTTCATTTTATATTAAATATAAACGTTTGACTGTCGTTTAATAAATGAATTCAATATTAAAATCCATTAATATTTCTAATATAATATTTAAAATAAATTTAAATATTCAGAGAAAAATCTGGGTCATTACAGTGGGGAAGACGGGAGTTGAGTTCTTCTCTGGTATTTGGTAGATTGGTTTGTTAATCTAACTATTCTCATAAACTTTATTGATGAAGTTTGTTAGCTGTTTTATCGCTCACTAAGGCTGTTGTCTGACTCAAGGTTTTATGTTTCCCTTTTATTACCTTGGGTTGTTCATCTATTTTTGGATGAGGAGACTAGGTGGCAGGTTACAAGTGATTGCTTAGTGTGGACGATGAAGTTGTTTGGAGGCGAGCAGGAGGCTGACGTGCTATCTTTCTACTATATAGTATTTGGATTTCTGCCGTTTGTTATTCTTTGAGTGCTGTAGTGAGGCAACTTGTATAAACACTATTTCCAAGTGTATGGATATTACTATCTAGTTGTTATGAAAGTCTAGTGTTTTTCTGCTTCACTTTTACTACCTGTTGTATATGTTCAATTATATTTTATCCTTGTGTTGTGAGTTACGACAGGTTCCGATGTTGTTGTTTACCTATGATGATCACCCACAGCTTCTGGCACACCTTTCAGCGCATAATTCCTCTTTAATTATGGACAAGTAGGACACTTTAGTAAGCAATGCCCTAACAAGCAAGGACAAAGGGTAGAAACTTCTGGAGAAGCACATGCTTTAGAGGCTAGTGAACCTGATTGAGGTAGGATAATCACAGTTGAAGGCTTGATTTCCCCTTTTTGACTATCCATTTCGAACGCTTTTTGATTCTAGCGCTTCACACTCATATATATCCAGTTCTTTAGTAGATAGTCTGCACCTTAATACTAGTATAGTCTCTGAACCTATAGTGGTATCAAACCCCATAGGAGGATCGGCTCATTTACCCATGATGTGTAGGGGTTTGAGAATTTATATTATGGGCATCGAATTTGAATGCAACGCATACGTGCTGGGCTTTATGGGACATGGTCTGATTGTAGGACTAGATTGGCTAGCTATGTATGGTGCAATCCTTGATTGCAAAATGAAAGTAGTTAGACTTCTTACTTGCCACAGTAGATCTCTCGAGATTTCCTGCGACCCATGGGGGTCGGTGATGCTCAATTTTCTAAAATCACTTGATACTTCTATAGACAACTTGCGATATGTGCCCATAGTTAAAGGCTACCCGGATGTGTTTGAGGAGGTTAACGGACTACCTCATAAGCGTAAGATAGACTTCCGAATTTACTTGGTAGAGAACGCGAAGCCGGTTGCTCTACCAGTCACCATATGGCTCCTAGGGAAAGGAAGGAGCTAAGAAAGTGAGTAGGGGAGCTATTCGAGAAGAGAATTGCTAAAGACAGTGCTTAAGGAAGCTCACCAATCTCAGATGACTATCCATCCGGGTGGCGACAAGATGTATCAAGACATGAAGAGAGTTTTCTTTTGGTCCGGGATAAAGAAGGGTATGGCAGAATTTGTATATCAATGCATGACTTGCCAAAGCGTTAAGGCTGAACAAAAGAAAACTGGCAGATTGCTTCAGCCCTTGGATGTCCCACAACGGAAGTGGGAGAGCGTCTCTATGGATTTCATCGATGGATTGCTTTGATCAAGGAAGGGAAATACGAGCATTTGGGTAATAGTGGATAAATTTATGAAAAAGCGCTCATTTTATTCATGTAAAGAGAAAGAGGGCGACTTCTTGGCTGGCATTAGTTAGAGATAATTCGTTTGCATGGGGTACCATCCACGACCGCGACCCCATCTTCACTAGCGAGTTTTGGAACAGCTTGCAAGAAGCGATGGGTACACAGCTACATTTGAGCATAACATACCACTCTCAGATAGATGGATAGACTGAGAGGGTGAATAGAGTCCTTGAGGATCTTCTAAGACTGTGTATCCAAGACATTGGAGGGACTTGGAAAGAGCATCTTCCTTTGGTGGAGTTCGCCTACAACAACAGTTACCAATCAAGCACAGGCATCGCACCCTTCGAAGCATTATATGGACGATCATGTAGATCGCCGACTTTTTGGTGGGAGTCTATGAACAAACTTCTACTTGGACCAGAAATAATTTGCGATACTTTCGAGAAGATTGACCTTATCCGTCGAATAATGAAAGCCGCTCAAGACAGACAAAAATCTTATGTCGATAATAGGAGGACCGACTTGGAATTTGAAGTGGGAAATATGGTCTTCGTTAAAATATCACCGCTAAGGAATGTAGTTCGGTTTGGTTCGGTAGGGAAGTTGGCACCGAGATTTATAGAGCCATTCCCTATAATGGAGAGGATAGGTCAGATGGCCTATAGGATCAAGCTACAAGATAGACTGGTGGGCGTACAACGATGTGTTTCACGTTTCCCATTTGAGGAAATGTCTCTGTGATACGTCAAAGATAGTAGACCGAGCACACTTGAGGATGTGGAAGTTGAGAAGGAAGCATCAGTGAGACGAGTTCCTACTCATATACTTGGATCAGAAATCAAGGAGTTACAAAACAAGGAAATCAAATTGGTTAAAGTGCAATGGGGAGAAAACCACGAAGATGCGACGTGGGAACCCGAAGATAGGATTCATGCTTCTTATCCTTTTCTTTTGAGAGTATGCTCTTGACTTCTTTTCCAAGCTTTTATGTTGCACTTGCTCCTATCATTCGAGCCCTTCAATTCGTTAGTTAGAATCCAATGGTTGAAAACATGTGTTCAAAACATGTTATGATTGATGGTTGCAAGTGGATGCAAGTGTTTGCTAGTGGTTGCTCATGGATGCATAAACAGACACTAGGCACTAGATCGGCTCAAATCACTTACATATTGAATGCATATGCATTTTAGATTTTCTTTAGATGGAAATGGATGCATCATCATGTGGATGTTGCATTTGGATGAATGATTGTGCACACATATAGAGTTTACATGTTATACTAGGACTATTTGCATACATTTTTGGATTCATGGCACAAACATATATTACATTAAGGAGGTCAACTGAATCAACAAACCGCCTGATTTCCACATTAGTGTAAGGACGTATACACACAACACTTTGCATATGTTCATACAAGCATTACAAATTTTCTTAAGGACAATGGATGCCTGTGGATGATGGATGAGTAGATGGTTGTACGTGGATGTTAGGACTTAGGATAGTAACATTCTTCTAGACTTGGAGATTTCGGGGACGAAATCCTTTAAGTAAGGGAGAATGTAACACCCCAAAACTTAATACACTATAACCATACTTAAAGATAATAAATTGGGAATAACTTAACTGTGTATTTAGAATTAAGTGAAACTGGCATTACCATTGTATTTGTCTCGGAATTCTGGTTCAGATGGGCTCCAAATTTGCGTAAAACGGACAACGTATGAAGAAGTTATAGGCTTTAGAAGTTTGTATGCACGTAAGTAGAATATGTATGAATATAAATTAAAAATAATTGTAGAATTTTGAACAAAGTAAGGGGGAAAACAAAGCAAGAAACGGACCGATTGTGGGGGGACCTACGTCCAGCCCGGGTCGACCCAAGGGGTAGGTGGGTCGACCCACTCCAGATCCGGGCGGATTAGGAGTACAAACCAAGACTGTTATGTGATCCTATTCATTTCTGACTCAGCGCTAAGTGTACGAACTTGATTTAAAACCTAAAATCTAAAGGCTGAGGTTGACTTTGTGCATCTATAAATAGCTGGCTTCTCCCATTTCCAATTCATAACTTCTTCATCTCTTCTTTCTCTATGAAACTGCTCTGATAAAAACAAAAATTAGGGAAATGTTGCTAAGGCTTGGATCAAACAGAGACAACATCTGGACTTGCATACATACAACTTGTATTGAACTTGGACTTTTCTACGACATTGTGTTATATAATTATCTTCACCAAGACTCACTGTGAGTTTCCGTTATTTACAGATCTGACTTATTAGTCCTTGAACATGACAATTAAATAAAACTGGTTAGGATCTACAGTGTTAGTTAACTAAATGTTATACCTGTTTTCACTGTTAATCACATATGTCGTTATGATCAGTTATACACATGCCTGTGATGTTGGATAATTAACAAGTCATACATATGCCTGTGATGTTGGATACTTAACAAGTTATACATATGCCGGAGATATTGGATAATTAACAAGTTATACATATGCCTGTGATGTTGGATACTTAACAAGTTATACATATGTCGGAGATATTGGATAATTAACAAGTTATACATATGCCTGTGATGTTGGATAATTAACAAGTTATACATATACCTGTGATGTTGGAAAATTAACAAGTTATATGTATATATTTTTCTTTTTTTATTTTCTATGTTTAATGTTTATTTCCAATCTTGCCTATACGCCTATGTAATTTGATTTTATTCTTCTTCCTCTGTTTCCCTTTTTATTTTACGCCAGGCCTAGGCCTTAGGAAGCCTAGGCTATACCCAATTAGAATATGCATATGTTTGGGGGTAATAATGAATGATATAGAACAAGAACTTAAGCATATTATTTACTTGGACAGATTGACTATAATTTGGAAAAAAGGATAAATACACACATTTTTAGATCTGTTGTGAAGTGGTAAAAAGGGGTAATGTGTATATACTTGATGTAAATGGACATTATGCATAAACATGTAACTTGGGAATATAGTTGATGAATAATACGCATAGATGCATTAAATTGAGGATAATATGCATAGAATTTATACATGCTGTGATTTAAGGATAATATGCATAGAATTTATACATGTTGTAGTTATGGATAATATGAACAAAATTTATACAAGATGTGATTTAATGATAATATGCATAGAATTAAAACATGCTGAAATTTGAGGATAATATGCATAGATGTTGTAACTTGAGGATATTATGCATAGAACTTATACATGTTGTAGTTATGGATAATATGCACAAAATTTATACAAGCTGTGATTTAATGATAATATGCATAGAATTTAAACTTGCTGAAATTTGAGGATAATATGCATAGATGTTGTAACTTGAGGATATTATGCATAGAATTTATACATGCTATAATTTGAGGATGATATGCATAGAATTTATGCATATTGTAATTTGAAGATAATTTGCATATAATTTATACATGCTGGAATATGATAACATGCATACCTGTTGTACTTTGAAACATGCATGCCTACTGTAATTGGAATATAATAATATGCATACCTATTGTAATTTGGAATATGATAATATACATACCTGCTATAATTTGGAATATGATAATATGCATACCTATTGTAATTTGGAATATGATAATATGCATACCTGCTATAATTTGGAATATAATAATATACATACCTGCTATAATTTGGAATATGATGCAGGCCTGTTGTAATTTGGAAATGATATGCATAAAACAATATATATATTCTGTAATTTGGGGAAAACGTAACTGAAAGGAATCACATGCATATGTATAAACATGTTAGAGTAGACTTAAGTAAATGACATGTTATGAAATGTGGATACCGGATGTAGGTTAGTAAACTGAATTACTATATTAAATATGTGCATCTAGGCATGTGTTGTTTTAGGGAAAAAGGGTTGTACACATAATAACATTTACAAAAAATGTAATATTACAACTACACTTATTAATAAACCTACCCCTGCTAGGTTAAACATGAGTATTAATAAGTTAAGAGGTCCATCGTTCTTGCTGTTGTATCGGGTTTTAGGGACTCTTAAATCCTAGCTTTGGGGGCACAAGCTTAAGGGGTTTGGCTTGTGTCAGTCTGTTGTTTGGAACCCATATCAGTTAGTATCCCTGTTGGTATCTGGTTAAAGGGGGTCTTACAGTAAGAGGGATCAGGGCACATTTTACTGAACTGGATAGTAAGAGGTTCACATGGGGGTGGTTACGGGCGCGTTCCGGCGGAGTCATGAGCGTGCATGGGTCTGACTAGAGAAGATAAGATGCTATATTACCAATAAATATGTCTATGTCATATAGTTACTGGGTTAGGAAGTGATATACCCTACTAGCGATACTGACGCAGGGCTTTTACGTAGTAGGGAGCCAATCGCTTAGGTTGTAATTAGGGTACACCTAATCCTGTTGATTGCCTAATTAGGTTAACACCTAATAAGGTTATGTAATTGGGGTACACATAATCCTGCTGCTTAATCCTACTACTTAATGCGGCTGTTTAGTTCTGCTGTTAATCATGCTGATGTTGCAACAACCCAGAATTTTAGCGGTATAAATTAATTATTAGAATTTAAGAAATAGGAATTTTTGCAAACGATGGAATTTGGCCATGAAACTTCAATCGATGCGTTCGCTCGGAATTCTGGTCATCTTTCATGTTTGGAGTTCCGCAAACGGAGTCCGTATGAAAAAGTTACGGACGAAATACGAAATGGACAGAAAATAAATAAATTCATATTTAAATAAATATTATACCTTACAGAACTAGCTGACCTGGGCATCTGATAGCCCAGGCGGTCGACCATAGCTGTCGACCTACTGGGCATCAGTTTGCCTAGTGACGGCTAGGTTTTTAGGGTTTGGTTTATAATATTGATAAAACGGATGGACAGATATAACTTAAAATTAATCCAACGGTTCAAGTCCGATTTCACCCCTATAAATAAAAGGGGTATGGCCTCATTCTTTTCCACACAAATCTGTAGTGGCAATGGAGCACTACCATTTTTCTCCTTCTCCAAACCTAATTTCTAAAATTAAATATATTCATAGAAACAAATCAAATCCAATTCATATGAAATTGAGAGGATTAACAGATCTAATGGAAAAAATGCAAATTGACGCTCCAAATAAGATTCTCTCGTCTCTTCTGTTTTCTTACACCTCTACAGATCTGGAATTTTCCCATTTCTAGATAAATTGTAGATTTATAAGAATTTGTAGATTGTAGGCCTAAAAGCATTCAAACTTTGGATTTGGAGGCTATAAGGCGAGTGAGAAATTTACAAATACAGTTATAATAACTTACTTATTTCGTTTGAATTAGATTTTTTTATGCCCAGTTCCTATCAGATCTGTTCATTTAAGTATTGTAAATTTATTGACAACCCTCATATCTGAGTTTGAACATTGCTAAAGCTTGTGAATTGTAAGTTGTGGTTATGCATAATATCAATTGTAGGATTCTTAAACTTGTTCACATAGGTTCCTACGGTTATGTTGTAAAATATGTGTAGTTGTTGCATAGCACTATAGATTTGGAAACCAGTCCCATTAAACACTAATTAGATGTAGTTACTTTCCAGATCTTTAGTTCAGTGTTGAATAATAAAGTATGTGAATTTGGGTAAAAAGATGAAATTGGTAAATTATGTGATTGTGATATTAAAAGAAATATGCCTGTTTGTATTCAGTATTATTGGGTTTTTCCTTAATTGTTTTAAATAAACCATTTTCCTCCTTTTGCATAAAAGGCATTTTTGAAATCATAAGAGGTGTGATAAAAAGATCAAAAAGGGAAAAGAGGTTCAAATGTACGTATAAATATAAATACATATATTTTTGCATAATTTTCATCAACTATTCCAAATTATATATTTACATATATTTCTTGTGATTTGGAAATATGTCAATTCCATTAATTAGGCATTATTTACAATAATTACAGCTAATGGTCTTTTGTGAGATTTGAAACCTTTTGGCAAGATTGAATGCAAAAAGGAATGTTTGGCTATTGATTAAACCAAGTCATTTAATTTAAAAACGATAATAAAAATAAAAATAAAAATATTAACTACGTTGAACGCACAAAAACATAAATATATACATATTATCCATCCAAATCAACGTAAAACGGCAAAATGTACATTTTATGGAATGTTGAATGTTTGGATAAGGTTCAATTATGGCATTATATGTAAATGTAATCCATACTGAATTAATATATTTGTGGTGACCATTTGTAGCAATCCACATAACTAATTGCTATAATAGGACCGCAAATGAATATATAACAATTGTGACCAATGTGGATTGGAGGAAAGTAAATATAATAGGATAATGGGTATAATTCCTAAAATTAATTAGGATAAATGTTGTACACCCCAAATTAGGAAATTTGAATTATAACCGCATTTGGACACGAGGTTAAGCTCAACTTGTGGTATAATCCTGTCCGGAACCAACCGGCAAATCCAACAACCATAGGAGTCAGCTTAATGCGAGGGGTCTAAGGCGTAAATATAAATGTACTAAGGCATGAGGTTAAGTTTAACTTGTGGTAGAAGTCTGCCTGGAACTGACCGACAAATCCATCATCCACAAGTAATCAACTTAATGTGAGAGGCTTGGTATATAAATATATATAACAGTCAACTAATAAATAAACAAATAAGTAAATAAATAAATGAATAAGAATAGTAATTGTCTGTCGGGGGTACAACAAATAGATACCTTGGGACTAATAAATGGTTGCCTTAAAAGAACATGACTGTTATGGTCATAAAGGGCAATAAAAACAAAAACAAAAGAAAATGGGTATCAAAAAGGGGATTAGTGGATATTGATTGCCGTTTAAATACTAAGTCTAAATTAGGGAAGAAATCAAAGAAATACCCTAGGGAAAAAGAGATACAACCTTCCTTAATTATGCTAATAAATATAGAGCTTAAAATATAAAATATAGTTGGACTTAGTAAGTTAATAATATAAAATATTATTAGCCATATAAACCCGTGACGATAATGGACCGTGTACATATAGTATTTCCTTGTAGAGGGACTAAACGGGAATAACTTAATAACGTAGCCTACTTTATCCTAATAGGGAAAGGTGCTAAAGGCAAATGGGGGTACGAATCCAATAACCTTCGCGTATAGTCCGCTTCCTTGGGTCTCAAGCGGTCAGGGTTGAGGAGTCCACCTGAGAATAGGTCTTTCAATTTAGGGGTGTTAAGTGGCAGGTGTGTGGGGGCCTACCCAAACATGGAAACTAAAAACGTCAGATATGGCTACATATCCTACGGGAAGTAATAAGAGACTATGAGGGTTATCTAATAAGGACAGCTAGAAGGTATAGAGAACGATAAAATACCATCTCTCACCTTATGCGGGGCAAGGGTATATGTGTGAATGACGGAAGCCTTAGCTAGTGGGGACCGTAGTTAGTGCCCTCTAGTTCATGTTAACATTAAGTAAATTATTGAGAAATAATAAGTGACCAATCGGCCCGCCTCGGGTCTTAAGCGATCAGGAAGAATCCACCTTATCTATCATTGATAGTGAGGCAATAAATGATGAAGGATAAGTGAATGAAAATATATGGATATAGAAACTCCGTAATTAGGGATCTAATCTCGATATAGTAACCAGCTAAGCTCTGGTGTAAAGGCTTCACAAAAAATATGCATAAAACGTCCTATCTCAATATTATGCTTTGGGAAGTGTAGTACAGTAGTGTGTAAACATTTGCAAGGTTAAGCTAGAATCACTAACCTTTTAGGCATACATCTTGGGTTGAACCAAACGAAATACATCTGTGTATTATAATATGTGTTGTGCATTTTCTGTTCATCAGAATTTTGTTGTTCTGACCCCTACCTTATTACACCCCTAGGTTTTCTAGAGAAGGTCGGGTTCTCACATGTGTTTTAGTTTGTCTTTCGGTCCTTGTTCTCTCTCATGCTCAGTATTGGCAAACTGACTTACTTTCAAAAAGGTGGTTGCTTGAGTTAATACTAGTTTATCCTATTTTATTTCCATTGTGAGTTATCTTATCGTACCCTGATTTTGCTCATGCCCATTTATTACAGGTACCAGATTTACATGCTCCATGCTTGGATGTGTTTGAGTTTCAATTTTTATTGAAATTTAGGCATAGAAAAGTGTGGGGTGTTACAGATATGTAATCATGTTAAACTTGTTATACTACTATTGGTGCAGACATAAGACATATATGTTCAAACATACATGTTTTAGGATATAAATGTGAAGCATGATCGATTATAGCTTATTCATGTCCATCATGTTATTCTATTAGTTTCTTTTACCTTCTATGACACTATTCCTTTCTCACCATGTCTTATTTACCCGTCTTGGCGTTTCTATTTTATGCATATTGTAAATCACTAGAACTCGCAAGACTTTAAGTCTGACCCTTTTCCTTTCGCCTCTTTCTTCCTTCCCCCTTAGGCCCTTAGAGTGGAAGCACTCAACAGTGATTAAGATTTCACTTATAGCCTGGACTTGACTTGGATTTCTTGAGACATACCATTCTGACTTTCTCTCTACTTTAGTATGGCTTACGGCAAGGGATATGATCTTATGTACTCTGATGCATTGGTTTATGAGATGTTTTCTTATGAGAAAAATTTGATATAACTGGTTTTGGTTGTAACTGGATTTTTAAGACAATGCTTTAACTTAAATAATGAAGTTTAAAATTTTCCGCTGTTATTTATATTTATCTTGTAAATTTTATGTAATGTTTACCTGTTGCGCTTCACAAAAAGTTAGTGCATGCCTTTATGAGTGACATTAATGGACGTGAGGTGTCACACGGCTGGTCATGCCTCGTTTAACGCCTCGGACAAACTTGGTTGGCATTGGCTCGTTTAAGGTCGCCTTGGCTGGTCTTGCCTCGTTTAAGATTGCCTTGGATAAACTCGGTTGGTCTTGCCTCGTATAAGGTCGCCTCGGGTGGTCTTGCCTCATTAAGATCACCTCAGATAAACTCCATTGGCCTTGCCTCGTTTATGGTCGCCTCTACTGGTCTTGCCTCGTTTAAGATCGCCAAGAATAAACACAGTTGGCCTTGCCTCGTTTAAGTTCACCTCGGCTGGTCTGGCCTCGTTTAAAATAACCTCGGATATACTCGGTTGGCCTTGCATCAATTAAGGTCACCTCGGCCAGTCTTGCCTCGTTTAAGATCGTTTTGGATAAACTCGGTTGTCTTTGCTTCGCATAAGGTTGCCTCGGTTGGTCTAGCCTTGTTTAAGATCGCCTCAGATAAACTCAGTTGGCCTTATCTCGTTTAAGGTCACCTCGGCTGGTCTTGCCTCGCTTAAGATTTCCTCGGACAAACTCGGTTGGCCTTGCCTCATTTAAGGTCACCTCGACTGGTCTTTCATCGTTTAAGATCGCCTCGGATATACTCGGTTGGCCTTGCCTCGTTTAAGGTCACCATGGTTGGCCTTGCCTCGTTTAAGGTCGCCTCGGCTAAAACACTTTAGTTAGTCTTGCCTCGTTCAAGATCGCCTTGACTAACAACTTGATTGGCCTTGCCTCCTTTAAGGCCACCTCAGGGCAAATACATCCCTTGGTCATCTTGACTCGACAAGATCGTCTTGGAAAAATGCGATGACCTGCGACGGCCTTGTCGGTGACATGGCAAGATCGCTCACAGAACGGTAATGCATATCTCTTTTCTTTGCAGGTTATTAGACTCCTCCAGTCCCTCTTATACTCCGGCTATTAAGGTGATTTCTAATTAATACGATCCGAATCGACAGTGGACTTCTATTAATATGATCCAAAGCGATTATGGTCTTCTGTTAATATGATCCAAAGCGATCATTGTTTTCTGAATAATACGTTCAGAATCGATCATCAGCCTTTTCCAAAACACAAGCTTTCGAGTTTTCCAACTCATCAATAATACGATCCGAAGCGATCTTGGGTTTCTGGATTTCTCTTCTCCTCGCAAAACACACCTTCCTTGGATCAAGCAAGATATGTTTAGGGGGAAAATTTTGACATGCTTTTTAGTCGAGGTTGTCACACATCAAGAATATCATCAGAAAACACAAAGGATTCAATCGAAGTCGTGACACATTCAGAGAAGGATTGGAAATGGCGTTGTTTCGTAAAATCATCGTCAATGGACTTGAAAAAGCTGGTGTAGTGAAAATACGTGATCAACGCGGTCCGATCAGCTCAAAATGGTTGAGCGCATCGATCCGATCACGTGGTAAAACTCGTCATGCAAAAATATATGAATTCGGTAAATAATAGCGTCGTGCACTCAAAAACAGCTAATCGACACGCGTCAATCACGAAAAATGGCTCGTGCAACTCATGGCATAAAAATATGGTAAACTTGCAAAAGCGATTCGGCATGTCAAAAATAGTTGTTCGACGCGTGAAAATCATGAAAAATAACGTGTTTTGCCTTGGTCGATCAATCTGGTAAATCTGGCAAGCTCAGGCTTAGCACGAAGAAAAACAGCCAAAAAACACGTCGGATCACTCAAAAAACGTGTGTGTACCATTGGCTGATCAAGCTGAAAAACTTGGCTGATCACCAGATCTGGCACTTTGAAAATCAGTGGAAACACGGTGGATCAGCAAAAAACACGTGTGCACCCTTGGCTGATCAAGCTTGGAAAATTCGTCGATCACCATATTTGATACTTTTAAAATCAGCGAAAAACAAGGTGGATCAGAGAAAAACCACGTCTGGCGCTCGGGTTGATCCCACCAAAAAAGTGGCAAATCACTTGGTCTGACAACTGGTCGGATACGAAAAAGGGATCCGAAAATTAAATGGGCACACTGAGGGATCCAGATTTTTGCATGTGTGCACATCGGATCGGAGGGAGTCGAATTATGGCGAATCACTTCAGATCCGAAATTTCCAGAAAAGTGGCAGATCACCTTGGCACAACCCAAAACTCGAGTTGATCACTGTTTTTCACGTGTGCAACACGTGATTTTGGCAGTTTTTTCGGATTCGAAGTTTTTGGCGTGGCAAACCCGCAGAAGTGGAAGATCACCTTAACACGACCCAGAACTCGTGCCGATCATTGTTTTTCATGTATGCAACATGTGATTTTGTCAGATTTTTGGGATTCGAAGTTTTTGGCATGGCAAACGTTGTAGGAGTGGCAGATCACCTTGGCACGACCCAGAACTTATGTCGATCACCGTTTTTTGCGTGTGTAACACGTGATTTTGGCAGTTTTTGGGGATTCGAGTTTTTCGAACCCTGGGATAAGAAATTTTGACAAAACACTGATTTTTTAACTTCGATTTTAGGACTTCGATTTTAGGACCCGAATTTCGGACCCCTCAGGGATGCGAAATTCTGCTGTATGGGTCACATTTCTTACCTACTCCACTACCATACTCCACTACAAATACCCCCTCACTTGCAGCACAAAGTGAGTTGGTTTTTCTTGGCTACTTGGACTTCTTGAAACTCTCTACCACCATTAATGGCTTCCACCTTCTCTTCCATGACCATTGGACGTGGCATGAACCTCTAAAACGTTGTCTACACGTTTTCATCATTATTTGGACATCTACAAGGGCAAAAACACTATTTTTAGGCTGCTTTGGACATTTTGGATTTTTCTTGGATTTATTCAACACTGAAGCTACTTTTTGGACATAATTGACCGATTCAACACTTTTTTCACTCAACGAAGAAGAAGGGCATTTTGGTCAAAGTTTAGTATTAACATACATTTTTGTTATTCTATCGCAACGCTTTATACATGAATATTGTCCGAACTTGTACAAACTTTGTAATCGACAAATATATGATGAATGATGACTATAAAATGGACGTAGGCATTAGCGCCGAACAATTATAAAAAGCTGTGTCTCCTGCATTTACTTTATTACATTTTTGGATTACAATGTTCGCACCACACATGCACATTGAGTGTTGATATGCAACAATTTTCCACGTCAACAGGTCTCATCCGCTAAAATGTGCGGGAATATCCAACTGCCAGCCTTAAATATAACTAAAATATGTATGTAATAACAACAACTGATAATAATATATCAATTCATCCAAACAATCATCACACAACATTCAATCATCATTTATCAATTCTAAAATACGGTTATAAAATTATAAACTGGATAGAGTTAGTGAGTTCACTCACTTTGGTTATTAATCGTCGAATAACGATTAACAGCCGATTAAAAGAATCAGGCACTTCAGCTTGCAAAAAAATCTCACGAGCACCAAATCATTCTAAATTTTACGAACTTGTGTTATTTATCGATATGGTCTCAACGCCTCTTATTTTGTCAGATTCTGATAACGTATGAGAAAATTACGATTTTTATAAGTTGTGTACATAAAATGTCATTAACCTTAATAATTATATAAATTAAAACCTTAATTACATTTTTATCTTAAAAAACCCGCAAATTACCATTCTTCAATTTTGAATTACTTCGCCCCGCATACACAGGTCATGGATGCTCCAAATTTCATCTACATCTCCTTCTCTCCACGAAATTACGAACTAAAAATACCATTAAACTTCTTTTCAAATTCTCCTCCAACTCATACCTCATTCGAACAAGCTCACATCACCCATTTGATTTTGTTCTCAGCCCCAGAATTTACAAATGACGGTGTTTTATGCGATCCGCATTTGCATTGAATCAACCCAAATTTTGCATGAAGATGCTAAACTACCTCACAATCCCAAATACAATAACCGATTCGTCAATTAAAGCTTTAAATCCCCAATAACTTGAACCCTAGAACTTGGCATATGCACGACAACAAAAAAAGATGTTGAATACCTTGAAATGCCTACGAGATTGAAGAGAAACACCTCACGAACTCAAATATAATTGTTTTGAGATTTGAAGGATTTTATTTAATTTTTTTAAAAGCTCATGACTTTCTTTTGATGGTGGCTGAGCCAATTCGTTTAACCAGAGAATGATTTTAGGTTAGAAAGGTTAGGGTTGGAGATGTATTTATAGCATAATTTATTATTATTTTATCAATTTACAAAACTTACGCTAGAAGTAACATGTTCAAACTACCATAAATGAGCTCCAATCGCTTTGAAACTTGTACTCTCATAATTACTTAATATTTTGAACATGATGGAACTAGTTTCGTTAAATTCTGAAATCGTTTGTAAAACTTCCTTTCAATTTCACAAAATGAATTGATACGTATTTATACCACGCACGATCACAAAATAAATCCAATTGACTTGAAACTGAAAATCTTACAATAATTAACTATTACAGATTTTGTAAAATTAGTTTTGTTGAAATCCGAGGTTGTTTGAAAATTGACTATCCTTAAGTTCCATACTAAATCGATATAATATAAATCGATTCCAAAACAAACAAATCTATTAATAATAAAATATTATTATCTTATATATATTCAAATAGAATCCATATAAATTTTCAAATATCCTAACATGAATGTTAAATTCGATATTTTTATTTTTAAGTTAAAACGATATTCATTTTAATAAAAATCCTTTTATTATATTTAATAAATCGTTATGGTTTATAAACGATTCCATAGACTTTCTGATATGGACATAACTCAAAATCCACAAGATAAAATCTTGATTTTTCATTTTTATTAGAAAATTATAATCCAATAGAACAAGAAGATTCTTGTTTCAAAGAATTCCGACTTATATTGTATACTGTACATGCATTTATTGTTCAAAACATAAAACTACGAACTACCACGATGTTGCAGGCTCGTTTTTAACAAAAATATAGATTTATACGTTTAAACTTCATTTAATAAATAAATTCGTTATTATAATTCAAACTGAACTTATCTTTAAAATTGTCCAATTCGTACTATATTGCAAATTCAACTTAATTCCGAAATTTATTTCCGACTATTTCGAAATTAAATTTACTATTCCACTATTTATATTAAATAAATATTCATTATTATTGAATTTAATTTATCGAAACCGCCAAATTGATATTTAAATAATTAAATTAATTAATTATTCATCCGCTAAAAATCCGGGTCTTTACATATGCAGCCCCTTAAATAACATAACATTTTTTTTTTTCGTTTCATATATATTGAGTATTGATATATCTTTTCCGCTTACTATTTTATTCCACATTTACATTGTTTATTAAGTTCATAAGATTTGATAGACCCGTCTCTCTCATCAAAGTGCATAATAGAAGATGTATAATATTTAAGTTAGGTAAGCACATCTTGTTGATTATTTAATTACTTTGATTAAGTTTTATAATTAAATTTGTATCATATGCATTTAGTACTGTTAAATATTTGTCAAATATTGAGTAATATTACGTATTAAGTTGGTAGCTTTCATTGTAGTTTTAGAAATGGACGGATTTTCGGCATTTTGACTTGTCCAAAAATCTAGGACGTCACACTATATGAGTTATCTCATTCTAGTGTTGGTCCATTTTACTTTCTTAACTTCAAAATTTAAGTTATCTTTATTTTGTATGCATATAGCGACCCATATCTGGCACAATGGACTGGCTCCGCCATTGGCCTCGAATGGTTGTAAAGTTAGTTTGGTATCTATCAACTAAAGTTGTGGCCATTTTTCATTTCATTAATCAAATGTGAAAGTGGCACCGCTTATCTATAACTACTATAGTGATACTAAGAGCGCGTTCAGGCCTGGAAAATGCCCCGGTCATGTTACGGATGCGTCCGTAACGTAACCGCGACATTTTGCCTATTAGCCCAACGACTCGAAATGGAACTGTTCTGGCAACGCCTATTTTCTTCCTCCACCTCTACAAATACTTCTTCTTCCATTTCTTCTTCCTCACCAAATTCTCTTCATTCTCTCTCTCAAAACAATGTCAAACAGACAACCAAAGCACCATTGATCCAGCGAAACAATTAGGCTTTTGCTGAAATGTGTCGTTATTGCATATGGTAAATGCAGTAACAACAAAAGGGGGGTTCATAAAGTTATAAACGAAAGCTATAATGCCGCAGTAGTTGAAATCAATGGACAAAGACAAATGATTTTCTGGAAATGATCAACGACAACAAAGTTCGACATAAGTATGATAGTCTTAGAAGGGAATAAGAAAGCTTAAACGACAAAACTGGAGCTGGTTAGGATCCTGTTCGACAGACTGTTTCAGGCTTGGAGGAATGGTGGGAAGATCGTTTAAAGTTACTTTTCATAACTGTTTGATAAAACCGTTAGTAATAACTGTTTTTCTAATAGGAATTTGGTCTGAGTATTATGAAGGACACCACTTGAGAATTTGGATCTATAACAACAACTATTCCAAGGAACATATGCAATTGGAAATACAACGTATATGCCAACTTAGACATCTGCTTTTACTCAAGAAGAGCAACCACAACAATTTACTCTTTCTGCGTCTGGAGTATATGCAAATCCATGGGTGTTTGATGCGTTTCAAAGTCAGTTAAACGATACAGAAGAACAAGAGCAAAGTAGTATACCAAATTTGAATTCACCATCAAATCCTTCTTTATATCAAGAACCGCCAACTCAACCCCATATTTAAAAAATTCGCATGCAGCGAAATCGACATGTTGATTCATCTTCAAATCGACGTGGAATTTTCAGAAAACGTCGTGGTGAAATCAACGAGAAGATGACTGACATCGTCGATTACATCCACTCTTGAAAAGTGCAAAAGTTTACAACTACGGAAAATCCGAACATAAACAGTCTGAACACAAACAGTGTACGGTCAACAGGGGATTTTTAAGCTACAAAGACTTGGTAGGATGCATAAAACGTCTGAGTAAAGGAGCGGATTTTAATTTCATTGAAGTTTTACACGTTGTTACACTGCCCAACAAGATAACTATATTCAACATTTTAAACGATGACGACGCAAAAACATGGTTGTCGCATGAGGCACATCTCGAACAAATTTGTGTTAACTACAAAGCCTACCTGATCAACCAATGAGGGGGCAACAGATAAAATTTCTACTACTTTTCAGATTCTGTTGTATTTCTGAATATTTACGTTCTGTTTGGTTTAATGTATTATTTTGTTTTAATGATAATGTTCTATTTTAATGATACTCTTCTGTTTTAAACATAAGTTAATTAAATTAAAAAACAAAATTAAAATGATCCGCTTATACCCTCAAACGCATTACCCGCTAACTAAAATAGCCCTCAACCTAAGCAACTCAACTATAGTGACGGGTTCATGATGTATCAAAAGTTTTCTACGTTACTGTGTTAAAATTCAAAAACTTCCCACCAAATTGAATCCACATCTCCCCCTTAATCTTCGCCATCCCCATTCAAATATGTCCTCAAATCCAAAATAAGTGAAAGAGAAAACAAAGAAATTCCCCAAAATTTTCCATTATTTTCTCCCCCAAATCGGAAAAGAAACACTTCGTCCCAGATCGGACTTCGGCCTTCCCATCAGGGCTTCTCCATTCTTCCGGTCTGGGCACGGCTCTTTTACCCATTACTTTCTATTATATCGTCTACATTTTCATAGCTTTCGTTCTTTATACATGGTTACATGAAGTTTGATGAGTACTTCACGACAAAACTGGCAATAATAACAATTGAGGTACTTAGAAAAGATTGAACCTGAAAGTGCGAAATGAGCTGTTTTCCTTGTTTTGGGAAGAGAAAGAAAGACAATGACGGTACTCTTGCAAATGATGGGAATCATCAAGTGAATAGCGGGCCTAAAAGTCATGGTGAGGTTTCCATTTCTTTTTTACATGTTTTTCCCTCCTTTTTTTAATTGTTTCTTCTTTTTTTCTCGTTGGAATTTTGCTGAACACCTCTGTTGCGGTGGATTTTAAGGGGGAAAACAAGTTTTTTATGAGGAACTATAATTGCTTTAATTCAGTAACAATGAGTTCTTTGTGCTATTGCATAAAGTCTTGAATGTAGAGAGTTTGAACTGGCATATATATAATTAACTCCATATTATACTGAAACAAATAAATAAAGGTGAATGGCATAAGCTCATACTTCACTCTTCTGCAATGTCCAAAGCAAAGTCATTGATCGTCAATCAAAATGTTACACATTTTCAATAATAAGATAGGCTTAAGTCTTTGATCACTAGGTTTATATGCCATGCTTAGGGTAATATTTTGTGGAAATGCTGTAAATTCAGGAACTTCAGTGAAAATTACGTTTCTACAAAATTGTGTGCTAAAAAAAAAAACGTTTCTATGCTGAACTAATATATGAACCTTTTTGTTCTGAAACTACAATCTTCGTTGTTTTATTCAGAAGCTAAACCAAAAATCACGGAAACACAGGGTGCTGCTGGTACAGAAAATATCAAAGCTCAGAGCTTCACATTCCGCGAGCTAGCTACAGCCACAAAGAATTTTACACCTGACTGTCTTTTGGGTGAAGGCGGCTTAGGCCGAGTTTATAAAGGAAGCCTTGAGAATGGCCAGGTAAATCAATTTTTAATTAACAATTATAGAAATCGCGACGACGTTACATCAAGTAGAGTTGGGTTAATAATCAGTTCAACAACTCCAAGTACAAGTAAAAGGGAGAAACTTGAAAGTTCAAGATTTATAGTAATGCATTGAAGTCATACTGATTATAGCATATCAATTAGTCTTGTTGTGATGCTACTAAGCTCTACCCGTAATCTCTCAAATTCAAATGCCTCAAATTTTATTATTTTCAAGTGGAAGAAACTTCTACTTTCTTCTTCTTCTAATTCCAGTTTCTATTTTCTCTACAACAGGTAGTAGCAATAAAGCAACTAGGCAGAAATAGCCTACAAGACAGCAAAGGGTTTCTTCATGAAATATCGAAGCTTAGTTTACTACAACATCCCAATCTTGTCAATCTTGTTGGGTACTGTGCGGATGGAGAACAGAGACTTTTGGTCTATGAGTTCATTCCCAAAGGCACCCTAGATGACCATTTGTTCGGTAAGCATTGACTTAAAGTATGTGTATCTATCAGTACATTGTGAATGTTTATTTGTGTGCATGCATACGCATGATCATAACGTACCAATACAAGCATAATTTTTTATAAATGTATTTGCAGATTTGAAACCAGATCAAATGCCACTGGATTGGTACACAAGGATGAGAATAGCATATGGAGCCGCTCAGGGTCTTGAATATCTTCATGACAAAGCAAATCCTCCTATTATCTATCGTGATTTGAAATCATCCAACTTTTTACTTGACGATGATTTAAATCCAAAACTCTCAGACTTCGGAGTAGCTAAACTAGGCCCTTCAGGGGATAAACCGATGATATCATCAAGTATTATGGGCGCATATGGATATTATGCACCTGAGTATTCCATGGGTGGGGAAGTAACTCTTAAATCTGATCTTTATAGCTTTGGAGTTGTTCTTTTGGAACTTATTACCGGAAGGAGAGCTCTCGACACTTCCATGCCTTCTAGCGAACAAAATCTTGTATCATGGGTAAGAATTCACTCCTATATCAATAATTTGGAAGAGTAGCATTTCCATATGATCCTCAAATATAGTGTGAGATAACTTTTAAAAAAAAGCTATACATATTAAAAGAGCAGCCACGTTTCCAAATTTACTCACCAGGGAATGTTTCCTCACTCCTCATGCTTAGCATTTCGTGATGTAGAAATAGGAACATGTGTTGAACAATGTTTGATGCACCATTGTTTAAATGTTTACAACTGTATGAATATGAAATAAATGATGCTTGTGATACAAGTGAAATAAATGACAGCTAAGGCTAGAGACTAGAAATCTCTCCAAACTTCTTTTTTAGCGAACTCAAAAATCAGACTTGTTGGTAAAATATTTTTCCAATAGCTTATTTGTACTTTTGAATTACTCATTTGAATTCTGTGTATATGAACATTTATCATTCTCATTTGTGCATTGTCTACTCCAACCCACTGAATTTCTCCAACCACCTGAGATTCTCTGTCATCAAATTACATGCAACTGTGTTCCTGTCTGGTATTTATTGTCCATTTCATCCATAATTCAAAATAATTAATTTTAGTTATAATAAATGAACGGTGATGTTATATATGGACATGAGGCACATGACTTTTGAGTATTGATATTCAACTCGTTTTGACATGCAAATTATTATATTTAATATGTCTCTGTTTATATGCATGATCTTTTATGTGTACCATGATATGTAGAGTAATTTTATAAGTGGTTACAAAGAGAGAGACTCAAATCATCCCTACATCGATCTTTTTATTTATAAACCAGATATGTTCTTTCCATACCTGAACAAATTTGATATTGCCATTGAACTTTTGAATAAATATAAGTTGGTTCACCACGCATACGGTAGATGATTTAAAGAGGATTATCGATGTTGTTGATGTTAATTTTTTGTGACTACCATTGTCATCTTAGTATTTTGAGCAGACATGCCATAGCAATTATTTTTCCCACTATCATCTCGGTGTTTTGATCAACAATGCATATTTCTGAATTTTTGATATACATTGACATGATAGGCGCAACCATATTTCCACGATCAGAAGAGGTACCCAGAGATGGTAGACCCAAAGCTTAAAGACAACTATCCAACGAAGGGTTTGAATCAAGCGGTTGCTATCGCTTCTATGTGCATCCAAGAAGAGCCATCCGTCCGTCCAATAGTAGCAGACGTCGTCATGACTCTAGGCTTCTTAATAGAACCCATGCCCTCTCCACAACCCAGTCCTATACCCGATCAAGCACCACAACCGAAACCTGAATCAGAAAATTCAGACTCATCATACACCGATTCAGAAGGCTCAAGTGAACACGTTGTAGAAACTCTTCAGTTGGGGAAAAGAAGGCAAGAGCCAAAACCGAGTAGCCGCTCCAACTCCAAAAGAAGCTCTAGTCGTGCAAGTGCTTCTAGCTATGACAGCGAAGCTAGTTCCTGCTCCAGTAGCAGTTCCAAAAACCACGAAGATGAAAATGGAAGCAAGAGACGCAGAAACTCCAAAAAGCACAGTAGGAAGCTTAATTCAAGCTCCAAACGCCCAATTTACGATGACTACGGAAGCAAAAAGCGTCCAAGCTCAAGAGTACATAGCAAGAAGCTAAGTTCAAGTTCGAAAAATTATGAAGATGTGTTCGAATTCGACGAAAACAAATGGAGCTCGAGCTCAGAACATCATGAAGAAGTTCAAGACCATGAAAATAAGGGTAGCCTAAGTGCAAAACATAGCAAAAAACATAGCAAGAAGATAAGGTCAAAATCAAAGGCCCATAAAGAACATAAAGATTCATCGGGAAGTGAAAGCGAGAAAAGTTTGAGCTCTGACAGTATGAAGGAATCGTCTAAAATGGAAAGTGGTAAGTTTATGAGCTTGAAGCTGTCTACAGGATCATCAAAGTATGAAAATTATAACGCAGAGGAACACGAAGGTGATGCTTCTTGTTCAGAGCATTCTGACAAAGCTGAAGAGCCCGAACACGAGTATGAATCTGATTGATACTGTGCAATGCGCCTAAATATTCAATTTTTTGTGCATACTTATAATTTATTCACACGATTGTTAATGATATGAACATTATAAGAACTGAAAATTTTATTTAGGAGTCAGCTTTCATGAAGTTACATTGGAAAGTTCGTTACAAAGGGTAGGATAATGTTAACTTAGGCAAAATAATTTGTTATACTATATAATGGTATACCGTATGAAAGCGTACTGGTATACATTCATTTACATTGTGGATGTTTTCACTTCTCAGCTTTATCACTTATCATGTGATTTGAACTAAAGAAGTGCGTTGGAAGCTTGTGTATTTCTGCCGACATGTGTTTAATTTTGTTTTTATTTCATTGTCTTGAGTTTTTTTTGGCTTTGAAGTACGTTAGTTGGCTTAAGTTTAACTTCTTGACACATAGCGTAAAGTTAAACGTTCCATGATTATGAGTACAGATTGATTGCTGTAGTTGATAATGTAGACAAATTAGTTGATAACGTAGACGACAAAGTGGTTGATAATGTAGACAAAATGACTCAGATGTTTGACAATCAGGCAACACCTTCTTGTTCTTATCCCAATATTATTTTATCCACAATTTAATTTACTTATTGCAAGCTGCCACTCGTTTGGAAGCCTATACAAATCTTAATAATTCAAAGCTAGATAGGTTTGTCATGGTGATGATCATACCGTTATCATATGTTTATACTGCCAAATTAAAATTGTTTACTATTAGTATTACTGATCGATTAATATATCGAAGAGTGATACATCGATAATCTGGTAATTGTTACATTAATAATGTTAAATTATGATTCATCTATAGAAGTCTGTACATGGATATGTTTTTTAAAACTATAATGCATTTTCATGAATACAAAATGCATTGTTACTTAACAAAAGACATAAATGGTAAAGAAAAACTATATTTGGAATTATTTCACCCGATTGTTGAACTAACTTTAACCATATATTTGGTTCAAATGCATGTAATAAAGTGTTTCAAATGTATATACGTACGTTCTGAATCGACTGATAAAATTACTTTACTGCAACCATTAAAGAAATATTACCAATAATATATCGTAAAAAATGGTAAATTTACCGTTACCATACCTATTAAACCGCATACTGATTTCAATTGAAAACAATTACCGACTATTTGATAATTGTAAATTTACCGTTATCATAACAGTATTAACTTAAATCTTAAAAGTAATTTGATTAATCAAATTTGAAATTTTTACCTTCTTTCAATTTTCGACTAAAAGATTTAATTGACAACAAATCTTATATCCGATTCTCCGTTCCCTTTGGTGTTAAACATTTTTATCCAAATTACTTATTGTCATACTTGGAGTTGGTGTTCAAATCCCTACAAATAATTTTAATATGCAACACACCCTCGTTAATAATAGCATTAAACAAATTTCTGTAAAATATTGTACCAATAAATCATTTTTTTTAATTAAAATTGACGAGGTTAAGTAAGCCCCTACCACTTTATTGATAACTGAAAGAAGATCACAAAGAAACAAAGCAAGCAAGAGGGAAAAACCAAAAGAATACAAAGGCCACAAAGATTACCAACCACACAAAGAAGACAGCAAAATAAAAACAAAAACACACCGAAATACAAGACAAGGGAACCAGAACTAAAACATGTAGCAAAAATATGCATGTTTAGACCCATATCCAGGATCAAAGGTGAAATTTAGCATTTGATTCCCTCTCCGACCTTCAAAAAAAATTCTGCTTTTTCAACTGGGCTTTAGGCAAAACACTCTCATGTCAAAATAAGTTCATTCCTGATTTTCCAAATCAAGTGGATGAATTTCTTCAAAACAAATGTGATAAGCCTAGCTTTCTTATCACACTTCATGATTTCTTCATGTAGCGTATCCCATTCCAGCAAGTTGTCCTAAGCTACATTGTTCCTTCCTGATTTCCTCATGACTTCACACCAAACTTCATTGATGACAGAGCATTCGAAGAACAGGTGAGCAACTCCTTCAGGCTCCAAACAATAGAAGTTACAATAAACTGGTATGAGTTGGCCTCTCCAGACTAGCTTGGCCTTAATGAAAATAGCGTTGTGCAAAACATTCCACAGAAAAAGATTCTCTTTTGCTTCATTTTCTCCCCTTAAAATCAATTTATGCCACCTATAACAAAGCAATTCTTTAACTCCGAGCAAACAAAAATACAATTGTTAAATTTTGAAACTCACGAGGCCTCTACCAACAAACTCTAACAGAACGAGGAAGCAGGGCAGCAATTGAACCAATCTTATTCCAAATAGCAGTGCAGCTTTGCATTGTAGTTCTGGGAAGCATCAATCTATTGTTCGAGATCAGGCTGCCAACACTGGCATGCATGTAACAACCCGCATTTTACGTATCGGAGAATCGTAAAATATTTTTGTTTAATTCCCTGAGGATTGGATCATTCTCAAATTTTAATATGTTGGTTATGTGGATGTGAGACATGCATGTCCATAATTTTTACCAATTTTAGTTATGATCATTTTGCCCCTATCAGTCTTGTACAGGGCATAACTTTTGACTAATATCGAATTAGGTGCTGAGATCGGTCTCATTGGAAAACAAACGGTGTTTCCAATTCCGTAGAGTGGTTACATTAAAGATTTGGTTTAGCGGTTTGGGAAAAACCGATGTTCTAGTGTTTCACAATTTCTGTTCAGGTTTGGCTGGTCATAATGGGATGATTTGAAGTGGCTCATTAGTGGGCTGGTGGGAGGCTATAAATAGGGGGTTAGAGGCATGTAGAATAGTTTACTTTCTTCATTCTCTCACTTGGTTGAGCTCGTGATCCTCCTTTCTCAATCAATATATTTTTCCACTATTAAAATTCTAGATCTACATAAGAGAATCGAAGATCTACATCGTTTGAACTAGATCTATGTCAAGTGAAGAGAGATCACATCAAATCAAGAGATTTGAAGCATATTCTTCGTTGTCCGGATTGAGAATTTAGCGATTTCAAGTTAATTCAAAGAGTTGGTGAGCGATAAGCATCTCTGACACGGATTCAATCAAGTATATGGATTGTTTGATCTTATGTTCGTCATTTCAAGTTGTTTTTGCATATATCTAATCGATGTAAGTATGATTTTAATTCAAATCACCAAAGGATCTAACCTAGCAACCTATAAACGGTAATTTCATATGTTAATTCTATGTTTAGATCCATTTATTGATTTGATCATTTGTTGAATCATTGTTTTAATATATTTTTATTATTGCTTGAATCAATGGTTGATTTGTTGATCGAATTTGGATCGGTGGTGTTTGAGACTGATCGATGGTGTTTGAGATTGATCGGTGGTGTTTGAGCGTGTTGTGCAAGCAAAAATCAGTGATGGACATGAAAAAATGATGGATCGAGCAAGTTTTGGTGGATCTGGCAAAATCTGAATTTTTGGGCAGTTTTCATAGCATGGATCGGGCAAAGTGCTATGGATCAAGCAAAAGCTGAATTTTCTGGGTGTTTAAGCGTGTTGCACAAGCAAAAATCAGTGATCGACATGAAAAAATGATGGATTAGGCAAGTTTTGATGGATCTAGCAAAAGCTGAATTTTCTGGGCTGTTTTCATAGCATGGATCGGGCAATTTCTATGGACCAGGCAATTTTCTTAGCATGAATCGGCCAAAATGCTATGTATCGGCAATTTTAATGGATCTGGTAGTTTTCATAGTATGGATCAGGCGAAATGCTATGGATCGGGCAATTTCCATGGATCGGGCAAAATGCTATGACATGGATTGAGCTAAATGCCAAAGTACCAAGTGCCAATGTACCAAATGCCAGAGTACCAAGTACCAGATGTGCTGAATTTGGTAAAATTAGTAATTTTCCATGGTGCGCGCTAGGGATTTACACTGTTTTCACCGTACAAAGTGCCAGAGTACCAAATGACGGTGGCAGGGAGTGCTAGAATTGAACCAGGACATATAACAACATTCCAGAAACACTGTGAAAGCCAGTTTTGATGTTTTACTTAGTTTTCACACCGGATTGATGCAGAATTGAACCAGGAGATATAGTAGCATTTCAGAAACACTGTAAAAGGCTGTATTGACATTGTGGCCAGTTTTTCATAGCCAAAAGGCTGGAAATGCTGTGAAATGCAATATCGATCAAACGAAGCTTGTTTTTGAGTCGACGATGGTTCTAGCTTCGACGCCAATTCAAGGACGAATGTCTGGAGTACCGTGACATGTTCATTGATCGTCGTAATGCAACAAATGTGGAGATAACTCAAGGGTGTTGAGTTGTAGATAATGGTTGCTCGAGAAGATTACTTGAGCTATGAATATCCGTTAGGGAGGACGACTAGAGATATTGAAGGCCGAGAGATTAACATTGTCATAGGTTCTAGTAGGCTCAAAGCAGAGGTACAATAGAGACGTCTAAAAGACCGATTGTATGGTCGAGTACCCTCGGTATCGTTGAAAGGCCAAGATACCTATCGTTGAAAGGCGTATGGAGTTTTTTTGCTAGAACCAGGGTTACCATTAGCCCTTAACGTATGGCAAGGTTGACTATCATACGATTAATGATGATTTCAAAGAAGGATAGGCAGTGATAGCTAGAATCATTGAACGTTGGTCGTTTTGCTTGTACCGTCTCACGTATATTGTCTGATGTCGAAGGTGATGTTTCTTGGGTACTTGTCTAATGTTGGTTTCGGCCTTTGGGGCTTATGCTTGAGGGATGTTGATCTCGATTAGTGTGGTTCCCGTGAGATACAACTGGTTGCTATGATTTCTATTGTCTGGTTATTTCTGATTGTCATGGATGCATCGTTGTTTTCAAGTGTTTGTTGCAAGGGCTATCACTGTCAGATGTGGGGAAGACGGGTTTGGGTTCTCCTCTGGTGTTTTAGTAGATTGGTTGGTTAATCTGCCTATTATCATATACTTTATTGGTGATGTTAGAAAGTTGTTTTATCGCTCAGTAAGTTTTTTGTCTGATTCAAGGTTTTATGTTTTCCTCTTATTACCTTGGGCTGTTCATCCGGTTTTGGATGGGTAGAATGAGTAATAGATTACAGGTAGCATAGCTTAGTGAGGCGAGGATGCTGTGTAGTGGCGAGCACAAGTTTTTAAATCTCTGATATCGGTCGCGTTTCATCTCAAGGATTTTATAGACTCGGTCTCGTATCGAGGGAGATCTCGGACGAGGCGAGTCTAACTCGGGAGTTCGTCTCGGACTTTCATCTCGGGTCTGAAAGTTCATATCGGAACAATCTCGGGGTACATGATATGTTAAAAATGATATTTTAACAAAATCATTTTTATGAATATTATCAAAAACATCGTAACTTAAATTAAAATGAAAAATAACTTTATTATTCTTTATTTTGCGGAAGATCGTTCATATTGTAAATCGTAATATGCTTAAAACAGGAATATTGTTAGACTGGAAACATTAAAAGAATCCAAAACATTAAAAAAATCAGCATAAATATACCATAAGATAATAATTTCATAAGTAACATGTATGTAA
The DNA here is from genome assembly GCA_030737875.1 of Allium sativum. Taxonomy (NCBI): domain Eukaryota; kingdom Viridiplantae; phylum Streptophyta; class Magnoliopsida; order Asparagales; family Amaryllidaceae; genus Allium; species Allium sativum. Next base: position 118,184,297 of record CM060925.1, read on the forward strand.
AAAGACGAATACGAAAATCATAAGCATTGTAAAACATATACAAACATACAATATAGTCATTTAACATGCAAAATGTTAAATAACAAAAGTTTGATATGGCTGGATTTGAGTTTTTTAATAATAGTTCTAGTTCAGGCACAAATTTTGAATTTTAACCAAAAAACTAAGATTTCGGACGGTATTCCAGTATTTCATCTTTTCGATATATCGTTCGATATTGCAATATCTTGGGCGATATATTCGAAAGGAGATTTAGAGTGATATTTGCTGTTTCGTTTCGGAAGAAGCCCAAAAGGAGATCTTGGACGAGATCTCGGGTGATATTTGAAACAGTGGGCGAGCAAGAGGCTGATGTATTACTTTTTACTACATAGTATCTGTTGTTTTCCGTTGTGTGTGATGATTGGCAATGAGTGTTATAGTAAGGCGAATTTTTACAGAACTTGTGTTGTAGTCCAAAGATGTATGGATATTCTTTCTAGTTGTTATGAAAGTTCAAGTTTCTTCTTAAATATGCTTCACTGTTATTGCCTGTTGTATATGTTCAATTATTTTTTATCCTTGCGCTGTGAGTTAACGACAGGCTCTGCGTGTGTTTCATACCTCGATGATCGTCCATAATTTCCTGAAATATCTTTCAGCGCATTACTTCCCTTGTTAAGTGCAGGAGTTACGGGTGGTCGTCACATTTGGTATTAGAGCTCTGGTTAATTGATTTTAGCCAAAGTTCAAAGACGTAATTACATATGAGCGACCTATTTGTAGATTTTAATGGATGTATACTATATAATACTATATAGTATAGTAGCATTTGAACTCCATTAGCAATTTTTCTTGTAAGTGGCTAATCATTTTATATTGCAGATTTAGAATGAGTCAACGAACTTCAAGACATACTGCTAGGGAGGAGGTTGTTCCTGGAGGGGGAAATGGCGGTACACTAGATTACCCAGACATTTTTGAAGCCATGATTGAGGTATTCATGAGTAGGGTACCCACTCTAGTGGCAACCATGGTAGATGTAGGTGTGCAGGTGCCTAGGGTTGTGGATTTTGCGAAGCTGTATAAAGAATTCACATCTCTAAGGGGAAAGGCATTCAATGGGACAGAGCCAACCGAAGAGGTTCAAAGATGGTTAAATGCTTGTGTACGTATTTTTTAAGACTTGGGTATAGATGATGCAACTAAGAGAAAGCTTGCGTCAAGGCAGCTATAGGGCATAGCCATGGAGTGGTAGAATCCTGTTACGCTTGAGACTCTGGAAGAAGGGATAACTTGGAGCAATTCCAAGTCAAATTCAAGATGAAATTTATCTCTACTGCTCAAAAGTCCTTTCTGTTCAAGAAATTTGTGGAGTTGAAACAGAATGGTATACCAGTGCTTGATCATATTTCTGACATTGAGGCATTGTCCAAATATGCTCAGTCATACATTGACTCTCCTTATAAGAAGAACGAAAAGTTTGTTATGGGTTTGGATACCTATATTAGGAGACCGTTGGTGGATCATCTTGACGATCCATATGAGAAGATAGTGGAGAAAGCTGTTAGACATGCGAGCTTATTTCCAAACGAAGCAAATGTTGTTGCTGCAACCAAGGAAGCTTTGAAACCACAACAGGGCGGTAATAACAATAAGAAGAGGAAGCAGAAAAAACAGAAAGGGAAGTATGGCAAGAAGAAATCTAAAAGTGAGGTGGTTTGCTACAATTGCCAGTAGAAGGGTCATTTCGCTAATGAATGTAATAATCCAAAAGATGAAAAGAAGTGCTTCAAGTGTGGAAAGGTTGGGCATGATAAGAAGGATTATCCAGAGCTAGCAAAGGGTAAACATGTTGTGAAGGCTTATGCTTTATAAGTTGTGTCATCTTCTTCAAGGGCCCCTACTGCAGAAGAGAAAGGGAAGGGTGTCGTCGTCCAAGGTACTCTTTCCGTTAAAGGTGTTTCAGTTTGTGTGTTGTTTGATACTCGAGCATCACATTCACTCATTTGTAATGAGCTTGTGTGCCGCTTGGGTTTAGAACCCGAGATTTATGATAGACCTTTGGTTGTGACTAATCCAGTTAGGGGCTCGTCCAGTCTTTGTATGCTTTGTCATGGTCTCGTGTTATCGAATCATTGTTGCTCTTTTGTGTGTGATTGCTTTATTTTGAACTTCGCTGGGTTTGGGATCATCTTGGGCATGTATTGAATCAAGAGGTATGCGGCAAGACTGAATTGTGAGAAGATCGATGTGAGAGTCGAGCATTAGAAGGGCGAAAGATTTTGATTCGATGTAAGCCCAAAGATGGTATCTTCATAAGCTTTTTATGTTCGCTTGTGATTCCACAGGAAGACTTGTCATCTGTGCTAATCGCTAATGAGTTTAAGGAGGTCTCTGAAGAAGTCAAAGGCTTACCGCCGCATCGTGAGATTGAGTTCAAAATCGATTTGGTTGAGGGAGCTAGACCCACCGTTATGCCTCTTATGCCGATGGAGCCTAAGGAACAACGAGGGTTAGAGGTGCAAGTTTGTGACCTTTTAGGAAAAAGATTCATTCGGAGAAGTGTATCTGAATAGGGTGCATCAGTTGTGTTTGCAACCAAGGCAGATGGCTTGTTGAGATTGTGTGTGGATTATCGTGAGCTGAACAAGGTGACCAAGAAGAACAAGTATCTTTTGCCGAGGACTGATGTAACATCTCGGACTTTTAGCGATATAATATTTAATTTATTTAATTATTTAAATAGTGATTTAGAAATTTAAATGGTCGTTCAATTAAATAATATTGAATATTTAATTAATATAAAGAATAGAATAATATATTTAAATTCCAGAATAGTCAGAAATAGTACAATTCACAATATTGTGTGAATTGAATTATTTAGAATATATAATTCAGTTTAGAGTTGAATTGTATTAACCGATATATTATATAAACGACAGTTGTAACACCCCACCTCTGCTAGGGTCACTCACAAAGGGAATGCACTAATTTTGGAGGGGTATTATCTAGTAAACAGGCATAGAGATAACACATGACAGAACATAAATTAAACAGAGTATATAAAGCAGCAGATATAAATTTAACCAAATCTCATTACGTGGAAAATAGAGTCAAAACCTCTTACATCAAAATACCAAGTCATTATTTCATTACATCAAGTTTTAAAGAAGCAAAGTACTTAAAACAACATAAGTCCAATATTATTCCCCAAAAAGAGCATGAGTGGAGCCATAGCATAGCTCAAGACCAAACCGTACATGAGCTGTCAGAAAGCAAGCAAAGTCCAAGCTAAGAGCTAGAGTTTCCTCCCTGAGAACCTGGAGGGGGGGGGGAACGAAAGAAAACGGGTCAGTCAAAAAGACTGGTAAGCCCTAGTGACTATCAGCATAAAAATTAATAAAGTTAACTGGACATGAGAAACTGAGATTAAACATAAAGATAATAACTGGACTGACATGATAATAAAAAGGTAACAAGATAAGAGTGGCATCGCATATACAAGGTTTACTGCACTAATTGTACTAGTGTCCAAATCCATGTCAAGTATAAATCCAGAAATGATCCCTAAACCCAATAACATGAAATGACCCAATACGGGGTCCAACAGTCCATCCTAATCGATCGTCTTTACTCGTCGTGTGTCGGTGTTATACGACCTAATCGCGGAATGTAGTCACATGTGCTAGGTCCACCCTAGGGTGTATCAGGTCCTAGGGTGTCAATCACTGACACAAATCAAGCACGCACAATGTAGTACTACGGGTGCCCATGCCTACTTTTTCAACTCCGGACTAAGTGCACGACCCTAATCCGCCTGAACCTACACTAGCGCACCTTACTCAGCCGTTATTCTTGGTCGCTTACAATCAGCCCAGTAATCGTTCCCCATCCTGCCTAGTTCCCAGGGTATCGTGATACTTCTAAGTGGGTTACTGCTGAAAGGGACCACGTGGCTAGGATTTCTAATGGGTTAAGTGTTGTCATTAAAAAGGTCATGACTTAACCCCTATCCAAACATGTATCAAATTGGTTAAGTGTATTCAAGTGGTCCATGACTCAACCTTACCCTGTGACATTAATTTACTTAACGCACCCCAACCTCTCACATTAGACTTGGTTATGGTTACTGGATGTGCGGGGCGGGTCCGGGCAGCTTTACACCATAACCTAGTCTAACATCGGGTTTAAAGTGCTATATGACCAACTACCCACATTGGGTCCTATTATTTGCAACTACTGGATTTGCCGGGCGGTTCCGGGCAGATTTACGTTGCAAATTCAACCTAACCTCGAGTTGGCCACTTTCAAGTTATCTAATTGTCATGTCCCAAATTCTTGTTTTCAAGCTTATTCTCATGTCAAGTTTTCATGTCATATTTTCATGTCATATCATGTCAATTCCATAGCCAATTTCAAGTTTGCCTAGTCTACCCCAAAACGTATCCCCAACGTACGTGAATTCGCATTAATACAACATGTCAAAATAGGGATATAACACAAAAAGGATAGTCATAGGATGGCAAAGGTGTTCACAAGTTAAGCATGATGATTATAACATTACAGGCATATGAAATAGGGTCTCAACATCAGCTTGGCAAAATATGGTGATAGACATGGTAAAGGATTGACATAAGATAGTAACCCCAATAATAAATTCAACATCACAGGCATGTCAAGATAAAGGTCATGGGGGTTTTAGATTAAACATGAATATGTCCAAATCAGGTTCATACTAATATTCCACAAGTCAAAATTTAAGATGAATAGATCTAGGGTGTACAAAACTAGATCCAAAATAACAGATTTAAAAGGGATAGTCATAGATCAAAGATATACCATGGTAGATCCAACCTAAATATCATGTTTAGGCATAATTTCAGTTTACATCGTGTTCATGTTAAATTTACAGTTTAGATCTAGGAGTGACAAAGGGCTTATAGATCGTGGTCTAGAGAATGAGAAAGCAAAAGAGTAGAAGAAGAATCTCTAGCAAATCCCCAAATCAACGTAGCTCTAACGAAGTCTTGAATAACCTCCTTGTTCTTTATCTTCCAGTCAGAACCTCAGCAGCATAAGGCCGGATAAGAATGTGATAGAGAGTCTAGGGTCAGGGGTTGTTTATATAGGGTTTAGGGAGCTGAACCTGGACGGGAAACAAGACCAGATACATCTGTCCCAAAAACAGGCTAGGTGACCAGGTCGACACCCAAGTCGACTGCCCAGTCGACTTAGTCTGGGGGGGGGGGGTCGACTCCCCAGTCGACCTGGTGCTGGCGGGATTTTTCCCGCCCAGTCTGTCTGGGTTTTGAAATTCGAATTTTGAACTTGAATTCGAACTGTTTTGAACTCTGGAATTTTCTGAAACTTTGGAGAGCCATATCTTGGTCATACGGACTCCGATTTCCGTAAACTCGGACTCGTTTTCCAGCAGAATTTCGAGACGAACGTACTGGCGTAACTCGTTTCCCTTGATTCTTATTTTAAAATTTAATTCTGCCTTGATTTATAGTTATAACACGTTATTAAAATACGGGTTGTTACATTCTCCCCTCCTTAAAGGATTTCGTCCCCGAAATCTCTAAGTTAGGAAGAACGCGTCCTACCATCCACATCCATCTACTCACAACATCATTCACGAGCAACCATTGTCCTTAAAAAGATTTCTAATGCTGTATGAACATATGCAGTATGTGTGTGTATATGTACTTATCTAATGCAAAAGATCAGGCGGTTACTGATTCAGTAAACCTCCTTAATGCAAGATATGTTAGTGTAATGAGTCCAACATGTATGCAAATTCCTAACATAACTTAAAATTTCTACATGAGTGCACAAACATCATCTATATGCAACATCCACGTGATAGCATAACAAGTTCATCCATGTACAAGTATAAGCACCCATGCAAATGCAACACGAAAACGTGTCTGAGCCGATCTAGTGCCTAATGTGTGTCATGCATCCACTAGAAATCACTTGCAAACACTTGCAACCATTTGTAAACATCAACCATAACATGTTCCAAATACATGTTTACATCCAAAGAGGGTTATAAGGTTCTCAAGACAAGATTACCAAAACAAACATAGGTAGCATGATACGAAAGGTTTACAAGCTCAAAGGAAAAAGAGATCAAGAAAGTACCCTAAAAAAGAAATGGGTAAAGCACGCGTATCTTCTCCTCGGTTTCCCAAGTTGCGTGTTCTTGGGCTTCACTCCACTGTACTTTGACTAGCTTGACTTCGCGATTCCTTAGCTTCTTGATCCCTGTCCTTAAGATACGAATAGGAACTCGCCTCAGCGTTGCTTCTTTCTCCACTTCTACGCCTTCGAGGATGCTTGGCTCAACCACCTCAGCTGATTCATGTAGGCACTTTCGGAGATGCGAGACGTGAAAGACATTGTGTACTTCGGCCAGCCTCTCAGGTAACTCTACCTTATAGGCCATCGCCCAATCCTCTCAGTGATAGGGAACGGTCCTACGAATGTCGGTGCCAGCTTTCCAATTGCTCCAAAACGAACCACATTGCACAAAGGAGAGACTTTTATGAAACCATATCTCCGACTTCGAACTCTAGGTCTGTCCTTCTCTTGTCCGCATAAGATTTCTGTCTATCTTGGGCCGCTTTCATTCGTCTTCGTATCAACTCCACCTTCTCAGAAGTATCTCGTATCATGTCGGGCCCAAGTATAAGTCTGTCAGTCGTCTCCCACCAACAAGTTGGTGACTTGCACGGTCTTCCACACAGAGCTTCGAACGGTGCCATCCCTATGCTAGCTTGGTAGCTATTATTATAAGCAAACTCCACGAGAGGGAGATGGTCTTCCCAAGTACCACCAAAATCAAGAATGCATAGCCTCAAAAGATCCTCTAGTACTCTATTTACCCTTTCGGTCTGTCCATCCGTCTGAGGGTGATAGGCTGTACTTAAATTAAGTTGCGTACCCATTGCTTCTTGCAGACTATTCCAAAACTGGCTAGTGAAAATTGGGTCACGGTCACTGACTATGCTAGAAGGAACCCCATGCAACCGTACTATCTCTCGAAGGTAAATAGACGCTAGCCATGATGCAGTCCTTTTGCTTTTCACCGAAATGAAGTGAGCACTCTTCGTGAGTCTATCAACAATGACCCATATGCTAGTATTCCCCTTCCTCGACCTAGGCTGTCCATCCACGAAATCCATCGAGATACTTTCCCACTTCCATTGCGGGACCTCTAAAGGATGTAATAGCCCACCGGGCTTCTTAGATTCGGCCTTGACTTGTTGGCACACCATGCACTTTGAGACGAATTCTGCCACGTCCTTTTTCATTCCGGCCCAAAAGAAAATGCGTTTCATATCTCTGTACATCTTATCCCCTCCGGGATGTATAGTCATCTTCGAGTGATGCGCCTCTTCGAGAACTTTATTTACTAAGTCTCCCACTAGTGGAACACATAGCCTTCCATCGCGCCTTAGCCATCCTTTGTCATCAATGGCATACCTACCAAGGTGACTTGACATCTCACCATTGATTAACTTGTCCATGATTTCGACTATCTGTGGGTCTTCTTTCTGCGAAGTCCCTACTTGATCTAGAAGCGTAGGTCTCAGCTCAAGAGATGCTAACGTACCAGTCAATGACTCAACATCATGCGTAAAATCAAAGGTCGCTATAAACTCTAGACTTTTTCTTTCAACAAATAAGGGGCTCAAAGTCAACCTTTTTCTACTTAGCGCATCCGCCACCACGTTACCCTTGCCAGGGGTATAAGTTATATCGAAGTCATATGAGGCCAAGAATTCCATCCACCGCTGCTGTCTCAGATTCAAATCTTTTTGCGAAAAGAGATACTTATGCGATTTGTGGTCGGTGTACAGCTCGAATCTCTCCCCTAGGAGATAATGGCGCCAAGATTTAAGTGCAAAAACAATCGCGGCTAACTCCAAGTCATGTGTGGGATAGTTCTTCTCATGAACTTTAAGTTGTCTACTCCCATAGCATATCACTCTTCCTTCTTGCATTAGGACATCGCCTAATCCCGTGCCGCACGCATCTGTGTACACCGTAAACATTTTTCCTCCATCGGGTAATGCTAAAACTGGAGCTGTGGTGAGGGCTCTCTTGAGTCTCTGGAAAGCAGTCTCACATTCTATGTCCCATGCAAACGCTAGGTTTTTTTTGTTAACTTAGTAAGAGGGGCTGAAATCTTATCGAAGTCCTTAATGAACTTCCTATAAAAGCCCGCCAAACCAAGAAAGCTTCTCACCTCTGTTGCATTCTTAGGAATTTTCCAGTCTTGCACCGCAACTACCTTTGCGGGGTCCACGGCTAAACCTTGCTTAGAAACTACGTGCCCAAGAAACCGAACTTCCTCCCTCCAAAAATGGCATTTGGAGAACTTAACCTTTAACTGGTGTGCTCTAAGCGTATCCATGACTTCCTTGAGGTGTCTAGCATGCTCTTCCTCATCCTTTGAGAAGATTAGAATATCGTCCACAAAAACCACCAAGAACTTGTTAAGGAACTCCCGAAACACCCTACTTATCAGGTCTACAAAGTACGTGGGTGCATTCGTTAACTCAAACGGCATGACGAGCCATTCGAAGAACCCATCTGGAGTCCTAAACGCAGTTTTGTCAATGCTATCCTCAGCCACTCTAAGTTGATGGAATCATTTGGCTAGATCGAGTTGAGAGAAAACAGATGCTCCCACAAGCTGGTCAAAAAGATCATCGATTCTTGGTAGTGGGTGCCTATTCTTCTTCGTCAGCTTGTTTAACTCACGATAATCTACGCACAGACGAAGCGAACCATCTGCCTTAGTAGCGAATACCACCGGAGCACCCCATTCAGAAATGCTTCGCCTTATGAAATTTTTCTCGAACAACTCCTTGACTTGTTTACTGATCTCTCTTCTTTCTTGCGGGGCCATATGCCTAACGGGCAATGAAATAGGCTTGGCATTATCAACCAGATAAATTCGGAAGTCTATCTCGCATTTAGGGGGTAACCCTTTCACCTCATCAAAGATATCTGGATATTCTCGGACTACTCTCACGGAGTGCAGATTGTCGACGGACGAGTCGAGAGATTCAAGATAACATAACATGACCGGACCCTTCGGGTTACAAAAAAGTTCAAGGGTATTACCAAGGCGTCACTACCCTTCGTTCACAATCAAGGATAGCTCCATAATTGGACAACCAATCCATGCCCAGAATTAAACCATATCCTATGAATCCGAGAACATAAGCATTACACGTGAATTCCACGCTTAAGATGGAAATCCTCAAATCAACACAAATCATAGATAAATGGGCAGAGCCCCCAATCGGATTTGAAACACTAACGGGATCATCAACTAGACTAGTACTTAAGTGCAGATTTTCAACAATATCAGAAGAGATAAAAGTATGCGATGCGCCAGAGTCAAATAAGGTTCGAACAGGAAATTCAGAAATGTAAACAAGGCTTTCTACAGAAATGTTACTACCTCGGTCAAGAGCTGGAGTGGTGTTGAGGGCCTGCAACTGCCCTCCAGAAGGTCCTGCTCGCTGTGTCTGCCCTAGCCCCTGTCCTTGCTTCTTAGGGCAATCCTTACTGATGTGTCCAGTATCCCCGCAGTGAAAGCATTCACCCAACTTTCTTTTCTTCCTCCTACAGTCTTTAGCTATATGCCCCGTGATACCACAAAAGTTGCACTTCCTCGTCTCATGTGGCTTGTTAGCATTGTTGTTGTTGCCCTTGTTATTCTTGTTGCCTCCCTTCTTGAAGTCAACCTTCTTGTTCTGAGTCTCATTAGACTTAACCTCCTTTTTGTCACCCTTGTCTTCCTCATGAAGTAGGGCCATATTCACCAAGCTTTCAAAGGTCGCCCCCATGGGCACATGAGTCATGGCCATAGTGTGGAGTGGCTCGCTCAATCCTCGAGCAAATCGTAGAGCCTTCTTCTCAGCCATGTTGACTAAGTCCAAACCAAACCGAGCAAGCTGATTAAACTTATTCACGTACTCCCTAACAGACATGTCCCCTTGCTTGAGTGCCAGGAACCTCTCCATCTGAAGGTTCGCTTCTGCTGACGATAAGAATTTAAGCCCAAACCTCTCTCTAAAGTCTGCCCAAGTCTCAATTGGTCTGGTAGCGTTGGTGACTTCCCACCAAAATGCAGCTTCCTCTTTCAACAACCATGCTGCCAACTGAACTTTCCTATGATCCTCCATATCGAAGATAACGAACAGGTCTTCAGTCTCCTTTAACCAGTTTCGTGCCTCAGCGAAGGTCTCAGTTCCAAGGAAGCTCTTGTCGCCCATTCCTATAAAGTCTTTGCATATTTTGGCGAAGGCGGTGCCGGGAGGAGGAGGAGGAACCACGGCTACTGGAGGAGGAGGAGGGATGTCTGCCGGGCCCGCATCGTTGGCCCTAGCTTCCAAGTACCTTCGGAACCATCCGGGTATGGGTACTCCCTCGGGAAGGTTAAGATCGGCCATGCGGAAAAACGAAAAGAAAAAGATTCAAACGAGGAAACAAGGAAAGTGCTAATGGCTTTTGGGGAATAGCCTTTTCTTAAAAATAGAACTTTTCTTGAAAATGCTTCTTTATAAATGGTTTTGAAAATAATTTTCAGAAAGTTTTTAAAACTTTTGCCCAGTCTGGTAACCTTCTGCTCCGATACCAAATGTAACACCCCACCTCTGCTAGGGTCACTCACAAAGTGAATGCACTAGTTTTGGAGGGGTATTATCTAGTAAACAGGCACAGAGATAACACAAGACATAACATAAATTAAACAGAGTATATAAAGCAGCGAATATAAATTTAACCAAATCTCATTACGTGGAAAATAGAGTCAAAACCTCTTACATCAAAATACCAAGTCATTATTTCATTACATCAAGTTCTAAAGAAGCAAAGTACTTAAAACAACATAAGTCCAATATTATTCCCCAAAAAGAGCATGAGTGCAGCCATAGCCTAGCTCAAGACCAAACCGTACATGAGCTGTCAGAAAGCAAGCAAAGTCCAAGCTAAGAGCTAGAGTTTCCTCCATGAGAACCTGGGGGGGGGGGACGAAAGAAAAAGAGGTGGAAGAAAACGGGTCAGTCAAAAAGACTGGTAAGCCCTAGTGACTATCAGCATAAAAACTAATAAAGTTAACTGGACATGAGAAACTGAGATTAAACATAAAGATAATAACTGGACTGGCATGATAATAAAAAGGTAACAAGATAAGAGTGGCATCGCATATACAAGGTTTACTGCACTAACTGTACTAGTGTCCAAACCCATGCCAAGTATAAATCCAGAAATGATCCCTAAACCCAATAACGTGAAATGACCCAATACGGGGTCCAACAGTCCATCCTAATCGATCGGCTTTACTCGTCGTGTGTCGGTGTTATACGGCCCAATCGCGGAATGTAGTCACATGTGCTAGGTCCACCCTAGGGTGTATCAGGTCCTAGGGTGTCAACCACTGACACAAATCAAGCACGCACAATGTAGTACTACGGGTGCCCATGCCTACTTTTTCAACTCCGGACTAAGTGCACAATCCTAGTCCGCCTGAACCTACACTGGCGCACCTTACTCAGCCGTTATTCTTGGTCGCTTACAATCAGCCCAGTAATCGTGCCCCACCCTGCCTAGTCCCCAGGGTATCGTGATACTTCTAAGTGGGTTACTGCTGAAAGGGACCACGTGGCTAGGATTTCTAATGGGTTAAGTGTTTTCATTAAAAAGGTCATGACTTAATCCCTATCCAAACATGTATCAAATTGGTTAAGTGTATTCAAGTGGTCCATGAATTAACCTTACCCTGTGGCATTAATTTACATAACGCACCCCAACCTCTCACATTAGACTTGGTTATGGTTACTGGATGTGTCGGGCAGGTCCGGACAGCTTTACACCATAACCTAGTCTAACCTCGGGTTTAAAGTGCTATATGACCAACTACCCACATTGGGTCCTATTATTTGCAACTACTGGATTTGCCGGGCGGTTCCGGGCAGATTTACGTTGCAAATTCAACCCAACCTCGAGTTGGCCACTTTCAAGTTATCTAATTGTCATGTCCCAAATTCTTGTTTTCAAGCTTATTCTCATGTCAAGTTTTCATGTCATATTTTCATGTCATATCATGTCAATTCCATAGCCAATTTCAAGTTTGCCTAGTCTACCCCAAAACGTATCCCCAACGTACGTGAATTCGCATTAATACAACATGTCAAAATAGGGATATAACACAAAAAGGATAGTCATAGGATGGCAAAGGTGTTCACAAGTTAAGCATGATGATTATAACACTACAGGCATATGAAATAGGGTCTCAACATCAGCTTGGCAAAATATGGTGATAGACATGGTAAAGGATTGACATAAGATAGTAACCCCATTAATAAATTCAATATCACAGGCATGTCAAGATAAAGGTCATGGGGGTTTTAGATTAAACATTAATATGTCCAAATCAAGTTCATACTAATATTCCACAAGTCAAAATTTAAGATGAATAGATCTAGGGTGTGCAAAACTAGATCCAAAATAACAGATTTAAAAGGGATAGTCATAGATCAAAGATATACCATGGTAGATCCAACCTAGTTATCATGTTTAGGCATAATTTCAGTTTACATCGTGTTCATGTTAAATTTACAGTTTAGATCTAGGAGTGACAAAGGGCTTACAGATCGTGGTCTAGAGAATGAGAAAGCAAAAGAGTAGAAGAAGAATCTCTAGCAAATCCCCAAATCAACGTAGCTCTAACGAAGTCTTGAATAGCCTCCTTGTTCTTTATCTTCCAGTCAGAACCTCAACAGCATATGGCCGGATAAGAATGTGATAGAGAGTCTAGGGTAAGGGGCTGTTTATATAAGGTTTAGGGAGCTGAACCTGGACGGGCAACAAGACCAGATACATCTGTCCCAAAAACAGGCTAGGTGACCAGGTCGACACCTAAGTCGACTGCCCAGTCGACTTGGTCTGGTGGGGGGGGGGGGGGGTCGACTGCCCAGTCGACTCCCCAGTCGACCTGGTGCTGGCGGGATTTTTCCCGCCCAGTCTGTCTGGGTTTTGAAATTCGAATTTTTGACTTGAATTCGAACTGTTTTGAACTCTGGAATTTTCTGAAACTTTGGAGAGCCATATCTTGGTCATACGGACTCCGATTTTCGTAAACTCGGACTCGTTTTTAAGAAGAATTTCGAGACGAACGTAATGGCGTAACCCGTTTCCCTTGATTCTTATTTTAAAATTTAATTCTGCCTTGATTTATAGTTATAACACGTTATTAAAATACGGGTTGTTACAACAGTTGAACGTATAATTATATTATAATCGAGCTTGAAATGGCGCTGTAGTTCGTAATTTGGCAATTCGAACTTTAAACGAATATACATAATCCGTTTTAAATCGAGTTTCTATGAAACAAGAAACGTTCGGAGTTGGTGAAGTATATATTTCTAATGGAAGAGAAAAATCAAGATTTCGTCGTGTAGATTGTGAGTTGTGTCCAAATCAAATTTTCGAAAAGTCGCTATGGAATTCCTTTATAATTTATAACGATTTATTTATATTACAAATGGATTTTCAATATAAATGGAATACAAATTTAACACTGGATTTGAAATGTCAAGTTATAAATTCAGATAAGAATATTTTGGAGTTGTATGATATTCTACTGTGAATATATACGATAATATTAATTTATTAATAATAAATTTAATTATTTTTAAATATATTAATATTTAAATGGATTTATTTAGAGCTTTAAAAATAGCCAGCTTTGCAAATGATCTCCGTTTTTGATGAAACTAATTTTTTGGATCCGGAATATTAAATTATTGTTAGATTTCAATTTTCGCGATTTTTGGAGTCAGTATGTGGCCGTACGAGGTTTTAATGTGAAATACATTCGATAATTTGACTTTCAAAATATGTTGTGTGAGCAAACAGACTTGGAATTCGACGAAACAAGTTTCGTTGGGTCCTTAATGTCGAACTGTAGTTGCATGTCCATTTTTATCGAATTTGGATATTGTACGTGATCATAGGAATTTTTAAACAGTAATAAAAGTAACGATTCAATATAAATTAATAATTTATATAAAATTATTAAAATTTTCCTATAAATAATCTCAATCCTCCTAAACCTAAATTCACTTTATCCTTCGTCAAATATTGCGCCATCACTTGTCTGCTCTTAGCAAAACATAGATCGCTCGTTGGAAAATCAAAATAAGTTCAAATTAAATCCCATAAATCATAATGTAAGTATATTAGGAATCGCTGAGTGTTTTTCTTCAGCTTGAAATGGTTCTCGTCAAACTCGATATGGGTCTTCTTCACTGTCGTTTTACCAGCATTAGTTAGGGTTAAAACGTACAGTAAAAAGAAGCATCAGTTGAAGTTTTAAGCACTTGTTTTGGGTTTAGGGTGGAAAATAGCAAGGTTTGGCATGGGGTGCGCGATGGTTTTTGAAGTCGGAGTCTTTATTGCAGTGATGCATGAAGGATAAGAACCGCCACCAGAAAGATGAGTTCGAGCAATTCAAGTAGGAGATGACGGTGTAGAGATTTGTATGGGAAGCGCGATGGTTTTGTTTTGAAGGTGAATGGCAAAGAGGAGAGGGAGAGGGAGTGTCGTGAATAGGTGGGAATGGCTTTGCTGAATCCTTGAGCGATGATGGTTGCGGGAAGAAATGGTTAGGAAAAGCGGGCATAGGTTTGGGCAATTGGGCCGTCAAAGAAAAGGTTAAGGCCCATATTTAAATGAATATAGTTTAATTTAAATTAAATAATATAGGAAACTTGTATAAATCATAACTAGTGCATACTTTATCAAAATTTCGAACGGTCAGATCCGTTAGGATTGTATGGACCGGGGCTCCGAAATGGAACTGACTGGGAGTGAATTAGAGCTCGTTACAATTTATAGTGAAATAAATTGTCTGTGTGAATCAACTACTAGTTATCATTATTTAATGATGATCGTCCAATGTGAGCAAATCTCACTTACTCTGTACAGTTTATGTTTTATAAATATAATCTAGTATTGATAAATGGTGATTGATTCTTGTGTGTTGATTGTTTGGTAGAATTGCTGATTTATTGGTTGAAATTATAGATAACGATATATATATAAATCGTTAATCAAATATTGATTCTGTTTATCAGAGTATTTCATGTTGAAATGAAATCGATGTTGTTTGAATTGTTTAACATTTGTGGATGCAGAGAGACAGGTTGGAGGGGTCCGACTGGATTCCTCAATATTATAATAATGTTTGTTTTCATATATTGTGATATATGATGAGATATATAATCTGTGATTGATTATGATGATACTGGTCATGTTATTTGGCATTTTAAATACCATATGAAACACTTGAATGTAAAAAAGGAAATTTTCAAAATGAATATTGAAAATGAAATATATATATATATATATAAAATAAATAGGATATTATAAAAGGTAATATTTGGAAAACAAATATTGGAAAATATAATTAAGGAAATATTTGGGAAATAAATAGAATTATATAAAAGGATTTATATAAAATAAATAGAATTATATAAAAGGATTTATGTAAAATAAATAGAATTATATAAAAGGATTTATATAGAATAAATAAGAATTATATAAAGGGAATTATAAATGAGATTTAAATGTTGGAAATGAAATAAGATATGTATGAATAATTCTGCAAATAAAAATATAAATAGAATTTGGGTTTGAGATATTGTTTTTAAATACGAAATCAAACTGTTTTGATTATGTAAAGAAATATTATTCACATTCTATGTGAAAAATTAGATTAAAATAAATATTTTGCAAATAAAATATTATAAAGGAATTTGGGGTTTGAATTAGGAATTTAAATGGAATTACTAAAATTAGAAATTGACTGGAAATTAGTTGAGTTGAATGGCTTTCTGGGTATCGATCTGATGTTGGTTTCTGCCTTCGGGGTTTATGCTTGGGAATCTATTCTCTTACTAGTTTACAGTTAGAGACTGATATATGTGAGAAGATAGTGATGTGTGAATCACAAATGGAAACGTTTTCCAAAGTTAATAACGTATATTTTCTAAAATTAGAAAATAAGGGTTTGATGAATATATGGAAACGAGAAATGGGGAAATGAATAAATGTTGACTGATGATTGATCTGTAAGATTTCCATTTGGAAATACGACCGTTGTTTGTACACATGTTTTCCTTTGATTGTTAAATCACCGACTATCAAAGATTTTGACCACTTCCTTTGTCAATACGGAGAGACCGGGATCAGATATATTATCTGAAAACCACTCCGTATGGCATTAGAGTTGCGAATCAAATATGACGAAGATAATTGAAGATGGAGTTATGCAAGGGCTGTTCAGTAAATCCTAGGTAGAAATTGCCTAAGATGGATTTACATAATAGTACCTTCGGTCTATCCCGTCCCAGGACAACTTGTATGGAAGAATGTCTGACAGAGTATATTTAATAGATCACGTAAGTTGATCTCTCCAAACATATTTATGTTTGGTGGCAGAGGAATTCGTTTCTCTTAGTTGTATACCCTTGGTATTTTTGGGGAAATCAATTTGTGATTTGGTAGGTATGACGATGTGACATTCAAAATAAATAAAGGTGTGATCTATACGTTATGTCCTCTAGCCTCACAACCAGGAAATGGTATAAAATCAGGTTGGTCGCATGGCTAAGTGGTTAGCTGCCAGTTAGGGTTTATTGTCAACTGATCTAGAGAAATTCCATTTACTTCTATAATCTATTTCGATGCTGTCCCTTTCGGGAAACGGTTGCTGATCCCAACCGTTGTTGATAGTATATTTGGTACACTCAAGCGAAATGAGAGACCGATCATGTTTAGCCT
This sequence comes from Allium sativum, assembly GCA_030737875.1. Taxonomy (NCBI): domain Eukaryota; kingdom Viridiplantae; phylum Streptophyta; class Magnoliopsida; order Asparagales; family Amaryllidaceae; genus Allium; species Allium sativum. Next base: position 118,201,151 of record CM060925.1, read on the forward strand.
GGGTTACAAGATGTTCTTGTTGAACCCGATGTATTTCTTTCTAGAGATACACTATCGGAAGGTGGTCCCATACCTTGCCAGTTGGAATCCATTACCCAATAAGCGCATGTGGTTTTTGATTTGCATATTATGTATGTGGAACGTGAGATGAAAGCGTTCTGCTAAATGATTATTATATTGTGGTTGATAGACACTATTATAATATCAAAAGGATTTTGATATAAAGATTATTGTTTCTTTCAAAATGATTTTTGAATGTTGAATCAAGTGTTTTGGATTCTCATAAGGGAAAAAATCTGTTCCGTGTTATATGGCGTGGTCTTATGAGATATCGTTTATTTTCTCAAACTGTTTTAAATTATTTACTCACACCAGTCCCATGACTGACCCGGAGTTTATTTTATTTTGTTTTACCCTAAACTCTTGGATGCCCAAATTTGTACGGGAAGTCAAGTAGTCAGGTTTTACATATATACTTGGAGAGCTTGGAGCAGGAGGCATTAGGATTATATAGCTAGTGTTTATTTCCGTTGTGATGTAAGTGTTATACTCTTATAATGTTACTATGTACATATATTGATTTTATTTCAAAGTTATGTATCTATTATATATTTTTTGTTCCGCTATGAGATTCGTGTTTACTCTGATGTTGTTTGTTCTTGTTCTTCTTCTTCTTCTATTCTAATTTTCTACCATATCTATCCTCACCCTCTAACTTCTTTCATTAACTATCCGGTATTTCTGATGCTTGGATAGTCGACATTGAGTTTATGTCGATAATCAGGATCGCGAAAACACAGTGGTATCAGAGCAGAAGGTTAAGTATTTACCTTGGCTCTGTGGCATAACTCCATAGAGATGGGGTTAGTAATACCCTAGATTGAGTTGAGTGTATATATACAAGAGAACGTATTTGTAGATTTTATAAAAAATTGTTTTATATTGTGGAGAATTATCGGTTGAGTTGTTTATGAGTTCTGGTCGATCAATTTGATCCAATGTATCGGTAGGAGTTTCTAAATACTTGAATACGATGAACCGACACAATATGTTTTGAAAAGAGGGCAAACGAAATAATTTTACCCAAAGTATATTTTGATATAAAGAAAATATATATTGGAATTATTATATTTCATGCGTTGGTCATTATTATAATCGAATAGGATTATAATTGAAATGATTATAAATAACCAATCTGAATTCGTATAAGTGTAATATATGAAATTAGATGAATTAAATCTAAAATTAAAGTCAGAATTGGAATTAAAATTCCTAAAATTTGGAAAAGTGTTCGTAAATGGATTTGAGTTAAGTATATGGAAATTTTAAAATCCTGGGAGATTTTAAATTGTTTTACAAGCATTGTGAATGATATTTTGAATGTATTTCAAAATGGAAACGAAATGGTTTCAAAAGTGATATAGTATTGAACTCACTACAGTCGCTGGAAAATAGATTCCGATGATGACAGCTGCATCATCGGTGTTCATTTTCGAGTTGCTAAGTGATGGATTACTAACAAGGATTTTGTTTTTGAATTGTTTTGTGAAAAGTAAGTTGTTTTGAATCCTGAAAAGGGATATTTTTGAAAAGCCAAACTGTTTGAAATTCCTTGGGAAAGATTGTTTGAATTTAAACAAATTAAATTAGAATTTGTAAAAGCAAATAGAAATAGAAATAGAAATTGAATTGAAACCAGTTAAGTGGAAAATGAATTGAAATAGAATTATCGAATTAGATTGGATTAGAGATAATCCGAAATGGAATTGAACTAGTAAGTTAAGAGTTGAAGTTAAAAATGGAATATGAGTTAAGAACAGAAGTTGGCTTAGGTATAACTGAATGATTAGGACGACATTGGTATATGCAGAATTGGTAACACAAGGAAAAGGATATACTGATATGCCCGATAAAAAGGTACAAGTTTATATTTGGTATAAGCATGAGATTTATGAGCCTGTTTGGCAAGACGCTTGGCTGTTTGATTTTCTTTTGGGTTGGAGAAGGCCTAGAGAGGCGAGTTGTAGTTGTACCGATTGAGCCATACAAAGGAGGTGCTGGCTAAATTTTTCAAAAATTTCGGCTGTTAGGAAATTTTCAAAGTTTTTGGAAATTTTCGTTAACCAAAATGAATTAATAATTTATTGGAAATTAATTGGTTCATTTTAAATTGAAGTTAATAAATAAAAAAATAATTTTTAACCCAGTTAATAGGGTTTGTTCTCTACCTTAGCAATTTCGAGGATGAAATTATTTTAAAGGGGGAAGAATGTAACGTCCCGGATTTTTAGCGATATAATATTTTATTTATTTAATTATTTAAATAGTGATTTAGAAATTTAAATGGTCGTTTAATTAAATAATATCAAATATTTAATTAATATAAGTAATATAATAATATATTTAAATTCCAGAATAGTCGGAAATAGTAGAATTCACAATGTTGTGTGAATTGGATTATTTATAATTATTATATAAACGACAGTTGAATGTATAATTATATTATAATTATAATTGAGCTCGAAATGGCGTTGTAGTTCGTAGTTTGGCGATTCGAACTTTAAACGAATATACAGAATCCGTTTTAAATCGGATTTCTGTGAAATAAGAAAAGTTCGGAGCTGGTGAAGTATATTTTTCTAATGGAAGAGAAAAATCGAGATTTCGTCGTGTAGATTGTGAGTTGTGTCCAAATCAAATTTTCGAAAAGTCGCTATGGAATTCCTTTATAATTTATAACGATTTATTTATATTATAAATGGATTTTCAATATAAATGGAATACCTATTTAACAATGGATTTGAAATGTCGAGTTATAAATTCAGATAGGAATATTTTGGAGTTGTATGATATTCTATTGTCAATATATACGATAATATTAATTTATTAATAATATATTTAATTATTTTTAAATATATTAATATTTAAATGGATTTATTTAGAGATTTAAAAATAGCCAGTTTTGCAAACGACCTCCGTTTTTTATGAAACTAATTTTGTTGGATTCAGAATATTAAATTATTGTTAGATTTCAGTTTTCGTGATTTTTGGAGTCAGTATGTGGTCGTACTGGATTTTAATATGAAATACAGTCTATAACTTAACTTTAAAAATACGCTGTGTGAGCAAACGGGCTTGAAATTCGACGAAACAAGTTTCGTTGTGTCCGTAATGTCGAAATGTAGCTGCATGTCCATTTTTATCGAATTTGGATATTGTACGTGATCGTAGAAATTTTTAAATAGTAATAAAAGTAACGATTCAATAAAAACTAATTTAATAATCAATATAAAATTATTAAAATTTTCCGATAAATAATCTCAATCCTCCTAAACCTAAGTTCACTTTATCCTTGGTTAAATATTGCGTCGGCACTTGTTTGCTCTCAGCAAAACATAGATCGCTCATTGGAAAATCAAAAGAAATTCAAATTAAATCCTATAAATCATAATGTATGTATATTTGGAATCGATGAGTGTTTATCTTCAGCTTGATACGGTTCTCGTCGAACTCGATATGGGCCTTTTTCGCCGTCGTTTTACCAGCGTTAGCTAAGGTTAAAACGTACAGTAAAAAGAAGCATCGACTGAAGTTTTAAGCACTTGTTTTGCGATGGTTTTTGAAGTCAGAATCTTTTCTGTTGTGACGCGTGAAGGCTAAGAACCACAACCAGAAAGATGAATTCGAGCGATTCAAGTAGGAGATGACGGTGTAGAGATTTGTATGGGGAGCGCGATGGTTTTGTTTTGAAGTTGAATGGCAAAGAGGGGAGGGAGAAGGAGTGTCGTGAGTAGGTGGCAATGGCTTTGCGGAAGCCTGGAGCGATGATGGTTGCGGGAATAAATGGTAAGGAAAAGCAGGTATATGTTTGGGCAATTGGGCCGTCAAAGAAAAGTTTAAGGCCGATATTTAAATAAATATAGTTTAATTTAAATTAAATAATATAGGGAACTTGTATAAATCATAACTAGTGCAAACTTTATCAGAATTTCAAACGGTCAGATCCGTTATGATCGTATGGACCGAGGCTCCGAAATGGAACTAACTGGGAGTGAATTAGAGCTCGTTATAATTTATAGTGAAATAAATTGTTTGTTTGAATCAATCGACAGTTATCGTTATTTAATGATGATCGTCCAATGTGAATAAATCTCATTAACTCTGTACAGTTTATATTTTATAAATATAATCTGGTATTGATAAATGATGGTTGATTGTTGTGTGTTGATTATTTGGTTGAATTGTTGATTTATTGGTTGAAATTATAGATAATGATATATATATATATATATATATATATATAAATCGTTAATCAAATATTGATTCTGTTTATCAGAGTATTTCATACTGAAATAAAATCGATGTTTTTGTATTGTTTAACATTTGTTGATGTAGGGAGACAGGTTGAAGGGATCCGACTAGATTCCTCAATACTATAATACTGTTTATTTTCATATATTGTGATATATGATGTGATATGTAATCTGTGATTGATTATGATGATACTGGTCATGTTATTTGGTATTTTAAAAACCATATGAAATACTGTAATGTAAAAAAGGAAATTTTCAAGGCGAATATTGAAAATGAAATATTTATATATTGAACAAATAGGATATTATAATAGGTAATATTTGGAAAACAAATATTGGAAAATATAATTAAGGAAATATTTGGGAAATAAATAGAATTATATAAAAGGGTTTATATAAAATAAATATAATTATATAAAGGATTTATACGAAATAAATAGAATTATATAAAAGGATTTATATAGAATAAATAAGAATTATATAAAGGGAATTATAAATGAGATTTAAATGTTGGAAATGAAATAAGATTTGTATGAATAATTTTGCAAATAAAAATATAAATAGAATTTGGATTTGAGATATTGTTTGTAAATATGAAATCAAACTATTTTGATTATATAAAGAAATATTATTCACATTCTATGTGAAAATTTTGATTAAAGTAAATATTTTGCAAATAAAATATTATAAAGGAATTTGGGGTTTGAATTAGGAATTTAAATGGAGTTACTAAAATTAGAAATTGACTGGAAATTAGTTGAATTAAATGACTTTCTGGGTATCGATCTGATGTTGGTTTTGACCTTCGGGGTTTACGTTTGGGAATCTGTTCTCTTACTAGTTTACAGTTAGAGACTGATATATGTGAGAAGATAGTGATGCGTGAATCAAAGATGGAAACATTTTCCAAAGTTAATAACGTATATTTTCTAAAATTAGAAAATAAGGATTTGATGATTATATGGAAACGAGAAATGGAGAAATGAATAAATGTTGATTGGTGATTGATCGGTAAGATTTCCATTTGGAAATACGACCGTTGTTTGTACACATGTTTTCCTTTGATAGTTATATCACCGACTATCAAAGATTTTGACCATTTCCGTTGTCAATACGTAGGGACTGGGATCAGATATATTATCTGAAAACCACTCCGTATGGCACTAGCGTTGCGAATCAAATATGATGAAGATAATTGAAGACAGAGTTATGCAAGGGCTGTTCAGTAAATCCTAGATAAAAATTGCCTAAGATGGATTTACAGAATAGTACCTTCGGTCTGTCCAGTCCCAGGATGACCTATATGGAAGAATGTCTGATAGAGTATATTTAATAGATCGCGTAAGTTGATCTCTCCAAACATATTTACGTTTGGTGGCAGGGGAATTCGTTTCTCTTAGCTGTATACCCGTGGTATTTTTGGGGAAATCAATTTGTGGTTTGGCGGGTATGGCCTCTAGCCTCACAACCAGGAAATGGTATAAAATCGGGTAGGTTGCATGGCTAAGTGGTTAGCTGCCAATTAGGGTGTATTGTCACCTGATCTAGAGAAATTCCATTTACTTCTATAATCTATTTCGATGTTGTCCCTTTCGGGAAATGGTTGTTGATCCCAACCGTTGGTGATAATACATTCGGCACACTCAAGCGAAATAAGTGGTCGGTCACATTTAGCCTGGGTTACAAGATGTTCTTGTTGAACCCGGTGTATTTCTCTCTAGAGATACACTGTCGGAAGGTGGTCACATACCTTGCTAATTGGAATCCATTACCCAATAAGCGCATGTGGTTTTTGATTTGTATATTGTGTATGTGGAACGTGAGATGAAAGCGTTCTGCTAAATGATTATTATATTGTGGTTGATAAACACTATTATAATATTAAAAGGATTTTGATATAAAGATTATTATTTCTTTCAGAAGGATTTTTGAATGTTGAATCAAGTGTTTTGGATTCTCATAAGGGTAAAAACTCGTTCCGTGTTATACGACGTGGTCTTATGAGATATCGTTTATTTTATCAAACTGTTTTAAATTATTTACTCACACCAGTCCCATGACTAACCCGGAGTTTATTTTATTTTGTTTTACCCTAAACTCTTATGTAACATCCCGGGTTTTCGCGATCCTGAGTAATCGACATATAACCCAAGTCGACTATCAAGCATCAGAAATACTGGATAGTTAATAGAAGAAGTTAGAGGGTGAGAATAGATAACGTAGAAATTTAGAATAGAAGAAGAACATCATAACATCAGAATAAACACGAATCTCACAGCGGAACGAATAAATATATTTCGTAACATAACTTTGAAATAAAACAGTATCTGCATACAATACCATTATTAGAGTATAACACTTACATCACAACGGAAATAAACAATAGCTATAAAAATGCTGCTGAAGCCTCCTGCTCCAGCTCCTTCAGTGCATCTGTAAATCCCGACTACTTGATTTCCCGTTCAAAATTGGGCACTCAAGAGTTTAAGGGAAACAAAACAAAATAAACTTCGGGTCTGTCATGTGACTGGTGTGAGTAAACTCATATCATTTGTTTAACTTCTCAAAATCCCTTTGAAACAAAGGATAATCATAAGACCGATCCACACATAAACACGGATGGTTTTTACCTTATGATAACCCAAAATATTTTTCTAAAACGATACTTCTCTGATATTATAACAATGTGTAGATCAAGTAAATAGAAATCTAGCAAAACGCTTTCATCTCATGTTCTACATATATAATATACAATCAAAACCGCGGGCTCTTATTGGGTAGTGGATTTCCGACTCTGACAAGGTATGAAACCACCTTCCGATCAGTGTACTCTAGAAGCAATACATTAGAGTTCAACAAGAACATCTTGTAACTCGGCCACACATGCCAGGCCATTCATTTCGCTTGAATGTTCCGAATATATTATCACCTTTTGGTTGGTATACCAACATAACCGTTCCCGGGAGATATAGAATCGAAAGAAGTAACAAATACTCTAGATGGTGGCAATATACCCTAATTTGGTGCGGCCCACTTAGCCATGCTGCCTGCCCGATTTCTATCATTTCTCGGTTGATGAGGCTTGAGGTGATAACGTATCTTTTAACTGATCACTCCTTCATTCATTTTGAATGCCACATCGTTATACCTGTCAAATCACAAACTGATTTCCCAAAAATACCATGGGTATAAGCTAAGAGAAACGAATTCCTCCGCCACCAACGTAAATACGTTTGAAACGATCAACTTACGCGATCTGCCAGACATACTTTGTCAGATATTCGTCCATTCAAGTTGTCCTGGGACGGGACAACCTGAAGGAATTATTTTGTAAATCCATCTTAGGCAATTTCTGCCTAGGATATACTGAACAGCCCTTGCATAACTCCATCTTCAATTATCTTCATCATATTTGATTCACAACGCTAATGCCATATGGAGTGGTTTTCAGATAATATATGTGATCCCGATCTCTCCATATTGACAACAGAAATGGTCAAAAACTTTGATAGTCGATGATTTAACTATCAGAGAAAAATATGTGTGCAAACAATGTTATTATTTCCAGATGGAAATTCTATCGATCAACCGTCAATCAACATTTATTCATTTCCGCATTTCTCGTTTCCATATATTCATCAAATCCTTATTTTCTAATTTTAGAAAATATACGTTATTAACTTTGGAAAACGTTTCCATTTCTGATTCATGCACCACTATCTTTTCACATATATCTGTCTCTAACTGTAAACTAGTAAGAGAACAACCCCCTACGTATTAACCCCCAAGGCTGAAACCAACATCAGATCAACAACCAGACAGCTGTTCAACTTAACTAATCTCCAGTCAGTTTTTAATTCCTTTAACTACATTTTAAATTCCTATTTCAAACCCTATTTCCTTTATAAATATTTTATTAGCAAAATATTTGCTTAAATCCTTTATTCACATTAAATGTAAATAATATTTCTTCTTTGCAAACAAAACAGTTTGATTTCGTATTTAAAACAATATCCCAAATCTAGTTTCTATTTATACTTCTAATTATAGAATTATTTATACAAATCTTCTTTTATTCTTCTAACACTTATAATCCCATTTATAATCACCTTTATAAATGCTGCTCAAATTCCATTTAAAATATTGGTGTTAAAACCAATTCTTACTTCTCTTTATAAATCCAGTCTTATATATTCCGGTTATCAAATGATATATATTTTATTTACTATATAAAACATTATTTATAAATTAATCTTCTCAATCTATTTGTTAAAACATATTTCTATTTAATATCCACTTTAAACAATATTCTCATAATTCTTTTATATATCGTCAATTTCCTTTTATAATCGTATTTATTTTCTAAACAAATATTTATTTTATAATTTTATTTAATTTCTAAATAAATATTCCTTTTATAAATACTTTGATTTTATAAATATTCCTTTTATAAAATTCTTTGATTTTATAAATATATTATTTTCAATTTACACCTTGAAAATTCCCTTTATACATTATAGTATTTCTTATGGTATTTAAAATAACATATAACGATGATCAATATCATCCAAACACACATAATCAACAACAGATTATATATCACATCATACATCACAATATATGAAACAAAACAGTATTTTAAATATTGAGGAATCCAGTTGGATCCCTCCAACCTGTTTCCCTGCATTAACAGATGTTAAACAATATAATAACCTTGATTTCATTTCGATATGAAATATTCTGATAAACAGAATCAATATTTGATTTATGATTTATATATATATCAATCAACCAACAATTCAACAAAACGATCAACATACAGCAACCAATCATCATTTATCAGTACTAGATTATATTTATAAAATATAAACTGTACAGAGTTAGTGAGATTTACTCACATTGGCAGTTCATCGTTAAATAACGCTAAACTGTTGGTTGATTCTGACCGACAATTTATTTTGCTATAAATTGTAACGAACTCCAATTCACTCCCAGCCACTTCTATTTTGTAGCCGCCGTCCATACGATCCCAACGGATCAAACCGTTCGTGAAACTGACAACGAACGTATAAGATACAATATTTACAAGTTAATAGACTATTTTATTTTAATTTAACTTAACTAAATTAAATATGGCCTTACCATCTTCAATCGGTCTCGCTACAGTGGAGACCTTCATCATTCCCGTTCCATGTTTGGTTTAAAACAACCATCTGCTCCCATTTTGGCTGACAACATTCCTCTTCACGTTATATCCCTTTTTAATTTTCTCTTTCTTTTATGATGATGGGCTTCATTCCTTATTTCTTTCCCGGCCCAATACCCTTTTAAAACCACCATGCCCACCCGTTTATACATCCTCCAAACCAAAACCCATTGGCCTCTTCTTCCTAAATTGAACATACAGGAAAACACAAGTTTCACAAGCCATAGCCGATACTGTGTGCTCACCATTCTCCCCCATCGCTTCACGAATTCCACCATAAACCGTATCATGATCTTCTCCTTCGAAAACTGCATCCCCCATACCCTCAACTTCCAACTCGCACGCCCTTCCATGATCGCGACAACCGCCAGTTTCAGCACCCAGAAGTTTTGGTACGACATTTTCTGTTTCGACCTTCCACAAAAATTTGTGCGCGAGTGCTAAACATCATCATAAACCTGAATATGGCCTCAAAAAGCCAGATCGATGCACCAAATTTTCTATATCAGAAACCCTAAGTTCGACTGCCGAAACCCAATACCCCCAAACATGAATCGCTCCGTGTAAAAATCATACATAAATGAAGCTCCTTCCTTGTTGAATCCATCCATACATATATTATGATTTTATAGATTTTATATGATTTGTTTTCCATTTTTATAACTAATGTTTTTAACTAGAGAAAGAAAAAGAAGAAATGGCACATTCTTTCATTGACCAGAGAGTGATTTAGGGTTAGTCTAGTTAAGGATGTTATATAGGAGAATTTTAATAATTTTTTATTCGAATTTTATATTAATTTGTAAGCAACCGCTATTGTATTTATCATTTAAAAATCCTCATGATCACACACAATATCCAAAAATCATGAAAATGGGCATGCAGCTACAGTTCGACGTTACGGAACCAACAAAACTTGTTTTGTCGAATTCCGACTCCATTTGCTTACACAACGTATTTTTAAATGTCAAATTATCGACTGTTTTCACATTAAAATTCCGTACGGCCACATACTGACTCCAAAAATCATGGAAACTGAAATCTAACAATAATCTAATATTCCGGATCCAACAAAACTAGTTTCGTCGAAAATGGAGTTTGTTTGCAAAAGTGGCTATTTTTAAAGCTCTAAATAAACCAATTTAAATATAAATATGTTTAAAAATAATTAAATTAAATATTTATAAATAAATATTATCATATATTTTCACATAGAATATCACACAGCTCCAAAATATTTCTATCTGAATTTATAACTCGACATTTCAAATTCAGTTCGAATAAGTATTCAATTTATATTAAAATCCATTTATAATATAAATAAATCGTTATAAATTATAAAGGAATTCCATAACGAATATTTTAAAATTTTATTTGGACATAAATCAAAATCTACATGATGAAATCTCGATTTGTCTCCTCCATTAGAAAAATATCAATCAATAGATTCGACTGTTTCTTGTTTCACAAAAATCCGGCTTAGAACGGATTTTGTATATTCGTTCAAAGTTCGAATCGTCAAATTACGAGCTGCCGCGCCATTTCGAGCTTGATTATAATTATAATATAATCTATATGTTCTAACGTCGTTTATTAAATAGATTCGTTATTAAAAATCAAACTAAACTTACCCAAATCTCTTACACTATCCAATTCACACAATATTGTGAATTCTACTATTTCCGATTATTTTGGAAATAAATATATTATTCTAATATTTATATTAATTAAATATAAATATTATTTAATTAAACAAGCATTTATATCTCAAAATCACTATTTATATAATTAAATAAATTAATTATTATACCCTAAAATACGGGACATTACATTCTTCCCCCTTTAAAATAATTTCGTCCTCGAAATTGCTAAGGTAGAAAACAAACCTTATTAACTGAGTAAAAATTATTTGTTTACTTCTTTAATTTCAGTTTCAACTGAACCAATTTAATTTCAATTAATTATCTATTCATTTCTACTAACGAAAATTTTCAAAAATCCCGAAAATTTTCTAACACCTTAACTTTTCAAAAAATTTCGCCAGCACCTCCTTTGTACTGGTCAATCGGTACAACTACAACTCGCCTTTCTAGGCCTTCTCCAACCCAAAAGAAAATCAAATAGCCAAGCGACTATGACAAATAGGCTCATAAATCACCAAACTCATATACAAATAAACTTGTACCTTTTTGTCGGACGTATCATTATATCATTTTCATCTGCTGCCAATTCAGCAGATACCAATTTCATCACCATCGAACTCCAATCAGTTTTTATCCTCAAACCCAATCCTTCGCTTATACGAGCCAGATTCCATTTCAAACTCGAGTTTCATTCTCGATTCCAAACTCTTAACTCGATTATCAAATTACACTTCAAATTCAAATCTCACAAATCCAATTTGTCTCGATATCATTCTAATTCAATTTCAGTTACCACTTAACTGACTTTATTTTAATTCCAATTGGCTTTCCCAAATTTAATTTGGTTTTAAATCAAACAATATTTCCCTGGGAATTTTAAACCACTTAGCTTTTCAAGAACCAGATATCCCTTTTCAGAATTCAAAACAACTTGCTTTCCACAAAACAATTCAAAAACAAAATCTTTTGTAGTAATCCGTCACTTACAACTCGAAAATGAACACCGATGATGGTTGACTTCATCATCCAGATTCATTTTCCAACGATCGAAGTGAGTTCAATACTATATCACTTTCAAAGCCATTTCTAACCATTTCCATTTTGAAATACATTTCAAAATATCTACCTTAATGTTTGTAAAACAATTTAAAATTTCCCAGGATTTTTAAATTCTCATATACGTAACTTAAATCCATTTTCGAACACTTTTCCAAATTTTAGGAATTTTAATTCCAATTCTGACTTTAATTTCAGATTTAATTCATTTCGTAACACTTATACGAGTTTTGATTGGTTATTTACATAACCGTTTTCAATTATAATCTTATCTGATAATAACAACCAATTTATCCAATATATTATAATAATTCCAATATAAATCCTTTATATCAAAATATAATTTTGGTAAAATTATTTCACTTTCCCTCTTTTCAAAACATACAGTGTCGGTTCATCATATTCAAGTGTTTATAAACCCCTATTGATATAGTGGATCAAACTGATCGACCAGAAGTCATAAACAACTCAATCAATAATTCTCTACAATATAAAATCATTTTTATATCAAATAAAAAATACGCTCTCATATATATACACTCAAACTCAATCTAGGGTATTACTAACCCCATCTCTACTGAGTTGCGCCACAGAACCAAGGTAATAATTAACCTTAAGCTTTGAAACCAATTGTAATGACCCGGGTTTTCGTGATCCTGAGTAATCGACATATAACCCAATGTCGACTATCAAGCATCGGAAATACCGGATAGTTAATAGAAGAAGTTAGAGGGTGAGAATGGATAAGGTAGAAACTTAGAATAGAAGAAGAACATCACAACATCAGAGTAAACACGAATCTCACAGCGGAACGAATAAATATATTTCATAACATAACTTTGAAATAAAAGTATCTGTATACAATACCATTATTAGAGTATAACACAATATCACAACGGAAATAAACAATAGCTATAAAAACGCTGCTGAAGCCTCCTGCTCTAGCTCCTTCTAGTGCATCTGTAAATCCCGACTACTTGACTTCCCGTACAAAATTGGGCACCTAAGAGTTTAGGGAAAACAAAACAAAATAAACTTCTGGTCAGTCATATGACTGGTGTGAGTAAACTCAAATCATTTGTTTAACTTTTCAAAATCCCTTTGAAACAAAGGATAATCGTAAGACCGATCCACACATAAACATGGATGGTTTATACCTTATGATAACCCAAAATATTTTTCTAAAATGATACTTGTCTGATATTATAATAATGTGTAGATCAAGTAAATCGAAATCTAGCAAAACACTTTCATCTCACGTTCTACATATATAATATACAATCAAACCCGCGGGCTCTTATTGGGTAATGGATTTCCAACTCTGACAAGGTATGGAACCACCTTCCGATCAGTGTACTCTAGAAGCAATACACTAGAGTTCAACAAGAACATCTTGTAACTCGGCCACACATTCCAGGCCATTCATTTCGCTTGAATGTTCCGAATATATTATCACCTTTTGTTTGGTATACCAACATAACCATTCCCGGGAGATACAGAATCGAAAGAATTAACAAATATGAATTTTCTCTAGATGGTGGCAATATACCCTACTTGGGTGTGGCCCACTTATCCATGCTGCCTGCTCGATTTATGTCATTTTTCGGTTGATGAGGCTTGAGGTCATAACGTATCTTTTAACAGATCACTCCTTCATTCACTTTGATTGCCACATTGCCATACCTGTCAAATCACAAATTGATTTCCCCAAAAATACCACGGGTATATTCTAAGAGAAACGAATTCCTCTGCCACCAACGTAAATACGTTTGAAACGATCAACTTACGCGATTTTCCAGACATACTTTGTCAGACATTCGTCCATTCAAGTTGTCCTGGGACTGGACAACCCGAAGGAATTATTCTGTAAATCCGTCTTAGGCAATTTCTACTTTGGATTTACTGAACAGCCCTTGCATAGCTCCGTCTTCAACTATCTTCATCATATTTGATTCACAACGCTAATGGCATATGGAGTGGTTTTCAGATAATATATCTGATCCCAGTCTCTCTGTATTGACAACGGAAATGGTCAAAAACTTTGATAGTCGGTGATTTAACTATCAAAGAAAAATATGTGTGCAAACAACGATATTATTTCCAGATGGAAATTCTGTCGATCAATCATCAATCAACATTTGTTCATTTCCCCATTTCGCGTTTCCATATATTCATCAAATCCTTATTTTATAATTTTAGAAAATATACGTTATTAACTTTGGAAAACGTTTCCATTTTTGATTTACGCATCACTATCTTTTCTCGTATATTTGTCTCTAACTGTAAACTAGTAAGAGAACAACCCCCTACGTATTAACCCCGAAGGTCGAAACCAACATCAGATCAACACACAGACAACTGTTCAACTTAACTAATCTCCAGTCAATTTCTAATTCCTTTAATTCCATTTTAAATTCCTATTTCAAACCCTATTTCCTTTATAAATATTTTATTAGCAAAATATTTGCTTAAATCCTTTATTCACATTAAATGTAAATAATATTTCTTCTTTGCAAACAAAAAAATTTGATTTCGTATTTAAAACAATATCTCAAATCCAATTTCTATTTATACTTCTAATTATAGAATTCTTTATACAAATCTTCTTTTATTCTTCTAACACTTATAATCCCATTTATAATTACCTTTATGAATGCTGCACAAATTCCATTCAAAATATCGGTGTTAAAACTAATTCTTACTTCTCTATATAAATTCAGTCTTATATATTCCGGTTATCAAATGATATATATTATATTTACTTTATAAAACATTATTTATAAATTAGTCTTCTCAATCTATTTGTTAAAACAGATTTCTATTTAATATCCATTTTAAACAATCTTCTCATAATTCTTTTATATCTCGTCTATTTCCTTATATAATCATATTTATTTTCTAAACAAATATTCCTTTTATTTTTTTATTTATTTTATAAATAAATATTCCTTTTTATAAATTCTTTCATTTTACAAATATTCTTTTTATAAAATTCTTTGAGTTTAAAAATATTCCTTTTATAAAATTCTTTGATTTTATAAATATATTATTTTCAATTTACACTTTGAAAATTCCCGTTATATATTCTAGTATTTCTTATGGTTTTTAAAATATCATATAACCATGATCTATATCATCCAAACGCACATAATCAACAACAGATTATATATCACATCTTACATCACAATATATGAAACAAAACAATATTTTAAATATGGAGGAATCCAGTTGGATCCCTCCAACCTGTTTCCCTGCATTCACAGATGTTGAAAAATATAATAACATCGACTTCATTTCGATATGAAATATTCTGATAAACAGAATTAATATTTGATTTACGATTTATATATATATATCGTTATCTATTATTTCAACCAATCAATCAACAATTCAACAAAACCATCAACACACAGCAATCAATCATCATTTATCAATGCTAGATTATATTTATAAAATATAAACTGTACAGAGTTAGTGAGATTTACTCACATTGGCAGTTCATCGTTGAATAACGCTAAACTGTTGGTTGATTCAGTCCGACAATTTATTTTGCTATAAATTGTAACGAGCTCCAATTCACTCCCAGCAACTTCCATTTTGTAGTTGTCGTCCATACGATCCTAATGGATCAAAACGTTCGTGAAACTGACAACGAACTTACAGGATATAATATTTACAATTTAATAGACTATTTTATTTTAATTTAACTTAACTAAATTAAATATGGCCTAACCATCTTAAATCGGTCTCACTACAGTGAAGACCATCATCATTCCCCTTCCATGTTTGGTGTAAAACAACCATCTGCTCTTATTTTTCCTGACAACATTCCTCTTCACGTTATATCCCTTTTTATTTTTCTCTATCTTTTCTGATGATGGGCTTCATTCCTTATTTTTTTCCCGCCCCAATACCCTTTTAAAACCACCAGGCCCGCACGTTTATACATCCTCCAAACCAAAACCCATTGACCTCTTCTTCCTAAATTGAACATATAGGAAAACGCAAGTTTCATAAGCCATAGCCGATACTGTGTGCTCACCGTTCTCCCCTATCGCTTCACGAACTCCACCAAACACTACAAGAAAAACCGAGATTAGCGATAGAATTATAGCAGCGGAAAATTCCGTCGCTAAATAGCGGCGGATTTCCGTGGGCTTTGTAAGAGGAAATATTTTGGATTTTATATGTCATCTTATTATAAATTATTACCGTCGAATACTAATTCTATCGTTAAATCAATGGAAATAGCAGCTCTTTACCGTCATATAACATTTAACGCTAAATTCCGTTGCTAACAGAGTCAGATTACCGTCGACAAAATTTTGATGTTATTTTTCCAGCAGTTTTCCAAGAGATTTGAAACGAACTTTTATATTTATTATTTATAAAATGTTTTAAATTTCTGTTATTACTTTGTAATTAATTAGTAAATTTAAATTTTAAATAATTAATGTTAATAATACATTAGTAATTAATAACAAATAATAAATACTAGAAGTAAATAAAATTCAATAGTTAATGATGATTTTTTTTAAATTAATGCTGATTAATTATTAATTACTATATAATATAAATAAGAGGTAATAGCAATTAACAAAATACATTGTTTGCTCAAAAAAGAGCCGTTACGAATTGGATTTTTGATGGTAGATTGCTTTTGCTTGCTAAATTCGCTTATTTATTCCTTTCCTATTCATTGTGTCTTTACTTTATAGTATTTTTTTGTTCATTATGTCAGAGACTCTTTTTTTTTTTTGTTGAAAGCAAACAAACCATTTGTAAAAGAGTTGTACACTCCTGCAACAAATTGATTGGAGGTATCTACCTCTTCTTTGAGCAAACAACGACTGAATTGAACATGCTACTTAAATTAGTGTAGTTATAGATGCATCAATTTTTTTGTGGTTTTTAATACTTTTAAACACTGAATATGCTAAAAAAAATTGAAAAGAAAAAAATGTTGATATACATTAGTAATTAATAATAAATAATAACTATTAGAAGTAAATAAAATTCAATAGTTAATGATGATTAATTATTTTTTAAATTAATGCTGATTAATTATTAATTACTATATAATATAAATAAGAGGTACTAGTAATTAATAAAATACATTGTTTGCTCAAAGAAGAGCCGTTACGAATTGGATTTTTGATGGTAGATTGATTTTGCTTGCTAAATTCGTTTATCTATTCCTTTCCTATTCATTGTTTCTTCCCTTTACAGTATTGTTTTTTTTTTTGTTCATTATGTCAGAGACTCTCCTTTTTTTGAAAGCAAACAAACCGTATATAAAAGAGTTGTACACTCCTGCAACAAATTGATCGGAGGTATCTGCCTCTTCTTTGAGCAAACGACGAGTGAATTGAACATGCTACTTAAATTAGTGTAGTTATAGATGCATCAATTTTTTTGTAGTTTTTGATACTTTTAAAAACCGAATATGCTAAAAAAAATTTTTTTTTTTAGCATATTTTCAAATGAAGACCCATGATATATGTATATGCACTAACCGCCTATGTATATCTCAAAAATTAATAATTAACATTTAATATGATTAAAGAAATTACTATCCAGAAATAATTAATAAATATTTACTTTTAGGAAATTGATTAGTACGTATTAATTAATAAATAATTAGTAATTAAGAAAAACAAAATGCTCAAAGTTTAAAAATAAGAAGTTTAATAAATATTAAAGAACTTCGTTCTTTGTCAACAATTATGAAGTAATGTTTAATATTTAGTAATTAATTTTTAATAATTAATAATTACTAATTCTTAATATTTATTATTCAATGACTAAATAATACATAACTAATTATAATTCAATTATAATACTAAATAATAATAATTAAATAATTAACAAAAATATTATTTGTTTAAAACCATTAATATCATCTACTCTATGTATTAATGAATATTGTATGTATAAAACCATTAATATCATCAATTTTTTAATTATTTGACTATTTGTACGTGCTACAAAAATGGTTTTATAGCGATTTCAAGGCATGTCTGCATACACAAATTTTTGTTTTCCCCCGAAGCCTGCTTTCAACACAAATTTTTATAGTAAGTGTTTAATAAATATCTTTAAAAAAATTGTAAGTGTTTAATAATTAATAACTAGTAACATATACATAATAAATTTTTAATAATTAATAACTAGTAACATATACATAATGAATTTTTAATAATTAATATTCAATTATAACTAAAAAGTAATAATTAATAATAACTATTATTAATAAGTAAAATTTAATATTTTAATGAAAATTAATTCTTAAGAAATCCATAAATAGTTAAAATAAATTTTTACTGATTAGTTCTATCTTATAATGTATAATTTAATACATTTTAATGAAATATTTGTCAAAATCAACGAAAAGTTGGCTACCATGAAAAATTTAGCGCTCCAGGAATAAATTTAGGAGGGAATGCGAAATTTTGGCTCCAAAGTAAATGATGCCTTCAATTTTTTACCACACGCGGTTAACCTCTGTCCTCCTCTTCCCTACATCTGGATTGTTCCCTAATTACATTGATAGAAACTCCCTCTTCTGCCTCCAAATACAATACATCTCACTGCAATTTCTTCACTAGGGTTTATCCTTTCTTCAACGCGATTTTAGATCCAATAAATCTTACCTCAGTCTGAGACTTCCAAACAAAATCAGTAATCCAGATATGGAACCTAGATCTAATTGTTGACATTAATTTCATGACATAGGGTCGTGCAATTGTGTGATTTAGGCATGGCGAGACGACGATTGTCAGATGGCTATTATGATTGCGTAGTTGTAACTCGTGAGGAGTTGTTGCAGCCTTTAGATTTTGTTGAAGATCGACGGGGTAGTTGTGATTCGTGAGGGATTCTAAATCAGCATAAGGTCAGTATTTTAAATCACATAGTGGATGCTAATTCAATTATATTGTATAATCAATTGATGAATGTTAGTATAGTGAATTGTTTTCACATATGGTGGATGTTAAATCAGTCGATGAAGGTTAGGATGTTAAATCAGCACTCAAGATGCCAATGACGTGATGAAAATCGTACAACCGAGGCAGGAGTATTAAAAGAAGTGGCTCTGAAAGTTAAATATTAGTAGAGGCGAAAATAATTATTGTTTTAATTATCTATATTTTCGTTCATCACTTCGAATCAATAAAAAATCAATCTTATTTGGCACTTGTGACTGTATTTTTATCTCAAACAATTCTCTTCTAAATAGATAAAAATGAAAACTCTCTTTGGAACATGGGGGAAAATAACTTCAATGAAATTCTGATTCATTCATCGTTCTGTAAATATATACATCAAAGCGACTGGTTAGTGTATCTGATTTTTTTCTTTTTTCTTTTCTCTTTATCTATAGAATTAGAAGTAGAAGCAGTATTTAAGGACTGGAGTTTGAATTGGACAAAGGAAGATTTTAACAACTGTCAGTATATTTTTGTAGGAGTTCTGGAATGCAGCTTTCTAGTAAAAGGCGTGTATTGACAAAGGTAGAGGGTTATAGTTCTAGCTTTAAACTTGGAATGGAAGGAGGCCTTGTGCAATATATGATTATTACGTCTGAAATGAGTGAGATTTCTCATCAAATATCTTCTTTTAACATCACCTATTCATATAACCATTTGTAAAGTGTTCATAACCATTTTTTACTATCACCTGTTCGTATAATTACATCAGAAATGCTCTGTTACATCTAGATGGAAGGAGGACTCGTCCAATGTAAAGTGTTTATAACCATTTTTTACCATTTTTTGGGATGTACATGCATTTAAAAAAGTTTATACAAGATACTTTTTTGGGATGTCCAATGTAAAGTGTTTATACAAGTTAGCCGATCTTCCCATCTACAGAATAATGTTACCATTTTCTGCTGTAGTGTTTTTTTTCTTTTTTTTCTAGGCGTTGTTGGACTTCTTATGATGTTTGGCTTCTTGGTACTAGCTGCAAAATGAATTTTACTTGCTGTGGTTATTTTCAAGTGCGTCAATCATTAGTTTGAACTTATAACAGTAGAATTTACTTGGTACCACCTAGGATTCACTATGGAGCATGTTTCAATTTATCTAAAAATCATCAACGAAATATTCTTATTATTTTAGGTCATTACAATAGTGATGAGCATGTTATTTCAAAAGTGCAAACTGATGCATGGGGATCTAAGTGAATTCAACATTCTGTTTTGGCCTACATGCCTCCTGATCAAGTGTTAATTATGCAGGGTCACTTATACATCATCAATCTTTCAGTCATTGGATCTTGATCACCATTTGTCTTAAAGAAGATTGTCTCAACGTTTCTGTAAGATTATATTATTTTCTGGGTTATCAATGCTATTGTGCTTAGATTAAACCTAATTTGTATTTTTAATGTAACTGTAGGATCTCTTTAAAAAACACGGTGTTCCTTCCATAACTGTTAAAGAACTATTAAGTGATCGATCCATCTATTCCAGATGACGGCGTAGACGGCTATCTTGAGAAGGTACCACATGGAATTAGACGATGATTGATCTTGTGCAGTCTCATTTGTAATCTCTAAATTTATGTGTATTGTGATACAGGTTGCTGGTTTGTGAATTAGGATTGGCGATGCAGTGATAGGATGAAGGGGCTGTACTGGATTAGTTTATTTGAAATGTTAGCCCCAACTGAATAGTTTTGTTATTTATAATTCAGCTTGGTGTATGAAAGTTTGGTGTATGAATTGAGGAAGAACCGTGGACATTCTTTTTTGAATGTGAATATGGATGTTCTTTTTTAGATGTTAATGTAGATTTTCTTTTTTAAATGTGATTATAGATTTTTTTTTCTTGCAAATTTATCTTTGTTTTTTATATGTTATTTCAGTGTTCACAGTTGAATGATGTTAGTTCAATATATATATATACATATATATATATATATATATATATATATATATATATATATATTGGCAGATCAGAAGGGGAATAGCGGCGGATTACCAACAAAAAAGTGAGATTAAGTTTACTTCAATTTAATTTCCGTCGCTAATCCCTTGGCAATTAGTAAGGGTCTACCAGCGCTTTTTATAAATAATAATTTATTATAAATTAATTATCCATTGGTAAATAGTCGGTATATAAATTAAAATTAAATTAATAAATAAAATTTTAATTTTATTATATATTTAGTAAAATGACGGAAAAATGTCGCAAAACTCATGCTAAATTCCGTCGCTAAATCTGACACAAATACCGTCATGGTTTTTACTGACCAAACCATTATGTAGGAAATCCGTCGCTAAGGCCTGTTTAGCGACGGATTAGAAGCAGATTCTGCCGCTGCTATATGCTGTTTTTCTTGTAGTGAAAAACCATATCATGATCTTCTCTTTCGAAACTCAACTTCCAATTCGCATGCCCCTCTCCATGATCGCGACAACCGCCAGTTTCAACACCCAGAAATTTTGGTGCGACATTTTTTTTGTTTCGATCTTCCATAAAAATATGTGCGTGAGTGCTAAACATCATCATAAACCTGAATATGGTCTGGAAAAGCCAGATCGATGCACCAAATTTTCTATATCGGAAACCCTAATTCGACTGTCGAAACCTAGTACCCCCAAACATGAATCGCTCCATGTAAAAATCATATAGAAATGAAGCTCCTTCCTTGTTGAATCCATCCATACATACATTTTGATTTTGTATATTTTATATGAACTGTTTTCCATTTTTATAACTAACGTTTTTAACTAGAGAAATTAAAAGAAGAAGCAGCACATTCTTTCATTGACCAGAGAGTGATTTAGGGTTAGTCTGTTAAGGATGTTATATAGGAGAATTTTAATAATTTTTTATTCGAATTTTATATTGATTTTTAAGCAACCGCTATTGTATTTATCATTTAAACATCCTCATGATCACACACAATATCCAAAAATCATGAAAATGGGCATGCAGCTACAGTTTAATGTTACGGACCTAATAAAACTTGTTTTGTCGAATTCCGACTCCGTTTGCTCACACGGCATATTTTTAAAGGTCAAATTATCGACTGTTTTTCACATTAAAATTCCGTATAGCTACATACAGACTCCAAAAATCACGGAAATTGAAATCTAACAACAATCTAATATTCCGGATCCAACAAAATTAGTTTCGTCGAAAACGGAGTTTGTTTGCAAAAGTGGCTATTTTTAAAGCTATAAATAAACCAATTTAAATATAAATATATTTAAAAATAATTAAATTAAATATTTATAAATAAGTATTATCATATATATTCATATAGAATATCACACAACTCCAAAATATTCCTATTTGAATTTATAACTCGACATTTCAAATTCAGATCGAATCAGTATTCAATTTATATTAAAATCCATTTATAATATAAATAAATCGTTATAAATTATAAAGGAATTCCATAGCGACTATTTTAAAATTTGATTTGGACATAAATCAAAATCTACATGATGAAATCTCAATTTTTCTCTTCTATTAGAAAAATATCATTCAACAGATTCGAGCGTTTCTTATTTCACAGAAATCCGGCTTAAAACGGATTCTGTATATTCGTTTAAAGTCGAATCGCCAAATTACGAACTACCATGCCACTTCAAGCTCGATTATAATCTATACGTTCTACATCATTTATTAAATAGATTCGTTATTAAAAATCGAATCTAAACTTACCCAAATCTCTTACACTATCCAATTCACACAATATTGTGAATTCTACTATTTCCGACTATTTCAGAAATAAATATATTATTCTATTATTTATATTAATTAAATATAAATATTATTTAATTTAAACAACCATTTAAGTCTCTAAATCACTATTTAATAAATTAATTAATTGTTATATCGTAAAAATACGGGACATTACATCTTGGGTTCCCAAATTTGTACGGGTAGTCAAGTAGTCAGGTTTTACAGATATACTTGGAGAGCTTGGAGCAGGAGGCCTCAGGATTATATAGCTAGTGTTTATTTCCGCTATGATGTAAGTGTTATACTCTGATAATGTTACTGTATACATATACTGATTTTATTTCAAAGTTATGTATCTATTATATATTGTTCGTTCCATTGCGAGATTCGTGTTTACTCTGATATTGTATGTTCTTCTTCTTCTTCTTCTTCTTCTATTCTAATTTCTATATTATATATCCTCACCCTCAAACTTCTTTCATTAACTATCCGGTATTTCCGATGCTTGGATAGTTGACATTGAGTTTATGTCAATAACCAGGATCGCGTAAACCCGGGTCCTTACAGTGCTATCAGAGCTAAAGGTTAAGTAATTACCTTGGCTTTGTGGCGTAACTCAGTAGAGACGGGTTTTGTAATACCCTAAATTGAGTTGAGTGTATATGTTGATTTTATAAAAATTGTTATATATTGTGGAGTCTTATCGGTTGAGTTGTTTATGAGTTCTGGCCGATCTATTTGATCCACTGTATCGGTAGGAGTTTCTAATTACTTTAATACGATGAACCGACACAGTATGTTTTGAAAAGAGGGTAAACGAAATAATTTTACCCAAAGTATATTTTGATATAAAGAAAATATATATGGGAATTATTATATTTGATGTGTTGGTCATTATTATAATCGAATAGAATTATAATTGAAATGATTATAAATAATCAATCTGAATTCGTATAAGTGTAATATATGAAATTAGATGAATTAAATCTGAAATTAAAGTCAGAATTGGAATTAAAATTCCTAAAATTTGGAAAAGTGTTCGTAAATGTTTTTGAGTTAAGTATATGGAAATTTTAAAATCCCGGGAGATTTTAAATTGTTTTACAAGCATTGTGAATGATATTTTGAATGTATTTCAAAATGGAAATGGTTAGAAATGGTTTTGAAAGTGATATAGTATTGAACTCACTACGGTCGCTGGAAAATAGATTCCGATGATGATAGCTGCATCATCGATGTTCATTTTCGAGTTGCTAAGTGACAGATTACTACCAAGGATTTTGTTTTTTGAATTGTTTGTGAAAAGCAAGTTGTTTTGTATCCTGAAAAGGGATATCTGGTTTTATAAATGCTAAACTGTTTGAAATTCCCTATGAAAGATTGTTTGAATTAAAAAAAATTAAATTAGAATTTGTAAAAGCAAATAGAAATAGAAATTGAATTGAAATCAGTTAAGTGGAAAATGAATTGGAATAGAAAATATCGAATTAGATTGGATTAGAGGTAATCTGAAATGGAATTGGACTAGTAAGTTAAGAGTTGAAGTTAAGAATGGAATCTGAGTTAAGAACAGAAGTTGGCTTAGGTATAACCGAATGATTGGGATGACATTGGTATATGCAGAATTGGTAACACATGGAAAAGGATATAATGATATGCCCGACAAAAAGGTACAAGTTTATATTTGGCATAAGCATGAGATTTATGAGCCTGTTTGGCAAGCCGCTTGGCTGTTTGATTTTCTTTTGGGTTGGAGAAGGCCTAGAGAGGTGAGTTGTATTTTTACCAATTGAGCCGTACAAAGGAGGTGCTAGCAAAAAAATTCAAAAATTTAGGGTGTTAGGAAATTTTTGGAAATTTTCGTTAACTAAAATGATTTAATAATTTATTGGAAATTAACTGGTTCAGTTTAAACTGAAGTTAAGAAATAAACAAATAATTTTTAACCCAGTTATAAGGGTTTGTTCTCTACCTTAGCAATTTCGAGGACAAAATTATTTTAAGGGGAGAAGAATGTAATGTCCCGGATTTTTAGCGATATGATATTTAATTTATTTAATTATTTAAATACTGATTTAGAAATTTAAATGTTCATTTAATTAAATAATATTGAATATTTAGTTAATATAAATAATAGAATAATATATTTAAATTCCAGAATAGTCGAAAATAGTATAATTCATAATATTTTGTGAATTGGACTATTTAGAGTATATAAATCAGTTTAGATTTGAATTATATTAACGAATATATTATATAAATGACAGTTGAATGTATAATTATATTATAATTATAATCGAGCTCGAAATTGTATAGTTCGTAATTTGGCGACTCGAACTTTAAACGAATATACAAAATCCGTTTTAAATCGGATTTCTGTGACTGGTGAATTATATTTTTCTAATAGAAGAGAAAAATCGAGATTTCATCGTGTAGATTGTGAGTTGTGTCCAAATTAAATTTTCGAAAAGCCGCTATGGAATTCCGTTATAATTTATAACAATTTATTTATGTTATAAATGGATTTTCAATATAAATGGAATACCGGTTTAACACTGGATTTGAAATGTCGAGTTATAAATTCAGATAGGAATATTTTGGAGTTATATGATATTCTATTGTGAATATATACAATAACATTAATTTATTAATATTAAATTTAATTATTTTTAAATATATTAATATTTAAATGGATTTATTTTGAGCTTTAAAAATAGCCAGTTTTGCAAATGACCTCCATTTTCGACGAAACTAATTTTGTTGGATCTAGAATATTAAATTATTGTCAAATTTCAATTTTCGTGGTTTTTGGAGTTAGTATGTGGCCGTACAGGATTTTAATGTGAAATACTGTCGTTAATTTGACTTTAAAAATACGCTGTGTGAGAAAACGGACTCGGAATTCGATGAAACGAGTTTCGTTGGGTCCGTAATGTTGAACTATAGCTACACGTCCATTTTTATCGAAATTGAATATTGTATGTGATCGTAGGAATTTTTAAACAGTAGTAAAAGTAACAATTCAATATAAATTAATTTAATAATCAACATAAAATTATTAAAATTTTCCTATAAATAATCTCAATCCTCCTAAACCTAAATTCATTTTATCCTTGGTCAAATATTGGGTCGTCACTTGTTTACTCTCAGTAAAACATAGATCGCTCATTGGAAAATCAAAAGAAATTCAAATTAAATCCCATAAATCATAATTTATGTATATTTGGAATCACTGAATGTTTTTCTACAGCTTGATACGTTTCTCATCGAACTCGATATGGGTCTTCTTCGTTGTCGTTTTACCAGCGTTAGCTAGGGTTAGAATGTGCATTAAAAAGAAGTATCGATTGAAGTTTTAAGCATTTGTTTTGGGTTTAGGGTGGAAAGTGGCAAGGTTTGGCCAAGTATTGGGGTGTGCGATGGTTTTGTTTACTGCAGTGACGCGTGAAGGCTAAGAACCGCAACCAGAAAGATGAGTTCGAGCGATTTAAGTAGGAGATGAAGGTGTAGAGATTTGTATGGGGAGCGCGATGGTTTTGTTTTGAAATTGAATGGCAAAGAGGAGAGGGAGAAGGATTGTCGTGAATAGGTGGCAATGGCTTTGCTGAAGCCAGGAGCATTGATGGTTGCAGGAAGAAATGGTTAGGAAAAGCGGGTATAGGTTTGGGAAATTGAGCCGTTAAAGAAAAGGTTAAGGCCCATTTTAAATAAATATAGTTTAATTTAAATTAAATAATCTAGGAAACTTGTATAAATCATAACTAGAGCATACTTTATCAGAATTTCAAACGGTCATATCCGTTGGGATCGTATGGACTGGGGCTCCAAAATGGAATTGACTGGGAGTGAATTAGAGCTCATTACAATTTATAGTGAAATAAATTGTCTGTCTGAATCAACCGATAGTTATCGTTATTTAAAGATGATCGTCCAATGTGAGTAAATCTCACTAACTCTGTACAGTTTATGTTTTAAAAATATAATATGGTATTGATAAATGATGATTGATTGATGTGTGTTGATTGTTTGGTTGAACTGCTGATTTATTGGTTGAAATTATAGATAACGATACATATATAAATTGTTAATCAAATATTGATTCTATTTATCAGAGTATTTCATATTGAAATGAAAATGATGTTGTTTGTATTGTTTAACATCTGTGGATGCAGGGAGATAGGTTGGAGGGACCCGACTGGATTCCTTAATATTATAATACTGTTTGTTTTCATATATTGTGATGTATGATGTGATATATAATCTTTGATTGATTATGATGATACTGGTTATGTTATTTGGTATTTTAAATACAATATGAAATACTGGAATGTGAAAAGGAAATTTTCAAAGTGAATATTGAAAATGAAATATTTATATATAAAATAAATAGAATATTATAAAAGGTAATATTTGGAAAACAAATATTGGAAAATATAATTAAGGAAATATTTGGGAAATAAGTAGAATTATATAAAAGGATTTATATAAAATAATTGGAATTATATAAAAGGATTTATATAAAATAAATAGAATTATATAAAGGGAATTATAAATGAGATTTAAATGTTGGAAATGAAATAAGATTTTTATGAATAAATCTGCAAATAAAAATATAAATAGAATTTGGGTTTGAGGTATTGTTTTTAAATATGAAATCAAACTGTTTTGATTATGTAAAGAAATATTATTCACATTATATACGAAAAATTAGATTAGAGTAAATATTTTGCAAATAAAATATTATAAAGGAATTTGGGATTTGAATTAGGAATTTAAATGGAATTATTAAAATTAGAGACTGACTGAAATTAGTTGAGTTGAATGGCTTTCTGGGTATCGATCTGATGTTGGTTTCGGCCTTCTGGGTTTATTCTTGGGAATCTGTTCTCTTACTAGTTTACAGTTAGAGACTGATATATGTGAGAAGACAGTAATGCGTGAATCAGAAATGGAAACGTTTTCCAAAGTTAATAACGTATATTTTCTAAATTAGAAAATAAGGATTTGATGAATATATGGAAACGAGAAATGGGGAAATGAATAAATATTGATTGATGATTGATCGGTAAGATTTCCATTTGGAAATACGACCGTTGTTTGTACACATGTTTTACTTTGATAGTTAAATCACCGACTATCAAAGATTTTGACCATTTCCGTTGTCAATACGGAGAGACCGGGATCGATATATTACCTGAAAACCATTCCGTATAGCGTTAGCATTGCAAATAAAATATGATGAAGATAATTGAAGATGGAGTTATGCAAGGGTTGTTCAGTAAATCCTAGGTAGAAATTTCCTAAGATGGATTTACATAATAGTACCTTCGGTATGTCCAGTCCCAGGACGTCCTGTATGGAAGAATGTATGACAGAGTATATTTAATAGATCGCGTAAGTTGATCTCTCCAAACGTATTTACGTTTGGTGGCGGAGGAATTCGTTTCTCTTAGCTGTATACCCATGGTATTTTTTGGGAAATCAATTTGTGATTTGGCAGGTATGACGATGTGACATTCAAAGTAAACAAAGGTGTGATCTATACGTTATGGCGTCTAGCCTCACAACCAGGAAATGGTATAAAATCGGATAGGTCACATGGCTAAGTGGTTAGCTGCCAATTAGGGTGTAATGTCACCTTATCTAGAGAAATTCCATTTACTTGTATAATCTATTTCGATGCTGTCCCTTTCTGGAAACGGTTGCTGATCCCAACCGTTGGTTATAATACATTTGGTACACTCAAGCAAAATGAGTGACCGGTCATGTTTCGCCTGGGTTACAAGATGGTATTGTTGAACCCGGTGTATTTCTCTCTAGAGATACACTGTCAGAAGGTGGTCCCATAACTTGCTAGTTGGAATCCATTACCCAATTAGCGCCTACGGTTTTTGATTTTCGTATTATGTATGTGGTACGTGAGATGAAAGCATTCTGCTAAATGATTATTATATTTTGGTTGATAGACACTATTATAATATCAAAAGGATTTTGATATAAAGATTATTGTTTCTTTCAAAAGGATTTTTGAATGTTGAATCAAGTGTTTTAGATTCTCATAAGGGAAAAAACCTGTTCTGTGTTATACGGTGTGATCTTATGAGATATCGTTAAATTATTTTCTCACACCATTCCCATGACAGATCCGGAGTTTGTTTTGTTTTACCTTAAACTCTTAGGTGCCCAAATTTGTACGGGCAGTCAAGTAGTCGGTTTTACAGATATATACTTGGAGAGCTTGGAGCTGGAGGCTTCAGAATTATATAGATAGTGTTTATTTCCGCTATGATTAAGTGTTATACTCTGATAATGTTATTGTATTCATATACTTATTTTATTTCAAAGTTTTGTATCTATTATATATTGTTCGTTCCGCTATGAGATTCGTGTTTACTCTGATGTTGTATGTTTTTCTTCTTCTTCTATTCTAATTTTCTATCTTATCTATCCTTACCCTCTAACTTCTTTCATCAACTACCTGGTATTTCCGATGCTTGGATAGTCGACATTGAGTTTATGTCGATAACCATGATCACGAAAACCCGGGTCGTTACAATTGATGACTTGTTCGATCAAGCTTCATGAGGCCAAAGCATTTTCTCAGATGGATTTGGCAATGGGATTTCACCAGTTGAGAGTAGCGAAGGATAGTGTGTCAAAGACTGCTTTTAGGACACCATCCAGTTTCTTAGAATGGTTGGTAATGCCATTTGGGTTGACTAACGCACCAGCGTATTTCATGGATCTTATGAATAGGGTTTTCAGATATCAGTTGAACAAGTTTGTGTGCTTGTATTCGTGGATGATATTCTGTTTTACTCTTGGATTGAGGAAGAGCACATGACACACTAGCGAGTTGTGTTGGAAATCTTGCGAAAGCATCATTTGAAAGCTAAGTTTTTGTTGATGGGCCTTTTTGGACTGCCCATCAAGGCATGGTAGTGTCAAAGATTCGCCTTAGAAGCCCTTGAAGTAAATCGATTAAAGAAGCCCATCATCCAATTCCACGATTATCCATCAGAAGCGGTCCAAAAGGAGTATGAAGAGGCTCGGTCCAGTCAGTTACGAAGCGCTTGTCTAAGGGTCAGTCTAAAGAATAGTTCATCCCAGATTTTTTCCATTCAAATTTCCTACGGCAGGTGGATCAAGCATCGAATCCGCACTGTATTTTTGGAAGAAAGACCGATTCTTCAGCAGATAACGATTCATTCAGCCGCAGCTATTCTGTTGGATCTGATGACACATGTAGATAACGGCCAAGCATTGTACCATCTATAAATAACTGTGTTTCAATTCAAAAAATGGTATTGTAATCATTCTAGCAAATCAAAAAGAGAAATAATATATAAAGTGGACGTAGGCACCATCTTCGCCGAACCACTATAAAAACTCTGTGTGTGATCGTTTTCAATTTTCTATGCATTGTTTATTGTTATTAATCTTCATTTATTCTCTACAAATCTCTTTTCTTTGGGTGTTGAACCATTTTTTGGTATCAACATTTTGGTGCTTTCATTGAGAGTTGAACTCAGGTCAAATCGGATTTTCGCTCTACTTTTGGATCGCCAAGTCCAAGACGAAAATCTCATTTTTAGTTATTTTAGCGATGGCTGGAAAAGCAGTTCGCAATACAGGGATTTAGCTCACATTACCCCTGGAAGGGATTTAGCTCTATGCTCTGCCTTTGCAACTCAATACAAATTCATGGCTATAGTAGATCGACTTAGGGAAACTATTGATGCCCTAAGGGTCCACTCTCAGGAGAATGTCGCTATGCTTGAAGACATGACTCGCATGGCAAGGCAATGGGAAGAATTCATAAATCAAGCTCAGGAGCTCCGGGGCTATCGACTCCCTTCTCCGCCGTTGGATCGAGTATCAGGAAGCTCGTCTTCATTGGAAGAAGACAGGGATCCACGCTGACCCCGACGTCTATTAGAGAGAATTGAAATTGCCCGACTACCGCAGATGGAAGAACATCAGAATCCACCCGATGAACGTGCTCAAGAGCGTGCTGAACAGGTCGAGTTAGAAGTAGTCGACCCTGTAGCCCCACACAACTGGGAGCCTTCCCCTTCAGTAAACCGAAACACTGTTCGAAGAAATCGGTCTCATATACGCCCTCCGCGGAATCTTGTGAGGGACCAAGAAAACCAAAGGAGAAGAAATGCCCGGACGGTATTCCTGATAGAAGGGCAGAAGAAGTCCGTCGGTGGAAGAAGTCGACCCAGATACAGTGGTTCCACCAAACCTAGCCGCAATGGTACGACAAATTATGAACGATAGTCGCAGGCATAGAAATAAGGATTGGGGAATCGACCGAAGCCATACACTGTTCACTGACGACATTAAGCAAGCGGAATTTCCCAGGAGATTCAATATGCCCCAGATGGACCAGTATGATGGGACTTCAGACCCGTAGCAGCATCTAATGAGATATTCTTGGCACATGGAAGTAGCGGTTGCACCTGACACAATCAAATGCAAGGCTTTTCCAATCTTTTTAAGTAGTATAGCTCTTATGTGGTTTTTCCGTTTACCCACGAAATCTGTATCTAGCTTTGAAGACCTGAGTGAAAAGTTCCTAACTCAGTTCCTTCTTCACGCCACCAAATCAAAACATGTCATGGCCCTATCAGCAGTTAAGCAGGGGAGAGGCGAATCCCTAAGAAATTATCTCAATCGGTTTAGTCGGGCGGCAACCGAAGTTAGAAACCCCAACCATCGTTTTAATGGCCATGGTCGATGACATCGACAAACGAACCGAGTTCGGGAAATATTTGATTGGAAAACCGCCGACCACGATTGAAGCTTTCTATGAAAAAGCCAACGTCCGATTAAGGCAAGAAGATGCACAGCTGGAAGAAGACGGTCAGAGGGATGCCTTCAATTCGTCAACTCGAAACAACGTCGCGGTTAAATAATCCGGGGATAACTCGGGGAAAATCGAAGTGAATGTGAAAAATCATGGCAAGCAAAATGGCGAAGGCTCGAACGGTGGAAGTTCGAAGTAAGGGAATTCCCGGTAGCGCGCCCATTTCCAGGTGTTTGAAACATATACAGCGTTAAACGACACATTAGAGAACATATACCTCGATACCTGTAATACGATGCAATATAAGAAGCCGCCCCCACGGGAGCCTACAGAGAAGGAGTGTGCAACCGGGAAGTACTGTTTATTCCATGACATTTATGGGCATACAACTAATGAGTGTCGACATCTTAGGGACATCGTGGAAAAACTTATTCGAGAAGGAAAACTCGACAAATATAAAACAGCTCCAAGGAACAGGGGGCAAGGAACTTCGATGCCTAAGCAAAACCAAGCCATGGCTCATGCTACCCCCTCAAGAAAAAGAAAAGGGGATTGTTATTAATACCATCGTGGGGGGACCGCATCCCGCAGGTCATAACATCAGATCCATGGAACGATACGTCAACGCCGCAAAACATCTTGATGTTGCAGAAGTAGATCCCCGTGAAGCCGCGAGTCCTATCGAACAAAGAAGAACGATGGGCGAGGATATCATCTTCTGCGAGTGAGAATCATCTGGTATAGAAATTCCTACGGTCGATCCATTGGTAATAACAGCTATTATTGGCCCAGCTACCATCCGAAAGGTTTTGATTGACAACGGGAGTTCAGTAAACATCCTATTTAAGAAGACCTACGACCAAATGAAATTAGATGCAAAGGACTTGGAGCTGTATGAAGGTCAGATACGTGGTTTCAATGGGTCGACCACTGAACCCATCGGCCAGGTCAAGCTATCAGTGGAATTAGGAGATTGGGATCGACGAACAGTCAGGATTCTGCCGTTTGTTGTAATGAATATCAACTCGCATTATAACGCTTCCCTGGGGCGGCCTGCCCTGGCTGTGTTTCGAGCATGTATCACCCCTTGGTGTTTACTTTTGAAGTTCCCGACGGATAGCGGAATCGGAACTATGCGAGGAGACCAGGTAACAGGTCGAGCGTGCTATATGGAAGAATGGAAGGAGCTACGGAACGGCGGTAACAAGGAGTCTGAGAAATCTTCCCCCTCGGGGGAAAGTAAGGAAGCATAGCAATTATAGAAAACACCCCGACCAGGACCGTCAGCCTGTGAGGTCGAAGACATCGACCCACGAGATGACGATGAGTCGAGGTGCAGAAAGGCGGCCCCAAATGAGGCCACCATAGAAGTGCCCATCAATGATAATGATCCCACCAAGGTCCTAAAGATTGGATCTCGCCTTGATCCCCTCCAGACGAGGAAGTTAAGTGAATTCCTTCGGGAAAATTTGGACGTGTTCGCCTGGACCCATGCTGACATGTGTGGGATATCTCCATCTATTATAACCCACTCCCTTAGCATCGACCCAAAATATACTCCAGTAAAGCAAAAAAGGCGAATGTTAGGCCCCGAAAGGTCGAGAGCTTTGAAGGAGGAAATCGGGAAGTTACAGGCCAATGGGTTCATCTGGGATTCAACCTATCCCGACTGGATAGCTAACCCGGTACTTGTGAAGAAGGCTAATGGGAAATGGAGAACTTGTATCGATTTCTCTGACCTAAACAAAGCGTGCCCCAAAGACAGCTTCCCATTACCAAGGATCGATCAGCTAGTCGACTCGACCGCCGGGCATGATCTACTCTCATTCATGGATGCATATTCCGGATATAATCAAATTGCCATGCATGTCCCTAACCAAGAACACACCAGCTTCATTACCGATCTCGGACTATGCTGTTATGTGGTGATGCCTTTTGTCTTAAAGAACGCAGGAGCTACCTATCAAAGGTTAGTCAATCGAATGTTTCATGATCAAATTGGGAAAACAATGGAAGTATCTGTAGATGACATGTTGGTAAAATCAAAAAAATCATCCGAGCATGTGGATGACCTGTCGAGGATTTTAACATCCTCCGAAAATATGGAATGAAGCTAAATCCGCTTAAGTGTTCTTTTGGAGTAGCATCGGGAAAATTCCTCGGTTTCATTGTGAGTTACCGTGGAATCGAGATCAATCCCGATCAGATTGCAGCCCTTAAAGGGATCTAGGAACCTCGCCGGATAAAGGATGTTCAGAGTTTAGCGGGAAAGGTAGCAGCTATGGGACGGTTCATCTCGAAAGCCACTGATAAATGCCTGCCGTTCTTTGAATTGATAAAAAGAGGAAAGCGAAACTTTGTTTGAACACCTGACTGTGTCGAAGCTTTTCGCAATCTACTCGACCATCTTGAAAAGCCTCTTATTCTCTCCAAACCTGTCGATCATGAGGACTTGTTCATTTACTTAGCGGTATTAGCACATGCACTCAGCTCAGTTCTTGTCCGAGAAGAAGATCGAGTACAACGACCAGTCTACTATGTGAGTAAGAAGTTAACCGGGGCCGAACGCAATTATCGTAAAATTGAAAAATTGGCCTATAGTTTGTTAATCACGTCGAGGAAGCTTCGACACTACTTCCAGGCCCATCCAATTAAGATATTCACTGATTAGCCTCTTCGACAAATCTTACAAAGGCCAGAAGCAAGTGGGAGACTGCTAAAATGGAATATTGAATTAAGCCAGTTCGACCTAACATTTATTCCTTGGAAATCGATCCGAGGACAAGCTTTGGTTGATTTCATAGCAGAGTTCACGACCTCGGAGGAAGAATGTCAAGACGAGGACCCTAAGGCCATGAAGATCGACCAGGAGCTAGTCAATTGGAAGCTCTACACGGATGGGGCCCGAAATAGACAACGTTCAGGAGCCGGCATTGTACTTTTGTCCCCTGAGGGGCGCTCGATCTATTATGCTCTGAGATTAGAATTTTTAGCAACCAATAACGACTCTGAATAAGAAGCCCTGATTGCTGGACTCAAACCGGCGAAAGACCTGAAGATAACATCGCTCGACATCTACTGTGACTCACAGCTTGTAGTCTGCCAAGTCAGAAAAGAATCCGTAACCCGAGGAGAGCGACTGACCTCTTACCTCAAAGAAGTCGAGAAGCTGCTACGGAGCTTCGACTGATACAGCATCTCCCATGTCCCTCGGATAGAAAACCAGAAAGTGGATAGGCTAGCTAAAATGGCTAGTACGGACTATCCGAGCGAGACAGAGTTAGTTCCCGTAGAAATCTTAAGGATACCAAGCATCGACCAAATGGATGCCGATCAGACAGACGTCGAACCCGAAGAAGAATCATGGATGACTCCCATTAAAAATTTCCTTCTCCATGGGCAATTACCCGAAAAGAAAAACGAAAAGCGAGCCTTGGTACGACGAGCCTCTAGGTACCTTATTCAGCAAGGCCAACTCTATAGAAGAGGATTTTCTATTCCTATGTTCCGGTGTATAGCCAACAGCGACATTAAAAGGATACTGCAGGAAGTACATGAGGGGGATTGGGGAGAACATACCGAGGGGCAAGCCCTTACCCAAAAAATACTGCGCTATGGGTATTTCTGGCCGACCATCAATAGGGATGCTTCCAACCATGCCAAAAAATGTAATAAGTGCCAGAGATTCACGCAAATCCCATGGGCACCCCCGACGAATATAACCCCGATGACTAGTCCTTGGCCGTTTGCTGTGTGGGGAATTGACATCATAGGAACATTGCCTATTTCGAAAGGGGGTGCAAGGTATGCAATTGTGGCGGTAGACTACTTCACAAAATGGGCAGAAGCTGAGCAGATGACTACAATCACAACGAAAAAAGTTATCAACTTCATCGTCAGGAATATCATATGCCGATACGGAGTGCCTCGAACTATTGTCACAGATAACGGAACTCAGTTCGACAGTTTAGAATTTCGAGATTTTTGTGAGAAATATCATATCGAAAAGAAATACACTGCAGTCGCACACCCCCAATCCAATGGTCAAGTCGAAGCGGTCAATAAGACCATTAAGACCATTTTGAAGAAACGACTGGAACGCGCTAAAGGAAAATGGGTCAACGAATTACCCTGGGCACTATGGGCATATCGTACTACCCATAATACCGCTACGGGCCATACCCCCTTTGCTTTGTCATACGGATCCGAAGCAGTCCTTCCGATCGAGCTTGAAGTCCCGACTCACCGGACAACATACTATGATCCCCTGACTAACAAGACACTTCTCTTGACGTCTTTGGACATGATCGACGAAAAAAGAGAAGAAGCAAATCTTCGTGCTCAGGCTCACAGGCAAAGGGTCGCCCGATATTATAACAAGAAGGTCCGACCAAAAACCTTCGAAGTAGGCGATCTGGTCTTGAAACGAATCTTTCCAGTTCCTGTGCTTATGGGCCCGAAATGGGAAGGACCTTACGTCATTTAGAGAAAGCTCGATAATGGAAGTTTCAGATTAGTGACTATGGATGGTGAGCTGTTTCAAAGAGCATGGAACGCGGAGCATTTACGGCATTATCTTTCTTAGAATTTGTATTTCGATGTTTTTACCTTCTTTCTGCATTTAGATTATTGAATTATTTGATTTTGGCGTTGTAGTAAGCAACCATCATCGGTCGCATTAGCGTATTAATAAACTTTTATAGTAATGGCTGGATCTACTACTACCTCGTCCATTGAGTATAACAGAGCAAACGATGGTATAGCAATGAACATCAGGATGATACTTGGAAAGCGTCTCCGTTCCTACTCTAATTTGTTGTAATTATAGAAGAGCCAGTGATTGTGATTGAATGACTAACCTTACAACCTTTACCTGTGATGAATCAAGGATAAGACTGACGCCTATCCAGGCATACTGATCGACCATCAGACCTCGACTCTCGACCTCATTGACTTGAGGAAGAGCATAAACGACACCCGAGCTTGAATGGTGCACCTTGACAAAAGACCGCTCAAACAATAGAACTTTACCCTTTACTGACCAAAGGATAAGTATAAAAGCCTCAAGGTGCCCCTGTTTAGTTACATCCAGGTTTTGATTAAGGATGAGACAACTTAAACTCGATGGGCGAGTTCGCCACTCAAAGGTCTACCCGACACTGGGGGCAAAAGATGTAGCCATCGCCCCCGATTAGGATGAAGGGCGACTTACCCGTAATGTTTTGAAAAAAAACATAGCCATGAAATTCATACGACATTTATATACACGTTATCATCATTCACAAGATAAGTTGATTTTCATTTAAAGAACCCTGACATCATTACAAAATATTACTACCTGACAGGTGCTATCCGGATAGCGCTACATCATCAAAAAATTACACAGAAATGGAAAGTTTAAAAGGGAGGCGGCATCAATCCTTGTTCCACCATCTCAGCCAACTCCTTCTGTCTGATCATCTCTAGCATCTCCTCAGTGTTCATCACGCGTCTTGACCCTCCAAGCGTGCTGCCAAAGGAGCGAGGAGTCAGGGTAGAAACCTGTGGATTCGCCAAAATAGCAGGGAATGGAGCTGCAGATATAATGGTTGCGAGATTGAATTGAGGAAGTCCAGTGTTTGTAGGATCTTCAATAGGCTCGGGCTTCAAAGCGGAAATTTCCTTGCCTTCCTGA
Source organism: Allium sativum (assembly GCA_030737875.1). Classification (NCBI taxonomy): domain Eukaryota; kingdom Viridiplantae; phylum Streptophyta; class Magnoliopsida; order Asparagales; family Amaryllidaceae; genus Allium; species Allium sativum. Next base: position 118,238,560 of record CM060925.1, read on the forward strand.
TCCTTGGTCTCGGCCATAGATGGGCGACCCTCTTTTTTGGATTCCTCAATAATCTCGACATCAGGAGATACTAAGTCGACCGTTTCTACTTCTGCAGCCTTGATCACCTCTTCAGTAATGCCCTTTTTCTCGGCGAAAGGTCCTTCGTTCGCCGTTTCAGAAGCAACGGAAATCCCTGAAAAAGAGAAAAGATACATGTAAGCTGGAGGAGGATAAGGGTTTGAAAAAGAAAAAGGAGAGAAGAGAATCTCACCTTCCATATTCGAACCAGCCACCTGTCCTTCCGTGGCCTTGACTTTGTCGGATGGAAAGGTAGAAGGCAAACCCCTCTCTGTAACCATGTGCGCAGAAGGCGCAGGAGCATAAGGATGACTATCACTAGCTTCATTCTAAAGGATCGATTTTCCTTTCACCTTACGACGCTCCGCCTCTGCCATTTTCTTTTCTTGTTTTCGTGCCTCCACCACAATGGCACGCTCTCTGTCATTCAAGATATGGGTCATCAGTGACATCTCATTCACTGGACAACCCTGTGTTGCCTTCTTCTCTTGCTCCCATAAGAGTACCTTCCAAACGTCAACTAACGACTTGGGATATCCAGGCATCCAGGACAAATCCCTGCGGCGAAGAACATCCGCGCAAAATAGAAGAACCTGGCGAGCATGCCCCTTCTTCATCTCAACCTTCTCCCGGGCATGCTCGGCCTTAAGAGTCTCGACTTCAATATCATGCTGTAGCTTCAGATTACCAGCGGACTCGACCGCTACAGCAGTGTTCTTTTCAGCCTGATCCTCAGCTAGCTCTGTTGAATGAAGGGCACCCTTTAATTCTGAATTTCGAGGTCAAGCTGAGCTCTATCCCTCTTCAAACCTACAATTTCCTCCCTCATGGAGGAGCATTCCTGGCCTTTCTGTTGGGCTTGAATCTTCAACTCCTCGATCTCTTTCCAATGCTTTTCTCTGTCCGCCGCTGCTTGTAACTCTTGGTCTTTAATTCTCTTTTCAAGGAACCCGAAGGTCCTCTTACCACTGTCGACATCCCTTTTTAAACTAGCGAGCTCGACTAGTTTCCCTTTAATGCCCCACTCACCTGCTCGGCATATTCCAGCATAACGTCATATTGAGATAAGGCATATTCAAAATTATTGCGCATACGGTGACAAAAGCTGTGGGATAATGGTTGTATTTCGGGAAGTGCTCCGATCTCAGAGAAAACAAGACTAGGGAAATTACGTTCCAATTCTTGGAATCGGTCGATGGAAGAAGTGCCAGCCATAGGACTGGAGCGATGGGTCACTACCCGAGAAGACTCGGCTTCCTTTTTCTCCCTAGACTTGGGAAATTTATCCACTTTCATCTTCTTGGGCGTGTTACTCAACTCGTCCATATCTTTCGGCGATCAGTCATGTCTTTTCAAGCATCTCTTTTTCTGCCCATCCTGGTCCTTGGGCAGTTGATCTCCTCTTTCTTCTCTTGGTTCTTCTCTTTCTTCTTCCTTCCTGTCTCTCTTCACGACTTCTGCTTCCCTCCTCCTGTTATCATTGTCTTTTTCGCTGACATCTTTTTCAGTATGGGGCAAAGTAGCTTCCCTTGGCCTGACGTCCCTTGATAAGGAAGCGAACAAATTTCCATAAAACTCTTCATCAACACCTGTAGGGGAAGCAAAATGAAGTGAGCAATCTTCGATTTGCATATAAGCATTTGGTGTTTTAACGTGCAATAAAACCTTATAGCTATGACAAAATTATACCTCCAATGCCGCTCTGTTTGTCTGGAAAGGACATTCCCTCAGATTGGCGAGAAAAGAATCAATCTGGATTTAAGCTTTGAGGTGAGAGAATAACATCGGGCATTTGGAGATTTTCCAACCCTGGAAGAGGGGCTGCGTCGAGCTCCGCCTGCAAGTCATGAGTCGAGGGAAAATCATCTTCAACTCCCAAATTTTTCGGATGGATCTCAATGGATTCTTCTTTGTTTATATTCCTTGGTGCCACTTTGGGAGACCTCTTAGCAGAAACCTTCTTTTTTCATCGATGTCCGACCCCATCGCGAGCAACTTCCTGAAACTTGACCTTCTGAACCTACCTTTTGAAAATAGGCTTCTTTGAACCGGATTTCCTTTCTTTCTCAGGCAAAGGACGAACAGAGGACCCTCCGAACTGTGGAATCGCCTGTTTACCACCCAACTTTTTTGTAACTAGGGGCATGTCATCTCGAGCCGGCACTGCAGGGTCAGCCCCTTCTTTCATTGAGCCCCTCGACCTATGTTGGTCGAGGAGGGCATATCGGTGCAAGTTTTCATCAGTTAGGCAGTCCCCGAACTCCCGCTGCTTCTTTTCTATCTCGATCAGCCGTCTGTGGCATTCTTTAAAGACCTCCCCATCAGGTCTTGCTAGCTCGCCTCTATATATTGAAAGAGAGATCAGTTGGGGAGAGAGACTCCAATAATAAAGGAGAACTTACCACATTTTAACCAGTATCGAGCGCACCCTGGCTGTTGTTTAATCCAAAACCAGTCTCTCTTGGGATCCCCTGCCTTGCTTGGAACCTCCTCAATAATCTTCCAACCGCGAACAGCTTCAAAGAAAAATAAAGAAGGAGACTTATCATTGTGTCTAAGGTTGAAAAGGAAGGCTATGTCATCAAAGGATGGAAGATGTCCCAGAAATTTCAGAAATAGGTAACAGGTCGACAACAGGTTGCCATAAGCTATCGGATGAAACTGCATTAGAGCCAAGTTCATTCGACATAAAAAATCAATGATGAAAGGAGGAAAAGGGGGAATGGCTCCCACGTTGCACATCAGAAGAGAAATTGCCATATAACCGTCCGGGGGGTTATGAGGTCTGTCGGTCTCCGCAGGGACTAGAACGTCATTAAAAGGAATGTTATGTTTCGGTGTTAAATGTTTTAATCGCTTGAGAGTAATGTTTGGTTTTTCTGCTTTTGGAGGGCTCCTTAGGATCTCCGCACCAGGAAGCATATCGGGCGCCAAAGGGATAGGTGTCGCCTCAGATAGCTCAACCGATATCGGGGGGATGGGTTGCGGATCCATCGACCGACTTTGAGGATCGTTGCTAGGAGAGGATTCTGACTGACTTGTAGATTCCGAGGAACTGTCCATTCTAACAGAAAAAGGTATCTCTCCACTAGACTTCGACTTAGTTATTAACCTATTAAAAAGAGGAAAAAACGAGTAACTGGTGATCTAGTTTGGGGTAAATGAAAATTAACATCTATTTAGTCATCCCCTTGAGCACAATCACGCGCCTTAGAGCTCAGAAATGTTCTAACTCACGAGTCGCTTGACAAAATCTTTTGCCATCAAGATTAGAAATTTGATATCGACAGGTTTAATGCGGAGAAACCCCGTCGATGGATTCAAATTAAGCCCTAAGGGGGAACAATTGTGCAAAAATGATATTTCGAAATGGAGAGCAATTCATACTTGAAAAAGATGATTTTTGGGGAAGATGATGATCGCTGATTGTTTTTCTTTCGAAGCAGTAGATTAACCCCCACGATGACGAAAAAGTAAAAAGAAAAGGGTAAATGAAATTTTACTTTTATAGCAGTAAAGAAATTTGGCTATTCAGATTCGATCAATCTGATTGGACCAGGCGGACGTGTAAAGAGGTTGAAAAATCAGAAGTCAGTTGATGAGACGGGGAGATAGAAAGGCGCTATCATTATCTGAATTCATTTACAATCTCGAAGCAATTGATGGGACTTGACACAGTATGCGTTGCCCATTACATGAAAGTCGGGGCAACCAATGGAGTAAGCGATGCATAGACTTTGGTTCAAAAAATGTAGCAGCCAAGCATGCTTCCCATTAAGTGAACCATACATTAGGGGGAAAAGTGTTGATGGGCCTTTTTGGACTGCCCATCAAGGCATGGTAGTGTCGAAGATTCGCCTTCGAAGCCCTTGAAGTAAATCGATTAAAGAAGCCCATCATCCTATTCCACGATTATCCATCAGAAGCGGTCCCAAAGGAGTATGAAGAGGCTCGGTCCAGTCAGCTACGAAGCGCTCGTCTAAGGGTCAGTCTAAAGAATAGTTCATCCCATATTTTTTCCATTCAAATTGCCCACGGCGGGTGGATCAAGCATCGAATCCACACTGATTTTTGGAAGAAAGACCGATTCTTCAGCAGATACCGATTCATTCAGCCGCAGCTATTCTGTTGGATCTGATGACACGTGTAGATAACGGCCAAGCATTGTACCATCTATAAATAACTGTGTTTCAATTCAGAAAATGGTATTGTAATCATTCTAGCAAATCAAAAAGAGAAATAATATATAAAGTGGACGTAGGCACCATCTTCACTGAACCACTATAAAAACTCTATGTGTGATCTTTTTCAATTTTCTGTGCATTGTTTATTGTTATTAATCTTCATTTATTCTCTACAAATCTCTTTTCTTTGAGTGTTGAACCATTTTTTGGTATCAACAGTTTCCAAAATGTCACTTCTAGAATAGAGAAGTGAGGTTCTTAGGCCATGTTGTTTTTGAAAATGGAATAGCGGTTGACCCCGCTATGGTGGAAACAATCTTGGACTGGGATAGACCTAAGAATGCGACGAATGTTAGGAGTTTCCTTGGGTTGGTGAGATATTATTGCCAATTTATCAAGGATTTCTCCAAGATAGCTGCACCAATAACAGGATTGATGAGAAAGAATCAGGATATCACATGGGATGTGAAGAGTGAGCAGGCTTTTGGAATCATGAAAGAGAGACTGACGAGTGCTCCTGTTTTGACGATTCCAAGTTGAAACAAAGAAACGGTTGTATACACCGAGGCATGTGGTAGTGGACTTGGAGCATTGCTAATACAGGAGGATAAGGTTGTGGCCTACGCAAGTTGATAGCTGAAGCCGCACGAAAGGAATTACCCAACTCATGATTTGGAGTTGGCAGCGATTGTGTTTTCTTTGAAGATGTGGAGACATTACCTGTTGGGAGTTCGATTCGAGTTACGGATCACAAGTCATTAAAGTTTCTCCCAAAAGGATTTTAATCTTCAGTAGCAAAGGTGGTTAGAGTTTTTTGCATCGTATGATTTTGGTATAGCCTACACTCCTGGTAAAGGTAACGTAGTTGCAAATGCGTTGAGTCAAAGACATGCAAGATTAGGAGCGATGTTTTTGGAATGTAAAAGCCTCTATTACTTGGTAGGATTTGATTTCAAACCATGGTGTGAGTTGGAACCTTAAATGTTGGCAAGACATTCCATAAGACCTACTCTCATCGAAAAGATTGGCGAGAGCCAAAAGCGAGATGCAAAGCTTGTCGAATTTGTCCAGAAGTTGGAACCAAAGGATAAAGAGTTCGAGGTCGATCGAAAAGGTTGGCTTCGAAGGCAAGGACGATCGATTGTTCCTGATATCGACGGATTGAGAGATGAAGTTCGAGGGAGTGTCATCACTCTAAGTTGACGATTCATCCTGGTGGTAATAAGATATGTCGAGATATGAGGCGATCTTACTACTGGAATGGCATGAAAAGAAATATTGAAAAAAATATTTCCAAATGCATGAACTGTCAGTTGGTAAAAGCTGAACAGAAGAAGCCAAGTAGATTGCTTCAGCCACTGGAAGTTTCTATGTGGAAGTGGAGCAGATATCGATGGATTTTATCGTTGGACTACCTAGAACCAGGGTGGGAAATGAAGGAATTTGGGTCATTGTGGATCTCTTGAACAAAAGTGCAAGGTTCATTCTTGTCAAATCAACTAAGGCAGCATCGAAGTTGGCTGAGCTTTATATAAAAAGGATAGTTCGATTCCATGGTATCCCGAAGAGCATAGTGAGTGATCGAGATCCATTGTTTACGAGTGGATTTTGGAAAAGTTTGCAAGAACCTTTGAGATCCCAGTTGTGTTTAAGTACGGCTTATCACCCCAAACTGATGGTCATACCGAGAGGGTTAATCGTGTTTTGGAAGATCTCCTGAGGGCTTGAGTGTTAGACTTCGGAGGATCATGGGAATATCATCTACACCTAGTCGAGTTTGCATATAACAATAGTTACCAGTCGAGCATAGGGATGGCACCATATGAGGCGTACCGTGTAGTTCTTCGACATGCTGGTTAGAGACTAGAGATAAATTGATACTTGGGCCTGAGATTATAAGAGAAACCTCGGACTGTACCGAGATCATTCGGCAACGAATGAAGGCTGCCTAAGATCATCAGAAGAATTATGTTGATAAGCGTCGAAAAGATTTGAAATTCGACATTGGCAATATGGTGTTCGTGAAGATTTTGTTGTAGAAGCATGTTGTTCCGTTCGGAAGCAAAGGAAAGTTAGCTCCAAGATTTGTTGGACCGTTTCTGATAATCAAGTGAATTAGAAAGCTTGCAATAGGTTGGAGTTACCCGAGAAGACGTCGAGCGTGCATAATGTTTTCCATGTGTCATTTCTTCGAATGTATGTGCATGATTCGAAAGTGGTGGTATCTCCGATGCAGTACGAAGACCTAGAAGTCGAGACCATAGTTACAAAACCTCGTAAGCCACTTCGCGTTGTGGGAAATGACATGAAACAGCTTAGGAGGAAGATAGTTAGGCTAGTCAAGGTACAATGGAGTGAGGATGATGACGATTGTATGTGGGAGATGGAAGAGAGTACGAAGAAGACCCATCAGGAACTCTTTGTTGTTATGACACATAAATATCGTATCATCATTACATCATTGTAACTTGTACGATTGTGATTGTGATTGTTGATAGAGTTCTGCGTGCTAGGATAAGGCCATGGAAGTATGGTTTGATGGCTACTAGCTTGGGTGATAGAATTGGCTGCTCATGGATGATAGGCATACAAAATTGTTTTGATTGCTTTTGTTGTTGAGATTTCGGCGGCGAAATTCCTAAAGGGGGGAGAATGTAACTGCCCACATTTTACGTATTGGAGGACCGTAAAATATTTTTATTTAATTCCCTAAAGGTTGGATCATTCTCGTATTTTGATATGTTGGTTATGGGGATGTGAGACATGTCAATAATTTTTACCAATTTTAATTGTGACCATTTCGCCCTGTCAGTCTTGTACAAGGCATAACTTTTGACTGTGATCGAATCAGGTGTGGAGATTGGTCTTATTGGAAAGTAAATGGTGTTGCCAATTTCGTAGAGTGGTCACATTTATGATTTGGTTCGGCGGTTTGGGAGAAATCGATGTTTTAGTGTATCACAATTTTTGTTCAGGTTTGGCTAGCCATAATGGGCTGATTTGGAGTGGCCCATTAGTGGGCTAGTGGAAGGTTATAAATAGGGGGTTAGAGGCATGGAGAATAGTTTACTTTCTTCATTCTCTCATTTGGTTGAGCTCGTGATCCTCCTTACTCAATCAAATACACCTTTCCACCATTAAATTCTAGATCTACATAAGAGAATCGAAGGTCTACATCGTTTGAAGCCAGATCTACGTCAAGTGAAGAGAGACCGCATCAAATCAAGAGGTTTGAAGTATATTCTTCGCTGTCCGGATTGAGAATTTAACGATTTCGAGTTAATTCGAAGAATTGGTGAGCGATAAGCATCTCTCACACGGATTCAATCGAGTATATGGGTTGTTTGATCTTATATTCGTCATTTCAAGTTGTTTTTGCATATATCTAACCAATGTAAGTATGATTTTAATTCAAATCACCAAAGGATCTAATCTAGCAACTTATAAATGGTAATTTCATATGTTAGTTCTATATTTAGATCCATTTATGGATTTGATCATTTGTTGAATCGATGTTTTAATGTTTGTTGATTATTGCTTGAATCATTGATTGATTTGTTAATCGAATTTGGATCGGTTGTGTTTGAAATTGATCAGTGGTGTTTGAGCATGTTGCACAATCAAAAATCAGTGATCGACATGAAAAAATGATGAATCGAGCAAGTTTTGGTGGATCTGGCAAAAGCTGAATTTTCTGGGCAGTTTCCATAGCATGGATCAAGCAAAATGATATGGATCTGGCAAAAGCTGAATTTTCTTGGTGTTTGAGCGTGTTGAGCAAGCAAAAATTAGTGATCGGCATAAAAAAATGATGGATCGGGTAAGTTTTGATGGATCTGGCAAAAGACAAATTTTCTGGGTAGTGTTCATATAATGGATCGGGCAATTTTCTATGGATCAGGCAGTTTTCATAGCATGGACCAGGAAAAATGCAATGGATCGGGCAATTTTAATGGATCTGGAAGTTTTCATAGCATGGAGCGGGAAAAATGCTATGGATTCGGAATTTTCCATGGATTGGGCTAAATACAGTAGCATGGATCAGGCTAAATGCTATGGTATGGATCGGGCTAAATGCCAAAGTACCAAGTGCCAAAGTACCAAGTGCCAGAGTACCAAGTACCAGACGTGCTGTATTTGGTAAAATTAGTGATTTTCCAAGGTGCGCGCTTGGGATTTACACTGTTTTCATAGTACTTAGCGCCAGAGTACCAAATGACAGTGCCAAGTGTCAGGGAGTGCCAGAATTGAACCAGGACATATAATAGCATTCTAGAAATGCCGTGGAAGCTAGTTTTGATGTTTTACTTAGTTTTCACACCGAATTGATGCAAAATTGAAACGGAGATATAATAGCATTTCAGAAACGTTGTAAAAGGCTGTTTTGACATCGTGGCCAGTTTTTCAGCACTATGAAACACAGTATCGACCAAACGAAGCTTTTTTTTGAATCGATGATGGTTCTAGCTTCCACGCGAATTCAAGGAGGAATGTTTGGAGCATCGTGAAGTGTTTGTTGATCGCCGTAATGCAATGAATATTAAGACATCTCAAGAGTGTAGAGTTGTAGATAATGGTTGTTCAATAAAATTGCTTAAGCTATGAATAGCCGTCAGGGAGGACGAGAAGAGATATTGAAGGTCGAGAGATTATCATTGTCGTAGGTTCTAGTAGGCTCAAAGAAGGGGTACAATAGAGACGTTTGAAAGACCGATTGTATGGTGGAGTACTCTGGGTATCATTGAAAGGCCTAGATACATATCGTTGAAAGACTGTGGAGTTTTTTTTTTTTGCTAGAACCGGGGTTACCATTAGCCCTTGACGTATGACAAGGTTGGTTGTCATATGATTAATGATGGTTTCAAAGCAAGATAGGCAGTGATATCCAAAGTCATTGAATGTTGGTTGTTTTGCTTGTACCATCTCACGTAGATTGTCTAACGTCGAAGGGGATGCTTCTTGGATACTTGTCTGATGTTGGTTTAGGCCTTCGGGGATTATGCTTGAGGGATGTTGATCTCGATTAGGTTGGTTTACTGAGATATAACTGGTGATATGATTTCTGTTGTTTGGTTATTTCTGATTGCCATGGATGCATCGTTGTTTTCAAATGTTTGTTGTAGAGGCTATCACTGTCAAATGTAGGGAAGATGAGTTTGGGTTCTGCTCTTGTGTTATGGTAGATTGGTTGGTTAATATGCCTATTATCATATACTTTATTGATGATGTTAGATAGTTGTTTTATCGTTCACTAAGACTGTTGTCTAACTCAAGGTTTTATGTTTCCCTCTTATTACCTTGGGTTGTTTATCTGGTTTTGGATGGGTAGACTGAGTAATAGGTTACAGGTAGCATAGCTTAGTGAGGCAAGGAAGCTGTGCGGTGGCGAGCAGGAGGCTGGTGTATTACTTTTTACTATATAGTATCTGTTGTTTTCCATTGTGTGATGATTGACTCTTAGTGTTGTAGTGAGGCGAATTTGTACAAACACTTACGTTGTAATCCAAAGATGCATGGATATTCTTTCTCATTGTTTTGAAAGTTCAAGTTTCACCTCAAATTTGCTTCACTATTATTTCCTATTGTATATGTTCAATTATATTTTATCCTTGCGCTGTGAGTTATATGACAGGTTCCGCATGTGTTTCATATATCGATGTTCGTCCACGGTTGGCTGGCACGTCTTTCAGCGCATTACTTCCCTTGTTAATTGCAGGAGTTATGTGCGGTCGTCACAATGCAATTGCACATCAGATTACAACATATCTTGACGTGGAATGATATTACTGAGAATGACCTCGACATCTAGCCAAGGGTCATCCTGGAATTTGACATTGTAGTATGCAGAAGCATTGTATTTGAAAAAAAGGCAATATATCTTCCTAATCCTGAAAATGTTGGACCAAGTCAAACTGAGGTTGGGAGGAGGGGACATGGTCCAAAAATATTGACACTAATAACATGTTCAAAGGTCCAAGAAACCCATTTATTTGACTTCTTATTAAATTGATTGTCAGCGTGCTTAACAACGGCAGATTTATTCCATAAATGGTATTAAAAATGCCTAACCCACCTTTGTTAATTGATTTTTCAGTGTTGCTAAAAGAGATAAGTGTAGGGCAATTAGCATGAATATTGCATATCCAAAAGAGTCTGATGAAAGTAAATTTGATCATTTTCAAGAGTTTCTGAGAGAGGATGAAAGTTCTAGTCCAGTAAACATGCATGGAAATAACAACACATTTAATAAGAATTAATCTACCAACTTGGCTTGGCATCTAAGTCGATCAACATTCCAATCTCGCAGTGATCTTCTCAAAGAGGAGTTCATTGGGTAGTTATAATCCTCAATCTAATTCGAGGGAGATCAGGGTATGAAATGGTGTTGCCATTTAAGCATAATCCTGTGATGTTTTGAAGCAAATAAAAGGAAGAATCAGAAACACCAGCCAAGTTCATCTTAGATTTTGCCAAGTTTATTTGGAACCCTGTCATATCGTAAGAAAAATCTAGAGTACTCATGATGTTAATCATGGTAGAAGTGTCATACTTGGAAAAAAATGATGAGGTCATCAGTTAAAAGAATCGCAGTAATCCTAGGATCGCTACACTTGGGATGCAACTAGAAGGAATTTTTTTCCAACCAAGTCATCAAGTAATCGAGAAAGGAACTCCATAAATAATATGAAAATATATGCATACTTGGGTTCGCCTTGCCTTATATGTATCTTTTTTTTTGAAAAATCCAATAGAACAACCATTAATGTTAATAGAAAATTAGCAGACGGCATGCAAGCATGAATTCCGGATATATGTTAGGTGGAAAATTCATGCAGCTTAATATACTAACACATAATCCCGATGTAAAGAATCAAAGACCTTCTTGATATCTAGTTCAAGCACGACTACGAGGGAGATGTTTTTATTCTTGCAGCCTTTAAGAAGTTCATGAGCCATTAGTACATTATCAAGAACGCTTATATTAGGCAAAATTGCAGATTGATTAGGAGATATAATGCCATGCAGAACATTATTTAATCTACTAGAAAAAACCTTGGATATACATTTTTATGTATTGTTACAACAAGAAGTTGGTCTAAAGGCATTAACATGATTAGCATTCTTAGTTTTGGGAGTTAAAGCAATGAAAGTGTTATTAAAAGATTCTATCGTTTTAGCATTCTTAGCTTTGCACACATTTTTCCCTAGAATGTCCCAATAGTGTATATAAAAGGTGGCATTAAAACCATCCGGCCCTCTGGAAGAAGATTTATTTAAAGTGAAAATAACATTCTTAATTTCATCATCCGTGACTAAAGAGCTTAGCAGATCAAAGTCCTCTTGATTAATTTTAGAAAGATGGTAAGGATTAATTTCATTAACACTAAGGGAGAAGTTAGATTCGTTACCGAAGGGAGAAGAGAAGTACCTAATAAAAGCTAGTTGAACTCCTTCCCGAATGTCCTGGATATTATCATCTTTCTCAATATGCTGAAGATATTCTCTTTGATGTGCTTAGCTTTGAGTGCATAGTGGAGGAAAGAAGAGTTTCTATCCCCTTCAACTAGCCACTTCAATCTAGCATTTTTCTTTTTCACTAAGGATTCAAAATACAAGGCATCTTTAAGCTTCTGAGAGCAAATGCTTTCTTGACCAGCAAGAGCAGGGTTATTCTGTAAAACCCCACGTCCATTAATGTCACTCTCAAAGGGAATGCATTAGTTTTCATGGAGTATTATTGGTGAATAGAACAAAATATAACAATACAGATACATATATTGGTACTTGAAAATTTTAAAACAACTTTTATTGCAGCAGAGAAATAGTTTGATTACAACATCATAAACCAACGGTAAAACCAAATACGCTTAATATCCATCTTGACAAATTATTTTCTGAGTACATAAAGTAAAAAGCATAACCCCAACATAAGTAGCCATAAAAGAGATGAGCTGAACTTTACTTTCAACAATCCAAGCACTTCCAAAAGAGAGAGAAAGATCCAAATCAAGCTCCACTAGCACTAGTCCCACCCTGAGAACTGGGGGAGGGGGGGGGGAAGGAAGAAAAGAGGCGAAAACAAAATGGGTCAGACATAAAATCTGGTGAGTCTAATAACTTTAACAATATAATTATTAAAGTAATTAGGATAAGGCATAAACTGGTAAAACAAGGAATGACTGTGAAACAAGTGGGCAAGACAAAACAAACAAGAGGGATATTCTGGTGTTAATCTCGCTCCTAATCACTATAGGATAATTACTATATTGCACCATTACTAGTCATCCTAAAAGTTGATCCCGCCTACTGAACATAATAATCATAATGGTAGTTTCGTGTACCCCTAGTTGTCTTCATAGGTGCCACCTGCTCTTATCTCCACTACTTGTACCCACTACCCTCCCCATTCCGATTACAACGTTTATTCATAATATGGTAGTTGGACTCTTAGCTGTCTTCATAGGTGCCGCCTGCTCCTATCTCCACTAGTCATACCTACTACCTTCCCCATTCGATCGGCTCCTTAACTCGTAGATACCCGTGCTGGTCCCACAGTGGGGTGTATCACTCCCCAAAGTGGCAACCCGATACCACTAAAGATGCACGACTTATATCTACACGATGCAACAACGTCTTACCTACCAGCCCGGGCCTATGCACGCACATGACCCCGGTGGACTTGCGTTGCCACCGCTAACCCGTTTTGACCTTTTACAATTAAACCTAGTAAGAGTGTCCCGTCCTCGATCTAGATCGAGCTCACTTAGATACTAAATTGGTTACTGGTTGAAAAGGGTCCCCACACTTGACACAAGCTTTCCGCCTATGTTTGGTCCCCACTAGGATTTCCCACTTAACCCCTTCTTATTTATGTCTTCTTACATGTTTCAATTTGGTTAAGTGTCTCTAATTGTATTTCACATGTCTCCCATGTCACCCTCTTAACCCTCATGTCCCACCACTTGTTTATCTTGGTTAAGTGTTAATGATTATATCCCACATGTCACCTATGTTACCCACTTATCAAATCAACATGTTTTATTGGTTAAGCTTGTCTTAACCCTATCTGCTTATATATTATTGGTTAAGCTGGTCTTAATCCTACCTACTTATCAGATTATTGGTTAAGTTGGTCTAAACTCTATCCACTTATCATGTTTTATGTATCATATATATATATATAACATGTTTTACTTAATTTATGATTAAGTACATCTTAGTTCATAGATACATTGGTTAAGAGAATAACTCCCTAAGTATCAAGCCCGAAGACCGAAATCAACATTAGATTGGTACTCAGAGAATTACTCAACTCAACTAAACTTCTATTTGTCATTCATATCCGTCTTTGATTAGCATTAATTAATTATTAATGCACAGACCTCTCACATTAAGTCGATTGCTTATGGCTGCTGGATATGCCGGGCAGTTCCGGGCAGACTTCTACAACAAGCCAGACTTAACCTTGTGTCTAAGAATCTTTTAATTATGCCTACGACCTCTCACATTAGACTGCCGTTTGCGGTTGCTGGATGTGCCGGGCGGATCCGGGAAGTCTTATACCACAAACGAGTCTAACCTCGTGTCTTAGGCATTTATTACTCATTTAATTTATGCCTTTGACCTCCCACATTAGAATACCGTTTGTGGTTATTGGATGTGTCGGGAGGGTGCAGTCTTATACCACAAACGAGTCTAACCTCGTGTCTTAGGCATTTATTATTACACATTATTATTCAACCCCAATTTGAATTAATATCCCTATTTCAAATTGTCAATAACTTTCAAATTAATCTATATCCATAATTGTCACCCAAATTATGTCCATAATTTCTATGCATATAAATTAGGCCAATTAATGTCTCAAATTTATTATATGCTTTTAAGCCATTTTATGCCAATTCACAATTTACATAATTAATATTTTCCCATTGTCCCCACGCTATTCGTACGTTCAAATATGAAATATGTTAAACTCGCAAATAGTCTAACTTATAGAAAAAAGAAACATCACAACTTGCATAACGTATAAAGTATAGATCTAACTTGCAAATAGGAATTATAACATACATTTGCATAGCCAATAATTTGCATAGACAATGGTCATATAGAATCGTATATTTGCATAAACTACCATGGATCTAAATATAGATCTAAACATGAAATTATGAACTTGCATATATGAATTATGGGTCTCACCTAAACTTGCATATGTGAATATAGTTTTCACCTAAAAATGTGAATATAGTTCTCACCTAAACTTGCATATGGTTTCCTACAACTTGCATATGAATTTATCACATGTTTTTGCATATAAACTAGCATATGTATATACTTGATTCACATATAAACTTGTGTATAATCTGCATACAGACTTGCATAAGATTCACATACAAATTAGCATATGATTTAACATCACAAACTTGCATAAGATTCACATACGAACTAGCATATGTAAACAAAGACTTGCATAAGATTCACATACAAACTAGCATACGATTTAACATCCCAAACTTGCATAATATTCACATACGAACTAGCATATGTAAACATAGACTTGCATAAGATTCACATACGAACTAGCATATGATAAATCAAGTTAAACGTGTATAATTGCACATGTGAATTAGATCTACCAACATAAGATAACAAAACTGTCATATGTTCACCAACAGACAATAACATCACACGATTCTACAGTCATGTTCTCATAATCCACATTTTATAACTTATCACAATTAATTTATTAATTATTTTATGAAAGAAATTGTACTCATAAAGATAGGTTAGAAAAGAGAATGATTCGTTCGTCTTTTGAATTAGAATTCTGACTTGCTAATCCCTAAGATTTAGGAAGAAGGTGAATTATTCCAGCAGCAGCATGGTGGCTAAGTGACTAATTTAGTTTAGGTTTAGGGTTTGAGTCTAGGGACACTTTTATAGAAGTTTGAATCAACCTAAGCCATTAGATTATCATAGAAGCAATCCCAACCATCCAGACTAGATAGAGTTATCTAGAAAAGCCACATCAGCCCTAATGACTCAACAAAGTGTTAGAAATCGTCACATTTCAGATCTGCCTGAGGGGGTAGGTCGAACTCCAGGTCGAGCCCTTGGTCGACCTGTATAGGGGAGGTCGACCTCCTGGTCGACCTGGCCTGGGGAGGGAAAAATCCTGCCCAGCCCGCTTCTCTGTTTTGAATTCGAATTTTAAATTTCTGAACCTGAGCTATTTTTAATTATTTAAATTCTGAAACTTCTGAGGGCCATAACTTTCTCATACGAAGTTCAATTTACGAAAACTTGGACTCTATTCCAAGCAGAATTTCGAGACGAACGCAATGGCATAACCCATTTCCCTTAATTCTCATTTTAATAATTAAGTATTCTTAAATTTGTTAATTTTAATATTTAAAATTATGGGGTATTACATTCTCCCCTCCTTAAAGGATTTCGCCCTCGAAATCTCCAAGTTTAGGAGAATGTATATCCTAACATCCAATCATCCATCTACTCAATCATCAAACACAGGCATCCATTGTCCTTAAAAGACTTCTAATGTTGTATGAACATATGCAAAAAGTGTGTGTATATTTTCCTTATCTAATGCAAAATCAGGCGGTCTACTGATTTAGTTAACATCCTTAATGAAAATCATGATAGTGCCATGCGTCCATTGTGTATGCGAATGAATCCTAACAATACATATTATTTCTACATGTGTGCACAACCATTCATCAAAATGCAGCATCCATATGATAACACATCCATTTTACATCCATTAAATACGCACACATATTCATATGTAATATGAAAGTGATTGAGTCGATCTAGTGCCTAAACTGTGTGTACATGCAATTATAACATGTTTCAAATACATGTTCACATCCATCGGTTTCTACCTAAGGATAAAGAATAGGACCGAGGAGATATACTTAAAAGATAGATATAAGCATGAATAAACTTATGGAAAAAAAGAGATCAAGGAGGTGCCCTCAAAGAGAAAAGGGTAGGCTACGCATATTTTCGTCTCAGTTTCCCAAGTTGCGTCTTCCTCAGCGTCACTCCATTGAACTTTAGCAAGCTTGACTTCATGATTGCGTAGCTTTTTGGACCTCCTACTCGAGAATGCATGTAGGAGCTCGTCTAATCGTGGCATCTCACTCTACTTCCACTTCTCTAAGAATGCTCGGCTCCACTACTTCCACGGTATCTTGTAACACTTCCGCAAACGCGATACGTGAAACATGTTATGAACATCACTAAGCTAGTTGCCCCTTCTCATGTCCCTCAAAAATCTAGGACACACAACCTCAAAAGTTCTTCAAGGATTCTATTCGCCCCTTTCTGTCCATCCATCTGTCTGCGGATGATGAGCGATACTCGTACTCGCCGCCTTTTGCGTATCACCTTTTCCTCTAGCATCGAAAACTGGTCCAAGCCCTATCCCGCAAGCACCGGTATACACTGTGAATGGCTTACTCCCATCTGGAAAAAATAAAACTAGAGCTCTCGTCAAAGCCCTCTTCAAACGCTGGAAAGCATCGTCACAGTCAACATCCCAAGAAAAAGTCAAGTTCTTCTTCGTTAACCGAGTAAGTGGGACTGATATCTTCGCGAAGTCCTTAATGCACTTCCTCCAATAACCAGCCAGCCCTAAAAAGCTTCTTACTTCTATTGCGTTCTTAGGAATCTTCCAATCTTGGATTGCCACCACCTTTGCGGGACCCACAACTATCCCTTCCTTAGAGACCATGTGTCCTAAGAACCTCACTTCTTTTCTCCAAAAATGGCATTTGGATAACTTAGCTTTGAGTTGATGCGCTCGTAGGGTCTCTAAGACTTCCCTAAGATGTAGGGCATGCTCTTCCTCGCTTCTAGAGAAAATCAAGATATCATCCACAAAGACTACCACAAACTTGTTTAGAAACTCCCTAAACACCCTACTCATTAAGTCTACGAAGTATGTGGGTGCATTCGTCAAACCAAAAAGGCATGACGAGCCACTCGAAGAAACCGTCAGGAGTTATAAATGCAGTCTTATCTATGTTGTCTTCCTATGAACCCCTTCTCAAGAAACTCTTTCCTTGCTTACTGAGTTCTCATCTCTCTCTCGGAGCCATGCGGCGCACCGATAATGCAACTGGCTTTGCATTATCTACAAGGTATATACGAAAGTCTATCTCGTGCCTCAGGGGTAAACCCCGAACTTCATCGAAGCCGTCACCATATTCACGGACCACACGAACAGATTCCAAATCATCGTTGGACGCGTTAAGAGATTCTAGGTAGCTAAGCATCACCGGACCTCTAGGGTCACAAAAAATATCAAGGGTCTTTCCATAACGAGTAAACAATCTAACTACCCTTCTTTCGCAGTCTAGGATGGCACCGCATCTGGCTAGCCAATCCATGCCTAGAATCAAGCCATAGCCCATGAAGCCAAGAACGAAGGCATTGCATTCAAACCCAATGCCCAAGACAGACACTCTCAAATCCCGACAAATCATTGAAAGATGAGCCGAACCACCAGTAGGATTTGAGACTACTATGGGACCCGTAACTAGACTAGTATTTAGGTGCAGTGTTTTGACTAATGAAGCAGATACAAACAAGTGTGAAGCGCCAGCATTCAAGCAAGGTTCGAACAGGATGATCAGAAAGAAAAACCAACTTCCAACCAAGATATTTCTACCTTTATCAGGTATGCCAGCCGTGAGGGAACGCGTCTGCCCTCCAGAAGATCCTGTACCTTGTCCTTGCTTTTGCCTTTTGCTTCTTTGGATGATCCTAATAAGATGTCTTGCTTCTCGGTAATGATAACAACTAGTCTTCTTCTTCTTTCTAATGTCTTTATTTAAGTAGTCAGGTATTTCAAAAGTGTGGCCCTTCCTTTTCTCTTGGCCCCTTGTTATCCTTACCGCCTTTCTTTGGATCTACTTTCTTATCGTGCGTCCTAGCCATGTCTCTCCTGTACATTCTCCATTCGTGACCTCCCACCAAAATGAGGCTTCGTCCTTCATTAACCAAGTCGCTAATTGAACCTTCCTCCCATCGTCTATCTTGAAGGTAGCAACAAGTCCTCCACTTCCTTCTAGCTTTGACAAACGTCCCAGTCCCATAAAGCGGTTTTCCATCCACCATACGGAAGTTCTTACATATCTGTAAAAAAAGGTCCATACGTGGAGGAAGAAGTTCGAAAAGGAAAGAGGAAGAGATTCAAAACGGAAAATCAAAGGAAAGATATATGGCTCTTGGGGGTTATGCTGTTTTTAAAACAAACTTTTCTCTTGAAAATACTCTATTAAAACATATTTTTGAAAGTATTTCTTTACAAAATGCTTTTGAAAAAACAGTTTTCCAAATTCCCTTATCTGTTCTGTTAACCTTCAGCTCTGTTACCACGTGCAACATCCCACGTCCATTAATGTCACTCTCAAAGGGAATGCATTAATTATCATGGAATATTAGTGGTGAATAGAACAGAATATATCAAGACATATACATATATTGGTACTTGAAAATTTTAAAACAACTTTTATTGCAATGGAAAAATAGTTTGATTACAACAACATCATAAACCAACGATAAAACCAAGTACACTTAATATTCATCTTGACAAATTGTTTTCTGAGTACATAATGTAAAAAGCATAACCCCAACATAAGTAGCCATAAAAGAGATGAGTTGAACTTTACTTTCAGCAATCCAAGCACTTCCAAAAGAGAGAGAAAGATCCAAATCAAGCTCTACTAGCACTAGTCCCACCCTGAGGACCTTGGGGGGGGGAGGGGGAAGGAAGAAAAGAGGCGAAAACAAAGGGGGTCAGACATAAATTCTGACGAGTCCAATAACTTTAACAATATAATTATTAAAGTAATTAGGATAAGGCATAAACTGATAAAACAAGGAATGATTGTGAAACAAGTGGGCAAGACAAAACAAACAAGAGGGATATTCTGGCGTTAATCTCGCTCCTAATCACTATAGGATAATTACTATACTGCACCATTAGTAATCACCCTAAAAGTTGATCCCGTCTACTGAACATAATAATCATAATAATAGTTTCGTGTACCCCTAGTTGTCTTCATAGGTGCCGCCTGCTCCTATCTCCACTAGTTGTACCTACTAACCTCCCCATTCCAATTACAACATTTATTCATAATATGATAGTTTGACTCCAAGCAATCTTCATAGGTGTCGCCTGCTCCTATCTTCGCTAGTCATACCCACTACCTTCCCCATTCGATCAGCTCCCTAACTCGTAGATACCCATGCTGGTTCCATAGTGGGGTGTATCAATCCCCAAAGTGGCAACCCGATACCACTAAAGATGCACGGCTTATATCTACACGATGCAACAACGTCTTACCTACCAGCCCGGGCCCACGCACGCACATGACCCAGTTGGACTTGCGTTGCCACCGCTAACCCGTTTTGACATCTTACAATCAAACCCAGTAAGCGTGTCCCGTCCTCGATCTAGATCGAGCTCTCTTAGACACTAAATGGGTTACTGGTTGAAAAGGGTCCCTACACTTGACACAAGCTTTCCACCTATGCTTGGTCCCCACTAGGATTTCCCACTTAACCCCTTCTTATTCATGTCTTCTTACATGTTTTAATTTGGTTAAGTGTCTCTAATTGTATTTCACATGCCTCCCATGTCACCCACTTAACCCCCATGTCCCACCACATGTTTATCTTAGTTAAGTGTTAATGATTATATCCCACATATCACCCATGTTACCCACTTATCAAATCAACATGTGTTATTGGTTATGCTTGTCTTAACCCTATCTGCTTATATATTATTGGTTAAGCTTGTCTTAACCCTACCTACTTATCAGATTATTGGTTAAGTTGGTCTTAACCCTATCCACTTATCATGTTTTATGTATCATATATATATATATATATATATATATATATATAACATGTTTTACTTAATTTATGATTAAGTACATCTTAGTTCACAAATACATTGGTTAAGAGAATAACTCCCTAAGTATCAACCCCAAAGACCGAAATCAACATCAGATTGGTACTCAGAGAATTACTGAACTCAACCAAACTTCTGTTTGTCATTCATATTCGTCTTTGATTAGCATTAATTAATTATTAATGCAAAGACCTCTCAAATTAAGTCGATTGCTTGTGGCTGCTGGATATGTCGGGAGGTTCCGGCTAGACTTCTACCACAAGCCAGACTTAACCTCGTGTCTAAGCATCTTTTAATTATGCCTACGACCTCTCATATTAGACTGCCGTTTGCGGTTGCTGATGCGCCGGTCAGGTCCGGGCAGTCTTATACCACAAACGAGTCTAACCTCGTGTCTTAGGCATTTATTACTCATTTAATTTATGCCTATGACCTCTCACATTAGACTACCGTTTGTGGTTGTTGGATGTGCCGGGCGGGTCCGGGCAGTCTTATACCACAAACGAGTCTAACCTCGTGTCTTAGGCATTTATTATTATACATTATTATTCAACCCCAATTTGAATTAATATCCTTATTTCAAATTGTCAATAACTTCCAATTTAATCTATGTCCATAATTGTCACCTAAATTATGTCCATAATTTCTACGCATATAAATTAGGCCAATTAATGTCTCAAATTTATTATATGCTTTTAAGCCATTTTATGCCAATTCACAACTTACATAATTAATATTTTCCCATTATCCCCACGCTATTCGTACGTTGAAATATGAAATATGTTAGACTCTCAAGTAGTCTAACTTATAAAAAAAGAAACATCACAACTTGCATAACACATAAAAATAGATCTAACTTGCAAATAGGAATTATAACATAAATTTGCATAGGCAATAATTTGCATAGACAATGGTCATATAGAATCATATATTTGCATAAACTACCATGGATCTAAATATAGATCTAAACATGAAACTGTGAACTTGCATATATGAATTATGGGTCTCACCTAAACTTGCATATGTGAATATAGTTTTCACCTAAAAATGTGAATATAGTTCTCACCTAAACTTGCATATGGATTCCTACAACTTGCATATGGATTCTTACAACTTGCATATGGATTTATCACATGTTTTTGCATATAAACTAGCATATGTATATACTTGATTCATATACAAACTTGTTTACAATCCGCATACAGACCTGCTTAAGATTCACATACAAACTAGCATATGATTTAACATCCCAAACTTACATAAGATTCACATACGAACTAGCATATGTTAACACGGACTTGCATAAGATTCACATACAAACTAGCATATGATTTAACATCCCAAACTTGCATAAGATTCACATACGAACTAGCATTTGTAAACACAGACTTGCATAAGATTCACATACAAACTAGCATATGATAAATCAAGTTAAACATGTATAATTGCACATGTGAATTAGATCTATGAACATAAGATAACAACACTGTCATATGTTCACCAACAGACAATAACATCACATGATTCAACAGTCATGTTCTCATAATCCACATTTTGTAACTCATCACAATTAATTTATTAATTATTTTGTGAAAGAAATTGTACTCACAAAGATAGGTTAGAGAAGAGAATGATTCTTTCGTCTTTTGAATTAGAATTCTGACTTGCTAATCCCTAAGCTTTAGGAAGAAGGTGAATTATTCCAGCAGCAGCATGGGGGCTAAGAGACTAATTTAGTTTAGGTTTAGGGTTTCAGTCTAGGTACTCTTTTATAGAAGCTTGAATCAACCTAAGCCGTTAGATTATCATCGGAGCAATCCCAACCATCCAGATTAAATAGAGTTATCTAGAACAGCCACATCAGCCCTAATGACTTAGCAAAGAGTCGGAAATCGCAACATTTCAGATCTGCCCGAGGGGGTAGGTCGATCCCCTAGTCGACCTATATAGGGGAGGTTGACCCCCTGGTCGACCTGGACTGGGGCGGGAAAAATCCCGCCCAGCCCGCTTCTCTGTTTTGAGTTCGAATTTTGAATTTATGAACCTAAGCTGTTTTTAATTATTTAAATTC
Organism: Allium sativum; assembly: GCA_030737875.1. Lineage (NCBI taxonomy): Eukaryota > Viridiplantae > Streptophyta > Magnoliopsida > Asparagales > Amaryllidaceae > Allium > Allium sativum. The sequence goes on from CM060925.1 coordinate 118,260,821, forward strand.
AGAAACTTCTAAGGGCCATAACTTCCTCATACGAAGTCCGATTTACGAAAACTTGAACTCTATTCCAAGCAGAATTTCGAGACGAAAGCAATGGCGTAACCCATATCCCTTAATTCTCTTTTTAATAATTAAGTATTCTTATATTTGTTAATTTTAATATTTAAAATTATGGGGTGTTACATATTCACCTCAAGAAGCATTTTAGATTGAATGTGTTCCATTTGTTCATTCAGGAGATTTGATTGCTTAGGACCTCTACCAAAATTGTTTCTTGCCCAGTCTTTCAAAGCATGTTTCAAAAGTCTGAGTTTTTTGTATAGTACATACATGGGATTTCCAAAGCACGTTTTCTTCCAGACATCAGCTACAATACTAAGAAAGTCATTTTCTTTTATCCAGGAATTTAAAATTTTAAAATTTTAAAACTTAGTTTCCTGATAAGGCCTTAATCACCGAGAGTAATGATTGGGGAGAGTGGTCAGAAAGTTTGGGCAAAGGTAAGAAATCAGCTAAGGAAAAGCAAATACTAAAGCTGGGTATATTACAAAAGGCATGATTAATTTTGGAGAATTTTCTAATTCCCTCTTTTTTCTTATTGTTCCAAGTGAAAGAGCATCCAGAAGTACTAATTTCTAAGAGATCAGAGTCACTAATCACAATGTTTAAAGGTTTGACTTTACATAGTGCAACAGGGTTTCCACCTATTCTATCAAAAAGTTTATGAAGGAAGATGAAATTCCATACACAATCCATGGGTGAGAGCTTTTCCTAAGGCAAGGCAAAACGATGAACAAGTTGGCTCCAACATTAACTTAGTTACAAGCGTAAATTAAAGCTAAGCAATAGGAAATTTGTGAGGGAGGTGAACATCATGACCATGAATCAGTTGATCAGTGGAAATCATTTTGGATAAATTCTGAATATTAGGATCAAACAAGATAAATATTCTATCGTATCTGGTATCCTCAAGATTACGTAAATAGGACCAAGAGGGGTAAATATACCTGGCAGCCCTAGTAGTGAGTTGCATATTTAATTTAGTTTCCAAAATGGCTAAAATAATAAGATTGTACTTGTCTAAAAGAATCTTACACGCACCAAGTTTAATATCTAAATGCGCACCTCTAACATTCCATATACCTATGCTTTGTAACATTTATCAAACTTTTGTTCTTCAGCAATCTGTTTCTACAGCCTGGTCACTAGGATGGAATTAATGGGTAAAGAAGATACAGATGCAACTTTCTTTTTCTTTTTTTCCATGCTAGTAGAAGGGTTACATGTTCTTAAAGTATTTATATTTAATCTTATTTTCTTTTCTATTTTGGCATGGAAAAAAAAATTTAGTGATCCATAACACTACTTTCATAACAACAAATAATGTGTACAAAATAATACAAGAGATAAGACGATTGCCTACCCACTATAGACATTTCCCTGGTTCTAGCAACAAACTAATATAGAATGATTTGATCACCATGCAATGCGATAATCAGATCTAGTGCATTGAAACAACAATGAACCAAACACGGCACCCTTCACCAATGTCAAAGACCCCGAATCCAAATTCATTAGCCAAAAACCCAAAACGAAATGCATAAAACGCAATTACAACAGATTACACAAGCAAACAATAAATATCACTTAACAAACAACAATGTAAAAAGACCACAAAAAGGCGATAGTTCAGATTAGGCAAAAAGAAGCACCAATACTTTGAAAATTCGATCCATAGTTGTTAAGCCTACCTTTCGGTAGTGTTAAAATACCCAAAACAAAGTTGTGCCGATCGAGCAAGAAAAGGGATGATGAAGTCGAGAAATGATAGATGGAGTCGTTGGACCCAAGGAAAAAAATGTTGACAAACGATGGCGTAGGGAGTTACACGAGAGAAGGCCGACGGAAAGGGGAGGAGACACTAGCGCGAGATTCAAATTTGGGACAAATAAAAACGTACCAAAATGTAGGTGGCAGCAGAGATATTTATAAGGCACAACAGCAAGGAAAGCTAGGAAATTAAGGCATAAGGAGAAGGAAAATAAAGGAGATATGGAAGTGATAGAGTTGTGGATATTCCCTAGGGGAAATTCTGTAATTTATTGTGAAATAATTAACTATGAAATCAATTCTCGCACAAAATAAAGGTGTTTCTTCTTTCTATCATATATTTCTTACAATGTTATAAATAATTAATGTTTAATTAGAATATGTTTTACAAAAAAATCCATAAATGGTATGCTTGTGATAGTAATTACAAATAGTTGTAATCATAAGTATTAGATCACATTGTTACAAAACACATCATTTTAAATGTTCCTAGTCAAGATGCATCGAGACTGGATATCGATGTATTCGTTGAGACTAGAATATGTAACGCTCTTCAAATGTTGGGCAGTGTATTACTCAAGGCTGTTGGGGACACCTAGGGGGTTACGTATGAATAGTTATTGCATAATTATAGAATGGCTCATTCGCTAGGTTTTTTTGGCAAAGCCGACCAGTATTTAAGGTGACCACAAACATCTTTTTATTATAACCAATAATTAAAAAAATACAACACAATACAAGTGATTGTAGTTGACAATCAGCTACTTTGGTTTTCAAGGTGGAATGTCCACCGCTTACGGAATTTACAGTGTTCTTTCCACTAATCTAATAGGTTTACAACATTGGAGCTAGCCTAAATTAACTAGACTACAAACGTCTCCATGCAGGAGCTTTTCCATATAGGCAGCGCCTATTATAGACTAATCAGACCTAGAGATGAATTACAAGCTACACAATAGCAAAATACATACAGTACAAGTACAATTATATTGAGCTACACATTAATAGCTACATAATGGCATAGCACATCGAGCACGTAGATTATAGGCCAGTCAATCCTAGCACAGCATAGCTACAACAGGCAGAGTATCATGCATACAAAGGAAATGGAAAAAGAACAGAACATCTCCACGTTAGGACTGCCAAGGCAAATGACCACCAAACTAGACAAAATAGCAGCGCCAAGAGGAGCTAAAATGCCAAAGTTCCAACACAGGGACCATCACCATGACAATCACCAATCACATAATAAGAACCAAAAACATGGCTCAATTGACAAGAATAATTTGACATAACAAAACCAATACAATGTCAAGGGCTGTAGCCTCATAATCTCCCCCATCAAACAACCACAGTTGCGGTAAAAAAGTAAATCGATAAAACATGTTGAACCAAGTGAAAGACAGAACATACAAAGTTCAAGCCAGCAGAGGAAAGCGAAAACCAGCATCATGAATAATCTAATCCAGGCCATTCAGTCAAGGAGTAGCCAAGGAACTACTTTTGGTTTTCCATTCCAGAGAGGCAAGGGGAGTACGGCTGACCAATAGGTTCTCAAGAGCTTCACGAAAAGTAGCAAAATGATGCAACTAAGGAAAGGGAGTCAACGATGATGGGCTGATGGAAGAGCAAACCATAATCTCTGAACCAAAGCAAATGGCAGATCTGAGAAAGCAACAGCCAATTGCCAGGTCTCGCATCGACAATACTGCTGATCCACGAAAGTCCCAAGACAGGGACGCGTGAGCCCAGGATCATCGAGAGCTTGGCAAAGCTGCGCCTCAGATCTAGAATAAAATCGCGAGAACTTTGGTTGGAGTCGACAAACTCGTTTGTCGACAACGAGGAAAGCTGGGTATTGGAAGAAGATAGAGAATAAGATGAGAAGAAACATAGAAATTAAGCTGTGAAAAGATGAGAGATGAAAATTAGAAGAGGCAGTAGAAAACAAAGGAAGAAACCCAGTCCCGTTGGCATAAATGAAAGTAGAGTTTGATCCATGATAGTTTTTGATGGTTAGTAGAACTAGTGTCAAGCTGAAATATCGATCTGAATGATATACGCATTTCTTTCGACTTGAGAATACTGTGGATCTTCAATATGATCACAGTGAATCATGGTACGTCAACCATTGAGTGACTATAGTTGGGTCGAGTAGAAGTATTTGAAGTGATGCACTTTTCAAGAGAGGATTTGTTTCCTTAGTTATACGAGGTTAGTATCATAGTCAACTCAAGTCAACCCAAAGTCAAAATCTTTGGCCATAGTAGTTTGGTTAATAATAATAATTGTTATTGTTAAACCAAGAATTTTTTGTTCGGACTACAAAGTTGAACGGGGATGGTGTTGAATTTTTTACTATTACCAAATTCAATAAGTCCAAAGTGATATGGTTCTGAAGAAGAGAATTGGCGTAAATAATTATCACAACTGGGTAATGCTTATTAAATTAAAATGAGACTTTTTTAAGAAAATGAGTAAACGATAAATTTGTCCATAATGCCACACCACCGACTAAGTGAAGTGTGATAGCGTTCGAATTGTTTGACGTTAACCATGGACTGAATTTACACCTAAGAGTCAAACAATCAAAACAATGATTTCTCTTAAGAACTATAATGATTTAACTAAATTATAATGATTATAATTGATTAAATTAATTAATATTTAGGAAATATTAATTATGAAATTTGAATTTGATATGAGAAATAAAGTTGTTGCATATGCTTATAAAAGTTATGGATATATTGATCGATGTGAGATATCGATGACAAAATATGTTAAATATGATTATATATATTTAATTTTGATTAAATAGGCTTACGACCCATGCATTTTAGGGAGGAATTTTGTTGGTTTAGCTAGAGAAAAGTGGAAGCTATTGTACATGAGATTAGGGTTTTAAGACGGGTGGTTAAGGTCATTTTTTTAAAGGAAGGCAGATGAGTAGTGTGATGCTACATAGCTGATTAAAGTGTGTGTGTGTGTGTGTGTGTGTGTGTGTGTGTGTGTGTATAATAAAGCCAGTTGACAAGCTCAACCGGTGGCGATGTAAGCAATATCCATAGATGCAAGTAGTTTAAACCAGCAAAAACCTACAGCCAGATTGTGTGCATAGCATAACAAGCATTAATTTACATACATAAACTGATCTTCATAATACACAACCATACCATCCAAGCAAAAGTTTGTACCATAGTGAGATAACTATTCAATGCAAGTGGGGGCTTGAGCTTCCATGATTCAAACCCACAGATTCAACAGAACTATTTGGCAGTGGAACAGTTAGACCGAAGCAAGCTTGCGATGAAGAACCTGTCCACGTTTGGAAGAGATGAATAGTGAGTATGCAAACACCATCAAAATGTTTTCAAGGTTTATCAAATGCTAAAGCATTTATCTCTTTCCAAATATACCAACAATAAATGGCAAAAAAGGTATCCAGTGAAGGGTTAACAGAACTATATTGCCAGTAATCAAAAACTGATGAAAAAACAGGAATGTGACCAAGCAAATGAATGCTCATTGCAGCCAGAATAAGTAGGATGCTTCACTGTCGAAGAATAAATGATAAATAGTTTCGTCATGATTGGAGCATAAAGTACAGTTAGGGTTCGAGATCAGATTATAACGATGCAGTCTAGCTCTGGTATTAATTCTTTCATGGATAAGGCACCACTAAAAAAATAGAACTCTTGGAGGCAGTCTACATTTCCATAATCTTGCAAAATTAAAAGATCGGCAGCAAAATTAAAAGATCGGCCAGCAAAATTAAGAAATTGATATAAGGATGCAACAGAAAAATCTTTAGTGGGAGATATAGCCCAAATATAGCAATCAGGAATGTCAAAAAGATGGGTATGATGAAGCAAATTAGGGGCAACCAGGAAATCAAGGAAAACATGAACATCAAAGATAGAAGAGGGAGAAAGACTAAAAGGACCGGAGTTCAGGATGTGAGCCACTGAATGGCTAATTTGAGAGGTTAAAGAGAAAAGAGCAGGAAAGGAATGAGATAAGGGAAGCTGATTATGCCAAATATCAAGCCAAACGAGACATGAATTACCATTACCCAGTTTGACATGAATTAAATTTTTTATTTGGGGAAAAGCCAAAGTAACACCAGACCAAAAGGGAGAGGACTTAGCAGAAGGATGAAAATGCAGGGCAAGGTGAGGGTTATCAGAGTAGTCGAGAGAGAGGATCCAGTCTTTCCAAATGAAAGAACCAGAAGAAATGAGGCGCTATAACCACTTTGAAAGCAATGCAGTGCTGAAATTCGAAAGATTAACAATGCCTAGGTCTTCTTGTTTACGACATAAACATACTATTTGCTAATTGACTAATCTCTTGATATTACTACCATTCCACAGGAAAGAACTTCTGGCCGAATCAATTTTATTAATGACCCATTTATGCAACTTATGGAATGACATCCAATATGTAGGAATAGCTAAAAGCACAGATTTTACAAGTACTAAACGGCCAGTAGATGATAAGGAATTAGCTTTCCATGAAGCTAGTCTAGATTCAATCTTATGAATGAGTGGATACCAGTCATTTTTCAATGACTTTGTAGGTCTTAGAGGTATACCTAGATAAAAAATCGGGAAATGTTTATTAGGACAGTTAAGGAGAGAAGATATAGAGGGGCTAAGGTGATCAGAATTACCCAGCACGATGATGGAGCTTTTAGAAAAGTTGATGGAGAGGCCAGAAACAAGCTCGAAAATGTATAGAAGGACTTTAAGGCAATAAATGTGCTTTTTCTCGATTACATACATAAATGGTAAATCTCAAAACCCTAAATATGGGTGAATTCATTTTTGAGCCACCATTTTCTTCTTCCTTATCCTCATTTTAATGGCAGCAACTTTCCCCTAAAATTACCGCCAAAATTCTCAAATCAAGTACAAAGCAAATTACTAATTTGCAGTAGAAGGTTTCAATTCCAGATTAGCAACCTAATGGATTGTGAATCATTATTAGAAGAGAAATCATTGATCAACGTGGACTCAAAGGCTACATTAAAAGACGTGATTTTATTTAATCTTGTTGTTTTAATTTTAATTTTATCATATAAAAGTCTATTTTCATCCAAATCCTCTGTTAGTTTTCTGATCTGCTTATTGTTTAGATTAGGTGAGATTTTTGTGGGTACCTGTGTTTGTTACGTTAAATTGGTTATGTGCTTGTAATATTGCATTTATTTGGTTTTGTTGAATCAATCTTCCGTAGAAAAAGGAGTATTCTAATTTACATATACATAAACATATATATATATATTTGTATAGAGATCTAGATTAAATTAGCATAGATCTACAAATTATTTATATGTGTAATTGTATATATATTTTTGTATATAATTTTTATTTAATCCAAAAATTTCTTATGATGACCTGTACTTATTATGAATCATAAAATATAAAATTATTTTATTAAATATGTGTATATAAATATTTCATTATTATTTAATGATTTTGTGAATTCATTATTTTGTATATATAAATTAATATATAAAAGTTTCAATTTTATAATTTTTATATTTTTTGCACCATATAATAAGAATACAGCAAAAATTTTAGTTTTTTAAACTTAATTTATTAATTTTTAAAATTAATTTATTTTCTCCTTGAAATTAGTTATTTAACAAAAAATATTTTATACTATGTAAACTCTATAAATTTTTCTTAAGCCTTATATATGTATCAGGAACCATCAAAAAAAATTTCAAAATTTTTAAAACTTTTTGTTCTAAATTAATTTAGTTCTGAACTGTAATTAATTATTCAATTAAAAATATAATTTTACTTGAGACAATTCTTAAAATTATTTCACAACCCAAAATATGTCTCAGGTAACTACAAACTATTTTTAGAATTTTTAAATTTGTTTTGAAATTTTAAGAATTAATTTAATTATTGGCTATTATCAATTATTTGATAATAAAGATTATTTTAATTGTAAAATTTCTATAAATTAATCTTGAGCCTAAAGTGTATTTCCATATTTTTTTTATATTATTAAACTAGTAATGTTATCATGTAATTATTTTATATTAATGTATTATGGTAGAAGCTATTTTATTCAATAATAATACAAATAGTACATGCATAGAACCAGGAATAAAAAAATACAACATTAAGCAAAATAGAACTAAAATAAAACTGATAGAAGATCCAACTGCTTCGTGCAATATCTCTACACAAACTATTCCAATTTGCATGTCCGCATTCCCTCAAAATTTGGCACTTTCCTCCTGGACTTGCTACCTGCTTCAGGTCTCAAGAAATACACCCGTTAACTGCTAATATAAGACCCAAGTTCCTTTCCCAAAGCAAACCAGTAAACTTTCTGATAGCCTGCTTAGGTAGAACCACTGAATATATATTCAAGTTGCTGATGAACTTCTCTTTTTTTGTCAAAAAACAGTTGATTCAACAAAAGTGAGAACCAAAATAAACAATCCCTTACCACATCCAGATCCTACTTCTCAAAACATAAATTTAGTGCCCATGATTTGATAAACAATAGGAAAATAGCTGGTGATAGAAGTATTGACTCTATAGTAATCATTAAGCACAACTTATTAACCATAAGTCATCATAATAACCATGTGTCAATATTGAAGGGGTCCAAAATAGAAAAAAAAAATCCCAGCTAACTTCCCCTTGAACATGTGTTTTAGGAATCAAGTTGGAACAAAAGACTCCATTTTAACATTCGATTTCCTAATTTGTGGAAGAAAACTCTACATATTTCATCTTCATTCGTTCCTTATTGACAATAATAAATCCATTTTTTCCCAGTGAAATCAAATAACCCATCTAGTAGCTTCAAAGAACTATCTAGCAGCGTTGACAGGAACTGAGTAGCATAGGAAAAATCTCCATGAAAATCATACAAGCCTAACATAGATAGTGAAACGCAACAGGATTTCAATGAATATAAGCACCCCAAGGTTAGACGTAAAGACCAAAGATATAGATCTTATCCTTTGTAATCGAAATAGTAGCATACTTTCAGATCCAATTGGAGGATACGATTATGAGAAACGAGATCTCCAACAAAAGATGTTATAATTAGGGCTCAATTTTCGCCAAATCGCCCTTTCTTGAAAGTTTTGATCCTTTGAATTTGATGAAGTTACCAGATCCGAATAGTTCGGGGTTCGAAATGAAGAAGCATTTTGATCTAATGTAGGGTGCGCTTTGAGGGGACTTAATTGAATATTACGAAGTACAAACAATGACGGGCATATAATAAGGGGTATAAATCCCATTAAAAGTTTAAGCACGAGATCGCCTGTTTCTCTCTACCATGGCAGAGAGAAATTATATATATATATATATATATATATATATATATATATATATATATATATATATATATATATATATATATATATATATTCCCATACATATGTTAATATCCTATTTTTGACATATTATACAAGCACATATTTAAACAAACTATAGTACACATAAAGTGAGCTAATGTGCCCGTTGCAATGTAAATCCCAACATCTATATACGGGCACGTTATACCCTTTAAGGAATATGATGTTACACATGCAATCACACTTATATATGTATATATATATAGTTCACATATATGTATATATATATATATAACAAAATCAAATAAACTTTAAACTGCTATTTGTTCAGTTAGAATATAAATGGACATAGTGATAAACCTTGCCATGAATAAATTATCAATTAAAGACATTTAATGTATCTGTCAATTAAAATTAAAGAAAGATTTGTCATTTCATGTGGCCTGGTATTAGGGGATATGCCTATTAATGGCGACAAAGCATTGCCTTTTCTCTTTCTGAAATTCTTCATCTTCTCCACTGCTTCAACTTTCTCTCCCTCCACTCTTGCCGATCCAAATATTTCATCACCTCTATTCCTCTGCTTTTTTTTGCCTACGTAGGAATCCCACCTTTACAGATTTTCATATTTGAAATCCCTTTTCTTTGTTATCCCTCAAGTTCTTATGTCCCAGCCCACCCCGTTTCTTCCGCGATACCTAACTACTCCAACAACCCTTCAACGATCAGTGTGGTGTCTTACCCGGTAGTCTCTAGTCCTAAGTCATCGCCTGTGTGAGTTATGTTTTCACGTCTTCTCACTTTCCTTTACTTATAATGTACTTCGCTAGGAATCCAGGTGAGTATAACCTCAGTCATTGCCTGGTGCATTTTTGTCCAGTGCAATCTGACCATAGTCAGGTGGTGAGTGTAGGGTGGTTTAAATAGGGCTGACTGTATGTGATTCGTCCTTGGTCGTTTGAGCTTGTTGTGGTGTGGTTCGGCTTGCTGTGGTGTGGTTCAGCTTGTTGTGAGTCAAAATATTGAATCCTACGCAAAGTTTACAAGTTTTCAGTGTATGGCAATGTCCCAAGAACGGTCTCGCGACTCCTCTGTTCTACACTTTTGGTATTCTCTGCTCTTATTTATTACATTAACCAAGTTTTCTTTGGAGTTATCTGAGCAAAGCATCCATCTTGGTGAGCTAGCTGAGAGATTGCTTTGCATACTGTACATGTAGTGATGGGGTGGGTTAGGGTTGTTTATTGAATTTGGTTGTCCTGTTTGCTTGGAATTCATCTTATAGGATTTGTGTTGTTGTCGTTTGTTGGGTTGGGTATGTTGGAAGCAATGAGTTTCGGGGCAGTGTTCCTTGAGGGGTAATGGAGATTGTGATGTGCTTTGTTGCTCAAGTGCCTTTAGGGTGGTCGAACAATATTGGAAAATTAGCCGATGTGATTACTGCTTGGAAAGTTTTCCTCAGTTTGTTTCTGAAAATTGTTGAATGTAGTTGTGTTGATGTATGTAATGTACTAGAAACTAGGAATGTCTCTTTCATGTGACTGGGCACCCTACTTGGTATGTTAATTGTAGTGTAGTCTCTTAGGTAGCTCATGTACTATAATCTAGGACTGTAGCAATAGATGATCCACTTTAAAAACATCCAGGGTGGTCGGTTCACCTTAAAACCGAATTTGAAGTAGATTAATAATTTATAAATCTCCTGTAATCATTATAATTATTATTTGTTATAATAATAAGTGTTTGGGCTCACTTTTAAAACTGGTCGGCTCTACCAACAATAAAGAGATAAAATGACAGGATTCTCTTTCAATTTAGTGCAATTATAATCTTAATTGTAACGACCCACATTTTACGTATCGGAGGTGTAACAACCCGGAAAATCTAAGCGAGTTTAAAATTTTTAATTTGGCTATTTTAGTGGATTTTAGATATTTAAAATCAATTTTTTTAAATAATAATGACGAAAAGTAGTTTGAATCGATGTTTCAAAATAAATATAATTATTTTAAATTATAAACAAGGCCTGAAATGGCGCGGCAGTTTCAAAATTTCAATTCAAACTTTGACTGGCTATACCAGGTGCAAAATAAAACGGATTTTAGTGAAACCAAAAATATTTAAATCTGTTAGTGAATATTTTTCTAATGAATCTGGAAAATCGAAGTTTCATAGTGGGAATCAAAAGTTATGGCCAAATGAATTTTCAGAAAGGTCGCTATAAGAATATATAGCCCTTGAAAATAGACATTTTGCAAACGACCTCAGAATTCGACGAAACCACTTTTGTTGGATCCGGGATGTCAAATTATTGCTATATTTCAAATTCCATAATTTTTGAAGTTAATATGTGAGCGTGGCGAAAGAAAATGTGTTTGGTCAATTTATGTTAAATTGGATCGACCAGAAAATGACCATTTTTCAAACCGACTCAGAATTCGATGAAACTAGTTTTGTTGGGACAGTATCGTCAAAACATAGCTAGATTTATTTTTCTGGAATCTTTAGGAACATTATGTGGCCCCGACAAATTGAAATGCACGTTCAAATCAAATATTGAATGTTTTATATTTTAATTCAAAAAGAAACTGACTGAAACAGTCGAATGGGCCTACGAAATATATTCCATTGTGTTCGGAATGGGGTATTTAGCTAGAGACGACAGCTGTTGGGTTTGGATTGGAGCTAGTATGTGAAGAGGGGTATTTTAGAATTTTAAAAATATATAAAAAAAAATAAAAAAATCCCATTGGCCATCACAACTCTCTCTCTCCCCGATAACCCCTGAAGCGACGGCGGAAAACCGTTCCTCCCTTCGCTCCTCGATTCTTCTCAATCCGCTCAAAATTAAACCTCTATCCTATTGGGGATTTTGTAGAGCTCGTCAAGATCTTCAAATCCATACCATGTTTGGATTATTTTTATTGAGTAATTTGAGAGATCCGTCACTTGGAAGTTCCGGACTTCAAGTCGCCGCCTAGCGCCACCCCGGTCGTCGAGTTCATCAGGGTGGGACCCCCTGGCGCGCCTCTCCTCCCTCTTCAACGTCGCATCAGCCGATTGACCTCACGCTTCATGGATTCGAGGAAAAATCCATACCTAGTTTTGAACGTTTTCAGAGAGGTATGGTTTATTTTATTTTTAATGGTTAATAGCACTTTAAAGCGCTACGTTTATGATTTTGCAATAAAAATCATATCTTTTTCATGTTTGATCGAAATCCTATGAAACAAGAGACAATGGACTCGTGCAGACGTCTTCTACATTTTAGAAGAGACCGAATATTTTTCTGAGCCTTCTACAATTTTTGGTGGTGTGGAACCCAATATGAGATTTCTAATTTATAAACGATATGGAAAACAATGATGTATAAATTATATAGTCGATGTATGAGTTATATAAGCATTGTACACCTCATATATAAGCGTTCTATAAGTTGTATCGATGTATAGTTATATATGCATTGTAAAAGTGATATATGCATTGAAATAAATTGAAATGATATTGGAATGAAATCGAAAAATAGTTATGTACGTATATATATATATATATGCTCCCTTCGTCCACAGACCATGGACGATATATATTGGTTGTGATATTGTTTGGATTATTGGTTGATGTGAAATTTGGTGAACATCATGAATGGTTGATTTGAAATGATTGATTGTGGTTGAAATCCCAATAGGATTAGTATATGGGAAAATTTGTCTGCATACGAACTAGATATTGAAAATCCCCATTGTCAAAAGTGTGAGGCTTTAAGGTAGAGCGAGGAGCCGTACTCGGGACGGTGCCGGTTTTAACTACCCTGCCGTTACGCTACCGAAATTTTCAATAATATTGATGTGTTAAAATTATTTTCATGTGTTGAAACTATATTCATGTATTGAATAGGAATTCATGTGTTGAGTGAAGCTCATGTGTTGAATAAATTCTTTGAAAGATTAAAATAACATTTTTATTATATATATAGACTATATAAAATATTAGTATTTTAAATAAATTGTTTTAACACCAAAAATAACATTTTTACCTTATGTATGAACTATATAAAATAATCGTGTTTTGAAATAAATTGTTTTACAATAAAAATCACATTTTTATTATATATATATAAACTATAGAAAATATCCATGTGTTGAATAAAGGACTAGAACAATAAAAATCATATTTTTATCGTATGTATGAAGTCAAAAAAATTCATGTGTTGAATATATAGATTGAAAAATAAAATCTACATTTTTATTGTGAATATGAAGTGCTAAAAATATTCGTATGTTGAATAAATATCTTTGATGATAAAAATATCATTTTTATCATGTAAAAGACTCGCTAAAAATACACAAGTGTTGAAATAAATATTTGTTTGCTAAGAATATTATTTTTAACAGGTGTATGAACTAAATAAAATAGTCATGCGTTGAAAGATATTTTTGTTTGCTAAAAATATCATTTTTATACGAAATATGAAGTGTTAAAAATAGTGATGTGTTGAAATGAATATCTATTGGATAAAAATATCATTTTTATCAAATATATGAAGTGGATATGGTTTTGAAATCAAAGAATGATTTATATTTATATATATAGAAAAATATAATTAAAATAAATCGAATAACGAAGCTGCAGTTCGTGTTTTGAACCGTGATTTCAAATGATTAGTGCGGGAGATCCGACCATCGGATTTTCCCGAAACTGAAACCATTAGGTTCACTTTGGAAATATCTTTCCAACGACACCCACTTTGTGAAGATCCAACGGTTGGATTATCTGGAATGTTTAATTCAAATTTGAAGAAAAACATCGCCAGAATCGATTATATTTATATATATATATATATATATAATTAAATTAAATCGAATAATGGCGCTGTAGTTCGTATTTTGAAATCGTAACTTCAAATGATTGTACCGGGAGATCCGACCGTCGGATTTTCCCAAAACTGAAACCGTTGGATTCGTTTTGAAAAGATCTTTCTAATGATATAAAATTTGTGAAGATCCAACGGTTAGATTTTTAGATATGTGTAAATCAAATCTGAAGAAAAATAGTGCCACGGTCGCGTTATGGCCTGAAGCAACGTTTGAATGGATTGGCTATTTTTAAATAAATAAAAATAGCGATAAATCATGATAAAATATTATAAACGATATGAAATGGAAATAAACTGAATTTGCTCGGTTTATTTGATATTTGATGGTTGAATGTGTTAGGCGTGAAAATTACATTAAAGAACATAATTAATGATGTCAAATAATTTAACCATTGAAATGAATTGATTTGAAATTCATATATACATGGATTAATTGAAAAGGCCGAGTTGATTCTCATTTCAAATAATTGATCGACGATTGAAAGTCGAAGATATGAAGACGGTGCAAGACCGATGATCTTCACGCCGAATGGAGGGGTGCTATTGATGCTCATGATAGGAGTAGCTACCTTGAAGGGGCTGAAGTAGTTGCCGTCCGGACGTACTTGTTGATTGTACGGATGTGCGAGGAATTAAGTGCCTCCGGTTTCGTTCAGACCCAGAACAAACTTGTAAATGGGTTGTGTGTCTGACATTGGATTTTGTTCTATGTTTATTGATCTCTATTAAATATATATCTGTTTGGCGGCAGAGAATTTATTCTCTTACTTAACGCCCTTCTCCGAGACGTACGAGCTCAGAGATTATATATCGATAGAAATCAGTCGCATGGAGTGAATTGCCTGTGTGGCACGCCAAAGTGGCAGATGATCAAGGCTTCTGTTGAAAAGCAAAGTCTTGTGGTTGATGACCAAAGCACGGCCTGTGTGGCATAGCTTTGTATGTAGCATTGTTTCGCGAGCCTCACACCCTGGTATGAGCCAAAAACGGGAGAGGACTTTAGGGAGGACATGTGTTTCCTTTTACCTAGGAGTGGTGCTTTGGGTTTTGGACGCCCGGGTATTTTACTTATGTGGATGATGGATAGCGAGGCCTCGGTTGCTTCGGTCTCTTCGGAGCCGATGGTGTGGTCATATATGACCAATTTACGCCCCATTGGGCGGGGAAACGCAGTGTCCAGGAATTTTAATCCACAACGGTGGACCGGCCCTGACGATCCAAGGGCCCACCTGTGTCTGGGTCCTGATACATGGGCTAGATTATCTCGAATTCGGTAAGCACTATTTTTTGCCTTGGTTCATGACGGAAATCCAATTTCCAAATACGACACCGTGCGGTTTTGATTGTATACCTATATATGGCGACATGATATATGGTACCCATGCCGTCTAAGATTGATACTTATGCTTTGAAATTGTTTTGAAACATATAAACACTAGTGATAATATCAAATGCTTTTGTTTTATTCGTATCAAGCATATTTTGGCCATTATAAGGTAAAACTCTATCCTCCGGTTTGTGTTGCATTGTGTAATGGGAACTGAGTCTTATAATGACTTCATTTTGTAAAAAAAATTGCGATGTTTAAAAGATTTACTTGTTTTAAAGCACTGGCAATCCAATGGAGTAAACCCATTCCATGAAAATGGCGTGGTCCTTTGATTGGCCATATTATAAAATATGTTAAGTAGATTTCTCATACCAGTCCCATGTCTGACTCGTAGTTTGTTTCACTTGCAAACTCGGGTGCCCCTATTTCTGCACGGGCAGCCTTGTATTCAGGTTTTAGCAGGCTCTTTCTGGATAGCTGGAGCTGAAGATGGATTCTATCATTTATCTCTTTTTATGCTGTTCATCTCCTATTGTACATATTATGTTTTGTTTCCGCTGTAGACATTTATATATAGCTGAACTGTATTTGTACTAAGTATCATCGTATATACTGTGTAACTTTGATGATTATGTTTATCCAATGTATTCTACTGTACATTATCTGGTGTATTTATTTATTCCTATTCTGCTGTTATCTGTTTATGTGTTATGTTCCAAAGATTACCCTTGCCACCATCGTACGGGGTTTGGGGTCGTCACGAACGTGGTATTAGAGCTTTGGTTAAGCTTAGTTCTGGAATATAACATATTAACAAACTCGTCAGAAATAGAACCAGTAGTGTTCTAAGACGGATCGCTCATTTCAAATAGGATTAGTAATATCCTAGAATGAGTGAGGCAGGATGAAATACACCCTGATAGACACATTTACATTCGAGTATATGTCTTTATGTTTTAAAATTACCTTTTATGTTGGCCTAACACTTTGTCTGCTATTTGCAGACATTGAAAAATGAGTGGCAGAAGTAGAAGAGGTAGGTTGGAACCAGATGTTGAAGCTCTACTTAAGAAATAAAGAAACATGACTGGAGTACCATTCTTGGGCGAAGAATCTATTATTAAAACACAAGCTTGGATTCGTTCTGCTGAGAAAATCTTTGAAGGTTTAAAGCTAAGAGATGACCAGAAAAGATTACTAACATCTTGGGCACTCAAAGACGAAGCTTTGTTCTGGTGGGATTCGATTATTGAGAATAATCCAGGAGGTAATATTACCTGGGATAGATTTAAAGAGATTTTTAGTGAAAGATTTACTCCTCCAGAAGCAACTGAACGGTTATGTGATGAATTTTAATCTGATACAAGGAGATATGACCATTCCAGAATATCATAAGAAATTCAATGAACTTTCTCATTTTGCCCCTCATCTAATTCACAATCCGAAGAGGAAGAATCTGAGGTTTATAAATGGTCTTCAAAGAAAATACCAGAATAGTGTAATGGGGCATGTGAAGCTTCCTTTTTCTGAAATGATATACATGGCTTATCAGTATGAAGATCTAGATAAGCGAGGCCTTTTTAACGACGAAGAGGAAATCAGTTCGAGCAACAAAAGGAAAACTGAAACTCATAGCCCAAAGGCAAGTACATAGCAAGAGTCAAGCACGGCGTCTGGAGTCAGAAAGAAGCCTAGATTCAATCGGGAAAAGGTTATATCGGAGAAAGGATCAGTGATGACTGCAATATGCAATAATTGCAAGAAGCCAGGGCATTTTCAAGGGAATTGCAAATCCTCGAGGAGAGAAAGAAACGTTGGATCAAAATCCAATAAGAAGGGTCGAGAGAATAGGAAATGTAATCTTTGCCATCAGGCTGGACATATTGCGAATAATTGCCAACTATCACAGAAATCAGAAGTAGTGCAGGTGAATGAAGTGGCAGAAGTTCCTGGATCCTCATCTGGTCAGGAAAGGCCAGATGTTTTAGAAGGCATGCTTACTGTCAAAGATATTCCAGTTAAGTATTGTTTGATACAGGTGCATCACGAAGCTTTGTTGCAAATAATGTGGTTAAGAAACTGGATTTGAATTTGAAAAGGCTCAAAGAACCCATGACTGTCCATAACTCGGTTGGGGTTCCCTCGATCTTAATTGGGTATGTGGAGTGCTTGTCTCTTTTTCCCGTTATCGGCTCCTGACTATCGCGATGGTCATGAATTTTACAGAATTTGATCTTATCTTGGGTTTAGATTGGTTAACCAAATATGAAGCAGAAGTTAAATGCGCCGAGAGAGTTGTTAAGGAAAAAACAAAGTTCGGAGAATATATAACCATTCCATGTGAAGTCCTGAATTCTGATAGAAAGGACTTCTGGGCAGCTTTATATGTTTCTCCTACTCAGTTAGAACCTGTTCCTGTCGTTATGGAGAATATTCCGGTCGACATAGAAAATATTCCAGTTGTGAAGAACTATGCGGATGTGTTCGAAGAAGTTGTTAGCTTACCTCCGTAGAGAGAAATTAATTTTAAAATCTCTTTAGTTCCAAATGCAAGGCCAGTAGTTCACGCTATTCGAAGAATGACCTTGAAGGAAAAAGAAGAGTTAGATAATCAAAATCGACTGCTAGTATAGAAAGGTCTGATCAAGCCTAGTTTCTCTGATTGGGGAACAACAGTGGTATTTGTCCCGTAGTCAGACGGTACTCTCAGACTATGTGTGGATTATCGTGATTTGAATAAGCAGAATTGGGAATGAAGCTGAACTTGAGGACCGCAAATCATCCTCAAACAGATGGTCAAACCGAAAGGGTGAACCGTATTCTTGAATATTTATTGCGGGCTTGTGTTATTGATTTTGGCGGATCATGGGAAGACCATTTGCATTTGGCCGAGTTCTCATACAACAACAGCTACCAAGCGAGCCTGACAATGTCACCATTCGAAGCACTGTATGGTAGACCGTGCCGATCTCCTGCTTGTTGGGTAGAACCTAGTAATAGACTCGTATTGGGACCCGATATGATTCACGAAGCTGCGGACAAAGTCAATTTCGTTAAGAAACGATTACTCGCCGCTCAAAGCCGACAAAAAATAAATCGAATAACGAAGCTGCAGTTCGTGTTTTGGAACCGTGATTTCAAACGAAGTTGCCGTCCGGACGTACTTGTTGATTGTACGGATGTGCGAGGAATTAAGTGCCTCCGGTTTCGTTCAGACCCAGAACAAACTTGTAAATGGGTTGTGTGTCTGACATTGGATTTTGTTCTATGTTTATTGATCTCTATTAAATATATATCTGTTTGGCGGCAGAGAATTTATTCTCTTACTTAACGCCCTTCTCCGAGACGTACGAGCTCAGAGATTATATATCGATAGAAATCAGTCGCATGGAGTGAATTGCCTGTGTGGCACGCCAAAGTGGCAGATGATCAAGGCTTCTGTTGAAAAGCAAAGTCTTGTGGTTGATGACCAAAGCACGGCCTGTGTGGCATAGCTTTGTATGTAGCATTGTTTCGCGAGCCTCACACCCTGGTATGAGCCAAAAACGGGAGAGGACTTTAGGGAGGACATGTGTTTCCTTTTACCTAGGAGTGGTGCTTTGGGTTTTGGACGCCCGGGTATTTTACTTATGTGGATGATGGATAGCGAGGCCTCGGTTGCTTCGGTCTCTTCGGAGCCGATGGTGTGGTCATATATGACCAATTTACGCCCCATTGGGCGGGGAAACGCAGTGTCCAGGAATTTTAATCCACAACGGTGGACCGGCCCTGACGATCCAAGGGCCCACCTGTGTCTGGGTCCTGATACATGGGCTAGATTATCTCGAATTCGGTAAGCACTATTTTTTGCCTTGGTTCATGACGGAAATCCAATTTCCAAATACGACACCGTGCGGTTTTGATTGTATACCTATATATGGCGACATGATATATGGTACCCATGCCGTCTAAGATTGATACTTATGCTTTGAAATTGTTTTGAAACATATAAACACTAGTGATAATATCAAATGCTTTTGTTTTATTCGTATCAAGCATATTTTGGCCATTATAAGGTAAAACTCTATCCTCCGGTTTGTGTTGCATTGTGTAATGGGAACTGAGTCTTATAATGACTTCATTTTGTAAAAAAAATTGCGATGTTTAAAAGATTTACTTGTTTTAAAGCACTGGCAATCCAATGGAGTAAACCCATTCCATGAAAATGGCGTGGTCCTTTGATTGGCCATATTATAAAATATGTTAAGTAGATTTCTCATACCAGTCCCATGTCTGACTCGTAGTTTGTTTCACTTGCAAACTCGGGTGCCCCTATTTCTGCACGGGCAGCCTTGTATTCAGGTTTTAGCAGGCTCTTTCTGGATAGCTGGAGCTGAAGATGGATTCTATCATTTATCTCCTTTTATGCTGTTTAGCCCCTATTGTACATATTATGTTTTGTTTCCGTTGTAGACATTTATGTATAGCTGAACTGTATTTGTACCAAGTATGATCCTGTATACTGTGTAACTCTAATGATAATGTTTATCCAATGTATTCTACTGTATATTATCTGGTGTATTTATTTATTCATGTTCTACTGTTATCTGTTTATGTTATATTCCACTGATTACCCTTTCCACCATCGTACGGGGTTTGGGGTTGTCACATGAGGATCGTAAAATATTTTTATTTAATTCCCTTAGGGTAGGATCATTCTCATATTTTGGTATGTTGCTTATGGGGATGTGAGACAAATCCATAATTTTTACCAATTTTATTTGTGACCATTTTGCCATTGTTAGTTTTTTACAAAGAATAACTTTTGACTGAAATCGAATTAGGTGCTGGAATCGACTTCGTTGGAAAGGAAATGATGTTTCCAATTCCGTAGACTGGTCACACTAAAGTTTTGGCTGAGCAGTTTGGGAGAAATCGCTGTTTTTGTGCTACACAATTTCTAGACAGACTAATTAGTCATTAGTGGGCTGATTAGTGAGGCCTATTAAGGCTATGGGTTGTTGACTATAAACAGAGGTGTAGAGGCAAGAGAATAGTTTAGTTTCTCCATTTCTCTATTTGGCTGAGCTCGAGATTCTTCTTGCTCAATCAAATACATCTCCACTCCATTGATTCTTCGAAGATTGAAGATCTACATCGAGGAAGGCTAGATCGCATTAAGATGATTGATTTAAAGATCGTTCTTCGCTATCCAGATTAAAGATTCATCATTTTGAAGTTATTTTGTGAAACTGGTGAGTGATAAGCATCTTTCACATGAATTCAATCGAGTATATGGGTTTGTTTGGTCTTATTTTCATCATTTCAAGTCATTTTCACATAGATCTAATCAAGGTAAGTCTATTTTTATTCGAATCACCATAGGATCTAACCTAGCAAGATTATAATGGTAAATTTATATGTTATTCATGTGTTTATGCAAGTTTAGATATATTTATTGATTTGTTTATTGTTTATATCATGATGTGGTGAAATTCATATATTGTTGATGATTCTTTGTTATGTTGATGCTTTTTTTATGATCGTTTGATTGTGTGATTGAATGGTTGTTTGGAATAGGTTGATTTGGACCAAAATAGGAATGGATCGTTCGACATTTTTGATGGATCATGGCTTGTTGTGCAAGACATAGGATGGATCGGACCAGCAAAAATGATGGATCGATTGGAGCTTCATGATGGATTGGTTTCTTAAATGGATCGGTGGAAAAATTTGGTGACACGGCGCGGATCGGCCAAGTGTCAAACTGGTTAAAAAACATGGGTTGATGTTGCCATTTCCATGGATCGGGGATCATTGCACAGGATGGATCGAGCATGGGGAAGCATGGATCGGTTAAGGCGGCGGCTGATGGATCGGAGGAAACTGGGCCGAGAGCAAATTTGATGGATCGACATCATTTTTTTTATGTGGATCGCTGCGGAAGGGGAAGGATCGGCCAAGGGCAAAACCCGATGGATCGATACGTAGATTCATGGGTCGGACAAATACATATGTGGTGGAAATCCATAATGGATCGCATGGCCAAGATGGATCATGCAATTGGTGGACTGTAGCGTTCAACTGAAATGCTATGAAAAGTAATGGGTCGCTACACATGGCAAAAAGACGAACGCTGTGTAATTCAGATGGGTCAAATGGAGCAAAGATGGGTTGATTACTCCTAAAAATGACCAAATAAAGTTTGTTTTGGTTCATTGATGGTCGTGGCTTCAAAGTGAAATCATGATGGAACGTTTGAAGCGTCGTGAAGTGTTCGTTGATCAGCAAAGTGCAATGAAGATGTGAGACGACTCAAAGATGTTGAGTTCATGGATAATGGTTGCTCGAGAAGTCGCTTGAGCTTATGGATAGTCACTAAGTTAGATGGCTAGAGATATTGAAGGCTGAGGGATTTTTGTTAGTTGGAGGTTCTAGTGGACTCAAAGCAGGGGTATAATGAGGACGCCCAAAAGACTAGAAGTTAGCTGGTCGAGTACCTTAGGTATCGTTGAAAGGCCTAGATATGTATCAATGAAAGACATGTGGAGTTTTTCTTGAACCAGGATTACCATTAGCCCTTGACGGATGGCAAGTTAGGCCGGCCATACGATTAACGATGGTTTCAAACTAAGGTTGGTGGTGATAGCCAGGGTCATAGATGCTATTGTTTGACCATCTTGTGTAGATTGTCCAATGTTTTCTATTTTACTCGAGGATGAGTAAAAGATAAGTGTGGGAGAATTTGATTAAATGAAAATGTGTTTATTTTATGCTCTTATATTTTGTCTTTTGTGTATAAATAAATATTACTTGGGTATTATTTTGCCACTTTTACAAATATGCCGACTAAGCCACATGCAGTCAGAAAAATAGAAAATAAAGATCATATTGTTGAGTCTATATATATATGTGTGTGTGTGTATGTAAAGACTTGCAGATGAAGATCTCATATCAAGTTGCTTTTTGGACTAGAAAATAATTGTTAGAAAGAATATGCATACTACAAATCAAGGAAGAATTGCCGAAGAAGCATGAAGAAAAGAAAAAAGGCCAAAACTTACCAGATTTAACTAAGGCCCATTTGTGATTGTATTAGGGTTTAGGTTGAATGATCTATCCTATAAATACCCTTGTGTTCTCATTGCAGACTTCATCCAAGAATTGATAGTTCTTTCTTTTCTTTTCTATACTCCTCTAGGGTCTAGTGAATTTGTGTTGTCTATTCAATTAGATTTAGTAGAGCACAATTTTCTATTACAATTTACTTTTCCCATTAGTGATTGACCATCTGAATAGATTCAATGGTAATCTTGATTTTACTTTTTGTATGTTACTTCTATTATGCAACTTTAATTTTTGCATTTTGTTATGCTTTTCTAAGTACTATTGAATTTAATATAGATTTGATTAGATTCGAATCTGTAGTGAATTCAATAGTAGTTTACTTCCTGTTTCAATTGATAATTATGATCTGGTCATCAGTTCAATTAGATTTGTTATCAATCAAATTGCACTTTCATTTTTGATTTCAATCAAATCCTCTAAATTCATCTAACTCATCCACAAAATTATATAAATAATAAATTTTAATTTTCATCCCTGTTCGACTTGCATACTACACACATATGCGTTTGCAGTAATTTATTTCAAAATTTGTGCTTTTCTAGTTATAAGAAAAGTAACAAACACTACAATCGGTCTGATACATAACAGAGTATACAATATGGATCCTATGGCAGAAGCATAAGGAATCCTTTTCATATGCTCTTTCTCCTCATTGGTATGAGGAGCGTCCTTTCTAGAAAGGATAATTCCAGATTGCGTTGGAACACTTCAACGTTTGGAATTCTCCATACTAAATCTTTTTAGTATGGTGTCTATATACAGGGGTTGGGACAATCCTAACAACCTCTTAGACCTCTCTCTGTAGATCATTATACCAAATATATAGGTTGCTTCTCCCATATCCTTTACAGAGAAGTTTTCGGAAAGCCAAGATTTCACTGATTGCAATAATGAAGTTTCACTGCCAATCAATAATAGATCATCAACATAAAGTACTAAGAATACTATAGCATTTCCCTGTTCCTTTTTGTATATGCACACTTCCTCCGTGTTTTGGTAAAAACCATACTATTTGATTACTTTATCAAAACATTTATTCTAACTCCTTGATGCTTGTTTGCGTCCATAAATGGACTTTAACAACTTGCAAGCTTTGCTTTCGCGCCCACTGACCATAAAACCCTTTGGGTATGGCATATATACGGTTTCTTTTAAATCAAAATTTAGGAAAGCCATCTTTACATCCATTTGCCATATTTCGTAGTCATAGAATGCAACAATGGTTAGCATAAAAAGAAATGATTTAAGCATGGCTATGCATGAAAAGGTCTCGTCATAACCAGCACCTTGAATTTGACGAAATTCTTCCTCAACTAGTCCTTCTTTATAAGTCTCCACTTCCCCATTCGCATTTGGCTTTTTCTTAAAAATCCACTTGCAGCCAATGGGTTTTATCCCCTTAGGTATGTATGACAAAGTCCAAATTTTGTTCTCATACATGGATTCCATTTCAGATTTCATAGCTCCAAGCCAGTATGCAGAGTCTTTACTCTGTAATGCTTGTTGGAAAGTAAAAGGAGTGTTGTTATCTAAGACACAGTCCTCCTTTCCTCATCCACGAGAAAACCGTAGTATTTATCTGGTGTGTGAGATTCCTTACTAGACCTTCTAATGGTTGTGCTTCTCCATATACATGTGAACTTGTTTCTCCCACTTTTTCGGTATCAACATTAGTTTCATGGATCTCATCCAAGTCTACAACTTCTTTGTTAATTTCCTTTAACAAAATTCCTTTTCTAAAAGATGGCGTGTCGAGAAACAATAACCTTTTGTTCCTTATCATTAGAGAATATATATCCCCCATCGAATTTTCAGGATATCCTATAAACTTACACAGTACTAATATTTCCTCTAGTTTATTTGGACCAACGTTCTGAATGCCTATCGTACAACCCCATACTTTTAAATGTTTGAATTGGAGTTTCTTACTACAACACATCTCATATGATGTTTTGGGCATAAAATTGGCATAGATTTTATGGGTAACAAATTCAACATATGTGTTGCAGTTTCTAGCGCATATCCCTAATAGGGTAGAGGTAACTCAGTCTTACTCATCACGAAACGAGCGATATCCAATTGGATTCGATTCCTTTGCTTTGACACACCGTTGTGCTGCGGAGTATAGAGTTGAGTAACCTGGGAGATAATCCCAATATCTTTTTAAGTATTGTTGGGAATCATGTCCAACATACTCGCCTCATCAACCAGATCGAAGATTTTAATCTTACATCCCGTTTAACACCCCACGTCCATTAATGTCACTCACAAAGGGAATGGATTAACTTTCATGGAGCGTTTTAAGTGTGTATAGAACAGAAACTTAACAACAAGACAGATATAAACAGTACTTAAAAATTTAAAATTTTATTCATTGCAGCGGTAAATACATAAGTTTAATTACATCATCAAAAACCAGAGTCAAAGTGCATAATATCCATCTTGACTAAATCAGAGTACATATACTGAAAGACATAACCCCAATACAAAATAGCCATAAATAAGACAGGCTGAACTTTTACTTCAGCGATCCAAGCAACTTCTAAAAGCAAGAGATACAGCTGTCCAAAATCAAGCTCCACTGGTGCTAGTTCCACCCTGAGCACCTGGGGGGGAAGAAGAAAAGAGGTGGAAATAAAGGGGGTCAGACATAAAGTCTGGCGAGTGCGATAACTTTAACAATATAATTACCAAAATAACTAGGCTAAGGCATAAGTTGGAAAATAAGGAAATGACTGTGAACAATTGAGTATGACAGAGTAAACAAGGAAATAAGATTGAACAAAGATAACATTAAAGGCGCACATAAACCACTATAAGATAATTATTATACTGCACCATCACTAGTCACCCTAAAGGTTTGATCCCGCCTACAGAACTTAATAATGATAATGGTAGTTTCCTGCACCCCTAGTTGCCATCATAGGTGCCGCCTGCCCCTATCTCCACAAGGTGTACCCACTACCCCCATGTGATCGGCTCCGTAACCCGTAGATACCCGTGTTGGCCCCACAGTGGGGTGTATCACTCCCCAAAGTGGCAACCCAATACCATCAATAATGCACGGCTTATACCTACACGATGCAACAATGTCTTACCTACCAGCCCGGGCCCACACACGCACATGAACCCATTGGACTTGCGTTGCCACCGCTAACCCGTTTTGGCCTCTCACAGTCAAGCCCAGTATGCGTGTCCCGTCCTCGACTTGGGTCAAGCCCACAAAGATACGTATGGGTTACTGGTTGAAACGGGCCCCCATTACTTGACACAAGCTATCCACCTAAGCTTGGTCCCCTCTAGTACATCCCACTTAACCCTCTTCTTATTCGTGTTCACTTACATGTTTCAATTTTGGTTAAGTGCTTCTAATCATATTTCAAATGCCACCTAAGGCACCCTCTAGATTTCACATGCCACCCAACGCACCCACTTAACCCCTCATGTCCCACTACATGTTTATCTGGTTAAGTGTTTCTTAATTCATTAAGACCGTAACCTTATAAAGACCTCCCACATTAGACTGGCATTTGTGTCAGCTGGATTTGCTGGGCGGGTCCGGGAAGTCTTACACTACAAACGAGTCTAACCTCATGTCTTTACAATTGTTACGCATTTAATTATGCCTAAGACCTCCCACATTAGACTAGCATTTGTGGCAGCTGGATTTGCCGGGCGGGTCCGGGCATTCTTACACCACAAAAGAGCCTAACCTCGTGTCTTAGGCGATTAATTACACAAAATTAATTATCCCCCAATTTGAATTAATTTCCCTATTCAAATTATCAATCAATTCCAAATTTAACTATGGCCATAATTGACTCAATTATGTCCGTCTATTTATGGTATGCAAATTCATACCAATTTTCATCACAAATTTATTCTATGCCATTTAAGGCATTTATGCCAATTCTCAATATTAAATCTTTTAATATTATCCCATTGCCCTACGTTGCACGTTCGTTCGATTAACGTAAAATATACGTTAGACTCGAATAGTCTAACTCATGGAATAAAGAGAAAACATCACAACATACATATAGATAAAACAAGAACTAAGCATAAGGGGTGAACTTGCATGTGTGAATGAGGTTCTTCATCTAAAAATTGCATAGGCCAAAGTCACAAACTTGCATAAAACTACATATGTCATAGATCTAAATCTAAAGGTGTAAACTTGCATAGGCAATAACCACAAACTTACATTACATGATTCACACCCCAAACACACACACACACACACACACACACACATATATATATATATATATATACAAATACCTGCATATGTGATTTATGCAACATAACGATGGTGTAAACTTACATCTAAACATATAAACTAGCATATAAAATTTTGTATACTAGCTTATAACTCACACATGTCATAGCCTAACTTTAGATCTAATTTACACATAAAATAGGTGTCATGAAACATGTGAGATTGTATATAATTTTCACTAACTTGCATATGATTCATATCAAAATTAACATCTAAACTTGCATACATACATATGATTTATCATATGAATTAGTTCCAATGACATAACCAAACTAGCATATGAAATATGATTATACATAAGCCAATCATAGAATTACAACATAGATGATAACATCACAACTTTACAACATAGATGATAACATCATAGAATTTACAACATAGATGATAACATCATAGAATTTACAATATAGATAATAACATGCGGTCAATAATTCACAACATAACCATATAATCCACATCATAGCTTAATCCAATTAAATTGTTAATTATTTTATTAAAGAAATCGAACTCACAACTCAAAGATGGTCTTGAGTTCTGAAATTTGAGTTCTGAAGTTGAACTAGCTTTCCTTTGGAGAAGACAATTTGTTGCGGTTTAGATTAGAATTGAATTTGATTAGCTTTCTTCCTCTCTAATTGGTGGCGGCTATTCTAGGTTGCAAGGTGATAGCATGGAGGCCATGATTCTAATTTTAATTTGATTTTAGGGTTTGAGTCTACATGTGTTTTTATAGAGTTTAGGATTAGTTTAGGCCGTCCGATCAACCCAGAATTAATCCCAGCCAATCAGAGCAGATCAGAAACCCCAATGAGTCAGCATACAGTCATAAACAGGTCATCAAACAAATCTGCCCCAGGGAGGGGGGGGGGAGGGAGGTCGACCTGGTGAGGGTAGGTCGACCCCCTGGTCGACCTGGCCCTGGCGGTAAATTTCCCGCCTAGCCCTATTTGACTCTGAAATTTGAATTTTCAAAATCTGTTTTGAATTTTCTGAAACTTCCGATGGCCATAACTTCTTCATACGAAGTCCAATTCACGCAAACTCGGACTCTATCTCAACCAGAATTCCAAGACGAACACAATGGCGCAACCCATTTTCCTTAATTCTCACATCTGAGATTAGTTATTCTTTAATTTGTGAACACTAATATTGAAATTTACGGGGTGTTACATTCTCCCCTCCTTAAAGGATTTCGCTCCCGAAATCTCCAAGTTAAGGAGAATGCATATCCTAATATCCAAACAACCATCTACACAACCATCAAACACAAGCATCCATTGTCCTTATAAAATTCCTAATGTTGTATGAACATATGCAAGAAGTGTGTGTATATGTTCTTTATCTAATGCAAAATCAGGCGGTCTACTGATTCAGTTGACCTCCTTAATGCAAACCATGATAGTGCCGTGTGTCCATTATGTATGCGAAAGAATCCTATCGATGCATATTATTTCTACATGTGTGCACAACCATTCACCAAAATGCAGCATCCATATGATAACACAACCATTATTCATCCATTAACTTAAATATGCACACATATTTATATGCAACATGCAATATGAAGTGACTGAGCCGATCTAGTGCCTAAAGTGTGTGTATATGCATCCACGAGCAACCATTAGCAAACACTTGCATCCACATTCATCCATCATACGTAACATGTCTCAAACACATGTTTCAACCATAGGACTACCCTATCTAAAGGTCAAAGATACTAGCGAGAGGATACACTAAAGATAAAACAAGTACGAGCTAAGCGATAAAGGAGAAATTTAAAGACATACCCTCGAAAAGAAAAGGGTACAATGAACGCATCTTCTCTTCTGTCTCCCAAGTAGTGTTGCTTTCATCATCTCCCCATTGCACTTTGACTAGCCTGACCTCTCGATTCCTCAACTTCTTAATCTCCGACCCAAGAATGCACGTAGGAGCTCGTCGAATCGTCGCATCATGCTCTATCTCCTCTTCTCTAAGCAAACTCGGCTCTACCACTTCCCCGGTCTCGTGCAAGCATTTCCTCAAATGTGACACATGGAATACGTCATGTACACCACTAAGTCTCTCGGGCAACTCCACTCTATACGCCATTTGTCCAATTCTCTCCTTATTAGGAAACGGCCCTACGAACCTTGGTGCTAACTTCCCAACGGACCCAAAGCGAACAACATTCCGTAATGGAGACACCTTGACAAAGATCATGTCCCCAATATCAAACTCAAGATCTGTCCTCCTCTTGTCCGCATAAGATTTCTGCCTATCTTGCGCCGTCTTCATCCTTCTTCGAATCAAATAGGTCTTTTCCGAAGTCTCTCTAATCATATCGGGCCCAAGCAAGATCTTATCTGTAGATTCCAACCAACATGTAGGCGAACGACATGGCCATCCATAAAGAGCCTCGAACGGTGCCATGCCAATGCTAGACTGAAAGCTATTATTATATGCGAACTCCACCAATGAAATATGTTCCTCTCATGTACCTCCAAAGTCTAAGACACACAACCTCAATAGGTCCTCTAGAATACGATTCACCCTCTCAGTCCGGCCGTCCGCCTGAGGATGATATGCGGTTCTCAAACATAACTGAGTCTCTACCGCCTCTTGCAAGCTCTTCCAGAACTCGCTAGTAAAGATAGGATCGCGGTCGCTCACTATGCTAGAAGGAACACCATGCAAACGAACTATCTCTCGAATGTATACGGAGGCTAACCATGGAGCAGTCCTCTTACTCTTCACGGGAATGAAATGGGCGCTCTTAGTAAGTCTGTCTACCACGACCCAAATCCCCGTATTACCCATCCTCGATCTCGGTAGCCCATCAATAAAGTCCATCGAGACACTTTCCCACTTCCATTGTGGGACCTCCAATGGGTGAAGCAATCCACCGGGCTTCTTTTTCTCTGTTTTTACTTGTTGGCACACCAAGCATCTAGCGACAAACTCAGCCACATCCCTCTTCATGCCGGCCCCAAAGTAAACTCGTCTCATGTCCATGTACATCTTGTCCCCGCCGGGATGGATGGTCATCTTCGAACGATGTGCATCATCAAGAATGGTCTTCCTCAAATTCTTGTCCCCAGGTACACAAAGTCTACCGTCCCTACGCAACCAACCCTTATCATCTAGGGTATACCTACTGAGATGGCTCGATGACTCCACCCTTTTGAGTTTCTCTACTAACTCAACCAACTGTGGGTCATCTCGCTGTGCCTCACCAATCCTTCCCAAAAGCGTAGGTCTGACCTCTAAGGATGCTAGTAAATTGGGTATAAAGTCAATGGAATGTCTAAAGTCAAACGTAGAGATGAACTCTAAGCTTCGCCGCTCAACAAACAACGGACTCAAGGACAACCTTTTCCTACTTAAGGCGTCTACCACCACGTTACCCTTGCCAGGGGTATGTGCAATCTCGAAATCGTAGGACGCTAAGAATTCCATCCACC
Source organism: Allium sativum (assembly GCA_030737875.1). Classification (NCBI taxonomy): domain Eukaryota; kingdom Viridiplantae; phylum Streptophyta; class Magnoliopsida; order Asparagales; family Amaryllidaceae; genus Allium; species Allium sativum. The sequence goes on from CM060925.1 coordinate 118,291,019, forward strand.
TTTGCTGCCTTAAGTTCAAGTCCTTCTGAGAGAACAAGTATTTTAGTGATTTGTGGTCAGTGAACAATTCGAATTTCTCGGCAAGAAGATAATGGCGCCAAGAATTAAGCGCGAAAACAATAGCAGCCAACTCTAGGTCATGTGTAGGGTAATTTTTATCATGCACTCTCAACTGCCTTCCTCCATAGGTTATTACCCTTCCCTCTTGCATTAAGACTGCGCCTAGTCCTGTCCCACAAGCACCGGTATAAACGGTAAATGGCTTACTCCCATCTGGTAACACTAAGACTGGGGCTGTGGTCAAAGCTCTCTTTAAATGTTGGAACGCATCATCACAATCTACGTCCCATGTGAAAACTAGGTTCTTCTTCATCAAGCGTGTTAATGGAGCTGATATTTTTGCGAAGTCTTTGATAAACTTCCTATAGTAGCCAGCCAACCCTAAGAAACTCCTCACGTCGGTAGCATTTTTAGGGACCTTCCAATCTTGGATGGCCACTACCTTCGCGGGATCCATAGCTATCCCTTCTTTGGAAACCACGTGCCATAAGAATTGCATTCCTTCCTCCAAAAGTGACATTTAGAAAATTTAGCTTTAAGGCTATGCGCTCGAAGTGTCTCCAACACTTCCCTAAGATGTAGGGCAAGCTCTTCCTCGCTTTTAGAGAAGATCAAGATGTCGTCCACAAAGACTACCACGAATTTATTAAGGTACTCCCTAAAAACCCTACTCATTAAGTCAACAAAGTATGCGGGGGCGTTTGTCAAACCGAAGGGCATCACAAGACACTTGAAGAAGCCGTCTGGAGTCCTAAAGGCAGTCCTGTCTATGCTATCCTCAGCCACTCTCAACTGATGGAAATCCGTGGCTAAGTACAACTGCAAAAATACTGAGGTGCTAACTAACTGATCGAAGAGATCGTCAACCCTCGACAGTAGGTGCTTATTCTTCTTAGTAAGCTTATTAAGTTCTCTATAGTCCACATAAAGTCTAAGGGACCTATCTGCCTTCGTGGCAAATACTACTGTAGCACCCCACTCCGATATACTACGTCTTATGAACCCCTTCTCAAGCAATTCTTTCACTTGCTTACTGAGTTCTCTTCTCTCTCTAGGAGCCATGTGGCGCACTGGCAATGCAACTGGCTTTGCATTATCTACTAGATATATTCGAATGTCTATCTCACGTTTTGGGGGTAGACCCCTTACCTCATCGAAGACATCAGCATATTCACGGACTATACAAACATAATGTAAATAATCATTGGATGCGTCAAAAGATTCTAGGTAGTAAGAATTACTGGACCTCTAGGGTCACAAGAAATATCAAGGGTCTTTCCACAACAAGTCAACAATCTAACTACCCTTCTTTCACAATCTAGGATGGCCCCGTATCTAGTTAGCCAATCCATACCTAGAATCAAGCCGTAGCCCATGAAGCCAAGAACAAAGGCGTTGCATTCAAACCCAACGCCCAAGATAAACACTCTCAAATCCCGACAGATCATAGAAAGATGAGCCGAACCACCGATAGGATTTGAGACTACTAAGGGATTTGTAACTAGACTAGTATCTAGGTGCAGTGTTTCAACTAATGATGTAGAGACAAACAAATGTGATGCGCCAGAATCGAATAAAGTACGGATAGGATGATCAAATAGAAAAACTAAACTTTCAACAAAAATCGCTCTACCTTGTTCTTGCAGCGGTGGGACCACGAGAGCCTGAACTTGTCCCCTTGCCCGCCCTGGTGCCATAAGAGCCTGCACCTGTCCTCCCGAGGTAGACCCTGCCCTCTGCCCTTTCTTTGGGTAGTCCTTAATCAGATGTCCCGCTTCGCCATAGTGGAAACAACCAGTCTTCTTTTTCTTCCTATAATCTTTGCTTAGATGGCCGGGTGTCCCACAGTTAAAACATCTTTTCTTTCTCTTACCATTGTAGCCTTTACCACCTTTCTTGTTCTGTTGTTGCTGTTGCGATTTCTTTTTATCCCCTTTCTTCTCGGGTGTCTTATTAGCATTGGCGCCCTTCTCCTCTTCATGCATAAGCGCCATGTCAACTAGTCTCTCAAAGGTAGCCCCCATAGGGATGTGGGTCATAGCTAACCCATGAAGCGACTCATTCAAACCCTTAACAAATCTCAGGGCCTTCTTTTCTGGTGTATTCACCAAGTCCAAACCAAATCTCGCCAACTGATTGAACTTGTTGACATATTCTTTCACTGATAGATTCCCTTGCTTCAACGCCAAAAATCTTTCCATATATAAATTCTCTTCAGCCCGTGAGAGGAACTTTGCCTCAAACCTCCGACTAAAATCTGACCATGTATCAACTAGATGCTCTCCATTAGTGACCTCCGACCAAAACGAGGCCTCATCCTTCATTAGCCAGACAGCTAACTGGACCTTTCTTCCATCTTCCACTTCAAAGATCCCAAACAATTCTTCCACCTCCTTTAGCCAATTTCGAGCTTCAACAAATGTCCCCGTCCCGTGAAAAGGTTTTCCACCCATTGCCCGAAAGTCCTTACATATCTTTGCAAAAGTATCGACACGAGGAGGAGGAGGGGGAGGAGGAGGAGGATTTGCTGGACCTGCGGTGGTGGCCCTAGTCTCCAAATACCTCCTAAACCATCCTGGTATCGGTATCCCCTCGGGTATCTCGGGAATTCCAGACATACTGAAACGAAAAAGGAAAGATTCAATACAAAAGAACCGAAGGAAAGATATATGGCTCTTGGGGTTATGCTTTCTAAAATAAGCTTTTCTCTTGAAAATACTGTCCTTAAAACATACTTTTGACGGTACTTCTTTATAAAAGTGCTTTTGAAAAACAGTTTTTCAAAATTCATATCTGTTCTGGTAACCTTCAGCTCTGATACCACGTGTAACACCCCACGTCCATTAATGTCACTCACAAAGGGAATGCATTAACTTCCATGGAGCGTTTTAAGTGTGTATAGAACAGAAACTTAACAACAAGACAGATATAAACAGTACTTAAAAATTTAAAATTTTATTCATTGCAGCGGTAAACACATAAGTTTGATTACATCATCAAAAACCAGAGTCAAAGTACATAATATCCATCTTGACTAAATTAGAGTACATATATTGAAAGACATAACCCCAATACAAAATAGCCATAAATAAGATAGGCCGAACTTTTACTTCAGCGATCCAAGAAACTTCTAAAAGCAAGAGAAGCAGCTGTCCAAAATCAAGCTCCACTGGTGCTAGTTCCACCCTGACCTGGGGGGGGGGGGGAAGGGGAAAAAGAAAAGAGGTGGAAATAAAGGGGGTCAGACATAAAATCTGGCGAGTGCGATAACTTTAACAATATAATTACCAAAATAACTAGGCTAAGGCATAAGTTGGAAATAAGGAAATGACTGTGAACAATTGAGTATGACAGAGTAAATAAGGAAATAAGATTGAACAAAGATAACATTAAAGGCGCACTTAAACCACTATAAGATAATTACTATACTGCACCACCATTAGTCACCCAAAAGGTTTGATCCCGCCTACAGAACTTAATAATGATAATGGTAGTTTCGTGCACCCCTAGTTGCCTTCATAGGCGTTGCCTGCCCCTATCTCCACTAGGTGTACCCATTACCCCCATGCGATCGGCTCCGTAACCCGTAGATACCCGTGCTGGCCCCACAGTGGGGTGTATCACTCCCCAAAGTGGCAACCCGATACCACCAATAATGCACGGCTTATACCTACACGATGCAACGTCTTACCTACTAGCCCGGGCCCACACATGCACATGAACCCGTTGGACTTGCGTTGCTACCGCAAACCTGTTTTGGCCTCTTACAGTCAAGCCCAGTATGCGTGTCCCGTCCTCGACTTGGGTCGAGCCAACAAAGATACGTATGGGTTACTAGTTGAAACGGGCCCCCATTACTTGACACAAGCTATCCACCTAAGCTTGGTCCCCTCTAGTACATCCCACTTAACCCTCTTCTTATTCATGTTCACTTACATGTTTCAATTTTGGTTAAGTGTTTCTAATCGTATTTCAAATGCCACCCAAGGCACCCTCTAGATTCCACACGCCACCCAAGGCACTTACTTAACCCCCTCATGTCCCACTACATGTTTATCTGGTTAAGTGTTTCTTAATTCATTAAGACCGTAACCTTATAAAGACCTCCCACATTAGACTGGCATTTGTGGCAGCTGGATTTGCCGGGCGGGTCCGCGCAGTCTTACACCACAAACGGGTCTAACCTCGTGTCTTTATAACTGTTACGCATTTAATTTATGCCTAAGACCTCCCACATTAGACTGGCATTTGTGGCAGCTGGATTTGTCGGGCGGGCCCGAGCAGTCTTACACCACAAAAGAGCCTAACCTCGTGTCTTAGGCGATTAATTACACAAAATTAATTATCCCCCAATTTGAATTAATTTCCCTATTCAAATTATCAATCAATTCCAAATTTAACTATGGCCATAATTGACTCAATTATGTCCATCTATTTATGGTATGCAAAATTATACCAATTTTCATCACAAATTTATTCTATGCCATTTAAGGCATCTGTGCCAATTCTCAATATTTAATCTTTTAATATTATGCCATTGCCCCACGTTGTACGTTCGTTCGATTAACGTAAAATATATGTTAGACTCGAATAGTCTAACCCATGGAATAAAGAGAAAACATCTCAACATACATATAGATAAAACTAGATCTAAGCATAAGGGGTAAATTTGCATGTGTGAATGAGATTCTTCATCTAAAACTTGCATAGGCCAAAGTCACAAACTTGCATAAAACTACATATGTCATAGATCTAAATCTAAAGGTGTAAACTTGCATAGGCAGTAACCACAAACTTACATTACATCATTCACACCCCAAACATATATATACAAATACTTGCATATGTGATTTATGCAACATAACGATGGTGTAAACTTACATCTAAACATATAAACTAGCATATAGAGTTTTGTATATTAGCATATAACTCACACATGTCATAGCCTAACATTAGATCTAATTTATACATAAAATAGGTGTCATGAAACATGTGAGATTGTGTATAATTTTCACTAACTTGCACATAATTCATATCTAAATTAACATCTAAACTTGCATACATACATATGATTTATCATATGAATTAGTTCCAACAACATAACCAAACTAGCATATGAAACATGATTATACATAAGCCAATCATAGAATTACAACATAGATGATAACATCACAACTTTACAACATAGATGATAACATCATAGAATTTACAACTTAAACGATAACATCATATAATTTACAATATATATAATAACATGCGGTCAATAATTCACAACATAACCATATAATCCACATCATAGCATAATCCAATTAAATTGTTAATTATTTTATTAAAGAAATCGAACTCACAACTCAAAGAAGTTCTTGAGTTCTGAAATCTGAGTTCTAAAGTTGAATTAACTTTCCTTTGGAGAAGATAATTTGTTGCGGTTTAGATTAGAATTGAATTTGATTAGCTTTCTTCCTCTCTAATTGGTAGCGGCTATTCTAGGTTGCAAGGTGATGGCATGGAGGCCATGATTTTAATTTTAATTTGATTTTAGGGTTTGAGTCTACATGTGTTTTTATAGAGTTTAGGATTAGTTTAGGCCGTCCGATCAACCCAGAATTAATCCCATCCAATCAGAGCAGATCAGAAACCCTAATGAGTCAGCATACAGTCATAAATAGGTCATCAACAAATCTGCCCGGGGGAGGGGGAAGCGGGGCAGGTCGACCTGGTGAGGGTAGGTCGACCCCCTGGTCGACCTGGCCCTGGCGGGAAATTTCCCGCCTAGCCCTATTTGACTCTGAAATTTGAATTTTGAAATCTGTTTTGAATTTTCTGAAACTTCCGATGGCCATAACTTCTTCATACGAAGTCCAATTCATGCAAACTCGGACTCTATCTCAACCAGAATTCCGAGACGAACACAATGGTGCAACCCATTTCCCTTAATTCTCACATCTACGATTAGTTATTCTTTAATTTGTGAACAATAATATTGAAAATTACGGGGTGTTACATCCTGTATGATTGTTTATTACATTTTTATACTCAACAAACTTCTCAAAGACATTGGATTTGTTCTTCATAAGATATATATATATATATATATATATATATATATATATCCTTGTCTTGATAAAAAATCAGTGAAGGTAACAGAGTAAGAATTATTTTCTTTGGTAACTACAGGCATTGGGCCACATACATCACTATGTATCAGCTTTAAGAGTTCATCAACTTTTTCATTCTCCCACTGAAGGGGTGCTTGGTCATTTTACCGTAAAGGCATGACTCACATATGTCAAAAGATTCAAAATCAATTGACGGTATATAACCTTCAGTTTTCAATTTGTGCAGTCATTTCTCACTAACCTATCCTACAGTGCCAAAGATAATTTTCATCTACACTGTTAGAAGATTTATTCATAGAACATACATAATAAGTATTGATCACACATAAATGCCATTTTCAAAAGTACCAACACAAACCTTATTTCCATTCAAGCTAATGTTCATAAAATGTTTGCCCAATGAAAAAAATATCTAGCTTCAGACAATCTTAAAACAGATACAAATCCACAGAAAAAGTCTTTTATGAAATAGCAATTATTTAATATCAATACTACACCATTAAGCAAAACTAAATGACAATTTCATACTGCTATTGCATCTACAATAGATCCTTATTTGGAGGCTCATTTCACCTTTTGCCATGCAGCACCGGTTCTTAAGCCCCTGTAATGAATTGCATATACGAATTTCAAAACAAGTATCTAAAACCCAAGACATTTTATTGATTGCAAACTATTTTGAATCATAACTGTATCTAATGGAGCTAAAAAAATATTATGTTTCCTTTCATTAACAATCTTCAAGTACTCAGGACAATACCTTTTCTGGTGACTTTCATATGGCAATGATGACATTCACCCTTGTCATTAGTCTTCTTACTTTTCATTTTCTTACCTTCACTTTTCCGCTTCTTCGAACCTTTCGAAAATGATGCACTACCCTTTACAGCAAGTACGTCACCTTAATCCTTATATGTAGACTCAGCAGACCTCAACATATTGAGGAGCTCTACGAGATTCCCATTTAATTGGTTCATGTTGTAATTCAATATGAACGTTTCATACTGAGAAGTGAGAGAACCTAGAATTAAATATACTTACATTTCATTGCTTATCTCTACGTCCAATTGTGCAAGTCTATCAATATATCCTTTCATCATTAGAATGTAATCATCTACTTTTTATCCCTTGTTTTTTTGGTGTTGAACAGTTTCTTCAAAAGTTCATACCTTGCGAACCAGGACCATTCACCAAAAAGGGCTTTGAGGCTATCAAAAATCTCATGGACAAACATGTTCTCGTGTTTCCTTTGCAACAGTTTGTCTAAGGTAGACAACAAGAAAATTAGGGCAATCTCCAGGTTAGATTATCATTTCAAATAAGCAAGTAGCTCTTCAGGGTTTGTGTTAGCAGCGGATTCATTTCTGGGTTCACATGTAATAAAAGTCCAAAGGCATTCATAAGTTAATGTTATCTTAATTAATCTTAGCCAGTCGGCATAATTAGGTCCAGTTAGCTTGTCGCTTTTAGAAAACAGTTTTAGAATCAACATTTTCTACAAGTTTAAATGGTAGATTATTATGACAAATCATAGTGGATTTTGTTATAATATTAGTAAGGTCAAACTTTATGTTTCATTTTACTAACACGCTTCCACTAGCCTTTGGTGTGTCATCAAACCTTAACTCGAAACATATAAGTCTTATGACTTCCCTAATAGGTGTTAGGACTCGATCATCTTGAAACTCTGACCTCGAGATTGCTCAGCAAGTCATAACTCCACGACGATGGATAACAACTTATCGGTTGTATCATATACAACTCCTAACCCTTGGTGCAATGTCCTAATTTTACTTGGAGATTGAGTTTGCTCAACAAATCGAGGTGAAATTACTCACTCGTATCTACCATATCATGATGGTCTAAGAAAAGTATATGTACCTTGAGTTTTCTCAATAAATACATATAGTTTGCTTACCTTTTCTATTCACTATATTAATAATACTACACATAACATCCTAGCATGAGCTTGCTCGACAACCAAGGAGCATGTAAGTAATTTAATTTATATATGGGAAAGTCTGTTGGAACACAAAATTTTGACATAAATGGTGACACAATCGATTTGCACCATTAGATCACCCCATAAATTACACCTCTCCATATAAAGACAAAAAGATCCAACGGTTGAGGCTATGTGTCTCTCTCTTTGTGTCTAATTCTGTGTTCAAATAGCCGCCCCTTTATATATATATATATATATATATATATATATATATTGCAGAGGACTGCTAGAGTTTATGCCCTAATGGCAATCCATTTGATGGGATTAATAACATTGTTGATGTTTTGTTTTATTTTGAATAAAATATATAAATATATTCTATTATGTCATTTTTACTATGTAATATAAACATTAACATAATAAAAGTCCTTAGAATAATAATATGGAATTATATAGTTAAAGTAAGTGACTTGAACATGAGATTATACAATATATTAAGTATCATAATTCTTAAATGTCCCTAGTCCAGTTTTATTGTGTATATAGAACAACAATAAAAATTCAGACTAGTATGTTGATTGACTCATGATCATATTTCATTGATCATTAATATATGTGATATTAGTGTTAATTACATAAATATGTATTGGAGAATAGCGTATTGGACTGACCCAACATGAGAAAACAACATGGAATATTATCAACAGTATCATAAGTTATTCTCATAGTGACAGTAATGTAATGGTACTCAGACCTGGAAATCATTATAATTTTATTTAAGGATATTTGTATTTTAAAATCATCAGAAATTACTTTTAACCAAGTAGACAATAAAGGTGATTATTGGATACATCTCGAATCGAATCAAAATTATGAATGATCTAGATGGAATTTAACCCTACAATATTTGTAGTGTTATCTGTGGGCCCTCTTGATTGAGAGGGACTATGAAATGCATGGTCGTGCTCAAATATTGATTTGTTTTTATATAGTCTACTCATCGATCAAAATAAAAGGATTAAATTATAAAGGTGATGATACGTTCCATGCATCGAGTTTAATCCTGGATTGGTTAAAAGGATTAAATCACATTTAGAGCAAGTCACATAAAAGGTTGTATCGAATCATTTATCTTATTATAACTTGGGTAACTACGATGTGTTGCATGATATCTCTCATTGTTTATAATTTTAAATATGATTTAATATTACTGCCAATGTTATAGTAACCTATAGGGTCACACACTTAGAACCATATAAAGGAAAAACATAAATTAGATAATTAAAATATCAATTTTGTTGATATTTTATGTTGCGTTGAAATGGTATGCCAATGGTTTCCTTAATTAATGGTACACGCTTGATTTATAAAGGCTTGATCATTCCATTTTTAATTAGTGACGTGAACCATCATTTTTAATATAAGATTAAAAATTAAAACTCGACGATATACCTTTTTCGAGCAAACACTAATATGGCGGCAAGCACCAAAATCCTTTTTCTCTTCTATTTGATCGAAGGGAAAAACGTTCATGTGGATACCGATAGAGGCCAGCATATTGTTGAGCTATTGATTTGATCCTCCTGCGTTTCTATGTGTTTGAGCGCTCATAGCCGATTCCATTGATTCAGATGATCCAAGATTAGAGACTTTACAAGCACTGCAAGGTATGAATTTTGATTTATTGATTTTGCATAGATTTGTATATTTTAAAGTGTTAAAATGTTAAAATTATGGGTTTCGATTAGATTGAATTAACCCATAATTATTGTCAGTGGTATAAAAGCATCAAGGTTGCGAAATTCATTATTTGAATTATGATTTTGATTCAAGCCTTCTTGAATTCTTAGATAACTATAGTATTGTAAGCACTGATATTAGAATATAGAGTAAATTCATTTGTAAAAGTGAAATTGTTTCGCTATTATTATAAATTTGTATTTTATACCAGATATAAACTAGTTTTACTATAAATGAATTTATATATGATATAAAATCTCGAAATGAATCCTAGTTGACTATAAAATTAACTTAATTTGATATTGTTATTTGATGAACTATGGAACCCTATAGACTAATCAAAAGTTAGTTTTGATTAATCGAAGATGTCGAATCTATTTTGGATCAGATTTTTTTTAAATCTGTATTTCTGTGTATTAACAATATTTGATTGAATGTGAGTAATTTTTCTTAAACAATGTGTGTGTACAGATCAATTTGATTCAATACATGCAATTGTTTAAGACATGAAATGTATATATGCTGGTTTCTAATATAATTATAAATGCCAAACCCATTATAATTTTGCCAATTTTGATGGGCGTGTATTGTATATAATACATACTATTGAATATGCTACTGGATATTAAATTGTTTTTGAAATTGGTTTATACTAGCATACATGAATTTATTTATATGATCATCCTATGCAACTAGATAGACTATTGATTGTATAATGCAAATCTGATTTGTAAATTTTATTTTCAGATACATATTTTGACTTATGTAGTATACAGACCATTGGGTTTACAATCATGTTTAAATCTTAAACATGGTGTTCATATTTGATATATACACACACTTTATCATCCTTCTTATATATATATATATTAACCAGTGCTTATCTTATAACAAATGTGATTTATTGATGAATATGATTCATCAAAATGAAACATATCTTATAAATAAACCTCTTGAATATTTAATTGTATCATTAACACCATTTGCTAAAAACATGTTTTGGTGAACTCACGCATGTTTAAGCATGCACTTTAACAAGTAAAATACTTGATTAGTTTTAACAAAAGGAATATGTGACAACCCCAAATTCGACAAACCTATTTTTTTAAATTCCAATCTATCAAAACTCGGATTGGTTTGCTCTGGTATCCTGCAGAAAAGACAGAGACATAAAATATGTTAGAGCTTAGAAAAAATATATCACAGCGGAAAGGATAAAATATAGTATAATCAAAACATAGCCTTACCTTATTATTAATACTGCCTAACCAGTATCCAAAGCTATCATGTCTCTACCACAATCTAACCTGCGAGTGTGTTATGAGGAGGGGGTCAGAACACAAGTTCTGGTGACTGGATTTAAAATATACACTTTGGATAATCTTACATATACCGTTCAATCATATTTTCTTATTTATTAGGTTACTTGGGTTAACAACACTCAAGGCTTACACACACGTCGTACCCATTTACTTCCCAGTGAATTAACCTAATACAACATATGTAGCTATCTCTCAATATTGAGATACATCCCATGGTACCCCACTCGCACGTTCTCCACCGTATCATCGCAGGAATATAGTAGTCCCTAATCCTATGCCCGAATGTCGTATGGATTTCTGTATATATGTCAACGCTACGTCTGCAAAGAACCACTACTTCTATACTACGTAAGCGTTCGGACTGCCATCTTTGAAACATTCGATCGAACTAGGTTCCATCCTCGAATAATGCCCTCTAGTCTTATGATACACTACCCAGAGCGACATGAGTGTACCTATACTTTCCCACGTACGTATCGCCAATCGTTCTCGATGTCTATTGTACATTTCTCTATATGTGCGCCCGAGTCCCGTGGCAGGGCTAATCAAGAAACACGGAACTCGGTCGGGAGCTTTCAGATATCTGCCGATTGCAGATACTAAGGTCTACTTTTACAGTGGCTATGGTCCCACTAGACCCCTCCCTCAACTAATGAAAGGAACCCAAGAATACCAAGAATGAGAACTTAACCCCGGCCCCCTATGCCCTTCAAACCTATTGGCCAACCTCACCCTTAACTAGATAGCAAAGTATATGGTCTTTTGGAGTTCTCTGCCTTTTTGCTTTACGTCTGAAGATGGTAGGTAGACGACGAGTTGCTATCACAGGGTACAAACTGGTCTCGCCGAATCACGCTGGTCCATCTTAGTCTTCTGATTGCCCCTTATTATTGCAATCAAGGCATACTCATTGGTTCACCTACGCCGACCTAACCTCTGTGAGTACAGGTGGATCATCTGCCACTCACAGAGGAATACCAAGAGTACCCTACGTCACTGGAAGCCGCGTGCTTCCCCTTCCAATCCTTTAGATCCGTTAAACAATCAGATGAATGTGCGCTCCCTCGTGCCTTATAACACCTCGATGATCTACCTTGTTAGGTTATTCACTCTCAACCGTACGGACTAGTCTAAGCGCCTTACTTTAGCATGTTGTTAGACCCTATGTCTCAACATTCTTTTACGTGCTTGTCTTATCCCACCAGGTTTCCAGTTAACTTGGTTAATCCAATTCATATTGAATTCTTATTCAAATAACCAAGTTTCTCTTGCTAATTAATTTCAGTTATACAACTTGATTCATTTAAGTTTATTAATAAGCTAGCAACATGTTATTCTCTAGATTGTGGCCCAAGATCTGTGATCCACAATCCCTTTTATATTCTTGTTTGATTTCAATAACATGTTTTACTTAATATGTAATTAAGTATATCTAATTCACATGTTTCCAATTAACATGTCACTTACCATTTATGATTATATATAACTTATTTCATTTCATAAGTTTTCCTCATCCTCTCTCATTTAATCATAATTCCACTTTACGTCGTCAATATGATTTATCATTGTTTACTTATTAACTAAGGCCCATTAGTAAGTTTCTCTACCCATTTATTATAACCTATGTTATAATTTCCCCTTGTCCCTAGGACAAGTCTAAACATGTTATTCTTACCAATGGGTTTCAGACTCCCAGACTACTTAATTTATAATTAAGTGCAATATATTTTCCTCCTTTTTCTTAACTGGTTTTAGGTTTTCCCCTTTTCTGATTACTTAATTTACAATTAAGTGTCACTTAACATAATTCACCAGTCATTTCATTCCCTTACTAGTTTATTATAACCTAAGTTATAATATTCACCTGTCCCTAGGACAAGTCTACCTATTATACAACATTTTCATTAATGTTATTTATTTATAATAGGTTATTATCATTCCCCTTTTAAACCATTTACAGTTGTAAACCATTATTCTTCATTCTCTGTAATATATGTTCCTTATTATATTAAGTAAAACACTTCATGCGCCTTATCAGTTTGATAGAAGGCACTACACCATATCAGCCAATTTGGCACACCAGGATGCAGGCGTAAAATTGGGCTATAAGCCATATCAAATTTGACAGTGCTCAAATCCATATCAAACTAAGTTTTGCGATCCGCACCACCCTAAACAACCTTAATCTGACCGTCCATCAATGAAGTCCTGGATTAGTTCATTTGATGCAGCTTTGGACTGTATGAAATTCGTATCAAATTCCCCCCCTCCCCGTACCTGTACATAGGCACGATCGAGTTTTGCCTTATCAAAACTTTTGGCCGAATAATCCCTCTTTTTATTTTGCAACGGCGACCACCGAGTACCCAAATTAGGGTTTTGGTACTCGACCGACTTCCTTTGTCAATAATCGATCCACCGCAGTCCATGAGTTATCATCATCTCACGATGCCTTCAGCTGACCGACGAAGCCTCAGTCCACCGCTGTCCATCCTTCTCGTCGCCTCTGGAGGTGAGTACTAGATCACCGTTAAATTTAAATATGAATTGGGTTTAATTTGGGTTTAATTTGAAATTGAATTGGGTTTAAATTAGGTTTAATATGTTGCTATTGTGTTTAAATTGGGTATTATCCCCAGTATTATAGTGCGGCAATGTATTTGCTATAATTTACTTGTACTGTATTTGTCTACCTTGAATTCAGACACTTTTGATTGTGCTGCCCTGCTCATTTGTGTGTATTATTGCACCATGTACACTGATCCTTATAACTGATCTAAAGTGCATGTGTACGATTTGATTTGAGAACTAAAGCAACTAGTTCTGTTGACTGAGCTGCATGTATCTGGTAATTGATATTGGGAAATTTGTGTGATTGAGTAGAAATGCCAGTGATGGATGCATGAATGAAAATAGAATGGCATTTATTGGTTGAAATTTAGTCAATTTGTTTGGTGTGTCTGTGTGTCACACTGCGTGTGAGCAAAAGCGTAAAACTGCTTTTCCATTTATGACTTGCTGCATTGAACCAAGTTGCTTTGTGCTCATGTAACAAATCTGTAACACCCTACCTCCGCTAGGGTCACTCACAAAGGGAATGCACTAGTTTTGGTGGAGTATTATCTAGGTAAACATATAAAGAGATATCACCAGGCAGAACATGAATAAAGCAGTGGTAGAAATTAAAAACCAAATTTTTATAACTTTCAAGAAAAGAGTCAAAACCCCATATATCCAAGGTACAAATTATTCCGTTACATCAAGTTCCATATAAAGAAGCATAAACTTAAGATAACAAAAGTAAATTATTCCACATAAATAGCAGAAGCAGCCATAGCATAGCTCAAGACCAAACCGTACATGAGCTGTCAGAAAGCAAGCTAAATCCAAGCTAAGAGCTAGTGTTTCCTCCCTGAGAACCTGGGGGGGGGGGGGGAAACGAAAGAAAAAAGGGGCGAAAGAAAAAGGGTCAGGCATAAGACTGGTAAGCCTTAGTGACTTTCGGTATAAAAACTAGTAAAGGTAACATGACATGCGAAAACTGGAATTAAACATAAGGATGATAACATGACTGATATGATAAACAAGATAAGTCAAGTCTAGCATCGCGTATTCAAGATTCGCTGCACCAACTGTACTAGTATTCTAACCCATGTCAAGTATTAATCATGAAATGATCCCTTGGCCCAGTATCATGAAGTGACCCATTACGGGGTCCTACGTTACCATCTACTAATCGATTGGCTCCCTACAAGTTCTAGCTCGCCATGTGTCTGTGTCATACGGCCCTATCATGAAATGTAGTCACCTGTGCTAGGTTGACCATAGGGTGTATCAAGCCCTATGGTGCCGACCACCGACATGAATCAAGCACGCACAGTGTAAACCTACGGGTGCCCAATGCCTGCTTTTTCAACTCCGGACTACGTGCACGACCATAGTCCGCCTGAACCTACAATGGCGCACCTACTCAGCCGTCGTTCTGGTCGCTTACAATCAGCCCAGTAATCGTGCCCCACCCTGCCTAGTCCCAGGGGTATCGTGATACATCTAAGTGGGTTACTGCTGAAAAGGACCGCGTAACTAGGGTTTCTAATGGGTTAAGTGTTGTCATTCAAATTCGTGACTTAACCCTATCCAGGTCATGTATCAAGTTGGTTAAGTATGTTCGAGCAGTTCATGACTTAACCCTATCAAATCATCGTGTCAAGTTGGTTAAGTATACTCAAATGGTTCATGACTTAACCCTATCATGTGGCATTAATTCATTAATGCACCCCAACCTCTCACATTAGACTAATTGTTGTGGTCACTGGATTTGTCGGGCGGTTCCGGGCAGATTTACACCACAACATAGTCTAACCTCGGGTTTTACGTGCGATATGACCAACTACCCACATTGGATCCTATTGTTTGCAGTCACTGGATTTGCCAGGCGGTTCCGGGCAGATTTACACTGCAAACTCAACCCAACCTCGAGTTGGCCATTTTCAAGTTTATCTAAGTGTCATGCCCATGTTCAAGTTTTCATGTCAAAATTCATGTCGAGTTTTCATGTCAGGTTTCATGTAAATTTCATGTCAAGTTCTTTTCCATATATAGGTTCAAGTTATAGTAACGTTCATGTTCAAAGCCAATTCATGTTTCACCTAATCTACCCAAATCGTATTCCCATCGCACATAAACTCGAATCGATACAAATAAATCTAATTAGGGAATAACATAAGAAGGGACGGGTATAAGGTGGCAAAAGTGATTACTAGCATAGCATGGTATGACTTGAGATAAATGATTATAACATTACTGGCATATGGAATATTGGCCTCAAACATAAAGATTCCAAAACTAGCAAAATAAGGTACTAGCCAAGATAACAGTTGACATAAGGTGATAGTATAGTCATGGTAACGGTTGACATAAGATGATAGTCATAAACTTGTGACTAGTAGCAGATTCAACATTGTAGGCATGATAATATGAGGGGTTTTCTTTTTGATTTACAACATGAATAGGCCCCAAATCAATGTCATAGTAATATACCCAAAAGTCAAGATCCAAGATGAACAAGAATGGATGTAAAACAGTCATCATACACAGGTCCAATTTCAATTTACAACATATTGCATTTACTGTTTAAATCTAAAAGTAACTGGGGATTACAGATCGTGGTTCGAGAATTAGAAAAAGAAAGTCGTTGTTGAATCTTTATATGCTAAGTCAAGTCCTAACAGAAATCCCCAAATCAGCAATTCTCTTAACGCAGTTTTGACGTAGAAGAAGTAGTCCCTTTCTCTATCTTTTCAACTAGAATTAGAGCAGCATAAGGTCAGAGAGAATTTTGTGTAGAGAGACTAGTGTTAGGGGCTATTTATATAGGGTCAGGTCAACGAATGTAGACAGAAACGAGGCCAGAAACATCAGAGTGAATCGAACTTCAAAAGTGGGCTCGACCACCAGGTCAACCCCCAGGTCGACACTATGGTCGACCTGGTCCTGGCAGGTCGACTCTGTGGTCGACCTAGTCCTGGGCGGTAAATTTCCCACCTAGTCTGTTCTATGGTTTGAATTTGAAATTCAAATTCAAATTCTGAGCTGTTTTGAACTTGAAATTTTCTGAAAACTTCGAAGGGTCATAACTTGGTCATGCGGACTCCGATTTTTGAAAACTCGGACTCGTTTCCAAGAAGAATTTCGAGATGAACGCAATGGCGTAACCTGTTTCCCTTGATTCTCATTCTAAAAATTAATTCTGCCTTGATTTATAGTTATAACACGTTATCAAAATACGGGTTGTTACATTCTCCCCCCTTAAAGGATTTCGTCCCCGAAATCTCTAAGTTAGGGAGGATGTGTCCTACCATCCATCATCCATCTACTCAAAGCATCATCAGCAAGCAACCATTGTCCTTAAAAGGTTTCTTGTGCTGTATGAACATATGCAGAAAGTGTGTGTATATGTACTTATCTAATGCAGAAGATCAGGCGGTTACTGATTCAGTAAACCTCCTTAATGTAAAATATGTTAGTGTAATGAATCCAACATGTATGCAGATTCCTAACATAATTTATAATCTGTACATGATTGCACATAACATTCATTTATATGCAACATCCAAGTGATAGCATAACAAGTTCCATCCATGTACAAGTATAAGCACTCATGCATATACAACATGAAAATGTGACTGAGCCGATCTAGTGCCTAATGTGTGTCATGCATCCACTGGCAACCACTTGCAAACACTTGCAATCATTTGCAAACATCAACCATAACATGTTTCAATCACATGTTTACATCCATATGGTTCTTCCTAAGGTTCTAAAGATAAGATCAAGAAGATAACAAGACAAACGTAGGTAGTAGAAGCATGATACAAAAAGGTTTTCAAGTTTATAGGAAAAAGAGATCGAGAATGTACCCTCAAAAAGAAATGGGTAAAGCACGCGTATCTTCTCTTCGGTTTCCCAAGTTGCGTCTTCTTGGGCTTCACTCCACTGCACTTTAACTAGCTTGACTTCTCAATTCCTTAGCTTCTTAATCTCCGTTCCTAAGATACGAATCGGAACTCGCCTCAATGTTGCTTCTTTTTCCACTTCTACGTCTTCAAGGATGCTTGGCTCAACCACTTCGGCTGACTCATGCAAGCACTTCTGAAGATGCGAGACGTGAAAGACATTGTGCACTCCAGTCAGCTTCTCGGGTAAGTTTACCTTATAGGCCATCCGTCCAATCCTCTCAGTGATAGGGAACGGTCCTATGAACCTTGGTGCTAGCTTTCTAGCTGCTCCAAAACGAACTACATTGCATAACGGAGAAACTTTTATAAAGACCATATCTCCGACTTCGAACTCTAGGTCTGTCCTTCTCTTGTCCGCATAAGATTTCTGTCTATCTTGGGCCGTTTTCATCCGTCTTCGTATCAACTCAACCTTCTCAGAAGTGTCCTTTATCATGTCGGGCCCAAGTATAAGCCTGTCGTTTCCCACCAACAAGTTGGCGACTTGCACGGTCTTCCATACAGGGCTTTGAATGGTGCCATTCCGATGCTAGCTTGGTCACTGTTATTATATGCAAACTCCACGAGAGGAAGATGGTCTTCCCAAGTACCACCAAAGTCAAGAACGCATAGCCTCAGGAGATCTTCTAGTACTCTATTTACCCTTTCGGTTTGTCCATCCGTCTGCGGGTGATAAGCCGTGCTTAAACTCAGTCATGTACCCATGGCTTCTTGCAGACTATTCCAAAACTGGCTAGTGAAAATCGGGTCACGATCACTAACTATACTAGAAGGAACCCCATGCAACCGTACTATCTCTCGAAGGTAAATAGACGCTAGCCATGATGCGGTCCTCTTTCTTTTCACCGGAATGAAGTGAGCACTTTTCGCGAGTCTATCAACTATGACCCATATGCTAGTATTTCCCTTCCTTGACCTGGGCAGTCCATCCACGAAATCCATCGAGATACTCACCCATTTCCATTGCGGAACCTCCAAATGATGTAATAGCCCACCGGGCTTCTTCGACTCGGCCTTTACTTGTTGGCACACCATGCACTTCGAAACGAACTCTGCCACGTCCTTTTTCATTCCAGCCCAAAAGAAAATGCGTTTCATATCTCTGTACATCTTATCCCCTCCCGGATGTATGGTCATCTTCGAGTGATGCGCCTCTTCGAGGACTTTCCTTACTAGGTCTCCCACTTGTGGGACACATAGCCTTCTATCACGCCTTAGCCATCCCTTGTTATCTATGGCATACATACCGAGGTAGCTTGACGTCTCACCACTTATCAGCTTGTCCATGATTTCAACTATCTGTGGGTCTTCCTTTTGTGAAGTCCCTACTTGATCTACAAGTGTAGGTCTTAACTCAAGAGATGCTAATGTAGCAGTCAATGACTCAACAGCAGATGTAAAATCAAAGTTTGCTCTAAACTCAAGGCTTTTCCTTTCAACAAACAAGGGGCTCAAAGTCAACATTTTCTACTTAGCGTGTCCGCCACCACGTTACCCTTGCCAGGGGTATAAGCTATATCGAAGTCATATGATGCCAAGAATTCCATCCACCGCTCTTGTCTCAGATTCAAATCTTTCTGTGAGAAGAGGTACTTGAGCGATTTGTGGTCGGTATACAACTCGAACCTCTCCCCTAGAAGATAATGGCGCCAAGATTTAAGTGCAAAAACGATCGCGGCCAACTCCAAGTCCTGCGTGGGATAGTTTTTCTCATGAACTTTAAGTTGTCTGCCCCCGTAGCATATTACTCTTCCTTCTTGCATTAGGACGACGCTTAATCCCGTGCCGCACGCATCTGTGTACACCGTAAACACCTTGCCTCCGTCAGGTAATGCCAAAACTGGAGCTGTGGTGAGGGCTCTCTTGAGTCTCTGAAAAGCAGCGTCACACTCTATGTCCCATGCAAAAGTTAGGTTCTTCTTTGTTAACTTAGTAAGAGGGGCTGAAATATTAGCGATGTCCTTAATAAACTTCCTGTGGTAGCCCGCCAAACCGAGAAAGCTCCTCACCTCCATTGCATTCTTTGGAGTTTTCCAGTCCTGTACCGCAACTACCTTTGCGGGGTCCGCGGCTATGCCTTGCTTAGAAACTACACGTCCAAGGAACCGAACTTCCTTCCTCCAAAAATGGCATTTGGAGAACTTAGCCTTTAACTGGTGTGCTCTAAGTGTTTCCATGACTTCCTTGAGATGTCTAGCATGCTCTTCTTCATCTTTTGAGAAGATCAAAATATCATCCACGAAAACTACCACAAACTTGTTAAGGAACTCCCGAGACACCCTACTCATCAAATCTACAAAGTACGCGGGCGCATTCATTAACCCAAACGGCATGATGAGCCATTCGAAGAAACCATCTGGATTCCTAAACACAGTTTTGTCATTGCTATCCTCAGCCACTCTAAGCTGATGGAATCCTATGGCTAGATCGAGTTGAGAGAAAACAAATGCTCCCACAAGCTGGTCAAACAAATCATCGATTCGGTAGTGGGTGCCTATTTTTCTTAGTTAGCTTATTTAACTCACGATAATCTACGCACAGATGAAGCGATCCATCCGCCTTAGTAGCGAATACCACTGGAGCACCCCATTCAGAAATGCTTCGTCTTATGAAATTTTTCTCAAGCAACTCGTTAACTTGTTTACTGAGCTCTCTTCTTTCTCGCGGGGCCATGTGCCTAACGGGCAATGAAACTGGCTTGGTATTATCAACAAGATAAATTTGGAAGTCTATCTCGCGTTTAGGAGGTAACCCCCTCACCTCATCAAAACATCTGGATATTCTCGGACCACTCTTACAGATTGCAAATTATCGACGGACGAGTCAAGAGATTCAAGATAACACAACATGACCGGACCCTTAGGGTTACAAGAAGTTTCAAGGGCATTACCAAGGCGAGTCATGAGCCTCACTACCCTTCGTTCACAATCAAGAATGGCTCCATAATCGGACAACCAATCCATACCAAGAATCAAACCGTATCCCATAAATCCGAGAACATAAGCATTACACGTGAATTCTACACTTAAGATTGAGATCCTCAAATCCATACACATCATAGATAAATGGGCGGAGCACCCAATTGGAATTGAAACCATAATGGGATCCCCAACCAGACTAGTACTTAGGTGCAGATTTTCAACAATATCAGAAGAAATAAAATTACGCGATGCGCCAGAGTCAAATAAGGTTCAAACAGGAAAGTCAGAAATGTAAACAAGGCTTTCTATGGAAATATTTCTACCTCGGTCAAGAGCTGGAGTGGTGTTGAGAGCATGCAACTGCCCTCCAGAAGGTCCTGCTCGCTGGGTCTGCCCTTGCCCCTGCCCTTGCTTCTTAGGGCAATCCTTGCTGATGTGTCCAGTATCTCCACAATGAAAGCATTCACCCAACTTCCTCTTCTTCTTTCTATATTCTTTAGCTAGATGTCCCGTAATACCACAAAAGTTGCACTTCCTCGTCTCACGTGGTTTGTTGTTGCTCTTGTTATTCTTGTTATTCTTGTTGCCCCCCTTCTTGAAGTCAGTTTTCTTATTCTGAGTCTCATTAGGCTTAACCTCCTTCTTGCTATTCTTGTCTTCCTCATGAAGTAGAGCCATATCCACCAAGATTTCAAAGGTCGCCCCCATGGGTATATGAGTTATGGCCAAACTGTGTAGTGGCTCGTTCAATCCTCGAGCAAAGCATACAGCCTTTTTCTGGGCCGTGTTGACCAAATCCAAACCGAACCGAGCAAGCTGATTAAACTTATTCACGTACCCCCTAACAGACATGTCCCCTTGCTTGAGTTCTAGGAACCTCTCCATCTGAAGGTTCTCTTCTGCTGACGAAAAGAATTTAATCCCAAACCTCTCTTTAAAGTCTGCCCAAGTCTCAACTGGCCTGGTAGCGTTGGTGACTTCTCACCAAAATGCAGCTTCCTCTTTCAAAAACCATGCTGCCAACTGAACTTTCCTATGGTCCTCCACATCAAAGATAATGAACAAGCCTTCAGTCTCCTTTAGCCAGTTTCGTGCCTCAACAAAGGTTTCAGTTCCAATGAAGTTCTTGCCGTCCATTGCTTTAAAGTCTTTGCATATTTTGGCAAAGGCCGTACCAGGAGAAGGAGGAACCACGACCACTGGGGGAGGAGGAGGAGGGATGTCTGCCGGGCCCACGCCGTTAGCCCTGGCTTCTAAGTACCTTCGGAACCATCCAGGCACGGGTATTCCCTCAGGCAGGTTAAGATCAGCCATGCTGAAAAATGAAAAGAAAAAGATTCAAACGAGGAAACAAAGGAAAGTGCTAATGGATTTTTGGGGAACAGCCTTTTTAAACTTAAAACTTTTCTTGAAAAATGCTTCTTTATAAATGGTTTTGAAAATAGTTTCAGAAGATTTTTAAAACTTTTTGCCCTGCCCGGTAACCTTCTGCTCTGATACCAAATTGTAACACCCCACCTCCGCTAGGGTCACTCACAAAGGGAATGCACTAGTTTTGGTGGAGTATTATCTAGGTAAACATACACAGAGATATCACAAGGCAGAACATGAATAAAGCAGCGGTAGAAATTAAAAATCAAATTTTTATTACTTTTAAGAAAAGACTCAAAACCCCATATATCCAAGGTACAAAATTTTCCATTACATCAAGTTGAAAATAAAGAAGCATAAACTTAAGATAACAAAAGTAAATTATTCCCCATAAATAGCAGAAGCAGCCATAGCATAGCTCAAGACCAAACCGTGCATGAGCTGTCAGAAAGCAAGCTAAATCCAAGCTAAGAGCTAGTGTTTCCTCCCTGAGAACCAGGGGAGAACGAAAGAAAAAGGGGCGAAAGAAAAAGGGTCAGTCATAAGACTGGTAAGCCATAGTGACTCTCAGTATAAAAACTAGTAAAGGTAACATGGCATGCGAAAATTGGAATTAAACATAAGAATGATAACAGGACTGATATGATAAATAAGATAAGTCAAGTCTAGCATAGCATATTCAAGATTCGCTGCACCAACTGTACTAGTATTCTAACCCATGTTAATATTAATCATGAAATGATCCCTTGGCCCAGTATCATGAAGTGACCCATTACGGGGTCCTACGGTACGATCTACTAATCGATCGGCTCACCACAAGTTCTAGCTCGCCATGTGTCTGTGTCATAACGGCCCTATCCTGAAATGTAGTCACCTATGCTAGATCCACCATAGGGTGTATCAAGCCCTATGGTGCCGACCACCGACACGAATCAAGCACGCACAGTGTAAACCTACAGGTGCCCAATGCCAGCTTTTTCAACTCCGGACTACGTGCACGACAATAGTCCGCCTGAACCTACAATGATGCACCTACTCAGCCGTCGTTCTGGTCGCTTACAATCAGCCTAGTAATCGTGCCCCACCCAGCCTAGTCCCAGGGTATCGTGATACATCTAAGTGGGTTACTGCTAAAAAGGACCGCGTAACTAGGGTTTCTAATGGGTTAAGTGTCGTCATTCAAATTCGTGACTTAACCCTATCCAGGTCATGTATCAAGTTGGTTAAGTGTGTTCGAGCGGTTCATGACTTAACCCTATCAAATCATCATGTCAAGTTGGTTAAGTATATTCAAATGGTTCATGACTTAACCCTATCATGTGGCATTAATTCATTGATGCACCTTAACCTCTCACATTAGACTAACTGTTGTGGTCACTGGATTTGCCGGGCGGTTCCGGGTAGATTTACACCACAACATAGTCTAACCTCGGGTTTTACGTGCGATATGACCAACTACCCACATTGGATCCTATTGTTTTAGTCACTGGATTTGCTGAGTGGTTCCGGGCAGATTTACACTGCAGACTCAACCCAACCTCGAGTTGGCCATTTTCAAGTTTATCTAAGTGTCATGCCCATGTTCAAGTTTTCATGTCAAAATTCATGTCGAGTTTTCATGTACGGTTTCATGTAAATTTCATGTCAAGTTCTTGTCCATATATAGGTTCAAGTTATAATAACATTCATGTTCAAAGCCAATTCATGTTTTACCTAATCTACCCAAATCGTATTCCCATCGCACATAAACTCGAATCGATATAAATCTGATTAGTGAATAACATAAGAAGGGACGGGTATAAGGTGGCAAAAGTGATTACTAGCATAGCATGGTATGACTTGAGATAAATGATTATAACATTACTGGCATATGGAATATTGGCCTCAAACATAAAGATTCCAAATCTAGCAAAATAAGGTACTAGCCAAGATAACAGTTGACATAAGGTGATAGTATAGTCATGGTAACGGTTGACATAAGATGATAGTCATAAACTTGTGACTAATAGCAAATTCAACATTGTAGGCATGATAATATGTGGGGTTTTTCTTTTTGATTTACAACATGAATAGGCCCCAAATCAATGTCATAGTAATATACCCAAAAGTCAAGATCCAAGATGAACAAGAATGGATGTAAAACAGTCATCATACACATGTCCAATTTCAATTTACAACATATTCATATTGCATTTACAGTTTAAATCAAAAATTAACTGGGGCTTACAGATCGTGGTTCGAGAATTAGAAAAAGAAAGTCGTTGTTGAATCTTTATATGCTTAGTCAAGTCCTAACAGAAATCCCCAAATCAGCAATTCTCTTAACGTAGTTTCGACGTAGAAGAAGTAGTCCCTTTCTCTAACTTTTCAACCAGAATTAGAGCAGCATAAGGTCAGAGAGAATTTTGTGTAGAGAGACTAGTGTTAGGGGATGTTTATATAGGGTCAGGTCAACGAATGTAGACAAAAACGAGGCCAGAAACATCAAAGTGAATCCAGCTTCAAAAGTGGGCTCGGCCACCAGGTCGACCCCCAGGTCGGCACTATGGTCGACCTGGTCCTGGGCAGGTTGACTCTATGGTCGACCTGGTCCTGGGCGGGAAATTTCCCACCCAGTCTGTTCTGTGGTTTGAATTTGAAATTCGAATTCGAATTCTGAGCTGTTTTGAACTTGAAATTTGCTGAAAACTTCGAAGGGTCGTAACTTGGTCGTACGACTCCGATTTTCGAAAACTCGGACTCGTTTCCAAGCAGAATTTCGAGACTAACAAAATGGCGTAACCTGTTTCACTTGATTCTCATTTTAAAAATTAATTCTGCTTTGATTTATAGTTATAACACGTTATCAAAATACGGGTTGTTACAAAATCATTTTTGTTAGTCAACTTACGTGCAAAAATAGAAGCTGACTATTAATATAACATGTGTGTGCATCATGCAGCGTCCGTCATTTGGATGAAGCTAATAAGCATGGATATGAGTTTGTTGATCTAAACTTCAGGTAATATCTCGCTTTTTCTATGAAAATTTATGTGTTATGGTATGGATACATGAAAATTTATGCGCAAAAATTCTTCGTTTGATATCTATAACCTTTGCGGCGAGATCAGTTCGGCTACAAGATTTTGCAAGTGCACGTTTTGTTGGTGTAGCCTGAGTCCATTTTTGAGTATCCATAACTCCTTCATATCAAGTCGGAATTCATTAATTCATTTAGCCTCAAAGTCGTAACCAGAAGCGATTTTAGATCAGGTCAAAACTAGAGTATGAGTCCATGCTTGAAGCTCTGAATAGGGCTGGTTAAGGGCTAATAGGGCTGGTTAAGGGTGATCACTCGTAGAACTTGCTAATGCAATGTTATATCTACATTGCAGCCAAGTGATAATAATGAGAATTATAATAATGTGGACATATCCTCTATATTGCACTTTAATTAGGCTATAACAACTGTCTTTAATCGAGACTTGGTCTCGACTAAACAAGTAAAAATGTTGTAGACTTGCGATATTCAGCTACTAATGAAAATAATAATGTGGACATATATCCTATCCAAAACTATGCGGTTTGCACTTTTTTACAGGTCTTTGTAGTGTACATGCTATATGTTATCCAAGCTAACTTATTACCAGGCCTTGGATAGAATAGTGTGTTGATCTTCCTGAAGGGTTCCTTCATGTCTTGGATAGAATGCAATGTTTTGGTGGATGTTCATCTTGAAGGAAGCATTGATTCAACAAGCTCATGACGCTGGTTCGGGTATTTATCACAGCTTATTGTAATGTAACATTATGTATCTTCTTTAGTGTAATGAAACAACGTGTACTCACTTATTGTAATGTAATCAAATAGCATGTATCATTATATATTGTAATGTAATGAAATATTTCATATAAATGTTTTGTTTTCTGTTACAATTGTGAACTAGTGTATCCTGTGTTATATATGCTTTGTGTTACAGATAATATGTGCTGTAGTTTCTGCTTATATATATATATGTATGTGTGTGTGTGTGTGTATAAGATACAGTTGTTAGCCGTATCTACATACACTTTAGATATGGCTAATAGCCGTATGTTAATCCATTGAGATACGGGTTAAAGCCGTATCTAATAATTTAACATGCCACTTTTTGATACGGCTATTTGCTGTGCCCAACAGCTTTGGATACGGCTAAAAACACAGTCTAATCAGCATATATGGTGTAGTGAGGAATCAATGATTTATTTTCATAACGTTTTCCCATCTAAATTTGTGGTAGCAAGTAATTTCTTTACTTTTCTATACTTATTGTGGCTTACTTGCAACAACGTTTTCAGAAATAAGTCATTAAGGGAAATACATCATTTTTCTCTCTTATCACACTAACTCGGTTCATTACATCCCTTCTTTTCTTATTTTCTGAGTTAGACATTTAATTACCATCCTTGTCATTTATTCATATCTTGTTATATACATATATTTATTTATATATATAAGCACTAGACCTCTCACATTAAGCCTACACCTATGGATGCTGGATTTGTCGGGCGGGTCCGGGCAGACTTCTACCACAAGTTGACTTAACCTCATGTCTTAGCACATGTTGTTAATTCTTGCACTTAGGCCTCTCACATTAGGTTCAACAATAATGGCTGCTGGATATGTCGATCGGGTCCGGGCAAACTTCCGCCACTAATGCAACTTAATCTCGTGCCATAAGTGTATTTACAATTTCTAATTGTTATCCTAGGCATATTCATTTTCATTCAATCGCTTATGTTCATATCAAATTGCGCTTCGAAATTAAAATCTCAAAACATAACATATGTTATGTTCATTACATGAAAATTTTAGAAAGATTATCCTTTTTACTGTAATATAGTTTACAGTAATCTAATTTACATGTTGTCCAATTTTTGCCTATATTTTGTCACATGTCATTTTTAACATATGTTTAATTCTACAAGGACATGTAAACATTCAATCGGGTAATTATTTTAACATTTCGTTCAATTAATAACATGTCCCAAGTAAAGCATGTAATTACAATCACTGAATTGGCTATTCATATCCTAACAAGTTTATTTTCTCCAACTGCATGTAAACATTCAATAACTTAGCCAATTCAACATAGGAATTTCCTGACATATTCATATCAACATTTCAATTCATTACAACAACAATTTATAATTAAACTGGCCATTTCAAAATTTGTTAAAAAGGGGAATGCTAAATGATAGTCATAACATTATCTAAAGGCTATAGCTTAAACCCACTCACCTTTAAGCTTTCCCCTAATTTTGGATCTGATTCGTTATATCATCCATGGTTTTCCTTTTCCCTTTAATTTGATTCATGGCCTAACGACCATGGATTTATTATTTCATGAAAAGAGAAGGGAAAGAGAAATAATTTAAATAGATTGGTTCTTAGAGGTTTACCTTGCTTTCATGATTCAATAATATTTTTATTTACGTTGATTCCCTCTTCCAGATCTGAATTCATAATCCTTGTAGGCTAACATTTTAATTTCAAAATAGATTTGAGAAGAGAGAGAGAGGGAGCCATGGCAGAGCTCCAGCGCAGCCGCCAAATTATGATGTTTAGGGTTAGGTCTAGGTCTTATTTATAGGTGCTCAAGACCTTATCGTACATGCAACGCTGAGTCAGCATTGAACCCAGTTAAAAAAATAGTCCAGGTTCGCAAATGAATCTAGCCAAATCTTATCGTACACGCAGTGCTGAGTCAGCATTGGGTCCCGCAAGCTGTTTTGGCGTAGAAATTTGAATTTCGAATGTTTGAATTTTTTTGGCGCAGAAATTAGATTTTTGAACTTTTGAATTTTCGGAATTTATTTAATTGTTTTATTCACATGAAATATTCTTATATGTATACAATTCCTCTACCGACCATTTTACGAGTATACATATACGCACAATTTTCGTTTTATTTTCAAAATTCAAACGATGTTGCACCGTTATTTGATTCTTGCCATATTTCACTGACTATAGCCTTATCTTGAATTTTATCTTTTGTATACATATATCTATGCATATATATATATATATATATTCTCATATATATACATATATTTCTTTATTTCCTTATATGTACGTTCTTATCCTATCAAATTTTGAATTTGTATACGCACATATATTTGCATGTTTAGTTGGCCCTCTCTAAAACAAATATAAAAATTATGCCACCGCCGGGTTCGAACCCCCGAACTCTATGTTACAAATCCAATACCTTAACCAACTGAGCTATGAAGTCTTTTGTTAATAAGTCTTAGAACAATGATAATTATTTTTCTCTCCTTACTTCTCTTTTTCATGTTAGTTACAATACTTAAATTAAACCATTGCATGAATTTTTTTCTTTTAATGTTAATGCATTATGTTTGCAAATCGGTGCATGCAACATATTTACATTGCATGCAACCAATCCTTTCTTTCTTTCAATGCATGCATTACATTTTTTCCAGTGTATGTGTTTATTACATGCAATCCTTATTTTATTCTTTATTTTACATTTTAATTTGTTTGCGCATATATATATATATCTTGTGCGTATACAAACTTCTAGGCTTAATAACTTCTTCATATGATGTCTGTTTTACGCAAACCAGATGTCTATCCTGACCAGAATTCCGAGACGGAAGCAATGGCGCAATCCGTTTTACTTAATTCTCATTATTTAATTAAGTTATTCTTATTTTATTATCTTAAAAATATGGGGTGTTACAGAATAATTCCTATAAGTTGTTGAATACTTTTATATACATGTATGAATAGTTAGTTATATTCTTGAACTAACTTTAAACTTAAGTATCATTCATATGCAGCAACTTGTTCACATTAAATTGTTAATGAAACCTGCATTTTGATCAAGATGTACTCCCTTTTGCGTGAGATACAATGCTACATGCATACTGCAATTTTGATATGTCATATTCGTACATATGTTAGTATACATATGTATATACATAGTTACATACTATGTAATATATATATATATATATATATATACATATATATATATATGATTTCATGATTATAAATGTGTTATCATGGCATCTAATTTACATACTGGCTCATACAATATTATAAATATATTTGATATATTTATGCATATTTTAATATACTACTCATATTAAATAACAACACTGCAAATCTGATTTGCAGTTGATACCAATATAGTATATATTGTATCAAGATATATGTATACTATATTGTTGAGATGCACATGCCACATGAAGCACGACTTGTTGAATTTTCTTTCTTTTGATATATTCTCCATATATATATATAATATCAATATATTCATTTATGATTTGTATCTCATATAAGCAGAATAATAGGGCAGTAAATAAGAAATATTATTGTAATGACCCGACGGGAAATTCGATGTTCGAATTTCGACAATAATATATAACTCATATTACCTACCAAAACCCAAGTATATAACAACACCAGATTGTTATTAGAAAAAATTTAGAAGGTGAGAAAAGAAAGAAAGAAATATTAGAATAGAAAAAGAAAGAAATATTAGAATAGAAAAAGAAAGAAATATTAGAATAGAAGAAAAAAAGAACACAACAGAATCTCACAGCGGAACAAATAAAATATAATATATCAAATTTCTTTATACAAAAGAAACTGTATATACATACCAATCATCAGAGTACAACATATATCTGTCACAGCGTAAATACACTTTATATATTTAACAGTGAAGCCTCCTGCTTCTAGCTTCAGAACTCCAAGTGAAAACCTAACCTGTGAATATACTCGGTCTGAACCGAGCACATTTGAAGCAAAGCAAAATTCACCCGGATCAGTCTGGAATACTTTAAATGATAAATTCACAGCACAAACAATTTATTTAACTTAGAAAAATCCTTTTTGAAATCAAAGCATAATAGTAAGACCAGCCCACACATAAACACAGACGGTTTTGCATTACTATAACCCAAAACAGTTTGAAATCAATATCTTTTCTGATATTATAATTAATGTCTATCAAACCACAAATAAATATCAATATAGCAGAACGCTTGCATCTCACGCTCTACATATATTATATACAAATAAAACCGTGGGGTCTTGTTGGAGAACAGATTCCAACTATAGCAAGGTATGGGACCACCTTCTGATAATGTATCTCCGGAGATGAATACATTGAGGTTCAGTAAGAACGTCTTGAACCCGGCTCACACATGACCGGCCCCTCATTTCTTTTGAGAATACCGAATATATCATTACCACCGTTGGGGGTCAGCCAACCGAATCGATAGCATATATATAAAAATAAAAAGGGACAATCGAAGGCATTTGATTTCTCTAGATCAGATACTGATATACCCTTTTAATGGGTGCGACCCACATAGCCATGCTACCTACCCGATTTTGTGTCATTTCCTGGCTGATGAGGCTAGAGGTTACGCTTATCCTTCAGAATAGTATATCTCCATCCACTTTGAATGCCACATTGTCAGATCCTCCAGAAATCACTAATTGATTTCCACAAAAAAACTCCAGTTGTCAAGCTAAAGAAGTTTCCCTTCTATGCTACCAACTTGGTACGTTTGAAGAAATCAACGTGCGCGATCCCATTGGAAATACTCTGTTAGACATTCGTCCATACAAGTCATCCAGGAATAGGATGAACCGAAGGACTCTCCCACTGCATCCTAGGAATCACCCTATAGATCAGTAGCGAGTAATCCTTGCAAATCCGCAGATTTTAACCACGACAGAACCACAGTATATCTCTGGTCATGAGTCAGAGATTTAAGTAGTTCTTCCGTTTTATAAATATTTACGGTCTTCAATTTACTCCGTCTTTATCTCCTGCAAGTTAGCCGCATTCGCACAGTTGATTCAAAGTGGTTTTGAGTATTTGTTCCCATCCCGGTCTCTTCGAAACAACACGTCAAAAAGGTTCAGTAGAATAATTCATTCGATAGTCGGTGGTTTAACTATCAAATCATAACAATGTTGTTAAGTACATTGGCAACTCAGGTCATTTATGTTAACATATTTCATTTAAAAACTATTCCATTGATTTTTATTATCGATTTTATAAATTTTATATCGACACAACTCTGCTGGTTCATTACTTTGAAAGTACTAATCCATATCTTCTTGGAATAACGAATCCACTGAACGTAATTTTTATTTCCTTTGTCAAGGAACATTACCCTTTTCTATAAAACATCTTGGATTACCTTTTTGTCTTGATACATTGTTTACATTCTCAAAACCCTTTCGTACTTCTTATCTTTGAAATTATCACCACAGTCTATAACCCTCCTTTCATTTCCTTTATCATTGGAAATATCGTTATATTTCTATTTGAACAAATGGCGTGGTTTAATTCCAAAATCATTCCCTTATTTCAATTAAAAACATTTCACTTACTCCAACTCTCAGGTGAACGCTATTTTTAAAATTACCATCTTGGGTAAAACCCTCTTTACAACCTTTGATTATTGATTCGAATTGAACTTCAAATCCTCTTCATACTAATCCAATCCGTAACCTTAATTTTGTTTTAAATAAAAGAAATTCCAATTGTCTAACACTCGTTTTAGTTATTATTAAATAAAAATAATTATCTTCCCGACTTCACTAAAACTAGCCTAGTTCATCCCTTTTAAAAGGTAATTTAAATAAATGATAAATTTTATTAATCATAATTAACTCAATAATCACTTTCCTACCCATTACAACTAATACAATCTCTCGATAAAATTGAAGCCGTTCAAGTTGGGGTATTCTAATTACCTCTCAGACCTTGACCGACGACACTCTTATCTTAAGATAATAGAAGTTTGCCACTCAGACATCTGTTATTCCATTTCCATTATTTATGGTTTAAAAACCATTTTCTTATACTTTAGAACCCACTTCACAAATTAATTCTTTTTATTTCTCTAAGTAAACTTTCAAATCTTATTCACCATTCAATCCCAATATGATTTCCTTAAACCATATCATATATTTGTAATTCTTTATGATCTCTCCACTTACGCTACTAACCAATGTCCCTTTGCACAAATCCATTTAATTTTTCTATTATAATCACCTCCCTTTCTACTAAATAAGCTTTGTCGCAATGCCCGCATTTAGCTTATAAATCACTTTTACAAACTTTGTTTGTAGACTTGGATTATAATCCTTGTACAAAACTCCTATTAGGTTTTTATCAAACCCTATCGCCACTTAATAACTTCTCAATTTAATTCCAATTGAAAGTCATCGCTTTAATTATGTTCAAAGCTTGTTTTCAATGTTTACTCAGCTCGAGAGTCTTTTATAAACTTATGTTTATAAAATTCTAGATTTTACAACAAGATCCTTTTATAAAATTCGTACTAGGCCTTAATTAAATCTTATCGCCACCTGATCAGTTTTTAATTGAATTTCAATTAAAAGTATTCGCTTTAATTATTATTAATTAAACTAATTATTAAATTTAATATAAACTATAAAGCCCTTTAAAACATTATATACACGAAACTTAATTCTATAGATAACTTCATAACTCTGATTAGTTTATTTTAACCCATTTGGTTATGTTTCGATTAAACTTCACTCCTTATTTAATATCACGAACTTAGTTCGAATCTTAATAATTTAACTCACCCACTTAATCACTTCATAATTAAATTTCAGTTAAAATCATTTCTTTAATATAATTAATTACAATAATAATTAACTTAAATATTTACCACATTAAAATAGTTAACTTTGATATTAACAAAGAAATAGAATAATTATCACTTTAAAAAAACTTGCTAAATAATAAATAACTTTATTAACACTAAACAATTTGATAATTACTATAAAATATAGTTAATCAAAGATTAACTAACATTTAACACTATTCGTTAAATTTTAACAAATATTCAACAAATTTATTGATTTGATTAATTTAGATCAAATTGATCCAATCGTCAATTCCAACTTAAAACGATTGACTTTTGCCAATCGTACATATCAGCTAATGTTAACTGATTTCCCATTTCCATTCCCTTTTAAATTAATTAAATAACTTAAATAATTTTAAAAAATCACTTAATTGTTTATAAAAACAATTATTCCATTATCACAAACTTGTATGTTAGTTTCAGATTTTCCATTCAGAACATAATATAAGAATATGTCATATAAACCGACTAATGACCTTTCTTGAAAATAAAACATGATTTAACTATAAATATATTTATAGAATTCCCATTTAATTGGCTTATATAAAATAAATATAAAACTTCAACTTAGTTATAAAATAAATTTATAACTAATTATTACGTTAATTCGCCCGATGGCAGAATAACATCTTAAAGTAGTAAATTTTAGGCCCTCACTGCCAACCACTTAATCAATACTGTCGATTGATTTAAAAACACAGCAACGATTAACATCCATTCAACCATTAAATAAGATACAAAATATTTTGAGGAATATAAAGATAAATAAGATACAAAATATTTTGAGGAATCCGGTCAGATCCCTCTAACCTATTCTTCCCTGCACCAGGGTTATTATAACATTTCATGACAGTAGATAATTTAAATAAATAAATTAATGATTAATAATATAATTAACAACAACCATTAAATCAACCATTAGCAACAAGTCATCCAATCAACTAATTTGTATTTTCATATGGATTTATCACATCATAGTAGTCCAGAAAAGTGTGAGAGTTAACTCACCATTTATTTCAGTTGACGGTTGTAGCATTATTCATTCCATTTAATTTTAAACCAGCATTTAAAATTAACTAAAAATCCAACTGCGTCCAATCGATTCCCAGTCAGCACCATTGTCTAGATCTTGTCTCTGCGATCCCAATGGATCCTGTTTCACGTAAATACGATGTCATATGGATAAGTTACGCTAATTATAAGTTTGTATATTTTAATCGATTAATTAACTAATTAATTATAATTTAATTAACTATTAAAACTAATTACCCTTGCCAACTATGGTCCATGTCATCAGCGTACTTGGTCAAAATGCGTTTCCTTCTATTTATCGTTCCTCTCCCCAATCCCTTTTTCACCAGTACCTGCCTGTACAAACTCATCCATCCTTTAGCCTCGCCGCCGACCATCTATTGCACTGGAACCCCCGCCTCCCACCTCATCGGAACCGCCACTCCTCGACGCCCCTCTACCAGAAGTCCCCAACCTCAGATCACCAGAACTTTGCCAGAAACCTCGATTGGACGGAAATCGTTCACAATCCGATTTCTCCGACTATGCACAACCGGAGACCGCCGCGCCTCCTCTATACCCACCGCCTCACATCCCTCTTCCAACGATCTTCAGACACCACCCCCAGACAATCACCATGGCTGCCGAAAAACCACCAAATCCCTTTCCTGCTTTCGAATATGAACCGGAAACACTGCCCTCTGTTCATCTCGATGCCACAACCTCCTTCGACCACCGTAATACTCGAGACCACCACCATCTAAAAGCCTTCTCTTCTCTCTTCAATTTCCCTTTGGTCTGAGCTTCTGAAATCGACCACGGCCCTTCCAAAATTGAAAAGAACGGAAGTCATTTTCCTCAGTTTTTGGCCGACTCCGGCCACCACGGTGCTCCGTTCGCTCTCAAATTTTTATAGCAGGTCCGTATCGACTAGATCTACAACTTTCGTTCAGATTCCCTTAGCTGCTTCTCGATAGAATTAAAGAAATAAATTAAAAGGAGAAGTTGGACTTTTTGCAAATTTCAGAATGGTAGTAAAAACGTTTGGACGAAAATCTGATTTTAGGCTGAGGAATAGGTTTATTTATAAGGGTAGATAATAATATTTAAGCCGATGTGACGAACGACATTTTATTTCGTGTCTATTGCAATTTTGAACACTGTTTATTGATTATTGTGCTCATATACAAACCCCTTCGCTATGGAAATTTACTCCATCGTATGATTTGATGCTACGTCCTAATGAAACTTGTTTCGTCGAATTTCGAGTCTATTTTCTCAAACGACGCTCCTTCATGTCCAAATGGTCGTTTTATTTGCATTTAATTTTGCTCCGCTCACAGAATAACTCCGATTGACGTGTAACTTGAAATCTAGCAATAATTAGCTATTATGGTCTCAAAAAATTTGTTTCGTCGAAAACGGAGGTCATTTGAATGAAGTCCCTTTTTAAAGGTCCAATTTTAAAATACCTCAACATAATAATATTAAAATATTACAACCGGACATACCTGAGCAGAATTTTATATAGATTCAAAAATAAAATATTCCGGGTTGAAATCCAAGCCAATTCAATATTAAAAATATTTAAAAACCCCTTATTTTATATGATAAATCGATATAATTTATAAAGGAATTCCATAACAACTAATTTAAAATTTGATCTGGACGTAAAACAAAATCTACACTATGAAAACTCAAATTTTCTCTTCCATTAGAAAAATATCATCAAATAGACTCAAACTTTCTTGTTTCGAGAAAATCCGACTTATATTGAATCCTGTATAGCCAACCAAAGTTCAAAACGTAATATTACGAACTGTCGCGCCGCTACATCTCGTTTTATAATATAATTATAAATTAAACGTTATAACATCGTTAAATAAACGAAATTGTTATTATAATTTCAGTATAAACAAATATTAAACCATTTTAAATTGTACGCTCACATTATATTGCCAATTCAACATTTTCCAAATATTTTGAGAATACAATATTATTATATTATTGATATTAATAATATATTCAAAATAAAATTGTTAAATTCAATTATTTAAATTCAAATCAACAAGTTAAATAATAAAATAATTCAAATAATTGGCCAGAAAATACGGACGTTACATTCCTTCCCCCTTAAAAGAATTTTGTCCCCGAAATTGCTAAGGTAGAAGAATGTTGCGAACCAGTTATCTTTAGAAAAATATTTAATTAAAACTCAGTTTTATTTTCAAAATTTACCCAATTGGTTTTAAAACCAATTTATTTTAAATAACAAAATTTTCCAAGAAAATTTAAAAATATTCTAACACCTTAAATTTGGAAAATTTCTGGCGGAGTCTCCCTGTACGGAGGGACATCTGCAATATTGCAGGTTCAAGAAATATATATATCGACCAACATGGTCAAAAAAGTTCAAAATCCCAAATAAAAACCAAAATTTTATATTTTGCGTAGGCGTATCTTTTTGCAAGCGCTATTACGCGATAAGTTATTCTTGTGCTTGCTCAATTAGCAGGCCAAACTGGATTTGATTTACTCCAGAATTCTCTCAGACAGGTTTTTAAGGTTGAACTATCCCTTCTGCACCTGTTCTCAATTCCAGTAAACTTCATTAGTATCTAAAACAAGGTCAATAAGGTTTAAAAATCCATATCATTTATACCAACCAGTTTGAAATGATCATACCACTTTATCCAATTCTCATGTATTAAATGATAACCAAGACTTAGTAACCCATTTATTTCTTTGAATACCCATTCCGATTAAGTCCTCTTGGATTAACTTATTTATAAGGATTGGTTTTCAACCAAGTTTAATCATTCCAGGTTTATATTCAAGCAATCCACTACACAATCCAATCATATCATCCATTTCATATTATTCGGTTCACATGAAATTCCTTAATAGCCAATCTATGTCAATTCATTCAGAGCCATTAGACTTTTATTTCAGTAATCCGACTTATTCATTTCAGAATGATTTCAATCAAGTTTATTCATTTTCAAGTCTATGTTTATGCATCCATCCATCCAAACAATCCAAATGTTTCATTCAAATTAATGTTGGCAAATATTTCTACTCCCACCTCAAATCAAATGCCTATCGACTTAAGTTAAATTCTATTTCGAAATTCGAATCCAAATCTTAACTCATATAATTCATTTTAGCTCAACTTAAGTTAGTGTTTTATATTTCCACATTTCAAATATGAAATATCTTCTGGTTAGTTCAACCCAACCTCATAATCAACCCGTTTTAGTCAACACTGGTAAATCTAATTGCCCATATTATAATAATTTAAGAAAATTATTACCTTTACTGCTTTGTAAAATATATTGGAAAAAAACAATTTCGAAATAATTTTATATTAAATTACAAATACGCGCTCCCACAACTCAATCTAGGGCATCACTAACCCCATCTCTATTGAGTCACGCCACATAGCCAAGGTTATCACTAAACCAATAGCTCTGATACCATTGTAACGACCCGGAGGAAAATTCGATGCTCGAATTTCAACAATAATATATATAACCCATATTACCTGCTAAAACCCAAGTATCGAACAACACCAGATTGTTATTAGAAAGAATTTAGAAGGTGAGAAAAGAAAGAAAGAAATATTAGAATAGAAGAAAAAGAAGAACACATCAGAATCTAACAGCGGAACGAATAAAATATAATATATCAAATTTCTTTATACAAAAGAAACTGTATATACATACCAATCATCAGAGTACGACATATATTTGTCACAGCGGAAATACACTTTATATATTTAATGGTGAAGCCTCCTGCTTCTAGCTTCTAAACTCCAAGTGACAACCTAACCTGTGAATATACTCGATCTGACCCGAGCACATTTGAAGCAAAGAAAAACTCACCCGGATCAGTTTGGAATACTTTCAATGATAAATTCACAGCACAAACAATTTTTTAACTTTGAAAAATCCTTTTTGAAATCAAAGGATAATAGTAAGACCAGCCCACACATAAACACAAATGGTTTTACCTTACTATAACCCAAAACAGTTTGAAATCAATATCTTTTTTGATATTATAATTAATGTCTATCAAACCAAAAATAAATATCAATCTAGTAGAATGCTTGCATCTCATGCTCTACATATATAGTATACAAACAAAACCGTCACATCTTATTGGAGAATAGATTCCAACTATGGCAAGGTATGGGACCACCTTCCGACAATGTATCTCTGGAGATGAATACATTGGGGTTCAATAAGAACGTCTTGCAACCCGGCTCACACATGACCAAACCCTCATTTCTCTTCAGAGTACCGAATATATCATTACCACGGTTGGGGGCCAGCCAACTGAATTGATAGCATACATATAAAAATAAAAAGGGACAATCGAAGGCATTTGATTTCTCCAGATCAGATAATGATATACCCTTTTAATAGGTGCGACCCACATAGCCATGCTACCTACCCGATTTTGTGCCATTTCCTGGCTGATGAGGCTAGAGGTTACACTTATCCTTCAGAACAGTATATCTCCATCCACTTCGAATGCCACATTGTCAGATCCTCCAGAAATCACTAATTGATTTCCACCAAAATACTCTAGTTGTCAAGCTAAAGAAGTTTCCCTTCTATGCCACCAACTTGGTACTTTGAAGAAATCAACGTACGCGATCCCACTGAAAATACTCTGTCAGGCATTCGTCCATACAAGTTATCCAAGAACAGGATGAACCGAAGGTACCCACCCACTGCATCTTAGGAATCACTCTATAGATCAGTAGCAAGTAGTCCTTGCAAATCTGCTGATTTTAACCACGATAGAACAACAATATATCTCTGATCATGAGTCAGAGATTTAAGTAGTTCTTCCGTTTTATAAATATTTACGGTCTTCAATTTACTCCATCTTTATCTCCTGCAAGTTATCCGCATTCGCATAGTTGATTCAAAGTGGTTTTGGGTCTTTGTTTCCATTCCGATCTCTTCGAAACAACACGTCAAAAAGGTTCAATAGAATAATTCATTCGATAGTCGGTGGTTTAACTATCAAATCATAACAATATTGTTAAGTACATTGGCATCTCAGGTCATTTATGTTAACATATTTCATTTAAAAACTATTCCATCGATTTTTAACATCGATTTCCTAAATTTTATATCAACGGAACTCTGTCGCTTCATTACATTGAAAGTACTAATCCATATCTTCTTGAAATTATTAAATCACCGAACGTCGCTTTTATTTCCTTTGTCAAGGAACATTACCCTTTTCTATAAAACATCTTGGATTACCCTTTTGTTTTGATACATCGTTTACATTCTCATATCTTTCGTACTTCTTATCTTTGAAATTATCACCATAGTTTATAACCCTTCTTTCATTTCATTTATCATTGGAAATATCATTATATTTCTACTTGAACAAATGGCATGGTTTGATTCCAAAATCATTCCCTATTTTCAATTAAAAACATTTCACTTACTCCAACTCTTAGGTGAATGCTATTTTTAAAATTACCATCTTGGGTAGAACCCTCTTTACAAGCTTTGATTATATGATTCGAATTGAACTTCAAATCCTCTTCATACTAATCCAATCCATAACCTTAATTTTGTTTTAAATAAAAGAAATTCCAATTGTCTAACACTCGTTTTAGTTATTATTAAATAAAAGTAGTTATCTTCCCGACTTCACTAAAACTAGCCTAGTTCATCACTTTTAAAAGGTTATTTAAATAAATGATAAATTTTAATAATCATAATTAACTCAATAATCACTTTCCTACCCATTACAACTAATACTATCTCTCGATAAAAGTGAAGCCGTTCAAGTTGGGGTATTCTAATTACCTCTCGGATCTTGACCGACGACGCTCTTATCTTAAGATAATAAAAGTTTGCCACTCAGACATCTGTTATTCCATTTCCATTATTTATGGTTTAAAAACCATTTTCTTCTACTTGAGAACCCACTTCACAAATTAATTCTTTTTACTTCTCTAAGTAAACTTTCAAATCTTATTCACCATTCAATCCCAATATGATTTTTATAAACCATATCATATATTTGTAATTCCTTATAATCTCTCCACTTACGATGCTAACCAATGTCCCTTTGCACAAATCCATTTAATCTTCCTATTATAATCACCTCCCTTTCTACTAAATAAACTTTGTCACAATGCCCGCATTTAGCTTATAAATAACTTTTACAAACTTCGTTTGTAAACTCGGATTATAATCCTTGTACCAAACTCCTATTAGGTTTTTATCAAACCCTATTGCCACTTAATCACTTCTCAATTTAATTCCAATTAAAAGTTAGCGCTTTAATTATGTTCAAAGCTTGTTTTCAATATTTACTTAGATATCGAGTCTTTTATAAACTTATGTTTATAAAATTCTAGAATTTACAACAAGATCCTTTTATAAAACTCGTACTAGGCCTTAATTAAATCTTATCGCCACCTGATCACTTTTTAATTGAATTTCAACTAAAAGTATTCGCTTTAATTATTATAATTAAAATATTTATTAAATTTAATATGAAATATACAGCCCTTTAAAACATTATTTACACGAAACTCAATTCTATTGAAACCTTCACAACTCTGATAAGTTTATTTTAACCTATTTTTTTTTTGATGCAAAAAGGTAGTGAATCGCTAGATTCACGCCTTCATTCATTCATTAAGCATTAAACTAGTACAACGTGTTCAGCATACATGGAACTAACTACTAGCTACAATAGTTACATATATTTACATAGATATGTACAATCAAAATACATGCACGCAGGCATGTTTACATAGAGCACAAAGAAAAATTTTATGAAACTACCACAAATAAACAACATGCAAGCCCAGAAAAGTGAAACATGGCAACATCAAGCTCTGTTACCACGGGTCCTGTCCATCACCCTGGCTCCGATAGTGTCAACGAACCTGATTTCTTCCTTGCCTGACCAAAGAGAAACAAAATTAAGAATGCGAAAAATTACTGAGTTGGGCTGTTTCATTTTGCATTTAAATTTTCGTGAGTTGCGTTCATGCCAGAGGATCCAAACATAAGCAAAGTTCAAAAGAGCAAACATATGGCGCATGTCAGTGTCAGGTAATGAAATAATAGTGCTATTCCAGAAAAGAAATTGGTCGGAGATGAAGTAAGACCAGTCTAAGCAGATATTAAGGCTAACTAAACACTTCGTCCACACATAGAAAGCGAAATCGCAATCAACAAAAAGATGCTGATAATCCTCGTCTTCGTCAGTGCAGAAAGCACATCCCCCAGTAACTTGAACACCCTTCAGCCGTAATCTTTTCACTGTATTGAGCTTGTTGTGCATGATTGTCCACATATGTATCCTGACCTTAGCAGGTACAGCCTTAAAACTCCACATTCTTTTGAATCCATCGTACTTTCTTCCTGCGAAGTTCATCAACTTATAAAGCGCACTCACACAAAAGTTACCACCAATCTTCCACACAAAGTCATCCTCCTCATTGCTGTGCAGGTGTACGTCTTCTAACAAACGAATTAGGCTACAAAGTTGAAGCAGAGCATTACCAGCTACAATACGACTGAAGGACAGGTTCCATTTAAAGTTGACAGAACTCGCATTATACATTGCACAGACTGAAGCACTTTTGTTGCATGCAATATCAAACAGATCGGCAAATTCATTACGCAAAGAGATAGGAAGCAACCAACAGTCATGCCAGAAAGAGATGCTTCGGCCATTTTTAACTACAATCTCAGTCCCAATTTTCATCCAGTGAACATTTGCCATAACACCACGCCAGAATGTTGAGCAATGGGAAACGTCCGCATTCCAGTCAAATCTACCACCATAGCAAGTGCTTAAGATCCACTCCTTCCAGAGAACCTTCTTTTCACTAATCATAATCCAGAGCCATTTACAAAGTAGTGCAGAATTCATAATTTTCAAATTGATGACACCCAAACCACCTTGATCTTTGGACTTGCACACCTGATCCCACGACACTAGACAGCAGGCTTTGCGCGTGTCCTTCGTACCGGTCCAGAAAAAATTTCGACGAACAGCATCAATCTTCTGAACAACCCAACCCGGACAAGAATAAAAAGAGAGCCAGTACAAAGGGATAGCCGCCAGAACAGAGTTCACCAGCACCAGACGTCCAGCCTTTGATAGACAATTACCTTTCCACCTCGCTAATCGCCTGTCCACTTTATCAATCACATATTGCCAATCACTCTTCATCAATCTCTTTGGACGAATGTAAGCTCCAAGGTATTTGAGAGGGAAAGAATCCGGCATGCAGTTGAGCATTTCAGCGCATTTCCTGTTCACATCAACGCTACAACCCAAAGTGTAAACACTGCTCTTATGAAAATTAATCTTTAAGCCAGAACAACTTTCAAAAGCATAAAGCAAAAATTTTAATGAGGCAATATTCGTGCAATCAGGGTTGCAAAAAATAATAGTGTCATCAGCATATTGTAGAGAATTAATACCCCCAATGATGTGATCACGCCCAAAACTTTGAATAATCTCGTTAGAACTTGCCACCTGAAGGATCCGACAAAAGACATCGGCAGCCAAGTCAAAGAGAAGTGGGGAAAGTGGATCACCCTGGCGCAACCCACGCTTGGATACTATAGTTTTGCCAGCTACTCCATTGACACAAATATTGGATTTGCTTGAAGTTAAAATGCTATGAATCCAGTTTAGCCATTTACAAGGGAAGCCTCTCGCTCTAAGAAGATCCATGATAAACCTCCAGTCAACTGTGTCAAAGGCCTTAGCGAAGTCCAGCTTCAGGATTGCGCAAGGCACATTATGTCTGTCACTATGAGAGATAACTTCCTGGACAAGTGCCGCACCGTCAAGAATGAATCTTCCTCTAATAAATGCTGTCTGCGAAACATCAATCAGGTTGTCCATCTTCGCTTTCAGTCTGTTAGCGAGAACCTTAGTGATCAATTTGAAACTACTATTCAAGAGACTAATAGGTCGAAAATCCGCAGCCGAGACATTTCCTCCTTTCTTAGGGATCAAAACAACATTAGCGTATCCCAACATGTCCAATCTTAAGGAACCAGAATGAAATTCTTTAAATATGTTAATAACATCCTGTTTAA
Source organism: Allium sativum (assembly GCA_030737875.1). Classification (NCBI taxonomy): domain Eukaryota; kingdom Viridiplantae; phylum Streptophyta; class Magnoliopsida; order Asparagales; family Amaryllidaceae; genus Allium; species Allium sativum. The sequence continues at coordinate 118,333,833 of CM060925.1, forward strand.
TCACATCCCAATATTTCTTATAGAAGGAATTAGGAAAACCATCAGGGCCAGGGGCTTTATCACCAGGCATTTCGTTTAAAGCCGCGACAATCTCCTCTTCTGAGAACTCCAAGTCAATGCCACTAAGATCAACAGACGAAGGATACAGCATCTTCCAATCAACATTCACACGATTCTCAATGCGTTCACCAAAGATTCCTTTATAAAATTCAGTAAAAACCTCCTCTATCCTTTGATGATCACAAATTTCAACTCCGTCTTTCCAAATACTACATATTGTGTTAGTACGCCTTCTACCGTTCGCAACTTTGTGGAAATAACTTGTGTTACTATCACCAAGCTTAAGCCACTGAGTTCTCGACCTCTGTTTCCAAAAAATCTCTTCTTGATCAATCACCGTTAGAAGCTCCTTTTCTTTAGATTTTAACAAGGCATGCTCGGCCTCACTTAGATTACGCCCTTCCTCAAGCACATTAAGCTCCATAATCTCAGATTCAAGTCTCTGCTTCTTAACTCTGATGTTTCCAAAGACTTCTCTATTCCATTTGGCTAAAAATTTACGCAAAAGTCTCATTTTCCTACAAAAATTACTAGCTGCATCGCCAAAGTTGCGAAACTCTACCCACTTCTGGCGCAACATCACATCAAAATTTGGTTCAATACACCACATATTTTCGAACTTAAAAAAAGATTTCCTTCTATAATCGACGTTAGTGTTAAGAACAACCGGGCAGTGATCAGAAATAAGGGAAGTTAGACCTCTTTGAAGAGTTAGGGGGTGCAAGTCATCAAAAGCAGCATTAATGAAGAAACGATCGAGTCGAACTAAAGTAGGAGGGGTCCTACCGTCAGTCCACGTATATTTTCTATTAGTCATGGGTAGGTCAATAAGGCCACAGTTTCCAACAAAATCACTAAAATCATTCATGTCGCCCAAGCCAGCGTTTTTCACTACATTACGTTCAGACATAAATCTTGTAACATTAAAGTCGCCGCCAATTACCCAGGGACCATACATGAGTTTATAAAAGTCCAAACCCTCGGCCCATAAAGTCATTCTTTCTCGTCTTGTATTGGGTCCATAAACATTAGAAAAAAAGTAAAGTACGTTTGTAGTTTTACATTCCAATGCCAAATGCAGACAGTAAGTTTGTTTGATTTCTTGCTTAAGCAACCAAGAATTACTATTCCAGCCAGTAAAAATGCCACCCGATGTTCCCACAGCAGGTATAAAGGCCCATTCATCAATGACACCCCACCCCAGACATTTGAAAATAAATGGTTCAGGATTCTCGAGCTTGGTCTCTTGAAGCATAATGATGTCAGGTTTTACAGACTTGAGATAATTTTTAACTCTAAGGCACTTATTAAAAGTTCCTATGCCTCTAACATTCCAAGTGACAATAATCATGTTGAACCATTAACCCTCTCATTTTCTTTATTCTTAATATCACTTATCACATCATCATTTAACACAAAACCAGATTTACTTGCAATATCATGAAGTTGATCACAAGACAAAGTATTAAGTATAGCAGGAACAAAAATGCTACCTGCCAAAGGGTGACCCATCCCACGTGCGCTGCGACGAAGCATGACCACACCTTGATCCATTGCACGCTTGCCTTTACCGCTTGTAGCCGAGCATTCCCCTGAGCTGGTTGGGGACAGCGCCAAATCCCCAGCCAAATTTAAGTCTTGTGATTCGTTGTCCATGACTTGTTCCTCCACCGCCTCCCTGGCGCCTTGCATGTTGCCTCCCTCTCCAAGATCTTGCAAACCCACTCCATCATTTTCGTTGACGGCGATGATCTCTCTGGAGTTTGCACCTACTCCCACAATGTTGCCAACCTCGTCAACCTCAACTGCCACTCCATCATCAAATCGAACCACGTAATTATCGTTATTCCTTCTTGCAACAACATCCCCTTCTCCTTCAATAGCCGAATCTGCCGCCGAAACAGTAACTTCCTCCACATGCATTTTGGCACCCCCATCCTTGCTACTCAAAACTTTAAGCTTCCCCTCTCCATCGGTTGCAAACACCCTCTGCTTGAAAAGAGGAACATTGATTTTCGGTGGCGAATCATCCTCGCATCTTTCAATATGCACAACATGGGAAAAACCTTCGATTGGAATTGCCACAGAATCTGGCAATGGGGTGCCCACCTCCTTCGTAAATTTGGCACGCAAACAAGTATAATCCACGTCATGAATAGCACCGTACTGGACTCTCTCCACTTCTCCATAGTCTTCCAGAGCTGTTTGAAGGACGTCAAGTTTACGACATACTAGCGGGGCATTTCTCAAGAGGATCCCAAAGGTTTCCTTCTCTCTCGAGACACCACCAAAACGTGGACTCCACCTCCTCAGATTAATTCGCCCCATGGTAAAATTGAAATTGTATTGGAAGTTAACTGTCAGCAGATGCTGTGGGAATCGAACAACAAAGACGTCACCCATTCGCTTGACGTTCCAGTCCCAGGATGGGGCACGACGGCCATATCTGGCTTTCAAAATCTCCTCAATCTGCCGAATCGAGAAAGATCCACTCACAATAGAGATGATTACCATCGATCGAGCCCAATCAAAAGAATTTTGGAAGCGATTAGCGGAAATTTGTTTTCTGGAACTTTCAGCCATTTTTGGGGGTGGAGAACGAAAAGATTTGCAATTGAAACCCTTGTGCCCTGTCTTATGGCATTTAAAACAAATAACTGGATTTCGACATGATCGCGCCCAGTGATCTGTCGATCCACATCTGAAGCAACCATTTTTTGATTTGATATTATTGAGATTTTCATTATAACTGTGGAGGATGCGAGGAGACGGTTTTGACAAAGGTCTTTTATTATTTAAAAAAGTCAGATCTGGATTTCGCTTTACAGCTGGCCTGAGCAGAATATCCTTAAAAGATGGATTAGCAGAAACGTTTTTAATGTTAACATCTTGGTCAACGTGCAAAGAAGAGATTTGAGAGGAGAAAGACGATTTGAGAGAAGAAAAAGCATGTTTCGAATTTTCGAAAAGCGATCGCCATGACGTCGCCATTATTTTAACCTTGTCCTATAAGCTATGATCGTGTGAAAAAATTATTTTAACCTATTTGGTTATGTTTCGATAAAACTTTACTCCTTATTTAATATCACGAACTTAGTTCGAATCTTAATAATTTAACTCACCCACTTAATCGCTTCATAATTAAATTTCAATTAAAATCATTTCTTTAATTATAATTAATTTCAATAGTAATTAACTTAAATATTTACCATATTAAAATAGTTAACTTTGATATTAATAAAGAAATAGAATAATTATCACTTTAAAAAACACTTATTAAAAAATAAATAACTTTATTAACATTAAACAATTCGATAATTACTATAAAATATATTTAATCGAAGATTAACTAGCATTTAACACTATTCGTTAAATTTTAACAAATATTCAACAAATTTATTGATTTGATTAATTTAAATCAAATTGATCCAATCGTCAATTCCAACTTAAAACGGTTGACTTTCGCCAACCGTACATATCAGTTAATGTTAACTGATTTCCCATTTCCATTCCCTTTTAAATTAATTAAATAACTTAATTAATTTTAAAACATCACTTAATTGTTTATAAAAACAATTATTACATTTTCACTAAATTGTATGTTAGTTTCATAATTTCCATTCAGAACATGACATAAGAATATGTCATATAAACCGACTAATGATCCTTCTTGAAAAAAAAAACATGATTTAACTATAAATACATTTATAGAATTCCCATTTAATTGGCTTATATAGAATAAATTTAAAACTTCAACTTAGTTATAAAGTAAATTTATAACTAAATATTACGTTAATTCGCCTGACGGCAGAAAAACATCTTAAAACAGTAAATTTAGGCCCTCACTGCCAACCACTTAATCAATATTGTTGATTGATTTAAAAACACAACAACGATTAACATCCATTCAACCATCACTATTTGAACAGGGTTTAATGTCAATTGGGGGTTCAATCAGTTCATGAATAAACAACATAAAGATAAACAAGATAAAAAATATTTTGAGGAATCCGGTCGGATCCCTCCAACCTGTTCTTCCCTGCACCACGGGTTATCATAACATTTCATAACAACAAATAATTTAAATAAATAAATTAATAATTGATAATATAATTAATAACAACCATTAAATCAACCATTAGCAACCAAGGCGTCCAATCAACCAATTTGTATTTTTATATGGATTTATCACATCATAGTAGTCCAGAAAAATGTGAGAGTTAACTCACCATTTATTTCAGTTGACGGTTGTAGCGTTGTTTGTTCCATTTAATTTTAAACCAGTATTTAAAATTAACGGAAAATCCAACTACGTCCAATCGATTCCCAGTCAGCACCATTGTCTAGATCTCGTCTCTGTGATCCCAATGGATCATGTTTCACGTAAATCCAATGTCGTATGGATAAGTTACGCTAATTATAATTTTATATATTATAATCGATTAATTAACAAATTAAATAAATTTAATTAACTATTAAAACTAATTACCCTTGTCAACTATGGTCCACGTCATCAGCGTACTTGGTCAAAATGCGTTTCCTTCTGTTTATCGTTCCTCTCCCCGATCCCTTTTTCACCGGTACCTGCCTGTACAAACTCGTCCATCCTTTCGCCTCGCCGCCGACCATCTATTGCACCAGAACCCCGCCTCCTACCTCATCAGAACTGCCACTCCTCGACGCCCCTCTACCAGAAATCCCCGACCTCAGATCACCAAAACTTCGCCAGAAACCTCGATTGAACGGAAATCATTCACAACCCAATTTCTCTGACCATGCACAACCGGACACCGCCGCGCCTCTTCCATACCCACCGCCTCACATTCCTCTTCCAATGATCTTCAGATACCACCCCCTGATAATCACCACGGCCGCTGGAAAACCACCAAATCCCTTTCTTGCTTTTGAATACGAACCGGAAACACTGCCCTCCATTCATCTTGATGCCATGACCTCCTCCGACCACCGTAATACTCGAGACCACCACCATCTGAAATCCTTCTCTTCGCTTTTCAATTTCCCTTTGGTTTGAGCTTCTGAAATCGAGCACATCCCTTCCAAAATTTAAAAGACAGAAGTCACTTTTCTCGGTTTTTAGCCAACTCCATCCAACACGGTGCTCCGTTCGCCCTCAAATTTTTACAGCAGGTCCATATCGACTAGATCTACAACTTTCGTTTAGATTCCCTCGGCTACTTCTTGACAGAATTGAAGAAATGAATTAAAAGGAGAAGTTGGAATTTTCTGCAAATTTCAGAACGATAGAAATAATGTTTGGACGAAAATCTGATTTTGGGCTGCGGAATAGGTTGTATTTATAAGGGTAGATAATAATATTTTAAGCCGATGTGACGAACGATATTTTATTTCATGTCTATCGCAATTCTGAACGCTGTTTATTGATTACTGTGCTCATATGCAAACACCGTTCGCTACGAAAATTTACTCGATGGTATGATTTGGCGCTACGGTCCTAATGAAACTTGTTTCGTCGAATTCCGAGTCTATTTGCTCAAACGGTGCTCGTTCACGTCCAAATGGTTGTTTTATTTGCATTTAATTTTGCTGCCCTCACAGAATAACTCTGATAGACGTGCAACATGAAATCTAGCAATAATTAGCTATTACGGTCTCAATAAAATTTGTTTCATCGAAAACGAAGGTCGTTTGAATAAAGTCCCTTTTTAAAGGTCCAATTTGAATTAAAATAAACCAATTTTAAAATACTTTAATATAATAATATTAAAATATTATAACTAGATATACCTGACCAGAATTTTATATAGATTCAAAAATAAAATATTCTGGGTTGAAATCCAAGCCAATTCGATATTAAAAATATTTAAAAACCCTTTATTTTATATAATAAATCGATATAATTTATAAAGGAATTCCATAACAACTAATTTAAAATTTGGTTTGGACGTGAAACAAAATTTACACTATGAAAACTCGATTTTTCTCTTCCATGAGAAAAATATCATCAAATAGATTCAGACGTTTCTTGTTTCAAGAAAATCCGACTTATATTGAATCCCGTACAACCAACTAAAGTTCAAAACGCAATATTACGAACTGCCGTGCCGCTGCAGCTCGTTTTATAATATAATTATAAATTAAACGTTATAACGCCATTAAATAAATGAAAATGTTACTATAATTTCGGTATAAACAGATACTAAACCATTTTAAATTATACGCTCACATTATATTGCCAATTAAACATTTTCCAAATATTTTGAAAATACAATATTATTATATTATTGATATTAATAATATATTCAAAATAAAACGGTTAAATTCAATTATTTAAATTCAAATCAATAATTTAAATAATAAAATATTTCAAATAATTGGCCAGAAAATACGGGACGTTACAATTGTTGAACTAAGATATGTAATTTTTTTTCTAGGTTCAACATATACTGATATATATATGATATAAATGCATGTTGTTAATACATATATAGATGTATTTATAAGCCTTGAATCAAAATGTTAATGCATAAGCAAAAATACCTGAATCATTGTATTTTTCTCAAGTAAAACAGCATTGATTGAATAAATGATTACATGTTGTACTGTTTGAATATTGAATGCATTTGCAGGTCAACTTTAAATGTGATGTTGGTTTTATATTGATAAACCTGATGAAGTAAAATTTTAGAACTAAAAGCAAATATGATTTGTTATATTTTGAACTGCCAATATCTATATTATGACATTTGACGTTAAGCACGCTCTGAAACATTACTTAAAGATTTATGCCTAGATATATGTAATGGCTAATAGATTTTATTATCTTGGACTTATATTTATGTATATATAATGTAAGCCATTATCATATTGTATGTACCTTATAAAACTGAACTTGACTACTGTATTAACCTTGTAAGTTAGGCCACCATGTTCTCACCTTTTAGTACTGCATATATCCATAAGCCTAGGGTATACTTGTTTATAATTCTATTCGATATAAGACATCCTGAATTTAAACCCATTTTGATTAGTTAAATTGCAAATACGATTTGCAATAAATAGTACACACATCTTGTATGCATGTGGGTATTATGATTACCCTTGTAATCTGTTTCATACATATAAATGCATACTGTTAAGGTATGTAGATATTACAGGATGTTATATGCGTATATCATGTAATAGATAATAAAGTGTTCACCCATTTAATTTTGGTATCAATTCTCTAAATGATAATTATATATGATATACATCGTTGGGTGATTCATGTAAAATGCTTCGTGGTGTGTATATATGTGTGTGCATGTATATATACACACACATACAGACAGTATTAATTTTATTATTAGTCCTTTTCTAACGCTTTCTGCGTGGAGTTCATAAAATGCCATAGCTTGTGAACATAATAGTTGTGTGTACAGTTTATTATTTATGAACTAAATCCGAAATACCAACTGGATAAAAAACCTATTGATATCAAGATTGTCTTGATTCTAATGTGTTCAATTTAATACATTTTGATGCAAATTAGATTTGCGGCAAATGGATTACTAAAGAATGCAACAGTGAAGTCAACAAGAAAGGTAAGTTTGACTTGTTTGGATGATGTAAAATTTATAAGAGTATAAATCTGGATGTGTCATTCATACACACACACACACACACACATATATATATATATAAGCTATTGTGTAATGAATGAACCGAGTTGTATAAATGTATAATTTGTTATACATATATGTAATATCAAATAATGTGTGCAAATATGTATATTAATTGATGTAGTCTTTCCAGTATTGTATTGTTACCATATGCGAAAGGGTATGACCCTCTTTGTTTATGAAAATCATGTTTTGCGCATGTTTGGTAACCTATGTGTGCCAGGAATAAAATGCATTTATGGTTTTATATATGTCAATCTGATTTTTGTCTTATTTTGCTAGTTTGGACCTGACTGGTTTTTTGTTAAGGTTGAGGCTAATATCGCTTTTTATAGTGTCTAAATATATAGGCCGTAAATTCTATAAACAATTGGGTTGCAAATTTTGGTATACAAAAGAAATTAGTTTCTTTAAAAATAGAACACCTTTTGTATGCACTTGCACTTAAAATTAAATGTTTTTTTCTATTGCTTTGCCCACATGAAGCAGTGTAACGATTTAATGCTATGCCTATTCGATTTGCACAAAATATTGGTGACCTGTATTTTTAAAATGTTCAAATGATAAATAGGCATTTTTCATGTATATAAATGTTATATACATGAATTCTTTTTCTTTTGCATCTATATGCAAATGAATTACCAAAGTGGTATTTTTTTGAAATAACACTAATATTATTTGTCACTTCAAATTCTAAAATCCCTTTAAACTAATTATTTATATTAAGTCGCGGTGACGTCTTCCAATAAATACAATCATCAATGCCAGAATCACTAGATGTTGGTAACGGCAAAGCATTGTGCACCTTTTATTTTGATTATATGTAATGGAGTAAATGTGATACTCTAAAGTATAATTGGGTCTAATTTAACTAGGTTGCATAATAGGATTATGGTCTTAGAACCAAAGAGCATAAAATATTTAATATTTAAATGAACAAAATTGTTTATCATATTCTGGAGTTATATAAGAGATATAATTAACGTAAGATGCCTCCCTAAAAGATTGTGTTTTAGGCGATCAGCAAAAGCTGACTCAAGGCATGATTAGATATGGACCTTGGACATACAAAATTGTTCATCATGCTATCCAAGAGTTCGCAAAAGCTGGCTCAAGGCATGATTAGATATGGACCTTGGACATACAAAATTGTTCATCATGCTATCCAAGAGTTATATAAAAGATATAATTGACATAAGATGTCTAACTAAAAGATTGTGTTTTGGGCGATTAGCCAAAGCTAAACTTAAGGCATGATTAGATATGGATCTTGGACCACCAATATATATATATATAATGATATATATATATAAATAGAGGGATGTTAATTTGAGTGGAAGCATATTTTAGTTTAAATTATGCATTTATATTATTCTACAATATGCTATATAATTTTGGTTATCAAAGTTTGTATATATATTGCAAAACATCTATCATTGTTTCATTATTTATTATCTAATGTAGATATTAAATGAAAACAACTCCGATAATTTATTGCTAAAATTGATCCAAACTGAACTAAGTCAAATTTCTTGACTAACATCAAAATTCGAGGATTGTCCCCAAACAAAATTGAAATGTAATTGTTTTACAAATATAGAAGACCTAAAATGAAAGTTGAAGTATGACTTCAAACCGAATTAGTTATAAATGTTACAATTATCTACTTATACATCGCTAGTATTAGATACTAGATATGAATCACATATATGTATGTGAATTTACAAGAAATGCAAAGGAATAGAAATTTGGCAAAATAGGGGTAAACTTACGAATGGAAATGAAACAAATATTGTTACATTACCCTTAGAAAGTTGCTTCTTGTTCTAACTACTGGCTTAATCAAAAATTAAAATATTACTATTATAAAATTCCATTTAAAATAAATGTTATTCTGTATCTTGTTTAGACATGTTTGAATTTCTTTTGTAATAAAAGGATAATTGTTGTTCATTTTATTTAAATGAAATATCTTATGGAAATACACAATCAGTTAGTTAACGATTTTATGAATCCTTAACTTTAATTTGCTTGATAATAACAAAAATAGTGGATGGATTAATTCTGATGATCCAATATACCTTATCATCATCGATTAGGCCGTATAAACAAGAAACACATATCACAACTCCATAATGATGGAATTTTGAGGCCATTTGATTTTTAATCATATGAAGAACGCAAATATTGTTTATTAGGAAAAATAACTTAATCACTTTTCACTTAGCATAGTGAATGGGTAAGTAAGTATTAGGTCTCAAACTTAATGATGTATATGGAGCAATGAATACTTAGACTAGAGGTAGGTTTTATTACTTCATTACATTTACTGATGATGTCAGTAGATATAGATGTGTGTATCATATGAGACACAAATTAGAATCCTTTGAAAAGTTCAAAGAATTCCAAAATGAAGTTCAAGACTAATTTTAAAATAAAATAAAGCTCTTTGAATATATCAAAGAGAATAGCTAAGCCAATAATTTAATAACTATTTAAAGAGTGTGAAATTGTTTCACAACTCACTTCACATAGAACACCAGGTTGGAATGGTGTGTCTGAAAGGAGCAATCGCACCTTATAGGATATGATACGATCAATGATGAGTCATACAGATCTTCCAATATATTAATTTTGGGGTTATCCCCATAAAACAATTGCATTCATATTTAATTGTAATCCTACTAAGACGAATATAAAGATACTATATAAGATATGGATTAGGAAACGTCCTAGTGTGTCTTTTATGAAGATTTAGGATGCAAGGCGTTTCTTAAACGTTTTACTTCTGATAGATCGGAACCAAATCCGATAATTATTTTGTGGAATATCCAAAAGAAGCAAAAGGATATTATTTCTATAAATCCTCTAAGAATAAAATGTTTATTGCTCAAATTGGTATCCCTTTAAAAGGAGAGTCGATATCTAAGATACCGATGGGTATAAAGTAGATCTAACCACAAAATCATATCAAACCTTGTGTAGACGAAGAATTTAGTGGGAGTGATACAATAATTATAATGTTATATGTTGATAACACATTAATTATTATAAATGATGTTAGTTTAAAACAAGAAATAAATACTAATTCTAAAAGGGAGGATGTTTAGATTAAAAGTTCGTCTTTGAGCTTAGTTATATCTATTGTTAATCCAATGATTTTACATTGTGATAACAAAGGAGATATTGATCAGGCGTAGAGACCTTGATATAATTATTGATCCAAACATATATTTAATAAATATAATTTCTTATGTGAAATTGTTTACAAAGGAGATATACATATCTGCAAAGTTACAAAAGGTTTTAATGTTGCAGACCTACTGACGTAAACTCTGTCGCAGTAGAAATATGATAGTCACACTAGTTTCATAGGTATACGATAAATGAATGATTGACTCAAGTGCAAGTGGGAGATTGGTAGAGTTTATGCCCTAGAGGCAATCCATTTGATAGGATTAATAACATTGTTGATCTTATATTTTATTTTGAATAAAATATATAAATATATTCTATTATGTTATATTTAATGCATAATATAAATATTAACATAATAGAAGTCCTTAGAATAATAATACAGAATTATTAGTCCAAATAAGTGACTTGAACATGAGATTATATAATATACTAAGTATTATAATTCTTAAATATCCCAAGTCCAGTTTTACTGTTTATATAGGACAACAATAAAACATTCAGACTACTATGTTGATTGACTGGTGATCACATCTCATTGATCATTAATATACGTGATATTAATGTTAATACATAAATATGAATTAGAGAATAGCATATTGGACTGACCCAACATGAGAAAACTACATGGAATATAATTAATAGAATCATAAGTTATTCTCATAGTGACAGTAATGTAATGTTCCTCAGACCTGAAAATCATTATAATTTTATCCGAGGATATTTGCGTTTTGATATCATCAAAAACTAATTTTAATCGAGTAGACAATAAAGGTGATTATTGGATACATCTCGAATCGAGTGAAAATTATGAATGATCTAGATGGAATTTAACCCTATAATATTTGTAGTGATATCCACTGGCCTCTTGATTGAGTGAGACTATGAAATGTATGGTCGTGCTCAAATATTGATTTGATTTTATATAGTCTACTCATTGATTAAGATAAAAGGAATAGATTATAAAGAGGATGACAAGTTCCATGCCTCGAGTTTAATCCTGGATATATTGGTTAAAAGGATTAAATTACATTGAGACACTGGTCACAAAAAAGGTTGTATCGAATCATTGATCTTATTATAACTTGAGTAACACTGATGTGTTGCTAGATTCCTCTCATTGTTTATAATTTTAGATATGATTTAAAATTATTGCCAACATTATAGTAACCTATATGTTCACACATTTAGAACGTTATAAAGGAAAAATATATATTGGATAAATAAAATATCGAATTTGTTGATATTTTATGTTGCATTGAAATGGTATGTCGGTGGTTTCCTTAATTAAGGGTGCGCACTTGACTTTATAAGGACTTGATCGTTCCCTTTTTAATTAGTGAGGTGAACCGTTATTTTGAATATCGGATTAAAAATAAAAACCCAATGATATACCATTTTCAAGCAAATCCTAAATATGGCGGTGAGCACCAAAATCCTTTTTCTCTTCGATTTGATCAAAGGTAAAAACGTTCATGTGGATACCGATAGAGGCTAGCGTATTGTTGAGCTATTGACTCGATCCTTCCACGTTTCTGTGTGTTCAAGCGCTCACAGCTGATACCATTGATTTAGATGATCAAAGATTAGGTATTTCACAAGTACTGCAAGGTATGAATATTGATTTATTGATTCTGCATAGATCCGTATATTTTAAAGTGCTAAATGTTAAAATTATGGGTTTCGATTAGATCGAATTAACCCAAAATTACTTTCAAGGATAACATTAAATCGAGTGACATCGACTTATGAAATAATATAATTCTTATGAACTACCCTCGTGATTTAAGTGTCGAAACACATCGAAAATCAGGGTATACGTACAATTATGTATGTATTTATTTCTTAAGTCTATTATGAGTTTCTTTTAGGTTCCACCTTTAGTTTATATTAATTAAATCATATTCAATTAATTTTATTAATTAACACTTTTTATTAATTTATCTAATTAAGCTATTTTAATTAAATCGTATTAATTTCAAATTTCAATTCATACACATACAGGTATACTTATGTTATTTTATACAATTTAAAACAGCCTAACATATATCTCAATATACAATACATGCATATGTTCATTGATTAATTAACTTATTTAATAAATTTATTTTTATTAATCTTATTAATAAGTTTAAAATTTGGAATGAATGTGAATTGTTTTATTAAACATTTTGAAAAATATATTACATTACAACTTTTATGATAAACATACCATTTTAAATTTAACAATTAAATTTAAAATCTTCAACTTTAATTTTCAAAACGATTTTGTAAATTAGCCCAAGGTCCAAGTTAAGTTCAGGCCTTTTCTATTAGAGGCAAGCTTTGGGCTCACTTCACCTTTCAGGCAAGCCGATAACTAGGTAGGATAGGGTACTTGATTACAATATTCCAATCCTTAACATTACAATCCTATACACCATACTTAGTGGGTAAAATTAATTAGTTAGTCCTAACTTGACTAATTTGGACTGTGCAGGTTGTTGGGCTCTGATACCATTGTAGGAACTAGGCCAGCCAGCAAAGGAAGATACAAATGAATTTCATTTTTTTTACCTTATTGGATATTAGTTGGGACGATGAAGCCTAATTTATTTAAAATATTTCTAAATTTGTTTTAAAATAAATCATTTATTTTATTTAAGTTTGTGACGGCAAGGGATTTCGCTCGATCCGAATCAGTCGTTAAACCGATGCAGACCGTTCGAAACCCCTGATCGTTTGAGAACAGGACAAATCAGAACGCAGACGGAAGAACATTTCATTGCTATTACAACAATTCCATCAGATACAAGAATATATAGAGTATAAGTGAATAAATTACATTTGATAAATATCAAAGATTACAATAAATTACATAGCAGCGGAAAAATAATACAAAGCACAACTGAAGGTGATATACGGATACAGAGCTTTCCGGATATCATTCCAGCTGTAAATCAGGATCCTGTGAATATAAATCTGCAAAACCAAAACTACTAGCTGCCCGTGCGGAAAATAAGGGAACCCAGAGTTTAGGTTAAAACAATAAACTCCAGGTCAGTCATGTGACTGGTGTGAGAACTAAAACAGTTATTTAAAGCTTTACTTTAAAAGAGAGTAATTCAAGGGACCACGCCGTATAACACGGAACGGGTTTTCTCCCAAGAATACCAGTGCATGGAATAAACAACGCATTGCTTTTTCGAAAAATGAAGCTATTATAAGACCTAAGTCCCATCACACAATGCAACGCAAGCCGGAGGATAGGGTTTTCCCTTATAATAGCCAAACATGCTTGGTACGTTTAAAACAAATCATTTGATACTATAATAAGTGTATAGTGTCAAAACAATTTCAATCATAAATATAAATCATAGACGGCATGGGTACCATATATCATGTCGCCATACTAGTTCTACAATTAAAATCGCAATACACGTATTGGAAATTGGATTTCCGTCATGAGTCGAGGCAAGGGGCAAGCTCCTCTCTGCGTTCGAGACACTCTAGGAAATGTCTCAGGACTACACACTCTGGGCAATCCTGGAATCGGCTGGGCCGGTCCTCACTTACGTTAGAGGATTGGTTATGCCTGAACACACGTTTCCCGGTCCTTACAGACCTATAATCGAGGCGCCTCATTCCAACAACCACAAAGGTGAAAAGTATATAAATGTCAGGGCTGGTAAGTCACTGACACCACCAAAGCTAGAAAGAAACGTCGTGCTCTCCCAACGGTCCGTATCCCGTTTTTGACTCATACCGAGATGTGAGGCTCGCGAATTCACGTTATACACAAAGCTGCCATGTAGGCCGTGCTTTGATCATCAACCACAAGACTTTGCTTTTCAACAGAAGCCTTGATCCATGCAACTCAGCGTGCCACACAGGCAATTCATGCCATGCGATTGATATCTATCGATATATAACCTCTAAACTCGTACGTCTCAGAGAAGGGCATTAAGCAAGAGAATAAATTCTCCACCGCCAAACAGATATATATTTAACAGAAATCAATCAACACAGAATAAAATCCAATGTCAGACACACAATCCATTTACAAGTTCGTTCTTGGTCTGAACGAAACCGGAGGCACTTTCCTCGCATATCCATCGATCTCCAGGTATGTCTGGACGACCACCAACTATTTCCATCCTCTTGGGTGTACAGCCCAATCAGGATCATCAGTAATTACACAAACGATGTGAAGACTTCCGGTCTTCAACCACCGTCTTAATCTTCGACTTATCGTCGAATCGGTTATTCAGAATGGGTGTAAACCCGGCCTTTCTGAACAACCCACGTATATTAAAAACAAATGTTGCACAAACACAACGAACACCTCATTTCATTCCAGAATATTCTTTTATTCCCAAAATCACATTCCTAGGGGAAAGGTTCCCATTAATTTTATCCAAGATAAATTCTTTAAAATTTATCCTTTAATCTTTTTTTGGATGTCATTTCAAACCAAATTATGGTTTTCTAAACTAGTCGAGATTAGTGAACCACACCGAAGTAATTATTTATTTTGTTTCCCAATCCCAACCTATTCATCCCATGAAGCAAAACTGGTAATACTCCATATCTAACACCGTGGTGTTATCGGTAAAATTAGTTACCATTTCACGTTCAAATCTAATTAAAGATTTAACTATTGCTTTGGAGCAAAACTGGTAGTACTCCATTCTCGCTCAATTGCCAAATTTGATAATTTGAATTATCAATTCACATTTCAATCTAATTGCAGATTCAATATAACTCCTTTTACTGGGTTAAAGAACTAGTGTCCTTTAAAACACAGTTCACGACAAACCCAAATCACATTCTAATTATTATCGGGTTAAAGAACTAGTGTTATTTAAAACACCGTTCACGATAAACCCATGAATCAATTCTATTTAAACCCATTTCAAATCCAATTTATTTATTTAAAAATAAATGGGTTTTAATTTCAGTTCAAAACTAGTTCATTTTGATAAAAATCTATTTTTATCTTTTCAAACGTGGAGTTTTTCATCCCAATTTTTCCCAAATCACTTCTTATGATTTTACACAAATTATTGATATTTTTAATAATTTTATCAAGGCCCGTACAGTCGATTTCCAACAATGGCCATCAAACTGCACTTACAGCGACCTTATCCAAATTTGATTTGGACGTATCTCCAAATCCAACCGTTAGATTTCAAATTTCTAATATTCGTTAGAAAGCTCTTTTCGATACGAACCCAACGGTTCCGGTTTTAGGAGAATCCGACGGTCGGATCTCCCGTAATGTCCGTTTGAAATAAATGGTCGAAATTCATGAACTGCCGCGGCGCGGCGCGTTCTATTCGGGCCATTATATATATATATATATATATATATATATATATATATATTTCGTCGATTTCTATTTAAAACGAATTATATAAATAGTTTTAAATTCGTTTCAAAAACAATTTCAACTTCCATTTCAATTCGAATCAAAATTGAATTTTTCCTTATAAATTCATTTTAAAGTTCATTTGAATTCAATTCAAATTTCAGTTCAATTTGAATTCATTTCAATTCGTTTTCCATTCAATTCGAATTCGTTTTCTATTCAGATCAAATTCGTTTTCTATTCAAATCAAATTCAATTCGTTATATATTCAATTCAATTCAAATTCGTTTTCTATTCAAATCTAATTCGTTTTCTATTCAATTCAAATCAAATTCGTTTTCTATTCAATTCAAATCAAATTCGTTTTCTATTCAAATCAAATTCAGTTCGTTATATATT
Source organism: Allium sativum (assembly GCA_030737875.1). NCBI lineage: Eukaryota > Viridiplantae > Streptophyta > Magnoliopsida > Asparagales > Amaryllidaceae > Allium > Allium sativum. Next base: position 118,350,477 of record CM060925.1, read on the forward strand.
CAATTCAATTCAAATTCGTTTTCTATTCAATTCAAATCAAATTCGTTTTCTATTCAATTCAAATCAAATTCGTTTTCTATTCAAAACAAATTCAATTCGTTATATATTCAATTCAAATTCAATTCGAATATAATCGATATAAATATCATTCGCGTCAAAATAGCGCATCTCTAATCAACACGGCTTTATATATTTCAATAAATTCGTTATTCTATTCAACAAATGAATATTTATTCTATTCAATATGTGAATCTATATTTTTGTCAACACACGACTAATCTCAACGAATGAGTACTGTCCACGTGTGACTATTTTTGTTATTTACTATATTTTATGAAAATTAAGGTATCTATCGTTTGATATTAAATCAGACTCCAACCGTAAATTAGTAAGAGAACGATTCCCTGAATATTAACCCCGAAGGCCGAAACCAACATCAGATCAATATCCAGGAGACCACTCATCTCATCTATTTTCCAGTTAGTTTCTAATTTTATATATGATAAAGATGTAAATTTTATTGTTAAAATATTTCGTTCAACACATGACTAATCTCAACGGATGAGTGCAGTCAACACATGAACCTTTACTTTATAATATTCTTTATTTTCTAAATTGGAATGAGGCCCAATCAATTACCATATAAAGTTAATTATATGGATTCCATTCAACACATGTATATAATAGCAATGATAAATAATCAACCATCATCCAAAGTGCACTACACTGTATAAGCATCAAATATAGATATCTAACGCTTATAACAGCCTGTCAATCAATCGATCGACATATTTAATCAATCAGGATGAGTGAACTTCAAATTTCATCCCAACACCCGTGTGGGTTTCAAATCAACAAACACAGATTTTATTTGTGCAGTTGGGCGATGTGTAAAATTTATCGTCCCAATCAATGTCCTTCAAATAGGTGTACATAAACAAACCGTCCGGTTTGTAAATGAATATTTATTTATTCACATTCACGTTAAAAATTATATTTTTAACGATAAAATATTTTATTTTAACACATGAATTTTTATTCAGTTCATTTACAAAATAAAAATGATATTTTTATTTTTCTAACTTATTTTAGAAAATTTCGGCGGCATAACGGCACGATACTAGAAACGGGACGAGGCCTAGCCTTATCCTCGGTCTAGTGAAGGCCCACGCCATTCACACATCAATCAAATCCATTTCATTTCACCAAACAATCAAGTTCAAATCAAATAATCTAACCAACTACACAACCAAACAAACAAGTCCATGGTCTGTGGACGATTGTGTCGGGTGCTACTAAACACCGTCTGCATCCTAGTATATATACATACATATATATATATATAACTAGAAAAAGAAATTGAAGAGTGAGAAGTTGTCACCAATAGCTATCCCAATTCCACGACACTTCTAATGCAGGAAATCTTCACTGTTCTCTCTCTTATCACTTTCGTTGCCCGTAGCCACTACATATATAAAAAATCACACATTTTTATATTGCTGTCTTTTTAAAATAAAAATCACATTTTTATTTGTTTACTTTCAATTTTAAAAATCATATTTTTATAATCACTTCATATGTTTTAAAAATCGAATTTTTACTTCGCTATTCAATATATAAAAATCGAATTTTTACTTCGTTATTCAATATATAAAAATCGAATTTTTACTATGCTATTCAATATATAAAAATCGAATTTTTACTTCGCTATTCAATATATAAAAATCGAATTTTTACTTTGTTATTCAATATATAAAAATCCTATTTTTACTTCGCTATTCAATATATAAAAATCGAATTTTTACTTTGTTATTCAATATATAAAAATCCTATTTTTATAATCACGCTATATGGATAAATTTTCTATTTTCACACCGCTACTATATAGATAAAAATTCTATTTTTACTTCGTTATCCTCAATATAAAAATTTCGCCTTTTCAATTATAAATATTTCGGCTTTTCAAATATAAAGATTTCGCCTTTTCAAATATAAAGACTTCGCCTTTTCTATTTCAAAAATCTAATCTTTTCTATTTTAAAAATCATATCTTTTCTATTAAAATCTATTCCTTTTGTTTTCTAAAATATATATATAATTTCAGATTTTTCTAAACAATGTTTATATATTTAAAACTGGAAATCAAATAAAAACTCACTGATTTTCAAATGGAGGAGGGTTCGGCGTCGTTGGTGATTTCTGGCGGTGAAGGGTGGCGCAGCGCATTTCAGAGGTGGTGGAGCTCCTTGTAGGCGGCGGCAGTCGGGGGTAAGGTGGCGCGACTGCTCTTGGCTCGTGCGGTCTTCGGTGGCGGGATGGGAGGGTCGCGGTGTTCGATTGAGGGTTGCGTGGAGGTTAGGGTTCGGGTTAGTGGAGGAGGGGGTCGCGTGTCCTGGTGGTGGCGGTTATCGAAGTGGAAAAAGGGCGAAGAAGCAGGCGCGGGGAGAAAGGGGATGGAGGGCGGTGGCCCTAGGCGGCAGCGAACACCGGGGGGGGGGGGGGGGGGGGGGATGGAGGCGGCGGCGGTTCCCCCCTGGCGGCGCGTCGATCGATTAGGTCTCAGTATTTTTTTTTCTTTATTTTGAAATGAACAGGGGGGGTCGGCTGATAAAAGGAGAGAAGTTTTTTTTATTTTAATTATTTATTTTTCCACCAAAAAGTTGACATTTACATACGACCTCTAAACGAGGCCCACCGCCTATCGCCCATAGCGTTTTACCCCCATTCCGAACACAATGGGATATGTATCGTAAGCTGGTTCGATCGTTTCGATCAGTTTTCTGTTAAAATCAACATATAACTCTATATATTGAATTTGAACGCGCATTTCAATTTACCGGGGTCACATACGAACTCTAAAAATTCCCAAAAATATTTTTTAGCTTCGTATTGATGATACGGTCCTAACAAAACTAGTTTCGTCGAATTCTGAGACTGTTGGAAAAATGGCCATTTTCCAGTCGATTAAAATCAACTAAAACTGGTCAAACGCGTTTTCCTTTGCCACGCTCACATATTGAATTGAAAAATTATGAAATTTGGAATCTAACAATAATTTGACATCACGGATCCAACAAAAGTGGTTTCTTTGAAATCCGAGGTCGTTTGCAAAATGTCTATTTTTAAGGGCCTGAATTCCATAGCGACTATTCAGAATTTTCAACTGGACGTATCTTTTGATTCCCGCTATGAAAGTTTGATTTTTCGGATTCGTTGGAAAGGTATTATCAAATAGATCCCATTATTTTTGGTTTCACTAAAATCCGGATTGTTTTGCACCCGGCACATTCAATTGAAGTTTGAAATCGAATTATCGAACTACCGCGCCATTTTCAATTCCTTTTATAATTATATATAATTATTTATATTCTAACGACGACGTATATAAATATATACGTTCGAATTCTATTCAAAATAAATTTCTTGTCGATTTTATTTAAAATAATTCATTTTAAATATTCAAAATTCATTAAAATTGCCAAAATAAAATTTTTAAACTGGCTCGCATTTTCGGGTTGTTACAAAGTTAGTTGAATCACTATGCCATAGATGGCCTACGGTAACCCTAGATAAGTGATGCAGTAGGTACCAAAATGTGTTGCTATAGGCAAAAAATGATCTGTGGCAACACTTTTTTGGGGTTGCCTTTTGCCACGTTGCCTTAGAGCCAAAGGCAACGCCTTTGCGACTCTATGGCAATATCGGTACAGGTATTGCCATAGGTACCAATACAACAAAAAAATACCCTTTTGCAAATGCCAAAAACAGTTATAATATGTCTAGTACAGCTGGCAATTGTAATAAAGTCAACCTTTTTTACAACTGTTTCTAGCAGTTGTTAAAATTTGTTTTACAACTGCTAAAAGTAATTACACCTCAGCTGCTATTAATCAAAGATTTCATAATATTATAATAAATATTATTATAACGCAGAATTTTATTTGAATAAATATTTTATTTCAACATTCAAATGGTACAAATTTTTTGACTCCACTATTGTACATTCACTCGTATATTACACAATAATTCATATTTACATACATTCCTCACTACATTGTCACTCGACTCACTCATATACAGACTCGCTACATTGTCACATGAATAATTTCCAAGTAAGATATATTAATATCCCAATCCATCGGCGTTGGAAATTTGCGTATACAAACCCTTGTGGAATTTCTTGAGAAAAAGACCCCTCTCCTCTTCTATTAACAGAACGATTACATGATTAATAATATTAAATAGTGCTGCTAACTGCAAACATAAGCCAGAATCAAAAATTTATAATATCCAAAAGTCTGCAATTGTTACAATCCAATACTTTGTATACATCAACTATTCACATTTGGCCAGAGAAAGGCACCTCTAAAGGATAATCGAAATTAAAGCCATATCCTATAGGATATCATATTACAGAGTTTATAAGGTATATGTGCTTGTTAGGTGTACCTTCAAAGAAGCACCTCCAACTAAATATCCATTAATGTCTTCTTGCTTAGCAAGCTCAGCACGGTTACCACCATTCACTGAACCTTTAATAAGAAAAAGAAAACAAAGACACCAAACTGAACCTATATGCATTAATTGTTATGGTAGCAAACAAAGACACCAAACTGGACAATATTATGTGAACAGTTTATTATAAATGTTCACATAATCAACTATCAAATGAAAATAACAAACAAAAAAAAATTTTCACTAGAATTATTCAATAGAATATAATTATGTAAACAGTTTATTATGATGGGAAGAGATCGTTACAAACAAAGAAACCAAACTAGACAAGTAATCTACTAGTAGTGTGTTCCTTTACTGTCTCTGTGAGTTGCAGTGTAGCAAGCATGATGGTGTATAAGTGTATTGCATGTGTAGAAAGTAGATAACAAAAGCTTCTTTAAAGAAAATTGGCCACTCCATTTTTCCCCTCAATTTGCAGAGTTTTCTGCTACTATTTACAGTAAAAGTCAAAAATACTTGCACTAAAAACTGCAAAATTCACTATAATCAGGCTTCAAACCGTTGTTTGTCTTCCAAGAGATGTAATGAAATACTTCTAATTCTCTACTGGAGTACCAATATCGTAAGCTTTCAACATGCGTTTAAGTTGTTCATCTTTTTCTGTGCATCCTGTAATAATCATGTAGTAAACGACATACCTCCCTGAAAGTCAAACTATGATGCTGGTCTTTAACTTTATCTGCTATTTAACACACATGCAGAAAAGGTCTAAAATTGATGAAACTACAAATGTATGGACATATCAACGTGTGATAATAACAGTTTCATATATTTAAATTTAAATCAAATATGTCAATAGTACTCTACCTTGAAGTTTCAACTCCAAGTGTTTCATTTGCCCTTGCCAGCAGTCGCGAATTCCCCCCTGAAAGTAACAAAATAGAATTGAACATTCAACAAATATTAAACAACAACACCAAGTCCAACTCAACCCATTAGAGTGAATATGATTACCTCACAATAGGTTCCATATGATAGGACTAGGAGTTTATAATGAAATGTCAAGCACTTTTCAATCTCCTTTGATTCTAATATAGGTTTCGCTTCTAAAATCCAATGATCTCTTTAGATGCTTCACCCATCGGCCGATATCTACTGTATTGATATCATATCAATACACAGTATTGACATATTTTAACCTAGTATATAGATCGCCACTTTAGGGATTCAAATTTTGGTGATGGTGGTAAGCTTTGATATTATTAGCAAAAACTCAGTTAGGTAGAACTCATTGCTAAATTTACTGCAGGAAGAGTGCTATCTATATACCCATCAATTTATTTCTAAAGAAATGTTGCACATGTTTTTTAAATATAATAAAGATAGGACTTCCTCAAATGAGAAAAAGGCTAGCTCCAAATTGTTTGCTTTTGCCTTTTCTATAATTTCATATTGCCCTTTACTATAGTTGGATGAACTGGTGATTTACCTACCCAATCATCTAATGTAACTTGAAAGTTGAAAGTTCCAAGTGATTTTGTCATGAATAAAAAAGTAAAATGTACCTGAATGATATCTACTACACTAACACACCCGACTCCTCTTATCTTATAGAAAGGAAGCTTACTTTCTCTATGAGGACTAAATAGCCATATCTAGCAGCAAAAGATTCTCCTATTGCAGATCAACCACATCAGAAAACAAATCCTTAGCTGGTTCTAAAGATACCTACATTAAGCACAAACAAATGGATGGTAAATGGTTCCACTTATTTGTGTTTTTAAAACCACCCCTAGAACCATTTACTACCAACAAAGTGCAAACCAGCAAGCATAATAGTGCTAAAGAGATAACCGTAAGTTCAATAATACTACCCCTTCCTGCAATGCCAGAAAGCTTGCTTTGTACAAGTGGAGTGTCTTGGAATCTGATGGAACCAGGACCTAAGTACAAATCAGAAAAAACAATAAATCCAATATAAACAAAATTGTTGATAAATTATGGTAATGCGCTCATTTAAACAAATTTAAAAACTTTCGAAGATAATATTTTGAAAACGTTAGGAGTATGCAAATTAACCAAAATCTGGTGAAGATCTTGACTCGTGTAAGAATATGTCTACGACTTTTCAGTCGATTTCGGCATTCATATATCTAAAAGCATATGTCTATACCGGAGAAAGTCTCCGTTGTTTAGCCCATCATGCAAGTTTTAGATTCCAAGCACAGATGGAACAGCAAGGGCATGGAAGGATGCTCGTCTTAGAGAAAAATAATTCAAGAGTATTAGTTATCTTATATAAAAAATTAACTAACATAAAAATTAACTAATTTAATCCTAAAAATAACTAAGACTAAACATGTCAAACCCAGTTACAACTTCAGATGAATCAATATACTGATGTCGATTGTTAAACTAAATTAGGACAATTTTAAAAAAATTGAGGTTAGGTTTACCTAAAACAAATCAAATCTGATTATGAACATAGGATAAGATTTAACTGAGGAGAATCTGACCAAAAATCTTGACAGGAGCACGAATCTCAATCAAATTGGACTGCGAAAGGAACACATGCTTGGCCTCAATACAGAGCTGACGAATCGAAAAACTGAACCTGCTTCGATCCATGTTTATCGCCATCGATGAGTTTCTATTTCTGAAATTGAAACGAGACAGTTCAAAGAATGGATCGAGACACCTGCATTGACTAGCAGCTGGTAACCCTAGACTCCATCGAGGGAGAAAGCTTCAACTTTGTGAAATGTTGACGAATGAAAATTAGGGATTCCGAATTGGGACAACGAAACGAAAATTAAGCGGGTGAATGAAAATAAAAGGGGGAATAGAAATGGTGAGGTGCGGATTGATGATGTGGATGAACGGCTGAGATTTTATTTTAACTAATTGTATGGATCACTGAGGTGTATTTTTTTTAATTTTTTTATTTAAAATATATCTATAGCTACTGCAACATGTGTTGATATTTATGCTAACACATTGAAGCGTGCATTGCAATAGACAAAAAATAGAATAGCAATGGCAATATTGTAGCTAGAAAAACCATGGGTTTTCGTTGCGGTTGGACATCTATGGCGTAGTGAATGGAAGATTTAATTTCAAATATATAGCGTATCAGATACACTTAACATTTAGTTGATGTATAGGGAATGTAACCTTTCATTCTTTCCTTAAAACAAGAATTAATTAATGTGACGATTGCCCCGTACCTCCCATACAAACTAAGGATGAAGTGCACTGTATGATGTGCTAGGGCGATACGAGACGATCATCGAAGAAGAAAACACAAGTGAAACCTTTCGTATAACTCACAACGCAAGGATAACATATAATAGAATATATACAACAGGTAAAAGTAGTGAAGCACAATTGAGTAGAATCTTAAACTTTCATACCATCATGAAATATCCATACATCAAACTGGAATACATCACAAGAGTTTGTACAAGAAGCCTCACTACAAAGCACTCAAAGTAGCATTAATCAAATCAACATAACACCGGAACCAACTAGCAGTAGATAGTAGGAAATAATACGTTAACCTCCTGCTCGTCTTCGCTCTGCAGCATCGTCCTCATCAAGATCTGTTACCTGTCAATTGCTACTCAGTTTCCCATTCAGAACCGGATGAACAGCCCAAGGTAATAAGAGGGAGACATAAAACCTTGAGTCAGATAATAGTCTTAATGAGCGATAAACAGCTATCTAAGCTCATCAACAAAATATAAGAGAAATAGGTAGATAAAACATCCAATCTACCAACTCATCAATAGAGAAAAACCCTAACCCATCTCCTCCATAACTGATATTGATAGCCTCCCAACCATACAGAAAGAACCAAACAGTACATCCGTAGCAATCAGTTATTAAACATAGATAATCCTAATCGAGTTTGACATCGCCCAAGCAAAACCCCGAAGGCCTAAACCAACATCAGACAAGCACCCAAGAGATAGCTCCTTCGACCTCGGACAATCTGCACAAGATGATCAAACAATAGCATCCACGACTCCGGCTATCACCGCCAACCTTGCTTTGAAACCATCGTTAATCATATGACAGGCCCAACTTGCCAACGTCAAGGGCTAATGGTAACCCCGGTTCTAGCAAAACCCCAAAAGCCTTTCATCAATACATATCTAAGCCTTTCAACGATACGCAGGGCACTCGACCGACTAACTTCTAGTCTTTTGGGTGTCCCCATTATACCACTGCTTTGAGTCCGCTAGAACCTCCGACTAACAATAATACCTCAACCTTCAATATCTCTAGCCATCCAACTTGATGACTATTTGTGACGGCCCGCCCCGCACCAACCTGCATTTCCTCCAAAAGTGCGCTGTACACATGCCCGACTAGCACGGGACGGTCGTCAGGAGAAAGGAAAGAATAGAATGAACTAATCAAGGAACCTGTAGAATGTCTCACAGCGCATGGGATAAAATATAATAATAATGATGTACTTGACATAAAACAGGCGAGACAGTGCATAAGCTGATAACTAAAACCAACATCAATATCAAAGCAGCGGAAATCCAAATACAGCTTATTACAACTTTTCAAAATCTACTGTATCTAAACAAAAGAAAGCCAAAATAGAAGATACACCACCAATGCCCAAGCAGTGATCTTCAACAACACAGGGAGAATACTATATATATGTTACGTGGAAGCCTCCTGCTCGTCTCCGGATCATCTACCCGTGCACCACCAGCTAACCTGTCTCTAGTCTGCTCGTGTGAGCACCCAGAGTAATAAGAGGAGACATAAAACTCTGGGTCAGACATAAAGCCTGGTATGAGCGATAAGCATCTAGACAGAATAATAACAGGTATACTAAACCATACCTGAACCTGGACCTGCAACCAAAGAGTTAGTACCACATACCGTACAGTACTCCAAGGTGCCATAATAAATAGTGTAAGAATACGGGGGTGGGGTGTGCATGTCATAATGATAGCAAACAAATCATCCATAGCAACCATCCTCACATCTCTCACTCAGTGCGTAAAGCATACGATATCTACCACTTTGGGACACTAGACAAATTGAGGTAACGACGAATCCCGACTTGTAGAAACCCTGCTGTGACCAAGCTAAACACATGGAGTCATGACCAAACATTTCAATGACTCGCTTCATTGGTCGTAGCCCTCGGTTCCACCGATTCCATAATGGCCCTGAATCCGCCCTCGTACCTCCTACCATAGTGGTCCAAAGCTATAGACATCGATAACCCCTTAACACTCGTCCCGCAGCAAAGCCCAACCATGAAGCGAACTCGTTGATTCCCATCTGAATCCTGAGCTCTAGCTTCTCATTTGGACTTCCTTTACATCTCGGGTTTGGTCGAATTGGAGTTGGTCTTCAGAAGAGTCATCACGGAGTAGTAAAAGTACACGTCCGGTTCGGTCTGGTTACCCATGCTCGGTTCGGTTCGGATACGTACCCCGGTTCGGTTCGGAGTGCCACCATCCTCTGGGTTCGGGTCCTTCTCCCTCATGCAGTTCGGTTCGGTGCTCTCCTTCTGTTTGGTTCGGTTCGGTGGTTCTGAAGCGGTTTGGTTCGAATACCCCATAGCTTGAGTGCCTCCGTCTCATAAGCATCAGTTCGGTTCGTGTGTTGCTCTCGGTTCGGTTCGGAATATGGTACCCAGGCTTCTCTTTCTTCCACTTCGGTCCTCCGATCCGATCAGGCCTTCCTTGTTGCCTCTTCACGTCATGCTCCAGAAAATACCACGCCCCGGTCCGGTTCGGATATGTCCGATCCGACCCCCTACCCGATCCGATCCGGATCTCTGCAGTATTTCCTGCAACTTTTCTAGCGAGTGTTTTGCGCCATACGACGGCGTCTTCGACCAATCTAACTATTCTAATCAGTCATAAAACATACCATAGAGTCATAGCAATATGTAAGAGTAACCACAAACACCAAACAACAATCCAAATGAATCAAAATAGATCAGAAGTGGCTAAAACCTCACATTTTTTCCATAATCCTTCTTAATCATGTTTAAGCACATACTTAGTAAAACTTAATCAAATCGTCTAAATTTTCTAACAGAGGCATGAAATATTATTTCAGAATTTCTAAACATTTTTCCAGAATTTATTAGTGTACAAAATCACTAATCTTCACTAATTACCTTTAATTAACTGTAATTAGTGTCAAAATGATGCTATCACTCACCTTGGCCACAAAATAAAACACCAAATCTGAAATATTCTTTGTTTGGGTCGAATTCCTATGTATAGCAGCAGCTCCAACCTTGCTTTGTTGCTATTTGGCCTTGTTTTGATGTAGTTTAGGCTTAATCTTCACTAAAAATGTGTTTTGGAGTGGTTTTAGAGGATGGAAGCCATTACTAAGGTCTCAAGAAGGTTTGTGGCGGCTCAAAACTGAAATTAAAGTGATAACCTAACCCTAATCAATCCTCATATACCTCTAAACCCGAAATTCCCCTCTGGGCCTAGCTGCTAATCACCCGGTTAAGCCCAATTAAGCTGTTTTCACCATCTGAAACTTGTTTCAGCCATATCTCCCAAACGGTGAGTCCGTTTGATTAATGTGACCACTCTACGGAAAGAGAAATCATCATCCGGAGCCAATGGAAGTGGTTTCAAGTAAAAATTCATTTCCAGTCAAAAGTTATGGCCAAAACAGTACCAACTAGGGGTAAATGGTCATTTAAAAATCGGGAAAAATTATGAACATGGGAAATGACCACAATAGTCGTCTCCCAAAGTTACGTGACCATACGACTTCGTATGTGAATGAAATAAATATCCTACGATCCTATGATGCGTAGAATGCGGGTCGTTACACTCTCCCCCCCTTAAGAAATTTCGCCCCCGAAATTCCTTAACCCAAAACATACAAAGGATCCCGCATGCCTAACAACCTCATACAACAATCAAACATGCAAAACAAGCAAACAAGCCTATCCTAGCATGCGGAAAACTAAATCGAAGTCAAAATCTTACCAGGCAAAGAGTTCTGGGTGTGTTTTCCTAATGTTCTCCTCTGTCTCCCAAGTACAATCATTCTTGTCCTCGCCCCACTGGACCTTGACTAGTCTCACCGCCTTCCTTCGAAGTTGCTTCATGTCGTACTTGACAATACGGGCCGGCTTGCGGTTCCCAACCGCCTCTGGTTCTACTTCGAAGTCCTCTAATTGATCTGGTGAAATAGTCATATCTGAGTCGTGAACGAACTTCCTTAGTTGGGAAACATGAAATACGTTGTGAACTCCCGCCATCTTCTATGGTAAGTCAATTCTGTATGCTAAATTCCCGACTAGTTCAAGAACAGGGAATGGGCCAACGAATCTTGGTGCCAACTTGCCTCTCCTGCCAAATCGTATTACACTCTTCAACGGAGAAATCTTGACAAACACCAAGTCGCCAACGGAGAATTTTAAGTCTCTTCTCCTCTTATCAGCATAACTCTTCTGCCTATCTTGGGCAGCCTTCATTCGTTGTTGAATGATCTTGATTTTATCTGAAGTTACCCTCACCACATCTGGTCCAAGCATAAACTCCTCGCCAGTCTCTATCCAACATGATGGTGAGTTACACGGTCTTCCGTACAAAGCTTCAAACGGAGCCATACCGATACTGGATTGGTAGCTATTATTATATGCAAACTCTACTAGATGCAAATGGTCATCCCATGATCCACCAAAATCCAATATACACGCTCTCAAGAGATCTTCCAAAATACGATTCACCCTTTCCGTCTGACCGTCGGTCTGAGGATGATATGCGGTACTGAGATGTAATTCTGACCCTAGAGCCTCTTGTAAGCTCTTCCAAAACCCACTAGTGAATAACGGGTCTCGGTCGCTCACAATGCTTTTAGGTACTCCATGAAATCTCACTACCCACTTCATATACAATTCTGCTAACTTAGCTGCCGTTCTGGTCGATTTGACTGGTATAAACCTTGCACTTTTAGTCAGTCGATCTACAATTACCCAAATTCTATCATATCCCGATCTAGTCCTTGGTAAACCATCGATGAAGTCCATCGAGACTTGCTCCCATTTCCATTCGGGAATTTCTAATGGCTGCAACAACCCACTAGGCTTCTTTTGTTCAGCTTTAACTAGCTGGCAATTCATGCACTTGGATATAAACTTCCCAACGTCCCTTTTCATCCCTTCCCAGTAGTAAGTCTGTCTCATGTCTCGATACATCTTATTACCACCGGGATGTATAGTCAGTTTTGAGTGATGACATTCTCTAAGCACTTCATCCCTCAACACATTGACATTGGGTACAACAAGCTTTCCATTCTTTCTAAGCCGTCCATCTCGATCAAGCCCATACTTGTTCACCTCCTCATCGACACACATCTCTAACTTGGAGATGATTTCCAATAGGTTAGGATCGTCCCTCTGACTAGAGCCGATCCGCTCAATCAAAGTGGGTCTGATCGTCAAACTTGCTAACATTTCTGGATCCAATTCGCACTTTGGTCTGAAATCAAACCCCGCGATATACTCCAGTTGCTTCCATTCAAGGAATATAGCCCCTAAGCTGGCATGTCTTCTACTCAATGCATCGGCCACCGCATTGCCTTTTCCCGGTGTGTATGCGATGTCAAAATCATAGGAAGCCAAGAACTCTAACCATCTCTGCTGACGGAGATTCAGATCTTTCTGAGAGAAGAGATACTTTAACGACTTATGATCTGTAAACAGCTCAAATCTTTCTCCCAAGAGATAGTGTCTCCACATCTTTAACGCGAACACGATCGCTGCCAATTCTAAATCATGGGTAGGGTATCTTCTCTCGTGCGGTTTCAATTGCCGACTTGCGTAAGCTATAACCCTACCGCCTTGCATCAATACAGCACCCAGTCTGGTACCACAAGCGTCCGTGTATACCGTCATCTCTTCATCCCCCTTAGGAATGACTAACACTGGTGCGCTTGTCAACTTGTCCTTTAGACTTTTGAATGCATTCTCGCACCTTTCGTCCCAGACAAAAGCTTGATTCTTCTTGGTCAACTGGGTCAATGGTGCTGCTATCTTGGAGAAACCTTGGATAAATTTACGATAATATCCGGCTAATCCCAAGAAACTTCTTACATCTGTTGCATTCTTGGGCGTAGGCCAATCTTGTTCCGTAGCCACCTTCGTCGGGTCCACGGCAATACCATTCTCTGATACAACATGGCCCAAGAACCTCACTTCTCTCTTCCAGAAGTGACACTTAGAAAACTTTGCTTTCAATTGGTGTTTTCTCAACACCTCCATCGCTACTCTTAAATGTTCCTTGTGTTCTTCCTCTGTCCTCGAATAGACCAAAATATCATCAACGAACACAAGGACAAACTTATTCAACTGATCTCTGAATACCCTATTCATAAGATCCACAAAATATGCCGGGGCATTAGTCAGCCCAAATGGCATGACCAACCATTCATAAAATCCAGACGGCGTTCGAAATGCCGTTTTAGCTATACTCTCAGCTTCCACTCTAAGCTGATGAAAACCTGTCGCGAGATCCAACTGAGAAAATATTCTCGCGCCACTCAACTGATCGAACAAATCATCTATCCGTGGTAGAGGATACTTATTCTTCCTCGTCACTTTATTCAACTCGCGGTAGTCTACACACAAACGAAGGGAACCATCCGCCTTGGTAGCAAACACAACTGGTGCTCCCCATTCAGAAACACTCCTTCTGATAAATCCCTTCTTCAAAAGATCGCTGACTTGCAGCTCGAGCTCTCGCTGCTCCCTTGGTGCCATACGACGAAGTGGCATCACTATAGGTCTGGCATCTTTTACCAAATCAATACGGAACTCAATCTCTCGGTGTGGTGGAAGTCCGGTCACTTCTTCGAAAACATCCGGATACTGGCCAACCACGGGCAAACCTGACAACTCACTATGCGGAATGTCGAGGGAGTTTAGAAAACTAGCCAATACCCCCTCACTGGGTAGACCACCAAACACTATCCTCCGCCCATCATCCGCTCTAGCTGTCACCAAAAAGCCCTCACAGTCTACCACCACCCCGTATCTTCGGAGCCAATCTACTCCCAAAATAATGCCAAACCCAGTAAAGCCCAAAACAAAGCAATCACAAACAAACATGCATCCATGACTCGATAAGACCACATTATGACATATCATGCTAAGGCTAGTCGAACCACCAATCGGGTTCGTCACTACTAAAGGTCTATCGACAATCTCGGGCTCCAATCCCAACCTATCTACCAGGTCACCAGATATGAAAGAACTGGAAGCTCCGGTATCAAACAAATCTCTAACAGGAACATCATAAACAGAAAGCATACCTTGAATGACGACATTCTTTCCCTTCTCCGCCGCAGTTGGGGCATTCGACGAAGAAGGAATAGCATTAAGAGCGTAGGCTTTCACCATTTGCTTTTCCTTAGGGGGCTGTGGACACTTGTCCTTGTGATGTCCCATTTGGCCACAGTTGAAGCACTTCCTATCCGCTAGCTTGGCCCGACAATTACTAGCATAATGGCCCTTCTTACCACAGCTGAAGCACTCAACATCTTGTTTATTCTTTTTCTTCTGGCCATCCTTAGTCTGACTCTGCTTCCTTTTATTCTGGGAACCACCCTTGCCTCCACCACTTGCTTGTGACTTTGGCTCATCGGCGGATACAACCTCAGTCTTCGGCTTAGGGTAGAGACTCTCTGATCTTAATGCTTTCCCCACAATCGACCCAAACGTCTCATCGATGTGGTTAATAAGCCTTTCCCCTAAGTACTGATCTAACCCAGTTATGAATTTCTCATTCTTCTTCTCGGCAGTATCAATAAGAGATAACCCATACTTTGACAAAGTGTCGAATTCAGCAATGTACTCCGAGACAGCTCTGCCATTCTGCTTGAGCTCCAAGAATTTCTTAAACAGCACTGACTTCTGAGCAGCTGGAATGAACTTCT
The DNA here is from genome assembly GCA_030737875.1 of Allium sativum. Taxonomy (NCBI): domain Eukaryota; kingdom Viridiplantae; phylum Streptophyta; class Magnoliopsida; order Asparagales; family Amaryllidaceae; genus Allium; species Allium sativum. The sequence goes on from CM060925.1 coordinate 118,365,888, forward strand.
CGCTAAAGCGTGCTTTAAACTGCTCCCAAGTAATCTGATCTTCGGGAGTAGCTGCCTTTATAGCATTCCACCAATTCATTGCCCGCCCTTGCAGCTGACGGGAGGCTAGCTTTCTCTTCATCGCATCCTCGATACCCAAATCCTTGAAGATACGTTCGCAACTATCCAACCAATCCTGAACATCTGTGGCCGACTCCGTTCCATGGAACGGCTTCCCACCAAGGCTAGTATAATCCTTGTTTAGCTTGGCGAAATCGACCCTCGGCGCCTGCACTATTGGACCACCACCATTTCCATCATTGGGAGCTGCCCTCCGTACATCTCTAAGCATCTCTCTCATGAGGTCAGTAAACATCGTCCTCATGTCAGCAGCATTCCCATTATTTGCTCCTTTACCGGTACCTCTAACATATTGGCTCATCGTCAATCTGAAAAAGGGAACGATTAACGATTCCATAGTGGTGCTAGTGCAGTACGACTTCATTCTTATACTACTAATAGTATATATATAGCTTTTAAAAACCAAAATAATTACAAGTACGCTCTCTCGTATACGTATACTATCTCTCCCTGATAACTTCCCTAGGTTAACTACGCAACCTAGAGCTCTGATACCAAGTGTGACGGCCCGCCCCGCACCAACCTGCATTTCCTCCAAAAGTACGCTGTACACATGCCCGACTAGCACAGGACGGTCGTCAGGAGAAAGGAAAGAAGAGAATGAACTAATCAAGGAACCTGTAGAATGTCTCACAGCGCATGGGATAAAATATAATAATAATGATGTACTTGACATAAAACAGGCGAGACAGTGCATAAGCTGATAACTAAAACCAACATCAATATCAAAGCAGCGGAAATCCAAATACAGCTTATTACAACTTTTCAAAATCTACTGTCTCTAAACAAAAGAAAGCCAAAATAGAAGATACACCACCAATGCCCAAGCAGTGATCTTCAACAACACAGGGAGAATACTATATATATGTTACGTGGAAGCCTCCTGCTCGTCTCCGGATCATCTACCCATGCACCACCAGCTAACCTGTCTCTAGTCTGCTCGTGTGAGCACCCAGAGTAATAAGAGGAGACATAAAACTCTGGGTCAGACATAAAGCCTGGTATGAGCGATAAGCATCTAGACAGAATAATAACAGGTATACTAAACCATACCTGAACCTGGACCTGCAACCAAAGAGTTAGTACCACATACCGTACAGTACTCCAAGGTGCCATAATAAATAGTGTAAGAATACGAGGGTGGGGTGTGCATGTCATAATGATAGCAAACAAATCATCCATAGCAACCATCCTCACATCTCTCACTCAGTGCGTAAAGCATACGATATCTACCACTTTGGGACACTAGACAAATTGAGGTAACGACGAATCCCGACTTGTAGAAACCCTGCTGTGACCAAGCTAAACACATGGAGTCATGACCAAACATTTCAATGACTCGCTTCATTGGTCGTAGCCCTCGGTTCCACCGATGCCATAATGGCCCTGAATCCGCCCTCGTACCTCCTACCATAGTGGTCCAAAGCTATAGACATCGATAACCCCTTAACACTCGTCCCGCAGCAAAGCCCAACCATGAAGCGAACTCGTTGATTCCCATCTGAATCCTGAGCTCTAGCTTCTCATTTGGACTTCCTTTACATCTCGGGTTTGGTCGAATTGGAGTTGGTCTTCAGAAGAGTCATCACGGAGTAGTAAAAGTACACGCCCGGTTCGGTCTGGTTACCCATGCTCGGTTCGGTTCGGATACGTACCCCGGTTCGGTTCGGAGTGCCACCATCCTCTGGGTTCGGGTCCTTCTCCCTCATGCAGTTCGGTTCGGTGCTCTCCTTCTGTTTGGTTCGGTTCGGTGGTTCTGAAGCGGTTTGGTTCGAATACCCCATAGCTTGAGTGCCTCCGTCTCATCAGCATCAGTTCGGTTCGTGTGTTGCTCTCGGTTCGGTTCGGAATATGGTACCCAGGCTTCTCTTTCTTCCACTTCGGTCCTCCGGTCCGATCAGGCCTTCCTTGTTGCCTCTTCACGTCATGCTCCAGAAAATACCACGCCCCGGTCCGGTTCGGATATGTCCGATCCGACCCCCTACCCGATCCGATCCGGATCTCTGCAGTATTTCCTGCAACTTTTCTAGCGAGTGTTTTGCGCCATACGACGGCGTCTTCGACCAATCTAACTATTCTAATCAGTCATAAAACATACCATAGAGTCATAGCAATATGTAAGAGTAACCACAAACACCAAACAACAATCCAAATGAATCAAAATAGATCAGAAGTGGCTAAAACCTCACATTTTTCCCATAATCCTTCTTAATCATGTTTAAGCACATACTTAGTAAAACTTAATCAAATCGTCTAAATTTTCTAACAGAGGCATGAAATATTATTTCATAATTTCTAAACATTTTTCCAGAATTTATTAGTGTATAAAATCACTAATCTTCACTAATTACCCTTAATTAACTGTAATTAGTGTCAAAATGATGCTATCACTCACCTTGGCCACAAAATAAAACACCAAATCTGAAATATTCTCTGTTTGGGTCGAATTCCTATGTATAGCAGCAGCTCCAACCTTGCTTTGTTGCTATTTGGCCTTGTTTTGATGTAGTTTAGGCTTAATCTTCACTAAAAATGTGTTTTGGAGTGGTTTTAGAGGATGGAAGCCATTACTAAGGTCTCAAGAAGGTTTGTGGCGGCTCAAAACTGAAATGAAAGTGATAACCTAACCCTAATCAATCCTCCTATACCTCTAAACCCGAAATTCCCCTCTGGGCCTAGCTGCTAATCACCCGGTTAAGCCCAATTAAGCTGTTTTTCACCATCTGAAACTTGTTTCAGCCATATCTCCCAAACGGTGAGTCCGTTTGACTAATGTGACCACTCTACGGAAAGAGAAACCATCATCCGGAGCCAATGGAAGTGGTTTCAAATAAAAATTCATTTCCAGTCAAAAGTTATGGCCAAAACAGTACCAACTAGGGGTAAAATGGTCATTTAAAAACCGGGAAAAATTATGAACATGGGAAATGACCACAATAGTCGTCTCCCAAAGTTACGTGACCATACGACTTCGTATGTGAATGAAATAAATATCCTACGATCCAATGATGCGCAGAATGCGGGTCGTTACACTATTCATAAGCTTAAGTGACTTCTCAAGAAACCATTATCCACGAACTCAACTTCTTTGAGTTGTCTCACATCTTCGTTGCATTTCGTCGATCAACGAACACTTCACGATGTTTCGAACATTCCACCTTGAATTCACGTCAAAGCCACAACCATCAATGAACCAAAACAAACTTTATTTGGTCATTTTTAGTAGCAATCGACCCATCTTTTCTCCACTCGATCCATCTAAATTACACAACGTTCGCCTTTTTGCTATGTGCAGCGACCCATTACTTTTCATAGCGTTACAACCGAACGCTACAGTACACCAATTGCCCGATCCACCTTAGCCACGCGATCCCTCATGGATTGCTCAATGTTTCCACCATACATGTCTTTGCCTGACCCATGAATCTGCGTTCTAATCCATCGGGTATTGCCCTTGGCCGATCCATCCCTTCTGTAGCGATCTACATAAAGAAAATGCTACTGACCCATCAAATTTGCACTCGGTCCAGTTTCCTCCGATCCATCAGTCACCGCCTTGACCGATCCATGCTTCCCTATGCCCTATCCATCCCGTGCAATGATCCCCGATCTATGAAAATGCCAACACCGACCCATGATTTTTGACCAGTTTCACACTTGGCTGATCCATGCCACATCACCATATTTCGCCACCGATCCATTCAAGGAACCGATCCATCGTAAAGCTCCGACCAATCCATCATTTTTGTTGGTCAAACCATCCCATGTCTTGCATAACAAGCCATGATCCATCAAAAACGTCGAACGATCCATCATATTTCAATCCAAATGACCTGGTTCCAAACAATCATTCAATCACACAATCAAACGATCATCATACAAGCATCAACATAACAAAGATTCATCAACAACATATGAATTTCACCATATCATGATTTGAACAATAAACGAATCAACAAATAGATCTAGACTTGCATAAACACATGAATTACATATAAATTTACCCTTATAATCTTACTAGATTAGATCCTATGGTGATTCGAATAAAAATTGACCTACCTTGATTAGATCTAGGTGAAAATGGCTTGAAATAACGAAAATAAGATCAAGCAAACTAATACACTCAATTGAATCCGTGTGAGGGAAGCTTATCACTCACCAAATCCACAAAAGAGCATCAAAATGATGAACCTCTAATCCGGACAGCGAAGAACAGTCTTCAAATCAATCCTCTTGATGCGATCTAGCCTTCCTTGATGTAGATCTTCAATCTTCTAATAATTATTGGAGTGGAGATGTATTTGATTGAGCAAGTAGAATCTGGAGCACAACCAAATGAGAGAAATGAAGAAACTAACTATTCTCCTTACCTCTACCCCTTAATTTATATCCAAGCCTTAATGGACCTCACAAATCAGCTCGCTGATGACTAGTTAGGCTATCCAGAAATTGTGTAGCACTAAAATATCAATTTCTCCCAAACCACTCAGCCAAAACTTTAATGTGACCACTCTACGGAATTGCAAACAACATTTCCATTCTAATGAAGTCGATCCGAGTGCCTGATTTGATCTCGTCCAAAAGTTATGCTCTGTACAACATTAACAGGGAAAAATGGTCATAAATAAAGTTGGTAAAAATTGTGGACATGTCTTACATCCCCATAAGCAACATACCAAAATATGAGAATGACCTGACCCTAAGGGAATTAAATAAAAATATTTTATGAACCTCCAATACTTAACATGCGGTTTGTTACATTCTCCCCTTCTTTAGGAACTTCTACCCTAAAATCCAAAGTAAGCACAAGCAACCTGAAACAATTCTGCATGCCTATCATCCACGAGCGACCAATCTATCTCCAAACTAGCATCCATCAAGCCATGCATCCATAGCCTTATCCTAGCACGTGGAATTCTACCAATAGTACAAGCTATAATGGTGTATGGTGACATGACATTAATGGGTCATACCAACGAAGAGTTCTGGACGTATCATCTTCATGCTCCCTTCTGTTTCCCATGTACAATCGTCATCATCCTCACTCCATTGCACCTTTACTAGCTTATCTGTCTTCCTCCTAAGTTGTTTCATGTCATTCCCTACAATGCGAAGTGGCTTACAAGGTCTTGAAACTATGGACTCGAATTCCAGGCCTTCGTACTGGTCCGAAGATACCACCACATTCTAAGTGTGCACACTTCCGTAGAAATGACACATGGAAAACATTGTGCATGCTTGACATCTTCTCAGGTAAATCCAATCTATATGCGAGCTTTCCAATCCGTTCAACTATCGGAAATGATCGAATGAACCTTGGAGCTAACTTTCCTTTACTTCTGAATCGAACAACATGCTTCAATGGTGAAATCTTCATGAAAACCGTATCACCCACATCGAACTCCAAGTCTTTTCGACGCTTATCGGCATAACTTTTTTGACAATCTTGGGTTGCCATCATTCATTGCCCAACGATCCCGATACAATTTGAGGTCTCTCTTATCATTTCTGGCCCAAGTATTAGCTTATCTCCAGTCTCTAACCAACATGTTGGACAAGTACATGGTCTTCCATACAACGCTCGTATGGTGCCATCTCAATGCTCGACTGATAGCTATTGTTGTATGCATACTCTACTAGATGTAGATGGTCTTCCCACAATCCTCCGAAGTCCAATACACGAGCTCTAAGGAGATGATCTTCCAATACCCGATTCACTCACTCGGTTTGACCATTAGTCTAAGGTTGATAAGCCGTACTCGAACATAGCTCCGTTCCCAAAGTCTCTTGCAAAATCTTCCAAAATCCACTCGTAGAAAATGGATCTCGATCACTCACTATGCTCTTCGGAATGCCACGGAATTGAACTATTCATTAAATATAGAGCTTAACCATCTTCGATGTTGTCCTAGTTGATCTGGCAGGAATAAACCATGCACTCTTGGTCAAGCAATCTACTATGACCCAAATTCCTTCATTTCCTATCCTGGTTCTAGGTAGCCCATCGATAAAATCCATTGATATTTACTTCCAACTCCACATAGGAACTTCTAATGGATGAAGCAATCTACTCGGCTTCTTCTGTTCAGCTTTCGCCAACTGACAGTTCATGCATTTGAAAATAAAATTTCCAACATTCCGCTTCATCCCTTCTCAGTAATAAGCTCGCTTCATGTCCCGTTACATCTTATTACCACCAGGAATAATCGTCAATTTTGAGTGATGACATCCTCTTAGAACCTCGTCTCTCAGTCCATCAATATCCAGAACAACCAATTGTCCTTTCTTTCGGAGCCAACCCTCTCGATCGATTTCGAATTCCTTATCCTCTAATTCCAACTTCTGGATGATCTCGACAAGATTTTCATCACGCTTTTGGCTTTCGCCAATTCTTTCGATGAAATTAGTTCTTCTCGATAAGCTTGCCAACATTGTAGGCTCTAACTCGCACCTTGGACTGAAATCAAATCCTGCCAAGTACTCTAGGTGCTTCCATTCCGAAAACATTGCTCCTAAATTTGCATATGTTTGACTCAACACATCCGCTACTGCATTACCTTTACCTGGAGTATAGGCTATATAAAATCATATGATGCCAAAAACTCTAACCACTGCTGTTGCCGAAGATTCAGATCCTTTTGGAATAAAAGATACTTCAATGACTTGCGACCCATAAATAGTTCGAATTGAATTCCCAATAGGTAATGTCTCCACATCTTTTGTGCAAACACGATCGCTACCAACTCCACATGAGTTGGATAATTCCTCTTGTGCGACTTCAGTTGTCGATTCACATATGCCACAACTCTATCCTTCTGCATCAGCACTACTCTAACTCCAGTACCACATGCATCGGTGTATACCGCAATTTCTTCATTCCCACTTGGAATCGTCAAAACAGGAGCACTCGTCGGTCTCTCTTTCTGGATTCCTAAAGCTTGCTCACACCTGGCATCCCATGTGAACACTTGATTCTTCTTCGTCGATCCTGCTAATGGTGCAGCTATCTTGGAGAAATCCTTGATAAAACGATGATAATATCCCGCCAACCCAAGGAAGCTCCGAACATCCATCGCACTCCTCGGTCTATCACATTCCTGGATTGCTGCCACCTTAGCGGGATCAATCGCTATTCCATTTCCAGAAACAATATGGCTTAAGAATCTCACTTCATTCTTCCAGAAGTGACACTTTAAAAACTTAGCTCTTAACTGATGCTTTCGCAAGATTTCCAAAACACCTCTCAAGTGCGCCTTATGCTCTTCCTCATTCCGGGAGTAAACCAGAATATTATCCATGAACACAAGCACAAATTTGTTTAACTGTTCTTTGAATACCCTATTCATAAGATCCATGAAATACGCTGGCGCTTTAGTCAACCCAAATGGCATTACTAGCCACTCAAAGTAATCAGATGGTTCCTAAAAGCAGTCTTCGGCACACTATCCTTCGCCACTCTCAAGTGGTGAAATCCCGTAGCCAAATCAATCTGGGAAAACACCTTGGCCTCGTGAAGCTGACCGAACAAATCATCTATCCTCAGCAATGGGTACTTGTTCTTCTTAGTCAATTAATTCTGCTCACGATAATGAACACACAATCTCAAAGATCCATCAGCCTTGGTTGCAAACAAAACTGGTGCACCCATTCGGACATGCTTCTCCCAATGAATCCTTCTTCCAAAAGGTCACATACTTGCACCTCTAACTCTCATTGTTCCTTAGGCTCCATCCACCTAAAAGGCATAACGATAAGTCTAGCATCTTCGACCAAATTGATCCTGAACTCAATCTCGCGATGCGGCGACAACACTTTGATCTTGTCAAAGATATCATCAAACTCACTAGCGATCGACACCAATGACAAGTCTTCTCATGGAATCACAAGAGAATATAAAAAGCTTATGAAGACACCGTCTTCTAGCTTACATCGAATCACAATCATTTGCCCTTCAACATTCCCAACTGTCACCACTAGCTTCTCGCAATCCACTTTTGCTGCATACCTCTTGAGCCGGTCCATACTCAAAATGATCCCAAACCCAACGAAGTTCAAAAAAAGCAATCAAACACAAATTAACAACCATGACTCGACAACACTAAACCACGAGAAAGCATACACAAACTGGATGAACCCCTAACTAGATTAGTCACAATCAATGGTCTATCACAAATCTCGGCTTCCAAACCCGAGCGACACACAAGCTCATTACAAATGAAAGAATGTGATGCTCTAGTATCAAACAACACTCGAACTGAAATACTTGGGATAGAAAGAGTAAAGTGAACAACAACACTCTTCCCTTTCTCTTCTGTCGTAGTATCCCTTGAAGAAGATGGAACAACTTCCAAAACATACGCCTTCACAATCTGTTTTCTCTTCAGTGGTTCTGGACAATCCTTCTTATTATGCCCAGGCTTTCCACAGTTAAATCACTTCCTCAGCTTTCGAATTCTTGCAGTCCTTGGAAAAATGGCCCTTCTACTGACAGTTAAAGCATATCATCTCACTTTTCTGCTTCTTCTGACCATCTTTTCCTTTCTGTTGTTGCTGCTTCCTTTTTTTGTTATTACCACCTTGTTGTGGTTTCTGATCCTCCTTAAATGTAACAATTATCTCTTCCTTGGGAAACAAACTCTCATGGCTCAAAGCTTTCTCGATAATCTTCTCATAAGTATCATCCAGATGATCAATCAGCTGATTCCCATGGCATTTGTCGAGGCACATGACAAACTTCTCATTCTTTTGGTAAGGAATCTCAACATACATACTTGGACAAAGCTTCAAAACAAAAAATGTACTCCAAAACTGGTCGACCATTCTGCTTTAACTCAATAAACCTCTTGAACATAATAGACTTTGGGATAGTAGAAATGAATTTCTACTCAAACTTGACTTGGAACTGATCCCACGATCTCATCTTCAAGAGTCTCTAGAGTGATAAAGTTCCACTAATCCATACCTCTGCACTGTAGTTCGTCAATGCAAGCTTCCTCTTAGTCGCATCATCAATGCCCAAGTCTCCGTGTATCCAAATGCATGTATCAAGCCACCCTTGAATCTCTATAGTCATCTCTGTCTTTTGAACGGCTTCCCTCCTAAAGTAGTGAAGTACTTGCATAGCTTCGGGAAGTCTACAACCCTTGGCACTTGCACCTGAACACCTACATTTACCGCAACTATCTTTGAAGAGGGTGCCCTCCTCATGATCGCTGCCACTATGGTCTCGAACATAGCAAGATAATCTGGTATACTGCCACCTCCCCTCCAAGAATAGGCTCTCTCCTAGCAGTATGTCTCGACATTCGACAACCTATTCTAAATGTAAAATATAGAATGATTAGTCCACATATGAGAATAATTGCAAATGGTGTTCAAACGCTACTATACTATACACTATAGTATAGTAATCATCCATTAGTAAAGTACAAATATGTCTCTCATATGTCTTTACGCCCATGAACTTTGGATAAAATCGCTTAACCAAAGCTCTGAATTCTGATACGGGACAATCATCGAGGAAGAAAATTGTTAATGATATTTTTCATTAACACCGAAGATAGATCTAAGGAAATGGACCTAAGGGGAAAATATGATTATTCAATTCCCATAAGCTTGAGATAGTTCACCGTTTCCTTGGGATAAGGGTTTCATAAGCTCGTTACAAGTCAGGAAGCTAAAAGGCTTGCGGAAGGGATTCTTAACAAATTGCGGTTAAGGCTACGGTTCATGTGAGAAGGATTTTGTTGTGAGGAAAGCACAAGGTGGCTAGGAAGTTATTGGGAGGGTTGAATGGAGAAAAGAAAATTAGTAAAAGCATAACAATATACAATATAATATGCAAAATAGTAAAGAACACAACAATTTATAGTGGTTCGGTTTAGATTGAACCTACGTCCACTTTAAGGGCTTTGATGATTTTATTCATAGTGGAGGTTACATAGGAAATCCCCAAATTGATTTACAAATTAGGATATGTCCTCTAGGAAATAAGAGCAAGATTGTGGAAATGAGAAAACTGCCCCCAAATGAGATCCTGTGGTCTTATTTATAGGCAAATTGGGCCCCCTTCTTTTGTGAGCCCAACAGAAGCCTCCCTAGGGTGTTGAGGTAAGGTTTCGGCCGCTTTTATGGCTTCCGGTTATGGCATAATGGTTTCGGTTGTCTTTCTTCTTATCAAATATCTTCATTGATGCCTTCTTTACTTCGGAATACCAATCTCAGGCTTTCAGGAGTGGTTCCACTGACATGCCTTTTGGTTGTTCGGTCCCAGAGTTTTTCTCTGGCGTCATTTCTTTTCCTCTGTATTGATATCAAGCCTGTCACTATGGATAGCTGGGAGATAGGCCTTTGTCTTTCGATCATGAGCCTTCGGTTATGAGATCTCGTTTTAAAGCTCCCAGTTTTGTCTTTTAGATCTTAATGATGTTTGCCTTTGCACTTCGGATACATATGTTTCGGTAACTGCCACCCCTTCCGATACTGATACTGTGCAAGTCAGTGTGGGTAACTTTTCTTCCTAAAGGCTCCAATTCGCTCTTGGAATTTTTCTCTGAAGTGGGTTCTGGTCTTTCAGAGGATGCCTGTGGTGCATTACTTGATGACTGCTAAGTTGCCTCTCGGTGATCATCAAGCTTGGGTATTGGTAACTGGCTTCCGAAAGGTTTCCTTATGTTTCGGTTTCTTGTGCCTTTGATGCCTTCATCTCCTTTTGTATCAACATTAAGCAAGTTAATGCCATAGCCCTTTGTACCTCCCTCGGTCTGGCCTGGTGCCTTTTGTTACCCCTCTGTTTTCAGGTCATAGGCTTTCGTCATCTTCTCCCACTACTTCCGGCTTTAGGTGGTTTGCCTTTCTTAATAGAGCCTACATCAGCTTTCTTTCGGATCGAGACTACCTTGTAGGTATCTTTCCTTCTCATGGAATTTAAGCTTCCAACTTTTATTGTTCACACAGATTGCTTCTTTTATGCTTTCGGCTTTAGCTTGGTGTCAGGTCCATCCTCTCGGATTATTCTTCAATTGATATTGGCGGTTCGATACCCTTTCGTCGACAATCTATTTCAGTGTTGAGTCTTGGTTGTAACAGTTGCAAGCTGAATTTCTTTATTGTCGGTGTTAGCTCTCGGCTCTTGCTTTTGGTAACATCCTAGTCTTTTTCAAGGCCCTTTTTCCATGATTCAGGTTTTGCCACCCAGAACCCTTCAATTTTCTTGTTCTAGACCTTTTGCCAGTGCGAATTTTGGTGTTAATAGTTAACCCCCCTCTAGTATAAAGAAGCTTTTGTTCTTTAGGACAAAATCCGTTGCTTCCTGCATTGTGTTTTTGCAACTTAAGAATCATTTGAATAACTATGGCATTTTAACCCAAAATAGTGATATAAGGGGGGAACAAGCTTTATTATTTAAACATACAACTAACTTGTCCTTGGAGGTGTGAGATGGTAAGTTTGTGTCCTTATACCCAGGTGTTTGTAATAGAAAATTAGAAGGCCACTTTTGATTGGCACATCAGGTTAATATATTTTGCATACAACATGTCAAACATTGTTTTAATTAATCCAAGCTGTTATGAAGTTAGGGGTGAGCATAGTGTAAGTTTAGAAAATCCTCCTTGTATGAGGTAAGAAATTATGGTCTCTATTTGAAGGCTTTTGGGATAGTAGTCTCCGACTACCATTCTGGGTGTTGACAACCGATCTTTTCTCTGGGGATAAGGACTAAAGTTTTCTTGACCCAAATCAGGTACTTTTTTTGAGCTGGACAGTTGTGTAGGGCGGATCTACACAAATGGTTCAAAGTTATATATATTATAATAAGATAAGATAATATAACAGTCAACAGGTCTGACTGTTGGCAATAGGGGTACGGGGAATGCAAGCAAGCATGCATGCAAACCAAGTTACAGGCGCTGCACGCATATAAAAAGTTATTATGCTTGGAATCTCAAACCTCTTTTCTAAAGATTTAAAAGGGAATTGTTGAAACCATATTCGGGGAACTTTCAAGAGAGGATTAAAAGTCAGTATCTAGCGGTAATAGCTAGTAGCCTTGAAACCCAAATTTGGGTATTATTGATAGATGTCTATAAAGAGAGGATTAGAAGTCAGTATCTAGCGGTAATAGCTAGTAGCCTTGAAACCCAAATTTGGGTATTATTGATAGATGCCTATAAATTTGTCTTTGGTATCAATTAGGAGTTTCAAACCATAGCCTAGATTCAAGTAATTAGTAAAAGACAGTTAATAGAAATCTCGAACTCAATCCAGATTAAGGTATTTGCTTAAAGACCAGAAATCCCACTTCTAGAAATTTTAAATAGATGTCTTGAACCAAACCCAGATTCGAGTATTTGAGTGAAGACCAGAAATCTACTTCTGTAATGTAATAGAAGTCCTGAATTAAACCTAGATTCCCGTATTTGAGTGAAGACTAGAAATCCACTTATGGAATGTAAAAGAAGTCCTGAATTAAACGCAGATTCAGGCATTTGAGTGAAGACCAGATATCCACTTCTGGTAATAATGGACTTTGCCTAAGTTTTTGTTTCAATTTTGTGAGCCACTCTCTAGAATTCTTTCTCCCTTTTTCTTTACTATCCTCACTCTTGAGCTTTTAATTTAGTTTGAGCTACTTCTTGGGCTTTGTTTTGGTTTGCAAGTAGAGGTTGTATGTGCTTTTTTGTGCTCCCTTTGAGCTTTCGCTCCCTCCTGCGGGATAATATTTGGGCAGAGAATGTACATGCTCCAAGTGCTCCCTTCAAGATTTTTGTTCCCTTCTACGGGGTAAGATGTTAGAAACGTACTTCTTTTTGGAGCATTGATTCGACATACTTATGTAGAGCATTGGTCAGAATGTACTCATAAAGAGCATTAATTAGACGTACTCATATAGAGCATTGGTTAGACGTACTCATATAGAACATTGGTCAAGTGAGCACACAATTCGTGTACCGAAGAGCACATAGCTCACGTTTTAATGAGAATATAGCTCGTGTAGTGTGAAATCATAAAAATATACAGGGGCGGAGCCGTAGTTCCGCAGATGGTCAAATTACTAATGCCCATAAAAGATGATGTGAAAGTGTATTCACACAATGCCTTATAGGCAAGAAAAATTAGCCAAATGTCTCATTGCTTCATAGCTTGAGAACTTGTAAATGAAAATGCAAAACCTACCATCAGACACAAAATAAAGTTACTGTGACGGAATCCACAACGTCAAGGCATTTTATAAAAATCCTTCGGCCTTGTGGTATCTCTGGCTTAAGTCAAGGTTCATAGCATGTTTTAAAATCAAAACACCATAATCATTCATACAATTGTCCATGACACTTGGCGGAAGACCTCTTATCCATCCTAAACTTGTAGATCTAGCTATTCTAGATACTATTCTTAATTCCTTTTGCTAAAGGAGAGGACTAGGTCCAAAGGCTATCTAAGATGAATCCTTATAGTAATCTTAATACTGCAGAAGCCTCAGGTAGGCACATAACTCCTAGTACAACTATCTAGGTACAAACCATACAAAACACTCACAAGCAAACGCAAGGTACATAGCAAACTTAGCAATTGGTAGAGCGGCAACTACTTGGTTCAAAAGTAGTGTCACTAGGATCTTACTCAGCACTTAGCTACCTTTCCGAAATGCGGGGCATGAAATGTTGCATTCCCCGGAGTTTGGAAAATGTGACAAGTACGGGTCCCTGGAAACTTAGTAGTAATAGTCCCTTGATCCGTAATTATAATCATTTCCATAAGTGGAGTTGAGGGTTTTAAGTTCGTAGGGTTCCTCCCTACCTCCGATATCAGGACCTTTGCTATAAGAGTTAGCAAACCTCGATTTGGGAGGCATAGGCACAGAGCGGTCCTGACTGGCAGGTCATTTGGCTCGAGGTCAAGTGGTTGTTGAGTTGACTCTAGTTTATCTTTGATGAAACCTTCTAGGTGTACTTCTTGGATGAGCCTTTGTATTACACCTTCCAACAACTTGCATTTGTCGGTTTGGTGTCCATCCTCTTGTGATATTCGCAATACATTCCTCCCTTGAATGGTTCTAGATGATCCTTAGATTTGAAAGGTACTGAGAAGTTGACTCTCTCCTTCATTACTGCATATATATGAGAAATAGGCTTGTTTAAGGTTATGGTATTGGAACTTGTCCTTCCTCCTTTGGCTTCTTTTGATCTTCATGAAATCCAGGCTTCCCATCCTGAAGATTTTGATGAGCGTGATATTTTCCGTCTTCCTTGTAACAACTGATCCTCTTTTTCGAATAGTACAACTCTTTCATGCAAATGAACGTATTTTCCCAGCGGTAGAATTCTGGAAAGTCTTTGCATCCCCATATGTACAGCTCTTCCCAAAAAGGTGTTTTCTCGATCAACCCTGAGTGGATGGCGACAAGCTTATCGTGGTTGTTTATACCCTATTCTCACGAAGCTTCAGCATTAAATTTTTTCAAGTAACTGGCTAGAGATTCCTCATGCCTTTGTTTTATGCTTATAACGGTAGGGTAGTCCACCACTGGATTCTTATGGCTATAAAATAGTGCAGAGAAATCATACGAGAATTGTTCCCAAGAATTGATGTCTTTCCCTTGATATCGATGATACCATTTAGCAGCTACTTCTCATAGTGTTAGCGGAAATATTCACATTGCATGGTTAAGAAGCATTACGAAAATTCATATAGATTTCAAAGGTAGATAGGTGTTCTTCGGGGTCTGTAGTCCCATCATATATGAGGCATGGCATCTTTATACTAGGCGGAGCTTCATTCACTATTTCCTTCTTATCTTCTTGTGTTAACAAGTTTTTGTTCTCCTATGAACTAGTAGCTTCTCCTAACATTATATTGTCCCCTTGTAAAGATGGATTGCTTTGTAGACTTAATAAGGGTTTAAACTGGCCATCGAACACTTGATATGCAATTACTCTTGGCTCTGCTTCATAAGGATCTATCCCTAAGGACCTTCGGGCCAAATATGTTTCAATAAATCTTCTAGTAGTATCAATTCGTATTGCCAAGAATAATATTTCTGCTTCGTTGCTCGCTTTTCTTGTAATGGTTGAAGACTCCTTGATTCCTGGTTTTGGTGGATTGTTAATTCTATGGCACCCTATGGGAACATTCATGCATGGTAGTATTATTGTTTTTACGGCTTTGTCGGTAAAGCGTGTTGTTCTTTTATCATTACTAATGCGCTTGTCCAAGGATTCTTTCCCCTTGCATTTGGATAGATTTACGATAGACTTCCCTATCGTGTCTCTAAAGTAGGCCTTGAGGTTTCCACAGTTTGAGCTTTCAAAACTGGATCCCCCAGTGTTTGAGCTCTGGTACTGCCCTTTGTCTTTGTTGCCTCCACTTTCCTCGTAATTAACATCTAATGGTATAGGTCTTTTTGTAGTTTCTTGTGATTGAGCATTCTCCCATAAAGCCTTCATTTCATGTAACTTTTGTTCTAGAGCTTTGATTCTTTTAGCATTCTCATCTTTTTCTGCATTGTTTTTCTCTCTTGATGTTTGTTTGCATTTCTATGAAACAATGCTGGCTTGCATCTTGGACAAGGATCTAGTTTTTCCACTGAATTTAGGAGATTCCTTCGTCTCTAATTCCGTCTAATAGGATTCCATTTCAAAAGACATATAGGCTGAATTTTCTTCAATAGACCTCCTAGTAGCATCAACCTGTAAAGTCAAGTATAAAGCTTCCAACTCTTCACCCTTTCCTTTTGCTAAAATCGGAGGCTCCCCAACTGTTAGATTTGTAGAATTGACACTTGATAGTATGCTGGCTCCTATATGGAGGATGCGTTGGAACCCTGCTCCCAACTCTTATGCAATTTAACCATTTAAATGGATTCAAGCAGTATCTCGTTACGATGGAATATAAAGGGAGGATGATATAGGAAATAAGGAGAAAGTTACGAGAGGAAAGGCCAACGGTTTAAGGTTAAATAGCTCTTTTGATTAGCGACACGCTAAGCATAAAATTGAAGTTTAGAAACCCCTTGTCGAGACCCATCCTATAATCTTGCTTCTCCAAAGCTTAGTCCAATCCAGGACGGAACAACATAATAATGTGAAAAGGTTATTCAAAGGGTCAGAGGTTTAGGCCCTCCTTCTAGCGCCAAATGTTAATGATGTTTTTCGTCAACACCGGAGATAGATCTAAGGAAATGGACCTAAGGGGGAAATGGAATTATTCAATTCCCATAAGCTCTAGTCAGATCACCATTTTCTTGAGATAAGGGTTTCGTAAGCTCGTTACAAGTCAGGAAGTTCTTAACAAATTACGGTTAGGGCTACGGTTTGCGCGAGAAGGTTTTTGTTGTAAGGAAAGTACAAGGTTGCTAGGAAGTTATTAAGAGGGTTTAATGGATAAAAGTAAATTAGTACAAGCATAGAATATACAATATAATATGTAAAATAGTAAAGAACACAACAATTTATAGTGATTCGGTTCGGATTGAACCTACGTCCACTTTACGGGCTTTGATGATTTTATTCAAAGAGGACATTACATAGGAAATCCCCAAATCGATTTACAAATTAGGGTTTGCTCTCTATGAAATGAGAGCAAGATTGTGGAAATGAAAAAAGTTTCCCCCAAATGAGATCCTAGGGTCTTATTTATAGGCAAATTGGGTCCCCTTCTGTTGTGAGCCCAACATAAGCCTCTCTCATGTGCTGAGATAAGGTTTTGGCCACTTTTGTGGCTTTCGGTTCTGGCAGAATGGTTTCGGTCGTCTTTATTCTTATCTGGTATCTTTATTGATGCCTTCTTGCCTTTGTAATATCAATCTCAATCTTTCGGGAGTGGTCCCACAAACATGCCTTTCAGTTGTTCGGTCTCAGTGTTTTTTCTGGCGTCATTTCTTTTCCTCTGTATTAATATCAAGCCTGTCGGTATGGACAGCTGGAAGAAAGGCCTTTGGCTTTCAATCATGAGCCTTCAGTTATACATTCTCGGTCTAAAGCTCTCGGTTTTGTCTTTTAGATCTTCATGTTGTTTGCCTTTGCACTTTGGATATATATGTTTCAGGAACTGCCACCCCTTCCGGTATCGATACTGTGCAAGTCAGTGTGGATGGATTTTCTCCCTAAATGCTCCGATATCCTCTCATAATTTTACGTTGGAGTAGGTTCCGATCATTTAGAGGGATGCCTCTGTTGCATTAATTAATGACGGCTAAGTTTCCTCTTGGTTATCATCAAGCTTGGGTCTCGGTATCTACATTCTGGAAGGTTTACTTATGTTTCGATTTCTTGTGCCTTTGATGCCTTCATCTCCTTTTGTATCGACATTAAGCAAGTTAATGTCGATATCCCTCTCTACTTCCTTGGTCTGGCTTGATGCCTTTTGTTACCCCTCTGGTTTCAAGTCTTAGGCTTTTGTCGTCTTTTCCCTCTACTTTCGGCTTCAGGTGGTTTGCCTTCCGAGACAGAGCCAACATCAGCTTTCTTTCGGATCGAGACTACCCTACCGGTATCTTTCCATCTTATCGATTTTAAGCTTCCTCCTTTTATTGTTTATACTGATTGCTTCTTTTATGCTTTCAGCTTTAGCTTGGTGTCGGGTCCATTCTCTTAGATCATTCTTCCATTGCTAATGGCGGTTCGGTACCCTTTCGCCGACAGTCTTTAACAGCCCGCATTTTACATATCGGAAGATCGTAAAATATATTTGTTTTATTCTCTAAGGGTTGGATCGTTCTCATCTTTTAATATGTGGTTTATGGGGATGTGAGACATGTCCATAATTTTTATCGATTTTGTTTGTGACCATTTTGCCCCTATCAGCCTTGTACAGGGCATAACTTTTGACTCAGGTCAAATCAGAGGGTGAGACCTGTGCCCTTGGAAAGGAATTAATGATTGCCTTTCCGTAGAGTGGTTACATTAAGGATTTGGCTCAGTGGTTTGGGATAAATCGTTGTTTTAAGGTTTTTCTGTTGGCTATCCGGGTTTTGGAGCCTTAGTGGAATCCTATAAATAGGGGATGAGAGTGGAGGGAAAAGATTTACTTTCCCATTCTCTCATTTGGAGGCATTGATCTCCTTCTTCCTCCTACACCTTTCCACCATTAAAAATCCAAATTTAAGGGAGGAAATCGAAGATCTACGCCATCCAAGGCAAGATCTACATCATTTCAAAGGCAAATTCATCGGATCGAGGGGTTTGATTCGGAGTGCTCGTTGTCCGGATTCTCATTTCTATCATTTTAGATTGTTTCGGCAAATCGGTGAGTGATTTACATCTCTCGCATAAATGCAATGAAGTATATGAGTGTTTGTGCATGTTTCTCATCAAATTAGGATGTTTTATCATAGATTTACACCATTATAAGTTCATTTTCACATGCGTCACCCAATGATCTAATCTAACAAGTTTTACTCGTTAATTTCATGCCATTTTACATGTTTATGTTAGTTAGATCTCTCATTTTGATCATATGTTCATTTTAATGGTTTTTGGGTGAGATTTACATCATTTTTGTGGTAATCGTCATATTCATGTGGTTAGTAATGTTATGATATGTTCATGATTGTGTTTAGTGATTTTAGTTGAGTTGGTTTCATCGGATTCGTTGTTTGGCGAAGTTTTGTTCGAAATAGGAGTTGAATTGCAATATGCACAAATTTGGATCTGGTGGTAGAGTCAAATTTGGATCTAGTGGTAGAGTCAAATTTGGATCTGGTGGTAGAGTCAAATTTGGATCTGGTGGTAGAGTCAATTTTGGATCGGGTGGTAGAGTCAAATTTGGATCGGGTGGTAGAGTTAATTTTGGATGGTGTGACTTTGAAGTAAACTCAAGTAGGAAGATTCGAAATGTTGGATGTGTTCGTTGATCAAGGTGAAACAATGAACGAGGTGGCAACTTAAAGGTTGTGAGTTAGTGGATAATGGTTGCTCGAGAAGGTTGCTTGAGCAGTAAATAGCCGTCAAGGTTGGATGACTAGAGATATTTAAGGCCGATAGATTATCGTTGTCGTAAGTTCTAGCAGGCTCAAAGCAGGGGTACGATGGGGGCACCCAATAGACCAGAAGGTAGCTGGTCGAGTACCTTGGGTTCGTTGAAAGGCCTAGTTGTCAAAATTGGACATTGTCAAGGTTGGACATATGGAGGTTATGCTAGAACTGGGGTTACCATTAGCCCTTGACATATGGCAAGGTTGGCCATCGTACGATTAATGGTGGTTTCAAAGTAGGATTGGTTGTGATAGCCAGAGTCAGTCATGGATGATTGGTTATTCTGTGTGAGGCTTATATAATCTGGATGTTATGAGTGTTTTTCCATGATTGAATGGTTGCTTTGGTTTCCATGTATGAATTGTTGTTCCTTTGGTTGAATGGATTGTAAAGGCTATCACTGTCCGATGTAGGGAAGATAAGGTTGAGTTCTTCTCTGGTGTCGTGGGTAGATTAGTATGTTTATCTATCCTTTCTCATACACTTTATTGTTGAAGTTTGTTAGCTGTTTTATTGCTCATTAAGACTGTTGTCTGACTCAAGGTTTTATGTTTCCTCTTATTACCTTGGGTTGTTCATCCGGTTGTGGATGGGCAGACTAAGTAGCAGGTGACAGGTGATGCTTTAGTGAGGACGATGGTGCTAATCGGTGGTGAGCAGGAGGCTCACGTACCAGTCTTACTACTATATAATAATTGGGTTTCTGCTGTTTGCTTTTCTGAATAATGTTGTGAGGCAACTTTGTATAAACATTATTTCACAGTTGTGGATATTACTTTCTGGTTGTATGAAAGCCTTGTGTTTTTGCTTCACTATTACTACCTGTTGTATATGTTCTATTATATTTTATCCTTGCGTTGTGAGTTTATGACAGGTTCCGTTTGTGTTTACCTACCCTGATGATTGTCCATGACTACCTTGTACACCTTTCAGTGCATTATTTCTTTTGTATAGTGCGGGGGTTATGGGCGGTCGTCACATTTGGTATCAGAGCTCTGGTCAATGATTTTTGGCCAAAGTTCAAGGACGTAATCACGTATGAGAGACGTATTATAGATTTCAGTTGGATGCTTACTATATATATTAGCATATATGGTAGTAACGATTGTTTTCCTTTAGCAATTTTTCTTAAAGTGACTAATTATTCTAAATTGCATATTTAGAATGAGTAGACGAGAAACAAGTCACATTGATAGGGGAGCCAATACTGGAGGGGGAAATGGTGGTGAACCTAATTACCCGGCCATGTTTGAAGCTATGGCAGAAGCAGTTATGCGAAGGGTACCTGCTCCAGTGGCGGCAACGGTAGATATTTTTGTGCAAGTTCCTAGAGTAGTAGATTTTGCAAAGCTATGTAAGGACTTTACATCTCTAGGGGGAAACCATTCAAGGGAACTAAACCAGCTGAAGAGGTTCTAAGGTGGATGGATTCATGTGTTCGAATCTTTGGAGACTTGGGTATCGAGGATGCAATAAAGAGAAAACTTGCATCAAGGTAACTGCGGAATAGGGCCATGGAATGGTGGAATTCTGTTACACTCGAGA
Organism: Allium sativum; assembly: GCA_030737875.1. Classification (NCBI taxonomy): domain Eukaryota; kingdom Viridiplantae; phylum Streptophyta; class Magnoliopsida; order Asparagales; family Amaryllidaceae; genus Allium; species Allium sativum. The sequence continues at coordinate 118,386,524 of CM060925.1, forward strand.
CTCTAGAGGAAGAAATTTCATGGGAGCTATTCCAAGCTATGTTTGAAGCAAAGTTGTGGAATTCTCTTACACTCGAGACTCCAGAGGAAGAAATTTCATGGGAGCTATTCCAAGCTAAGTTTGAAGCAAAGTTTATATCCATAGCTCAGAAATCTGCTCTATTCAAGAAGTTCATAGAGCTGAAACAGAATAGTCATTCTGTGCTTGACTATATTTCTGATTTCGAAGCTTTGTCTAGATATGCTCGTTTGTACATTGATACACCATATCAGAAGAACGAGAAGTTTGTCTTGGGTTTGGATGCTTATATCGGAAAACCGTTAGTGGACCATCTTGATGATTCATTTGAAAGATTTTGGAAAAAGCTATTCGTCCTGAGAGCTTGTTTCCTAAGGAAGCAAATGTTGTCGCTGCCACCAAAGAGACTCAGAAACCATAGCAGGGTGGTAATAATAAGAAGAGGAAGCAGCAACAACAAAAGGGAAAAGATGGCCAAAAGAAACACAAGAGTGAGGTTGTTTGCTTTAACTGCCAGCCGAAAGGTCATTTTGCTAATGAGTGCAAGAATCCCAAAGCTAAGAAGAGCTTCAAATGTAGGAAGCCTAGGCATGAGAAGAAAGATTATCCAAAATCATCTAAGGACAAGCAGGTTGTGAGGGCATATGCTTTGGATGTTGTGCCAACTTCTTCAAAGGCTCCTACTGCAGAGGAGAAGGGAAAGGGTGTCATGGTGCAAGGTACTCTTTCAGTTAATGGTGTTTCAGTTCGTGCGCTTTTCGATACTAGAGCATCGCATTCCTTCACTTGCAATGAGCTTTGTGTCTCTTGAGTTTGGAACCTGAGATTTGTGATAGACCCTTCGTAGTGACTAATCCAATTGGGGGTTCGTCAAATCTTTGCATGACATGTCGTGGTCTAGTGTTGTCAACTCATGGTTGCTCTTTTGTGTGTGATTGCTTTGTTCTTAACTTCGCTGGGTTTGGGATCATCTTGGGCATGGATTGGCTGAAGAGGTATGCGGCAAGGGTGAATTGCGAGAAGCTAGATGTGAGGATCGGGGATGTGGAAAGGCGAAAGGTGTTGATTAGATGTAAGCGCGAAGATGGGGTCTTCGTAAGTTATCTATATTCGCTTGGGATTCCACAAGAAGATCTGTCATCAGTGCTGATCGCAAATGAGTATGTAGATGTCATTGACGAGGTCAAAGGGTTGCCTCCGCATCGTGAGATTGAGTTTAGGATCGATTTGGTCGAAGATGCTAGACCAATCATTATGCCTCTTAGGCGGATGGCACCTAGGGAACAACAAGAATTAGAGGTGCAAGTTCATGACCTTTTGGGAAAAGGATTCATTCAGAGGAGTGTTTCCGAGTGGGGTGCACCAGTCGTATTTGCAACCAAGGCGGATGGCTCATTAAGAATGTATGTGGACTATCGTGAGCTGAACAAGGTGACAAAGAAAAACAAGTATCCGTTGCCAAGGATAGATGACTTGTTCGATCAGTTTCACGAAGCCAAAGTGTTTTCTTAGATGGATTTGGCAACGGGATTTCACCAGTTGAGGGTGACTAAGGATAGTGTGCCGAAGACTACTTTTAGGACACCATCTGGTTTCTTCGAATGGTTGGTGGTGCCACTCGGGTTGACTAATGTGCCAGCGTATTTCGTGGATCTTATGAATAGGGTGTTCAGAGATCAGTTGAACAAGTTCGTTCTTGTGTTCATGGATGACATTCTGGTTCACTCTAGAAATGAGGAAGAACATAAGACGCACTTGAGAGTTGTGCTAGAGATCTTGAGGAAACATCAGCTTAAGGCTAAGTTCTCAAAGTTTCACTTCTGGAAGGATGAAGTGAGGTTTTTAGGTCATGTAGTTTCTGGAAAAGGGATAGCGGTTGACCCTGCTAAAGTTTCAGCAATCCAGGACTGGTATCGACCTAAGAATGCGACGACTGTTCGGAGTTTCCTTGGGTTGGCAGGATATTACCAACGGTTATCAAAGATTTCTCCAAGGTAGCTGCACCATTAGCAGGATTGGCGAAGAAGAACCAAGTATGCACATGGGATGCAAAGTGTGAACAAGCGTTCGGAATCCTGAAGGAGAGATTAACGAGTGCACCGTTGTTGACCATTCCAAGTGGGAATGAAGAAATGATGGTATATATCGATGCATGTGTTACAGGAGTTGGAGCAATACTAATGCAAAAGGAGAAGGTTGTGGCATACACGAGTCGACAGCTAAAGTCGCATGAGAAGAATTACCCAACTCATGATTTGGAGTTGGCGGCGATTGTATTTGCTCTGAAGATGAGGAGACATTACCTGTTGCGAGTTCAATTCGAGTTGTTTACGGATCACAAGTCATTGAAATATCTTTTCTCCCAAAAGAATTTGAACCTTTCGGCAGAAAAATGGTTGGAGTTTCTGGCGTCATATGATTTTGACAAAGCCTATACTTCGGGCAAGGGTAACGCAGTTGCAGATCCGTTAAGTCAAAGACGCGCAAGTTTGGGAGCGATGTTTTCGGAATGGAAGAGCCTCGAGTACTTGGCAAGGTTCGATTTCAGGCCAAGGTGTGAGTTGGAACCTGAAATGTTGGCGAGCTTGTCGATAATACCTACTCTTATTGAAAGGATTGGCGAGAGCCAAAAGAAGGATGCGAAGCTTGTCGAGTTCATTTAGAAACTGGAGATAAGTTGGTCCTCGGGCCTGAGATGATTAGAGAAACCTCGGATTGTATCGAGACAGTTCGGCAACGAATGAAGGAAGCCCAGGACCGTCAGAAGAGTTACGCCAACAAGCATCGTAAGGACTTGGAATTCGACGTGGGAGATATGGTTTTCGTGAAAGTTTCGCCATCGCATGGTTAGATTTGGTAAGAAAGGAAAGTTAGCTCCAAGGTTTGTTGGACCATTTCCGATAGTCGAGCGAATTGGAAAGCTCGCATGTAGATTGGAGTTAATCGAGAAGATGTCGAGTGTGCATAATGTGTTCCATGTGTCATTTCTACGGACATTCGTGCATGATTCGAATATAGTGGTATCTCCAAAGCAGTATGAAGACTTATAGACCGTAGTTTCGAGACCTCGTAAGCCACTCCGTTTTGGGGGGAATGACACGAAACAACTTAGGAGGAAGATGGTCAATCTAGTCAAGGTGCAATGGAGTGAGGATGGAGACGATTGTACGTGGGAAATGGAAGAGAGCATGAGAGCGACTCATCCAAAACTCTTCGTCGGTAGGACCCTTTGATATCGTATCTTCGTTATATCGTTGTATCTTGTTGTTGACTGTTAGAATTCCGCGTGCTAGGATAAGGCTATGGATGCACGGCTTGATGGGTGCTAGTTTGGATGATAGAATTGGCTTTTCATGGATGATAGGCATGCGGAATCGTTGTGATTACTTGGGTTTGTTTGGAATTTCGGGACCGAAATTCGTAAGGGGGAAGAATGTAACCGCTCGCATTTTACGTATCGGAAGATCGTAAAATATATTTGTTTTATTCTCTAAGGGTTGGATCATTCTCATCTTTTAATACGTGGTTTATGGGGATGTGAGACATGTCCATAATTTTTATCGATTTTGTTTATGACAATTTTGCCCCTGTCAGCCTTGTACAGGGCATAACTTTTGACTCAGGCCAAATCAGAGGGTGAGACTTGTGCCATTGGAAAGGAATTAATGATTGCCTTTCCGTAGAGTGGTTACATTAAGGATTTGGCTCAGCGGTTTGGGAGAAATCGCTGTCTTAAGGTTTTTTAGTTGGATATTCAGGATTTGGAGCCTTAGTGGAATCCTATAAATATGGGGTGAGAGTGGAGGGAAAAGGTTTCCTTTCCCATTCTCTCATTTGGAGGCATTGATCTCCTTCTTCCCCCTACACCTTTCCACCATTAAAAATCCAAATCTAAGGGAAGAAATCGAAGATCTACGCTATCCATGGCAAGATCTACATCATTTCAAAGGCAAATTCAACGAATTGAGGGGTTTGATTCGGAGTGCTCGCTGTCTGGATTCTTATTTCTATCGTTCTATATTGTTTCGGCAAATCGGTGAGTGATTTGCATCTCTCACGTGAATGCAATGAAGTATATGTGTGTTTGTGCATGTTTCTCATCAAATTGGGATGTTTTATCATAGATTTACACCATTATAAGTTCATTTTCATATGCATCACCCTATAATCTAATCTAACAAGTATTACTCATTAATTTCATGTCATTTTCCATGTTTATGTTAGTTAGATCTCTCATTTTGATCATATGTTCATTTTAATGGGTTTTGGGTGAGATTTACATCATTTTTGTGGTAATCGTCATATTCATGTGGTTAGTAATGTTATGATATGATTATGACGGTGTTTGGTGATTTTAGTTGAGTTGGTTTCATTGGATTCGTCGTTTGGCGAAGTTTTGGTCGAAATAGGAGTTGAATTGCAATATGCACAAATTTGGATCTTATGGTAGAGTCAAATTTGGATCGGGTGGTAAAGTCAAATTTGGATCGGGTGGTAGAATCAAATTTGGATCTGGTGGTAGAGTCAAATTTGGATCGGGTGGTAGAGTCAAATCTGGATCTGGTGATAAAGTAAAATTTGGATCTGGTGGTAGAGTCAAATTTGGATCTGGTGGTAGAGTCAAATTTGGATCGGATGGTAGAGTCAAATTTGGATCGGGTGGTAAAGTCAAATTTGGATGGTGTGACTTCGAAGTAAATTCGAGTAGGAAGGTTCGAAGTATTGGATGTGTTTGTTGATCAAGGTGGAACAGCGAACGAGGTGGCAACTCAAAGGTTGTGAGTTGGTAGATAATGGTTGCTCGAGAAGGTCACTTGAGCAGTAAATAGCCGTCAAGGTTGGATGACTAGAGATATTGAAGGCCGAGAGATTATCGTTGTCGTACGTTCTACAGGCTCAAAGCAGGGGTACGATGGGGGCACACAATAGACTGGAAGGTTGCTGGTCGAGTACCTTGGATATCGTTGAAAGACCTAGCTGTCAAAGTTGACATTGTCAAGATTGGACATATAGATATTATGCTAGAACTGGGGTTACCATTAGCCCTTGACATATGGCAAGGTTGGCCATCATACGATTAACGGTGGTTTCAAAGCAGGATTGGCGGTGATAGCCAGAGTCAGTCATGGATGATTGGTTGTTCTGTGTGAGAATTATATAATCTGGATGTTATGAGTGTTTTTCCATGATTGAACGGTTGCTCTGGTTTCCATGTATGAATTGTTGTTCCTTTCATTGAATGGATTGTAAAGGCTACCACTGTCCAATGTGGGGAAGATAAGGTTGAGTTCTTCTCTGGTGTCGTGGGTAGATTAGTATGTTTATCTATCCTTTCTCATACACTTTATTGTTGAAGTTTGTTAGCTGTTTTATCGTTCACTAAGACTCTTGTCTGACTCATGGTTTTATGTTTCCTCTTATTACCTTGGATTGTTCATCCGGTTGTGGATGGGCAGACTAAGTAGTAGGTGATAGGTGATGCTTTAGTGAGGACGATGGTGTTGATCGGTGATGAGCAGGAGGCTCACGTACCAGTTTTACTACTATCTAATAATTGGGTGTCCGCTGTTTGCTTTTCTGAATAATGTAGTGGGGCAACTTTGTATAAACACTATTTCCATGTTATGGATATTACTTTCTGGTTGTATGAAAGTCTTGCATTTCTGCTTTACTATTACCACCTATTTTATATGTTCTATTATATTTTATCCTTGCGTTGTGAGTTTACGACAGGTTCCTCTTGTGTTTACCTACCCTGATGATCGTCCATGACTGCCTTGCACACCTTTCAGCGCATTATTTCTTTTGTATAGTGCGGGGGTTATGGGCGGTCGTTACACAGTCTGTTTCGGTGTTGAGTCTTAGTTGTAATAATTGCGAGCGGAATTTCTTTATTGTCGGTGTTAGCTCTCGGCTCTAGCTTTCTGTAACATCCTAGTGTTTTTCAAGGCCCTTTTCTCCATGATTCAAGTTTCGCAACCTGAAACCCCTCATCTTTCATGTTCCAGAACTGTTGGTTCTTTATATTTGGCTGGTGTGAATTTTGGTGTTAACAAAAACACATCTGGAACTTGTCGTGCAACTCACAGCGCAAGGATAAAATATATTAGAATATATACACCAAAGTACTAGTAGTGAAGCACAATTGAGCAGAATCTTAAACTTTCATATCCGCATGAAATATTCATACATCAAACTAGAATACATCATAAGAGTCTGTACAAGAAGCCTCACTACAAATCACTCAGAGAAACATACATCAAATCAACAAAACAACGGAAATAACTAGTAGTAGATTGTAGGAAATAATATATTAGCCTCCTGCTCATCTTCACTCGGCAACATCGTCCTCATCAAGATCTACTACATGTCACCTACTACTCAGTCTGCCCATCCATAACCGGATGAACAACCCAATGTAATAAGAGGGAGACATAAGACCTTGAGTCAGACAATAGTCTTAATAAGCGATAAACAACTATTTCACATAATTAATAAAGTGTATGAGAAATAGGTAGATAAAAGATCCAATCTACCTATTCATCAACAGATAAGAAACCCAATTTATCTCCTCTACAACTAACAGTGATAGCCTCCCAACCAGAAATAAACAAACAGTACATCCATAGCAATTAATTATCAAGCAAAGATCATCCTAATCGAGTTCGACATCCCCAAGCACAAGCCCCGAAGGCCTAAACCAACATCAGACGTGCACCAAGAGATGTCTCCTTCGACCTCGGACAATCTACGCAAGATAATCAAACAATAACATCCATGACTCTGGCTATGGCCGCCAACCTTGCTTTAAAACCATCATTAGTCGTATGACTGGCTCAACTTACCATCCGTCAAGGGCTAACGGTAACCCTATTTCTAGCAAAACCCGATACACCTTCCATCGATACGTATCTAGGCCTTTCAACGATACCTAGGGTACTCGATCAGCTAACTTCTAGCCTTTTGGGCGTCCCTATTAAACCCCTGTTTTGAGTTCGCTAGAATCTCCGACTACACGAACTCAACATCTTTAAGTCATCTTACATCTTTGTTGCATTTCATCGATAAACGAACACTTCACGACACTTCGAATATTCCATCTTGAATTCACGTCAAAGCCATGACCATCAAGAAACCAAAAAAAACTTTATTTGGTCATTTTTTGGAGCAACTGATCCATCTTTTCTCCACTCAATCCATTTGAATTACACAACAATCTCCTTTTTGCTATGTGTAGCTACACATTACTTTTCATAGCATTTCAACCGAATGCTATAGTACACTAATTGCTCGATCTATCTTGGCCATGCATTCCATCATAGATAGATCTATGTTTCCACCACACATGTCTTTGCCCGACCCATGAATCTGTGTGTTGATCCATTGGGTTCTTCCCTTGGTCGATCCAACCCCTTCTACAGCGATCCACACAAATAAAATGTTGCAGTTCCATCAAATTTGCACTCAGCCCAGTTTCCTCTGTTCCATCGACCGTCGCCTTAACCGATCCATGCTTCCACGATCCCCGATCCATGCAAATGCTAACACCGACCCATGTTTTTGACCAGTTTCACGCTTGATCGATCCATGGCACCTCACCAGATTTTTCCACTGATCCATCATGAAGCTCCGACCAATCCATCATTTTTGTCAGTCCGATCCTTCTCATGTCTTGTGCAACAAGCCATGATCCATCAAAAATGTTGAACGATCCATCATATTTTGATCCAAATCACTTGATTCCAAACAACCATTCAAACAAACAATCAAATGATCATCAAACAAGCATCAACATAACAAAGAATCATCAACAACATATGAATTTCACCACATCATGATTTAAGCAATAAACGAATCAACAAATAGATATAAACTTGCATAAACACATAAATTACATACAAATTTACTGTTATGATCTTGCTAGATTAGATTTCACGATGATTCGAATCAAAATAGACTTACCTTGATTAGATTTTGGGTGAAAATGACTTGAAATGATGAAAATATGATTAAACAAACCCATATACTTGATTGAATCTGTGTGAGAGATGCTTATCACCCACCAAATCCATAAAATAGCTTCAAAACGACGAATCTCTAATTCTGGCAGTGAAGAACAGCGAAGAACGGTCTTCAAATCAATCCTTTTGATATTATCTAGATTTCGTTGATGTAGATCTTCAATCTTCTTAGAATTAATGGAGCGGAGATGCATTTGATTGAGCAAAGAGAATCTCAAGCTCAACCAAATGAGAGAAATGAAGAAACTAAACTACTCTCCTTGCCTCTACCCCTCTATTTATAGCTAGCTGGCCCTAGCCTTAATTAGCCTCATTAATCAGCCCACTTGTAACACCCCACTCCCGCTATGGTCACTCACTAAGGGAATGCCATAGCATCGGTGGAGTATTTTAGTGAATATAGAACAGAAAAATTACAACAAGACAGATATAAATAGTACTTGAAATTTTAAAACATCATCTCATAATAGCGGAAGTAAAACATGTCTGGTTACATCATAAAACCATAATAAAGGTCAAGTACAATATCCATCAAAATAAGGGAATACATAATCCCACTCTCATACAATAGCCAAACAAAAGAAAAGATAACTGGATAACTGGAGCTTTACATCTATCCAAGCTCCTCAAGACTGGAACAGCAATCCGATCAAGCTCCACTACTGCTAGGATCCACCACAGGACCTGAGGGTTGGGAAAAAGATAAAAACAACGGGGTCAGACATAAGTCTGAGCGAGTCCTATAACTTTAACAATACAATCGTTAAAGTAACCAGAGAAGATATGAACTGATATACGGTAACATATAGGGATAAATGGGTACCCTAAGCAGTCAACTGAACTATGATAAAGGATAAAGACGCATCTACCCTCCCTAAGGTAAATTACTAAACTGCACCACACCAGTCGTTTCTAACCTAAAGATTGATCCCACCCAAGGACTTATAAAATTAACTAAATAGTACTTGCGTACCCCTAGGTGACCAAGTAGGCGCCACGGGGCCCTACAATCCACTAGGTGTACACACTACTTCCCCATTCGATCGGCTCCCTAACGTAGATACCCGTGCTGGCCCCACCGTGGGATGTATCATTCCCCAATGTGGCAACCTGATAAAACTAACGGTGCACGGCTTATATCTACTCGATGCAACAACGGCTTACCTACCAGCCCGGGCCCACTCACGCATATGAAGCCCGTTGGACTTGCGTTGCCACCGCTAACCCGTTTGCCTCTTACAGTCAAGCCCAGTATGCGTGTCCCGTCCTCGACATGGGTCGAGCCCACAAAGATACGTATGGGTTACTGGTTGAAATGGGCCTCCACAAGCTACCCACCTAAGCTTGTCCCTTTTTCTAGTATATCCCACTTAACCCTTCAATCATGTTTTAATTACATGTTCCTTTTTGGTTAAGTATTCTAATCGTATTTTCTATTGCCACCCAAGGCAACCACTAGATTTTCTCATGCCACCCAAGGCACCCACTTAACCCCTCATGTCCCTCTACATGCTAATGTGGTTAAGTGTTTCTTAATTAATTAATTAAGAACGTAACCTTTGTAAAGACCTCTCACATTAGACTGTCTTTTATGACCGCTGGTTAAGCCGGTTGGGTCCGGGCAGCCTTATGTCATAACAGAGTCTAACCTCGTGTCTTTACATTAATTACATATTTAGTTTGTGCCTAAGACCTCTCACATTGGGCTAACATTTGTAGCAACTGGTTAAGCCGGTTGGGTCCGGGCAGTTTTACGCTACAACTGAGTCCAACCTCGTGTCTTAGTCAATTAATTACACCTAATTAATCACCCTCATAATTTTATATTAATTATCCCTAATTAATCAAGTTTTCTTAACATGGGTAGACCTAACTTAATAGGTAAATTCCCATGGGGTAGACCTAACTCAATAGGTAAATTCCCAACACATAGTATGGGTACACCTAACCAAATAGGCAAATTCCCATACTATGTTTATTTATTTTGAGTTATGCATAATTATATTAATTTCACACAATCTTATATATTATGCATTTAATTACCCCATCGTTCCCACGTAATTTCGTTCATGATATAACACATATAAAAGGTGTCAACTTGCATATGAATGAACATGTTTCAAAGGTGCCATCTTGCATATTAACAAACACATAACTTGCATATGAACTTGCATAACATGTCACATAACTTGCATATAATATGTCACATAACTTACATATTCATTTTGCATAACAAACTTGCATATTAGCTTATAGACTTGCATAGTGTGTCATCATGAACTTGCATATTAATAAACATGTAACTTGCATATTTACGTACATGTAACTTGCACATAAATAAACATGTAACTTGCATATTTACATACATGTAACTTGCATATTAACCAACATGTAACTTGCATATTAACAAACATGTAACTTGCATATTAACAAACATGTAACTTGCATATTAACAAACATGTAACTTGCATATTAACAAACATGTAACTTGCATATTAACAAACATGTAACTTGCATATTTACATACATGTAACTTGCATAGCATATCACTATGAACTTGCATAACATGCATATGATTACATAGCCCACAACTTGCATATTTAGCATCATGCATAACATACATCATATTAAACTTGCATAAACTTACATACTCAACATGCATAAACATACATACTCAACATGCATAAACATAAGATTAATGCTAACATCATATCATGTGATTTCAAAGCTCATTAACCCACATACAAAACCATAAATCTCATCACATCTCATCTAATTAGTTTACCAAAAGATCATCAAAGTGATAGAAACTCACAACTAGAAACTTTGCACACCAAATGAAGAAGATTAAGATGCTAAGAAGGGATTAGAGGTTGATTAGAGAGTGATTAGTATACAACCCTCTTCATAAAATTAGTGGAGGCCATGAGAGCTAGCATTTTGCCATAGTTTAGTTACTAGGTTTAATTATGAATGAATTAGGGTAGGGTTAGGGTCTTATTTATAGGATTAGAAAGTGTTTTAGGCCCTTAGATTAACCCTAGATTAGATTAGGACCCTTAGATTTAGGAACCCTCTAGAACATAGCCCAAGACTCAGCCAAGACCAAACCTGGTGCACCCAGACCAGCAGGGCCGACACCCTGTGTCGACACCCCTGTCGACAGGGCTGTCGACACCCCTGTCGACACCCCTGTCGACATGGCTGTCGACACGGGGCTAGGCGGGAATTTTTCCCCCCTTTCCTCTTTTGGCTCCAAACTTGCTTTTCAAATCTGCTTTTTAAATTTAAACTTCCTAAAACTTCTTTGGGCTATAACCGGGCCATACGGACTCCGATTCTCGAAAACTCGGACTCTATTTCGCGTATTTTTCCGAGACGAACGCAATGACGCAGCCCGTTTCCCCTGGTTCTTCCATCTGAGATTAATTAAACTTTAATTACTAACTATTAGTGTTAATTGAAATTCGGGGTGTTACATTCTCCCCTACTTAAAGGATTTCGTCCTCGAAATCTCTAAGTTAAGAAGAACGTATCCTACCAACCAAACAACCATCTACTAAACCATCAACCACAAGCAACCATTATCCCTAGAAACTTCTAATGATGTATGAACATATGCGGAAAGTGTGTGTATATGTCCGTATACTAATGCAAAATCAGGTGGCCTACTGATTCAGTCGACCTCCTTAATGCAAACCATGATAGTGCCATGCATCCAATATGTATGCGAAACCCTATTGACACATACAAATTTCTACATGCGTGCACAACCATACACAAAAATGCATCATCCATATGATAACACAGCCATGATACATCCATCAATCTAACTACCACATCCATTTATGCAATATGCAACATGAAGTGACTGAGCCGATCTAGTGCCTAATGTGTGTGTATATGCATCCACGAGCAACCACTAGCAAACAATTGCATCCATATGCATCCATCAACCATAACATGTTTCAAACACATGTTTCAACCATAGGTTTTACCCTATCTAAAGGTCATAGGTACTAGCGAGAGGATATACTAAAGATAAGATAAGTACTAGACAAGCAATAAAGGAGAAGTTAAAAGACATACTCTCAAAAAGAAATGGATACAAAGAACGCATCTTTGCTTCCGTCTCCCAAGTAGCATTGCTTTCGTCATCTCCCCATTGCACTTTAACTAGCTGGACTTCTCTATTCCTCAACTTCCTAGTTTCTGACCCAAGGATGCGAGTAGGAGCTCGTCGAATCGTCGCATCACGCTCTACCTCTACATCTCTAAGCAAGCTCGGCTCTACCACCTCCGCGGTCTCATGTAAGCACTTCCTCAAATGTGATACATGGAATACATCATGAACACCACTAAGTCTGTCGGGCAACTCCACCCTATATGCCATCCGTCCAATCCTTTCCTTAATAGGAAACGGCCCAACAAATCTCGGTGCTAACTTCCCTACGGACCCAAAGCGAACAACATTTCTCAATGGAGATACTTTGACAAAAACCATGTCCCCAACCTCAAACTCAAGATCCGTCCTTCTCCGATCCGCATAAGATTTCTGTCTATCTTGCGCTGCTTTCATCCTTCTTCGAATTAAATCAATCTTCTCTGAAGTCTCTCTAACCATATCCGGCCCAAGCAAGATCTTATCCGTAGATTCCCACCAACATGTAGGAGATCGACAAGGCCTTCCATAAAGAGCTTCGAAAGGAGCCATACCAATACTGGACTGAAAGCTGTTATTATATGCGAATTCTACCAAAGGAAGATGTTCTTCCCATGTACCTCCAAAATCCAAGATACACAGCCTCAAGAGATCTTCTAAGATACGGTTCACCCTCTCAGTCTGACCGTCCGTCTGAGGATGATATGCGGTGCTCAAACACAACTGAGTCCCTACCGCCTCTTGCAAACTTCTCCAAAACTCACTAGTGAAGATAGGATCTCGATCACTCACAATGCTGGATGGTACGCCATGCAATCTAACAATCTCTCTAACATAGACTGAAGCAAGCCATGGAGCGGTCCTCTTACTCTTCACGGGTATAAAATGGGCACTCTTGGTAAGTCTGTCTACCACAACCCAAATTCCCGTATTACCCTTCCTCGATCTCGGTAACCCATCGACGAAATCCATCGAGACACTATCCCACTTCCATTGCGGAACTTCCAATGGGTGCAGCAACCCACCGGGTTTCCTTTGCTCCGCTTTGACTTGTTGGCACACTAAGCATCTAGCCACATACTCGGCCACATCTTTCTTCATACCGGCCCAGAAGAAAACTCTCTTCATATCTTGGTACATTTTGTCTCCACCTGGATGAATAGTCATTCTTGAACGATGTGCATCATCCAAAATAGCCTTCTTCAAACCCTCATCTTGCGGTACACAAAGTCTACCGTCTCTATGCAACCATCCCTTATCATCTATGGTGTATCTACCCAAATGGCTGGACGACTCCCCCCTTATAAGCTTCTCTACCCACTCAACCAACTGTGGGTCGTCTCGCTGAGCCTCGCCAATCCGTCTCAAAAGAGTAGGTCTAACCTCCAAGGATGCCAACAAACCAGGTACAAAATCAACAGAAGGTCTGAAGTCAAACAAAGAAAGAAACTCCAAGCTTTGCCGTTCCATGAACAATGGACTCAAAGATAGCCTTTTCCTACTCAAGGCGTCCGCCACCACATTACCCTTGCCAGGGGTATATGCTATCTCGAAATCATAGGATGCTAAGAACTCCATCCACCTTTGCTGTCTTAAGTTTAAATCTTTCTGAGAGAATAAGTACTTCAATGATTTATGGTCGGTGAACAACTCGAATCTCTCACCAAGAAGATAATGGCGCCAAGACTTAAGTGCGAAAACAATCGCGGCCAACTCTAGATCATGGGTAGGGTAATTCTTCTCATGCACTCTCAATTGTCTCCCTCCATAGGCTATTACCCTTCCCTCCTGCATCAAGACTGCGCCTAATCCTGTCCCACAAGCATCGGTATAAACAACAAACGGCTTACTCCCATCTGGAAGCACTAAAACTGGAGCGGTGGTCAAAGCTCTCTTTAACCGTCGGAAAGCATCATCACAATCTACATCCCATGAGAAAACCAGATTCTTCTTCGTCAAGCGGGTTAATGGGGCTGATATCTTCGCGAAGTCTTTGATGAACTTCCTATAATATCCTGCCAACCCCAAGAAACTTCTTACTTCGGTAGCATTTCTAGGAACTTTCCAATCCTGGATAGATACTATCTTTGCGGGATCCACAGCTATCCCTTCCTTAGAGACCACATGCCCTAAGAATCGCACCTCTCTTCTCCAAAAATGACATTTAGAGAATTTAGCTTTAAGACTATGCGCTCGAAGAGTCTCCAACACTTCCTTGAGATGTAAGGCATGCTCTTCTTCATTCTTGGAAAAGACCAAGATGTCATCAACAAAAACTACTACAAACTTATTCAGATACTCTCTGAACACTCTACTCATGAGATCAACAAAGTATGCAGGGGCGTTTGTCAACCCAAATGGCATCACTAGCCACTCATAAAAACCATCCGGAGTCCGGAAAGCAGTCTTCTCTATACTGTCCTCCGCCACTCTCAACTGATGAAACCCTGTAGCTAAGTCCATCTGCGAAAATACTGACGCGCCAACCAACTGATCAAAGAGATCATCTATCCTCGGTAATGGGTGTCTATTCTTCTTCGTGAGCTTATTAAGTTCTCTATAATCCACACAAAGTCTGAGGGACCCATCTGCCTTCGTGGCAAACACTACTGGAGCTCCCCACTCCGATATACTTCGTCTTATGAACCCCTTCTTAAGCAACTCCCCTACTTGCTTATGAAGTTCTCTTCTCTCACGAGGAGCCATATGGCGCACTGGCAAAGACACTGGTTTGGCATTATCCACCAAATAAATTCGGAAATCTATCTCCCTCTTCGGAGGCAAACCCTTTACTTCTTCAAACACATCCGGATATTCCCGGACCACTCTGACAGAACGCAAACTCTCGACCGAAGCATCGAGCGATTCAAGATAACTTAGCAAAACAGATTCCATGGGATTACAAGAGATCTCGAGAGTATTACCCAAGCGGGTCATAAGCCTGACAACTCTCCTTTCACAATCAAGAACGGCACCATTACTGGATAACCAGTCCATGCCCAAGATCAGCCCATAGCCCGTGAAGCCCAATACAAAAGCATCACATCTAAACTCAACGCTAAGTATAGAAATCTTCAAACCCAAACATATCATAGACAGATATATAGAGCCCCCAATTGGGTTTGAAACAACCAAGGGATCATCAACTAGACTGGTGTCTAAGTGCAGTGACTCAACTAACGATGATGAGATAAAAGAATGCGATGCACCAGAGTCAAACAAGGTACGAACTGGATGATCAAACAGAAAAACCAGACTTTCAACGGAAATAGTTCTACCTCTCTGCTGAATCGGTGGAACTGAGAGAACCTGAACTTGCCCCCCTGACTGAGGTGGTGCTATAAGAGCTTGCACCTGGCCTCCTGAGGTAGACCCCGTCTTCTGCCCCTTCTTTGGGCAGTTTTTCACAAGATGCCCTGCTTCACCACAATGAAAGCAACCGGTCTTCTTCTTTTTGCGACAATCCTTACTAAGGTGTCCTGGTGTTCCACAATTGAAGCACTTCTTCTTCGTCTTCTTTTTGTCACCATTGCCTTTTCCGCCCTTGCCTTGTTGTTGTTGTTGCGGTTTCTTCTGATCCCCCTTTTTCTCTGGTGCCTTAGAATTCTTATCATCCTCATGCATAAGTGCCATATAGACAAGTTTCTCAAAAGTGGCCCCCATAGGAATGTGAGTCATAGCTATTCCTTGCAATGGTTCGTTCAAGCCTCTAACGAACCTCAAAGCCTTCTTCTCCGGTGTATTCACCAACTCTATGCCAAACCTCGCTAATTGATTGAATTTGTTGACATATTCTTTCACCGTGAGATTCCCTTGCTTCAAATTCAAGAACTTCTCCATAAACAGATTCTCTTCCGCCCTTGAGAGAAACTTAGCCCCAAACCTTTGCTTAAAATCTGCCCAAGAGTCAACCGGGCGTTCTCCATTAGTGACCTCCCACCAGAATGAGGCCTCTCCCTTCATTAACCAAGCCGCCAACTTGACTTTCTTTCCTTCTTCCACTTCAAAGATATCTAGCAACTCTTCCACTTCCTTAAGCCAATCTCTAGCCTCTACGAAAGTCTCTGAACCTAGAAAAGGTTTTCCTCCTATAGCCTTGAACTCCTTGCAAACCTTAGCAAAATTATCCACTCTAGGCTGGGGAGGAGGAGCGGTTGTCTCTGGTGTAGTAGCATTGGCCGGACCCGCAGCCGCGGCCCTAGCCTCTTGCAACCTCCTATACCATAGTGGTATAACTAAACCCTCCGGGATGTTAAGATCTTCAGCCATGCTGAAACGAAAGAGGAAAGATTCAAAAAGGAGATTCCGAAAGATAAAGATATGGCTATTGGGGATTATGCTTTTCTTTTTCAAAAACTTTTTCTCTTAGAAGACATGCTTTTGAAAATACTTTTTTTTTTCAAAAATGTTTTTGAAAAATAGTTTTCTAAAAAAATTTTATCTGTTCTGGTAACCTTAAGCTCTGATACCACGTGTAACACCCCACTCCCGCTATGGTCACTCACTAAGGGAATGCCATAGCATCGGTGGAGTATTTTAGTGAATATAGAACAGAAAAATTACAACAAGACAGATATAAATAGTACTTGAAATTTTAAAACATCATCTCATAATAGCGGAAGTAAAACATGTCTGGTTACATCATAAAACCATAATAAAGGTCAAGTACAATATCCATCAAAATAAGGGAATACATAATCCCACTCTCATACAATAGCCAAACAAAAGAAAAGATAACTGGATAACTGGAGCTTTACATCTATCCAAGCTCCTCAAGACTGGAACAGCAATCCGATCAAGCTCCACTACTGCTAGGATCCACCACAGGACCTGAGGGTTGGGAAAAAGATAAAAACAACGGGGTCAGACATAAGTCTGAGCGAGTCCTATAACTTTAACAATACAATCGTTAAAGTAACCAGAGAAGATATGAACTGATATACGGTAACATATAGGGATAAATGGGTACCCTAAGCAGTCAACTGAACTATGATAAAGGATAAAGACGCATCTACCCTCCCTAAGGTAAATTACTAAACTGCACCACACCAGTCGTTTCTAACCTAAAGATTGATCCCACCCAAGGACTTATAAAATTAACTAAATAGTACTTGCGTACCCCTAGGTGACCAAGTAGGCGCCACGGGGCCCTACAATCCACTAGGTGTACACACTACTTCCCCATTCGATCGGCTCCCTAACGTAGATACCCGTGCTGGCCCCACCGTGGGATGTATCATTCCCCAATGTGGCAACCTGATAAAACTAACGGTGCACGGCTTATATCTACTCGATGCAACAACGGCTTACCTACCAGCCCGGGCCCACTCACGCATATGAAGCCCGTTGGACTTGCGTTGCCACCGCTAACCCGTTTGCCTCTTACAGTCAAGCCCAGTATGCGTGTCCCGTCCTCGACATGGGTCGAGCCCACAAAGATACGTATGGGTTACTGGTTGAAATGGGCCTCCACAAGCTACCCACCTAAGCTTGTCCCTTTTTCTAGTATATCCCACTTAACCCTTCAATCATGTTTTAATTACATGTTCCTTTTTGGTTAAGTATTCTAATCGTATTTTCTATTGCCACCCAAGGCAACCACTAGATTTTCTCATGCCACCCAAGGCACCCACTTAACCCCTCATGTCCCTCTACATGCTAATGTGGTTAAGTGTTTCTTAATTAATTAATTAAGAACGTAACCTTTGTAAAGACCTCTCACATTAGACTGTCTTTTATGACCGCTGGTTAAGCCGGTTGGGTCCGGGCAGCCTTATGTCATAACAGAGTCTAACCTCGTGTCTTTACATTAATTACATATTTAGTTTGTGCCTAAGACCTCTCACATTGGGCTAACATTTGTAGCAACTGGTTAAGCCGGTTGGGTCCGGGCAGTTTTACGCTACAACTGAGTCCAACCTCGTGTCTTAGTCAATTAATTACACCTAATTAATCACCCTCATAATTTTATATTAATTATCCCTAATTAATCAAGTTTTCTTAACATGGGTAGACCTAACTTAATAGGTAAATTCCCATGGGGTAGACCTAACTCAATAGGTAAATTCCCAACACATAGTATGGGTACACCTAACCAAATAGGCAAATTCCCATACTATGTTTATTTATTTTGAGTTATGCATAATTATATTAATTTCACACAATCTTATTAACTTATGCATTTAATTACCCCATCGTTCCCACGTAATTTCGTTCATGATATAACACATATAAAAGGTGTCAACTTGCATATGAATGAACATGTTTCAAAGGTGCCATCTTGCATATTAACAAACACATAACTTGCATATGAACTTGCATAACATGTCACATAACTTGCATATAATATGTCACATAACTTACATATTCATTTTGCATAACAAACTTGCATATTAGCTTATAGACTTGCATAGTGTGTCATCATGAACTTGCATATTAATAAACATGTAACTTGCATATTTACGTACATGTAACTTGCACATAAATAAACATGTAACTTGCATATTTACATACATGTAACTTGCATATTAACCAACATGTAACTTGCATATTAACAAACATGTAACTTGCATATTAACAAACATGTAACTTGCATATTAACAAACATGTAACTTGCATATTAACAAACATGTAACTTGCATATTTACATACATGTAACTTGCATAGCATATCACTATGAACTTGCATAACATGCATATGATTACATAGCCCAAAACTTGCATATTTAGCATCATGCATAACATACATCATATTAAACTTGCATAAACTTACATACTCAACATGCATAAACATACATACTCAACATGCATAAACATAAGATTAATGCTAACATCATATCATGTGATTTCAAAGCTCATTAACCCACATACAAAACCATAAATCTCATAACATCTCATCTAATTAGTTTACCAAAAGATCATCAAAGTGATAGAAACTCACAACTAGAAACTTTGCACACCAAATGAAGAAGATTAAGATGCTAAGAAGGGATTAGAGGTTGATTAGAGAGTGATTAGTATACAACCCTCTTCATAAAATTAGTGGAGGCCATGAGAGCTAGCATTTTGCCATAGTTTAGTTACTAGGTTTAATTATGAATGAATTAGGGTAGGGTTAGGGTCTTATTTATAGGATTAGAAAGTGTTTTAGGCCCTTAGATTAACCCTAGATTAGATTAGGACCCTTAGATTTAGGAACCCTCTAGAACATAGCCCAAGACTCAGCCAAGACCAAACCTGGTGCACCCAGACCAGCAGGGCCGACACCCTGTGTCGACACCCCTGTCGACAGGGCTGTCGACACCCCTGTCGACACCCCTGTCGACATGGCTGTCGACACGGGGCTAGGCGGGAATTTTTCCCCCCTTTCCTCTTTTGGCTCCAAACTTGCTTTTCAAATCTGCTTTTTAAATTTAAACTTCCTAAAACTTCTTTGGGCTATAACCGGGCCATACGGACTCCGATTCTCGAAAACTCGGACTCTATTTCGCGTATTTTTCCGAGACGAACGCAATGACGCAGCCCGTTTCCCCTGGTTCTTCCATCTGAGATTAATTAAACTTTAATTACTAACTATTAGTGTTAATTGAAATTCGGGGTGTTACACCACTAATGACAAATTAATCTGCCCAGAAATTTTGTAGCACTAAAACAACGATTTCTCCCAAGCCACTCAACCAAAACTTTAATGTGCCAGCTCTACGGAATCCGAAACATCATTTCCTTTCCAATGAAGTTGATCCCAGCACATGATTTGATCTCAGTCAAAAGTTATTCTCTGTATAAAACTATTATGGGAAAAATGGTCATAAATAAAATTGGTAAAAATTATGGACATGTCTCGCATTCCCATAAGCAACATACTAAAATATGAGAATGATTCAACTCTAAGGGAATTATATAAAAAAATTTATGATCCTCTGATACGTAAAATGCGGATTATTTCAAAAAAACTAAGCTAGGTAGGTGATACTTTTTTTGAAAACACAATTGCATTGAGAATACGTATCAAGTCGTTAAACCTCCAGATGTCCCTAGTAGGACGAGTGGTGTCTCGGGAGGGTTTTCAGTGGGCACTGCATACAAAATCCAAATGCAATATGCTATGATTATAATGTAACTACATAAATGCAATGGACATATGAAAAAGAAAACAAAATTCAAAACATGAGTTGTTTCAGAAAAGTTGCAACATAGCAGTATACAATTCAAGATCAATCTATAAAAAAATTTGGTTCCTCAACTTGTTCACAAATTTTCAACATAATTCAAGTTTTCAAATGTTAAATTCTAGGCCAGTTGGTTCGGTTAATTACATAGTGCAGTGGTAAAATAAATTCTTAGTTTGCTTTTCATAGTTTGCAAACCGGCATTCTTATTTCCTTGTGTATGTCTAGTCAAATCAATAAAGCCAAGAAGTGTTTCACATCATTTCTTATTCTCTGTCTCTATAAAAATTAAAATTTATGACTAATCATACACTTAACTTAAAAGACTAAGGTGTATCAGTCATGCACTGCCTTGTGGGTTGACGTGAGATTTTGGGACAGAGCTTGGCAGATTGTACAGATCGATGCTAACTTTTTCAACAAGATGTCGGTAATCCTTAGGTATCCAACTCATAAAATGAGACCAAGGTATACCACCCATGCACTGCCTTGCGGGTTGACACGAGAGTTGGAAAAGAGTTTGGCGTATTTGCACACTGATGCTAGATTTACAAGTAATGTTGAATACCCTTGGATTACTATTATTATTGGATATAATAAGAAGAGAGAGTTATGCAATTTGAGCTTAATACAACTTAATTTTAAAGACGTGACAATCCAATACATGTACTTTATGTCCTCCACTCATTAAACAAAGACTACAATTTAGAATTGACTTCATGGCTATCACCAATATTCTTCCTATGTACCAGTTACACTATATAGCTCGTAATTCAACTTTTTATTATTTGATCTTAGTTGAGATTTTTTTTTACTATGAACTGATCAAAAAAATTTGTTAATTTACTTTGTTGCACTAATGTAAAATGAGTCGTGTTCCGAAAAAAAATTGGATGTTACTACGACCTAAAATGGTGATAGTCCTATCTAAATGCATGAAATGAAAAGAGAAAAAAAATAAAGAAAAACAAAAAGAATGAAATGCAGACTCCCAATCACACTTGTTCAAAATAGTATCCACATTATAAACACGTTTCCTAAATGTAAAAGAGAATACCCAAAGGTGAATGGAATGCAAAATGAATTGTAAAATGAAATGCAGTTTGACAACTATGTGTATATGCAAATCATATGCAAAATAAAATCTAAGATGATAATGAATGTTCTATGATGAATGATGCTTCATTCCCCCCTACACTTTCCTCTATCGAAAAAAATGCACGATGATTTATTACTCTATTTGTGCGATACAATAGGCGTAATAGTGAACCCTGAAATCAAAATCCTTCCTATGAAAATTTTGTCGTGCCATTGATTTATACCATTCAGTTGAAGATTACTATAATCCCATCAACTTGAGTGCACAATTTATTTTGATGATATGGAATTAAGATTATCTTCGAGACATTCCCTAGATTCATTTTCTTTATTTAAAATTTTTAGCTCATCTCTGAATAGTTCTTCAAAAGAAATAGTGGACACGTCTAATGAGGAAAGTGAAACTTTCTGAGGAGATAAATCAGATGTGTCATCCAAAGCTATTTCTATTATGTTGACTTCTCCTATTTCAGACTTTTTGATTTGTGAAAAATATTCAATACAATGGTTAAGTGCCCAAACGATAGTCGAAGTTGGCCACTCCTATAGTTTATGATAGCATTCGAGGTGGCTAAGAAAAGACGACCCAAAATCAATGGAAATTGACTATCAGGATTCGAAACAGACTTGGTTTCTAGGACTATGAAATCCTCGGAGAAATATAGCTGTTCAATTTGAATCAAAACATCTGTAATTATACCCAATGGCTTTTTAACAAATCGACCGACCAGTTGAATCGTGATGTTTGTGGGTTTCAATTCCCCTAGTCCAAGTTGTCGATAAGCAGTGTTAGGAAGAAGATTGAAACTTCCATCAAGATCAAGTAAGGTATAACCAATGCGATTATTTCCTATTTTAAAACCGATTGTAGGGCAACCGGGGTCCCTATACTTGATTGGTGATGGATTTAAGAAAATAGAGCTAGTGCTCACAGTCAAGTAGGCAGTTTTAGGAACATTAGTTTCTCGTTTTCAAGAGCATAGTTCCTTGAGACACTTGTCGTATTGAGGAATTTGTTCGATTGTATCTAAGAGTGGAATATCGATATGAAATCATTCGAAGATTTCAAGAATTTTTTTGAAATTCGCATCCTTCTTCTTATTGTTAAGTCTATGAGGATATGGAGCTACTGGATTATAGACTTTTTGAGAAATTTGATCATTCGAAGAGGAAGGTTTCGATATAGCAAGTGAAGGAGGTAAGGGTATGGAAGATGGGATGTTTGGATTGCCAACATTAGAGAAAGATATATTGGCGGGGTTGCTGATATTAGAAGAAGATATGTTGGGATTCCTAACATTTAAAAAAGATGGAGATTTGAATGGTTCATAAGAATTGGCCTTGGTTGCCATCAGAAGAGTTTCAAGCGCTTCAATTGGGGTCGAAATCGAAAGATTGTCAGGATTGCCAAAATTGTTTTCAATTGTTTTTTCCGACATAACAGTGATGACCGAGTTGACCGAATTATGTTTTCCGTCCTAACAAGAGTTCACATTACGAGAATTATATTTTTGGATTCACCTCAGGTTGATTAGGCAATCTTCCTTATTCGTTAATTTCCATTAGTTCCTTCAACATATTCATCATTTGTTCAATTTTAGCGTCTTGATCGTTTATTTGTTTCCCTAATCAAACAATTTCTTGAGAAGATTGAGGTGGCTGAGTTGATGATTGAAAGTTAGCATACCTATACAGTTGACTTGAAGGCTTGGATTCAAGTGGAACTTGAGAAGTTTGAGGACTAATGTAACACCCAACATTTTTAGTTAAAGATAATAAATTGGGAATAACTTAATTAAATATTCAAAATGAGGTGAAACCGACATTATCGTTGTGTTCATCTCGGAATTCTGGTTCAAACAGACCTCAAGTTTGTGTAAAACGGATAATGCATGAAGAAGTTATGAACCTTAGAAGTTTGTATACATATAAGGAGCATATATATAAATATAAATTCAAATCTGGAGACAGCGCGTGAAAAGGACCATGGGAGGACCCAACTAGCGCCTGGATCGACCCATGGGTCGACCATGCAAGGGTCGGGTCGATCCGTGGGTCGACCCATATGGAAGGTGGATTGACCCAAGTTAGTAGGTCGATCTATGGGTCGACCCATGGGGGAAGGTGGGTCAACCCATCCTAGATCTTGTCGAATTCTTCTGTCTAAACCTAGACTGTTTTTCAAGCTATGTTTGTTGCTGACTCAGCGCTGCCTGTGCATGAACACCAATAAATAGGCTAGCAGAGCCTAACCGAAATCTCATATTTTCTGAGAGGCTATCTATACTCTGTTTTTCTTCTTCCTCCTCAAATCTCTTCAGAAAATTAAATAATTAGTCTAAGGAAATTCTGATTCAAGATCTAGAGGAAAAGAATGTATATCTGCAAATGGGTGTTCAGAATTTTGTTCGAAGTAAGGTAATTTCTTGGATCTGGTCAATAAAAATTTCTCCTATTACTTCCTTTTTACTTTTAGTTGAGAATTGTGGATTCATGGTTATTTATGTTCTAGATTCAATTAGGGGAGTCATGGAATGCTAGGTCTGGACCAGATTCATGAATTGAAAAGCTATTAGGTTAGTGGATTAAGTTATACCTTTTTGATAATGGTATATTTATCGTTTGACATTCCCCGTTAATATGCATAGTAAATATGCTGAAATGTATAAACCTGATAAAATATGTGGAAACAATTACTGTTGTATACATACATGTTTTAATAACTTTTTAATTGGATGCTGTAAGTTAAATTACAGTGAAAATGGGGTAATTACCTGTTGATCTGTGGTATATTATGTACTTGAACCCTTAACTGTAAGAATTGGGATAATTACATATTAATTTATTAGATTGGAATAGTTACATGATTGGATGATTACATGTTATTCTTTTAAAATGGAGTTAATTACATGTTAGAAAGAACATGCGACACGATAGTCAGTTAAAATGGACTTCATATGAATTTAAGTATGACATGTAAAAATAGATTACAGTAAAATTTCGAAGAATGAACATGCCTAAATTTACAGTAAATAGAAAATTATAACCGCACTTATACACGAGGTTAAATTCAACTTGTGGTAGAAGTCTGCCCGGAATCACCCAACAAATCTAGCATCCACAATAGGTTAATTTAATGTGAGAGGTATGATGCGTGAATACACATATAACGGTGCTAAGAAATGAGGTTAAGTCCAATTTATGGTAGAAGTCTGCCCAGAACGGCCCGGCAAATCCAGCATCCATAAGTGGTCGGCTTAATGTGAGAGGTCTAATGCATAAATATATATACGAATATATGTATACACCAAGATAGAAATAAATGGCATTGATGGTAATTAATGGAAATGAGAAAGTTACAACAGTAAAAAGGATTGGAATGAACGGGGAATGATAATAACCTATTATGAATAAATTTGTAGGGGAAAAAGAAAAGATAATAGGTAGGCTTGTCCCAGGGACAAGTGAAAATTATAACTTAGGTTATAATAACGATAGGGGGAATAAGATAACTTATGTAATAAGATAAGTTGTACTTAATTATAAATTAAGTAATCTATAAATCTGGAAACTTGAAACCTGTTGTTTGTAATAAGTAGAGAAAAAGGGGGAAAACCTATAAAATGCAATAAGTTGTACTTAATTATAAATTAAGTAATTCGCAAAGTTGAGAATCTGAATCTTGCTGATAAGAAGAACATGTTATCTGTAAACTTGAGAATCTGAAATCTGCTGATAAGAATAACATGTTAAAGGCTTATTAATGAACTTAAATGGATTAAGTTATATAACTAAAATTAATAAGCAAGAGTAACTTGGTAACTTGAACAAAAAGTCAATATGACTTGAAATAACTGAGTTAAGTGGAAATCTGAAAAGGTAGAGCAAGCGCGCAATTAAATGATTAGACGTAGGGTCTAATAACACATTAACCTAAGGCGCTTGGACCAGTCCATACATTTGAAGGCGAATAGTCCAATGAGGTAGACCATCATGGTGTCATGAGGCACGAGAGGAGCACACGTTCATCTGATTATTCTGCTTGTTCTACCTGTTGTTTTGTTGATATTCCGTTGGCTCCTAAGGACTGGAAAGAGAAGCTCACAACTTCCGGAGACGTGGAGGTTACTCCTGGTGGTCCTCTATGCAATGGCAACGTTCAGGCTATGCTCTCAGAGGTTAGGTCTGCACGTTACTACTCGGCGAGTATACCTTGACTGCCACGATAATGGACAGTAAGAAGGCCGTAGGGCGGCATAGGCGATTCGACGAGCTGGTTGCCTTGTGACTAGGCAGGTTACAACCATTTTATCGGGTTGCCTTTGGCTGGTCTAACTATATGTTTGATAGCAGTCATTGGGTACAAACCATCGACAGTCAGCGTGATGCGTGATGAAGAAAGACTAAAAGCTAAACCTATAGATCATCGACCTTTCACTATTAAGGCTTTGGTTGCGGACATCCCAATTAGGATGTTATTTTCTATTTTCTAGGCCACGTCACTAGCTCTCATTTCTGTTTGTCTTTCACTAGTTGAGGGAGGGGTTGGGTGGGATCATAGCCACTAAAAATGCAGACCATAGCATCTGTGTATACAGATATCTGAAAAGGCACCCGACCGAGTTCTTTGTTTCTAACATAGTCCTGTAACGGAACTCGGTGCACGGTAGATATTACATGAAGATACATGCATGCCCTTTTAGGAGGTGTATCTCAAAGGTTAAGGCATCAAGTACGATTGACAATACGTACGTGAGAAAGTCTAGATACATGCATGTCTGCTCGGGTGGTGTATCGTCAATCATACTCAATGCCTTAACCTTTATGATACACCATCCAGAAACGGTATGCATGTATCCGCATGAATTATCTACTATGCACCGATTTCCGTAACTGGGTTGTATAAGAAACATGGAACACGGTCGGGAGCTTTTCAGATGTCTGTATACACAGAAGCTATGGTCTGCATTTTCACAGTGGCTATGGTCCCACCAGGCCCCTCCCCCAGCTAGTGAAAGACAAACAGAATTGAGAGCTAGTGACGTGGACTAGAAAAATAGCAAACAAAATCCTAATTGGCCTATCCTGCAACCAAAGTATTGATAGCGAAAGGTATATGGTCTGTAGGTTTCGCTCTCTGTCTTTCTGCATCACCGGACTGTCCATGATTGGTACCCGACGACTACTATAAAACAGATGGTGGACCCGCCAAAGGCAACCAAATAAAATGGTTGTAACCCGCCTGGTCACAAGGCAATCGGATCGTCGAATCACCTATGTCACCCTACAGCCTTCTAACTGCCCACTATCATGGTAGTCAAGGTATACTCAGCGGGCAGTAACGTGCAGACCCAACCTCTGCAAGCAAAGCCTAGTTTTGCCACCGTACAGAGGACAACCAGGAGTACCCTTACGTCCCAGGAAGCCGGGTGCTTCCCCTTCCAGTCCTTCGGAGCCTGCAGAATATCAGCAGAATGAGAAGAATAATCAAATGGACGTGCGCTCCCCTCGTGTATCATGCCACCATGATGATATGCCCCATTGGGTTATTCACCTTCAGACGTACGAACTGGTCCAAGCGCCTCTGCTTAATGTGTAATTAGACCCTATGTCTAAACATTTAATTACGTGTTTGCTCTACCTGGTTAGATTTCCAGTTAACTTGGTTGTTTCAAGACATATTTACTTCTTATTCAAGTTACCAAGTTCCTCTTACTTATTAATTTTAGCTATATAACTTAACCCATTTAAGTTCATAAGTAAGCCTTTAACATGTTATTCTTATCAGCAGGATTTAGATTCTTAATTTTATAGATAACTTAATGTGTAATTAAGTACAACTTATTGCATTTCATAAGTTCCCCCTTTTCTCTATTGACTACAAACAACAGGTTTCAGATTTCCAGGTTTACAGATTACTTAATTTATAATTAAGTACAACTCATCTTATTACATAAGTTATCCCATTCCCTTTATCGTTTATTACAACCGAGATTATAATTTCCACTTGTCCCTAGAACAAGCCTACCTATTATCTTTTCTTCTCCCTTTCAGGTTTATCCATAATAGGTTATTATCATTCCCCGTTCATTCCAATTCTTTTACTATTGTAACTTTCATTCATTCCATTAATTACAATCAATGCCATTTATTTCTATCCTAGAGTATACATATATTCGTAAATATATCCATGCACTAGACTTCTCACATTAAGCCGACCACTTGTGGATGCTGGACTTGTCGGGCGGTTCCGGCCAGACTTCTCCCACAAATTGGACTTAACCTCATTTCTTAGCACTGTTATATGTGTATTCACGCACCATACCTCTCACATTAAATTTACCACTTGTGGATGCTGGATTTGTCGGGCGATTCCAGGAAAACTTCTACCACGAGTTGAATTTAACCTCGTGTCTAAGTGCGATTATAATTTTCTATTTACTTTAAATTTAGGCATATTCATTCTTCCAAGTTTTACTGAAATTTTTATTTACAATCTTTTGGCATGATAATATTCTTAGGTGATTGAAGTTTGTGGTTGGCGGTTTGGAAAGTACAGGTCATGATTTGTAGCATGGTGGTTGAGTTGGATGTTAATGAGTAGCAGCCACGGTTTTGAATTATAGAAGTCATGGTGATTTGCAGAAGTCACTGGTTATGGTAGGGTTATTGTTTTGTAGGCAGAGGACAGAACTGGACAGTGAAGGCTTTGAATTGTGTGATGTGGGTTTTTTTTATTGTGGCGTTAAAACCGAGTTGTCCAGGTGGCTGGTGATCTGACATTGCAAGGTTATTTATGGATGGAGTTAGGAAGATGGTGAGAGCCATATGTTTGCATCGGCCGAGGGGAATGTGAGAGTTGGTGTGGTGGATATGGTTTTGCTGGGGGCAGTTGTGTACATGATGGGATTGGACAGAACTGAATTAAGTGTGTG
Source organism: Allium sativum (assembly GCA_030737875.1). Taxonomy (NCBI): domain Eukaryota; kingdom Viridiplantae; phylum Streptophyta; class Magnoliopsida; order Asparagales; family Amaryllidaceae; genus Allium; species Allium sativum. The sequence goes on from CM060925.1 coordinate 118,414,925, forward strand.
ATTGGTTTAGGCAGTGAGGGTACTCAAGATGCGGCGATGATGACTTGCAAGATTGGCAGTAGAGGATTGTTTTGGTTGGAGAGGGGTTTGAAGTGGATGGTGGATGGCGATGTTGTGAGATGGATGATAGCCATGAATTGTAAGCAAGAGGAGAAGCAAGAAAAAAAAAGAAAATTTGTAATTTTCTTGGAAATAAATGGTAAACAAAAGGAAAGAGATATTGTATAAATTGGAAAGGAAATCGAAAATGGAAAGGAATTGAGAAAATAAATGGCAATTCATTTTTTCTCCTGCTTAGAAGATTATAGTATCAACAAGTAATAGCAAATCAACTAATCAAGATTTTTTTCAAAAAATAAAAGAAAAACAAAAACAATAAAAAATAAAAAAAACATGAATCAGAAATTAATTAACAAATTATAGCCTCCTCGGCAATGGCACCAAAAACTTGTTTGTCACTTTTCTATTGACTAGAAAAGCACAAATTTGAAATAAATTACTAGAAGCGCATAGGTGTGTAGTATGCAGGTCGAACACAGGGAGGAAAATCAAAATTTATTATTTATATAATTTCATGGGCGAGTTAGACGAATTTGGAGGATTTGATTGAAATAAAAATTGAAATTGCAATTTGGTTCATAACAAATCTAATTGAATCGATGACCAAATCATAATTATTAATTAAAACAGGAAAACAAGTAAACTAATATTTAATTCACTATAGATTCGAATCTAATAAAATCTATATTAAATTCAATACTACCCAGGAAAGCAGAATAAAATGCAAAAAATAAAATTGCAGAATAGAAATACCAACATAAAGTAAAAGTAGGATTACCATTGAATCTAATCAGACGTTCAATTAGTAACGAGAAAAGTAAATTGCAATAGCAAATTGTGTTCTACAAAATCTAATTAAATAGACAACACAAATTTACTAGACCCAAGAGGAGTATAAAAAAGAAAAGAAAGAACTCCCAATTCATGGAAGAAGTTTACAACGAGAATACATGGGTATTTATAGGATAGATTATCTAACCTAAACCCTAATACAATCACAAATGGACGTCGGTTAAATCTGGTAAGTTTGGTCTTTCCTCTTACTTCCTTGGCAATTCTTCCTTGATTTATGATATGCATATTCTTTCTACCAATTATTTCCTTATCCAAAAAGCAACTTGATATGAGATCTTCATCTGTAGGACTTCATACATACACACGTACAGCAATTTGATTTCCATTTTCTATTTTTCTGACTGCATATGGCTTAGTCGGCATTTCTGTAAAAGTGACAAAATAATACCCAAGTAATATTTATTCATACACTAAAGATAAAATATAAAAACATAAAATAAACACATTTTCATGTTAGCAATGTAGCATATGCATTAGGATGTGTGAGCTGATACGGATCTAATCTCGGAGAAAAACATTAGAAGGTTGTAAAAAGTATACTTCGGTATTTGAGAAATACTGAGGACTTATTCCTCATATTTGGGAAAGGAGACCTCCTAATGAAAGGGTATACAGATTCGATCTTTCAAAGTGACGTAGTTGATAGCAAATTAGTATCAGGCTATGTCTTAACACTAAATAGTGTAGCTATTAGCTAAAAAAGTTCCAAGCAAGGAACAGTTGTTGATTCCACGATGAAGGCCGAGAACATCACCATTAATGAAGCATCAAAAGAGGAAGTTTAGATGCATAAGTTTTTCAATAAGCTTGGGGTGATTCCGATATCGAGAATCCTATGACATTTTTTTGTGACAACAATGCAGCGATACAGATCGCAAAGGAACCAAGAGCACACAAGAATTTACGACACATTCTTCGAAAGTTCCATATTATTAGAGAATCCGTTGATAGAAAGAAGTTGTTATTCAAATGGTAGATACCAAGGACAACATAGAAGATTCATTCACCAAAGGCCTGCTTGGTCAGTTCTCGTGAAAATGTTTGAAGGGATGAGATTGATATTCCATAGTTGACCCCAATTGCAAGTGGGAGATTGATAGACTTAGGGAGATTCCATTGGGGCAATTCTGTAATTTGTTGTGAATTAATTAACTCTGAAATTAATTATCGTTTGAAATAAAGGTGTTTCTTCTTTTTGTTATATATTTGTTATACTATGTTACAAATAATTAATATTTAATTAAAATATATTTAACATAAAATCCATGAATGGTGTGTTTGTGATAGTAATACAAATAGTTAAAATCTTGAGCATTAGATCAAATTGTTACAAAATACATCATTTTAAATGTTCCCAGTCAAGATGCATCGAGACTGGATATCAATGTATCTGTTGAGACTAGAGTACGTAACACTCTCAAAATGTTGGGTAGTGTATTACTCATGACTTTTTGGAGACACCTAGGGGTTACGTACTAATAGTTATTGGACAACTATGGAATGACTCATTTGATAGTTTTTGTTGGTTAGTATAGCTAAGGTCAAATAGAAATATTAATGTGAATAATTTACAAACTTCTTTCGACTTGGGACTGCTGTGAATTTCAATATGAAAGCTTCGCTTTGATTATAGTCAAATCAAGGTACGTTGTCCATTGAGTTACTGTAGTTGGATCGAGTGGAAGTATTGGAAGTGAAGCATTATTCAAGAGAGGATTCGTCTCCTCTGTTATATGAGGTTTGTATCACAAGCAACTTAAGTCAACCCGAAATCAAAATCTTTGGCCAGAGTAGTTCGGTTAGTAATAATTGTTAATTTTAAACCAAGGACTTTGTGTTTGGACTATAGAGTTAAATGGGGATGACGGTGAAATTTTGGCCGTTACCAAATTCAATATGTCAAAAGTGATATAGTTTTGACGAAGAGAATTGATGTAAACAATTGTCACAACTTGTTAACCCTTACTGAATTAAAATGATATTTTTTACAAAATGAGCAAGTGTTGAATTTGGTCATAATGTCACACCACCTGCTAAGTGAAGTGTGAACACTAACATTCAAATAGTTTGACGTTAATCGTTTACCGAAGTTTCACCCAAGAGTCACACAACTGAAATGATGATTTCTCTTAAGACTCAATGATTTAATTAATTTATAATCACTATAAATTGATTAAATAATATTTAGGAAATATTAATTATGAAAATTGAATTTGATATGAGAAATAAGGTTGTTTCATATATTTATAAAAGTTATGAATATATTGATCGATATGATATATCGATGACAAAATATGTTAAATATGATTGTACATATTTCATTTGGTTAAATTGGCTTACAACCATGCATTTTAGGGAGAAATTTCGTTGGTTTAGTAAGAGGAAAGTGGAAGCTATTATACATGAGATTAGGGTTTTGAGATGGGTGGTTAAAATCTTTTTTTGCGTTCTCTTTCTTACATATATAAATGGAAAATCTTAAAACCCTAAACATAGATGAATTCATATTTGAGTTGCCACTTTCTTCTTGCTCTTCCTCATTTTAATGGCTGCAACTTTTCCCTTAAATTATCCTCAGAATTCTCAAATCAAATCCAAACAAGATTACTAATTTGTAGCAGAAAGTCTTCAATCCCAGCTTAGCAACCTGACGGATTGTGAATCATTATTGGAAGAGAAATCATTGTTCAATATGGATTCAAAGGCTTCATTAAAATGGTGTGCTTTTCTTTAATCTTGTTGTTTTGTTTTTAATTTTATCATATAAGTTTATTTTCATCCAAATCCTCTGTTAGTTTTCAGATCTGCTTACTATTTAGATTAGGTGAGATTTGTATGGGTATATGTGTTTGTTACAATTAAATTGGTTATGTGCTTGTAATATTATGTTTATTTGGTTTTGTTGAATTAATCTTTTATATAAAAACGGGATTTTTATTTTTATATATATAGAGAGAGAATAAACTAGCATATATCTACAAATTATCTATATGTGTAATTGTGTGTGTGTATATATATATATATATATATATGTTTGTATGTCATTTTTATTTAATCTAAAGTTTGCTTACGATGATTTGAACTTGTTATGAATAAAATATAAAATTATTTTATTAAATATGTGTGTATATACATAATTTTATTGTTTAATGATTGTGAATTGTTTTTTATGTATATAATAATTAATATCTCAAATTTTCAGTTCTATAATTTTATATTTTCTGCACCATATAATAAAATTATAGTATAAGTTCCAGAATTTTTAAACATTATTATCAATTTTAAAAATTAATTTATTTTTTTTCCTTGAAATTAATTTGAATGAAAGATACAATTTCTATTGTGAAAATTTTATAATTTTTTCTTAAGCTTTATATATGTATCTTGAAACTTCAAAAAAGTTTTAGAATTTTTAAAACTTGTTTACTAATTTTTAAATTTAGTTAAAAATATGATTATGATGGAGAAAGTTCTTAAAATTATTTCACAACCCAAAATATGTCTCAAGTAAATACAGATTTTTTTTAGAATTTTTAAATTTGTTTTCTAATTTTAAGAATTAATTGGACTATTGAATATTATCAATTTTTGATAATAAATATTATTTTATTTGTAAAAAATTTTGTAAATTGATCTTGAGCCTTAAATATGTTTCTAGATTTTCTAAAATCATCAAACTTGTAATTTTATCATGTGATTATTTTGTACTTATTTATTATGGTAGAAACTATATTATTCAATAATAATATTTATTCATATACATATGTTACTATCCTATTTTTGACATATTATACAAGCATATATTTAAACAAACTACAGTATACCCAAAATGAGCTAATATGTCTGTTGCAATGTAAATCGTAACATCTATATATGGGCACATTATACCCTTCATGGAATATGATGTTACACATGCACACATACGTATATATGTATATGTTTATGTGTGTATATATATGTATGGTTCACATATGTACACGTGCCCTTTGTTGTTGTTGTGAGTGCAACTCTCGCGTTTTTGCCTTGTAGCTCTATACAAAACCTGCAATATCAATAAAACAATGCTTTTTGTCTGCAAGTTTATATCGCTTTCCATTTAATGTACTTGCGTTTGTATTTTTCTAAGTCAAATTTAAGTCACAAGTAATAAATAAACGATAAATGTTAAGTTGTTTTACTTAGGCACTTAATCTATAAGTTGTCTCACTTATAAATTACACTATAAGTTGTCACTTAGATTGATTAAGTGTTGTAATCCGGAGATATAGTGTATATGACTTCCTCCAATTAACTTTGAATCACGAGTCGTGTTTGAGACGTGTTCGAGGTTAATTTATAATTCTACATCCATGCCCCGACATTGGTGGGGTCAGAGCTAGGTTAATTATGATGTTCAATCTTTGACTTTTTATATTCCCACCCTCATTCGGAAGGCGATGGAGTTAGTACGAACATTGTAGAATAGCCCTTTACACTCTACCACAGTCGGTCTGGATTAGAGTTGTGGGTTAAGCGGTATTAAGTCGTGGTGCACTGTTCACGCCTACCCTAGTCGTTTTATACTCTTTCTTAAGTCGGGAAAGTTAGATTTAATTGTGCAAACGGTCGTATCACATTTGCTTTGGCATTGTTCCTACACTTTAGTTTGCAGAGTGAGGATCGCCATGTCGATTGTCGATGTCAATCTTGAATTCAGTTAACACACACCCAACTAGTTACGAGTTTCAATTAGCTCATCGAAACATGAGCGAATGAACATCGTTAGGGAATTAGTCACTCCCTTCATTCCAGTTTTGGCACAGGTTGGTCGAATCACAACACATAGGAAAATTAGTAAACACTGTCATAAAGCATGGAAAAGAGCTTTTATTTGTGACGCAAGAGGCGAGTCACGCCTTATTACATAGTCGGAAAATGAATTAACAATTATAAAATAAAAGAAATAAAAGCCTAAGTCAAATAGGGTTGCAGATCGTAACAACCCGTATTTTTAATAACCTATTATAACATAAATCGAGGCAGAATTTAATTCTAAAATCTGAATCAAGGGAAACGGGCTATGCCATTGCGTTCGTCTCGGAAAAATACGCGAAATAGAGTCCGAGTTTTCGAAAATCGGAGTCCGTATGACCCGATTAAGGCCCAACGAAGTTTTCAAAAAAATTCAAAGTAAAAACAGATTTCAATTTCAAGTTTGAAATTGGAAATTTGGGCCAGTTTGGGCCAGGCGGGAAAATTCCCGCCAGAGCACCCAAGTCGACAGCCCTGTCGACTTGGGAGTCGACTTGGTTGGACCCAAGTCGACAGCCCTGTCGACTTGGCTGTCGACTTGGTCCAGCCGGGCTGTTTAGCCTGGTGCACCATTTTGAGATTGTGTTGAGCTTGGGGGCCAGATTTGGTTTTGAGGGCTGAGATTGGAACTAGGGTTTAATCCTATGGCCTAAAACACTTGCCTAATCTATAAATAAGACCCTAACCTACCCTAAATCATCATTATTCATCCAAGTAACTAAACTATGGCAAAATCATCCCTCTCATGGCCTACACTCTCTTCATAAAATTCCTAAATAAATTTCTAAGTGATTTTCCATGCATACAAGTGTTTTAAAACTTGTATGAGCATCATTAACTTGCATTCAAGTCAAGTTTCTATATTTGCATCTTAAAGGAAGAGTTTTGATCATTTTGGCTCAAGGGTTTTGCTTGCATTTTGGGTTTTATTGATTGCATAAGGGCTTTCTTATATTTGCTATACTCATTTGAGTCCTCATAAGCATTGTAAGCCCTATTCTACTTTCATACTTAAACTCTAAAGTTAAATGTATGATCTGCAAGTTTGCCATAATATGCAAGTTTACTACGATGTGTTATGCAAGTTTACTATGATGTGATATGCAAGTTCATTAAGTTATGTTATGCAAGTTTGATATGCAAGTTGTCATAAGATATGCAAGTCATGTTATGCAAGTTTGATATGCAAGTTGTCATAAGATATGCAAGTCATGTTATGCAAGTTTGTTATGCAAGTTGTCATAAGATATGCAAGTTATGTCATGCAAGTTTGGGTTGATCATTTGGCTCATGTTATCATGTTATGCAAGCTTATCTTGAGTATGTGAACATAAAGCTTTAAGCTTTATGCTAAAGGTTGCATTATGGCAACATGTAAGTTATCATATCCCTTATGATAACTTGCATGTGAGGCTAAATGCGAACATATGACCATTTCTACATGTCATTTAGCACCATGTATCACCAATATGCCCAGCTTGGTTTTATGCATGCTTTTGAGGCCTAAAAATGTAATATGCAAGTGTATGAACGTTTCATATGCCACCATGTTAAACTTGTGGCTTCAACACCTTTATGTCATGATTATGCCAAGTTCCCTTTTTCTATCCTTTATGCGCTATTGCGATATGTAAGTGATGGGATTGCGTTTTGGGGTTGGGTAAACTTAAAAGACATAAAAACATAAGCTTGGGAATTTACCTATTAAGTTAGGTCTACCCTTTGGGAATTTACCTATTAAGTTAGGTCTACCCAAATGCTTGAAAACTTGTAACGTGTTTTGGAAACATGATGGACATGACACTTAGAAAATATAAGTGTGAACAACTCGAGGTTGGGTTGAGTTTGTAGCGTAAACCTACCCGGAACCGACCGGCCTAACTAGTTGCTACAAACAATAGGACCCAATGTGAGAAGTTGGCCATGTTGTACCTTGGACCCGAGGTTAGACCAAGTTGTGGTGTAAAGCTACCCGGACCCGCCCGGCTTAACTAGTAACCGCAACAAAGTCTAATGTGAGAGGTTAAGGCGCATTAAATTAATTAATGCCTCATGGTTAGGGTTAAGTCATGGTCCACTTAGTACTTAACCAATTTGGGCTCGGTAGATTAATCGGGGTTAAGTCGTGAACTCATTGTTACACTTAACCAAGTTAATCCATGATTAGCAAGGGGGTTAAACCGTACTTAACCCACTAGAAAAATCCTAGCAATGGGGGTCCACTCCAGCAGTAATCCCAAGTTAGTATCATCATGACCCTAGGGACTAGGCTAGGGAGGGGGCACGATTACTGGGCTGGAGGTAAGTGACCAAAAGCGACGGCAGAGGGTACGCCGGTGTAGTTCCGGGCGGACCATGGTCATGCACATAGTTCGAAGCCGGGGAAAGCATGCACGGGTACCAGTAGATCGAGACTGTGCACTCATGTTTATGGTGTCCAGGGGTTGCCACCCTAGGGCTTGATACACCCGACGGGAGACCCTGCACAGTTTGACTACAATTATGTTTGGGCCGTATTGACACCAACACGTGACGAGTTAGGCTTAGGGAGCCGATCGACTAGACCGTTTGGTTGGACCTCGTATGAGGGTCATTTCATGTTCTTGGGCCAAAGCTTGGGCCAAGGGATCAATACTTGTTTATTCAAGTCATGTTAGTTTGCTAGTACACCTGTGGTGCAAAACCTTAATCCTGATTATGCGATGACACCTTTATCTACCTTGTTAGTTAATCATCATGCTAGTATGTTGTTATCCTTATGTTCATCCCTGCTACTCATGCCAGTTAACTTTATCAGTTTACATTGATTGTAGTAGGGCTTACTCAGTCTTTTTGACTGACCTGTTTTCTTTCGCCTCTTTTCTTCCGTTCCCCCCCCCCCAGGTTCTCAGGGAGGGAACGTTGGAGCTTAGCTTGGATTTCGGATTGCTTGCTTGTGGGATTTCAGCTCATGTACGGTTTCGACATGAAGCTAGCTATGGTTATCACTTCTTTGGGGATAGCACTTATGTATTTCAGTTTTTCAGTTGATGTTGTTTTTATCTAGACTTGTTTATTTGGAAAGCTATGTTGTACCAGACTTGTTTTGAAATAGTATGAAATCTTCCGCTGTTTTATCTATGTTATTTACTCTGTTTACATTTATACATATGTTCTTGTTCTGCCTTGATATATCATTATGCATGTTTACCTGATTCAAACGCCTCTCCAAAGTCAGAGTGCTTGCAAGAGACACCCTGGCGGAGGTGGGGTGTTACATTTGGTATCAGAGCATATGGTTTACGAGAAGGAACAAAAAGGTTTTTAGAAAACTTTTGGAAAACTATTTTCAAAACCAAGTATAAAGTATTTTCCAAAGAAAGTCTAGTTTATTTTAAAGGCTATTCCCCAAAAGCCATTAGCAAAAATTCCTTCATTTTTCTCCATTCTGAATCTGTCTTTTTCTTCATTTTCAGTATGGCCGATAACTTTGCTCTTCCGGAGGGAGTACACGTACCTGTGTGGTATAGGAGACTTTTGGAGGCTAGGGCGACCGAAGCCGGCCCCGCGGACGTTTCTCCTCCTCCTCCAGTAGTTAATGCTCCTCCTCCTCCGGTAGTTAATGTTCCTCCTCCTCCTGTCGTTGAGGTTCCTCTTCCTCCTCCCCCTCAGCATCCTCAGGCTGACTTCGCAAAGACTTGCAAAGATTTCAAAGCAATGGGTGGCAAGAATTTTCAAGGCACTGAGACTTTTGTAGAGGCCAGAAATTGGTTAAAAGAGACCGAGGATTTATTTGCTATCTTTGGGTTAGATGATCAGAGGAAGATCTTGTTGGCGGTTTGGCTTATGAAGGATGAAGCCGCTTATTGGTGGGAAGTCACCAATGGTACTAGGCCTGTTGAGACTTGGGTCGATTTCAGGGCAAGGTTCATGCTTAAGTTTCTATCTTCTGCTGAGGAGAATCTGCAAATGGAGAGGTTCATAACTTTGAAACAAGGAGATATGTCTGTCAAAGAATATGTGAACAAGTTCAATCAGTTAGCTCGTTTCGGCTTGGATATGGTGAATACTCCTCAGAAGAAGGCTCTTCGTTTTGCTAGAGGATTGAATGAGCCGTCACAGGGATTGGCTATGTCACAAAATTCCCCATGGGGCCACATTTGAGAGCTTGGTTGATATGGCGTTACTTCAAGGAGATGTCAAGAAAGAGATCAAGATGAATGATACTCAAGCCAAGAAGACTGATTCCCAGGGAAAAGGAAATCAGGGTAATCCAAGTGGTCAAAGCAGTCAAGGCAATCAGAACAAGAACAAGAGTCAAGGCAACAAGGGGAACAACAACAAGGGCAAGAACAACAAGGGGAAGTGCCATTATTGCGGTTCAGTTGGGCATCTTATTAAGGATTGTAAGAAGAGGAAAAGGAAGAATGGTGAATGCTTTTTCTGCGGTGAGACTGGACATTTCAGTAAGGATTGCCCGAAGAAGCGAGGGCAAGGCCAGGGTCAGACTCAGCGTATTGGACCTTCAGGAGGGCAAGTTCATGCTCTCAATGTCGCTCCAGTTCCCGATCGAGGTAGTATTTCTGTTGAGAGCCTTGTTTATATTTCTGATTTTCCAGTTCGTACCTTGTTTGATTCTGGTGCATCGCATAGCTTTATCTCATCTGATCTTGTTGATAGTTTTCACCTTAGTACTAGCTTGGTAGAGGATCCCGTTTGTGTTTCAAATCCTATTGGGGGTTCCGCCCATTTGTCTATGATATGTGGGGATTTGAGGATCTCTATACTGAGTGTAGAGTTCTTGTGCAGTGCTTATGTTCTTGGTTTTAGGGGATACGGATTGATATTGGGCATGGATTGGTTGTCCAGATATGGGGCCATCCTTGATTGTGAGCATAGGGTTGTGAGGTTCGTGACTCGCCTCGGAAACACCCTAGAGATTTCTTGTGATCCGAGAGGTCCCGTCATGTTGTGCTATCTTGAATCACTCGACTCGTCAATGGAAACTCTTCAGTCTGTGAGAGTGGTTCGAGAGTATCCGGATGTTTTTGATGAAGTTAGGGGGTTGCTCCCTAAGCGAGAGATTGATTTCCGCATTTATCTGGTGGATAATGCAAAGCCGGTTTCTTTGCCCGTTCGGCACATGGCTCCGCGTGAAAGGCGGGAGCTAAGTAAGCAAGTGAAGGAGTTGCTTGAAAAGAACTTCATTAGACGAAGCATATCTGAATGGAGAGCACCTGTGGTATTTGCTACCAAGGCAGATGGTTCTCTCCGACTTTGTGTTGACTATCGAGAGTTGAATAAGCTGACTAAGAAGAACAGACACCCGTTACCGAGGATTGATGATCTCTTTGACCAGCTTGTCGGTGCTTCTGTTTTCTCTCAGCTTGATCTTGCTACCGGATTCCATCAGCTCAGGGTAGCTGAAGATAGTATAGACAAGACTGCATTCAGAACGCCAGATGGATTCTTCGAATGGCTTGTCATGCCGTTCGGCTTGACTAATGCACCCGCATATTTCGTGGACTTGATGAGTAGGGTGTTCAGGGAGTTCTTGAACAAGTTTGTCGTGGTCTTCGTAGATGATATTCTGATCTTCTCTAATGATGAGGAAGAGTACGCAAGGCATCTCGTGGAGGTGATGGATACGCTTAGAGCGCATCAGTTGAAGGCCAAGTTCTCCAAGTGTCACTTTTGGAGAAGGGAAGTTAGATTCCTTGGGCATATAGTATCCAAGCAAGGCTTAGCGGTAGATCCCGCTAAGGTAGTGGCAGTTCAGGATTGGAAGACTCCAAGGAATGCAACCGAAGTGAGAAGTTTTCTAGGTCTTGCAGGCTTTTACCGGAAGTTCATCAAGGACTTCGCGAAGATTTCCGCTCCTCTCACTAAATTGACGAAGAAGAATTTAGTTTTTGCTTGGAGCATAGAATGCGAGCTTGCTTTTCAGAAGCTCAAGAGAGCTCTCACATCAGCACCTGTTCTAGCTTTGCCCGATGGAGGGAAGTTATTTACAGTATACACCGATGCATGTGGCACGGGGTTAGGAGCTGTTTTGATGCAAGAAGGAAGGGTGATATGCTTTGGCGGTAGACAACTCAAAGTGCATTATAATAATTATCCCACTCATGACTTAGAGTTGGCAGCAATAGTATATGCACTCAAGGCTTGGCGCCATTATCTTCTGGGAGAAAGATTTGAGCTTTATACCGATCACAAGTCATTGAAGTATCTCTTTTCTCAGAAGGATCTGAATCTGAGGCAACAAAGATGGATGGAATTCTTGGCGTCCTATGATTTTGACATAGCCTATACCCCTGGCAAGGGGAATGTGGTAGCAGACGCATTGAGTAGAAGAAGGTTGACCCTAAGTCCTCTATTCGTTGAGATGAAGAATTTAGAGTATGTGGCAACCTTTGATTTCTCTTTGGCGGTTGAGTCGATGACCGGTTCTTTAGCATCTCTGGAACTCAGACCTACCCTTCTTGATCAAGTTGGGGCTTCGCAGAAAGAAGACCCTCAGATAGTTGAGATTATGGATAAGCTGATTCGAGGAGAGGCGTCTAGTCATCTCGCTCGATATTCTATTGATGATAAGGGTTGGCTGAGGAGAGACGGAAGGTTATGTGTTCCCATGGTAGAAGATTTGGTAAGAAAGGTTCTTGAGGAAGCGCATCGCTCTAAGTTGACTATACATCCGGGCGGAGATAAGATGTATAAAGATATGAAGCGCATTTTCTTTTGGCCTGGGATGAAGAAGGATGTGGCAGAGTTTGTCTCTCGATGTATCATTTGCCAGCAAGTCAAGGCCGAGTCGAAGAAGCCCGGTGGGCTATTGCATCCTCTAGACGTTCCACTATGGAAGTGGGACAGTATTTCCATGGATTTCATCGATGGGCTACCAAGGTCAAGGAAAGGGAATACGAGCATTTGGGTTATTGTGGACAGACTTACGAAGAGTGCTCATTTCATTCCGGTGAAGAGCAAGAGGACCACATCTTGGCTAGCGTCTGTATATCTTCGTGAGATTGTGAGACTTCATGGAGTCCCTTCTAGTATAGTCAGTGACCGTGACCCAATCTTTACAAGTCAGTTCTGGAATAGCTTGCAAGAAGTCATGGGCATGAGGTTGAATCTAAGTACGGCTTATCACCCACAGACGGACGGTCAAATCGAAAGGGTGAATAGGGTACTCGAGGATCTGTTGAGGCTTTGTATTCTGGATTTTGGTGGTACTTGGAAGACCATCTTCCTCTTGTTGAGTTTGCATATAATAACAGTTATCAGGCAAGCATAGGGATGGCACCGTTCGAAGCTTTATATGGGAGGCCGTGCAAGTCGCCTACATGTTGGTGGGAGACTACAGACGAGCTTATACTTGGGCCTGATATGATCAGAGATACATCCGAGAAGATCGAGTTGATTCGGAGACGGATGAAAGCGGCCCAAGACCGACAGAAATCCTATGCTGATAAGCGAAGAACTGATTTGGAGTTTGATGTTGGGGATATGGTTTTCATGAAGGTTTCTCCTTTGCGGAATGTGGTCCGATTTGGAGCCGTCGGGAAGTTAGCACCGAGGTTTGTTGGACCGTTCCCTATTATAGAGAGGATCGGGCAGATGGCTTATAGAGTGAAGTTGCCCGAGAAGCTTGCCGGAGTACACGATGTTTTTCATGTCTCGCATCTCCGGAAATGTTTACATGAATCAGCAGAGGTTGTTGAGCCAAGTGTTCTGAAAGATGTGGAAGTGGAGAAAGAGGCTACCTTGAGGAGAGCTCCGATTCGTATCTTGGGGACGGAGACCAAGAAGCTAAGGAATCGAGAGGTCAAGTTGGTGAAGGTTCAATGGGGTGAAGCCGAAGAAGACGCAACTTGGGAAACCGAGGAGAAGATGCGTGGGCTTTATCCATTCCTTTTTGAGGGTACACTCTCAATCTCTTTTCTTTGTTAGCATATCTTTCTCTTTGCTATCCATGTTTATCTAGTTTATCGTGTTAATCCTGTCATGAGAACCTTAGGTAGAAACCCTTTGGATGAAACATGTGTTTGAAACATGTTATGCTTGATGGTTGCAAGTGGTTGCAAGTGTTTGCAAGTGGTTACTCGTGGATGCATTATACACGATTAGGCACTAGATCGGCTCACACACTCCTCATATTGCATATGCATGAGTGTTTATGCTTATTCATGGATGAAAATTTTCGTGTTATCACATGGATGTTGCATATGGATGTATGTTATGTGCACACATATAGATGTTATACATTATGTTAGGAATTGCATACATACGGATTCATTTCACTAACATAATTTGCATTGATGATATTTGCATTAGATAAGTACATATACACACACCTTTGCATATGTTCATACAACATTTAGAATCTTGTAAGGACAATGATTGCTCATGGATGATGTTTTGAGTAGATGGATGTTGGATGGTAGGATACGTTCTTCCTAACTTGAAGATTTCAGGGACGAAATCCTTTAAGGAGGGGAGAATGTAACAACCCGTATTTTTAATAACATGTTATAACATAAATCGAGGCAGAATTTAATTCTAAAATCTGAATCAAGGGAAACGGGCTATGCCATTGCGTTCGTCTCGGAAAAATACGCGAAATAGAGTCCGAGTTTTCGAAAATCGGAGTCCGTATGACCCGATTAAGGCCCAACGAAGTTTTCAGAAAAAATCAAAGTAAAAACAGATTTCAAATTCAAGTTTGAAATTGGAAATTTGGGCCAGTTTGGGCCAGGCGGGAAAATTCCCGCCAGAGCACCCAAGTCGACAGCCCTGTCGACTTGGGAGTCGACTTGGTTGGACCCAAGTCGACAGCCCTGTCGACTTGGCTGTCGACTTGGTCCAGCCGGGCTGTTTAGCCTGGTGCACCATTTTGAGATTGTGTTGAGGTTGGGGGCCAGATTCGGTTTTGAGGGCTGAGATTGGAACTAGGGTTTAATCCTATGGCCTAAAACACTTGCCTAATCTATAAATAAGACCCTAACCTACCCTAAATCATCATTATTCATCCAAGTAACTAAACTATGGCAAAATCATCCCTCTCATGGCCTACACTCTCTTCATAAAATTCCTAAATAAATTTCTAAGTGATTTTCCATGCATACAAGTGTTTTAAAACTTGTATGAGCATCATTAACTTGCATTCAAGTCAAGTTTCTATATTTGCATCTTAAAGGAAGAGTTTTGATCATTTTGGCTCAAGGGTTTTGCTTGCATTTTGGGTTTTATTGATTGCATAAGGGCTTTCTTATATTTGCTATACTCATTTGAGTCCTCATAAGCATTGTAAGCCCTATTCTACTTTCATACTTAAACTCTAAAGTTAAATATATGATCTGCAAGTTTGCCATAATATGCAAGTTTACTATGATGTGTTATGCAAGTTTACTATGATGTGATATGCAAGTTCATCAAGTTATGTTATGCAAGTTTGATATGCAAGTTGTCATAAGATATGCAAGTCATGTTATGCAAGTTTGATATGCAAGTTGTCATAAGATATGCAAGTCATGTTATGCAAGTTTGATATGCAAGTTGTCATAAGATATGCAAGTTATGTCATGCAAGTTTGGGTTGATCATTTGGCTCATGTTATCATGTTATGCAAGCTTATCTTGAGTATGTGAACATAAAGCTTTAAGCTTTATGCTAAAGGTTGCATTTTGGCAACATGTAAGTTATCATATCCCTTATGATAACTTGCATGTGAGGCTAAATGCGAACTTATGACCATTTCTACATGTCATTTAGCACCATGTATCACCAATATGCCAAGCTTGGTTTTATGCATGCTTTTGAGGCCTAAAAATGTAATATGCAAGTGTATGAACGTTTCATATGCCACCATGTTAAACTTGTGGCTTCAACACCTTTATGTCATGATTATGCCAAGTTCCCTCTTTCTATCCTTTATGCGCTATTGCGATATGTAAGCGATGGGATTGCGTTTTGGGGTTGGGTAAACTTAAAAGACATAAAAACATAAGCTTGGGAATTTACCTATTAAGTTAGGTCTACCCTTTGGGAATTTACCTATTAAGTTAGGTCTACCCAAATGCTTGAAAACTTGTAACGTGTTTTGGAAACATGATGGACATGACACTTAGAAAATATAAGTGTGACCAACTCGAGGTTGGGTTGAGTTTGTAGCGTAAACCTACCCGGAACCGACCGGCCTAACTAGTTGCTACAAACAATAGGACCCAATGTGAGAAGTTGGCCATGTTGTACCTTGGACCCGAGGTTAGACCAAGTTGTGGTGTAAAGCTACCCGGACCCGCCCGGCTTAACTAGTAACCGCAACAAAGTCTAATGTGAGAGGTTAAGGCGCATTAAATTAATTAATGCCTCATGGTTAGGGTTAAGTCATGGTCCACTTAGTACTTAACCAATTTGGGCTCGGTAGATTAATCGGGGTTAAGTCGTGAACTCATCGTTACACTTAACCAAGTTAATCCATGATTAGCAAGGGGGTTAAACCGTACTTAACCCACTAGAAAAATCCTAGCAATGGGGGTCCACTCCAGCAGTAATCCCAAGTTAGTATCATCATGACCCTAGGGACTAGGCTAGGGAGGGGGCACGATTACTGGGCTGGAGGTAAGTGACCAAAAGCGACGGCAGAGGGTACGCCGGTGTAGTTCCGGGCGGACCATGGTCGTGCACATAGTTCGAAGCCGGGGAAAGCATGCACGGGTACCAGTAGATCGAGACTGTGCACTCATGTTTATGGTGTCCAGGGGTTGCCACCCTAGGGCTTAATACACCCGACGGGAGACCCTGCACAGTTTGACTACAATTATGTTTGGGCCGTATTGACACCAACACGTGACGAGTTAGGCTTAGGGAGCCGATCGACTAGACCGTTTGGTTGGACCTCGTATGAGGGTCATTTCATGTTCTTGGGCCAAAGCTTGGGCCAAGGGATCAATACATGTTTATTCAAGTCATGTTAGTTTGCTAGTACACCTGTGGTGCAAAACCTAAATCTTGATTATGCGATGACACCTTTATCTACCTTGTTAGTTAATCATCATGCTAGTATGTTGTTATCCTTATGTTCATCCCTGCTGCTCATGCCAGTTAACTTTATCAGTTTACATTGATTGTAGTAGGGCTTACTCAGTCTTTTTGACTGACTTATTTTCTTTCGCCTCTTTTCTTCCGTTCCCCCCCCCCCCCCCCAGGTTCTCAGGGAGGGAACGTTGGAGCTTAGCTTGGATTTTGGATTGCTTGCTTGTGGGATTTCAGCTCATGTACGGTTTCGACATGAAGCTAGCTATGGTTATCACTTCTTTGGGGATAGCACTTATGTATTTCAGTTTTTCAGTTGATGTTGTTTTATCTAGACTTGTTTATTTGGAAAGCTATGTTGTACCAGACTTGTTTTGAAATAGTATGAAATCTTCCGCTATTTTATCTATGTTATTTACTCTGTTTACATTTATACATATGTTCTTGTTCTGCCTTGATATATCATTATGCATGTTTACCTGATTCAAACGCCTCTCCAAAGTCAGAGTGCTTGCAAGAGACACCCTGGCGGAGGTGGGGTGTTACATTGAGATTCCATGCTCACTGGAGATCATCTCCATCAACAGTCGTTAGCCTGAAAGTTCCATTATCAAGCATATGTTGAATGTCGTAAGATCCTTCCCACTTTGGTCCCATGTGACTGGAGCCGAGAAGACAATCTTCAAAATATGTTGCTGGACTCAGAGGTTCTTTGTTTAACCTTTTTGTTGTAATATCGAGTGATCTGTTGTCTATGCGCTGAAGCATGCAAGTTAGCCTCCTCTCTATTCTGATCAATCATGTCAAGTGATTCTAGGAGAAGTGTTTTGTTAGTCAAAGGATCATAGTACATCGCTCTATGAGAGGAGACTTCGAGCTCCATAAGTATCATCGCCTTAGAGCCATAGGATAACTCAAGTGGAGTGTAGCAAATCAGAGACTTATAGGTTGTAGTAAATGCCCAAAGGGCCGTCGATAGTTCGTCAACCTACTTGCCTTTAGCCCGCTCCAATCGCTTTTTTAGGATGGACTTGATGATTTTATTAACAGGTTCTGCTTGTCCATTCGATTGCGGGAGTGCAACCACATGTATTTCCTTTTGATGTGATGTCGTCGATAAAAATTTTTAAACTCCACGCTATCAAATTGGGTCCCATTATCAATAATGATAATCTTGGGAAGTCCAATTTTACATATGGTTTCTGACGATGAAGTTGATCACCTGTTTTGTCGAGACCATGGTTAGTGGCTCAATGTCGGCCCACTTTGTGAAGTAGTCAACTGCTATGATCACATTGGAAGGCTACCGATGATATCTAACCCCCAAACTGCAAATGGCCAAGGGATAACTATTTGAGTGAGTTGAGTTAGCGGAGTTGTGAAATATTTTGGAAACCACTGGCAGTTGTCTCAGAGTCGTGAGTAATCAATCGCATTGAAACACCCCGCCTCCGTTAAGGTCACTCACAAAGGGAAAGCCTTAACTTTGGTGGAGCATTATAGGTAAAAGATGCAGATAAATTACAAGACAGACAAATAAAGCAGTGAAAAATAAAGTCATTTTATAAACAACTTAATTTAGTCAAGCTTTTACAACAATTTTCTCAAATCATACTTAAAAGTAGTACATAGAACTTCTGTCTTGATTTATTAACTTCCAAGAATAACAACGATTTATTCCCCAATAGAGTAAAGCAAGCCATAGCTGAAATGAGACCGAATCTAAAGCAATACATGATGATCTTGAAGCAACAAGTAATCCAAGCTAAGCAGATTTGTTTCCTCCCTGAGAACCTAGGGGGGAACAGAAGAAAAGAGGCGAAACAAAAATAGATCAGACATAAGTATGGTAAGTCCAGCTACTTTCAGCATATGAATAAGCAAGAACAACAAGACATGAATTAAACTGAATAAAGACATAAGCATGATGATAAGGAACATAGGACACACAGGATAAGCAACAGGCAAGATAAACTAAGTATAATATCGCATGTTAACTATTCTCCACTTCGCTACAACCCTATTATTCTGATTTCTATATCTCTGCACCACCTAACGAGTGTCCCAACTAGTAATCAGTATAAAGGATAATATTACAACGTGATCCCAATCCCCGCAATTGTGGTAGCCTTCAGGTGTACATCTATTATGAGGATTCCACCTCAATCAGCCTAATTGCCATGAAGATGTTAGATGTACCCTTATTACCCTATCGATCGGCTCCCTACTTGTACTAATGTTCCATGTGACTATGTCAATCGGCCCCCTCTTGCGTGTAGATACCCTGCGCTGGTCCCACCATAAGGTGTATCAATCCTTATGATAGCGACCCGACACGAATCAAGATGCACAGTGTATAACTACTGGTACCCAGTGCCTGCTTTTTCCCACTCCAAAGTAGCACGCCCGTAAACCGTCAGAACCTACACTGACGTACCCCCTGCCGCTGTTTTGACCGCTTATAATCAGCCCAGTAATCGTGCCCCACCCTTCCTAGCTCAGGGACCGTGATACATCTATGTGGGTTACTGCTGAAATGGGTCCCCGTTACTAGGGTTTCCAACGGGTTAAGTTTATGGGCCTATATTTACTAATATTACCCACCAACCCGATATGTACTTAACCCTCCCACCGATTCAAGCATGTTTATATAATGGTTAAGTTTTGTGGGCCTATATTTACTAATATTATCCACCAACCCGACGTATACTTAACCTTCCCACGGATTCAAGCATGTTTATATAACGGTTAAGTTTTGTGGGCCTATATATTTACTAATATTACCCTCCAACCCGACGTGTACTTAACCCTCCTACTCGTCGTGCCATGTTGGTTAAGTGGTTCTTATTAACTTAACCTTTCTCACTTATCATGTTGGATTGGTTAAGTGTGATTTATTAACTTAACCCTGTTCATTCATCAGGTTATATTGGTTAAGTATTTCCCATTTAACTTAACCCCATTCGTTCATCAAGTTATATTGGTCAAGTTTCATTAATCAATTCAAGTTAACTTAACCCACCCACTCGTCTTGTCATGTTGGTTAAGTGTTTCCTTCTAGTGTTAACTTGACCCTACCTCAAATCATGTTATATTGGTTAAGTGTTGCCCTCTCGTGTTAACTTAACCCTTTCCATACATCGTGTTATATAATTGGTTAAGTGTCTTCCTCTTGTATTACTTAACTCCACCACATGTCATTGTATATTGGTTAAGTGTACCCTCTTGTGTTACTTAACCCTACCACAAGTCATTATATATTTTTGTTAAGTGTTACTTTAGTTAAATTAGCCCTATCATCTGTTTAGTTAACATGTTATAACGGCTAAGTGTTCCCTTAGTTAACTTAACCCTATCCTATATCATGTCATGTTGGTTAGGTGTCCATTGTCCATTCATGTTTGACTTAACCCACCCATATGTCATATTGGTTAAGTATCAGTTAACCTAACCCTCCCATACTTACATGTGTCAATAACATTAATTCATTCATTAAAGCGCCAACCACTCACATTAGACAGGTATTGTTGCGGTCACTGGATGTGCCGGTCGGTTCCGGGCAGTTTTACACCGCAACTCAGTGTAACCTCGGGTTCTTATTGGGATCAATGCCCTAACCTCCCACATTAGATATGTATTGTTGTGGATACTGGACAGCCGGGCGGTTCCGGGCAGTTTTACACCACAACTCAATCTAACCTCGGGTTAGGCATTTTCATCTTTCCTACAATTTACATATTTCTTATTTACGACAAATTCCACATGTAAATTATTCCCAATTTAATTATGCCATAATTATCCTTTTAATTATGCTCACAATTAATGGTATACTAAATATACCATTTCATGAACCAATCTATTCCATGTAATTTTCATGTTTATCCTTCATATTTATATGTGAATTACAAATCAATTATTGTCATGGCCCACCTTCCTTCTAAATCATGTTCATAATCTTTGGTATATAAATTATACCGTTATATGCCATAAACCATTTACATGGTTATGAGCCAAATATGTCAATTACATGAAATTTCAAGTTATTAATCAAAATAGGCTATACCCCGTCTTCCCGAACTTGCAATAATAGTCATTCCCAAAATCACTATGTCATATATATTTGGCATTCCAAATCAATAGTTAAGCCCAATCTAGTTTTAATATTCTAGTTTACAGTGTATGGCCAAAACTTGTTTTACAAGCCAACTAACGCAAACTTGCAGTTATAATGATAACAATGCACAATGTCAATTACAAGTTTTGCCCAACAATTTCATCAAATATGTTATGTTCAGTTACTTTCCCCAATTATGTTATGCCAATATTGTCAATCTCATGTTTATGCCCCAATAACCCAAACCTTCCCCGTATTCCCATCGTATGTATATCGCGATTTAACCTAGATTATAGATCAATCTAGATTCACAAATAAAAAGGAACAAATAGGAATAACATGACAATGATATGCATAAGAACTGGCACAAGATGATAGTCCCAAAACACAAGAATTACAGATCTAATAGAATTACGTCATAACTGAATAAACTGATTTAGAATCATTGCAGGCATATGTATCTGATTATGAACAATATTATGGACATGAAAGGCTTGAATAATAAACTAGGTTCGACAACTTGTATAGGTTTGATTGGATCGATAAGAAGCAACCCAAAGTCATAGATTCACAAAGGCTAAGAGTAGATCCAAATAGAAAATCAAGCATAGGTCCAAGTTCATTTTATTCCATGTCCATACTATAATTGGTTTTCTAAATCTGAAAGTAATCGTGAACTTACAAAACAAAGGCAAGTCTTGTTTTCTGGAATTTGTATTCTGAAACTGAATTGCTCGCCTTTGATGTAGACTAGTTGTTCTTTTAATCCTATTCAGACTGGAAGAAGAAGAAGTACTAGTTCTAGCTTAGGTTTCAGCAGTAGCGACGCTATTGATTTATTTTTATAGAAGGAGAGCAATGGAGGCTAGAGAAAATGTAAGAGATTTAGGTTTTGTCTTAAGGATGTATTTATAGGAGAATAGAAGTGTTTAGGGCCTTAGATTTCAACCTAGAACCAATCTGGACCATCAGAACAGCCAAAACCACGTCACAGCCAAAGAAAATCGGATCTGGGCCAAAACAGGTCGACCTGTATGGGGTAGGTCGACCCCAGGTCGACCCCTTGGTCGACCTATAACCCAGGTCGACCCCCAGGTCGACCTGCCTGGGTATTTTTCTATGTAAATTCTGATTTTTTGTTGAATCTTCCGAAGTCCATAACTTCTTCATATACAAAGTCCGATTTTTAAAAACTTGGACTCTATTCCAACCAGAATTTTGAGACGAACGCAATGGCGTAACCTGTTTCCCTTAATTCTTACATTTAAAATTAATTATTCTTTAATTCATTATTTTTATATCCTCAGAAAATACGGGGTGTTACATTCTCCCCTCCTTAGAGGATTTCATCCCCGAAATCTTCAAGTTAAGAAGAATGTATATCCTACCATCCAACATCCATCTACTCAGCCATTCAATCACAGGCATCCATTGTCCTTAAAAAGGTTTCTAATGTTTTTCATGAACATATGCATAGTGTGTATATGTCCTTACCCAAATGCAAAACTGGGCGGTCTACTGATTCAGTTGACCTCCTTAATGTGAATCATGTCAGTGCCATGAGTCCATCATGTATGCAATTATTCCTAATCGTACTTTATAACTTCTACATGAGTGCACAATCATTCAAACAAATGCAAAATCCATATGATAACACATCAAGTTTCAATTCATATATATAAAAAATCACTCATGCATATGCAATATGAAAGTGACCGAGCCGATCTAGTGCCTAATGTGTGTATATGCATCCACGAGCAACCACTAGCAAACACTTACATCCACTTGCATCCTCCAAACATAACATGTTTCAAACACATGTTTACATCTATTGGCTTCTACCTAAGGATCGAGGATAGGATCGAGAGGATATACTTAAAAGATAAAGACTAGCAAATTAACTTTACAGAAAAAGAGAGATCAAGGATACACCCCCAGAAAGGTTATGATGTGCGTATCTAGTCTTCAGTCTTCTAAGTCGCATCTTCTTGAGCTTCACTCTATATTGCTCTGACTGTCTTAACTTCACGATTTGCGTATCTTCTTGACCTCCATTTCCCAAAACCCACTAGTAGAGATAGGACCTCGATCACTTACTATGATAGAGGGTATCCAATGTAGTCGAACTATCTTTCAAGATAAACAGATGTTAACCATGATACCAAGTGTATATACTAAGATGATCAGAGGTCCCTCTTCTACTTAGCTTATCCATCATGTCACAAATCTGAGGGTCGATATCTCTCACGCAAACCATCCTAGTCGAACTTGACATCCCTCAAGTACAAGCCCCAAAGGCCTAAACCAATATCAGACAAACACCCAAGGAATACCTCCTTTGAATTTGGACGATTTATGTGAGATGATACTAGCAAAATAACCAAACAATTGAGCACTTAACCGACTCTGGCTATCCTCGCCAATCTTGCTCCAAAACTATCGTTGATCGCATGACTGGCTTTGTATTGTCAACTAGACATATGCGGAAGTCTATCTCGAGTTTTGGGGGGAAAACCCCTAACCTAATCAAAACATCCTCGTAATCATGGGCTATTCTGACGGATTGCAAATCGTCGATAGATGCATCAAGTGATTCTAGGTAGTTAAGCCTAACTGACCTCCTTAGATCTCACGAAATCTCGAGGGTGTTCCCGAGGCAAGTAAAAAGTCTAATTACCCTCCTTACTAGCTAACCAACCAAGGACTAGAATCAACCCATAGCCCATGAAATCAAAAACATAAGCGTTACGCTTAAACCCAATACTTATGATAGATATCCTCAGATCCTTACAAACTAAAGATAAATGAGTCGAACCACTAATTGGATTTGAGACAATAATGGGATCTTCAACTATACAGGTACTAAGGTGCAAAGACTCAACTATGGAAGCAGATATAAATGAATGTGAGGCGCTAAAGTCAAGAAGAGTACTAATAGGAGGATCGGAAAGATGAACTAATCTCTACCTCTCTCTCCGGTACGCTGGCGGTGAGAGCATGCACTTGCCCTCCTGAATATCTTGTCCTTTGTTCTTGCCATTGTCCTTAATTATATGCCCCGTTATACCATAATAAAGATACTTCCTCTTGTCTTAGGTTTTTCTATTCTTTCCTTCCTTCTTGTCCTGATTCTTCCACTTACACCTCTTTCTTTTTACCTTCGTTGTAAACCAAGTCTATATCCATGAGTTCCTCGTCCTTGGGTTGTGCTCCTTAGCCAGACTCCCTCATTCTCATTTTTGACATCCTTGTGTAACTTGTTGACAAGTCTCTTGAAAGTTGCCTCCATCGCATGGAAAATCCTACAAAGCTCAAAAGAAAATTAGCCGTAGGTGAAAATACAGCGGTTATAGATGGAAGTTGGGCACTTATTTGCCCATTGAAAAGTGTCATAGTCTCGTCGAGCCTACGGAACCATGCCGCGATGAGGTTACCTCCCAGAAATACAGGAGCCCCAGAGACTCAGGAAACAAGGATTCAAACAGAGGATCAAAAGATAATGCATATGGCTTTGGGGAGTCTGCCTTTAAAACAAAAAAATTCTTTTGAAAATGCTTTTTTTAAAACCGTTGAAAACAATTTTTCAAACCTTTTACCTGATCTGGTAATCTTCAGCTCTGATACCAAGTGAAACACCCCGCCTCCGTAAAGGTCACTCACAAAGGGAATGCATTAACTTTGGTGGAGAATTATAGGTAAAAGATGCAGATAAATTACAAGACAGAAAAATAAAGCAGTGGAAAATAAAGTCATTTTATAAACAACTTAATTCAGTCAAGCTTTTACAACAATTTTCTCAAATCATACTTAAAAGTAATACATAGAACTTCTGTCTTGATTCATTAACTTCCAAGAATAACAACGATTTATTCCCCAATAGAGTAAAGCAAGCCATAGCTGAAATGAGACTGAATCCAAAGCAATACATGATGATCTTGAAGCAACTAGTAACCCAAGCTAAGTAGAGGTGTTTCCTCCCTGAGAACCTGGGGGGAAACAGAAGAAAAGATGTGAAACAAAACTAGGTCAGACATAAGTCTGGTAAGTCCAGCTACTTTCAGCATATGAACAAGCAAGAACAACATGACATGAATTAAACTGAATAAAGCCATAAGCATGATGAAAAGGAACATAGGATACACAGGATTGGCAACAGGCAAGATAAACTAAGTATAACATCGCATGTTAACTATTCTCTGCTTCGCTATACCCTATTATTCTGATTTCTATATCTCTGCACCACCTAACGAGTGTCCCAACTAGTAATATGTATAAAGGATAATATTACAACGTGATCCCAATCCCCGCAATTGTGGTAGCCTTCAGGTGTACATCTATTATGAGATTCCACCTCAATCAGCCTAATTGCTATGAAGATGTTAGATGTACCCTTACTACCCTATCGATCGGCTCCCTACTTGTACTAATGTTCCATGTGTCTATGTCAATCGGCCCCCTCTTGCGTGTAGATACCCTGCGCTGGTCCCACCATAAGGTGTATCAATCATTATGATAGCGACCCGACACGAATCAAGATGCATAGTGTATAACTACTGGTACCCAGTGCCTGCTTTTTCCCACTCCAATGTACGTGCACGCCCGTAAACCGTCGGAACCTACACTGTCGTACCCCCTGCTGTTGTTTTGACCGCTTATAATCAGCCCAATAATCGTGCCCCACCCTGCCTAGCTCAGGGACCATGATACATCTATGTAGGTTACTGCTGAAATGGATCCCCGTTACTAGGGTTTCCTACTGGTTAAGTTTGTGGGCCTATATTTACTAATATTACCCACCAACCCGATATGTACTTAACCCTCCCACCGATTCAAGCATGTTTATATAATGGTTAAGTTTTGTGGGCCTATATTTACTGATATTATCCACCAACCCGACTTATACTTAACCTTCCCACGAATTCAAGCATGTTTATATAACGGTTAAGTTTTGTGGGCCTATATATTTACTAATATTACCCTCCAACCCGACGTGTACTTAACCCTCCTACTCGTCATGCCCAGTTGGTTAAGTGGTTCTTATTAACTTAACCTTTCTCACTTATCATGTTGGATTGGTTAAGTGTGATTTATTAACTTAACCCTGTTCATTCATCCGGTTATATTGGTTAAGTATTTCCCATTTAACTTAACCTCGTTCGTTCATCAAGTTATATTGGTCAAGTGTCATTAATCAATTCAAGTTAACTTAACCCACCCACTCGTCTTATCATGTTGGTTAAGTGTTTCCTTCTGTTGCTAACTTGACCCTACCTCAAATCATGTTATATTGGTTAAGTGTTGCCCTCTCGTGTTAACTTAACCCTTTCCATACATCGTGTTATATAATTGGTTAAGTGTTTTCCTCTTGTATTCTTAACTCCACCACATGTCATTATATACTGGTTAAGTGTATCCTCTTGTGTTACTTAACCATACCACAAGTCATTATATATTTTGGTTAAGTGTTACTTTAGTTAAATTAGCCCTATCATCTGTTTAGTTAACATGTTATAACAGTTAAGTGTTCCCTTTGTTAACTTAACCCTACCTTATATCATGTCTTGTTGGTTAAGTGTCCTTTGTCCATTCATGTTTAACTTAACCCACCCATATGTTATATTGGTTAAGTATCAATTAACCTAACCCTCCCATACTTAGCATGTGTCAATAGCATTAATTCATTCCTTAAAGCACCAACCACTCACATTAGACAGGTATTGTTGCGGTCACTGGATGTGACGGTCGGTTCCGGGGCAGTTGTACACCGCAACTCAGTGTAACCTCGGGTTCTTATTGGGCTCAATGCCCTAACCTCCCACATTAGATATGTATTGTTGTGATTACTGGATAGTCGGGCGGTTCCGGGTAGTTTTACTGTAACACCCCACCTCCGCCAGGGTGACTCTTGCAAGCACTCTGACTTTGGAAGGGCGTTTGAATCAGGTAAACATGCATAATGATATATCAAGGCAGAACAAGAACATATGTATATATGTAAATAGAGTAAATAACATAGATAAAGCAGCGAAAGATTTCAAAACATTTCAAAACCAGTCTGGTACATCATAATCTCAATTTTCCAAATAAACAAGTCTAGATAAAACAACATCAACTGAAAAACTGCAATACATAAGTACTAATCCCCAAAAGAAGTGATAGCCATAGCTAGCTCCATGTCAAACCATACATGAGCTAAATCCCACAAGCAAGCAGTCTGAAATCCAAGCTAAGCTCCAATATTCCCTCCCTGAGAACCTGGGGGGGAAACGGAAGAAAAGAGGCGAAAGAAAACAGGTCAGTCAAAAAGACTGAGTAAGCCCTACTACAATCAATGTAAACTGATAAAGTTAACTGGCATGAGCAGCAGGGATGAACATAAGGATAACAACATACTAGCATGATGATTAACTAACAAGGTAGATAAAGGTGTCATCACATAATCAGGATTAAGGTTTTGCACCACAGGTGTACTAGCAAACTAACATGACTTGAATAAACAAGTATTGATCCCTTGGCCCAAGCTTTGGCCCAATAACATGAAGTGACCCTAACCCGCGGTCCAATAACATGAAATGACCCTAATACAAGGTCCAACCAAACGGTCTAGTCGATCAGCTCCCTAAGCCTAACTCGTCACGTGTTGGTGTCAATACGGCCCAAACATGATTGTAGTCAGACTGTGCAGGGTCTCCCGTCGGGTGTATCAAGCCCTAGGGTGGCAACCCCTGGACACCATAAACATGAGTGCACAGTCTCAATCTACTGGTACCCGTGCATGATTTCCCCGGCTTCGGACTATGTGCACGACCATGGTCCGCCCGGAACTACACCGGCGTACCCTCTGCCGTCGCTTTTGGTCGCTTACCTCCAGTCCAGTAATCGTGCCCCCACCCTAGCCTAGTCCCTAGGGTCATGATGATACTAACTTGGGATTACTGCTGGAGTGGGCCCCCATCGCTAGGATTTTTCTAGTGGGTTAAGTACGGTTTAACCCCCTTGCTAATCATGGATTAACTTGGTTAAGTGTAACGATGAGTTCACGACTTAACCCCGATTAATCCACCAAGCCCCAAATTGGTTAAGTAATTAAGTGGACCATGACTTAACCCTAATCACGAGGCATTAATTAATTTAATGCGCCTTAACCTCTCACATTAGACCTTGTTGTGGTTACTAGTTAAGTCGGGCGGGTCCGGGTAGCTTTACACCACAACTTGGTCTAACCTCGGGTTCAAGGTACAACATGACCAACTTCTCACATTGGGTCCTATTGTTTGTAGCAACTAGTTAAGCCGGTCGGTTCCGGGTAGGTTTACGCTACAAACTCAACCCAACCTCGAGTTGGCTACACTTATCTTTTCTAAGTGTCATGTCCATCATGTTTCCAAAACATGTTACAAGTTTTCAAGCAATTGGGTAGACCTAACTTAATAGGTAAATTCCCAATGGGTAGACCTAACTTAATAGGTAAATTCCCAAGCTTATGTTTTTATGTCTTTTAAGTTTACCCAAACCCAAACGCAATCCCATCGCTTACATATCGCCATAGCGCATAAAGGATAGAAAGAGGGAACTTGGCATAATCATGACATAAAGGTGTTGAAGCCACAAGTTTAACATGGTGGCATATGAAATGTTCATGTGTTCATATACTTGCATATTACATATTTTGGCCTCAAAAGCATGCATAAAACCAAACTTGGCATATTGGAGATACATGGTGCTAAATGACATGTATACATGGCCATAAGTTCGCATTTAGCCTCACATGCAAGTTATCACAAAGGATATGATAACTTACATGTTGCTAAAATGCAACCTTTAGCATAAAGCTTGAAGCTTTATGTTCATAAACCCAAGATAAGCTTGCATAACATGATAGCATGAACAAAATGTTCAACCCAAACTTGCATAGCATAACTTGCATATCATATGACAACTTGCATATCAACTTGCATAACATAACTTGATGAACTTGCATATCATATCATAACATACTTGCATAACATGATAAACTTGCATATTACATCATAGAAAACTTGCATAACATGATAACTTGCATATTACATCATAGCAAACTTGCATATCATACATTTAACTTTAGAGTCTAAGTATGAAAGTAGAATAGGGCTTACAATGCTTATGAAGACTCAAATGAGTATAGCAAAAATAAGAAAGCCCTTATGCAACCAATTCAACCCAAAAATGCAAGCCAAAATGATCAAAACTCCTTCTTTATGATGCAAATATAAAAACTTGACTTGAATGCAAGCTAATGATGCTCATACAAGTCTAAAAACACTTGTATGCATGGAAAATCACTTAGAAATTGATTTAGGAATTTTTATGAAGAGAGTGGAGGCCATGAGAGGATTGATTTTGCCATAGTTTAGTTGTAGGATAGATTAATGATGATTTAGGGTAGGTTAGGGTCTTATTTATAGATTAGGCAAGTGTTTTAGGCCATAGGATTAAACCCTAGTTCCAATCTTAGCCCTCAAAACCGAATCTGGCCCCCAAGCTCAACACAAACCCAAAATGGTGCACCAGGCAGAACTGCTCGTCTGAGCCAAGTCGACAGCCAAGTCGACAGGGCTGTCGACTTGGGTACTGTGGCGGGAATTTTC
Source organism: Allium sativum (assembly GCA_030737875.1). Lineage (NCBI taxonomy): Eukaryota > Viridiplantae > Streptophyta > Magnoliopsida > Asparagales > Amaryllidaceae > Allium > Allium sativum. The sequence goes on from CM060925.1 coordinate 118,444,385, forward strand.
CCGCCTGGCCCAATCTGGCCCAATTTTCCAAATTCAAGTTTGAATTTGAAATCTGTTTTTACTTAGAAATTTTCTGAAAACTTCGTTGGGCCTTAATCGGGTCATACGGACTCCGATTTTCGAAAACTCGGACTCTATTTCGCGTATTTTTCCGAGACGAACGCAATGGCATAGCCCGTTTCCCTTGATTCAGATTTTAGAATTAATTTCTGCCTCAATTTATGTTATAACAGGTTATTGAAAATACGGGTTGTTACATTCTCCCCTCCTTAAAGGATTTCGTCCCCGAAATCTTCAAGTTAGGAAGAACGTATCCTACTATCCAATCATCCATCTACTCAAAACATCATCCACGAGCAATCATTGTCCTTACAAGATTCTAAATGTTGTATGAACATATGCAAAGGTGTGTGTATATGTACTTATCTAATGCAAATAGCATCAATGCAAATTATGTTAGTGAAATGAATCCATATGTATGCAATTCCTAACATAATGTATAACATCTATATGTGTGCACATCACATACATCCATATGCAACATCCATGTAATAACACAAAAATTTTCATCCATGAATAAGCATAAACACTCATGCATATGCAATATGAGGAGTGTGTGAGCCGATCTAGTGCCTAATCGTGTATATTGCATCCACGAATAACCACTTGCAAACACTTGCAGCCACTTGCAACCATCAAGCATAACATGTTTCAAACACATGTTTCATCCAAAGGGTTTCTACCTAAGGTTCTCATGACAAGATTAACACGATAAACTAGATAAACATGGATAACAAAGAGAAAGATAAAGAAAAGAGATTGAGAGTGTACCCTCAAAAAGGAATGGATAAAGCCCACGCATCTTCTCCTCGGTTTCCCAAGTTGCGTCTTCTTCGGCTTCACCCCATTGAACCTTTACCAACTTGACCTCTCGATTCCTTAGCTTCTTGGTCTCTGTCCCCAAGATACGAATCAGAGCTCTCCTCAAAGTAGCCTCTTTCTCAACTTCCACATCTTTCAAAACACTTGGCTCTACAACCTCTGCTGATTTATGTAAACACTTCCGGAGATGCGAGACATGAAAAACATCGTGTACTCCGGCCAGCTTCTCGGGCAACTCCACTCTATAAGCCATCTGCCCGATCCTCTCTATAATAGGGAATGGTCCAACAAATCTCGGTGCTAACTTCCCAACGGCTCCAAATCGGACCACATTCCGCAAAGGAGAAACCTTCACGAAAACATATCCCCAACATCAAACTCCAAATCAGTTCTTCGCTTATCAGCATAGGATTTCTGTCGGTCTTGGGCCGCTTTCATCCGTCTCCGAATCAACTCGATCTTCTCGGATGTATCTCTGATCAGATCGGGCCCAAGTATAAGCTCGTCTGTAGTCTCCCACCAACATGTAGGCGACTTGCACGGCCTCCCATATAAAGTTTCAAATGGTGCCATCCCTATGCTTGCCTGATAACTGTTATTATATGCAAACTCAACAAGAGGAAGATGGTCTTCCCAAGTACCACCAAAGTCCAGAATACAAAGCCTCAACAGATCCTCGAGTACCCTATTCACCCTTTCGGTCTGACCGTCCGTCTGTGGGTGATAAGCAGTACTTAGATTCAACCTCGTGCCCATGGCTTCTTGCAAGCTATTCCAGAATTGACTTGTAAAGATTGGGTCACGGTCACTGACTATGCTAGAAGGGACTCCATGTAGTCTCACAATCTCACGAAGATATACAGACGCTAGCCAAGATGCGGTCCTCTTGCTCTTCACCGGAATGAAATGAGCACTCTTCGTAAGTCTATCCACAATAACCCAAATGCTCGTATTCCCTTTACTTGACCTTGGTAGCCCATCGATAAAATCCATGGAAATACTCTCCCACTTCCAAAGTGGAACGTCTAGAGGATGCAATAGCCCACCGGGCTTCTTCGACTCGGCCTTGACTTGCTGGCAAATGATACATCTAGAGACAAATTCTGCCACATCCTTCTTCATCCCAGGCCAAAAGAAAATGCGCTTCATATCTTTATACATCTTATCTCCGCCCGGATGTATAGTCAACTTAGAGCGATGTGCCTCCTCCAGAACTCTTCTTACTAGATCTTCCACCATTGGAACACATAACCTTCCGTCTCTCCTCAGCCAACCCTTGTCATCAATAGAATATCGAGCGAGATGACTAGACGTCTCTCCTCGAATCAGCTTATCCATAATCTCAACTTTCTGAGGGTCTTCTCTCTGCGAAGCCCCAACTTGATCAAGAAGGGTAGGTCTGAGTTCCAGAGATGCTAAAGAACCGGTCATCGACTCAACCGCCAAAGAGAAATCAAAGGTTGCCACATACTCTAAATTCTTCATCTCAACGAATAGAGGACTTAGGGTCAACCTTCTTCTACTCAATGCATCAGCTACCACATTTCCCTTGCCAGGGGTATAAGCTATCTCAAAATCATAGGACGCCAAGAATTCCATCCATCTTTGCTGCCTCAGATTCAGATCCTTCTGAGAAAAGAGATACTTCAATGACTTGTGATCGGTATAAAGCTCAAATCTTTCCCCCAGAAGATAATGGGGCCAAGCCTTGAGTGCATATACTATTGCTGCCAACTCTAAGTCATGAGTGGGATAATTCTTCTCATGCACTTTGAGTTGTCTACCGCCAAAGCATATCACCCTTCCTTCCTGCATCAAAACAGCTCCTAACCCCGTGCCACATGCATCGGTGTATACTGTAAATAACTTCCCTCCATCGGGCAAAGCTAGAACAGGTGCTGATGTGAGAGCTCTCTTGAGCTTCTGAAAAGCAAGCTCGCATTCTATGCTCCAAGCAAAAACTAAATTCTTCTTCGTCAATTTAGTGAGAGGAGCGGAAATCTTCGCGAAGTCCTTGATGAACTTCCGGTAAAAACCCGCAAGACCTAGAAAACTTCTCACTTCGGTTGCATTCCTTGGAGTCTTCCAATCCTGAACTGCAACTACCTTAGCGGGATCCACCGCTAAGCCTTACTTGGATACTATATGCCCAAGGAATCTAACTTCCCTTCTCCAGAAGTGACACTTGGAGAACTTGGCCTTCAACTGATGCGCTCTAAGCGTATCCATCACCTCCATGAGATGCCTTGCGTGCTCTTCCTCATCCTTAGAGAAGATCAAAATATCATCTACGAAGACCACGACAAACTTGTTCAAGAACTCCCTGAACACCCTACTCATCAAGTCCACGAAATATGCAGGTGCATTAGTCAAGCCGAACGGCATGACAAGCCATTCGAAGAATCCATCTGGAGTTCTGAATGCAGTCTTGTCTATACTATCTTCAGCTACCCTGAGCTGATGAAACCCCGTAGTAAGATCAAGCTGAGAGAAAACAGAAGCACCGACAAGCTGGTCAAAGAGATCATCAATCCTCGGTAACGGGTGTCTGTTCTTCTTAGTCAGCTTATTCAACTCTCGATAGTCAACACAAAGTCAGAGAGAACCATCTGCCTTGGAAGCAAATACCACAGGCGCTCCCCATTCAGATATACTTCGTCTAATGAAGTTCTTCTCAAGCAACTCTTTCACTTGCTTACTTAGCTCCCGCCTTTCACGCGGAGCCATATGCCGAACAGGCAAAGAAACCGGCATTGCATTATCCACCAGATAAATGCGGAAATCAATCTCTCGCTTAGGGGGCAACCCCCTAACTTCATCAAAAACATCCGGATACTCTCGAACCACTCTCACAGACTGAAGAGTTTCCATTGATGAGTCGAGTGATTCAAGATAGCACAACATGACGGGACCTCTCGGATCACAAGAAATCTCTAGGGTGTTTCCGAGGCGAGTCACGAGCCTCACAACCCTATGCTCACAATCAAGGATGACTCCATATCTGGACAACCAATCCATACCCAATATCAATCTGTATCCCCTGAAACCAAGAACATAAGCACAGCACAAGAACTCTACACTCAGTATAGAGATCCTCAAATCCCCACATATCATAGACAAATGGGTGGAACCCCCAATAGGATTTGAGACACAGACGGGATCATCTACCAAGCTAGTACTAAGGTGCAAACTATCAACAAGATCAGATGAGATAAAGCTATGCGATGCACCAGAATCAAACAAGGTACGAACTGGAAAATCAGAAATATATACAAGGCTCCCAACAGAAATACTACCTCGATCGGGAACTGGAGCGGTACTGAGAGCATGAACTTGCCCTCCTGAAGGTCCAGCACGCTGAGTCTGACCCTGGCCTTGCCCTTGCTTCCTCGGGAAATCCTTACTGAAATGTCCAGTCTCACCACAGAAAAAGCATTCACCATTCTTCCTTTTTCTCTTCTTACAATCCTTAATAAGATGCCCAACTGAACCGCAATAATGGCACTTCCCCTTGTTGTTCTTGCCCTTGTTGTTATTACCCTTGTTGTTGTTCCCCTTGTTGCCTTGACTCTTGTTCTTGTTCTGATTGCCTTGACTACTTTGACCACTTGGATTACCCTGACTTCCTTTTCCCTGGGAATCAGTCTTCTTGGCCTGAGTATCATTCATCTTGGTCTCTTTCTTGACATCTCCCTGAAGTAACGCCATATCAACCAAACTCTCAAACGTGGCCCCATGGGGAATATGTGACATAGCCAGTCCCTGCATCGGCTCATTCAATCCTCTAGCAAAACGAAGGGCCTTCTTCTAAGGAGTATTCACCATATCCAAGCCAAAACGAGCTAACTGATTGAACTTGTTCACATATTCTATGACAGACATATCTCCTTGCTTCAGGGTTATGAACCTCTCCATTTGCAGATTCTCCTCAGCAGAAGATAGAAACTTAAGCATGAACCTTGCCCTGAAATCGGCCAAAGTCTCAACAGGCCTAGTACCATTGGTGACTTCCCACCAATAAGCGGCTTCATCCTTCATAAGCCAAACCGCCAACAAGAGCTTCCTCTGATCATCTAACCCAAAGATAGCAAATAAATCCTCGGTCTCTTTCAACCAATTTCTGGCCTCTACAAAAGTCTCAGTGCCTTGAAAGTTCTTGCCACCCATTGCTTTGAAATCTTTGCAAGTCTTTGCGAAGTCAGCTTGAGGATGCTGAGGGGGAGGAGGAAGAGGAACCTCAGCGACAGGAGGAGGAGGAACATTAGCGACAGGAGGAGGAATATTAACTACTGGAGGAGGAGGAGGGACATCTGCGGGGCCGGCTTCGGTCGCCCTAGCCTCCAAAAGTCTCCTATACCAAACAGGTACGTGCACTCCCTCCGGAATAGCAAAGTTATCGGTCATGCTGAAAACGAAGAAAAAGACAGATTCAGAATGGAGAAAAACGAAGGAATTTTGCTAATGGCTTTTTGGGGAATAGCCTTTAAAATAAACTAGACTTTTCTTTGGAAAATACTTTATACTTGGTTTTGAAAATAGTTTTCAAAAGTTTTTCTAAAAACCTTTTTGTTCCTTATCGTAAACCATATGCTCTGATACCAAATTGTAACACCCCACCTCCGCCAGGGTGACTCTTGCAAGCACTCTGACTTTGGAGGGGCGTTTGAATCAGGTAAACATGCATAATGATATATCAAGGCAGAACAAGAACATATGTATATATGTAAACAGAGTAAATAACATAGATAAAGCAGCGAAAGATTTCAAAACATTTCAAAACCAGTCTGGTATATCATAATGTCAATTTTCCAAATAAACAAGTCTAGATAAAACAACATCAACTGAAAAACTGCAATACATAAGTACTAATCCCCAAAAGAAGTGATAGCCATAGCTAGCTCCATGTCAAACCGTACATGAGCTAAATCCCACAAGCAAGCAGTCTGAAATCCAAGCTAAGCTCCAGTATTCCCTCCCTGAGAACCTGGGGGGAGGGGAAACGGAAGAAAAGAGGTGAAAGAAAACAGGTCAGTCAAAAAGACTGAGTAAGCCCTACTACAATCAATGTAAACTGATAAAGTTAACTGGCATGAGCAGCAGGGATGAACATAAGGATAACAACATACTAGCATGATGATTAACTAACAAGGTAGATAAAGGTGTCATCGCATAATCAGGATTAAGGTTTTGCACCACAGGTGTACTAGCAAACTAACATGACTTGAATAAACAAGTATTGATCCCTTGGCCCAAGCTTTGGCCCAAGCTTTGGCCCAATAACATGAAGTGACCCTAACCCGCGGTCCAATAACATGAAATGACCATAATACAAGGTCCAACCAAACGGTCTAGTCGATCGGCTCTCTAAGCCTAACTCGTCACGTGTTGGTGTCAATACGGCCCAAACATGATTGTAGTCAGACTGTGCAGGGTCTCCCGTCGGGTGTATCAAGCCCTAGGGTGGCAACCCCTGGACACCATAAACATGAGTGCACAGTCTTAATCTACTGGTACCCGTGCATGATTTCCCCGGCTTCGGACTATGTGCACGACCATGGTCCGCCCGGAACTACACCGGCGTACCCTCTGCCGTCGCTTTTGGTCGCTTACCTCCAGTCCAGTAATCGTGCCCCCACCCTAGCCTAGTTCCTAGGGTCATGATGATACTAACTTGGGATTACTGCTGGAGTGGGCCCCCATCGCTAGGATTTTCTAGTGGGTTAAGTACGGTTTAACCCCCTTGCTAATCATGGATTAACTTGGTTAAGTGTAACGATGAGTTCACGACTTAACCCCGATTAATCTATCAAGCCCCAAATTGGTTAAGTAATTAAGTGGACCATGACTTAACCCTAATCACGAGGCATTAATTAATTTAATGCGCCTTAACCTCTCACATTAGACCTTGTTGTGGTTACTAGTTAAGCCGGGCGGGTCCGGGTAGCTTTACACCACAACTTGGTCTAACCTCGGGTTCAAGGTACAACATGACCAACTTCTCACATTGGGTCCTATTGTTTGTAGCAACTAGTTAAGCCGGTCGGTTCCGGGTAGGTTTACGCTACAAACTCAACCCAACCTCGAGTTGGCTACACTTATCTTTTCTAAGTGTCATGTCCATCATGTTTCCAAAACATGTTACAAGTTTTCAAGCAATTGGGTAGACCTAACTTAATAGGTAAATTCCCAATGGGTAGACCTAACTTAATAGGTAAATTCCCAAGCTTATGTTTTTATGTCTTTTAAGTTTACCCAAACCCAAACGCAATCCCATCGCTTACATATCGCCATAGCGCATAAAGGATAGAAAGAGGGAACTTGGCATAATCATGACATAAAGGTGTTGAAGCCACAAGTTTAACATGGTGGCATATGAAATGTTCATGTGTTCATATACTTGCATATTACATATTTTGGCCTCAAAAGCATGCATAAAACCAAACTTGGCATATTAGAGATACATGGTGCTAAATAACATGTATACATGGCCATAAGTTCGCATTTAGCCTCACATGCAAGTTATCACAAGGGATATGATAACATACATGTTGCTAAAATGCAACCTTTAGCATAAAGTTTGAAGCTTTATGTTCATAAACCCAAGATAAGCTTGCATAACATGATAGCATGAACAAAATGTTCAACCCAAACTTGCATAGCATAACTTGCATATCATATGACAACTTGCATATCAACTTGCATAACATAACTTGATGAACTTGCATATCATATCATAGCATACTTGCATAACATGATAAACTTGCATATTACATCATAGAAAACTTGCATAACATGATAAACTTGCATATTACATCATAGCAAACTTGCATATCATACATTTAACTTTAGAGTCTAAGTATGAAAGTAGAATAGGGCTTACAATGCTTATGAAGACTCAAATGAGTATAGCAAATATAAGAAAGCCCTTATGCAACCAATTCAACCCAAAAATGCAAGCCAAAATGATCAAAACTCCTTCTTTATGATGCAAATATAAAAACTTGACTTGAATGCAAGCTAATGATGCTCATACAAGTCTAAAAACACTTGTATGCATGGAAAATCACTTAGAAATTGATTTAGGAATTTTTATGAAGAGAGTGGAGGCCATGAGAGGATTGATTTTGCCATAGTTTAGTTGTAGGATAGATTAATGATGATTTAGGGTAGGTTAGGGTCTTATTTATAGATTAGGCAAGTGTTTTAGGCCATAGGATTAAACCCTAGTTCCAATCTCAGCCCTCAAAACCGAATCTGGCCCCCAAGCTCAACACAAACCCAAAATGGTGCACCAGGCAGAACTGCCCGTCTGAGCCAAGTCGACAGGGCTGTCGACTTGGTCAAACCAGGTCGACTCCCAAGTCGACAGGGCTGTCGACTTGGGTACTGTGGCGGGAATTTTCCCGCCTGGCCCAATCTGGCTCAATTTTCCAAATTCAAGTTTGAATTTGAAATCTGTTTTTACTTAGAAATTTTCTGAAAACTTCGTTGGGCCTTAATCGGGTCATACGGACTCCGATTTTCAAAAACTCGGACTCTATTTCGTGTATTTTTCCGAGACGAACGCAATGGCATAGCCCGTTTCCCTTGATTCAGATTTTAGAATTAAATTCTGCCTCAATTTATGTTATAACAGGTTATTGAAAATACGGGTTGTTACATTTACACCACAACTCAATCTAACCTCGGGTTAGGCATTTTCATCTTTCCTACAATTTACATATTTCTTATTTATGACAAATTCCACATGTAAATTATTCCCAATTTAATTATACCATAATTATCCTTTTAATTATGCTCACAATTAATGGTATACTAAATATACCATTTCATGAACCAATCTATGCCATGTAATTTTCATGTTTATCCTTCATATTTTTATGTAAATTACAAATAAATTATTGTCATGGCCCACCTTCCTCCTAAATCATGTTCACAATCTTTGGTATATAAATTATACCGTTATATGCCATAAACCATTTACATGGTTATGAGCCAAATATGTCAATTACATGAAATTTCAAGTTATTAATCAAAATAGGCTATACCCCGTCTTCCCGAACTTGCAATAATAGTCATTCCCAAAATCACTATGTCATATATTTGGTGTTCCTAATCAATAGTTAAGCCCAATCTAGTTTTAATATTCCAGTTTACAGTGTATGGCCAAAACTTGTTTTACAAGCCAACTAACCCAAACTTGCAGCTATAATGATAACAATGACCCAATGTCAATTACAAGTTTTGCCCAACCATTTCACCAAATATGTTATGTTCAGTTACTTTCCCCAATTATGTTATGCCAATATTGTCAATCTCTTGTTTATGCCCCCAATAAGCCAAACCTTCCCCGTATTCCCATCGTACGTATATCGCGATTTAACCTAGATTATAGGTCAATCTAGATTCACAAATAAAAAGGAACAAATAGGAATAACATGACAATGATAGGCTTAAGAACTGGCACAAGATGATAGTCCCAAAACACAAGAATTACAGATCTAATAGAATTACAGCATAACTGAATAAACTGATTTAGAATCATTGCAGGCATATAGATCTGATTATGAACAATATTATGGACATGAAAGGCTTGAATAATAAACTGGGTTCGACAACTTGTATAGCTTCGATTGGATTGATAAGAAGCAACCCAAAGTCATCGATTCACAAAGGCTAAGAATAGATCCAAATAGAAAATCAAGCATAGGTCCAAATTCATTTTATTCCATGCCCATACTATAATTGGTTTTCTAAATCTGAAAGTAATCGTGAACTTACAAAACAAAGGCAAGTCTTGTTTTCTGGAATCTGTATTCTGAAACTGAATTGCTCACCTTTGATGTAGACTATTTGTTCTTTTATTCCTATTCAGATTGGAAGAAGAAGAAGTACCAGTTCTAGCTTAGGTTTCAGCAGAGTAGCGACGCCATTGATTTATTTTTAGAGAAGGAGAGAGTAATGGAGGCTAGAGAATAATGTAAGAGATTAAGGTTTTGGCTTAAGGATGTATTTATAGGAGACAGAAGTGTTTAGGGCCTTCGATATCAACCTAGAACCAACCCGGACCATTAGAACAACCAAAACCACGTCACAAGCCAAAGAAAACCGGATCTGGGCCAAAACAGGTTGACTTGTAGGGGGGAGGTCGACCCCCCGGTTGACCGATGACCAAGGTCGACCCCCATGTCGACCTCCCTGGGTAGGTCGACCCCCAGGTCGACCTACCTGGGTATTTTTCTACGTAAATTCTGATTTTTTTTTGAATCTTCCGAAGGCCATAACTTCTTCATATGAAGTCCGATTTTCGAAAAACTTGGACTCTATTCCAAGCAGAAATTTGAGACCAACACAATGGCGTAACCCGTTTCTCTTAATTCTTATATTTGAAATTAATTGTTCTTTAGTTTGTTATTTTTAATATTCTCAGAAAATACGGGGTATTACACGCATGCTGGTTCACGATAGGCTAGAAGTAGTCGTGCCGAAGTATATTCTTTGCCAAATTTTGCTCTCCACCGTTACCGCCACATTTTCCCTCATGCACTTCTTGCAACACGTGTTTGGCGTCGTGGTTGGCAATACACCATAGTAAAGGAACGGAAAATACTTTGCGATACAAAACGTCTCCCTGGGTGATATATCTTGAAGCTTTGCGTACGATGGCACACCTTTCATTTTTTCTCTCAGGAAGGGTTCCAGTCGTGAGAAAGTCTTTGATTAGAGTCATCTATGATTCTTTTTCAGGCTCAATGTATAGAGCCTCGTCAACTTCCATCTGATTGACGCTAGTCATTGCTAATGTCTCTATTGGGATCAACTCCATTTGTTCTGGATCATTAAAACTAGACAGTTTCACCAAACAGACAGCTTTCTCATTTTGCTCTCGTGGGATGTGAGAGATGTTGTAGTAGTTGAACTAGTCCAACAGCTCTTCGACCAAGTTGAGATAGGCAGCATTCTCCCTTCATCTGGAACTCCTTCCTCCCTTAAATGCAGCAACCTGTGTGTCACAGGAAATTTCAACAGACTTAACTCCCAGTTCCCTTGCGAGTTTCATCCCAACAATCAAGGGTTCACATTTGGCTTTACTGTTCGTGGCTGGAAATTACAGTCTTAGTGCATAGTAGATCGTACATCCCTTATGAGTTATCTAAACAACTCTGGTGCCAGAATGTTGATCGTTTCGAGCTTTGTAAGTGTACAGCATCCAAATAGAGGTTGATGGATCACTTTACTTCCTCATCATCATCTGGAGCTGTGAACTCTAATATAAATTCTGACAGTGCCTATCCATGGATTACCCGCCTAAGGATGTATGCAATATCAAACTAATTTAGTTCAATATTCCATTTGAGTAACCTCCCCAATGCCTTAGGTCACTGAAGGACTTGTCATAGCGGTTGGTCAGTGTACACTTTGATAGGGTGAGACTGGAAATAATGTTGCATCTTTCTCAAGGCTATCAGAAGGCTGTAGGCAAACTTTTCAAGTTTGGAGTAGTTGTATTCTTCTCCAGTCAGTCTCTTTCTTACATAGTATAATGGTCATTGAACCCAATCTTATTCATGGACGAGTGTTAAGTTAATTGCATGCAATGATACTGCCAAATACACAAATAAGTCCTTATGATCGATGCGCTTTGATAAAATTAGAAGTCTCTCCAGATGGCTAAGCAAATTTTGGAAGGCTTCGACACAGTTTGGCGTTAAAGCAAAGTTGCACTTTCCTCTCTTTATCAATTCAAAGAAAGGAATACACTGTTCTGTGGCCTTAGATGTGATAATGAATCTTCTAAGGCTACTACTTTCTCGTTCAGGCTCTGCAAATCTAAAAATTTATATGGCCCCTAAATGTCTAGAATAGCCTTAGTCTGGTCGGAGTTTACCACAATTCCCTGAGAAGTGACGATAAAGCCCAAAAATTTCCCTGATTCAACACCGAAAGAGCATTTTAAAAGGTTAAGCTTCATCTCGTACTATCAGAGAATGCCAAATATCTCTTCTAAATCCTTAACATGGTTGGTTGATTGCTTTAACTTCACAAGAAGATTATTTACATACACATCCATGACTTTCCGATTTGGTTTTGGAACATGCGGATGACTAATCACTGATACGTCGCCCCAGCGTTTTTTAGTCCTAACAATATAACTGTGCAGGAATATAACCTAAGATCTTTAATAAAGTTGGCATGTTCCTAATTCGAGAAATGCATACCTATTTGATCATATCCAAAATAAGCATCCATGAAAGAAAAAAATTCATGTCCAGCCATTTATTCGATGAGCTGGTCAATCCGGGGAAGCGGAATGTTATCTATAAGGCACGTCTTGTTCAAGTCTGAAAAATCGATGCATGTCCACACTTTTGTTGGCCTTTTTCACAGGTATTAGATTTGATATCCACTTGGGCTATGTTGATTCTCGAATGAACCCATTGTTCTTTAGCCTTTCAACATCTTCCTTTAAAGCTACCGATCTTTCGAGGCCAAGCATATGTCTTTTTGGTTTTACTAGGATGTACTTATAGTTGATATTGAGTAAATGACGCATGATAGACGGATATCCACACATGTCAGCATGGTTCCATGCGAACACATAGAGGTTCGCACAAAGAAAATCATTCAACTCCCTCGTCAGTAGGGGATCCAGATGGGATATGATCTTCAAGACCTTAGTCGGGTTGTCGTTATAGATCGGGATCTGAGTTGCCTTTCTACACCCTGGATCTTCATCCTATCTTGGATCAATATCCTTGAGTTGGCGATCGGATGGTCCAGACCGGGTTGTCTCCTTTATTTGTTATGCATCCTCCGCCTTGGCGGGAGGAGGACATATTCAAGCTCTCAACTTTCCTTGGTGAGGACCTCTTTCCATTCGTCTAAGTAGCACGCTCGTCCTACCAGTTGGTCTCTTCGTACAACTCTAACTCCACCTTCTATTGGAAACTTCAGGAGCAAGCACTAAGGAGCTGCTCTAAATTCAACCAGGTTCGATCGACCCAAAAAGACATAATATGGAGAGTTTATGCCCATCACAAGAAACATGAGGATCCACGCTCTCCTACGGGCCCCCCTCCCCAAACTAAACCGTTAACTCAACCATTCTTACTAGTTCATTACTTGTGCCATTAAAGCTATGTACCCTTACATGGATTTAAGTCTCTTACCTCCAACCTTATTTGGTCATAGGCTCTCTTGAACAAAATGTTTATGGAACTCCATGTAACACCCCTACTTCTAGTGAATTATAAGTCCCACATCGTGGAAGGTTGCATGAAAGTGTAGACTTATATAGTAGAGCACATCTCCTACTAACGCCGAGGCCTTTTTAGAAACAAAACCCCACACCTATACGGTGGCTAAGTTGGGGACAATATCTTGAACGAACGGAGGTGCAGGTTGTTACAATGGTATCAGAGCCAATATCCATCCAGAATTGTGGCTCCTGTGTGGACCACAATGCCTGGGTGAGGCGTTCATGAGCCAACGGGGACGTTTGGATCTGTAGGAGGGAGAATGTAAAACCCCTACTTCTACTGAATTATAAGTCCGACATCATGGAAGCTTGTGTAAAAGTGTATACTTATATAGTAAAGCCCATCTCCTACTAACACCAAGGCCTTTTGATGAACAAAACCCCCACACCTATACGGTGGGTAAGTTGGGGAAAGTATCTTGCGCGGATAGAGGTGCAGACTGTTACACTTCTGCAGTCAATAAGGACTTTCCGCAGTATGGTTAGGCCAGTCATGGCCGAAATCACCAATGGGTCAATACTTGGGGTCTCTACCCTTCGGCTTCTCCTTCATAGAAGAGAATATCATTTTCCATCATCTTTCTCTGTTTCAATGGTACAGCCTCTTCGGGAGCACTAAACTCTCCAATATCCCAGCATTCACATACTGCTCCATGGTTCGTGTACTAAAACCTACTGGATGTGGTCCTCCGACAACTGTGTTGATAACAATTCCCTTACCATTGTCCTTTTGTTGGGCGACAGTTTTAGGAGCCTTCTGGCCTTATTTAGGACCTGAAGTCCCCTGCCCCATGTCCCTTGGGTCAACTTGTATTCATCGAGCTTACCTTCTCTAATCGGATTCTTAATAATGCCTCTAAGATGACAACACTCATTTTTCATATGGTTGTACATCTCATTAAATAAAAAAAAAAAATTAGTCTCACTACACCAAACATGTCATTTTGTAACACTTTTCCGTATATAAATCCTAACGGTTATTACTGTTATAATGTTGTAATGGATATTCTCGTTGTAATCTATTACAACGGTTGTTACCGTTATACCTTTTGTTGATTACGTAATAACGAGAAGATACAGTGGATAGATCAGTAATTTCCTTCGTACACTTTTCAATCACATTCTAACGCTTGACCCTTTCATTCTTTGTCATGCGTGCTTTCCCTCTAGGGTTCCCGCCTTATCCTTGGGATCTAAGAAGCTGGTCTACAACGACCGAAACAACTGTAGATCTAACGTATGCAATCCTACTATGTCGTCAATCGATCCATCAGATCCAAAATTTAAGATATATTTGGATTTCGATTCGCTAGTATAATTTCTACATGAAACCGGTAATCGCCATCGCCCATAACCATTTGCCATCGTCTCGTCTAGGTAAAGTCATCGCCTTTTTAGTCCCCTAGATATTTCATCTTGTTTCCATTCGTAGGATTATAGCTTTATCTTAGTTTTGATTTCCGATTTCGATTTCAGTTCTGGTTAAAGGTCAAGTTTTGTTTCATTTACCATATAGTTGAAAATTTCATTCTGTGTACAGGTTTGTTATTTTCTAGCATTACAAAAGGCTTGGTTTTCATACTTTTAAATTTTGTTTTGTTGCCTTACATTTAGTTGACAAGTTTGATACCTTATGTTGTTTCATGGCCTATAAATGGAACCATCCAACTCCAGTATGAAAGAAATCCATGTCTACACTTGCTAACTCATTCATTCCATTTAACAAACAAAAAGTGTTTGAGTATAAGTTTAATTATTGCTGTTTCTATAGTACAAGGGAGATGGTATTGTTAGTTATGCTCCTTTGCATGTCTGTTGCTGGCAGTCGTGGAGCAACTATCCCTTGGCATGCAGATAATTGTTTTTGAAATTGTTAGTGAAGTGTTTATGGTTACATTATAATCTTTTTCTAGTGTATTGGTCCTGGCATTATATGTAATTTAATGAAGTTGAGCTTAGTACATAATTCATTATAGAAAGGCTTTTCTCTGAAGTTGTCACCTCAAAATGATTGGAAATGGATGAAGAAGAAAAAGGACTAAGGTGAGCAAAGGCTTTAAGTGTAGACAATGCAAAGATTGTTCAACGTCATCATTTTTTGGAAGAGCAAACATGAAAAGCAAGTGATTCATGCTTATCCCTTTCTCTTGAAGTACAATTAACTCAAATATACATTGCATGTTGTTTACCACCATTCTTCTGAGAGTTAAGTTACCTTATATAGTTTTGGGATCTTCAAATTAAATACTGCAAGCGAGTTTGGCATAGCATCCATTATCATTAAGCTACTAAAAATCAAACTGATGCTTAGTAGGCTGCTAGTAAGATGAATCAGTTAGTTTTTAGAATATGTCTAAATGATGGTACTAAAATGTGACTGTAATAGCTTTGGACATTTATGAATATCCATAGTATGTGCTGGGTCGAGAATGAGTAGACAATGTTGTGTAGGATTCTTTGATGTTTAATCTTCACCCTTGTTTTATTAACAGGGTAAGTTAGGGTATTACATGATTAAGTATGAAAAATATAATGGGATTTCATTCCTGTATTAATTAATGTTGTAAATTGTATTTTTTTATTTATATCAATCCTCAGTATTATCGCCTTAGCATTCAGTTTTATGTTAAATATGTAATGTGGTATATTTTCGCTTTTTTCCAACTAAAAAGGATTATTTTTTCAAAACATTACGCTCTTTTATTGACGCTTTTTATTTATCTATTGTAATTAATGTGCATAGCTAAAGTTTTCTTTGGATAATGGATCACATTTTCAGGGCAATAAAAGGATATAGTGCTTGCAGTATTTTGTAGAAATGTATTATCATGGATTTAAGTATTTATTTATGAAGACAATGTTAACCATGTTATTAGAATTCCACTTTTTATTTTATATTCTAACAATTTTCATCTAGCTGGCTAGTTTGTTAACATGATTTTCGTTTACAAACATGTTTCATTGGAAAAGCAATTAATGCATAAGCTATAAATGACTTGCTCTAGGTCAAAATGATCGCCGTGATTTTATGTTAACTATGATAAATCATTGAGCAGGAAATTTTCGAAAATCTTAGAAAAATGTGCTGCCAAGCCTAACACAACATTTTGACTCTATAAAATTTTTATCCATCTTGCTGGTCATTTGCATATGTATAATGCATACTGATAGTGCCTATAAATCATATGGCATGTATAATGCGCATGGCAATCCCTGAACTATCTACCTTGCTGGTCATTTGCATATATAATGCACGTGCCAGTATCAAAAATCATCAGTTCACATTTTTCAATGAGAAAAAAGAGACTACATATGCACATTCAATGAAGACGTGATGAGTAGAGGGAACATATATAACGCACGGAACAGTTCCTGTAAATCACAAGCTTTTTTAACAGGTGCATATTATATTCTGTATTTTCTCAAGCTATAATTTGAAATAATAAAAATTAACATGCGTAAAATTTATAGTTGCTACAATTACATTAGTCATCACAGCCCAATGAAGTTACTTAATTTATATAGTCAAATTAAAGAATTGTTTTATTTGTATATACCTTTTATATTAGATAAAATTTTATTTAAACTTCTATAAAAAAAAGTTAGACAAAAATTAATTATAATTTTTTGTAAATTTTATTAGACTGATGTGTAGTAATTTGTGTTTCCAATTGAATTGTCATTAAAAAAATAAAAATAAAAATAAAAAGCACTACTAGTATCATGGGCAAAATAAAGCTACTGTTAATTATTGGTTGCCAAAAATGATCATTTTGGAGCAATGGGCCAGTTTCAACATCAAAGTCAAAATTTACGTATATTTAGCTTTTTCATCCAGTTGGGATTAGATACGTACAACCACAAATAATGATATACAATTTTGATATACTTTAGAAAGAGTAGTTTATGATAAATGAATATACACAAATTGCTATCTTGCTTGCAATTATATAGTCATATCATGATTGTACCACACTGCTTAGTTACCAAGTGATGCACCTCCTTAACTTATAAACTAAGCATAGCCAAGTATATAAACTGAGCGGCAAAGCAAAGTGCTCAGTTATTATTACCAAACTTGGTGCAATTTGATTTTGAAGTACAATGAAGCTTTTGTTCTATCTGTTTTATAAACTGAGCATTTTTTTTGTAGGATTTAGTAGAAGTTGCATAAGAAAAGCAAAAATCCTAAGTGAGTGCAATTTGATCAAGTTGGTCAGACCACCACTTCAAACGTAAGTGTTATGTCAAAATTATTATTGTTTTTTCAAAAAATAATCTAAGAGCTTTGTCCGAATTACACATAGATGAAAACATATAGCTTCCTTGTATGCTTTTCGTGAATGAAAATTTAGAGACGTACAGTATTTGCTGTCAAAGAGAACTGTTATTACATTAGCGAAATATATTGAACAATTCTATATATGAAATACATTTGTTACTAAGCTAGTTCTGTACTTAAATTCAGTTGTACCATTGACTATAATCCAACTAAAACATACAATTTGTTGCTATGTTAAGCTTTGCATATAATTTGTTGCTATGTTAAAGCTTTGCATTTTCTTAAATATGTGTATCCTCTCATGTTCTTTGCTTCTTTTAAAAATAAACTTGTATTCCTAACCTTCCCATTTGCTTTAGATTCGCTACCTATATACATACATACAAATACACACACACACACATGTGAGTGTATGTGTACATATGTATGTATTATGTATATGTACGTTAAGTAATCCATTATACTAAGTATTCCTAGGATTAATTGGTGCTAAATTAAGTTGGTAACAATGTAATTTAGTTTAAATTAATGAATTAATTGTCTGCTTTTGTATGAATTTGGTCATCCTTTGTTCCGATTTGCTAGTACTGTACTTACATGAGTTGCAGTATTATATGGATCACATTTGATAATACCCTAATATGTTAGTTCGATCCATGAAGTTTTCGCATTAAAGCAAAAAACTGTCTTCTAATTTAAACTGCATCTCATTCGTCCTTAACGTCATAAACTTGCAGCCAATATGCCTTTATTGACAGTACAAATAAGTCTGATAATGGTTGTTAATCAAACTTATTTCAACAATTATCTGACTTGTGTGTATAATAATGATGTCAGCGGATTCTGGATGCTCTGTTTCCATTTGTGCTGGGAGGTACTTGCATCATACTTGAAGCGTCTTCCTGTGGTAAGATAATTATCAATTAGGCACTTTCTGTTGGAATTTAAGAGGAGGCGGATAACTAAATTTTCTTGCAATCCTTCTTACAATATTTCTTGCATTACTTGCATTTTATTTCTTACAACAAAATATAACAAACCTTATATAGTAGACTAAACACACAAACTTCTAAATAATTCTTAACCATAAAGACATAACACTTGACTCAAATGACACAACAAACTACGAGACACAATAAATTGGGTTTATTTTCCAACATCCCCCCTTAAACCCAGTTCTTTAACCATTTTGAACATTTCTTCAAACTTCAAACTTTTTGAGAATATCTCGGCTTCGATTGATTTATATCTCACGCGTTTGGGTTTACGCTCAACGATTTCTACATTCCTTAAATCTTCGTTTTCCTGATCTTTCAGTAACTGTTGTTGAGCTAAAGCTTCTACATGTTGCTTATATGTCTCAGCATCTTTTAGCATATCAAATTCCTTGTTTATGTCCTCCAAAACAGCTTTATGAGTCAACATTTCATCCAGTTCCATTTCCTTATCAATGCATTTGGACACAATCGATGGAAGATGAACATGTGGCTTAATTTCTCCAAACTTAACACCTTTAATTTTCCTTCCATGCAAAAGCGATATGCGATTAAATGCAGCATATTTTTCTTTTGCTGCTCCAATTACAACAGTGATACCTCTTCCCATGACGGTAGATTCAAAAGCTTGATTAGTAACATATCCTACTCCAATAATCTTGGTTGCACCTAGCAACTTAGCTCCGACTATGGCCCCAATGCCAACTCCACCAAGGCCAAAAACAGCAACGATAGAATCTTTCTCATGTTCAGTGACATTTCTTATTCCTCCTGCATATGGTTTGCCTTCAAGTTCCTTTTCTGCCATTGATACTCCTGTTGCTGCATGCATGCTATCATCTTGTTCTTTTCTTTTTTCTCCGTTTACTTTATCACTCAGCTGAATGTCTCGGCCTTCGTCGACCCCATCTTGTTCTACATCATTTTCTGTTTCTTCTTGCATTGCTCCCTCATCGACATCCTCTTCTTTTTTATTTTCCATTAGTGCCTCATCAACATGATCTGCAATGATCATTTGTACTGACTCCTCATCAGCAGCCTCATCTTCTAATTTTTCGACTTCAACATCTCTCTCCTCCTCACTTTTTTTCTTCTCATCCTCCTTACCATAAATCTCCTTCAATAAAGTCCACGATTCTTTTGCAGATTTTTCTCCAATAATATGACCAAAAGCTCTTCATCAACGTTCTCACTCATTGCAGCACGTGCACAACGATCTTTCCATCTCAACTTTGTGAATGCCTTACTCTCTTTCTCCGTCATACTTTTGACGTCTTTTGGCCATTCGTAGCCACTTTCAACGATCTCCCAAAGCTCTTTAGAGATCAACTCTTCTTTCTTTTTATCACTCCACTCTTTGAAATTTTCTTTTGTGAGAACAAACGGTGAGAAAAATAGCATTGCCATAGTTTCAACCTGACGCTCTGATACCAATTGTTGGAATTTAAGAGGAGGAGGATAACTAAATTTTCTTGCAATCCTTCTTACAATATTTCTTGCATTACTTGCATTTTATTTCTTACAACAAAATATAACAACCCTTATATAGTAGACTAGACACACAAACTTCTAAATAACTCTTAACCATAAAGACATAACACTTGACTCAAATGGCACAACAAACTACGAGACACAATAAATTATGTTTATTTTCCAACACTTTAAAGGGTAAGGTTGTTAGATAAGCCTTCCCTTCTTCTAGTACTCTAATTCATTTTGTATGCCCTAATGCTTTAGTCTATCATTTGTTTCTTATTCATAGGATTTGCTGTTAAGCTCGTTAGGCTGACAAGCATAGAGTTGGAATTAAATCCAAATATAATATACTTGAGTCTGTGACTACTTGTATCCTAACCAAAAAATAATCTTGATAATGCTTCCAAACTAAGTTACTTCAAACATAAAGAAACTAGCTGAGAACTTCACTCAGTTTGGCTTATTTTCTACAAAACCAAGGCAGGCACAGTTTCATAGAACCCAGCACGACTCAGCTTCTTAAACCGAGCCCGGTTCAGTTCATCGGAACTGATTCCACACAACACTAAACAGACCCTATTGTAACACTTATTCGGTTTGATTTGTAATGGTTATAACTGTTTCGCCTTGGCAAATCTGTAGAGGTAAGTGTTTACTTAACTCATTTGAACTTAGACTACACGTTTTAAATTATTGATGGAGAAGATTAGACTTGGGAACTCCCTTGATGTATAGTTGTTTAGCTTCAATTTTTGTAGAGAAGATAACTCTAAAAATTGTGAATCTTGATCTAATGACTTGGCATCCGTTGATTACTGCTTATAGTCATTCGATATTCACCGCTTCATGATGTCTGAATTTTGGTTTTTTTATTATTTAGTTTTCACAGTGGTGTGTAAAAGGAGCATAAATGATTTGGCATGATTGGTCAAAGAACATGATCCAACAAAGATTTCTGTAAAGCAAAAGGTTAGCATTTTTATAGGCTTGCATTTCACAATTTCAATCCACATAATCTGGGTTTATCTTTGACTGTTTTTACTCTATGTAGCATGTATATCTATCCCATTATTGGATGAATTCATTATAAGACATTGTATATTCAGTTGAAAAAAAATAGTTTCAGTTACTATTTTGCTGTAGTTCATTATATTTCACATTCAATAGGAATCTAATTCTTTAAATTAATAGAGTAAGAATTTGTGTCATTTGCTATTTTGCCTTAGTTCATTGTACATTACAGTAGTTAGGAATCTGTTTCTAAAAATTAATGGAATATTGTTTGGATACCATTTCAGTTTGGTTTAAAATCTTTTATTATACAAAAGTTTGAAAGCTATTTGAACATGGTAGAACAATGGGTGAAATTGGTATATGAGAATCAAAATTATAACTATACATTTATGGTTTTGCGTATTGAGTCAGGGCATGCTATGATCTGTTTGACCATTAATCAATTATTTAGTCACATTTTCATTTATTTAACTGCACAAGATGGAGCTATTGACTAACTTTTTTATGTTTCTTTTGGATTTGTTGATTACATATATGCTCATGCTTCTGCACTTACTAGTGATTTAGCTATGATCTTGCAAACAACACTTCAACCATCTCGTAGCTTGAATTAAACTTTGAAGGAGGATGAGAAATCTACAGAGTGAAAAGATAAGAAGCTCACCGAGACATTGACGCACCCCAAAATGGTATGCATACGCTATCCGATCTTGTCGTTGGTGGATTTGTAATTTGGCTTATTTACCATTTGTGTTTTGTCTAATGTTGTATGTTAATTTGTGATACTTCGATGTTATTTGATATTTGTTATGGATGATGAATGGTTGTATGTTAAATTGTGGTAGTTTGATGTTTGTCGAAATGGAAGTTGCTTTAGGATACAAGTTGAGACATGTTGTATTTGCTTTGGAATATTGTTATATTATATGTTGTATGTTTCTATTGGTATATGCTTTATGAAATTAGTTGGAGCATATTGTGATTGTTACTTATTTAAAAGGATTACAACTGCAGACCTAGTGCAATATTCATGTTTGTAACAGTTATAATTGTTATTAAAATTATTGTTATAAAATGGTATATTATAACAGTTATATATGTGACAAATTTTTAAGTATCAACGGTTATAAGTGTGACAAAATCATATATTTGTAATGGTTATAACTAGTGCAGTTTACACACTATATCACAGTTATAACCGTTATAATATTCGTGACAACAATTTGCCACGTATGTTGTAGTAACGGTTATAACTGTTACAAAGTATATTAGCAACGGTAATAACTCTTAGAAATACCCTTTCTGGTGTTGTGTCTTCGCTTTCTTCGTAGTCGACTCTCATGAAGTTGGCTTTTTATACTACATTGTACTGTAAGTATCAAGATAAGATTTCTCTAACGTATTACTCAACGATATGTAGATGTCAAATATCTGGAGTTAGGATCGCTTCTTAGCATCCCCCTTCTTATTACGGCCTCCTCCATTATCGTTCCTGCGCTAGTTACCATTCTTCCTATATCGATTTCTAATGTTCACTTCCACTTTCCTAGAATTATATTCGTATTGCTTTATTGCCACATTACTTTGTACTCCTTCATTCTTCATGTTATTTGCTCTCCTCTTTCGATTATTTCGCATTTCTTCAATTCGCAAGTGCACGTTAGCCTTCTCATAGAGCACATCTAGGTTTGTGTGAGGCTTTCCAGTCGAATACTTTCCAAACCCAATCTCGGAGTCAACACTGACGACTAACACCATTAATACTGACTCTAGATTGGGGTTAGTAACTTTAGTAATGATTGTATTGGAACGATCGAGGTAACGTCTGCGTGACTTGCCTCCAACTTGAGTTATTCAAGAAAGGGACATCACGTTCTTAGACTTGGCGGCATGAAGACGAAATTGGTTCAAAAAGTTTCTACCAAATCTTCAAAGTTAGGCACCAACCTCAGAGGCAGCCTAGAGGACCACATAAGCGCGACCCAATCAAGGTAGATAGGGAAAAACTTACATTTGAAGGATCCAGGACTACTGTCGCATTCAAAACCAAGTGTGCCTTACCAGGTGCCGACTTAGGTCAGTCCTTCTTGAGTAATGATTCATCTGTGGCAAATTAAACCATCTTGGGAACTCAGCTTCCAGAATATCATCGATAAAGGGAGTATCGCTACATTCCAATCCTCAGTCTTCATTTGTATATCCCTTGCTAACATTCATATTTTTTCATACCATTCTCGCTACTTCGGCATTAGTCAATACATGCTCGGACTCTGACTCTCGGCCCATTGTGCACTTCTTGCCCCTACACCAGGAAACATCGCTTGTGTAGTTATTAGGGTGGAACCTCCTTAGCTGCTGTTATCCTAGACAATTATAGGATGTAAGGGAGGAAACACGGGTGTGTGAGTGATCCAGGAAGTGTCGTGGTTTCTAAGAAGAAGAGGAGGGTTTCAGTTTGGCATGGAGATAGCTCGACATGAACCAGTTGATGTTTCACGGATCAAAAATATCGATCCGGGCAGGTTCTTCTAACCAAGTTGGCATCCTACTGAACCGGAGCTCCTGTAGGTTTTCTGGCTTCTTGTACGGGCGTTGTTATCGTGGTTGCTTTTCACTCCTTCCAGATGAATGCAACCTTCAACTACTTGACGATTTGATGGGGAAGGAATTTTCTGCCTCCTGAGTTCTTCCCGCTGCCTATCCATCCTATTCATATCTTGCCTCATCGTGGCGTTCCTATGCCTTTAAGCGTTCAACGCTGAAGTTGCTTCATCCAACCTACTCAAGAGTAGCATGAACGCATCATGAGTCGCAAAATCCATGGAAGGAGCCTATTCAATTAGAGCATAGGTGGTAAGGACCAAATTCCCCGTACAGTTCGATGTCGAACAAGGACCTAAAGTCGATGCTGGTGTAACTCTAGATGCATCTTACTGAGTATTGCTGGTCGAAGGCCTAGAGGAAGCCCTTGTTTCTTTGGCTCTTGTGGACACCATTTTCGTTGGAATTGTAAAATGAAGGAAATGTTGAAAAGCTAAGAATAGAGGGATTTTCACTCCGAACTTGGTGATTCATAAAGTACTTTAAAAAATCCTTTGAGGAACTGAGAAATCTTCAGTTCTCACTAAAAGCACCAAAGTGTTGACGCCAACAAGTTGCACAAACACCCTGATATAAAATATAAGGAGAAACGAAGAATATTAAATGAGAATGAGTAAAATGCAACAAATTTATAATGGTTCGGCGTTAACAAGCCTACGTCCACTCTATAATTTCTTGTATGACTTATGGAAATTATTTAAAATGGTGGAAAATGTCTCTAAATAGAGTACAATGCAACATTGCAGAGTATAAAGAAGATAAAAGATTCCCAAAGTCCAATTTCCATTGCTTTGGAGAGCTATTTATAAGTAAGTGCACCTCCCAATTCAATCATTCCACGTGGAAGCCGAGATGGTACATGTGGAGGTCATGGAGGCAATGTCAACATAGTTGGACCACTTCTTCAGGGAAATATCCTTTTCGATTTGATCTTGTTTGGTTCGGTGTAACACCCCAAATTTTAATAAACAATAAAAATATGTAAAAGATTAATAAACTAAATATTAATTAAAATAATATTCATAATTAAACAACAAGACTAACACTATTGGGTCCTTTGCAATTTTTTGAAAAAATGGACACTTGGTTTGCTATAATCGGAGTTAAAATGCTTTAGTTGGGAATTAAAGAAGAACTCTAAAAATTAATATATATATATATATATAGAACAAACGATCACTAGGAGACCCAACCCACTTGGGTCAACAGCATGTCGACCCAAGCTCAGGTGGGTCGATCCCCATGTCGAGCCAAGGAGCGAGTGGATCGACCCAAGTTGCAAATTTTACGTGCTTAGCATGCATGCAAGGCAACAAACGATTGATATTTTCCAACATTATTTTTTTGAGTTGGTAAACTTTTATTGGTTTATTTTGAACGAAGGGATGATGTGGTGCTTTCTTATTGGTCCAATGACATGGTTGGACCAAATTTCATCTTATATTTGGATGGATGAGGGGATCAAGTAACCCCTATAAATAGACTAGAAGAGCCTCTCTCATTTCTACACATAAAAAGACTAGAAGAGCCTCTCTCATTTCTACACATCAATTCTATCTCTCTTCTCTTTCTTCTTCCCCGGGCCTATCCTCAAAATTAGGATGGGCCTAATAATTAAATTTTAACAGAGATAAAGAAACTCTTAAGTTTTAATTATTTATTTTTATAAATACTTCGGGATGCCGAGGTTTTGCTAGATCTAAGAAGAAGGACACGGGGAAAGCTTTGACCATCAGATCTATGAGTTCTAATTTTTAGATTATTTATTTTTGTATGGAAGTTTAAACAGCTAAATAGTTTTAATTTGCAACTTTATATTTATAGTTATTTACAATATTTATATATTTAGTTTTTTTGTAAATTACTGTAGTTTATTTGCTGTATATGCCTATTTCTTTCCAGTTGTTTATTGTTTATAGATAATTCTCCTTTTTCTATCCTCTTCTCTGTTGTGGTTAAATTTACAGTCAGGCTATGCCTATTTTATTTGATTTTTTATTTGATTCTAGGCCTTACGAGTAGCCTAGACAATTTCCCTTTTTATGTAGCATTGAGCCTAGGTGTGAAGAGAGCCTAGGCCCTTCCCGTTATTTTTACGTTAAATCGGTATAATGTTAAAATTGAATTAAAAAGGGATTCCGGGCATATTAGAACTGATTAAATATTATAATCAGTATTTGACTATAAATTAGGGGTAATAGTTAATTGGAGAACAAGCAAACATATGAACTTGAATAGCTAAACTTAATTAAACGTTAAGTAACGTGGGAATGGCTTATACAAAAAGATAATAACATTAATTAGGAATGCTAATACAAACTAGGGATATAACATGGGGTTATATTGGGCTTATTAATGAACTTAGATTGTGTTAAGTTAAATTGAGGGTAAAATTAATAAGCTAAGATAGAAGGAGTCCGTTCCGACAGTGTGAGGCTGATTGGGGAATGTAAATGGTTTGTAGTTTTTGTCTATTCCGATAGCGTGGGGCTGATTGGGGAAGATAAGAGGCCTAATAACATAATGAAATCCTAGTTTAGGTCTATTCTGACAGCGCATGGTTGATTTGGGAAACTAAATGGCCTAATAAAATAATGAATGGGGACAAAGTCTAGGGGTAGCTTGTATCAGTTGCATATTTTGTTAGGGATATGTATTAGTCAATATCCCAATTATCATGGAGGTCTCACACTAGGTAGAGGAGAGGGCATGCTTTAGTGTACCAGGTAGTAAGAGATCCAACGAGGTGGGTACGGGCGCGTTCCGATGGAACAATGAGCGTGCATCATGCCGATTGGGGACGTTAATCCATTGTAACACACCTACAATTAACGGCTATGTCCTTTTGGTTGAAGGGATCGGGATTGATAACCCCGAATACCATAGCTGGCATATGTTATCACATTGTGGGTTTAAGAGTTGATCGACAGGTAGGAATTAGGTAAAGCCTAATTGTGATATTTAGTAATTGGTGTCGGATATGAATGAGAAGCCTATCTTTATTCGTGTTTATCTTTCCTGCTATTTCATTTATGCTTTTATGTCTATTGCTCTAAGAACTATTCATATGTCTAAATGCTTAACTTATGCTCATGCTAGAAATTACTAGAACTCACCAGATGTATGTCTGACCAGGTTTATTTACTCCTTCTTTCTTCCTTCCCCTCCCTCTGGTTCGCAGGGTGGAAGGTCTCAATAGTGATTCTTGATTATTCGATTTAGCTTGGATTCAGACTCTTTCCAGACTCATGTATTGGTTCACTTCTTGTTTTTTGATCATTGCATTGACATTTGAGAAAGATGGTTTTATAGTTTTACTTATCTATTCCGACATTATAGATTTCCACGAGACAGTTTTATGTTGATGACTATATAGTATTTATGAAATGTAACAATCGCTGCTATTTGACTTGCTTATTTAAATAACGTTTCAAAGTTTCCATAGTGTTTTATATTTTTGTCTTATGAATTTTAGTCTTTGTGTTGTTACTTTATACCTAAGTGCTTTATAAACCTTAACGCATCCTTATATGGGTGACATTAAGAGATATGAGGTGTTTCATTTGGTATCAAAGCCTACGGTTACAAGATCAGAGAAAAGTTTTTGAAAAATTGTTATCAAAAGTAAAGAATTTTCAAGTAAAACCTGTTTTTGAAAAATATCCCTCAAGTTAGATACATTATTTCCTTGGTCCATTTTTGAATCCTTGTCTCTTCTCTTTCCAACATGTTTGGGGCTCCCAATTTCCCTGAAGGCATTCCCATTCCGGCATGGTTCCGTAGATATATTGAAGCTACGGCGCCCGCCAAAGGGCAAGGAGATGCCCTACCTCCAGCTGCAGCCATGGTTGTTCAACCAAATCCAGCGGTTAATTTCTCTAAGCTCTGTAAGAATTTTTCTGCTATGGGTGGCGAACCATTTCTTGGATCGAAGAGTTTTGTTGATGCTTGTAATTGGCTTAGGGAGATTGATCGTGTGTTCATATTATTAGAGCTTGATGACAAGAGGAGGATTCAATTGGCCACTTGGCAACTAAAAGGAGAGACGTCATATTAGTGGGAAGTAGCTGAGGGAAAGTACGCCATAGAGACATGGGATGAGTTCAAGGATAAGTTCGAGAAAAAGTTTTTATCATGAACTGAAGAAAGGATGTAGTTGGAAAAGTTTTTGAGTCTGAGACAAGGTAATATGTCAGTTAAGAGTATGTGAATAGCTTCAACAAGTTAGCAATATTTGTCTTAGATCTGATTAATATTGCGCATAAGAAGGCTTTGAGGTTTTCTATGGGATTGAATCAGCCCCTCCAAGGACTAGCACCAAAACATTTTCTATGGGAGCAATGTTTGATAGGCTTGTGGATATAGCTCTTATACATGAGGATGGAAAGGAGAGTAAACAAGAGGAAAAAAATGAAGTGGCCAAGACAGGTATTGGAGTGGTGGCCCAAGAAAGGTGCAATGATAAAGGGAGAAAATCCAGATAAAGCACAGTCAAGAAGGAAGTGAAGCGTCATAGGTGTGGTATGATGGGCCACTTCATCAAGGATTGCAAGAAGACAGCTAAGACGGGTGCTTGTTTTCAGTGCGGATAGTTGAGACATTATAGGAGAAAGTGCCCTCTGTGGCAGGGATATGGAATATGTACATCCGGAGCATAGATTCAAGTGCTTGAGGCGACTAGGACTGGTAACAGTGATCAGGACGAAGGTGGGAAGGTCACTATAGAAGGTTTGATTTCTCATTTTGACTTTCCTGTTAGTGCCTTGTTCAATTTCGGTGTTTGTCATTATTTCATATCCAGTTCTATTATTGATAGTCTGCACCTAGATACTTCTACAGTTTCTGATCCACTAGTTGACTCAAACCCCGTAAGAGGTATGGCTAACCTATCTATGATATGTAGGAGTATGAGGATTTCTATTATTAGCATCGAGTTTGAGTCTGACGGGTATGTAATAGGTTTTATGGTTTAAGCTCTTATTCTATGGATGGATTGGTTGGCTATGTATGGCGCCATCCTTGATTATGAGAAGAGAGTTGTGATTCCTTTGATGTGCCATGGTAGGACTCTAGAGATTTCTTGTGACCGCAAAGGTCAATCATGCTCAGTTTCTTGTATTCCCTTGATGCTTCTTTTGACGATCTCAGTTTGGTGCCCATACTTAGAGGCTTTCCATATGTATTCGAGGGATAAGGGGGATACCTCCCAGGCGCGAGATAGATTTTGGGATATAATTGGTGGAGAATACTAAGCCTGTTGCGTTGCTAGTGCACTAAATGGCTCTAAGAGAGAGGAGGAACTTAGTAAGCAATTGGGTGAATTGTTCAAGAAAGGGTTTATTAGAAGGAGCATTTCTAATTGGGAAGCACCAGTTATCTTCACGACTAATGCGGGCGACTCTCTCCGTCTATGTTTTGATTGTAGAGAATTGAACAAGCTTATGATGAATAATATACACCCACTCTCACAGATAGATGACTTATTTGATCAGTTAATGGGTACTTCAGTTTTCTTGCAATTGGATTTAACTACATTTTTTCATTAGCTTAGGGTGGCAGACGATAGCATAGACAAGGCTGCTTTTAGAACTCCTGATAGATTCTTTGAGTGGCTGGTTATGTCTTTTGAGCTAACCAATGCAGCGGCGTATTTTGTGGATTCGATGAGCTAGGTATTTAGGGAGCACTGGATAAGTTTGTGGTGGTATTCGTTGATGATATCTTGGTATTCTTGAGGAGTGAGAAGGAGAATGCCTTGCACTTGAGAGAAGTCCTCTGTACTCTACGTGCACATCAGTTGAAGGCAAACTTTTCTAAGTGCCACTTTTGGTAGAAAGAGGTAAGGTTCTAAGGGCATGTTGTCTCCAGTGATGGCAGTGATGGATCCCGCTAAGGTTGTCGCAACACAAGATTAGAAAGCCCCTAAGAGTGCAATAGAGGTGAGGAACTTTTTAGGTTTGGCAGGATACTATCGAAAGTTCATCAAGGATTTTGCGTGGATTCCAACTTAGCATACGTGCCTTATAAAGAAGAACCAAGTTTTTACTTGGGTTGTGGATTGCGAGGATGCATTCTTGAGATTGAAAAAAGCTCTCGCATCTGCTCAAGTGTTGACTCTTCCTGATGGTACGAAGATGTTCACCGTATATATGGATGCTTGCGGCACAGGTTTAGGTAAGGTGCTTATGCAGAATGGTAGGGTTATCTGGTATGGGAGTAAGCAGTTGAGGGTACATGAGAGGAACTACCCCGCTTATGATTTGGAGCTAGTAGCAATAGTGTCTGCACTTAAGTCTTGGAGACATTATTCATTAGGTAAGAGGTTTTAGCTTTATACAGATCATATGTCTCTCAAGTACTTGTTCTCCCAAAAAGATCTTAGTTTGCAACAACAGTGTTGGATGGTGCTTCTTGCATCTTATGACTTCGAGATAGCATATACTTTGTGGAAGGAGAATGTGGTAACGGATGCACCGAGTAAGCAGAGGATGACTTTAAGTCCACTGTTCGTAGAGTGGCAAATTTTGGATTTTGTCTCATCGTTCGATTTTAGACCATTTACAGAATATACACAAGGATTATTGGCATTGTTGAAGGTGTGACCTACTTTCTTAAAGCGCATTGGATCCACTTAGCGCGAGGATCAGCGGTTAGCAGATATTATGGACCGATTCAGTAGAGGAGAGACCGCTAGTCATCTTGTTAGGGGTTCTACGGATGAGAGAGGGTGGCTACATTGTGATGGGAGATTGTATGTTCCTTGAGTTGATGATTTGTTGAGATCAGTTTTAGAGGAGGCTCATCACTCTCTAATAACCATCCATCCAGGTGGTGATAAGATGTACAGATATATAAGGAGGGTCTTTCATTGGATAGGGGTGAAGAAGGATGTGGCAGAATACATGGCTCAATGTATGACTTGTTAGAGAGTAAAGTCTAAGCAGAAAAAGGCTGGTGGATTACTTTAGACTTTACATGTGTCACAGTGGAAGTGGGAGAACGTCTCGATGGACCTCATAGATGGATTGCCCAGATCGAAGAAGTGCAACAACGGTATTTGGGTTATAGTCGATAGGTTAACTAAGAGCGCTCACTTTATCCTGGTCAAGAGTAAGCAGACAACAACTTGGTTGGCATCAGTATATCTTATAAAGATCATCCAACTTTATGGAGTCCCCTCTGTACTGTTATTGATCGAGACCCCATCTTTACGAGTGAGTTTTAGAGGATCCTGCAGGAGGCATTGGGGACACAACTATGACTTAGCACTGCCTATCACCCTCAGACAGATAGACAGACAAAGAGGGCTAATAGGATTCTCGAGGACTTATTACGGCTATGTATCCTAGACTTCGAAGGGACTTGGGAGGAACATCCTCCATTGGTAGAGTTCGCATATAATAACGGCTATCAGACGCGCAGGCATGGCTCCCTTCGAGACATTATTTGGACGACCCTGCAAATCACCTACAAGTTGGTGGAAGTCCACAGACAGACTACTAATTAGACCTGAGATGGTTGGAAGACCTCAGAGAAGATAGGTTTGATTCGGAGGCGGATGAAGACAACTCAAAACATACATAAGTCGTATGCAGACCATCGAGGCATATCTAGAATTCGAGGTAGGAGACATCGTTTTTGTTAAGGTATCACCCTTGAGGAGTGTTGTTTGGTTCGACCCAATGGGGAACTTGGCTCTGAGGTTCGTAGTACCATTTTCTATAGTAGAGAGGGTAGGTCAGATGGCCTACAGAAATAAACTACCAGAGAGAATGGCAGGAGTTCATGATGTATTCCTTGTTTTACACTTGCAGAAGTGTTTACATGATTCCACTATAATAGCAGAGTCGAGTACTCTAGAGGATATCGAGGTAGAGAGGGAGTCATCAATCAGGAGAGATCCTATATGGATACTAGGATCTGAGGTGAAGAAATTACAGAATAAAGAGATCAAGCTTGTTATAATTCAGTGGAAAGAGGACAACGATGACACGACTTGGGAACCGGAGGATAAGGTTCACTCTTCTTTTCCGTTTCTCTTTGAGAGTATGCTCTTAAACCTTTCTTAAGCCTTGAATTTGAATCTATTTTTCATATCGTTTGAATCATAGGTCTTAGGTAGAAGCCTATGGATGGTAGGAAATGGTTTAAAACATGTTAATAGAACATGTTATAGTTGAATGGATTCACATGGATGTAAGTGTTTGCTAGTGGATGCAGTGGATGCATACACACACACACGGCACTAGTTCGAGATCGACAAAACTAGGACACTTACATAATTGCATATGGATATATGTTCATTTTAAATTTATATAGATGAAAATGGTTGAATCATCACTTGGATGTTGCATTTTGATGAATGGTTGTCACATATATATAGAATTTTAAAATGTATCATTAGAGTTCCTTTGCATACATATTGGATGCATGACACAAACATAAATTGCATTAAGGAGGTCAACAGAATATGTGGACCACTTGACTTTTGCATTAGCTTAGGGACATATACACAACACCTTCGCATATGTTCATGAAAAGCATTAAAAATCTAATGACAATGAATGCCAATGGTTGAAGGTTAAGCAGATGGGTATTGATAATGATTGATAATATTTATAACATTTATCTGCATTGGAGATTTAAGGGATGAAATCCTTTAAGGAGTGTAGAATGTAAAATCTAGAATTTTAATAAACAAAAAATAAATTTAAAAGATTAATAAACTAACTGTTAATCAAAAAATATTCGGAATTCAACGACGAGACTAGAGCCATTGCGTCCGTTATTATTTATGGATAAAAATGGGCACTTAATTTGCTAAAATCGGAGTTAAAATGAATTAGTTACGTGAATTAAAGAAGAATTCAGAAAATTAACATATGTATATATAAAAAACAGTTACTAGGTGACCAGCCCACTTGGGTCGACGCACTTGGGTCGACACTGTATCGACCCAAGCCCAGGTGACTCGACCCCTACGTCGACCTAGGGAGGCGGATGGGTCGACCAAGTCACTAATTCTGCATGCTTAGCCGCACATAAGGCAGCGAACGTTTAATATTTTCCAGCGTTGTCTGTTTGTGTTGGCAAGGTTTTATTGGTTTATTTTGAACCACGGGCTGACGTGGTACTCTCTTATTGGGCCAATGACATGGCTGGACCAGATCTAATCTTAGATTTAGACGACTGAGGGCATCTAGTAAACCTTATAAATAGACTAGCAGAGCATCTCCTTCTTCTTCCCTGGGCCTATCCTCAAAATTTGGAAAGGCCAAATAATTAAATTTTTACAAGGATAAAGAAGTTATTAAGTTTTAATTATTTATTTTTATAAATACTTCTAGAGGTGGAGGTTCTGCTAGATCTAAGAAGAAGGCCGAAGGTAGCTTTGATCATCAGATCTGTGAGTTTTTATCTAATTTTTAGATTAGTTGTTTGCATAGGAAAGTTTAGATAGTTAAATAGTTTGATTTGCAAGTTTTATGTTTACAGCTATTAACAATATTTATATGTTTAGTTTTTCTGTAAGTTACTGTAGTTTATTTACCGTCTACACCTATTTCTTTCTAGTTGTTTATTGTTTACAAGTAATTCTCCTTCTTTTATACCCTTCTCTGTTGTGGTTTTATTTGCAGTCAGGCTATGCCTATTTTATTTGTTTATTTATTTATTTTGAGTTTAGGCCTTATGAGTAGCCTAGACCATTTCCCTTGTACTTTTAACATTGAGCCTATGCCTGAAGAGAGCCAAGGCCTTTATCACTATTTTTTGCGTTAAACTGGAATAATATTAAAGTTGAATTAAAAGGGATTTTGGGCATGTTAGAACTGATTAAATATTACAATCGGTATTAGACTGTAAATTGGGAATAAACCTTAATAGGTAATTGGAGAACATGCAAACATATGAACTGGAATATATTAAACTTGACTGAACTTTAAGTAACGTGGGAATGAGTTGTATAAAAAGATAACATTAATTAGGAATGTTAATACAACCTAGGGATATAACATGAGATTATATTGGGCTTATTAATGAACTTAAATTGTGTTAAGTTAAATTGAGGGTAAAATAAATAAGCTAAGATAGAGGGAGTCCGTTCAGGTAGCGTGGGGCTGATTGAGGAAGATAAGTGACTCGTAGATTAGGTTCATTCCGACAGCATGAGGCTGATTGGGGAAGATAAAAGGATTAATAACATAATGAAATCTTTGTTTAGGTCCATTCCAGTAGCGAGGGGCTGATTGGGGGAAACTAAATGGCCTAATAAAATAATTAATGGGGACCAAGTCTAGGGGTGGCTTGTGTCAATTTCAAACTTTGAGGGGTACCCTTATCAGTCAGTGTCCTTATTATCATGAAGGTCCCACACTAGGTAGAGGCGAGGGCACGCTTTACTATACTAAGTAGTAAGAGGGCCAAATGTGGTGGGTACGGGAGCGGTTCAGCGGGACAATGAGTGTGCATCATGCCGATTGGGTAAGATAAGTCGTTGTAACACCTGTGATTAACGGTTATGTCCTTTTAGTTGATGGGCTCGGGATTGATAACCCCAAGTACCGTAGATGGCATAGGTTATCACATTATGGGTTCAAGAGTTGATCGATGGGTAGAAATTAGGTAAAGCCTAATTGTGATATCTTAGTAATTGGGGCATCAATCTCAGATATGAATGAGGAGCCTATCTTTATTCATGTCTATCTTTCTTGCTATTTCATTTATGCTTTTATGTATATTTCTCTTAGAACTATTCATCTGTCTAAATGCTTCCTTAACTTATGTTCATGCTAAAAAATACTAGAACTCACAAGATGTATGTCTGAAATGGTTTGTTTTCTCCTTCTCTCTTCCTTTCCCCCTTCCCCCTTCCAGGTTCGCAGGGTGGAGGGTCTCGGTGGTGATTCTTGATTATTGGGTTCAACTTGGATTCAGACTCTTTCCAGATTCATGTATTGGTTCACTTCTCGTTTTCTGATCGTTGTATTGACATTTAAGAGGGATGGTTTCTATGGTTATTATGGTTTTACTTATGCACTCTGATATAATGGAATTCCATGACACAGTTTTATGTTGATGACTATTTGGTATTTGTGAAATGTAACAAGCACTGTGATTTGATTACTTATTTAAATAATGTTTCAAAATTTCCATTGTTTTTTATATTTCTATGTTGTAAATTTTAGTCTCTGTGTCGTTACTTTATACCTAGGCACTTCATAAACCTTAACACATCATCATATGGGTGACATTAAGGGGTGCAGGGTATTTCATTCGGTATAGTACACGAGGCAACTGATCCGAAATTTGAGTCAAAAGTGGAAGCATGTCTTTGGAGGTATAACATTTCTTAGGAGGTATATTAGGTGGATTGGGCATGTCCGGCTAGACAATGTCGAAACGAAGCTTATTGATCCGAAGTCTTTGTAACGCACAGTAATTTTAAAGAACACTGATAAACTAAAGGGATACTTAATTAAATATTGGGAATTAAATAAAAAAAATTGTACCATTGCGTTTGTCTTGGAATTCTTGATAAAATAGACTCTGAGTTTGCCTAAAACAGACATCATATGAGAAATATACGAATGTTAGAAGTTTGTATACACATAAGAGAGTTATGTATAAATAAAATAAACCAGAATTTAAAATAAATCAAATAAATGAAGAGGGAATACAAGGAGGGAAGCAGACTCGTTAAGGATCGACCCACACCTGGTTGGGTCGACCCAAGACCAGGTGGGTCGACCCAGAGGTCGATCCAGGTGTGGGTGGGCCGACCCAACCCTGATCTGGCCGAATATATTTTCCTGTTTCTGGACGTATTTATTAACCAAGTTCATTATTTTCTGTACGGTTGGATTTGAAAACAGAGATTTGACGGTTAAGAATTGTCTTGTAAACTCTATGTAAAGGCATGTATTCCTACTAAATAAATCATACTTCTTCATACTTTTTCCTCAAACTCTCATTCTGAAAATATTAAATGAAGATGGGGAGATGCTGCCGAAACTTGGATTGAATCAAGACAATTCTTATATAACATATACAAGAATCTCTTCTACAACATCAGCATATTATTCTCTGTTCTTTAAATCCAATCTCTGTGAGTTCATATTACTTTTAGATATAAAAATTTAATAGTAACCTTGACATGTTTATAAACCTGGATCTGAACCTGTGCCTGTTAAGAAACTGATTCATGTCTAAACAGTTCTATTATTATTACATGTATTCTTATGTACACCTGTTTTGCTGTTCAGTTGTTATTATACGCCTATTTCTGTTTTTCTCCCTCTCTTATTCCCTATTTATTTTTAAAAGCCTAAGCTACCTTTGAGCCTAGGCAAATCTCGCAAGAGACATACGTATAAATGGAATTGGGACAATCAGGGAATGTTTGGGAATGAAAATAAAAGGGGGAAATTTGGGGCATATCTTGTACTTTGGAACATGACTGAAATTTAAGGTGTATGAACATGTAAATATGTAGGCTTAATTCAAGGATTAAGTGGAACATGTAATGAATCTGTATATATATAACCTGTGAAACCTATTTAATATGTTGGAATTACATGAACCAGTTAACCTATTAGGGTTATATGTACTTGTTAACCTATTTGATATGTTGGGGTTAAGTAAACCTGTTCAATCTGTTGGGGTTAAGTAAACCTATTTAATCCGTTGGGGTTATATGAACTAACCTGCAAAACTTAACCTGTTAATCTGTGGGGGGTTAAGCGAACCTATTAATCTGTAAGGCTTAACCTATTAAAAATCCTAGTAAATTAGAGGGCACAAGTTTAGGGGTTTTGACTTGTATCATCTGCTGTGTGGGGCCCATATCATTCAGTAGCCCATTGTGGTATTAAAAGGGGACCCCGCGCTAGGTAGGGGTTAGAGCATGCATACTGAACCGATTGTAAGAGGCTCATCTGAATGGGGGTGTATACATGCGCGTTCCAACAAAGTCATGTGCATGCATGGGTACGCTCTGTAGGGGAAAATAAGCCAGTGTAGCACCAGTAAATAGGTCTGTGTCCTTCTATAGGCTTACACTTTAGGAAGTAATATACCCTACTGTGGGGCCGACATAGGGTATTTAATAGTTAGGGAGCCAATCGCTTGGGGTAGTAATTAGGATACATCTAGTCCTATCTGTTTTATGTTTGGTACCTATTATTTCTGTTTGGGTGTAACACCCGTTATTTCTGTTAAGGTGCCTTTTATTTCTGTTTGGGTAGAACCCGTTATGTAACTAGAAGTACACCTAATCCTACCATTTCTGTTGGGATCATAGTGTTTCTATTATATTAGGGGACACCTAATTCTGTCATAAATTATATTATACTAGTATTGGTGCAGAGAAAAGTATTTGAGAAGCATAGCGTACTCTATTTATTCTGCTTAACATGTTCATCATGTTTATACCTGTTATATGATGTTGTTATCTCTCATCCAGTCTTATATGCCTGTCATGATACTTTTATCTCTTTATATGCATAAAGTCATTGGACTCTCCAGACTTTATGTTTGACCCTTTTTGTTTCCTTTTCTCTCTCTTCCTCCCCCCCAAAGATCTCAAGGTGGGAACGCTCAAGCATGATTAGGACTCTCTCTTCTGTTTCTGCTTGGATATGGATCTAGCTTGATGTATCGCTTTGACAACTTGTCTGCTTTATTATGGCTATTGTTAGGGATTATGATTTTACATTTTTGTACTTTGATGGTTTTTAGCGCAAGGTAGATGTTTTGGTTTGATGTACTTGGTTTTAGTATTTTAGCTTTATGTTTTAACTGGTTTTGAGACTACGATGTTTTTCTACTGAATAATGAAGTTTTAAATTTTCGCTGCTATTTTAATATCTATCTTGTGAGATTTTTTTCTATTTACCTACAACACTTCACAAAACTTAATGCATTCTATTAATGAGTGAGATTAACGGACGTGGAGTGTCACATTTGGTATCAGAGCTAAAGGTTACATGATCAGATATAAGTTTTGAAAATTGTTTTCAAAAATAAAGTATTTCAAAGAAAAACGTGTTTTTGAAAAACATATTCCCCAAGCCATGTAAAATATCTTTCTGATTCTCTATTTGAATCCCTTTTCTTTTTAGTATGTTTGGGGAACTGAATCCTCCCAAGGGCGTTCCGATACTGGCTTGGTTCCGTGGATATCTTGAGGTTACGACACCTGCTGGAAGCCAAGGAGATGCCCCTCCCCCAGCAGTAGCCATTGTTCCTCCACCTCCGCGAGTGGATAATTTCTCTAAGATATGCAACGACTTCTGTGCTAAGGAAGGAAAGTCATTTAGTGGAACTAAAAGTTTTGTGGAAGGATGGAATTGGTTGCGAGAGATAGAGAACTTGTTTGGACTTTTTGATGTCGAAGACCATAGAAAGATACAGTTGGCTGCATGGCAGCTTAAGGACGAGGCATCGTTTTAGTAGGAGGTGACACAAGTAGGGAGTCCAGCTGATACTTGGGTTGATTTTCGATAGAGATTCGGGACGAAGTTTCTTTCTCAGGCAGAAGAGGGTATGCAGATGGAGAGATTCTTAGCACTTAAGCAAGGAAGTATGTCTGTTAAAGAGTATGTCAATAAGTTCAATCAGTTGGCAAGGTTTGGGCTAGAACTGGTGAATACCCCGCACAAGAAAGCTTTAAGGTTCGCGAGAGGATTAAATCAACCTCTCCAAGCGTTGGTATTATCTCATATACCAATGGGGGCAACTTTTGAGAGGCTTGTTGACATGGTATTGTTGCGCGAAGAAGGTGAAGATGAAATGAAAGAGGTTAAGACTGGTGAGACTCAGAACAAGAAAGTGTGGCCCAAGAAAGAAGTACAAAAGAATGATGGAAAGAATGACAAAGTTTTTAACAAG
Source organism: Allium sativum (assembly GCA_030737875.1). Taxonomy (NCBI): domain Eukaryota; kingdom Viridiplantae; phylum Streptophyta; class Magnoliopsida; order Asparagales; family Amaryllidaceae; genus Allium; species Allium sativum. The sequence continues at coordinate 118,482,783 of CM060925.1, forward strand.
AAGAAATGTCATGGTTGTGGGAGCTTGGGTCATATGTTCAAGGATTGTAGAAAAAGGAAGGATGCTTGCTTCAACTGTGGCGAAGTTGGACACTATACTAGGGAGTGCCCGAAGAAGCAAGGACAGGGGCAAAGGGCATGACCTTCTGGAGGGCAGGTGCATGATTTGAGGGTAGTGGACCGAACAGAGGTAGGAAAGTTTCTGTTGAAGGTTTGAATTCCCTTTCTGATCATCCAATTAGGACTCTTTTTGATTCTGGCGCTTCTCACTCTTTTATATATGATTTTGTGATTGAGTTTCTGTACCTTAGTACAAGTATTGTTTCTGATCCCGTTATCTTCCCAGACCCCATTGGGGGATGACTCATTTATCCATGATATGTCGGGGTTTGAGGATATCTGTGTTAAGCGTCGAGTTCTAGTGTGACGCGTATGTTCTTCGTTTTATGGGCTATGGTCTGATTCTAGGGATGGATTGGCTAGCCATGTATGATGCCATCCTAGACTGTGAAAGGAGAGTCGTTAGATTTTTGACTTGCTGAGGGAGGACTCTCAAGATTTCCTATGACCTAAAGCGTCTATCATGCTTAGCTTCCTAGAATCACTTGATGCTTTTGTCGATGATTTGCAATCTGTACCTATAGTCTATGAGTATCCGGATATTTTTGATGAGGTTCATGGCTAGCCTCCGAGGCATGAGATTGATTTTTGAATATACTTTGTGGATAATGTGAAGCCAATCGCATTGCCTGTGTGCCACATGGCTCCTAGGAAAAGGAGGGAGCTTAGCAAACAAGTAGGGGAGCTACTTGAGAATTGGTTTATTATGCGAAGTATATCAGAACAGGGTGCTCCAGTCGTCTTTGCTACTAAGGTGGATGACTAATTTTGCCTATGTGTGGATTATGGAGAGTTGAGTAAGCTCATTAAGTAGAATAGGCATCTACTCCCAAGGATTGACGATCTATTTGACCAGCCAGTTGGCGCATCTGTTTTCTCGTAGTTAGATTTGGCCACGTGATTTCGTCAGTTGAGGGTTGCCGAGGACAGTATAGAGAAGATTGCTTTCAAAACTCTGGAGGGCTTCTTTGTGTGGCTAGTCATGCCGTTTGGGTTGACGAATGCACCCGCGTATTTTGTGGATCTGATGATAAGGGTGTTTAGGGAGTTTCTGAATAAGTTTGTGGTGGTCTTTGTGGATGACATCTGTGTTTTATCGAAGAGCAAGGAAGAGCATGCCCTACATTTAGGAGAGGTTTTGAGGACTCTCAGAGCATACCAGCTTAAGGCAAAATTCTCCGTGTGTCACTTTTAGAGAAAGGAGGTGAGATTTCTAGGGCATCTGGTCTCCAAGGATGGGATAGCGGTGGATCCCACGAAAGTAGTTGCAGTTCAAGATTGGAAGGTCCTAAAGAATGCAACGTAGGTGAGAAGTTTTCTTGGTTTAGCAGGCCATTATAGGAAGTTTATTACGGACTTCGCAAAGATGTCAGCCCCACTCACCAAACCGACGAAGAAGAATATGACCTTTTCTTGAAGTATTGACCGTGAAGATGCTTTTCAACAGTTGAAGAGGGCTTTGACAACAACCCCAGTCTTAACGTTGCCTGGTAGGAGCAAGTTGTTCACGGTGTACACTAATACATGTGGTACAGGGCTTGGTGTCGTCTTGGTGCAAGAGGGAAGGGTAGTATGCTATGGTAGTAGACAGTTAAGAGTTTACGAGAGAAACAACCCTACTCATGATTTAGAGTTGGCTGCTATACTGTTCGCACTTAAGACTTGGAAGCATTATCTCCTTGGAGAGAGGTTCGAGTTATAAATGGACCATAAGTCGCTCAAGTATCTGTTATCGCAGAAGGTTATCAATTTGAGACAACAGAGATGGATGGAGTTCCTAGTGTAACACCCCGTATTTTCTATAAACCTTAAAGTAACGAATTAAAGAAAAGTTAATCTTAAATGTGAGAATTAAGGGAAACGGGTTACACCATTGCGTTCGTCTCGAAATTCTGGTTGAGATTGAGTCCGAGTTTGCATGAATTGGACTTCGTATGAAGAAGTTATGGCCTTCGGAAGTTTCAAAAAAAATTAAAAATTCAAATTTAAACACAGAAGAGGGCAGGGCAGGAAAATTCCCGCCCCAGGCCAGGTCGACTAGGTGGTCGACCCTAGTGTCGACCTACCCTACAGGTCAACCTAGGGGTCGACCTACCCCCCGGGCAGATCTGAAAAGGTGACGAATTCTGACTCCCTGATAAGTCATTAGGGCTGAGGTGTTATCCTATCTTGACAGGATGGTCTTGATTGCTTCTAGGTTTAATCTAACGGCTCTAAATTAATTAAACCTCTATAAAAGCAACCTAACTCTCAACCCTAAATCACAAATATTCATACCAAGAGCCGCCATGCCGTCAATGGTGAACCTAGAATAGCCGTCATCTCTTTCAACTCAAAGGAAAGATAGAAGCTACGTCAAAATCAAATCTAATCAAATTCAACTAAGAAAATTCAATGATCTACATCAAGGGCGAGCAATTCAATTTCACAATACAGATCCCAGAACTCAAGAATTCCTTTTTGTTTGTATGTGTAGTTATCTATCAGATGTTAATAAATTAAAACATGGTTTGTAATGAATTGTAAAATAGAATTGTATCAAGTTGTATGTGATGCTGATTTATGTTTATTCATGTCTATTCTATCATATATGCCTATGAACTATTGTGGTCTATCGAACCTATCATGTTATGTCGAAATTGGTGAATAAACCTATGATGTTGCATAGGAATTTGGGAATGAAATTATCATATATACGTTTGGTGATATTATGATACATACAAGTTTTAGGCTAAGTCATGTCATCTATGCCTAATTGTTTAGATCCATTATGCATGCATGTTTAGATCTACGACTTTATATAATTTGGTGATGACATCTATATGTTGTATGTCAATTCAGAAATTATGCCATGTTTATGCAAGTTAAGTGATGCTATCATGATATGAATACATGCAAGTCTATAGGTTAAAAACATGATTATGTAAACCTATATGTTTAGATCTACACTTTATATGTTAGATCCATATGCCTCTATGTTAGATCCATGTTAGCATGATTCAACCCCTATGCAATTTCACCACTACATGTCTAATTAGATTTTGGTAGTTTAATGTAAAGCTATTATTTTGTGACTCGTGTTGCATTGATCTAGTTTGCAAGTTCATAGTTAAAAGTATATTATGCCAAGTTCATGTGACACATTTGTAGTGAGATCCATATTTTTATCTGATGTTGGAATGTTGCAAGTTCCTCTTTTTCCCTTTATAGTTTATTAGTTATGCTAAAATGTCGAGCCTAACATCCTACGTAATTTTACGAACGTACAACGGGGGTAACGTTGGGGGAAAACATGGAACTACATGTAATTGACATATTTGGCTCATAACCATATAAATGGTATGGCATTGAAATGGTATAATTTACTTACCAAAAATTATGAATTTGATTTAGAAGGAAAGTGGGCTATGACAATAAATTGTTGACAAATTTACATATAGGCATAAAAGGATAAATATATAAATTTAGAAAAGACGAATATGCCTAACTCGAGGTTATACTGAGTTGTGGTGTAAAACTGCCCGGAACCGACCTGTACATCCAGTGACCATAACAATACCTGTCTAATGTGGGTGGTTAGTGCATTGATCCCAAAAAGGACCCGAGGTTAGACTGAGTTGTGGTGTAAAACTGCCCGAAACCGACCGGCACATCCAGTGACCACAACAATACATGTCTAATGTGAGTGGTTAGTGCTCTAACGAAGCTAAGTAAAGAGTGGTAGGGTTAAGTTAATTAAGGAAACACTTAACCAATTCAACATGTTAACTAAACTGATGGGTGGGGTCATGACACTTAACCAATTTAACATGTTGGCTGGAAAACCCTAGTAACGGGGACCCATTTCAGCAGTAACCCACATAGATGTATCATGGGACCCTGAACTAGGCAGGGTGGGGTACGATTTCTGGGCTGAACTGTAAGCGGTCAAAAACATCGGCGGATGGTGCGTCAGTGTAGGCTCCGACGGAGTACGGACGTGCACGTACTCCGAAGTGGAAAAAGTAGGCACTGGGCATCATTAGTCATACACGGTGCATCTTGAATCGTGTTGGATTGCCACCATAGGATTTGATACACCCCGTGGTGGGACCAACACAGGTATCAACAGTCAAGCGAGGGCCGAATGACACACGTGATAAATGCATGCGAGTAGGAGCCGATCGATATAAGGGGATCATTTCAACAAGAACACGTGGTGCTAGTTAGACAAATATAAGTAGGTGCAGAGAATTAAACATGGGTGCGATGTATATTCGGTTTATCCTGCCTTATATAGTTTTATGTTAGTTTGGTGTTCTGGTGCTGTCCTATTTTCAGTTTATTCCTATCATGACACACACTGAATAGTCATTGGACTTACTTAGATTTATGTCTGCCCATTTTTCTTTCATCTTCTTTTCTTCTGCTCCCCCCCTCAGGTAACCAGGAGGGAATAACTCAGCTTAATTTGGACCGTTCATCTTTCCAAGCTTGAATACTCTGTGATGTACGACTTGGAATCTCTTATCTTAGGCTATGGCTTTGGACACACTAGACTTGGGGATTTATGTAGTTTTATTTATGTTTTAATCAAAACAGAGATTATGATGTAATGTTTTGGAAGTTATTTTGAGACAATTTACTAAAATGGTTTTTGTATTGAACCACGTATGAAATAAATGTTTGTTTTCCGCTTCTTATATTTTTGTCTTGTAAATTTTCGGTGTCTTTTACCTATAATACTCCACCAAAGTTAAGGCATTCCCTTTGTGAGTGACCTTAACGGAGGTGGGGTGTTTCACTTGGTATCAGAGCAAAGGTTTACTAGATCAGATAAAAGTTTTTGAAAACTATTTAAAAAAAAAGAAGTATAAAGAAGCATTTTTCAAGAAAAGTGTTTAGTTTTAAAAAGGCATAATCCCCCAAAGCCATATGCACTATCTTTCTATCCTTTGTTTTGAATCTTTCCTTTTTCGTTTCAGCATGTCTGGGAATCCTAACCTTGCAGAGGGTGTACCGATACCTGGCTGGTTCAGGAGGTACCGAGAGGCTAAGGCCAACGACGCAGGCCCAGCAGACATTCCTCTTCCCCCAGCTGCAGCGGTTCCTCCTCCTCC